>JAYKYS010000025.1:0-1420000 GCA_036924285.1 Asterella californica | reverse complement strand
TCGTATTCGAAAATTTATCTGACACTTCGCGTGCATCTTGGAAACCGTGAAATCGCGAAAGGCGCTTGTTTTATCAAGTACATTTTGCGATTATCAATGCATGGTCTCTATACCGTTATACCAACACAAACATAAAGAAGTATTTGCAGTAAAAGCTGAGCGTTGTCGAACCATAAAGACATCTAGTCATTTGAATACTTCGAGACGTCACATGCGAGATAAGAAAAACTTGTTCGAGCATGCCTTGTGTCATCAGTCTCTCCTCACTGTCAGACGCTGGTTCATGATCGCAGACTATCAGACTTGACCGGAGCACTGCTTGAGCAAGAAGCTTACTGCGCACTTAGCAAAATCGAAGATTGCTGATGTATAAGGTCAATGGGTTATGCGTTATTCTTGCTCGTTGTTTCTGTCTGTCTGTCCATCTTTCTTTCCGTATGTCATCTTCATCTGACGGATTTCAGTAGTTTAAAACTCTTCATGATTTTCAAGTTTTATAATACTACGTTTGTAGTTAGTCTGACAATAACTTTGCAATCTAAATATCAAATCCATCAGAAATGGAAAATAATGTTACCTCATTAGTACCTGTGTAAGGATCAGTTAGACCGGTTTAGGTGCTTTGGGATTCCTATCTGATACCTATTCATCCACTTCAAGTTGCAGAGGTTGCGACTTAGCACTAACGGGTTTACAAATAGTAGCGTATGATGGCAAACTCTTTGCTTGTTGAAAGCACTCAGCATCGTGGCCCTTGATTGTAATAAGTAAGTTCTATTCTTGAGCTGAATTTCATCTAAATCCCCTATCAAATATATGTTTGAGTTTGTTCCTAAATCCTAAACCCATATTGTTCACTGATCTGATGGTGTCTAGATCATATAGCTATATGGATCATTCCTTTTCATCTGAATCGGATTACTTCTATATGTAGGCTTACTTCTTTGCCAGTAGAAATTGATCAGTTGACATCTTTAAGACAATTAAGCTTCTCATAACCAAGTACAAGATGTTCCAGACGAGATCTGCAGCTGTGTTCAGCTGGGAAAGCTATATGTTTGTCACCGTAAATTTGTTTTCCAACGTTTGAGGATATTATTTTGGACTTCTTCCTAAGGAAACTTCAGCTGCATTGGTATAGTCTATTCCGCAACTAGAACTACCTAGGCAACATGTACTACATCATTACCAGCAGACCAAAGAAGTGTCAACACCTTGTTTTTACAAGACTTATCATGGTTGGAACTTAAATGAGGTCTCCGTCACGTGGAAGACTTTTACATTTTATTCTCAGGATAAAATTTACGGACATCGCTGACTGTGGAGGAATGCGCACATCTCTCTCAGGTTAGTCATGTGAGCTTCCCGAATCGGAGTGAATTTTAAGTAGAATTTGTTTTCGTGAAAATCCGTTGTACTCTTTATCTCGCTTTTCTCCCTAGGTGGCATATGTTCAAGGCTAAGTGTGATTGTATCTCCTCTCATATAAGTGGACTTTTCTGCAAATCTTCTAATCGAAGTCCCGTCCACTTTATCCTAGTTACAGTACCTCAAGGGAAGTTGGGAAATCGGAGTGATGCTGCCTTGCACTACATTACAAAACTTCCCTTTAGTGGGCTGACTTTTCACAATTAGTTAACATGTAATAAATTGTTTACATTGACGAGGTCTGACGATCCATAACCACCTGACTTTTGGCTCAAGTGGTTCATGAACCTTAATAACAGCGCTTAATTAGAAAGAGATGAATAACAACGCTGGGGATTCTGGATTCCATGGAGATTCTGATCCTTCTGTAACCTGTCCACATAGCATGAGAGATATACGTATCAGCTATATGTATATTTGATTGTAGTATAGATCTTTGAAATGGTCTTGATAAAGATGCCAGAGAAACTTGTCTCTGTGAGTTGTCTCGTGCGAGTGAGTGTTGCCGTTCTTAAATATATGGCGCTTTTTTAGAGTTACATATGTTTGACCCTGTGAGTTACATTAACTTCGTTGTATTGACTTCAGGTACTTACAAATATGGCAGAGAGAGCTGGAGAGCTACTAGTCCAGATGGTGCGAATGTTGACAAATATAAAGAGCTTCTACATGTTTAGAAAAGATGATGTTTGCACAAGTTTGCTATGTATTTTCGGAGAGTTTTGGAACGGAGGTGGAGGAGATGGAAGACAGAAAAAGTTTTTTAGCTTCCTTTTTCTTCTCGCAGAGCCTCCGAGGTGAGAGACCTAACTTCTCAGCGCTCCCATAACACTGGTGGAATGGGTAAAGAGGTTTACCTTAAACCATAAACCCTCAGCAGGTAAGCTTTTGTAACATCTTCTCTATATTTCACCTACAACACACAAAACGCTCTCCCGGCGATGTCTGTCCAGAATGAAGTGGTCAAAATACTCAGAGGATTTTATTATATTTTGATTCCCTTGCTGGATGTGCAAAGCCACTGCATTCACAGAAGCAGTGTTCTACAGGTGGGCATTATCCCGGAAAGTTCTGAGTTCATCATTAAACCGTCCAGCTTTCACAAACTTTTATCCATGAAAAGAAAACTAGCTTGTGCCGAAATCAATATGGACATAACAATGACAAAAAAGTGGGTTCATGAGGTTTGTACTGGAACTTTTTTGAAAACTGTATGTCTACAAGAAATTTTTGTCTCAGTCTTCATTTCATTTGCTTAGAATAGATATCTTCTTTATCAAATATTTTCTTTTGAGTGACTCTTGAATTGTAAATGGCCTTTGTATGACTCTGAGAATTTTCAATATAATATTTTACAGTATTGATGAAAGTATTGATAATATTTTTTATAGAATATATTAACAAAGTTTTTGTATGATACTGATTTGTTACTATAGAAGTGAGAGTATTTACTTATTTTTTATAAAGTAAACTTGTCATCTGTATGTATATGTGAACACAAGTTGTTAATGAGTTTAGGGCTGAGGGGTTTACTCTGAAAAATAGCAAAGGGCAACCAGAAATAGCAGATATTGGAATCCATCTTTCAGTGTAAAAGCGTGGTTAGAGAAATCCAGATCACTGGGTTATCGTTGAAAATGAAGTACAAAAATTCCCTAAAGGAACTAATTGTGGCCTTCTGTCAATTAACAGACTGTTTGAATGTCATGATACGATAAAAGTATTTTGTGTTTTAGCAAGTAACACCTATACGTCTGCAAAGGATTCATCTCCTTGATAAACTGGAATTGCAGTGCTAAGCACCCGGACCATCTGGAATTGCGATGCTAAGCACCCGATCAATCGCTTGTTCTGCGGGGCTGGGGAACTCTTGGCACATGCTCTTGAGCACGCACGAGGGTGCCCCTACCGGTAGTCGGTTGAAAACCGGGGATGTAGAAACGACATCTTGTAGTATGGATTCTGAATTAGGCGTTCAGTTATAATCCGGCGCATGGTGGCTTCGCGTCATTGGCTTCTCAACCAAACGCAATTATCAATTATGATAATCGGAAGATTCTTCTCGTACTGAGTCGAATTACTGTTGCGCGCAGTCTCATCAGTAGGGCAAAACTAACTTGTCTCACGATGGTCTACCGAGGTGAATCCAACAATCTAACAATCCAACACTCCGTGAATTTTACTTCACAATGATAAGAAGAGCCGACATCGAAAGATCAAAAAGCAACATCACTATGAACACTTGGTTGCCACAAGCCACTTATCCAGTTGGTAACTTTTCTTACACCTCTAGCTCTAAATTCCCAAGTTCTAAAGGATCGATAGCTGATGTTTTCATAGTTTAAGGTTTAAAATCAAAATCAAAATAGCTTTTACCCTTTGTCCTACACGAGAGTTGAGCTAGAAAGGATTTACTTGAGCTTCTTGACTTGATTCGTCGACAGACCCAAAACACGACAAATGACGTTTTGGGTCATGAACAAAGCTCCAAGTAAGCTCTCGAAGCTTGGTATCAATTGGAAAAATCTCGGTGAGAGCTTTTCAATGATACCATCTTCGGAATTGAGAATTATGACCGATCTCGTGATCAAATTGTGATAAAATTTTCAGGGACCCAAAGAGGAGGACGAGACCACCGATCCCAAGAAGTATATATAAGGGGGACTCGATGTCTAAGTGGACCCAGGACGAGTCACCTTAAACATCCTAATCCCTAACCCTAATCCTTAACCTTAATAACACCGAAAACAACGGCTGAAATAATGGCATCTTAACGGTGTCTGAAACCAAATGGACCCCCTTGTGTCCTCAGAGGCTCTGCTTATATATTGCTTGTGAGCATCTTGTCATGTACACGTGTCAAATGTCTTTCATGTGGTTTCACAACATGACACATATATCCTTCCAAGTGAGTGCTTTGTTTAGGATTTAGGATTTAGGGTTTAGAGTTCAAATGGTGTTCATTGCTTCCCTCATTCATGCAACTACCCACGTGGATGACCATGTCACCCTCCCTTCCTAGTCACTATTCTGTCGCACATCCTCATTGCCAAATCATCAAGTCCGTTGACAAGTCAACAAAAATATCAAGTCATCACTGCCACATCAACAATTTCTCCAGTCAGCATATACACATCATGAAAGTGCCATGTCAACCCTCGAACTGTCATGTCTGCATCAAAGTTCGTCAAGACCCTAAATGTTTAACCTACTATAAATCTCTTAATTTACGTCTTTTGGTGATGATCCCAAAACTAAAGTTGGTCTATTTGACGAGCCTTACAACTGATAACTCATAAGCATCTTGGAGAAATTTGCCTCTCAATCCTCCCTTTCAACCATAGGCAGAGTCACAATGCAACATCCACCACATCTAAACTAACACATCCTTCGATATACGCTTAAAGATGTACTTAAAGGAGTGGAATAGGACCACATAGAAATAGATAATCCCTCATATCCATCCGTCTTAATGTCAATGTCAAGATCGTTTAACCAACCTTGTCTTAACATAGAAATCCAATCTTTCATCTCCATCACCAATAGCCCTTTCCATGTTTTAACTTTTTGGAAAATTACACATTTTCTATAATGTGCATCTCCAAGTCACTCTCATTTATAATTCAGCTTTTAATGACATCCTCCCGTGCTATACAATCTTCAGGCTAGACGTCACAGAAGGCATAGATTATGTGTGGAAGAACACAAACATGTCTTTAGAGGGATACCCATCTATTGTGTGAGTATCCACCGCATTAACAAAAACTAGAGGTTGCATTGGTGTAGAGGGAGAACCACCATCTCCTAGGCTCGGAATGTGTGGTGCAAATTTTAGAATTTTTTTTTAATTTATAAGTTAACATCGTGTATATATAATTGAATTAACCTTGTTACTTAATTTTATCCTCTACTTAGGGGGAAGATGAACTTCAGATGGATTTTTGGGAAAAGTTAACTTCTTTGAGAAAGTGGAAGACGTCTTCTAGAAGATAGAATCTAGAAAATACAGTGCGAGTCTTCTAGAAGAATCCCATGATTGTAATTGAGGGGTATACCAACCTAGTACAAGTTGGAAGACACAGTAGGTATTAAATGGACTTAAAGTCACCTAAGCATTAGGTAGGACTAGGGCTGACATGACACCTACTTAAAATGCAGACAGCCGGGCAGTAGATAAGAAAATACCAAATCAAGAAAGAGGTACGAAAGCGCTATGTTTTTTCCTTCCCCATGCTCGAATTCAAAAAACACTTTTGTGAGAGATTTCAGAATTTCACGACTCAGTTATGAGGATGATCGTCCTTCAGCAAGAAGAGAGTAGAAGTAGTCACGGACAGGAATTCTTGAAGATTGCGGGACTTGGAATTCTATAATCAGAGATTGGATCTTCAGACTATAGACAGCAGAGCTCGAAGTAGTACGAGGTAAGATTTTCATCAAGGATAGGTCACTCACGAGTTGGCAGCATTCAAAGCACTCACAACAAAAAGTTGTCGTGATGTGAATCATTTCACATAGTAAATGATTCACTTCTCTGTCAGGCGTTAGTCTCTCTGAGTGAAGTTAAGACCTCAGAGAAGTCCATTTTTGGAAGATGTTATATATTTTGAGTCTTAGTAGGTTGATTACCATGTGGATAGGGCTTAAGCTCATAGGTTGTATTTGCGTGTCGCCCATGCACGCTTTCTAGCTGATTTAAGTTATTTTTTGAGGCTGCGTGTTGTTTTAGGTAGTTTAAGTTTTATGCTGGCACTCTAGAGGGCTTGACGTGGTAGCTTATGAGTGGAATTAAGTTACCACATGGTTTAAGGCACAAAAGGACAACCAAATGGAGCTATGAACTCTCATTGGTTCATTTTTGTCTTTTCTGTAACTCTAAGTTTAGAAACAGAGCTCTAAAGGAGATTTCGAGCAATTGGTGAGGACACTGCAAAATTTGAGAGCACAGGGAGATAGAGCTCGTCAAGCCAAGCACTGTCAGTGAAATTCTTGATCGATTTGGATCAATAAACAAGGAGTTATGTCCAATTGAAGTTCGGATTGTGTCAAAACTGCATCACTTTTGTTGATTTTGGGGTTTTCGGTGTCAATTGCAGCAGAATTGAGGAAATTGCTTCAAAACTTCGTGGTTGCGTTCACTGTCAGGAGGGCTACGACTGTCCAAAAATTTTCGAATCATTTGAGTGAATGAGTAATTCAGGGCGGCCGCTAAAGCAGAGGGGGTCTGAAAAGCTCTTAATCTAGAGCAGCGACTTCAGAGAAAGAGATCTGGAGTTCTGTGTATAGCCAGGAGACCCAACTTCACAGGAGTGTTCAGCAAGCTGTGTACTGCAAATCTTGTAAGAATTTTCCAAAGTGGTCGAGCCAATTCTCTGTTCTAGGTCGAAATAGCTGTCTGGGTACCAGAAATTACCGTAATTTCTCTACTCAGAAAGTTTCTACTCATATCTTAGTGCTCTGAATTGATCTGAAGCTGAAACTTCGTATGTGTATCCAGTAGGACCTCATTAACATGTAGGAGGAGTTCTGAAGTCTGAGCCTTCACATATTTCTCAATCCTGAGTGTCAAAGTTCACCATCTGATCTTATCATTGCTAGTTAAGTCTGAACTTTGCTTCTTGAACATATCAGAAGAGCCAAGAGACTTATATGAGTGTTTTTCAGTATCACCTTGAGACCTGAAGCCTATCCTTTGAGTAAACCAGCCACAGCCTGAAGCCTAACGCTTCTCTGATTGATAGATTGATTGAACACAACCTTCAAGCTCATATCACAGCCAGAAGGTTCGTCCTTCCCAAGAAGACTCTCAACCCGACAACATGCGCAAGAGGCATTTAGAGACCAAGTAGAGCACAACATATCGACACCAGCACATTGCGAGGTTCTTCTCTTTTCTCTTCATGTCTCATCGCCTTATCTCTTTTCTGTTCCTATAATTCTTTCTTCTCCAATTTCTTGTAGGAATCTTGTCTACCCTTCCCTCTTCTCCTAAAAATTCTCATGAGTGGATTGTAGAGAAAAGTGCTGCTTAACTTTTGACAGGCTTCTTCCAAATCTCACTTCCTTAAACTGAATTTGATCCTCTCATCTTCTATCTTGAACCCCTTGTTTCAAATCTGGGCATTTCTAGAAGTTGAATTTCAAATTCACATCAAGTAGTATGGGTTTGATTTGGATTGTGAGAATCTTGATGTGAATCTAGAGTGGAATTATGAATTGATAATTATTTCAAGAAGTAGGAAACTGAGATTAGGTCAGTGCCTCCCAAGCTTCTTGTCTTCCCAAATCTACATCTTCTTAGAGAGCTAGAAGACTGCAAAGACTGGAAGAATATGCGAAAATATGTGAGGATCTTATGCGGGTCTCTTTTGTCTGATCCATAGCAATCTGTTCCATCTTCTTCCAATCATAGAAAAGAGTTATAGGGAGTCCTACTGGCAAAATCTGGAGAGGAATGTCAAGGGTCATGTCTTCCTTTTACGCATCAAGCTTTTGGGTGTATGCAAGATGAGGAGTCAAATATTAGAGTGCGAGTGTTTAGTGTCTATTATGAGGATAGAATTACATGCAGGAAGTCAGAAGACAGATGAGATCAATGATAAGGAGTCTAGATGCGGGAAGTCTTCTGAAGAAGTCAATTATCCAGAAGTTGTCCCGGAAGTCTTCCTGGAGTTCATTGTCACCGCAAGAGTCCACAAACTTCTTCTGACCGTTTTGTAGGTCTCTCTTCTCGGGTACCTCTTTATCTTCTGTTAGAAAGTAGGATGAATTGCAAGGTGGGTTTCTTCTTAGTAATCCATGTTATGCCTTGCTGAGTTAGAATTGCGTAGATATAGATTAGAAGACGTGATGCAATCAGTAAGTTCTCTTAGAATTCTAGAAGATAGAATAGTTGTCTTTCGGAAGACTAAACTCGTCTTGTGAGAGTGAAAACTGAACTGCGATGGCTTGATAAGGATGGAGCCTTAGGCTCACCTCAATCATGTGTTGTATAGTGCACCAGAAGCTTCGATATTACTACCATGCATCCCCGAGATCTTGTGTTATCCCAAGCGCAGCTGAGATCAGCCAAACCTTTCATTAAGGATTTGGGCCTCGACTTCTTCACTTGGAATTGGAAGCTTGCCGACCAGGGTCTGTTAGAAGAAGTTTGGACAGCCCTACCTCCCTGAAATCGTGTACTTGCCAAGGCAGGAGTGGCTAGAGAGAGACAAGCACTACAGACGGTGGAGTGGTGGAGGAGAGCATTCCATCGACAAGAATCTGAGAACCGGGGTTACGAGCTGGGGAAAGATAAAATTTCTCCAGTCATTTCAGGAAAATAGCATATACTTGGAAGTACTACTTGTCTCTTCCTGGAAGATAGACATGGAAGAAATGGTTGGAAGGTGGAAGCCTACCGGGAGCCAAAGAAGAGACTTCTTTGAGTAACTTAGTTTTTCCTTGTCTCACATAAACCCAACTTTGCTTGACATGAGTAAGCCATGTCTCAGCTGCATGTTCTGCAACTTCACTCCTCGCTTGAGTTGTTCCAGGTACCCCTTCGCTTGGTCGTCGTCCATGTAACCTTCACGTATTCATCTCTCCAAGTCCGACTCTTAGGATACATAGCTCGCAAAATCTGTATGGACGATGGAAGATATTCTTCCTTCTGCCGCGGTAGCTCCGACATCCAGAAAAGAGCCTTCTCCGAGCTAGACTTGAGTCCCCCAATAAATATACTTATTTTGATCTCCTCAGTCCACTTGGAGAACAAATCCAGCTTAGCATTGAACTCGTGCACATAAGCACTTAAGGTCCCCATCTGCTTCAGCCTAACTAACTCAACACCGTCCCGAATCCTTTGATACTCCGGAGTGAATTGTCTCGCAAGCAACTCCTTGAACTCTTTCCAACCAAGCGCCGAGACGATCAAGGCATGCTTATCCCTATATGCAGTCCACCAGAGAAGCGCATGATCCTTCAAGAACATAACTGCCGCTCTCACATGGTCTGACTCCAGAGCCTATTGCGCCTCAAAGTACAGGTCCAACTCAGTTAAGAAATCCTTAACCTTACGAGCCTGTCCTATACTTGAAAACAGAGTCGGCAAATTTGTCTTACAAAGTTTTCTGGTAGACGAAGAACTCTCTTGGCCTGCCTCAAGCTCAACGATACATTTATCCTTAGAGACCATATCTTCCTGTATGATCTTCATCATCTTGATGAGTTTCGCATACAAGGCTCCTTGACTTCTCGCGTCTGAATCGTTGGACACCGTTGGCAAGACTCCATCTTGCTGCACCAATGTCGCAGCACTGGGCTCTCTTGATGTTGGGGCGAAAGTTGTCGATTATCATCTCTTGACTATGTCTCGGAGGCTAGCTCGAGTCGATCTGATCCCGGTGTCAGCCGTCACTCGTCTCTTGGTCTTCCTCTTGGAACTCTGTCTTACATCGATCATTGCTCCAAGTGTTCCTCTAGAAATGTTGATCCGTTTCGAATCTCACATCCCTCTTCAAGCGTCCAGCCTTCAACCGCTACCTCAAGTTCTCACTCACTGAAGCGTCGACTCTGATATCACTTTTCACGCACCTACCGCCTTGTTGTACCAACGGAAGCTCTTTCTCAATAGGTCACGAAATTTATACCGCTAACATGCAAATCATAATCACAAGTTAGCGTCCATGCACCACTTGTCTTAACTTTATTTGGTCCAGACCTGAGCCAGACTGTCTCCCTAATCATCAAGCTCAACATTTCTTAAGTCCCCACCTAGACCCGCCTAGGTCGGTCTCAAACACGAGTGAGTCACAAGATGACTTGGGACGAACTTCTTATAAAGTTCAGGGTCCTAAAAGATACCTCCAACACACCTAGCGGCCCAACCGTTCGTGATGTCTGTCTAGGTCTAGGTTTGTATGGACTTAGGTACTCACATCGTACCTAAGTCCAGACGTCCAAGTCTGAACTAGGACGTGCCTTAGAACGGGCCCAACCATCACCTCATGCTCCCAAAGTTCACCCGCCGAACTCTTGGGTCGGGTGACTCGTCCTGGCCCACTCAAGCATCGAGCCCCCCTGTCACGTCAGTTTGGGCACCTCGGCTAGGTTGACCGAGTGCGAAGTGACGCATCCCGGTAAGGCCGTTAGTGCCGTTAGGGCGAGTTGGGAGGAGAGTCCACTAGGGGTAAACTTCGCAGGGAGGGCTTGGAGGCCTTAGTTCTTTGAGTTGAGCCTTCAAGCTCCAGGCTATGGTGGATAGTCTAGTTGAGTGTAACCCGGATTCTCTTCGCGTTTAGAGTGGGTTTGGCTTGATCGTTTGTGAGTAATCCTTGTTGTGGTGTTGGAGATGGTAATCTCTGTATTCAGATTACTCAAAGAACTGAGTGCAGGTCGAGGCGGAGTTCAGTAAGAGCTCGCAGATTTGAAATCAGAAATCGTCCGCTGGTATCTTCGGGCGTTGCCGTTCGTGGTTGATTGTTTGGAGCTGTGATCGAGGTGTGTGGGCGCCGTGCTACATTGCTGGTCGCAGATCGATTTGCTGTTGTTGGGGTCGAGTGGAGATTTCTGTCATGCGGAAGCGCTGCAGAAATTTTGCGAAATGTTCTTGAAGTGTGTTGTTGGAGCCGGATTGCGCGTTTGGACGTAGCAGCTGAAATACTTGTCAATGTCGGGCCGGAGTGGACTGTTTGGAAGCGCATTGGAGAGACGATTCTAGCGCACTAAGTTTCGTGGAGTTTGGTCAAGGATTGAAGAAGTTATGGCATGTCGAAGTTTGCTGCCGTGAAACCCGCAAGCACTAAAAGGCTAGTTACGTCAGATTTTGGCTCAATTTCGTGGGGAAACTCGAGTTTAGTAGTTGTTTTGTGTGTGTGTGTGCATCCGCGAAGTGTGTGTGGTGCATTTGCGAATCTGTTTTGGTGGTGTTCGGGTTGGATTTGGAGGTTCTTGCTGTTTTACGTCAGATTTTGGTCACCCGTGTGCACCCGCAAGCTGTTTTCGCTGTTTTGGAGGCTGTTTTGGTGCAATCTTCTGCAATTCGAGCCTCTTCTGGTGTGTGTGTATCTGTTCTACTCTACTTCAAGCGGAGCGGAGCGGAGAGTGTCGAGGTGTGGAGTGCGTGCTAGGAGGCGTTTAGAGGCTTCGAGGAGCAGAGGTGCGTGAGTGCGGAGGCGTGAGAGCGGAGTGCGAGAGTGCGGAGGCGGAGCGGAGCTGAGCCTGAGCCTGAGCCTGAGCCTGAGCCTGAGCCCGAGCCCGCGCCCGCCGCAAGCCAGCTTGCTGACGTGCGTGAGAGAGGTATCCAAGCTTCATGTGTGTGGGAAGGGTAAAACCTGCTGGTCACCCATCCCAACACTATTCCTGGACCTGGACTCCTGACTCTGTAGTCTTAGCTTTGGCTTTACCACTAGACCAATAGCTCTTGGTGTCCTACAGGGATGCGTGCAAGTACTTATGGACTTGTATAAGGTAGTAGGAGACCTTCTCGCACGTCCCTAGAGGAGTGGTAGGGCGACCCCACAGTATTAGGGGGAAGCTATAGTTGTGGTAGTGTTTGCCTACACCGTAGAGGCGCGTATGGAGGCAATTGGTGGCAGTTGTCTTGGGTGAGCTAGTAGAGCTACCACGTGGATGTTTTTGGAGCTATTAGAGGTGTGGACATCTAGTTAGTGACCTCCAGTGTCAGTTACGACTGTTGGTGATCATATATTGTGCATGTGGTCACCGACAAGGAGACGTCAGTCCGGGTGGGGCTGAGTTTCTCTTTATGTGAATGTTTGAGTGTGGAGGGTTATCGTTTGGACTTCTTGTGGTTGGAACCCCTCCATATTCTGCTTCCTGTTTGTGCTCCGCGTTTGCTTGTGTTGGCGCTTGATTTCCGGAGTGAGTTCACTCCAGTGTGCTGTCGGTAGTGAGGTTGGAGTTGCGGACCAGTCAGACTACCTTTGTCTCTCTCACGGTGCGGTTGGAGTGACGACCAACAGACCGTGAGAGGCTGCCTGTGGTGATGGCAGGTACAGGTTGCCCTTACCTTGACCGTCCTAGTAGGGGATAGGTGAGCTCAGTAGGAGCGGGATTAGGCAAGTGGTGGTTACGGTGGTGACGGAGATTGCGACATTTCGGTTGGGGAGTGTGTTAGCTCACGGAGTTCTCGGGAGGTTCTGGTGGGGACTTCTCGGACAGTGGGTATACACGGAGTGGGGTGAGGTACCGACTACCTACACCATTGCCGTCGGTTGTTCCAGAGGACGAGTCAGAGGCAGACAGCGCATTTTCTGGTGGTGAGTCTAGTGTCACTACACCGTTGTTGTGGGACATGGACGAGATCTATGGGGCCACGAAGGGGCCTCGACGTTACTCGGGTACAGTTGGTACCATTGAGCTGGATGACTTCATCCAGGAGTTTGACAGTTGGTGCGATCTGCAGCAGATGCGGAACCCACAGCTGTTTACACCCTTCATGACGTGGAAGGGTTTGTTCCAGCACTTGGAGGGACCGCCGATGGACGAGTATCATGAGTTCAGGCGAGATTACAGTGTTGAGATGGAGTTGTGGAGACAACATTGGTCTCCCAACTACGTTTCTATCACTACTGGCGCAGTTTCGGCCCGGATATGCAGAAGGTGGATGCGATTGTGACTTGGGAGCCTCCGACTACAGTGAAGGGGATGCGGCGATTCTTAGGATTGGCGCAGTTCTACCGCAAGTATGTGAAGGGGTTTTCAAAGATCGCGAAGCCGCTGACGGACTGGACGGGCAAAGACGCACAGGTAAGTTGGACCAAGGAGGTGGATGATGCGTTTCAGACGATCAAAGCTATTTTGTCAAAGGCGCCAGTTTTGAAGCTGCCGGAGTTCGACAAACCATTCGAGGTGCACACGGACGCGAGCGACTATGCGATTGGCGGAGTGTTGGTGCAGGATGGGAAACCTGTAGCGTACGAAAGCAAAAAGTTTTATTGGCCCCACATGAAAGACGATGTTTCCCACTTTGTGAAAACATGCGTAACCTGTCAAGCGAATCGTGTTTCTTATGAGAAGAAACAAGGATTGCTTCATCCTTTGCCGATTCCAGCCAGACCTTGGGAAAGCATCAGCATGGACTTCATTACCTCTCTGCCTGACTCGAATGGATACAACGCAATTTTTGTGATAGTTGATCGGTTTAGCAAACTAGCGAAGTTTGCTCCGACCTTGGACACTGCAACAGCGTTCACGACTTCTCGGTTGTTCCTAGATACTTGGTGGCGTTCACATGGATTACCTCGGAGTATTATTTCAGATAGAGACTCTAAGTTCACAAGTGCCTTTTGGAAACACTTGTTCCAAAAATTGGGGACTAAATTAAAATTTAGTACCGCCTTTCATCCAGAAACAGATGGGCAAACGGAACGAGTTAACTCGGTTCTGAATCAATACTTGAGGAATTATGTGAGCGCGGACCAAAGTGATTGGGCGGAGTGGCTCAGTCTTGCGGAGTATTGCTACAATTCCACGAAGCATTCGGCAACCGGCGAATCGCCTTTCTTGCTGGCTTACGGACGTGAGCCAGAAGGGCCTCTTGACTTGACCCTTGCAGGGAGCTCTACATCGGCACGACCAAGAACACGGCAAACATCAGCTGAAGAGTTGGTGGCGGCAATGCAACGGCGCGAGGAACAAGTAAAGAAGAACCTCGAGAAGGCGCAGCAAAGATACACAAAGCAGGTAAACAAGCATCGGCGGCAAGTGAAGTTTCAAGTGGGCGAACAAGTATGGTTAAGTGCGAAAAACTTCACACTTCCAAAGGAAATATCGGCGAAATTTTCATCGAAGTTTGCAGGACCTTTTGTTGTTGTCAAGAATCCGCATGAAGATGTCTATACCTTAGACCTTCCTCGCGAGTGGCAGTTGCATCCGACTTTCCATGTTTCTTTATTAAAGAAATACTTCAAGGATGATTTGCGGCCGGAGCGCAAACAAGTACTCAGGCCTCAACCTGATGTCGTGCAAGACGAAGCAGAATATGAGGTGGAGTCCATTTTGCGATCTCGGCGCAAATCAAACCGGATGGAGTACTTGGTCAAATGGCGTGGTTACCATTTGAAGGAAGCAACTTGGGTGCCAGAGGAAGATCTCGCACATGCGAGCGAAGCATTGGACCTCTTCAAGCGGAGACAAGGACAACAAGGGCGTTAGCACGATGAGGACATCTCCTTCCAGCGAGGGGTGAAGAAACGGCGAACCATACGAGTAGCAACTTGAGGCGATTTGGGCCGATGGACTTTGTAGCTTTGACTTGTGTTTGGAAATAAAGATCTTGTTTCTTGAAAATTTGTCTAAGTGTATTGGGAGTGCATGGCTATGACTAGTTCTGATCAGATGCCTAGGATGTTGTCAAGAGGAGGAACGAAGCACACTCAAAGGAAGCAAGCTGGTTTGGATAAGCATCTAAATCAAGACTAAGTCTTGATGTCAAGACTTAGGTTTGTCGTAGCGTTGGCAAAGCAAGTACGAACTTTCATACTTGTCTTGGGGCTTGGGGTGATCTTGCTTTGTGGTTTTCTACAAAGTAAACTTAGTCTCGCGTCTAAGTCAAATCAGGTTGCGACCGGAAAGTGAGTTTCGGGGGACCTCGTAAGTAGGTGTGAATACTTATAGTTTGCAAGTTAGACTCTTAAGTAGAATGTTTAGAAGTTGCCAACTAGTTTTGTTTAGGGTAAGCCAAAAAGGTAAGGCTTTTCCCGAGACTAGTTGGAATTTTCTAAGGGTTCTAGCGACAACTTAAGACTCAAGCCAAGAAGGAAATTGCGGGTTAGCTACCAGAACGCAATTCTGGCGCCAAGGGGTTGGCTACCCATTTTGAACTTGGTGTTAACTTAAAGGATCATTGTTGATGAGGGCATCAACCTCCAAAGTGGGGGTGAGTGTCGCGCCCCTCATTCTCAAGATCGGGCGCAGACGCGAACAACAGAACCCTAGCGGACTTGCGCTAGGTTGTGAACGCTGCGAGTAGGACTTAACGGCTTGGCCGGGAAGTCGGGATCAGAAGAACCCTAAGTGGTTCTTTGAACCAAGGTTAGAATCTTAGGTTAGGACATAAGGGCCTACCCAAGAGGGCCCCAGACGAACGCTGACCTAAGGGGGCGAGTCTGAGAACGGGCTGAAACATGAGTCTCAGACATAGGTCTGAGACGTGGGTCCGAGACGCAGACAAACCACAGGGTTCGACCCTGGGTCTGGACCACAGGTTTTCGGAAAAACTGCTAAGTGTTGGAGCTCCAGGGACGTTTTAGGTCGTGGACGGAGCTCCACGTAAGATCTCGAGGCGAGTGAGGTATCATTGGAAAGGTCTCGTCGAGAGCTTTCCAGTGATATATAACACTCCTCGATATGACCTCCGAGCTGGAAGTTATGGCCGAACCACAATCGGGTTGTGGTATAATTTTCAGGGACCAAAGAGGAGGGCGGGGCCGCCGATCCCCAGAAGTATATATGAGGGGGGCTCGATGCCTGGGTGGGCCAGGACGAGTCACCCGACCCCAGGGTTCGGCGGGCGGACTCTGGGGGCATGAGGTGATGGCTGGGCCAGTTCCAAGGCACGTTCCGATCTAGACTTGGACGACTAGACTTAGGAACGATGTAAGGGCTGGGGCAAGACTAGGGAACGAGTCGGCGGGTTAGACCGCCGTTCGGGAGCCTGGACCCAGACGGACATCATGGGCGGTTGGACCGCTAGGTGTGCTGGAGGCACCGTTTAGGACCCTGGACTTTATGGGAAGTCCGCCCCAAGTCATATTGTGACTTGCTCATGTTTGGGATCGACTTAGGCGGATCTAAGTCGGGACTTAGGATTGCAGAGCTTGATGATTAGGGAGACGGTCCGGCTCCGGTCCGGACCAAACAGAACTAAGGTAAGTGGTGCATGGACGCTAACTTGTGATTGTGTTTGCAGGTTAGCGGTTTGAATTTCGGGACCTACTGAGCAAGAGCTTCCGCTGGCGCAACAAGGCGGTAGGTGCGCGAAAGTTCTGTTGTTCGCGTCTGCGCCCGATCTTGAGAATGAGGGGCGCGACATTGTCGCAGGTAGCTCCGGCATCCGAAAGAGAGCCTTCTGCGAGCTGGACTTGAGTCCCCCAATGAATATACATATTTTGGTCTCCTCAGTCCACTTGGAGAACGAATCCAGTTTGGCACTGAACTCGCGCACATAAGCACTTAAGGTCCCTGTCTGCTTCAGCCGAACTAACTCAACACCGTCCCGAATCCTCTGATACTCCGGAGTGAATCGTCTCGCGAGCAACTCCTTGAACTCCTTCAAACCAAGCGCCGAGACGGTCAAGGCATGCTCATCCCTGTATGCGGTCCACCAGAGAAGCGCATGGTCCTTCAAGAACGTAACCGCCGCTCTCACTTTGTCTGACTCCTGAGCCTGATGCGCTTCAAAGTATAGGTCTAACTCGGTTAAGAAATCCTTAACTTTGCGAGCCCGTCCTATACCTGTAAACGGAGTCGGCAAATTCGTCTTACAAAGCTTCCTGGTAGACGAGGAACTTCCTTGGCCTGCCTCAAGCTCAGCGATACGTTTATCCCTTGAGGCCATCCCTTCCTGCATGGTCTTCATCATTTTGATGAGTTCCGCATACAAGGCTCCTTGACTTCCCGCGCCTGCATCGTTGGGCACCGTTGGCAAGACTCCATCTTGCTGCAGCGGTGCCACAGCTGGAACTGGGCTTCCTTGACGTTGGGGCGAAGGTTGTCGGTTATCGTCCCCTGACTGTGCCTCGGGGCTAGCTCGAGTCGATCTGGTCCCGGTGTCAGCCGCTCCACGTTTCTTGGTCTTCCTCCTGGAACTCTGTCCAACGTCGGCCTTCGGTCCAAGTGTTCACCTAGAAACGCTGATCCGCTTCGTGTCTTGCGTCCCTCCTCAAGCGTCCAGCCTTCAGCCGCTACCTCAAGTTCTCGCTCACCGAAGCGTTGGCTCTGATACCACTTTTCGCGCACCTACCGCCTTGTTGCGCCAGCGGAAGCTCTAACTCAGTAGGTCGCAAACTTTACACCGCTAACCTGCAAACACTATCACAAGTTAGCGTCCATGCACCACTTACCTTAATTCTGGTTGGTCCGGACCGGAGCCGGACTGTCTCCCTAATCATCAAGCTCAGCAATCCTAAGTCCCGACTTAGATCTGCCTAAGTCGGTCCCAAACATGAGTAAGTCACAATATGACTTGGGGCGAACTTCCCATAAAGTCCAGGGTCCTAAACGGTGCCTCCAGCACACCTAGCGGCCCAACCGCCCGTGATGTCCGTCTGGGTCCAGGCTCCCGAACGGTGGTCTAACCCGCCAACTCGTTCCCTAGTCTTGTCCCAGCCCTTACATCGTTCCTAAGTCTAGCCGTCCAAGTCTAGATCGGAACGTGCCTTGGAACTGGCCCAGCCATCACCTCATGCCCCCAGAGTCCGCCCGCCGAACCCTGGGGTCGGGTGACTCGTCCTGGCCCACCCAGGCATCGAGCCCCCCTCATATATACTTCTGGGGATCGGCGGCCCCGCCCTCCTCTTTGGTCCCTGAAAATTATACCACAACCCGATTGTGGTTCGGCCATAACTTCCAGCTCGGAGGTCAGATTGAAGAGTGTTATATATCACTGGAAAGCTCTCGACGAGATCTTTCCAATGATACCTCACTCGCCTCGAGATCTTACGTGGAGCTCCGTCCACGACCTAAAACGTCCCTGGAGCTCCAACACTTAGCAGTTTTTCCGAAAACCTGTGGTCCAGACCCAGGGTCGAACCCTGTGGTTCGTCTGCGTCTCGGACCCACGTCTCGGTCCCGCGTCTCGGACCCACGTCTCAGACCTATGTCTGAGACTCATGTTTCAGCCCGTTCCCAGACTCGCCCCCTTAGGTCAGCGTTCGTCTGGGGCCCTCTTGGGTTAGGCCCTTATGTCCTAACCCAAGGTTCCAACCTTGGTTCAGAGAACCACTTAGGGTTCATCTGATCCCGACTTGCCGGTCACGCCGTTAAGTCCTACTCGCAGCGTTCACAACCTAGCACAAGTCCGCTAGGGTTCTGTTGTTCGCGTCTGCGCCCGATCTTGAGAATGAGGGGCGCGACACCTAAGTCCCGACTTAGATCTGCCTAAGTCGGTCCCAAACATGAGCAAGTCACAATATGACTTGGGGCGGACTTCCCATAAAGTCCAGGGTCCTAAACGGTGCCTCCAGCACACCTAGCGGCCCAACCGCCCGTGATGTCCGTCTGGGTCCAGGCTCCCGAACGGTGGTCTAACCCGCCAACTCGTTCCCTAGTCTTGCCCCAGCCCTTACATCGTTCCTAAGTCTAGCCGTCCAAGTCTAGATCGGAACGTGCCTTGTGTCGCGCCCCTCATTCTCAAGATCGGGCGCAGACGCGAACAACAGAACCCTAGCGGACTTGCGCTAGGTTGTGAACGCTGCGAGTAGGACTTAACGGCTTGGCCGGGAAGTCGGGATCAGAAGAACCCTAAGTGGTTCTCTGAACCAAGGTTAGAACCTTGGGTTAGGACATAAGGGCCTACCCAAGAGGGCCCCAGACGAACGCTGACCTAAGGGGGCGAGTCTGAGAACGGGCTGAAACATGAGTCTCAGACATAGGTCTGAGACGTGGGTCCGAGACGTGGGACCGAGACGTGGGTCCGAGACGCAGACGAACCACAGGGTTCGACCCTGGGTCTGGACCACAGGTTTTCGGAAAAACTGCTAAGTGTTGGAGCTCCAGGGACAATTTAGGTCGTGGACGGAGCTCCACGTAAGATCTCGAGGCGAGTGAGGTATCATTGGAAAGGTCTCGTCGAGAGCTTTCCAGTGTTATATAACACTCCTCGATATGACCTCCGAGCTGGAAGTTATGGCCGAACCACAATCGGGTTGTGGTATAATTTTCAGGGACCAAAGAGGAGGGCGAGGCCGCCGATCCCCAGAAGTATATATGAGGGGGGCTCGATGCCTGGGTGGGCCAGGACGAGTCACCCGACCCCAGGGTTCGGCGGGCGGACTCTAGGGGCATGAGGTGATGGCTGGGCCAGTTCCAAGGCACGTTCCGATCTAGACTTGGACGGCTAGACTTAGGAACGATGTAAGGGCTGGGGCAAGACTAGGGAACGAGTCGGCGGGTTAGACCGCCGTTCGGGAGCCTGGACCCAGACGGACATCATGGGCGGTTGGACCGCTAGGTGTGCTGGAGGCACCGTTTAGGACCCTGGACTTTATGGGAAGTCCGCCCCAAGTCATATTGTGACTTGCTCATGTTTGGGACCGACTTAGGCGGATCTAAGTTGGGACTTAGGATTGCAGAGCTTGATGATTAGGGAGACGGTCCGGCTCCGGACCAAACAGAACTAAGGTAAGTGGTGCATGGACGCTAACTTGTGATTGTGTTTGCAGGTTAGCGGTTTGAATTTCGGGACCTACTGAGCAAGAGCTTCCGCTGGCGCAACAAGGCGGTAGGTGCGCGAAAGTTCTGTTGTTCGCGTCTGCGCCCGATCTTGAGAATGAGGGGCGCGACATTGTCGCAGGTAGCTCCGGCATCCGAAAGAGAGCCTTCTGCGAGCTGGACTTGAGTCCCCCAATGAATATACATATTTTGGTCTCCTCAGTCCACTTGGAGAACGAATCCAGTTTGGCACTGAACTCGCGCACATAAGCACTTAAGGTCCCTGTCTGCTTCAGCCGAACTAACTCAACACCGTCCCGAATCCTCTGATACTCCGGAGTGAATCGTCTCGCGAGCAACTCCTTGAACTCCTTCAAACCAAGCGCCGAGACGGTCAAGGCATGCTCATCCCTGTATGCGGTCCACCAGAGAAGCGCATGGTCCTTCAAGAACGTAACCGCCGCTCTCACTTTGTCTGACTCCTGAGCCTGATGCGCTTCAAAGTATAGGTCTAACTCGGTTAAGAAATCCTTAACTTTGCGAGCCCGTCCTATACCTGTAAACGGAGTCGGCAAATTCGTCTTACAAAGCTTCCTGGTAGACGAGGAACTTCCTTGGCCTGCCTCAAGCTCAGCGATACGTTTATCCCTTAAGGCCATCCCTTCCTGCATGGTCTTCATCATTTTGATGAGTTCCGCATACAAGGCTCCTTGACTTCCCGCGCCTGCATCGTTGGGCACCGTTGGCAAGACTCCATCTTGCTGCAGCGGTGCCACAGCTGGAACTGGGCTTCCTTGACGTTGGGGCGAAGGTTGTCGGTTATCGTCCCCTGACTGTGCCTCGGGGCTAGCTCGAGTCGATCTGGTCCCGGTGTCAGCCGCTCCACGTTTCTTGGTCTTCCTCCTGGAACTCTGTCCAACGTCGGCCTTCGGTCCAAGTGTTCACCTAGAAACGCTGATCCGCTTCGTGTCTTGCGTCCCTCCTCAAGCGTCCAGCCTTCAGCCGCTACCTCAAGTTCTCGCTCACCGAAGCGTTGGCTCTGATACCACTTTTCGCGCACCTACCGCCTTGTTGCGCCAGCGGAAGCTCTAACTCAGTAGGTCGCAAACTTTACACCGCTAACCTGCAAACACTATCACAAGTTAGCGTCCATGCACCACGAACCTTAATTCTGGTTGGTCCGGACCGGAGCCGGACCGTCTCCCTAATCATCAAGCTCAGCAATCCTAAGTCCCGACTTAGATCTGCCTAAGTCGGTCCCAAACATGAGTAAGTCACAATATGACTTGGGGCGAACTTCCCATAAAGTCCAGGGTCCTAAACGGTGCCTCCAGCACACCTAGCGGCCCAACCGCCCGTGATGTCCGTCTGGGTCCAGGCTCCCGAACGGTGGTCTAACCCGCCAACTCGTTCCCTAGTCTTGCCCCAGCCCTTACATCGTTCCTAAGTCTAGCCGTCCAAGTCTAGATCGGAACGTGCCTTGGAACTGGCCCAGCCATCACCTCATGCCCCCAGAGTCCGCCCGCCGAACCCTGGGGTCGGGTGACTCGTCCTGGCCCACCCAGGCATCGAGCCCCCCTCATATATACTTCTGGGGATCGGCGGCCCCGCCCTCCTCTTTGGTCCCTGAAAATTATACCACAACCCGATTGTGGTTCGGCCATAACTTCCAGCTCGGAGGTCAGATTGAAGAGTGTTATATATCACTGGAAAGCTCTCGACGAGATCTTTCCAATGATACCTCACTCGCCTCGAGATCTTACGTGGAGCTCCGTCCACGACCTAAAACGTCCCTGGAGCTCCAACACTTAGCAGTTTTTCCGAAAACCTGTGGTCCAGACCCAGGGTCGAACCCTGTGGTTCGTCTGCGTCTCGGACCCACGTCTCGGTCCCGCGTCTCGGACCCACGTCTCAGACCTATGTCTGAGACTCATGTTTCAGCCCGTTCCCAGACTCGCCCCCTTAGGTCAGCGTTCGTCTGGGGCCCTCTTCGGTTAGGCCCTTATGTCCTAACCCAAGGTTCCAACCTTGGTTCAGAGAACCACTTAGGGTTCATCTTATCCCGACTTGCCGGTCACGCCGTTAAGTCCTACTCGCAGCGTTCACAACCTAGCACAAGTCCGCTAGGGTTCTGTTGTTCGCGTCTGCGCCCGATCTTGAGAATGAGGGGCGCGACACCTAAGTCCCGACTTAGATCTGCCTAAGTCGGTCCCAAACATGAGCAAGTCACAATATGACTTGGGGCGGACTTCCCATAAAGTCCAGGGTCCTAAACGGTGCCTCCAGCACACCTAGCGGCCCAACCGCCCGTGATGTCCGTCTGGGTCCAGGCTCCCGAACGGTGGTCTAACCCGCCAACTCGTTCCCTAGTCTTGCCCCAGCCCTTACATCGTTCCTAAGTCTAGCCGTCCAAGTCTAGATCGGAACGTGCCTTGTGTCGCGCCCCTCATTCTCAAGATCGGGCGCAGACGCGAACAACAGAACCCTAGCGGACTTGCGCTAGGTTGTGAACGCTACGAGTAGGACTTAACGGCTTGGCCGGGAAGTCGGGATCAGAAGAACCCTAAGTGGTTCTCTGAACCAAGGTTAGAACCTTGGGTTAGGACATAAGGGCCTACCCAAGAGGGCCCCAGACGAACGCTGACCTAAGGGGGCGAGTCTGAGAACGGGCTGAAACATGAGTCTCAGACATAGGTCTGAGACGTGGGTCCGAGACGTGGGACCGAGACGTGGGTCCGAGACGCAGACGAACCACAGGGTTCGACCCTGGGTCTGGACCACAGGTTTTCGGAAAAACTGCTAAGTGTTGGAGCTCCAGGGACGTTTTAGGTCGTGGACGGAGCTCCACGTAAGATCTCGAGGCGAGTGAGGTATCATTGGAAAGGTCTCGTCGAGAGCTTTCCAGTGATATATAACACTCCTCGATCTGACCTCCGAGCTGGAAGTTATGGCCGAACCACAATCGGGTTGTGGTATAATTTTCAGGGACCAAAGAGGAGGGCGGGGCCGCCGATCCCCAGAAGTATATATGAGGGGGGCTCGATGCCTGGGTGGGCCAGGACGAGTCACCCGACCCCAGGGTTCGGCGGGCGGACTCTAGGGGCATGAGGTGATGGCTGGGCCAGTTCCAAGGCACGTTCCGATCTAGACTTGGACGGCTAGACTTAGGAACGATGTAAGGGCTGGGGCAAGACTAGGGAACGAGTCGGCGGGTTAGACCGCCGTTCGGGAGCCTGGACCCAGACGGACATCACGGGCGGTTGGGCCGCTAGGTGTGCTGGAGGCACCGTTTAGGACCCTGGACTTTATGGGAAGTCCGCCCCAAGTCATATTGGGACTTGCTCATGTTTGGGACCGACTTAGGCGGATCTTAGTCGGGACTTAGGATTGCAGAGCTTGATGATTAGGGAGACGGTCCGGCTCCGGTCCGGACCAAACAGAACTAAGGTAAGTGGTGCATGGACGCTAACTTGTGATTGTGTTTGCAGGTTAGCGGTTTGAATTTCGGGACCTACTGAGCAAGAGCTTCCGCTGGCGCAACAAGGCGGTAGGTGCGCGAAAAGTGGTATTTGAGCCGACGCTTCGGTGAGCGAGAACTTGAGGTAGCGGCTGAAGGCTGGACGCTTGAGGAGGGACGCAAGACACGAAGCGGATCAGCGTTTCTAGGTGAATACTTGGAGCGATGGCCGAAGAAGGACAGAGTTCCAGGAGGAAGACCAAGAGACGGGGAGCGGCGACTTACACCGGGACCAGATCGACTCGAGCTAGCCCCGAGGCACAGTCAGGGGACGAAAACCGACAACCTTCGCCCCAACGTCAAGGAAGCCAAGTTCCAGCTGTGGCACCGCTGCAGCAAGATGGAGTCTTGCCAACGGTGCCCAACGATGCAGGCGCGGGAAGTCAAGGAGCCTTGTATGCGGAACTCATCAAAATGATGAAGACCATGCAGGAAGGGATGGCCTCGAGGGATAAACGTATCGCTGAGCTTGAGGCAGGCCAAGGAAGTTCCTCGTCTACCAGGAAGCTTTGTAAGACGAATTTGCCGACTCCGTTTACAGGTATAGGACGGGCTCGTAAGGTTAAGGATTTCTTAACCGAGTTAGACCTATACTTTGAAGCGCATCAGGCTCAGGAGTCAGACAAAGTGAGAGCGGCGGTTACGTTCTTGAAGGACCATGCGCTTCTCTGGTGGACCGCATACAGGGATGAGCATGCCTTGACCGTCTCGGCGCTTGGTTGGAAGGAGTTCAAGGAGTTGCTCGCAGGACGATTCACTCCGGAGTATCAGAGGATTCGGGACGGTGTTGAGTTAGTTCGGCTGAAGCAGACAGGGACCTTAAGTGCTTATGTGCGCGAGTTCAGTGCCAAACTGGATTCGTTCTCCAAGTGGACTGAGGAGACCAAAATATGTATATTCATTGGGGGACTCAAGTCCAGCTCGGAGAAGGCTCTCTTTCGGATGCCGGAGCTACCTACGACAAGTGCCGAACTTTTGAAGCTAGCGGAGCGAATTGGGGACGATGACGTCCAGCAACAAAAACCTTTTGAACCTCGCAGCACGGACAAGTTCCAGAAGAAGAACAAGGGCTTCAAGCGACAATGGGATGGGGGTGAGAAGGATCGGAAGGATTCTTCTGCCCCGGCAGCAAAGCGGCAGCAAACAGGAGTGAAACCGAAGGGGCAGACACCTCAGAAGGGCAATGGGGTTAAGTTTACTTGCTACAACTGTGACGAGGCGGGTCACATTGCTAAGGGGTGCACGAAACCTAAGGTTAGTAACTGTAGCATGAATGCGTTTGTTGCAAAGGACTTGTTGGAGGGCCAGATGACTGTGACCTTGAGAACCACGAAGAAGACGCCAGGACTGATGTATCTACAAGCCAAGGTTGCTAACCGTGATGTTACTTTTCTTGTGGACACAGGAGCGACTCACTCCTTCATAAGTCCAAAGTTGGTGAAGAAGTTGGGCTTGTCTACCTCCAAGGCAGACAAGCCTATTCAGGTACGCTTTGCCAAGGGCAAGACGTACCAAACTTCTGAAGTGGCCTTGGACGTACGATTTGTGTGTGGGAAGTTGGAGTTCACAGAGAACTTCACGGTGTGCGAGATGGATGATATCCATGCGGTTTTGGGGAATACTTTCTTGGACAGGTTTGAAGTGGAACTTAGGCGGAAACCTTTAAGGTTAAACGTTAGAGTTAAAGGGCGGAAGCTGGGAGTGAGGCTGATCCGGAAGGCGCGGAAGATTGATGACTTTGCGGTGAATTTGATCAAAGGCAAACAGATGGACTTCAACGACGGAGTCATGTGTTTGATGCGGGTTGCAGATTTGATGGCGGGTGACGGACAAGAGGAAACATCAGGAGACGCGACTAAACTTCCGGAGGTGCTTCGCGAAGTGATTAAGGAGTTTGAGGATGTCTTGACGGACGAGTTACCTGCTGAGTTACCTCCAAGGCGGGTGGTGGATCACAAGATCGAGGTCTTGCCAGGATCAGAACCACCTTCCAAAGCCCCTTACCGACTCAATCAGGTGGAACTCCTTGAGTTGAAAAGACAACTCGGCGAGCTATTAGCGCGGGGATATATTCGAACCAGCAAGTCACCTTACGGAGCCCCAGTTCTTTTTGCAAAGAAGAAGGATGGGAAGTTACGACTCTGCGTAGATTATCGTGCACTCAGTAAGGTGACGGTGAAGAATAATTATCCTTTGCCAAGGATAGACGACCTCTTTGATAGGCTAGCGGGCGCAAAGTACTTCAGCAGGATAGACTTGAAGTCAGGATATTACCAAATCCGGATAGCTGACCCAGATGTTGAGAAGACCGCTTGTCGAACCAGATACGGATCGTTTGAATTCGTGGTGATGTCATTTGGACTCTGCAACGCCCCTTCGACGTTCACTACATTGATGAACACAATTTTTCGCGAGGAGATGGATGAGTTTGTCATCGTTTACATCGACGACATCTTGATCTACTCCAACACCTTGGAGTCGCACGCGGAGCAGCTAAGGGTGGTGTTGACGAAGCTGCGGGAGCATAAGCTGTTTGCCAACATTGACAAGAGTGAGTTTGGTTTGGAGCGCATTAACTTCTTGGGACATGTAATTAGTGCAGAAGGAGTCGGCCCGGATATGCAGAAGGTGGATGCGATTGTGACTTGGGAGCCTCCGACTACAGTGAAGGGGATGCGGCGATTCTTAGGATTGGCGCAGTTCTACCGCAAGTATGTGAAGGGGTTTTCAAAGATCGCGAAGCCGCTGACGGACTGGACAGGCAAAGACGCACAGGTAAGTTGGACCAAGGAGGTGGATGATGCGTTTCAGACGATCAAAGCTATTTTGTCAAAGGCACCAGTTTTGAAACTGCCGGAGTTCGACAAACCATTCGAAGTGCACACGGACGCGAGCGACTATGCGATTGGCGGAGTGTTGGTGCAGGATGGAAAACCTGTAGCATATGAAAGCAAGAAGTTATCTGGGACAGAGAGTCGATGGCCGACTCACGAGAAGGAACTGTTCGCGGTGGTTCATTGCTTGAGGAAATGGCGGCATTACTTGGGACTTCACAAAACCCAAGTGTATACTGATAACATTTCGCTCAAGTACTTTGAGACGCAAGATCGGGTGACGCCAAAGCAACTACGATGGCATGATACCTTGGCGCTCATGAACGTGGAATTAATCCACAAAGCGGGAAAGGACAATGTGGTTCCTGACGCCTTGAGTCGCAAGGAGGAATATCTTCCATCGTCAACACAGATTTTGCGAGCTATGTATCCTAAGGAGTCAGACTTGGAGAGGCGAATACGTGAAGGTTACATGGGCGATGACCAAGCGAAGGACTACTTGGAACAACTCAAGCGAGGGGTGAAGTTGCAGAACATGCAGCTAAGACATGGTTTACTCATGTTCAAGCAAAGTCGGGTTTATGTGGGACAAGGAAAACTTAGGACCAAGTTGTTAAAAGAATCTCATGATGTGCCCTTATCAGGCCATAAAGGAGAAAAGTCCACTTTAGCGGTAATCGCTAAAAAGTTTTATTGGCCCCACATGAAAGACGATGTTTCCCACTTTGTGAAAACATGCGTAACCTGTCAAGCGAATCGTGTTTCTTATGAGAAGAAACAAGGATTGCTTCATCCTTTGCCGATTCCAGCCAGACCTTGGGAAAGCATTAGCATGGACTTCATTACCTCTCTGCCTGACTCAAATGGATACAATGCAATTTTTGTGATAGTTGATCGATTTAGCAAACTAGCGAAGTTTGCTCCGACCATGGACACTACAACAGCGTTCACGACTTCTCGATTGTTCCTAGATACTTAGTGGCGTTCACATGGATTACCTCGGAGTATTATTTCAGATCGGGACTCTAAGTTCACAAGTGCCTTTTGGAAACACTTGTTCCAAAAATTGGGGACTAAGTTAAAATTTAGTACCGCCTTTCATCCAGAAACAGATGGGCAAACGGAACGAGTTAACTCGGTTCTGAATCAATACTTGAGGAATTATGTGAGCGCGGACCAAAGCGATTGGGCGGAGTGGCTCAGTCTTGCGGAGTATTGCTACAATTCCACGAAACATTCGACAACCGGCGAATCCCCTTTCTTGCTGGCTTACGGACGTGAGCCAGAAGGGCCTCTTGACTTGACTCTTGCAGGGAGTTCTACATCGGCACGACCAAGAACACGGCAAACATCAGCTGAAGAGTTGGTGGCGGCAATGCAGCGGCGCGAGGAGCAAGTTAAGAAGAACCTCGAGAAGGCGCAGCAACGGTACACGAAGCAGGTAAACAAACATCGGCGGCAAGTGAAGTTTCAAATGGGCGAAGAAGTATGGTTAAGTGCGAAAAACTTCACACTTCCGAAGGATATATCGGCGAAGTTCTCATCAAAGTTCGCGGGACCTTTTGTCATTGTCAAGAATCCGCACGACGACGTCTATACCTTAGACCTTCCTCGCGAGTGGCAGTTGCATCTGACTTTCCATGTTTCTTTACTAAAGAAACACTTCAAGGATGATTTGCGACCGGAGCGCAAACAGGTTCTTAGGCCTCAACCTGATGTCGTGCAAGGCGAAGCAGAATATGAGGTGGAGTCCATTTTGCGATCTCGGCGCAAATCAAACCGGATGGAGTACTTGGTCAAATGGCGTGGTTACCATTTGAAGGAAGCAACTTGGGTGCCAGAGGAAGATCTCGCACATGCGAGCGAAGTATTAGACCTCTTCAAACGGAGGCAAGGACAACAAGGGCGTTAACAAGATGAGGACATCTCCTTCCAGCAAGGGGTGAAGAAACGACGAACCATACGAGTAGCAACTTGAGGTGAATTTGGCCGATGGACTTTGTACTTTACTTGTGTTTGGAAATAAAAATTTTGTTTCTTGAAAAATTGTCTAAGTGTATTGGTAGTGCTTGGCTATGACTAGTTCTGATCAGATGCCTAGGATGTTGTCAAGAGGAGGAACGAAGCACACTCAAAGGAAGCGAGCTGGTTTGGATAAGCATCTAAATCAAGACTAAGTCTTGATGTCAAGACTTAGGTTTGCCGTAGCGTTGGCAAAGCAAGTATGAACTTTCATACTTGTCTTGGGGCTTGGGGTGATCTTGCTTTGTGGTTTTCTAACTGCGAGGTAAACTTAGTCGCGCGTCTAAGTCAAATCAGGTTGCGACCGGAAAGTGAGTTTCGGGGGACCTCGTAAGTAGGTGTGAATACTTATAGTTTGCAAGTTAGAGTCTTAAGTAGAATGTTTAGAAGTTGCCAACTAGTTTTGTTTAGGGTAAGCCAAAAAGGTAAGGCTTTTCCCGAGACTAGTTGGAATTTTCTAAGGGTTCTAGCGACAACTTAAGACTCAAGCCAAGAAGGGAGTTGCGGGTTAGCTACCAGAACGCAATTCTGACGCCAAGGGGTTGGCTACCCATTTTGAACTTGGTGTTAACTTAAAGGATCATTGTTGATGAGGGCATCAACCTCCAAAGTGGGGGTGAATGTAGCGCCCCTCATTCTCAAGATCGGGCGCAGATGCGAACAACAGAACCCTAGCGGACTTGCGCTAGATTGTGAACGTTGCGAGTAGGACTTAACGGCGTGACCGGCAAGTCGGGATCAGATGAACCCTAAGTGGTTCTCTGAACCAAGGTTGGAACCTTGTGTTAAGACATAAGGGCCTACCCCAAGAGGGCTCCAGACGAACGCTGACCTAAGGGGGCGAGTCTGAGAACGGGCTAAAACATGAGTCTCAGACATAGGTCTGAGACGTGGGTCCGAGACGTGGGACCAAGACGTGAGTCCGAGACGCAGACGAACCACAGGGTTCGACCCTGGGTCTGGACCACAGGTTTTCGGAAAAACTGCTAAGTGTTGGAGCTCCAGGGACGTTTTAGGTCGTGGACGGAGCTCCACGTAAGATCTCGAGGCGAGTGAGGTATCATTGGAAAGGTCTCGTCGAGAGCTTTCCAGTGATATATAACACTCCTCGATCTGACCTCCGAGCTGGAAGTTATGGCCGAACCACAATCGGGTTGTGGTATAATTTTCAGGGACCAAAGAGGAGGGTGGGGCCGCCGATCCCCAGAAGTATATATGAGGGGGGCTCGATGCCTGGGTGGGCCAGGACGAGTCACCCGACCCCAGGGTTCGGCGGGCGGACTCTGGGGGCATGAGGTGATGGCTGGGCCGGTTCCAAGGCACGTTCCGATCTAGATTTGGATGTCTGGACTTAGGAACGAAGCAAGGGCTGGGGCAAGACTAGGGAACGAGTCGGCGGGTCAGACCACCGTTCGGGAGCTTAGACCCAGACTCACGGACGGTTGGGCCGCTAGGTGTGCTGGAGGCACCGTTTAGGACCCTGGACTTTATGGGAAGTCCGCCCCAAGTCATATTGTGACTTGCTCATGTTTGGGACCGACTTAGGCGGATCTAAGTCGGGACTTAGGATTGCTGAGCTTGATGATTAGGGAGACGGTCCGGCTCCGGTCCGGACCAAACAGAACTAAGGTAAGTGGTGCATGGACGCTAACTTGTGATTGTGTTTGCAGGTTAGCGGTGTAAAGTTTGCGACCTACTGAGCTAGAGCTTCCGCTGGCGCAACAAGACGGTAGGTGCGCGAAAACAACCTAGCGCAAGTCCGCTAGGGTTGTGTTGTTCGCGTCTGCGTCCGATCTTGAGAATGAGGGGCGCGACGGTTTGCCGTAGCGTTGGCAAAGCAAGTATGAACTTTCATACTTGTCTTGGGGCTTGGGGTGATCTTGCTTTCCGGTTTTCTCACTGCAAAGTAAACTTAATCGCGCGTCTAAGTCAAATCAGATTGCGACCGGAAAGTGAGTTTCGGGGGACCTTGTTTCGTGCACCTACCGCCTTGTTGCGCCAGCGGAAGCTCTAGCTCAGTAGGTCGCAAACTTTACACCGCTAACCTGCAAACACAATCACAAGTTAGCGTCCATGATCGGAAAAACTGCTAAGTGTTGGAGCTCCAAGGACGTTTTAGGTCCTGGACGGAGCTCCACGTAAGATCTCGAGGCGAGTGAGGTATCATTGGAAAGATCTCGTCGAGAGCTTTCCAGTGATATATAACACTTCTCGATCTGACCTCCGAGCTGGAAGTTATGGCCGAACCACAATCGGGTTGTGGTATAATTTTCAGGGACCAAAGAGGAGGGCGGGGCCGCCGATCCCCAGAAGTATATATGAGGGAGGCTCGATGCCTGGGTGGGCCAGGACGAGTCACCCGATCCCAGGGTTCGGCGGGCAGACTCTAGGGGCATGAGGTGATGGTTGGGCCAATTCCAAGGCACGTTCTGATCTAGACTTGGACGTCTGGACTTAGGAACGATGTAAGGGCTGGAGCAAGACTAGGGAACGAGTCGGCGGGTTAGACCACCGTTCAGGAGCCTAGACCCAGACGGACATCACGGACGGTTGGGCCGCTAGGTGTGCTGGAGGCACCGTTTAGGACCCTAAACTTTATGGGAAGTCCGCCCCAAGTCATATTGTGGCTTGCTCATGTTTGGGACCGACTTAGGCGGATCTAGGGGGACTTAGGATTGCTGAGCTTGATGGTTAGGGAGACGGTCCGGCTCTGGTCCGGACCAAACAGAACTAAGGTAAGTGGTGCATGGACACTAACTTGTGATTGTGTTTAACAATCACAAGTTAGTGTCGTAAAGTTTGTGACCTACTGAGCTAGAGCTTCCGCTGGCGCAACAAGGCGGTAGATGTGCGAAACGTGGTATCAGAGCCGACGCTTCGGTGAGCGAGAACTTGAGGTAGCGGCTGAAGGCTGGACGCTTGAGGAGGGACGCAAGACACGAAGCGGATCAGCGTTTCTGGGTGAACACTTGGAGCGATGGCCGAGGACGAACAGAGTTCCAGGAGGAAGACCAAGAAACGAGGAGCGGCTAACGGGAACAGATCGACTTGAGCTAGCCCCGAGGCACAGTTAGGGGACGACAACCGACAACCTTCGCCCCAACGTCAAGGGAGCCCTGTACCTACTGCGGCACCGGTGCAGCAAGATGGAGTCTTGCCAGCGGTGCCCAACGATTCAAGCACGGAGAGTCAAGGAGCCTTGTATGCGGAACTCATCAAGATGATGAAGACCATGCAGGAAGGCATGGCCTCCAGAGATAAACGTATAGCCGAGCTTGAGGCAGGCCAAGGAAGTTCCTCGTCTACCAAGAAGCTTTGTAAGACGAATTTGCCGACCCCGTTTTCAGGTATAGGACGGGCTCGCAAAGTTAAGGACTTCTTAACTGAGTTGGATCTATACTTTGAGGCGCAGCAGGCTAAGGAGTCTGACAAGGTGAGAGCGGCGGTTACGTTCCTGAAAGACCATGCGCTTCTCTGGTGGACTGCATACAGGGATGAGCATACCTTGACCGTCTCGGCGCTTAGTTGGAAAGAATTCAAGGAGTTGCTTGCAGGACGATTCACTCCGGAGTATCAAAGGATTCGGGACGGTGTTGAGTTGGTGAGACTGAAGCAGACGGGGACCTTAAGCGCTTATGTGCGCGAGTTCAGTGCCAAGCTGGATTCGTTCTCCAAGTGGACTGAGGAAACCAAGATATGTATATTCATTGGGGGACTCAAGTCTAGTTCGGAGAAGGCTCTCTTTCGGATGCCAAAGCTACCAGAGACAAGTGCCGAACTTTTGAAGCTAGCGGAGCGAATTGGGGACGACGAAGTCCAGCAGCAGAAACCCTTTGAACCACGCAGCACGGACAAGTTCCAGAAGAAGAACAAGGGCTTCAAACGACAATGGGATGGGGGTGAGAAGGATCGGAAGGATACTTCTACCCCAGCAGCAAAGCGGCAGCAAACAGGAGTAAAACCTAAGGGGCAAACACCTCAAAAAGACAATGGCGCTAAGTTTACTTGCTACAACTGTGGCGAGGCGGGTCATATTGCCAAGGGGTGTAAGAAACCTAAGATTAGTAACTGTAGCATGAATGCATTTGTTGCAAAGGACTTGTTGGAGGACCAGATGACTGTGACCTTGAGAACCACGAAGAAGACGCCGGGACGAATGTATCTACAAGCCAAGGTTGCTAACCGTGATGTTACTTTTCTTGTGGACACAGGAGCGACTCACTCCTTCATAAGTCCAAAGTTGGTGAAGAAGTTGGGCTTGTCCACCTCCAAGGCAGACAAGCCTATTCAGGTACGCTTTGCCAAGGACAAGACGTACCAAACTTCTGAAGTGGCCTTGGACGTACGATTTGCGTGTGGGAAGTTGGAGTTCACAGAGAACTTCACGGTGTGCGAGATGGATGATATCCATGCGGTTTTGGGAAACACTTTCTTGGACAGGTTTGAAGTGGAACTTAGGCGGAAACCTTTAAGGTTAAACGTTAGAGTTAAAGGGCGGAAGTTGGGAGTGACGCTGATCCGAAAGACGCGGAGATTGATGACTTTGCAGTGAATTTGATCAAAGACAAACAGATGGACTTCAACGACGGGGTCATGTGTTTGATGCGGGTTGCAGATTTGATGGCGGGTGATGGACAAGAGGAAACATCAGGAGACGCGACTAAACTTCCGGAGGTGCTTCGCGAAGTGATTAAGGAGTTTGAGGATGTCTTGACGGATGAATTACCTGCTGAGTTATCTCCAAGGCGGGTGGTGGATCACAAGATCGAGGTCTTGCCAGGATCAGAACCACCTTCCAAAGCCCCTTACCGACTCAATCAGGTGGAACTCCTTGAGTTGAAAAGACAACTCGGTGAGCTATTAACGCGGGGATATATTTGAACCAGCAAGTCACCTTATGGAGCCCCAGTTCTTTTTGCAAAGAAGAAGGATGGGAAGTTACGACTCTGTGTAGATTATCGTGCACTCAATAAGGTGACGGTGAAGAATAATTATCCCTTGCCAAGGATAGACGACCTCTTTGATAGGTTAGCGGGCGCAAAGTACTTCAGCAGGATAGACTTGAAGTCAAGATATTACCAGATCCGGATAGCTGACCCAGATGTTGAGAAGACCGCTTGTTGAATTCGTGGTGATGCCATTTGGACTCTGCAACGCCCCTTCGACGTTCACTTCATTGATGAACACAATTTTTCGCGAGGAGATGGATGAGTTTGTCATCATTTACATCGATGACATCTTGATCTACTCCAAAACCTTGGAGTCGCACGCGGAGCAGCTAAGGGTGGTGTTGACGAAGCTGCGGGAGCATAAGATGTTTGTCAACATTGACAAGAGTGAGTTTGGTTTGGAGCGCATTAACTTCTTGGGACATGTCATTAGTGCAGAAGGAGTCGATTCGGATATGCAGAAGGTGGACGCGATTGTGACTTGGGAGCCTCCGACTAGAGTGAAGGGGATGCAGCGATTCTTAGGATTGGCGTAGTTCTACCGCAAGTATGTGAAGGGGTTTTCAAAGATCGCGAAGCCGCTGACGGACGGGACGGGCAAAGACGCACACGTAAGTTGGACCAAGGAGGTGGATGATGCGTTTCAGACGATCAAAGCTATTTTGTCAAAGGCGCCAGTATTGAAGCTGCCGGAGTTCGATAAACCATTCGAGGTGCACACGGACGCGAGCGACTATGCGATTGGCGGAGTGTTGGTGCAGGATGGAAAACCTGTAGCTTACGAAAGCAAGAAGCTATATGGGACAGAGAGTTGATGGCCGACTCACGAGAAGGAACTGTTTGCGGTGGTTCGTTGTTTGAGGAAATGACGGCATTACTTGGGACTTCACAAAACCCAAGTGTATACTGATAATATTTCGCTCAGGTACTTTGAAACACAAGATCGGGTGACGCCAAAGCAACTACGGTGGCATGATACCTTGGCGCTCATGAATGTGGAATTAATCCACAAAGCGGGAAAGGACAATGTGGTTCCTGACGCCTTGAGTCACAAGGAGGAATATCTTCTATCGTCAACACAGATTTTGCGAGCTATGTATCCTAAGGAGTCAGATTTGGAGAGACGAATACGTGAAGGTTACATGGGTGATGACCAAGCGAAGGAGTACCTGGAACAACTCAAGCGAGGAGTGAAGTTGCAGAACATGCAGCTAAGGCATGGTCTACTCATGTTCAAGCAAAGTCGGGTTTATGTGGGACAAGGAAAACTTAGGACCAAGTTGTTAAAAGAATCTCACGATGTGCCCTTATCAGACCATAAAGGAGAAAAGTCCACTTTAGCAGTGATAGCTAAAAAGTTTTATTGGCCCCACATGAAAGACGATGTTGCCCACTTTGTGAAAACATGTGTAACCTGTCAAGCGAACCGCGTTTCTTATGAGAAGAAACAAGGGTTGCTTCATCCTTTGCCGACTCCAGCCAAACCTTGGGAAAGCATTAGCATGGACTTCATTACCTCTCTGCTTGACTCGAATGAATACAACGCGATTTTTGTGATAGTTGATCAGTTTAGCAAACTAGCGAAGTTTGCTCCGATCTTAGACACTGCAACAGCGTTCACGACTTCTCGGTTGTTCCTAGATACTTGATGGCGTTCACATGGATTACCTCGGAGTATTATTTCAGATAGAGACTCTAAGTTCACAAGTGCCTTTTGGAAACACTTGTTCCAAAAATTGGGGACTAAATTAAAATTTAGTACCGCCTTTCATCCGGAAACAGATGGGCAAACGGAACAACTTAACTCGGTTCTGAATCAATACTTTAGAAATTATGTGAGCGCAGACCAAAGTGATTGGGCGGAGTGGCTCAGTCTTGCGGAGTATTGCTACAATTCCACGAAGCATTCAGCAACCGGCGAATCGCCTTTCTTACTGGCTTACGGACGTGAGCCAGAAGGGCCTCTTGACTTGACTCTTGCAGGGAGTTCTACATCGGCACGACCAAGAACACGGCAAACATCAGCTGAAGAGTTGGTGGCGGCAATGCAGCGGCGCGAGGAGCAAGTCAAGAAGAACCTCGAGAAGGCACAGCAAAGATACACGAAGCAGGTAAACAAGCATCGGCGGCAAGTGAAGTTTCAAGTGGGCGAAGAAGTATGGTTAAGTGCGAAAAACTTCACACTTCAGAAGGAAATATCGGTGAAGTTTTCATCGAAGTTTGCGGGACCTTTTGTCATTGTCAAGAATCCACACGAAGACGTCTATACCTTAGACCTTCCTCGCGAGTAACAGTTGCATCTGACTTTCCATGTTTCTTTATTAAAGAAACACTTCAAGGATGATTTGCGACCGGAGCGCAAACAGGTTCTTAGGCCTCAACCTGATGTCTGTGCAAGGCGAAGCAGAATATGAGGTGGAGTCCATTTTGCGATCTCGGCGTAAATCAAACCGGATGGAGTACTTGGTCAAATGGCGTGGTTACCATTTGAAGGAAGCAACTTGGGTGCCAGAGGAAGATCTCGCACATGCGAGTGAAGTATTGGACCTCTTCAAACGGCGACAAGGACAACAAGGACGTTAGCAGGATGAGGACATCTCCTTCCAGCGAGGGGTGAAGAAACGACGAACCATACGAGTAGCAACTTGAGGCGATTTGGGCCGATGGACTTTGTAGCTTTGACTTGTGTTTGAAAATAAAGATTTTGTTTCTTGAAAATTTGTCTAAGTGTATTGGTAGTGCATGGCTATGACTAGTTCTGATCAGATGTCTAGGATGTTGTCAAGAGGAGGAACGAAGCACACTCAAAGGAAGTGAGCTGGTTTGGATAAGCATCTAAATCAAGACTAAGTCTTGATGTCAAGACTTAGGTTTGCCGTAGCGTTGGCAAAGCAAGTATGAAATTTCATACTTGTCTTGGGGCTTGGGGTGATCTTGCTTTGCGGTTTTCTAACTGCAAAGTAAACTTAGTCGCGCCTCTAAGTCAAATCAGATTGCGACCGAAAAGTGAGTTTCGGGGGACCTTGTAAGTAGGTGTGAATACTTATAGTTTGCAAGTTAGAGTCTTAAGTAGAACGTTTAGAAATTGTCAACTAGTTTTGTTTAGGGTAAGCCAAAAAGGTAAGGCTTTTCCTTAGACTAGTTGGAATTTTCTAAGTGTTCTAGCGACAACTTAAGACTCAAGCCAGGAAGAGAATTGCAAGTTAGCTACCAGAACGCAATTCTGACGCCAAGGGGTTGGCTACCCATTTTGAACTTGGTGTTAACTTAAAGGATCATTGTTGATGAGGGCATCAACCTCCAAAGTGGGGGTGAGTGTCGCGCCCCTCATTCTCAAGATCGGGCGCAGACGTGAACAACAAAACCCTAGCGGACTTGCGCTAGGTTGTGAACGCTGCGAGTAGGACTTATCGGCTTGGCCGGGAAGTCGAGGTCAGAGGAACCCTAAGTGGCTCTCTGAACCAAGGTTGGAACCTTGGGTTAGGACATAAGGGCTTACCCCAAGGGGCCCCTAGACGAACGCTGACCTAAGGGGGCGAGTCTAGGAACGGACTGAAACATGAGTCTCAGACATAGGATCGAGACGTGGGTCCGAGACGCAGACGAACCACAGGGTTCGACCCTGGGTCTGGACCACAGGTTTCGGAAAAACTGCTAAGTGTTAGAGCTCCAAGGACGTTTTAGATCGTGGACGGAGCTCCACGTAAGATCTCAAGGCGAGTGAGGTATCATTGGAAAGATCTCGTCGAGAGCTTTCCAGTGATATATAACACTTCTCGATCTGACCTCCGAGCTGGAAGTTCGAGGAGCGTGGAGCTCCGTCCACGACCTAAAACGTCCCTGGAGCTCCAACACTTAGCAGTTTTTCCGAAAACCTGTGGTCCAGACCCAGGGTCGAACCCTGTGGTTCGTCTGCGTCTCGGACCCACGTCTCAGATCTATGTCTGAGACTCATGTTTCAGCCCGTTCCCAGACTCGCCCCCTTAGGTCAGCATTCGTCTGGGGCCCTCTTGGGTTAGGCCCTTATGTCCTAACCCAAGGTTCCAACCTTGGTTCAGAGAACCACTTAGGGTTCATCTGATCCCGACTTGCCGGTCACGCCGTTAAGTCCTACTCGCAGCGTTCACAACCTAGCACAAGTCCGCTAGGGTTCTGTTGTTCGCGTCTGCGCCCAATCTTGAGAATGAGGGGCGCGACACACTGTCAGGGGACGATAACCGACAACCTTCGCCCCAACGTCAAGGAAGCCCAGTTCCAGCTGTGGCACCGCTGCAGCAAGATGGAGTCTTGCCAACGGTGCTCAACGATGCAAGCGCGGGAAGTCAAGGAGCCTTGTATGCGGAACTCATCAAAATGATGAAGACCATGCAGGAAGGGATGGCCTCAAGGGATAAACTTTCGCGCACCTACCGCCTTGTTGCGCCAGCGGAAGCTCTAACTCAGTAGGTCGCAAACTTTACACCGCTAACCTGCAAACACTATCACAAGTTAGCGTCCATGCACCACTTACCTTAGTTCTGGTTGGTCCGGACCGGAGCCGGACCGTCTCTCTAATCATCAAGCTCAGCAATCCTAAGTCCCGACTTAGATCCGCCTAAGTCGGTCCCAAACATGAGCAAGTCACAATATGACTTGGGGCGGACTTCCCATAAAGTCCAGGGTCCTAAACGGTGCCTCCAGCACACCTAGCGGCCCAACCGCCCGTGATGTCCGTCTGGGTCCAGGCTCCCGAACGGTGGTCTAACCCGCCGACTCGTTCCCTAGTCTTGCCCCAGCCCTTACATCGTTCTTAAGTCTAGCCGTCCAAGTCTAGATCGGAACGTGCCTTGGAACTGGCCCAGCCATCACCTCATGCCCCCAGAGTCCGCCCGCCGAACCCTGGGGTCGGGTGACTCGTCCTGGCCCACCCAGGCATCGAGCCCCCCTCATATATACTTTTGGGGATCAGCGGCCCCGCCCTCCTCTTTGGTCCCTGAAAATTATACCACAATCCGATTGTGGTTCGGCGATAACTTCCAGCTCGGAGGTCAGATCGAGGAGTGTTATATATCACTGGAAAGCTCTCGACGAGACCTTTCCAATGACACCTCACTTGCCTCGAGATCTTACGTGGAGCTCCGTCCACGACCTAAAACGTCCCTGGAGCTCCAACACTTAGCAGTTTTTCCGAAAACCTGTGGTCCAGACCCAGGGTCGAACCCTGTGGTTCGTCTGCGTCTCGGACCCATGTCTTGGTCCCACGTCTCGGACCCACGTCTCAGTCCCACGTCTCGGACCCACGTCTCAGACCTATGTCTGAGACTCATGTTTCAGCCCGTTCTCAGACTCGCCCCCTTAGGTCAGCGTTCGTCTGGGGCCCTCTTGGGGTAGGCCCTTATGTCCTAACCCAAGGTTCCAACCTTGGTTCAGAGAACCACTTAGGGTTCACCTGATCCCGACTTCCCGGTCAAGCCGTTAAGTCCTACTCGCAACGTTCACAACCTAGCGCAAGTCCACTAGGGTTCTGTTGTTCGCGTCTGCGCCCGATCTTGAGAATGAGGGGCGCGACACTCACCCCCACTTTGGAGGTTGATGCCCTCATCAACAATGATCCTTTAAGTTAACACCAAGTTCAAAATGGGTAGCCAACCCCTTGGCGTCAGAATTGCGTTCTAGTAGCTAACCCGCAATTCCCTTCTTGGCTTGAGTCTTAAGTTGTCGCTAGAACACTTAGAAAATTCCAACTAGTCTCGGGAAAAGCCTTACCTCTTTGGCTTACCCTAAACAAAACTAGTTGGCAACCTCTAAACATTCTACTTAAGACTCTAACTTGCTAACTATAAGTATTCACACCTACTTACAAGGTCCCCCGAAACTCACTTTCCGGTCGCAATCTAATTTGACTTAGACGCGAGACTAAGTTTACTTTGCAGTTAGAAAACCGCAAAGCAAGATCACCCCAAGCCCCAAGACAAGTATGAAAGTTCATACTTGCTTTGCCAACGCTACGGCAAACCTAAGTCTTGACATCAAGACTTAGTCTTGATTTAGATGCTTATCCAAACCAGCTTGCTTCCTTTGAGTGTGCTTCGTTCCTCCTCTTGACAACATCCTAGGCATCTGATCAGAACTAGTCATAGCCATGCACTACCAATACACTTAGACAAATTTTCAAGAAATAAAATCTTTATTTCCAAACACAAGTCAAAGCTACAAAGTCCATCGGCCCAAATCGCCTCAAGTTGCTACTCGTATGGTTCGCCGTTTCTTCACCCCTCGCTGGAAGGAGATGTCCTCATCTTGCTAACGCCCTTGTTGTCCTTGCCTCCGTTTGAAGAGGTCTAATACTTCGCTCGCATGTGCGAGATCTTCCTCTGGCACCCAAGTTGCTTCTTTCAAATGGTAACCACGCCATTTGACCAAGTACTCCATCCGGTTTGATTTGCGCCGAGATCGCAAAATGGACTCCACCTCATATTCTGCTTCGCCTTGCACGACATCAGGTTGAGGCCTAAGAACCTGTTTGCGCTCCGGTCGCAAATCATCCTTGAAGTGTTTCTTTAGTAAAGAAACATGGAAAGTCGGATGCAACTGCCACTCGCGAGGAAGGTCTAAGGTATAGACATCTTCATGCGGATTCTTGACAACAACAAAAGGTCCTGCAAACTTCGATGAAAATTTCGCCGATATGTCCTTTGGAAGTGTGAAGTTTTTCGCACTTAACCATACTTGTTCGCCCACTTGAAACTTCACTTGCCGCCGATGCTTGTTTACCTGTTTTGTGTATCTTTGCTGCGCCTTCTCGAGGTTCTTCTTTACTTGTTCCTCGCGCCGCTGCATTGCCGCCACCAACTCTTCAGCTGATGTTTGCCGTGTTCTTGGTCGTGCCGGTGTAGAGCTCCCTGCAAGAGTCAAGTCAAGAGGCCCTTCTGGCTCACGTCCGTAAGTCAGCAAGAAAGGCGATTCACCGGTTGCCGAATGCTTCGTGGAATTGTAGCAATACTCCGCAAGACTGAGCCACTCCGCCCAATCACTTTGGTCCGCGCTCACATAATTCCTCAAGTATTGATTTAGAACCGAGTTAACTCGTTCCGTTTGCCCATCTGTTTCCGGATGAAAGGCGGTACTAAATTTTAATTTAGTCCCCAATTTTTGGAATAAGTGTTTCCAAAAGGCACTTGTGAACTTAGAGTCTCTATCTGAAATAATACTCCGAGGTAATCCATGTGAACGCCACCAAGTATCTAGGAACAACCGAGAAGTCGTGAACGCTGTTGCAGTGTCTAAGGTCGGAGCAAACTTCGCTAGTTTGCTAAACCGATCAACTATCACAAAAATCGCGTTGTATCCATTCGAGTCAGGTAGAGAGGTAATGAAGTCCATGCTAATGCTTTCCCAAGGTCTGGCTGGAATCGGCAAAGGATGAAGCAATCCTTGTTTCTTCTCATAAGAAACACGATTCGCTTGACAGGTTACGCATGTTTTCACAAAGTGGGAAACATCGTCTTTCATGTGGGGCCAATAAAACTTTTTAGCGATTACTGCTAAAGTGGACTTTTCTCCTTTATGGCCTGATAAGGGCACATCGTGAGATTCTTTTAACAACTTGGTCCTAAGTTTTCCTTGTCCCACATAAACCCGACTTTGTTTGAACATGAGTAAACCATGTCTTAGCTGCATGTTCTGCAACTTCACCCCTCGCTTGAGTTGTTCCAGATACTCCTTCGCTTGGTCATCACCCATGTAACCTTCACGTATTCGTCTCTCCAAATCTGACTCCTTAGGATACATAGCTCGCAAAATCTGTGTTGACGATGGAAGATATTCCTCCTTGCGACTCAAGGCGTCAGGAACCACATTGTCCTTTCCCGCTTTGTGGATTAATTCCACATTCATGAGCGCCAAGGTATCATGCCACCGTAGTTGCTTTGGCGTCACACGATCTTGTGTTTCAAAGTACTTGAGCGAGATGTTATCAGTATACACTTGGGTCTTGTGAAGTCCCAAGTAATGCCGCCATTTCCTCAAGCAATGAACCACCGCAAACAGTTCCTTCTCGTGAGTCGGCCATCGACTCTCTGTCCCAGTTAGCTTCTTGCTTTCGTATGCTACAGGTTTTCCATCCTGCACCAACACTCCGCCAATCGCATAGTCGCTCGCATCCGTGTGCACTTCGAATGGTTTGTCGAACTCCGGCAGCTTCAAAACTGGTGCCTTTGACAAAATAGCTTTGATCGTCTGAAACGCATCATCCACCTCCTTGGTCCAACTTACCTGTGCGTCTTTGCCCGTCCAGTCCGTCAGCGGCTTCGCGATCTTTGAAAACCCCTTCACATACTTGCGGTAGAACTGCGCCAATCCTAAGAATCGCCGCATCCCCTTCACTGTAGTCGGAGGCTCCCAAGTCACAATCGCATCCACCTTCTGCATATCCGGGCCGACTCCTTCTGCACTAATTACATGTCCCAAGAAGTTAATGCGCTCCAAACCAAACTCACTCTTGTCAATGTTGGCAAACAGCTTATGCTCCCGCAGCTTCGTCAACACCACCCTTAGCTGCTCCGCGTGCGACTCCAAGGTTTTGGAGTAGATCAAGATGTCGTCGATGTAAACGATGACAAACTCATCCATCTCCTCGCGAAAAATTGTGTTCATCAATGTAGTGAACGTCGAAGGGGCGTTGCAGAGTCCAAATGGCATCACCACGAATTCAAACGATCCGTATCTGGTTCGACAAGCGGTCTTCTCAACATCTGGGTCAGCTATCCGGATTTGGTAATATCCTGACTTCAAGTCTATCCTGCTGAAGTACTTTGCGCCCGCTAGCCTATCAAAGAGGTCGTCTATCCTTGGCAAAGGATAATTATTCTTCACCGTCACCTTATTGAGTGCACGATAATCTACGCAGAGTCGTAACTTCCCATCCTTCTTCTTTGCAAAAAGAACTGGGGCTCCATAAGGTGACTTGCTGGTTCGAATATATCCCCGCGCTAATAGCTCGCCGAGTTGTCTTTTCAACTCAAGGAGTTCCACCTGATTGAGTCGGTAAGGGGCTTTGGAAGGTGGTTCTGATCCTGGCAAGACCTCGATCTTGTGATCCACCACCCGCCTTGGAGGTAACTCAGCAGGTAACTCGTCCGTCAAGACATCCTCAAACTCCTTAATCACTTCGCGAAGCACCTCCGGAAGTTTAGTCGCATCGCTTGATGTTTCCTCTTGTCTGTCGCCCGCCATCAAATCTGCAACCCGCATCAAACACATGACCCCGTCGTTGAAGTCCATCTGTTTGCCTTTGATCAAATTCACTGCAAAGTCATCAATTTTCTGCGCCTTCCGGATCAGCCTCACTCCCAGCTTCCGCCCTTTAACTCTAACGTTTAACCTTAAAGGTTTCCGTCTAAGTTCCACTTCAAACCTGTCCAAGAAAGTATTCCCCAAAACCGCATGGATATCATCCATCTCGCACACCGTGAAGTTCTCTGTGAACTCCAACTTCCCACACACAAATCGTACGTCCAAGGCCACTTCAGAAGTTTGGTACGTCTTGCCCTTGGCAAAGCGTACCTGAATAGGCTTGTCTGCCTTGGAGGTAGACAAGCCCAACTTCTTCACCAACTTTGGACTTATGAAGGAGTGAGTCGCTCCTGTGTCCACAAGAAAAGTAACATCACGGTTAGCAACCTTGGCTTGTAGATACATCAATCCCGGCGTCTTCTTCGTGGTTCTCAAGGTCACAGTCATCTGGCCCTCCAACAAGTCCTTTGCAACAAAGGCATTCATGCTACAGTTACTAACCTTAGGTTTTGTACACCCCTTAGCAATGTGACCCGCCTCGCCACAGTTGTAGCAAGTAAACTTAGCCCCATTGCCCTTCTGAGGTGTCTGCCCCTTCGGTTTCACTCCTGTTTGCTGCCGCTTTGCTGCCGGGGCAGAAGAATCCTTCCGATCCTTCTCACCCTCATCCCACTGTCGCTTGAAGCCCTTGTTCTTCTTCTGGAACTTGTCCGTGCTGCGAGGTTCAAAAGGTTTCTGTTGCTGGTTTCGCGCACCTACCGCCTTGTTGCGCCAGCGGAAGCTCTAACTCAGTAGGTCGCAAACTTTACACCGCTAACCTGCAAACACTATCACAAGTTAGCGTCCATGCACCACTTACCTTAGTTCTGGTTGGTCCGGACCGGAGCCGGACCGTCTCCCTAATCATCAAGCTCAGCAATCCTAAGTCCCGACTTAGATCCGCCTAAGTCGGTCCCAAACATGAGCAAGTCACAATATGACTTGGGGCGGACTTCCCATAAAGTCCAGGGTCCTAAACGGTGCCTCCAGCACACCTAGCGGCCCAACCGCCCGTGATGTCCGTCTGGGTCCAGGCTCCCGAACGGTGGTCTAACCCGCCGACTCGTCCTAGTCTTGCCCAGCCCTTACATCGTTCCTAAGTCTAGCCGTCCAAGTCTAGATCGGAACGTGCCTTGGAACTGGCCCAGCCATCACCTCATGCCCCCAGAGTCCGCCCGCCGAACCCTGGGGTCGGGTGACTCGTCCTGGCCCACCCAGGCATCGAGCCCCCCTCATATATACTTCTGGGGATCGGCGGCCCCGCCCTCCTCTTTGGTCCCTGAAAATTATACCACAACCCGATTGTGGTTCGGCCATTACTTCCAGCTCGGAGGTCAGATCGAGGAGTGTTATATATCACTGGAAAGCTCTCGACGAGACCTTTCCAATGATACCTCACTCGCCTCGAGATCTTACGTGGATCTCCGTCCACGACCTAAAACGTCCCTGGAGCTCTAACACTTAGCAGTTTTTCCGAAAACCTGTGGTCCAGACCCAGGGTCGAACCCTGTGGTTCGTCTGCGTCTCGGACCCACGTCTCGGTCCCACGTCTCGGACCCACGTCTCAGACCTATGTCTGAGACTCATGTTTCAGCCCGTTCTCAGACTCGCCCCCTTAGGTCAGCGTTCGTCTGGGGCCCTCTTGGGTAGGCCCTTATGTCCTAACCCAAGGTTCTAACCTTGGTTCAGAGAACCACTTAGGGTTCTTCTGATCCCGACTTCCCGGCCAAGCCGTTAAGTCCTACTCGCAGCGTTCACAACCTAGCGCAAGTCCTCTAGGGTTCTGTTGTTCGCGTCTGCGCCCGATCTTGAGAATGAGGGGCGCGACACTCACCCCCACTTTGGAGGTTGATGCCCTCATCAACAATGATCCTTTAAGTTAACACCAAGTTCAAAATGGGTAGCCAACCCCTTGGCGCCAGAATTGTGTTCTGGTAGCTAACCCGCAATTCCCTTCTTGGCTTGAGTCTTAAGTTGTCGCTAGAACCCTTAGAAAATTCCAACTAGTCTCGGGAAAAGCCTTACCTTTTTGGCTTACCCTAAACAAAACTAGTTGGCAACTTCTAAACATTCTACTTAAGACTCTAACTTGCAAACTATAAGTATTCACACCTACTTACGAGGTCCCCCGAAACTCAATTTCCGGTCGCAACCTGATTTGACTTAGACGCGAGACTAAGTTTACTTTGTAGAAAACCACAAAGCAAGATCACCCCAAGCCCCAAGACAAGTATGAAAGTTCATACTTGCTTTGCCAACGCTACGACAAACCTAAGTCTTGACATCAAGACTTAGTCTTGATTTAGATGCTTATCCAAACCAGCTTGCTTCCTTTGAGTGTGCTTCGTTCCTCCTCTTGACAACATCCTAGGCATCTGATCAGAACTAGTCATAGCCATGCACTCCCAATACACTTAGACAAATTTTCAAGAAACAAGATCTTTATTTCCAAACACAAGTCAAAGCTACAAAGTCCATCGGCCCAAATCGCCTCAAGTTGCTACTCGTATGGTTCGCCGTTTCTTCACCCCTCGCTGGAAGGAGATGTCCTCATCGTGCTAACGCCCTTGTTGTCCTTGTCTCCGCTTGAAGAGGTCCAATGCTTCGCTCGCATGTGCGAGATCTTCCTCTGACACCCAAGTTGCTTCCTTCAAATGGTAACCACGCCATTTCACCAAGTACTCCATCCGGTTTGATTTGCGCCGAGATCGCAAAATGGACTCCACCTCATATTCTGCTTCGTCTTACACGACATCAGGTTGAGGCCTGAGTACTTGTTTGCGCTCCGGCCGCAAATCATCCTTGAAGTATTTCTTTAATAAAGAAACATGGAAAGTCGGATGCAACTGTCACTCGCGAGGAAGGTCTAAGGTATAGACGTCGTCGTGCGGATTCTTGACAATGACAAAAGGTCCCGCGAACTTTGATGAGAACTTCGCCGATATATCCTTCGGAAGTGTGAAGTTTTTCGCACTTAACCATACTTCTTCGCCCACTTGAAACTTCACTTGCCGCCGATGTTTGTTTACCTGCTTCGTGTACCGTTGCTGCGCCTTCTCGAGGTTCTTCTTAACTTGCTCCTCGCGCCGCTGCATTACCGCCACCAACTCTTCAGCTGATGTTTGCCGTGTTCTTGGTCGTGCCGATGTAGAACTCCCTGCAAGAGTCAAGGCAAGAGGCCCTTCTGGCTCACGTCCGTAAGCCAGCAAGAAAGGCGATTCATCGGTTGCCGAATGCTTCGTGGAATTGTAGCAATACTCCGCAAGACTGAGCCACTCCGCCCAATCACTTTGGTCCGCGGTCACATAATTCCTCAAGTATTGATTTAGAACCGAGTTAACTCGTTCCGTTTGCCCATCTGTTTCCGGATGAAAGGCGGTACTAAATTTTAATTTAGTCCCCAATTTTTGGAATAAGTGTTTCCAAAAGGCACTTGTGAACTTAGAGTCTCTATCTGAAATAATACTCCGAGGTAATCCATGTGAACGCCACCAAGTATCTAGGAACAACCGAGAAGTCGTGAACGCTGTTGCAGTGTGCAAGGTCGGAGCAAACTTCGCTAGTTTGCTAAACCGATCAACTATCACAAAAATTGCGTTGTATCCATTCGAGTCAGGCAGAGAGGTAATGAAGTCCATGCTAATGCTTTCCCAAGGTCTGGCTGGAATCGGCAAAGGATGAAGCAATCCTTGTTTCTTCTCATAAGAAACACGATTCGCTTGACAGGTTACGCATGTTTTCACAAAGTGGGAAACATCGTCTTTCATGTGGGGCCAATAAAACTTTTTAGCGATTACCGCTAAAGTGGACTTTTCTCCTTTATGGCCTGATAAGGGCACATCATGAGATTCTTTTAACAACTTGGTCCTAAGTTTTCCTTGTCCCACATAAACCCGACTTTGCTTGAACATGAGTAAACCATGTCTTAGCTGCATGTTCTGCAACTTCACCCCTCGCTTGAGCTGTTCCAGATACTCCTTCGCTTGATCGTCGCCCATGTAACCTTCACGTATTCGCCTCTCCAAATCTGACTCCTTAGGATACATAGCTCGCAAAATCTGTGTTGACGATGGAAGATATTCCTCCTTGCGACTCAAGGCGTCAGGATCCACATTGTCCTTTCCCGCTTTGTGGATCAATTCCACATTCATGAGCGCCAAGGTATCATGCCACCGTAGTTGCTTGGGCGTCACCCGATCTTGTGTCTCGAAGTACTTGAGCGAGATGTTATCAGTATACACTTGGGTCTTGTGAAGTCCCAAGTAATGCCGCCATTTCCTCAAGCAATGGACAACCGCAAACAGTTCCTTCTCGTGAGTCGGCCATCGACTCTCTGTCCCAGATAACTTCTTGCTTTCGTACGCTACAGGTTTCCCATCCTGCACCAACACTCCGCCAATCGCATAGTCGCTCGCGTCCGTGTGCACCTCGAATGGTTTGTCGAACTCCGGCAGCTTCAAAACTGGCGCCTTTGACAAAATAGCTTTGATCGTCTGAAACGCATCATCCACCTCCTTGGTCCAACTTACCTATGCGTCTTTGCCCGTCCAGTCCGTCAGCGGCTTCGCGATCTTTGAAAACCCCTTCACATACTTGCGGTAGAACTGCGCCAATCCTAAGAATCGCCGCATCCCCTTCACTGTAGTCGGAGGCTCCCAAGTCACAGTCGCGTCCACCTTCTGCATATCCGGACTGACTCCTTCTGCACTAATTACATGTCCCAAGAAGTTAATGCGCTCCAAACCAAACTCACTCTTGTCAATGTTGGCAAACAGCTTATGCTCCCGCAGCTTCGACAACACCACCCTTAGCTGCTCCGCGTGCGACTCCAAGGTTTTGGAGTAGATCAAGATGTCGTCGATGTAAACGATGACAAACTCATCCATCTCCTCGCGAAAAATTGTGTTCATCAATGTAGTGAACGTCGAAGGGGCGTTGCAGAGTCCAAATGGCATCACCACGAATTCAAACGATCCGTATCTAGTTCGACAAGCGGTCTTCTCAACATCTGGGTCAGCTATCCGGATTTGGTAATATCCTGACTTCAAGTCTATCCTGCTGAAGTACTTCGCACCCGCTAACCTATCAAAGAGGTCATCTATCCTTGGCAAGGGATAGTTATTCTTCACCGTCACCTTATTGAGTGCACGATAATCTACGCAGAGTCGTAACTTCTCATCCTTCTTCTTTGCAAAAAGAACTGGGGCTCCATAAGGTGACTTGCTGGTTCGAATATATCCCCGCGCTAATAGCTCGCCGAGTTGTCTTTTCAACTCAAGGAGTTCCACCTGATTGAGTCGGTAAGGGGCTTTGGAAGGTGGTTCTAATCCTGGCAAGACCTCGATCTTGTGATCCACCACCCGCCTTGGAGGTAACTCAGCAGGTAACTCGTCCGTCAAGACATCCTCAAACTCCTTAATCACTTCGCGAAGCACCTCCGGAAGTTTAGTCGCGTCTCCTGATGTTTCCTCTTGTCTGTCACCCGCCATCAAATCTGCAACCCGCATCAAACACATGACCCCGTCGTTGAAGTCCATCTGTTTGCCTTTGATCAAATTCACTGCAAAGTCATCAATTTTCCGCGCCTTCCGGATCAGCCTCACTCCCAGCTTCCGCCCTTTAACTCTAACGTTTAACCTTAAAGGTTTCCGTCTAAGTTCCACTTCAAACCTGTCCAAGAAAGTATTCCCCAAAACCGCATGGATATCATCCATCTTGCACACCGTGAAGTTCTCTGTGAACTCCAACTTCCCACACACAAATCGTACGTCCAAGGCCACTTCAGAAGTTTGGTACGTCTTGCCCTTGGCAAAGCGTACCTGAATAGGCTTGTCTGCCTTGGAGGTAGACAAGCCCAACTTCTTCACCAACTTTGGACTTATGAAGGAGTGAGTCGCTCCTGTGTCCACAAGAAAAGTAACATCACGGTTAGCAACCTTGGCTTGTAGATACATCAATCCCGGCGTCTTCTTCGTGGTTCTCAAGGTCACAGTCATCTGGCCCTCCAACAAGTCCTTTGCAACAAAGGCATTCATGCTACAGTTACTAACCTTAGGTTTTGTACACCCCTTAGCAATGTGACCCGCCTCGCCACAGTTGTAGCAAGTAAACTTAGCCCCATTGCCCTTCTGAGGTGTCTGCCCCTTCGGTTTCACTCCTGTTTGCTGCCGCTTTGCTGCCGGGGCAGAAGAATCCTTCCGATCCTTCTCACCCCCATCCCATTGTCGCTTGAAGCCCTTGTTCTTCTTCTGGAACTTGTCCGTGCTGCGAGGTTCAAAAGGTTTTTGTTGCTGGACGTCATCGTCCCCAATTCGCTCCGCTAGCTTCAAAAGTTCGGCACTTGTCGTAGGTAGCTCCGGCATCCGAAAGAGAGCCTTCTCCGAGCTGGACTTGAGTCCCCCAATGAATATACATATTTTGGTCTCCTCAGTCCACTTGGAGAACGAATCCAGTTTGGCACTAAACTCGCGCACATAAGCACTTAAGGTCCCTGTCTACTTCAGCCGAACTAACTCAACACCGTCCCGAATCCTCTGATACTCCGGAGTGAATCGTCCCCTGACTGTGCCTCGGGGCTAGCTCGAGTCGATCTGGTCCCGGTGTCAGCCGCTCCACGTTTCTTGGTCTTCCTCCTGGAACTCTGTCCAACGTCGGCCATCGCTCCAAGTGTTCACCTAGAAACGCTGATCCGCTTCGTGTCTTGCGTCCCTCCTCAAGCGTCCAGCCTTCAGCCGCTACCTCAAGTTCTCGCTCACCGAAGCGTCGGCTCTCATACCACTTTTCGCGCACCTACCGCCTTGTTGCGCCAGCGGAAGCTCTAACTCAGTAGGTCGCAAACTTTACACCGCTAACCTGCAAACACTATCACAAGTTAGCGTCCATGCACCACTTACCTTAGTTCTGGTTGGTCCGGACCGGAGCCGGACCGTCTCCCTAATCATCAAGCTCAGCAATCCTAAGTCCCGACTTAGATCCGCCTAAGTCGGTCCCAAACATGAGCAAGTCACAATATGACTTGGGGCGGACTTCCCATAAAGTCCAGGGTCCTAAACGGTGCCTCCAGCACACCTAGCGGCCCAACCGCCCGTGATGTCCGTCTGGGTCCAGGCTCCCGAATGGTGGTCTAACCCGCCGACTCGTTCCTAGTCTTGCCCAGCCCTTACATCGTTCCTAAGTCTAGCCGTCCAAGTCTAGATCGGAACGTGCCTTGGAACTGGCCTAGCCATCACCTCATGCCCCCAGAGTCCGCCCGCCGAACCTTGGGGTCGGGTGACTCGTCCTGGCCCACCCAGGCATCGAGCCCCCCTCATATATACTTCTGGGGATCGGCGGCCCCGCCCTGTTCTTTGGTCCCTGAAAATTATACCACAACCCGATTGTGGTTCGGCCATAACTTCCAGCTCGGAGGTCAGATCGAGGAGTGTTATATATCACTGGAAAGCTCTCGACGAGACCTTTCCAATGATACCTCACTCGCCTCGAGATCTTACGTGGAGCTCCGTCCACGACCTAAAACGTCCCTGGAGCTCTAACACTTAGCAGTTTTTCCGAAAACCTGTGGTCCAGACCCAGGGTCGAACCCTGTGGTTCGTCTGCGTCTCGGACCCACGTCTCGGTCCCACGTCTCGGACCCACGTCTCAGACCTATGTCTGAGACTCATGTTTCAGCCCGTTCTCAGACTCACCCCCTTAGGTCAGCGTTCGTCTGGGGCCCTCTTGGGTAGGCCCTTATGTCCTAACCCAAGGTTCTAACCTTGGTTCAGAGAACCACTTAGGGTTCTTCTGATCTCGACTTCCCGGCCAAGCCGTTAAGTCCTACTCGCAGCGTTCACAACCTAGCGCAAGTCCTCTAGGGTTCTGTTGTTCGCGTCTGCGCCCGATCTTGAGAATGAGGGGCGCGACACTGGACTTCATCGTCCCCAATTCGCTCCGCTAGCTTCAAAAGTTCGGCACTTGTCGCAGGTAGCTCCGGCATCCGAAAGAGAGCCTTCTCCGAGTTGGACTTGAGTCCCCCAATGAATATACATATTTTGGTCTCCTCAGTCCACTTGGAGAACGAATCCAGTTTGGCACTAAACTCGCGCACATAAGCACTTAAGGTCCCTGTCTGCTTCAGCCGAACTAACTCAACACCGTCCCGAATCCTCTAATACTCCGGAGTGAATCGTCCTGCGAGCAACTCCTTGAACTCCTTCCAACCAAGCGCCGAGACGGTCAAGGCATGCTCATCCCTGTATGCGGTCCACCAGAGAAGCGCATGGTCCTTCAAGAACGTAACCGCCGCTCTCACTTTGTCTGACTCCTGAGCCTGATGCGCTTCAAAGTATAGGTCTAACTCGGTTAAGAAATCCTTAACCTTGCGAGCCCGTCCTATACCTGTAAACGGAGTCGGCAAATTTGTCTTATAAAGCTTCCTGGTAGACGAGGAACTTCCTTGGCCTGCCTCAAGCTCAGCGATACGTTTATCCCTTGAGGCCATCCTTTCCTGCATGGTCTTCATCATTTTGATGAGTTCCGCATACAAGGCTCCTTGACTTCCCGCGCCTGCATTGTTGGGCACCGTTGGCAAGACTCCATCTTGCTGCAGCGGTGCCACAGCTGGAACTGGGCTTCCTTGACGTTGGGGCGAAGGTTGTCGGTTATCGTCCCCTGACTGTGCCTCGGGGCTAGCTCGAGTCGATCTGGTCCCGGTGTCAGCCGCTCCACGTTTCTTGGTCTTCCTCCTGGAACTCTGTCCAACGTCGGCCATCGCTCCAAGTGTTCACCTAGAAACGCTGATCCGCTTCGTGTCTTGCGTCCCTCCTCAAGCGTCCAGCCTTCAGCCGCTACCTCAAGTTCTCGCTCACCGAAGCGTTGACTCTGATACCACTTTTCGCGCACCTACCGCCTTGTTGCGCCAGCGGAAGCTCTAACTCAGTAGGTCGCAAACTTTACACCGCTAACCTGCAAACACTATCACAAGTTAGCGTCCATGCACCACTTACCTTAGTTCTGGTTGGTCCGGACCGGAGCCGGACCGTCTCCCTAATCATCAAGCTCAGCAATCCTAAGTCCCGACTTAGATCCGCCTAAGTCGGTCCCAAACATGAGCAAGTCACAATATGACTTGGGGCGGACTTCCCATAAAGTCCAGGGTCCTAAACGGTGCCTCCAGCACACCTAGCGGCCCAACCGCCCGTGATGTCCGTTTGGGTCCAGGCTCCCGAACGGTGGTCTTACCCGCCGACTCGTTCCCTAGTCTTGCCCCAGCCCTTACATCGTTCCTAAGTCTAGCCGTCCAAGTCTAGATCGGAACGTGCCTTGGAACTGGCCCAGCCATCACCTCATGCCCCCACAGTCCGCCCGCCGAACCCTGGGGTCGGGTGACTCGTCCTGGCCCACCCAGGCATCGAGCCTCCTCTCTACCAGGAAGCTTTGTAAGACGAATTTGCCGACTCCGTTTACAGGTATAGGACGGGCTCGCAAGGTTAAGGATTAATCCAAGGCGAGGCGAGGTATCATTGGAAAGATCTCGTCGAGAGCTTTCTAGTGATATATAACACTCCTCGATCTGACCTCCGAGCTGGAAGTTCGAGGAGCGTGGAGCTCCGTCCACGTGAGTCCAGCTCCGTCCACGCTCCGTCCTCCAAAGTGGGGGTGAGTGTCGCGCCCCTCATTCTCAAGATCGGGCGCAGACGTGAACAACAAAACCCTAGCGGACTTGCGCTAGGTTGTGAACGCTGCGAGTAGGACTTATCGGCTTGGCCGGGAAGTCGAGGTCAGAGGAACCCTAAGTGGCTCTCTGAACCAAGGTTGGAACCTTGGGTTAGGACATAAGGGCTTACCCCAAGGGGCCCCTAGACGAACGCTGACCTAAGGGGGCGAGTCTAGGAACGGACTGAAACATGAGTCTCAGACATAGGACCGAGACGTGGGTCCGAGACGCAGACGAACCACAGGGTTCGACCCTGGGTCTGGACCACAGGTTTCGGAAAAACTGCTAAGTGTTAGAGCTCCAAGGACGTTTTAGATCGTGGACGGAGCTCCACGTAAGATCTCAAGGCGAGTGAGGTATCATTGGAAAGATCTCGTCGAGAGCTTTCCAGTGATATATAACACTCCTCGATCTGACCTCCGAGCTAGAAGTTCGAGGAGCGTGGAGCTCTATCCACGACCTAAAACGTCCCTGGAGCTCCAACACTTAGCAGTTTTTCCGAAAACCTGTGGTCCAGACCCAGGGTCGAACCCTGTGGTTCGTCTGCGTCTCGGACCCACGTCTCGGTCCCGCGTCTCAGACCCACGTCTCAGACCTATGTCTGAGACTCATGTTTCAGCCCGTTCCCAGACTCGCCCCCTTAGTTCAACGTTCGTCTGGGGCCCTCTTGGGCCTCTTGGGATCAGCCCTTATGTCCTAACCCAAGGTTCCAACCTTGGTTCAGAGAACCACTTAGGGTTCATCTGATCCCGACTTGCCGGTCACGCCGTTAAGTCCTACTCGCAGCGTTCACAACCTAGCACAAGTCCGCTAGGGTTCTGTTGTTCGCGTCTGCGCCCAATCTTGAGAATGAGGGGCGCGACACAGGATCAGCCTCACTCCCAGCTTTCGCCCTTTAACTCTAACGTCTAACCTTAAAGGTTTTCGCCTAAGTTCCACTTCAAACCTGTCCAAGAAAGTGTTCCCCAAAACCGCATGGATATCATCCATCTCACACACCGTGAAATTCTCTATGAACTCCAATTTCCCACACGAAAATCGTACGTCCAAGGCCACTTCAGAAGTTTGGTACGTCTTGCCCTTGGCAAAGCGTACCTAAATAGGCTTGTCTGCCTTGGAGGTCGACAAGCTCAACTTCTTCACCAACTTCGGACTTATGAAGGAGTGAGTCGCTCCTGTGTCCACAAGAAAAGTAACATCACGGTTAGCAACCTTGGCTTGTAGAAACATCAATCTCGGCACTATCTTATTGATCCATATCTCGTCAACTAGTCTTTTGTCATATCCTCCTTGGACACGTTGTCGGAGCGAGAGTCTTTCTTGGGGAGGGCGGACCTCCTGACTGTGATCGATCAAAGAAGAGACCAGAAGAGAAAGACAAGTAGCCGTTGACGATGAGATCTCCAATGCTTCTTGCGTCCACCAATTACAAAAAAAACAAGCACTCAAACACACCTTGGGTACACAAATAGGTCTCTCAAGATTCAACTAACTTTATTACAGTGTCGTCTGCACCACCAATTTCTCCAACTGTACAGAAAATCTCTCTCTTCCTCTCCTGCGCACCTCTCTTCACCAGTCAAGCCAAAAGTCTACCCAGTACGTCTCAATCCAAACCTAAGTCAAGTTCTCCTGCGTGTCCTCAACCCCCAATCCCTAATCCTCCTCCTTCCGCTTGAGCTCTCTCAGAAAAATTCCTTGAAAAGTGTACCCGATCTTCAGCCGCCGCAGTATTTAACCTAAAGTTTTAAGGCCCCTGCTTAAGCTGCCCCCCTGCTGTCCTTATAAGAGCAGTCACTTATCAGAAGCAAGGCCCTAGCTTAAGCTGCCCCCTTGCTGTCCTTATGCGTACAAAGCTTTATTTACAACTTTGGCCCCTTTTTAATATAAGTTTCACAGTTGTCTCCACAAACTCTACCTTTTCACTAATAAAGACTCCCATAGCCTCATTCTCCATCGCAAGCCGACTCGATGGTTATTTAACAAATTAACAAAAGCTTCCTGTGCTCTTGATACCATCTTGATGCCATCTTGAATATACTACAAGCCATCCAATGTAGACCAAAGTCCTAACACTTATGAGGCTGCCTCACATGGCTTACAGCCCCCCATATGCGCACCAGGTATCTCCCATAGTATATTCAGGATGGCATGCGGAGGTTTAGGTCAGGAAGCCCACGATTAAGGGAGATACCGGTCTCCCGCCCCTAGATATGCAGGACGTGGCTGCATATCCAACATAGACTCCCTTCCGGGAGGCCAACATGCCAGAATAAGAACCAGAGACCAAGAGGGATTGATCTTGAGACCACTTCCCTCCTAGGCAGGCGCCCTATCACTGGGATGGCCTTTGGTTACGTTCAAAAAGCTTTTACAGTTTGTACATATGCTTTACTAAGGAAATCTTCCTGTAAAGTCTTTACTAGCTTTCTCTACGCTTACTTCTCTATACAACTCCGTTTTAAATGAGTAAAGAGTCAAAACTATAGTACTTGTGAACACCTACACACCTACGCAATCAGATTCTGAGTTCGAGTCACGAGTCAGAATCGACAGATTTCTCTCTTTCGCACATTTCTCAGTTTAAAACACGTGCTAACTATTACTTAAAGCACTTTCTGTCAAAACTGGAAGCACGAAGTCGCTCTCCTCGTCGAGCTCTGCATTCTGGTGTCTTTCGACTCCTTTAGGGTGATATTCCAACTCAAGCTAAGGGGCAGCTTGTCAAGCACCACCCCAGCTTAGCTCCTGCCCAGCTTGATAAGCTACAGGGCAGCTTCTTTTACACAACAAAGAAAAGATCTCTTTGCAACTAGTTTTCACTGTACAGACCCATGTACAACATGACAACGTACAGATAGCAGAAGAACGAGGTGAGGTGCCCTCTTGCTAGAGTGCTCAAGTACACCAACTCTGTCTGGATGTAAACGTAGAAGAAGGTGCCACAATTGACGGACAGTCTCTCCCATACGGCTTCCAAGAACTCCACGTCTTGATCTCCAAGGTATCTCATCTTCTGCGCTTTCTCCTTGGGAAAGAGGTGAAGAAACAGCTTCGTCAGAAGACGCTTTCGCGGCTCCCGGTAAGCTTTTACCTTCCACCCATTCCTCCTTTGTCTATCTTTAAAGAAGAGGCAAGTCGTGCTTCCAGACACATGCCACTTCTTAGAGATCATTGGTAAGATCTTCTTCTCGAGCTCGTACCGTCGATTCTCAAATTCTGATCCGTGAAAAGTCCTGCGCCACCACTCCACTATCCAAGAAGATGATCTTCTCCGAGCGACCCCTGCCTTCACAAGTACAAGGTTGCGCGGAGGCAATGCTGCCCAAACCTCTTCCAGAAGACCCTGATCCGCAAGGTGCCAGTCCCATAAGAAGAAGTCGAGACCCAACTCCTTGATGAAGGGTTTGACCTCTGTCAATTCTGCGGCGGGTAACACCAATCCTCGAGGATGCATCGACATACTTCGAGCTTCTGTTACACTAAACCACACGTAACTTGCTGTGAGTTGAAGGCTTAGTCCTTCCCAAGTCTTCACGGTCTAGATTCTACTCTCAGAAGACGAATCTAGTCTTCCAGAAGACAGCTATTCCATCTTCCGAGATTCTAACAGTGTTTCTTAAGTAGCTCTCGTCTTCCAAGCTATATCTAAACAATCCTAACTAAGCAAGGCATCGCATGGATTCCCAAGAAGACAACTCATCTTGCATTTCATCCTACTTCATAACAGAAGATACAAGATACGTGAGAAGCAGAGTATACGAAAAGTTCAGAAGAGGGTTGCGGACTCCTGCGGTGACATTGGCCTCCAAGAAGACTCCCGAGATAGCTTCTGATTAATTGACGTACTCAGAAGACTTTCCGCAATCAAGCTTCTCATCGCTGATCTCATCTGTTTTCGACTTCCGACACGCAATCTAGCCTCATAACAGACACGGAACGTTCATACTTTGTTCTTCCTACTCCTTATCTCTCATACACGCTTGCTGCATGACGAGAAGACATGACCCTCGACCATTCTCTCCAAATTCTGTCAGCAAGACTTCTCACAACTCTCTTCTAAGTTCGGGAAGAAGAAAGAATAGGCTGCTATGGGTCAGACAGAAGAGACCCGTAAAAGATCCTCACGTCTTCTCGTGCATTCTGCCAGCCGTTCCAACCTTCTAGTCTCTCTAGGAAGATGTGGATTTGAGAAGGCGGGAAGATTGAGAGGCACAAGCATGGTTCTCAATTTCTAGCTTCTCGAAACAACAATCAACTCACCAGTTCACTCAGGATTCGTACCAAGCTTCTCTCAACACAAAACTCAATCCAATCCAATCTTAATACGAATTGCAAACAGTTATATTCCGAAGACGTTCAGACATTCAGAAGCGTCTTCCGAAGATGTTCTGATCTTCAGAAACGTCTTCTGTCCAAAGATTCAGGAACAAAGGTGTGATAGGGTAGAGAAATCGATAGTAAGGTGATCAAATTTGAGAATGGGAGATGAAGAAGCTCGATTCCAACTTTGGAAGAAGTGGGAAGATGGTTGTCAAAAATTGACCAGCGCTTTCGTACCCAATTTTCACAAAGGAAATTTCAAGATAAGGAAATCGATCGATGGGCTTCCTGCAAACGAGCTAAGAAGCGAGAGGGACATCAAATCAGAGGTGAGAAGCGGTGAGAAAAGAGAAAGAACACGGGAAGGACCTCAAGACTACTTCTGTTGCACCGTTAGTCTTCCGCGCGCTTCCGGTCTTTAATTCCACCTCCAATGTGTCACCACGATCCTGCTTTTGTCGTTAATCTTGAATTGCGCCTCTCTGCTGCTGCAATCGATCTTGCTACTGCACCGAAGCTTAATCGATCGATGTCTGCTTCTTGAAATCCTTAGAGATGCCTTACACTCTTAGCTCGAATGTGCGCTTCCTGGCTGGAAAACGGCCTCGCTTTCTCTCTTGCTCCAATTCGATCCTACGTGCTCTCAATTTTGATCCTTCTCGCTTCCAATGCTACTTTGATTCCCAAGGTGCAATCGGTCCTAATGCCCAGTCAATCTTCCAATGCGAGAAGCAGTAAACAATTTTGTGATAGTGCGCCTTCAACCCGTATCTTTCCTACATGATTTAGATAATGCTCTGAGTTATCCTAAATTACCTACCCCTTGCTTATGTGACGCGTGGTTCGTATCCATGCAGTCGCGATCACTGTCTTTCCGGAAGATGTCCGTCTTCTGTCTTCTATCTTCCGTCTTCTGGAAGACACGATCGAGAAGACGTCTTCTCAGAAGATGTCCGTCTTCCGTCTTCTGTAGAAGTCGACTTCTTCTTACGAAAAGATCTTAAGATCATCTTCTCTCTAAGCAAGGTGTAATCTTTAGTAATAAGGCTACTTCAGTTACATAGATAAGTTATTAATTTTAAAATTTTCAAAAAATCTCCAATCTTGTAAATTATGGACACCACATACGCCCACCCTCACATGTTTGAGTCCCCGCAAACATCAGAGCTTCTGTTCACGTCTAATATTTCTTGACACGTCACATATAAACACGAGTGGTCATCAAAGTACCATCTAGCTCTTCCAGTAGAAGACCTCTAAGACTCGGTAAGGACCCATCCAGCGAAGATGAAGCTTCCTAGAGAATTTCATATGCATGTTGTCGTATAGAAGAACCAAGTCTCTATCCTTAACAGTCACCTTCTTCAGCTTGCTATCATAGTTAACCTTGCGTTGTGCTTGTACCTTGTAAGTCTTCTCCAAAGTTGCATTCCTGTCTTCTTCGAACTCCACAAAGTTCAGAAGACGTTACTCCTAACTTTCCTCTTCTTTCATGCGTTCGGTAACAACTAACCTATAAGTAGGGACCTCTAACTCGATGGGAACAACGTGTGTCATCTCGTAAGTTAGGTAGAAGGGTGTCTTCTGGGTGGTGATCTTAGGTGAAATCATAAAAGCCCACAACACAGATGGCAGCTTCGTGTCTCAATCATATGCGTGGTTAACAGTTATCTTATTCAAAATATTACAAAAAAGATCATTCGACTTCTCTGTCAAGCCATTAGCTTTCGAGTTGTACGGTGTCATCTTCTGATGCTTGATCTTGAAGCACTGGGTCAGGAAGGAAATAGTCTCATTTAGAAAATAGTGTCTCTATCTAACACTAGTTCTAACGGGCATCCGTATCGGATGATGATGTTGTACAAAAAAAACTTGACCACCACTGCAGCGTCGTTCTTCCTTGTGGCTTCGTCCTCTATCATCTTCGTGGCGTAATCTGTAACTATCAGGATGTACGGTGCTCGTGTTCTTCTAGCTACCGGGGCGATTGGTCCAACAAAGTCGATTCCTCACTTTTCAAAAGGAGCGAGAGGTAAAATGAGAGTAAGAGATCACTTAATAGTAGCTGTCGGTCTTCTCATCCTCTGGCATGCATCACATCTTCTGATCTCTGGAAAAGTATCTCTGTACATGGTTGGTCACTAGTAGCCGGCGTCCAACGTCTTCTTCACTGTCGTCTTCAGTCCATAGTGACCCCCAGCATCTTCGTAGTGAAGACCCGTGATCACTGACTTAATCTCTGAAGGCTCAAGGAATCTCCTCAGCTTCTCGTCATGTCCCTTCCTAAACAAGATACCCTGGAAGATGGCATAGGGGTCTGCCTTGTATAAGAAGACAGCCTTCTGCTCGACATCCAATCCCTCGAGGTACTGTTGGTCTTCCAAGAACTTCCTCAGGTCCTTGAAGATCGATTCCTCTGTGGAAGTCACGTAAACTGGGTCAGAAGACTTAGTCTCGGCTTCTGAGGAGTAGGCTGTACGCCCCCCTTCAGATGATAACGTCTCTGGAGAAACTTGAAACAACTTCTCATCAGAGAACTCGTCTTCCACTTCGTCTTCTCGACGTTCTGTCTCCAATCTGGATAAGTAGTCATTGACATGCTGTCTTCCAGGCTTGTACTCAACCGTGTAAGTAAATTCCTGGACTAAAAGAATCCACCTAGCTATCCTACCAGACAAATCTGCTTTTTCACCAGATGTTTCAAAGAAAAATGATCCACATAGAAGACAAATGGATTAGCTAAAAGATAGTGCCTAAACTTCTTACGGGAGTAAATCATGTCAAGACACTCTCTTTTAGTTGTTGAGTATTTCTTCTCTGCATCGCTGAGTTATCTTCCCGCATAGTAGATGGGATAATCCTTCTTCTTCTCGTCTTTCTGGCTCAGTACCACCCCTATGACAAAAGCAGAAACATCCACATAAATGTGAAAGATCCTTTCTCAATCACGTGGTCTTAGGACAGGAGATTTTGACAGAAGTCTTTTCATCTTCTCGAAAGCTTCCTGCTGCTCAGAAGAATAGACATAAGGTTTGTCTTTCTTCAGCAACTTGGTAAGTCTTCCTGCTACCTCTGCATACCTATCAATAAACCTCCTGTAGTATCTTACGTTGCCCATGAAGCTTCTCAACTGAGTCAAGTTAACAGATGGATGAAGTTTCATGATAACTTCCACCTTAGCACAGTCGACTTCTATACCTCTTCCAAGCAAAATCTCTTTTGACATACCAAAGAAGCACTTCGTAGGGTGAAAGAGTCAAACGATGCTCTCTACATTTCAAAAAACACTTCCTCAAAAATATCAGATGATCTTCTTTCGATCCAAACACACAAAAATCATCCATGAAGATCTCCATGAAAGTACAAAGATACTCCTTAGATGGTAATCATTAGTCGCTGAAATGTGACGGGTGCGTTGCATAAACCAAACGGCATTTGGTTGTGCGCATACGTGCTCCAATCAGTAGTGAAAGTGGTCTTCGACTTGTCTTCTTCTCTGATTGCAATTTGGTTGTACTCAGAATACTCATCCAAGAAGCTGTAGAACTCATGTCCTGCTACTTGGTCTAACACAGAGTCGGTGAAGGGTAAAGGATGATGATCCTTCTTCATGGCCAAGTTCAGCTTTCGGAACTCTTGACACACTCGGATCTTACCTGTTTGCTTCTTCGGCACGATGACAATAAGAGCTACTCACTCACTACTAAGTACTGGGAAGATGACCTTTGTCTTCAAGTACTGATCGATCTCATCCTTCATCAGAAGCGAGTACTTGAGGTTGAGTCGATACTGCCTCTGTCGTGTATGAACAATACCTTCCAGCAAGTCAATGTGATGCTCTCTCAGTTCTCAAGGTATGTCTTTCATGTCTTCTATGATCCAAGCGAAGAGTCTTGGAACTCTGTCAGAAGTTCTCTAAAGTCTTCCAACTGCTGGTCTTTGATCACCTTGGAAAGCTTCAGCTTCTTCTCAGGAGCAACCTCCATTTCTTGAAGATCATCAGGGTTCACCATTCCTTCAGTGTGATTGTACTCACTAGCACCAAAATAATCCGGTCTGGGAGCTTCTTCCATGTCCGATTCGTTCTTCTGGAAGATCAGCTAACTGATCTTCTGAAGTTAAAATTTAGTACCGCCTTTCATCCAGAAACAGATGGGCAAACGGAACGAGTTAACTCGGTTCTGAATCAATACTTGAGGAATTATGTGAGCGCGGACCAAAGCGATTGGGCGGAGTGGCTCAGTCTTGCGGAGTATTGCTACAATTCCACGAAACATTCGACAACCGGCGAATCCCCTTTCTTGCTGGCTTACGGACGTGAGCCAGAAGGGCCTCTTGACTTGACTCTTGCAGGGAGTTCTACATCGGCACGACCAAGAACACGGCAAACATCAGCTGAAGAGTTGGTGGCGGCAATGCAGCGGCGCGAGGAGCAAGTTAAGAAGAACCTCGAGAAGGCGCAGCAACGGTACACGAAGCAGGTAAACAAACATCGGCGGCAAGTGAAGTTTCAAGTGGGCGAAGAAGTATGGTTAAGTGCGAAAAACTTCACACTTCCGAAGGATATATCGGCGAAGTTCTCATCAAAGTTCGCGGGACCTTTTGTCATTGTCAAGAATCCGCACGACGACGTCTATACCTTAGACCTTCCTCGCGAGTGGCAGTTGCATCCGACTTTCCATGTTTCTTTACTAAAGAAACACTTCAAGGATGATTTGCGACCAGAGCGCAAACAGGTTCTTAGGCCTCAACCTGATGTCGTGCAAGGCGAAGCAGAATATGAGGTGGAGTCCATTTTGCGATCTCGGCGCAAATCAAACCGGATGGAGTACTTGGTCAAATGGCGTGGTTACCATTTGAAGGAAGCAACTTGGGTGCCAGAGGAAGATCTCGCACATGCGAGCGAAGTATTAGACCTCTTCAAACGGAGGCAAGGACAACAAGGGCGTTAACAAGATGAGGACATCTCCTTCCAGCAAGGGGTGAAGAAACGACGAACCATACGAGTAGCAACTTGAGGCGAATTTGGCCGATGGACTTTGTACTTTACTTGTGTTTGGAAATAAAAATTTTGTTTCTTGAAAAATTGTCTAAGTGTATTGGTAGTGCATGGCTATGACTAGTTCTGATCAGATGCCTAGGATGTTGTCAAGAGGAGGAACGAAGCACACTCAAAGGAAGCGAGCTGGTTTGGATAAGCATCTAAATCAAGACTAAGTCTTGATGTCAAGACTTAGGTTTGCCGTAGCGTTGGCAAAGCAAGTATGAACTTTCATACTTGTCTTGGGGCTTGGGGTGATCTTGCTTTGTGGTTTTCTAACTGCGAGGTAAACTTAGTCGCGCGTCTAAGTCAAATCAGGTTGCGACCGGAAAGTGAGTTTCGGGGGACCTCGTAAGTAGGTGTGAATACTTATAGTTTGCAAGTTAGAGTCTTAAGTAGAATGTTTAGAAGTTGCCAACTAGTTTTGTTTAGGGTAAGCCAAAAAGGTAAGGCTTTTCCCGAGACTAGTTGGAATTTTCTAAGGGTTCTAGCGACAACTTAAGACTCAAGCCAAGAAGGGAGTTGCGGGTTAGCTACCAGAACGCAATTCTGGCGCCAAGGGGTTGGCTACCCATTTTGAACTTGGTGTTAACTTAAAGGATCATTGTTGATGAGGGCATCAACCTCCAAAGTGGGGGTGAATGTCGCGCCCCTCATTCTCAAGATCGGGCGCAGACGCGAACAACAGAACCCTAGCGGACTTGCGCTAGGTTGTGAACGCTGCGAGTAGGACTTAACAGCGTGACCGGCAAGTCGGGATCAGATGAACCCTAAGTGGTTCTCAGAACCAAGGTTGGAACCTTGGGTTAGGACATAAGGGCCTACCCCAAGAGGGCTCCAGACGAACGCTGACCTAAGGGGGCGAGTCTGAGAACGGGCTGAAACATGAGTCTCAGACATAGGTCTGAGACGTGGGTCCGAGACGTGGGACCGAGACGTGGGTCCGAGACGCAGACGAACCACAGGGTTCGACCCTGGGTCTGGACCACAGGTTTTCGGAAAAACTGCTAAGTGTTGGAGCTCCAGGGACGTTTTAGGTCGTGGACGGAGCTCCACGTAAGATCTCGAGGCGAGTGAGGTATCATTGGAAAGGTCTCGTCGAGAGCTTTCCAGTGATATATAACACTCCTCGATCTGACCTCCGAGCTGGAAGTTATGGCCGAACCACAATCGGGTTGTGGTATAATTTTCAGGGACCAAAGAGGAGGGTGGGGCCGCCGATCCCCAGAAGTATATATGAGGGGGGCTCGATGCCTGGGTGGGCCAGGACGAGTCACCCGACCCCAGGGTTCGGCGGGCGGACTCTGGGGGCATGAGGTGATAGCTGGGCCGGTTCCAAGGCACGTTCCGATCCAGATTTGGATGTCTGGACTTAGGAACGATGCAAGGGCTGGGGCAAGACTAGGGAACGAGTCGGCGGGTCAGACCACCGTTTGGGAGCTTAGACCCAGACGGACATCACGGGCGGTTGGGCCGCTAGGTGTGCTGGAGGCACCGTTTAGGACCCTGGACTTTATGGGAAGTCCGCCCCAAGTCATATTGTGACTTGCTCATGTTTGGGACTGACTTAGGCGGATCTAAGTCGGGACTTAGGATTGCTGAGCTTGATGATTAGGGAGACGGTCCGGCTCCGGTCCGGACCAAACAGAACTAAGGTAAGTGGTGCATGGACGCTAACTTGTGATAGTGTTTGCAGGTTAGCGGTGTAAAGTTTGCGACCTACTGAGCTAGAGCTTCCGTTGGCGCAACAAGACGGTAGGTGCGCGAAAGGTGTCTTCCCTATCTTCCAGAGACAAGGATGTCTCTTCCACCACTGTGATCTTCTGCTTCTGCGCGCGAGAAGACACTACTCTTCTCATCTTCCGGGGTGGAAGATCTCTTCCCACTGCAGGAGCGGTTCTCTTCGCTGCGCTTCCTCGAGTCGCAGTCGCAATGTCAATCCAAACTTCGGCTTCTGGAGTCCTCAGAAGACTCCTTGTAGTTGCAGAAGTTATCTTCTACGCGGTTCTGGTGCTCAGCGTCTCCTCTTGAGAGTTCGACTCAGATCCAAAATGAATGATCGGGAAAGAGACGGTCTTCCTAGACACACTCCTAGGCCCCATCTTCCTCGGCGGTGATGCGTCTTTTGTACCGCTGGAGTCATCTTCTCGCACCAGAAGCGTCTTCTGATGAGTGCCTGGTCTCGTCTGAGGCACTAAAGTGGGAGAGGGGAGTTACGACTGCTGCTCAATCTTCCTCTCCCGAAGTCTCTTTGAGGTGCCCACAAATTTCAGGATGCACGAATTTTTGAAATTTTTAAGAATAATGACTTGTTTGTATAACTGAAGAAGCGTTGTTACTTAAGGTTACGTCTTCCTTAACAGGAAGATGATCTTAAGAGCTGTTTGTAATAAGAAGTTGACTTCTTCAGAAGACGACCGTCTTCGAAAGATCGTCTTCTCAGTTGCGTCTTCAGAAGACGAGAAGACGGCGGAAGATGGGAAGACGGCGGAAGACACCTATCTTCCAGAAGACAGCGACCGCGAAGGACCAACCACGAGTTTTCGGGTAAGACAGTAGGTGTACCTACTGGAGCGCACCGAATAGGTAGGTAGGTCAGGAAGACACCAAGGACGAGAACCCCTAATCTGCGGGGAAGATGCGTGAGGAAGCACATTAGACACCTTCCAACTTCCCGCAGCATAGCGCGCCTGAAGAAGATCGATTGAGAGAGTGAGCTTCGCGAGCTAGCATTGAGAGAGGAATCAAGTGAGACATCGAGGTAGAAGAGAGTAAGTTGGCAGCTAGGCGAAGGGTGAGATCGAATTGCGGGAGCACAAATAGCAGAGAAAGCGAAGGCGTTTCTGTGGAGCTTCCGAGAAGCTGACAATGAAGAGTGGCGAGTAGAAGCAGAGGTGGAATCGAGGTGTGGACCGAAATTGACAGCAGGCGCAGTCGTGTGGAGTCGCATTGGAAGCTAAGACAAGAGCCAGAAGCGCGCGGAGGTCGAAGGCAACTCCGGGAGCCGAAGAAGACTGTAGAGGTTCTTCCCCTTGTTCTTTTCCCCTCCCACTTCTTCTCGCCTTTTCTTGGTACTCCCCGCGCTTCCTTGATTGTGTGCAGGCAGCCTGATCGATTACCCCACCCCCATTCTTTCTATTGAGACATTGGGCGCGGAAGCGTTGTCCAATTTCTGTCGAGACATCTCCTTGCTTCTTCCCGAGCTCAATTCGAGCTTCCCTACTCCTAGCCCTCAAATTGGAGACCCCAACTATCAATTTTCCTACCCCCTACCTCTCTATCCCCAAAACTTGGAACAGAAGACGATTCGGAAGATGGAACATCTTCGGAAGACGCTTCTTGAACTTGACTGTCTTCGGAAGTCGACTGAACACAATTCGTATCAAGAGTGGATTTGCTTTGCTTTTGTGTTTAGAGAGGCTTGGTACGAATCCTGAGTGGAGTGGTGAGTTGTTGTGTTAATTCGAGAAGTTGGAAGTCGGGAACTAGGCCTGTGCCTCCCGGTCTTCCAAGCTTCTCAACTCCCCATCTTCCTAGAGAGACTAGAAGACTGGAAGGCTGGCAAAATGAGCGAGAAGACGCGAGGGTCCATTCGGGTCTCTTCTGTCCGATCCATAGCAGCCGTTCCTTCTTCTTCCCGAACTTAGAAGAGAGTTGTGAGAAGTCTTGCTGGCAGAATCTGGAGGGAATGGTCGAGGGTCATGTCTTCCCATCATGCAGCAAGCTTCTTCTGAGTGCGTATGAGAGGTGAGAAGTCAGAAGAACAGAGTGTAGTTGTCTTGAGTCTGTTGTGAGGATAGATTGCGTGTAGGACGACGAAGACAGGTGAGACCAGTGAAGGGAAGTCTGACTTCGAGAAGTCTTCCGAGAAAGACATTGAATCGGAAGCTGTCCCAAGTGTCTTCCCAAAGGCCACTGTCACCGCAGGAGCCCGCAACCATCTTCTGAACCTTTCTCATACTCTACTTCTCGCATATCTTGTATCTTCTGATAGGAAGTAGGATGTAATGCAAGGTGGGTTGTCTTCTTGGTAATCCAGGCGAGGCCTTGCTTAGATATGATTGTTTAGATATAGCTCGGAAGACGAGAGCTATCTAGGAAGTACTGTTAGAATCCCGGAAGACGGAATAGTTGTCTTTTGGAAGACTAGGTTTTAGGACTAAATCTTGCCTAGGATTGTGAGTTCATGGCATGTGCCTGGGAGTACCACCTGCCTTTTCGTGGAAGACAGACAGGGGAGGAATGGTTGGAATATAGAGTCTTATCGGGAGCCGAAGAAGCGACTTCTGGCGAAGTTGTTTTTGCATCTTTTCCCCAAGGGAAAAGCGCAGAAGACAAGGTACTTAGGAGATCAAGACGTGGAGTTCCTGAAATCAGTGTGGGATGACAGAGTGCCAATCTACTGGGGCGCGTACATCCACAACTATGTACAGACGGAGCTAGCATACTTGGGTACCTCGGCGGGAGGACATCTGACGCCCTTCTTCTGCTACTTGTATGTAGCCATGCGGGATCTTAGGGAAGATCAGCTGGCATTGTATGGGCCAACAGAGCGACAGGAGGTGAAGGAGGAGACCTCGGAAGACGATGACTGAGAGACAGCAGCAACGCCCCCTCCCACTCTGATGCCACAGCTGAGACCCGGCTCTCACCAGAAGACGCTTCTGGTGAGGGAAGACGAGTCTAGTGGGTAAGAAGACGCCACGCCAGTGAGGAAGATGGGTGTCGCGCCCCTCATTCTCAAGATCGGGCGCAGACGTGAACAACAGAACCCTAGCGGACTTGCGCTAGGTTGTGAACGCTGCGAGTAGGACTTAACGGCTTGGTCGGGAAGTCGGGATAAGAAGAACCCTAAGTGGTTCTCTGAACCAAGGTTAGAACCTTGGGTTAGGACATAAGGGCCTACCCCAAGAGGGCCCCAGACGAACGCTGACCTAAGGGGGCGAGTCTGGGAACGGGCTGAAACATGAGTCTCAGACATAGGTCTGAGACGTGGGTCCGAGACGTGGGACCAAGACGTGGGTCCGAGACGCAGACGAACCACAGGGTTCGACCCTGGGTCTGGACCACAGGTTTTCGGAAAAACTGCTAAGTGTTGGAGCTCCAGGGACGTTTTAGGTCGTGGACGGAGCTCCACGTAAGATCTCGAGGCGAGTGAGGTATCATTGGAAAGGTCTCGTCGAGAGCTTTCCAGTGATATATAACACTCCTCGATCTGACCTCCGAGCTGGAAGTTATGGCCGAACCACAATCGGGTTGTGGTATAATTTTCAGGGACCAAAGAGGAGGGCGGGGCCGCCGATCCCCAGAAGTATATATGAGGGGGGCTCGATGCCTGGGTGGGCCAGGACGAGTCACCCGACCCCAGGGTTCGGCGGGCGGACTCTGGGGGCATGAGGTGATGGCTGGGCCAGTTCCAAGGCACGTTCCGATCTAGACTTGGACGGGTAGACTTAGGAACGATGTAAGGGCTGGGGCAAGACTAGGGAACGAGTCGGCGGGTTAGACCACCGTTCGGGAGCCTGGACCCAGACGGACATCACGGGCGGTTGGGCCGCTAGGTGTGCTGGAGGCACCGTTTAGGACCCTGGACTTTATGGGAAGTCCGCCCCAAGTCATATTGTGACTTGCTCATGTTTGGGACCGACTTAGGCGGATCTAAGTCGGGACTTAGGATTGCTGAGCTTGATGATTAGGGAGACGGTCCGGCTCCGGTCCGGACCAACCAGAACTAAGGTAAGTGGTGCATGGACGCTAACTTGTGATAGTGTTTGCAGGTTAGCGGTGTAAAATTTGCGACCTACTGAGTTAGAGCTTCCGCTGGCGCAACAAGGCGGTAGGTGCAACAGTCAGGGGACGATAACCGACAACCTTCGCCCCAACGTCAAGGAAGCCCAGTTCCAGCTGTGGCACCGCTGCAGCAAGATGGAGTCTTGCCAACGGTGCCCAACGATGCAGGCGCGGGAAGTCAAGGAGCCTTGTATGCGGAACTCATCAAAATGATGAAGACCATGCAGGAAGGGATGGCCTCAAGGGATAAACGTATCGCTGAGCTTGAGGCAGGCCAAGGAAGTTCCTCGTCTACCAGGAAGCTTTGTAAGACGAATTTGCCGACTCCGTTTACAGGTATAGGACGGGCTCGCAAGGTTAAGGATTTCTTAACCGAGTTAGACCTATACTTTGAAGCGCATCAGGCTCAGGAGTCAGACAAAGTGAGAGCGGCGGTTACGTTCTTGAAGGACCATGCGCTTCTCTGGTGGACCGCATACAGGGATGAGCATGCCTTGACCGTCTCGGCGCTTGGTTGGAAGGAGTTCAAGGAGTTGCTCGCGGGACGATTCACTCCGGAGTATCAGAGGATTCGGGACGGTGTTGAGTTAGTTCGGCTGAAGCAGACAGGGACCTTAAGTGCTTATGTGCGCGAGTTCAGTGCCAAACTGGATTCGTTCTCCAAGTGGACTGAGGAGACCAAAATATGTATATTCATTGGGGGACTCAAGTCCAGCTCGGAGAAGGCTCTCTTTCGGATGCCGGAGCTACCTGCGACAAGTGCCGAACTTTTGAAGCTAGCGGAGCGAATTGGGGACGACGAAGTCCAGCAGCAGAAACCCTTTGAACCACGCAGCACGGACAAGTTCCAAAAGAAGAACAAGGGCTTCAAGCGACAGTGGGATGGGGGTGAGAAGGATCGGAAGGATTCTTCTGCCCCGGCAGCAAAGCGGCAGCAAACAGGAGTGAAACCGAAGGGGCAGACACCTCAGAAGGGCAATGGGGCTAAGTTTACTTGCTACAACTGTGGCGAGGCGGGTCACATTGCTAAGGGGTGTACAAAACCTAAGGTTAGTAACTGTAGCATGAATGCCTTTGTTGCAAAGGACTTGTTGGAGGGCCAGATGACTGTGACCTTGAGAACCACGAAGAAGACGCCGGGATTGATGTATCTACAAGCCAAGGTTGCTAACCGTGATGTTACTTTTCTTGTGGACACAGGAGCGACTCACTCCTTCATAAGTCCAAAGTTGGTGAAGAAGTTGGGCTTGTCTACCTCCAAGGCAGACAAGCCTATTCAGGTACGCTTTGCCAAGGGCAAGACGTACCAAACTTCTGAAGTGGCCTTGGACGTACGATTTGTGTGTGGGAAGTTGGAGTTCACAGAGAACTTCACGGTGTGCGAGATGGATGATATCCATGCGGTTTTGGGGAATACTTTCTTGGACAGGTTTGAAGTGGAACTTAGACGGAAACCTTTAAGGTTAAACGTTAGAGTTAAAGGGCAGAAGCTGGGAGTGAGGCTGATCCGGAAGGCGCGGAAAATTGATGACTTTGCAGTGAATTTGATCAAAGGCAAACAGATGGACTTCAACGACGGGGTCATGTGTTTGATGCGGGTTGCAGATTTGATGGCGGGTGACAGACAAGAGGAAACATCAGGAGACGCGACTAAACTTCCGGAGGTGCTTCGCGAAGTGATTAAGGAGTTTGAGGATGTCTTGACGGACGAGTTACCTGCTGAGTTATCTCCAAGGCGGGTGGTGGATCACAAGATCAAGGTCTTGCCAGGATCAGAACCACCTTCCAAAGCCCCTTATCGACTCAATCAGGTGGAACTCCTTGAGTTGAAAAGACAACTCGGCGAGCTATTAGTGCGGGGATATATTCGAACCAGTAAGTCACCTTATGGAGCCCCAGTTCTTTTTGCAAAGAAGAAGGATGGGAAGTTACGACTCTGCATAGATTATCGTGCACTCAATAAGGTGACGGTGAAGAATAACTATCCCTTGCCAAGGATAGATGACCTCTTTGATAGGTTAGCGGGTGCGAAGTACTTCAGCAGGATAGACTTGAAGTCAGGGTATTACCAAATCCGGATAGCTGACCCAGATGTTGAGAAGACCGCTTGTCGAACCAGATACGGATCGTTTGAATTCGTCGTGATGCCATTTGGACTCTGCAACGCCCCTTCGACGTTCACTACATTGATGAACACAATTTTTCGCGAGGAGATGGATGAGTTTGTCATCGTTTACATCGACGACATCTTGATCTACTCCAAAACCTTGGAGTCGCACGCGGAGCAGCTACGGGTGGTGTTGACGAAGCTGCGGGAGCATAAGCTGTTTGCCAACATTGACAAGAGTGAGTTTGGTTTGGAGCGCATTAACTTCTTGGGACGTGTAATTAGTGCAGAAGGAGTCGGCCCGGATATGCAGAAGGTGGATGCGATTGTGACTTGGGAGCCTCCGACTACAGTGAAGGGGATGCGGCGATTCTTAGGATTGGCGCAGTTCTACCGCAAGTATGTGAAGGGGTTTTCAAAGATCGCGAAGCCGCTGACGGACTGGACGGGCAAAGACGCACAGGTAAGTTGGACCAAGGAGGTGGATGATGCGTTTCAGACGATCAAAGCTATTTTGTCAAAGGCGCCAGTTTTGAAGCTGCCGGAGTTCGACAACCATTCGAGGTGCACACGGACGCGAGCGACTATGCGATTGGCGGAGTGCTGGTACAGGATGGAAAACCTGTAGCGTACGAAAGCAAGAAGCTATCTGGGACAGAGAGTCGATGGCCGACTCACGAGAAGGAACTGTTTGCGGTGGTTCATTGCTTGAGGAAATGGCGGCATTACTTGGGACTTCACAAAACCCAAGTGTATACTGATAACATTTCGCTCAAGTACTTTGAGACGCAAGATCGGGTGACGCCAAAGCAACTACGATGGCATGATACCTTGGCGCTCATGAATGTGGAATTAATCCACAAAGCGGGAAAGGACAATGTGGTTCCTGACGCCTTGAGTCGCAAGGAGGAATATCTTCCATCGTCAACACAGATTTTGCGAGCTATGTATCCTAAGGAGTCAGATTTGGAGAGGCGAATACGTGAAGGTTACATGGGTGATGACCAAGCGAAGGAGTACCTGGAACAGCTCAAGCGAGGGGTGAAGTTGCAGAACATGCAGCTAAGACATGGTTTACTCATGTTCAAACAAAGTCGGGTTTATGTGGGACAAGGAAAACTTAGGACCAAGTTGTTAAAGGAATCTCACGATGTGCCCTTATCAGGCCATAAAGGAGAAAAGTCCACTTTAGCAGTAATCGCTAAAAAGTTTTATTGGCCCCACATGAAAGACGATGTTTCCCACTTTGTGAAAACATGCGTAACCTGTCAAGCGAATCGCGTTTCTTATGAGAAGAAACAAGGATTGCTTCATCCTTTACCGATTCCAGCCAGACCTTGGGAAAGCATTAGCATGGACTTCATTACCTCTCTGCCTGACTCAAATGGATACAACGCAATTTTTGTGATAGTTGATCGGTTTAGCAAACTAGCGAAGTTTGCTCCGACCTTAGACACTGCAACAGCGTTCACGACTTCTCGGTTGTTCTTAGATACTTGGTGGCGTTCACATGGATTACCTCGGAGTATTATTTCAGATAGAGACTCTAAGTTCACAAGTGCCTTTTGGAAACACTTATTCCAAAAATTGGGGACTAAATTAAAATTTAGTACCGTCTTTCATCCAGAAACAGATGGGCAAACGGAACGAGTTAACTCGGTTCTAAATCAATACTTGAGGAATTATGTGAGCGCGGACCAAAGTGATTGGGCGGAGTGGCTCAGTCTTGCGGAGTATTGCTACAATTCCGCGAAGCATTCGGCAACCGGTGAATCGCCTTTCTTGCTGGCTTACGGACGTGAGCCAGAAGGGCCTCTTGACTTGACTCTTGCAGGGAGCTCTACATCGGCACGACCAAGAACACGGCAAACATCAGCTGAAGAGTTGGTGGCGGCAATGCAGCGGCGCGAGGAACAAGTAAAGAAGAACCTCGAGAAGGCGCAGCAAAGATACACAAAGCAGGTAAACAAGCATCGGCGGCAAGTGAAGTTTCAAGTGGGCGAACAAGTATGGTTAAGTGCGAAAAACTTCACACTTCCAAAGGAAATATCGGCGAAATTTTCATCGAAGTTTGCAGGACCTTTTGTTGTTGTCAAGAATCCGCATGAAGATGTCTATACCTTAGACCTTCCTCGCGAGTGGCAGTTGCATCCGACTTTCCATGTTTCTTTATTAAAGAAATACTTCAAGGATGATTTGCGGCCGGAGCGCAAACAAGTACTCAGGCCTCAACCTGATGTCGTGCAAGACGAAGCAGAATATGAGGTGGAGTCCATTTTGCGATCTCGGCGCAAATCAAACCGGATGGAGTACTTGGTCAAATGGCGTGGTTACCATTTGAAGGAAGCAACTTGGGTGCCAGAGGAAGATCTCGCACATGCGAGCGAAGCATTGGACCTCTTCAAGCGGAGACAAGGACAACAAGGGCGTTAGCAAGATGAGGACATCTCTTTCCAGCCAGGGGTGAAGAAACGGCGAACCATACGAGTAGCAACTTGAGGCGATTTGGGCCGATGGACTTTGTAGCTTTGACTTGTGTTTGGAAATAAAGATTTTGTTTCTTGAAAATTTGTCTAAGTGTATTGGTAGTGCATGGCTATGACTAGTTCTGATCAGATGCCTAGGATGTTGTCAAGAGGAGGAACGAAGCACACTCAAAGGAAGCAAGCTGGTTTGGATAAGCATCTAAATCAAGACTAAGTCTTGATGTCAAGACTTAGGTTTGCCGTAGCGTTGGCAAAGCAAGTATGAACTTTCATACTTGTCTTGGGGCTTGGGGTGATCTTGCTTTGTGGTTTTCTACAAAGTAAACTTAGTCTCGCGTCTAAGTCAAATCAGGTTGCGACCGGAAAGTGAGTTTCGGGGGACCTCGTAAGTAGGTGTGAATACTTATAGTTTGCAAGTTAGAGTCTTAAGTAGAATGTTTAGAAGTTGCCAACTAGTTTTGTTTAGGGTAAGCCAAAAAGGTAAGGCTTTTCCCGAGACTAGTTGGAATTTTCTAAGGGTTCTAGCGACAACTTAAGACTCAAGCCAAGAAGGGAATTGCGGGTTAGCTACCCGAACGCAATTCTGGCGCCAAGGGGTTGGCTACCCATTTTGAACTTGGTGTTAACTTAAAGGATCATTGTTGATGAGGGCATCAACCTCCAAAGTGGGGGTGAGTGTCGCGCCTCTCATTCTCAAGATCGGGCGCAGACGTGAACAACAGAACCCTAGCGGACTTGCGCTAGGTTGTGAACGCTGCGAGTAGGACTTAACAGCGTGACCGGCAAGTCGGGATCAGATGAACCCTAAGTGGTTCTCTGAACCAAGGTTAGAACCTTGGGTTAGGACATAAGGGCCTACCCCAAGAGGGCCCCAGACGAACGCTGACCTAAGGGGGCGAGTCTGGGAACGGGCTGAAACATGAGTCTCAGACATAGGTCTGAGACGTGGGTCCGAGACGTGGGACCAAGACGTGGGTCCGAGACGCAGACGAACCACAGGGTTCGACCCTGGGTCTGGACCACAGGTTTTCGGAAAAACTGCTAAGTGTTGGAGCTCCAGGGACGTTTTAGGTCGTGGACGGAGCTCCACGTAAGATCTCGAGGCGAGTGAGGTATCATTGGAAAGGTCTCGTCGAGAGCTTTCCAGTGATATATAACACTCCTCGATCTGACCTCCGAGCTGGAAGTTATGGCCGAACCACAATCGGGTTGTGGTATAATTTTCAGGGACCAAAGAGGAGGGCGGGGCCGCCGATCCCCAGAAGTATATATGAGGGGGGCTCGATGCCTGGGTGGGCCAGGACGAGTCACCCGACCCCAGGGTTCGGCGGGCGGACTCTGGGGGCATGAGGTGATGGCTGGGCCAGTTCCAAGGCACGTTCCGATCTAGACTTGGACGGCTAGACTTAGGAACGATGTAAGGGCTGGGGCAAGACTAGGGAACGAGTCGGCGGGTTAGACCACCGTTCGGGAGCCTGGACCCAGACGGACATCACGGGCGGTTGGGCCGCTAGGTGTGCTGGAGGCACCGTTTAGGACCCTGGACTTTATGGGAAGTCCGTCCCAAGTCATATTGTGACTTGCTCATGTTTGGGACCGACTTAGGCGGATCTAAGTCGGGACTTAGGATTGCTGAGCTTGATGATTAGGGAGACGGTCCGGCTCCGGTCCAGACCAACCAGAACTAAGGTAAGTGGTGCATGGACGCTAACTTGTGATAGTGTTTGCAGGTTAGCGGTGTAAAATTTGCGACCTACTGAGTTAGAGCTTCCGCTGGCGCAACAAGGCGGTAGGTGCGCGAAAATGGGTCACAGAAGTGTACCGAAGACACCCATCTCCCTCATTCATTCAGGATCGGAGTCGGACTCGGAGGAAGACTTGCTGAGTACCCGATCGGAGCAGAAGACAGCTTCTGTAACACCTGGGAGTCTTCCGAAGACTCCAGAAGACGAAGGATGGATGGGCACTCCTACTGCGATGCGAGGAAGCGCAAAGAGGAGAGCCGCTCCTGCCACGAGGAGTCTTCCACCCCGGAAGATGAGAAGAGTAGCTTCTTCTCGTGCGCAGAAGATGAAGGCCGTAGTGGTGGAAGAGACTTCCTTGCCTCTAGAAGACAAGGTCGACACCTCCGAGCGAGTGGTGGGGATGAACTTGTCTTCCGCAGGAAGACGACTGGAGGAGTTCAGTGCCTACTTCCAGAAGGAGATCCAGCCCGCTATGGAGTTGCTGGAGAGGAGAGCGAGGGCACAGGAGAAGCCCTTACAGCCTGGATTCGGCCTGCGCACCTTGCTGCGACAGAAAGACAACCAGCAGAAGACGGAGTCGCTGGAAGCTAGTCTCCGCACCACGGAGAAGCTTGCAGCTAGGTACAAGGCGGAAGCATCCGCTTCTGCCAAGGAGTCGATGCAACTTCGGAAGAGCAACCAGGAGTTGCAGCCGCAAGTACAGCAGCGCGATCAGGAAGTTCTCCGAGGGCGAGAGAAGATCACTGCCCTCGCAGAAGAGCAGACCACTTGGAAGATGCAGCGAGAAGCCGCAGAAGCGCGAGCTGCAATGGAGAAGACGCAGAGGGAAGCAGCGGAGGCTCGTGCGCAGAAGATGCTAGCTCAGTCGGTAGAAGCGCTTCGGAAGAAGTTCAACTTCACCGTGGGTAAGAAGTTACTTACCTTAGCTAAGGAATGGGACAGCGGGTCCAAGACGAGGTTGGTGGAATGCAGAGATAGCATGTTCAGGTACCTGGATAGACAGATAGAAGGAGTGAAGACACTTTATGGTCTTCCCTCACTTCCGACACCTGCAACCGCATCTTCCCAAGCTCCAGCACCCTCGACTAGGTCCGGAATGGAGAAGGAGGAGTTCGATCTCGCTGTACACTTGGTGGTGACAGCGTTGGAAGACGAGAAGACTCCAGAAGACGCCCCGGAAGACATGATGTCTTCTGGAAGACAAGAAGACAAGCCGTCTTCCCAGGTATTCCGCGTGGAGGAAGCGACTTCTCCGGACCCCTATGAAGTCGCCATGGTCCCTAGTACTGCATCTGTGCCTCAGAAGACCGAAGACGCACCATTCGACTCGTCTTCCCAGAAGACCATTCCGTCTTCCGAAGTCGAAGCCGAGGAAGACGCAGCCGCAGAAACATCAGGGCCAGCGAAGAGCGAGGAGAGGGAAGCTACCTCAGTGGTACCCGAGGTAAGTGCAGGACTTCCCAGTCCATCAGAAGTCGAGGTAGTAGCTCCGGTAGGAGCAGATCATGTGGAGATTGCCACCAAGCAATCAGAGTAGTTAGCAAACTCAATCGACACTTCCAGATTTAGTATGATCGGACATGCTATCTTAAGGGTGACAGTTTTTCATGTAAAAATAGTTAGGACCCCATGTGGCAGCATAGATAGCGTAGGAGTAACACAGTGGAGGGCTAATTGGGAAGAGGGACCGCATGCATGTGAGGTGACAACCTCTTGTCAGCGCCTCTCTCTCTCTCCCTGGTGGTCGTCTCCCTTGACTCTCGAGGCAGATGGTTAAGTAGGATCGTAGAGTAGGCAATGGAGCTCTGCCAGTTCTGTCAGTTCTGTAGAATTCTGTAGTAACTGAACATACACACCGATTCTACAGGCAGGCAGGCGAGACACATTAGAGCAGAGACAGTCTTAGCGCACTACACACGTTGTTGGAAGCATACGAATAGTCTTGGAATATACAGGAGGGGTCTGCATACTCGCACCAGCAGTGGTTCGAAGATGTAGATAGAAGTAGTGGACAGTCTAGGAACATGGAACGGCATCCTCGTGCAGTCCTGTTAGCTAGGCTGGTGTGTCGAGGAGTAGACGCAGGAAGTAGCGGGAGTGAGCTTCCCAATGTCATTGTGACTTCTTCTCGGGGAATAGATTGTGGATTTGAGTGCAGCAGCTTCGCTCATGTCTTCTGGGTGGTGGAATGTATTGAATTCGCTCCCAATTGTGCATGGGAAGTGTTCTTCTTGAGTGGCGGTGAATGTCAACAGTTGTGGAGTGTAGCTTGACTCGTTCAGTAGAGCACTTGGGATCTACGTACGAACGGTCTTCTGGGTAAGGGATCTCAGAAGACAGAGCAGTCAGAGCAGCGAAGTGAAGAAGAAAGAAGCCTTCTTCCCGCAACAGAAGACGGCATCCTCGAGTAGACGACGGTGCTACAGTACTCACGTTTGTTGTCTTCCTCCCCAAACTATTACAAGCAGGGATGGCTTGTTAGTCAGGATCCGGACTAGAAGCCTGTCGGAATCTTAATTGCCCTTTTTCATCCTGTTTTCTCTTGTTTGGATTCCTTCTTCTTCCCATCTTCTCTCATCTTCCCCATCTTCTTATCTTCTCTAGTGAGCTTCCGTGAAGGTGAATGTCGTTGTAGTGCTGCAGGAAGACAACTTCCGTAGGCAGAAGCCTGGGAAGGCTACAGGGGGCATACACCCTGTGATTTATCCAACCCGTTGGAATGTGAGTGTGAGAGTAAGGTGTAACGACTGTTACTAGTCGACTTTTGCGAAGCCGGACAGCCTTCTGGAGGTGTGAGAAGACGAGCTAAACCCCCAGAAGACGAGAATCGCTTCGGGAAGACGGTATCGAGAAGACCGGAAGAAGCAACCTGGAAACAGGAAGATCGTCTTCCCGAGCTTCTCTGTGAATAGTTGTATGATATTGTAATTGGTAGTTGTTTGTTTGGGTCCAGAGCACCATTTGGCGTGTCTGGAAGACGTGTTGTTTTGTGTAGTTTTGTGAGAAGACGGGATTTCTAGACAAAACCCGTGTGTTTGTGTGTTTGAACAGATCTTAGAACTTAGAGCAGCGTTACTTGTGCAAATCCTCTGTGAGAACGATATCTTGTATACTAAATGAGCAGAAGGAGAAATCCTACATCACTACACTCTTCCTTCACCTCGCACTGTCCTGTTGACCCATATCTCATTAATTGGTCTTTTGTCAGATCTCCTTTGGACACTTATTGATAATAGAAGAACGTGTGTCCTCCTGCTAGGGTGTCCAAGTACATCAACTCTGCCTGAACGTAAGCGTGGAAGAACTCACCTCAATTAACAGGCTGTCCCCCCAGATGGCTTCCAAGAACTCCACGTCCTGATCTCCAAGGTATCTCGTCTTCTGCGCTTTCTCCTTGGGAAAGAGGTGAAGAAACAGCTTCGTCAGAAGATGTTTCTGCGGCTCTCAGTAAGCTTCTACCTTCCATCCATTCCTCCTCTGTCTATCTTCTAGAAAGAGACAAGTCGTGCTTCCAGGCACCTGCCACTTCCTTAAGATCATAGGTAAGATCTTCTTCTCGAGCTCGTACCCTCGGTTCTCGAATTCTAGTTTGTGAAAGGCCCTGCGCCACCACTCCGCCGTCTAGGAAGACGGTTTTCCACCGACCCCTATCTTCGCAAGTACAAGGTTACGAGGAGGCAGTGCTGCCCAAACCTCCTCCAGAAGACCTTGGTCCGTGAGGTTACAATCCCACAAGAAGAAGTCGAGACCCAACTCCTTAATGAAGGATTTGGTCTCTGCCAACTCTGCTGCCGGCAACACCAACCCCCGAGGATTCATCGACATGCTTCGAGCTCTGTTACACTAAGCCACATGTACTTGCTATGAGTCGAAGACTCATTCCTTCTCAAGTCCTCACAATCTAGCTTCCACTCTCAGAAGACGAATCTAGTCTGCCAGTAGACAGCTATTCCATCTTCCAGGATTCTAACAGTGCTTCCTAAGTATCTCTCGTCTTCCGAGCTATATCTAAACAATCTTAACTAAGCAAGGCATCGCATGGATTCTCAAGAAGACAACCCACCTTGCATTTCATCCTACTTCCTAACAAAAGATACAAGATATGTGAGAAGCGGAGTGTACGAAAAAAAGTTCAGAAGATTGTCGCAGACTCTCGCGGTGACAACGACCTCCAGGAAGACTCCCGGGACATCTTCTGATTAATTGACGTACTCGGAAGACTTCCCGCAGTCAGGCTTCTCATCACTGATCTCACTTATCTTCTGCTTCTTACACGCAATCTAGTCTTACAACAGACACGGAACGTTCATACTCTGTTCTTCCGACTCCTCACCTCTCATACACGCTCAGAAGAAACTTGCTGCACGACGGGAAGACATGACCCTCGGTCATTCTTTCCAGATTTTGCCAGCAAGGCTTCTCACAACTCTTTCTTAAGTTCGGGAAGAAGAAGGAATATGCTGCTATGGGTCGGACAGAAGGGACCCGTAAAAGATCCTCACGTCTTCTTGCGCATTCTGCCAACCTTTCAAATCTTCTAGTCTCTCTAAGAAAATGTGGATTTGAGAAGCTCGGAACACCGGGAAGCACAGGTCTGGTTCCCAACTTCCAGCTTCTCGAACAACAATCAACTCACCAAGTCACTCAGGATTCGTACCAAGGTCTCTCTCAACACAAAACCCAATCCAATTCAATCTTGATACGAATTGAACACATTCGTCTTCCAAAGACGTTTAAACATCCAGAAGCGTCTTCCGAAGATGTTCAGATTTTCATAAGCGTGTTCTGTCCAGAGATTCAGAAACAGAGATGCGGTAGGGTAGGAAAATTGATAGTCATGTGATCGAATTTAAGAATGGGAGATGGGAACCTCGATTCCAACTTGGGAAGAAGCAAGAAGATGGCTATCAAAAATTGGCCAGCGCTTCCGCGCCCAATTTTTGTAGAAGAAAGTTCGGTAGGGAAATCAATCAATGGGCTTCCTGCAAACGAGCGGGGAAGCGCGAGGGACATCAAATCAGAGGTAGGAAGCGGTGGGAAGGAAAAGAACACGGAAAGAATCTCAATACTGCTTCTGGCTGCTTCTATTGCGCCTTCAGTCTTCTGCGTGCTTCCGCTCGTAAATCCCAGCTCCAATGTGATCTCACGAACCTGCTCCTATCGTCAATCTTGAGCTACGTCCCTCTGTCGCTACAATCGATTCTAACTCCTCCTTCGAAACTTCTCTAATCAATCCTCGATGTCTACTTCGTGAAATCCGCAGGGTTTCCTTCAGCTCGACTGTGCTTCCAGTTTAACAGAATAGACCTCGCTCTCTCTCTTGCCTCACTTCAATCCTATGAGTTCCCAATTCCAATTTCCTTGCTTCCACGATTCAATTCGATACCCCGATTGCAATCGATCTCTCAAAGCGCAGTTGTCCTTCAATGCGAGAAGCGGACAACTGATCTCATGCTAATGTGCCTCGTCTCTTATCTTCCCTGCGATTTAGGTTAATGTCTTCGGTTACCCCAATTAGATAAGTGTAGATAGTTGTAGATACCTATCTATACCTATCTAATAGGTGTAGATATTACACCTACTCTTATTATCCCAAGAGTAGGTGTAATATCCTACTCTTGGGTATTATCCTACCCAAGAGTAGGATAATACACCTACTCTTGGATGATGTGACACGTGGTTGGTACCCCTTGCAGTCACGATCACCGTCTTTCGTCTTCTATCTTCTTGAAGACACCCGTCTTCCGTCTTCCGAAGAAGTCGACTTCTCGTTCCAAAAAGACCTTAAGATCATCTTCTCTCTAAGCAAGGTGTAATCTTAAATAATAAGGTTATTTCAATTACATAGTCATGTCATTAACTTAAAAAATTTTTAAAAATAGTAAATCCTGTAAATTGTGGGCACCACAGATGGAAGAAGCTAAGGAGAGTGTCTGTAGAGGTGGCACGTTTCTTCAGTGCTAGATCATCTTTGTCTTCTGTGTGCTCCTCTTCGTCCACTTCGTCTAGTGCTCTCTTCTTGCTCTGAGCTTCTCTGCTCCGGCTCTTCTGTGCCCCTTCTTCTTTCTCTTGCTTCATAGTTGTTGGTGGTTGTTGTAATGTTCTGGTGTTCCACTCTTTGATTCTCTAGGGTTGGTTCTTGTCTCCTTTCCTTCTCTCTGTTTCGCTTCTTCCTCTTGTACTTCACTGCAAGAGAGCTGTTCTCAGAAGCCTTGAGTTCGTTCCGTGTCGGTTCTTGCTTCTCTCTCGTCCTCTACCGGTGTTTGAGTCCCCTCGTTGAGTGGAGTGGGTGTGAAAAGCTTAGTTGTTATCTTCGTCGTATCTCTTATGTGTCACTCAATTCCTGTTGCACGCCTCTCACGTGTGTCTTGACTTGTCTTTGATGTGCAGCAACTCGTGGAGTTCTCCTTTCTTCAGAGGGGGGAAGCCTTCATTTGTGCAGGCTTAGAATCGAGGGCGTTCCAGTCTTCCTTCTGTTTCTCTCCTTGGTTTCGAGAATCAGCCACTTGCCAAGGTATTCAAGTCGATGCGTTCCCTGCATCTCTCTCTCCTCTTTGGCTAAGGGGTCAATGTTTGTCATGTTGCTAGTTGGTGCGTTCATCGGTAATAAGTGTTTGTTCTACTGCGACTGCATCCTTCCGAATACATTCTGTTATATCGCTCAAGTCAGTCTAGTATCCGTGTGTGTTTCGACCTCTTCTTTGGGTTTGGTAACAGTGTACTCATTCTTCCTTTCCTGCCTGCTCGTGGCAAGTTGAGACGGGAGCAGTGTTGTTTTCCCACTCGCTGCTTGGGAGTCAGCCATAAGCAGTACAGGCCGAGCGCACAGCTTCATAGGTGAGTTGATTTCCTCTCTCTTTTCGCTCCTGGCCACAGTACCTCCCCTTCAGCTACTGGCATTACTGACCCCTTTAGCTTCATTTTGACATTCAAGATTATTGTCCCGTAGTTGGAAATTCTTTTCCGGACCTGAGAAATCATTTGTAAAGAGAGGCCCGTCCGCTGCAAGTTCGCATAGTAAGCTCGTGTCGTCTTGGCTGCCTGCGAGGGGACGTGTGAGCTCCACCATGTCCTATCTTCTCCTTCAGAAGCCAAAGCATTGTCTAGAACGTCTTCCCAACCTCCTTCCCTTTTGAATTTATCAAATTTGTGACGTTCTTCATGCCTCATAGCTTTACATGAAGAAGGGTGTTTGGGACTAATCTCGTCTGGCCAATCTTTAACCAATATCTGACTGGCCCTGTGCTCCACGAACTTGAACTATCCTAAGACGTGACATAACTCTATGTGCTTTGCTGTGTGGTCTTCAGCCATTACACTTCCAATGCAGAAGCTAGTGTTTCCACGAAGTACTTCGGCCCAAATAAAATCTCCCCTCGGGCTCCAACCGAGGTCCAATAGCGTCACTCTTGGAGAGAAGAGTATTGTTACATTCTCAGGTTTGACCCCTTCTGGACAGTAGGGTTTAGGGTTTAGGGTTTAGGGTGGATTTAGGGTTTAGGGTTTAGGGGTTTAGGGGTTTAGGGTTTAGGGTTTAGGGTTTAGGGTTTAGGGGTTTAGGGGTTTAGGGCCAGCCATGTAATAGCTTGTGGAAGTAGGGTTTAGGATGGGTTTAGGGTGGATGTTCACGAAGCTCATGAATACTTGACCCAGATCAACTAAAACAGTCTATGTTTTCTACACGTGGGAACATATCACTTTAGATCTCGACGAAGCTCAAGAATACGTGACACATATCCACTAAAACAGTCTCCGCTGCCTACACGTGGGAACAGATCACTCTAGATCTCAAGGTTGCTCAATGAAACGGGCTCAAATAAATTTTAGGTGTGAGGTGTGCTCTTTGGCTACTCAGGGGAAAATTTTCAGGTCAAGGTGGGACGGTTTAATCAGCCGAATATAATTTTAACTGACAGTTAGACAGAAAATCTTGGAAAAATATAAACTGATGGGTAAAGACGGCACCGAAAATACCATAACTCACCCATTTTGAATCCAAATGCATTAGTTATTTTTCCATAAGGATTTTTTCTCTTGGGGTGCGTGCTTGGTGAATTTCAGGCTCATTGGCTTATGGATGATCACGAAGCTCATGAATACATGATCTAGATCCACTAAAACGGTCTCTGTTGCTTGCACGTGGGTACAAATCACTCCAGATCTTGAAGGTGGCTTGATGAAATTGGCTCAAATAGATTTTAGGTGTGAGGAGTACTTTCGAGCTACCCAAAGGGAAATTTTTCAAGTCAGATCGGGAGGGTTTGATCAGCCGAATATAATTTCAACTGATAATTAAGAAAATCCTAGAATACTATAAAATGATAGATAAAGAAAAATATTAGATAACCAAAAAATCTACCAATTTTGTATTTCTAACCATAATTATTCTCGAGGCGAGAGAACTTATAAATTTATTTGTAAGTTCTCTAGCCTTTATTTATATTCTCCAGAATTTTATCAATAATGTGCTAAAATGTACAAAAAAAATCAAAATGATTCATTTCGTGATAAACACCAATAACATTTTTTCCTCGGAGTTGGATAATCTATCAAATGATTGTTAAGTGTAAAAAATATCGATACTAACAAAATTATATGGAGGGTGACCATTAGGTCATCCATAGTTGTTTCAATGGGGCTCAACACAATGGCTCTAAACCGCGTGAGCTTATCATCCTCACGCCAGGACACGAGTATATAATGCTTCATGCAGAGTTTGGAGGTGGTCAAGCAGCTAGTTTTTTTCAAATTTGACTTTTATATATATTTTTTCTTCATTTAGTAAGAAATATATGTGCATATTTTTTATATATATAATTTTATTTAAACATATTTCCTAACTATATCTAGAAATTAATTAATGCTAGAATCTTCTTCTTGATAAGTAGATCAAGATCCATGCGCATTATCTTGTCAATTGTACGTTATGAGGTGAAAAGATATATATTCAATTATTTACTATTTTAGAAATAAAATGTACATAATATAAAAATGTAACATGAATGATGAAGTAGTATTCTTTGATGATCATTAGAATTGGACGAGTACTTCTCCATCTTATATATCGTAGTAGTGAAACTAGACTTGATATTTCATCTTAATTTAACTTTAAATCAAGATGATATGATAAAACGAAAAATAAAAATTGTTATGTTACATAGGAAAGTTATTATTAGCATCAAGTCTCTATATTATAACTAAAGAGTATGTACATGAATGGATATTTTATAAATAACTAGATAAAAATTTTTATATCTGATGTTAAATGTTGATTGATTTCATCTCTCAATAATTAAGAGTAACAGTGTATATATCTAAAACTAGATCAAGTGGGTATGTTAGAATACACAAAATATCAAAAGAGCATTGCAACTCTCTTTAAGATTTAAAATCATGGTGTGCCAGAAAAATATATAATTATCAAAATAAATACTAAATACTAAATGAATATATATAATTATAAATATTAGTAGTTAGCACATGCTTGAGAACAAGATAAAGCCAGAACATAAACGAAAAGTCTTGAGTAGGCTTCTGCGCTTCTGACCATAAGTTCTGAGCAGCCTTTTTTGCTTCTAAGTGTACAAGTCCAGAGTTTAGAAGGGCGGAAGTCTACTCAGAACTTAGCCCAGAAGATTAGATAATAAATTCCACTCTTAAATATTTGCCTCTTCCATATGAATATGCATTTCACTATGAATGATGATATATATCATCGCATCTAAACGTCTCGATTGATTATATTATTTTAACAATAGAGATTTAAAGGTCTAAAATTAGAATCCAACCTGAATAAAATTACCTTATAAAGTGGTGAATATACGTGGAGGAGTGTTACTAGTTACTGAGTCATGGTTATTCACCTCTCAGTCAGATGTACTTGCACTTGTACCCCAAGAAGCTTGTGGCCCTGCAATTCACTTATGGGATGTAGCCGCTGTTCCTGACTAACACTTAACTAAAAAATCTATGATTTTGCCCGAAACCTAGTCTAGATTTTCCATGTAACATTTATAACATTCCCCTGATATGTAGGGAGCAAAAGTTCGTGAAGTTGATTGAGCGTGGTTATTTATTGAGCTTTAGGTTGTTATTGCATTTCCATACTGCAATTATAGCAAAAAGATTCTACATGATATTTGATACTAGGTTTCTTATATTTTATGAAATCGTCCTGAATAAAGATAATACTTTGGTACTAAGTTTGAATACAAACTCTAGAACAAATTATTCATGAGAAATCACAAGTTTAGTCGTTGGCATTCGTTCCTACATAGGGAGAATGCACAGAATGCGGCCTTGCACTGAGGCTACTTACTTCCAAGACAAACAAGCACGAACGTGGTATGTGCCGGACATACTTGGTTTCCCTTATTATGCCTTCCGGGTCCCTTACGGGAGAAAAGAATAGGATTTACAGCAAAAATTATACAGAAGCACCAGACTGGCAGATGAGAGCTTCCTCCAGGTCTCTGCCACCTCTGAGGCTTGAGCACCATATACTCATATACATCGGGATCAACGTGAAATAAAACAACCCGCTCACAAGAGAGTGGTACGCTCCCAGGACGTCGTCGTCCTGTTCAGGAGTCGTAAGTCCGCTTCGATCTATGGTCCCTGCCAGCAACGCCCGTTCATTTTTGTCCAGTTTGGGCGATGACTGCAGTGTCGGTATTCTGCTCCAAGTCCCTTGCAGGCTCCAAGATCGAATGTGCGTGGACACATTTGGTCCAAGTTTTACATGCTTCCCTGCATCTTGAGGTAAGGTGCTCAGAACGCCCATGGTCTGCTGACATGTGCAGACATTCCGGAAACAGCACCTCCAGACGTCCTCCTTCCGTCAATTGCAAATCTTCATAAGGTTACGTTAACGCGTCCGCTCATAGCATGGTTTCCACGAACCACTCTACGTGGGATACAATGATCTCAATGGTAACACCCACATACTTGCCCTTCGGCAGACATGGACGACGCAACCACTGATTCTTCCGAGCAGTAGAGGTTTCCGAGCGGATGTGCTCCCTGGGAGAGAGTAAACCTCCTCACTCCTTCCTCGGCTACTGCAGATCAGAGTGCAGTAGAACCTTGAAACCACGTCAGAGTAAAGATCTTCGGAAGCGATTACTAATGAGTAAGGTCGAGTAACTGCTGGGCTGGTGAAAATCCGCGATACACTGATCCGCCTGTTTGGGAAACCTTGAGAACGTCACAGGCGAACGGCTCAAACTGAACGTCGGCGACTACTGAACTCAGGCCAGATGTTCGAAGCATCAAACCTAGTAACAAGTCACCAGCAGATAAATTTACCATCCACCACAGCTGACTAAGCAGTAAGCTCTGTGCGTGCATACTACACTTTGACACTTACAGGCTACACTACCAAAAGAATTTCATTTGAAGATCACCTGCTACCTGAAAGTCATCTCCCAAGCACCCTGCTGTGCTGAGCACTTGCCGTGTCAATGAAATAGAGAAGTTGCTTCAGAAGCCACCAAACTCGTGACATTTCCCTAGCCTTGATGTTCGGACGGCGTCACACCATTTCCAAAACTTTAATGTTTCCCATCGAGTTGGCTGCCACCAGCGTCTGAGACTTTCCCCTCCAGCATACACTTGACACAAACTGTCCACCATCATCTTCAGTTTCTTGCCCAGTAATCGGATCGGCACAACCAAATTTGTGCGAGGCCATTGGCATAGGCAGTGACTTGTGGTACGCAAATACCTGTCAAACCAATACAATACACTCAGCGTGAGCTAATCTCGATGATCTCTCTAATCCACCACATAAACACCTGGACGAAGACTGTTCGAGGGACACGAGAAAGTACACGCAGGATTCGATGGAGGTTTGTTATGAACACACAAGCCCAGACACTCAAAACTAATAAACAGAGCTAAACTCACGGCCGAACACTAACCGGCCTAAACTCACCGCGTTCTTTTCCGAACCACATGCGATATAGCCGTCGGCTACCGAGAGTCCAACAAAATTCTGCATATACCAAAACATTTCAGGTCAGCCGACGCCAAGTGATCTAATCTGTAACGCATCTGATGAGCACCGTGATCATGACATAAGACTAGGTCATCTCCAGTAGGGATCCCACGCTCCAAGGATGCGTCAAAAGTACAAGGCAGGAAACACATTGCAACTCATCATTGTCTGCGGAAACATTATCACGGATTCTAGCGTGCAACATGGCAAGTCGACACAAGACACAATGATTCTCCCTCGCTTCATACTGCAACGACAAAATCACTTAAGCGCCAATGTACAACCTTCTCATTCATGTGTCCTGTATATGTCAGTGCGCATGTTGAATCGACTCCGTGACAGCTGCTGGCCCGTTTGAGATCCCACAACTTCAGTGTATTATCTGTTGAAGCAGACACCAAAGTACCAGAATCTATGAACTTCACGTAACTAACGGCCTTGCTATGACTTGCCAAGACGCAAAGTGGAACTTTGGTATTCCTCAAATCGTAACAGTAGATCTTGTAATCAGCCGACCCAAATACGAGCAGGTGTGAAGCATCAGGTGGAAACTGGACACAACAGACATTTGCCCGTGTCTTGATGGTTGCAATGCTAGAATCCTGTGACGAAGCAGAAAGAGAACCAGAGTTAAACGCGAAATTATGAACTTCACAATGTGTCCTTGTTCCTAACTGGAAACAGATGGGTATTCCATAGAACAGAAGCAGCTTCACGGAAGTGAATAACACACAACAATGCTGGTACGATACCAAATTTGAAACCAAACAGAATTAGCCAAGACTTCACGAAACTACCATGCTTACCGTGTTAATACTCCAAAGCTTCACGCAACCATCATCACTGCCGCTTGCAAGCTTTGTAGGATCCGCACGAGAAAAGTCGACTGACCATGCTCGCTTCTCATGTTCTTGATACTCCATCAGCGGCTTGCTTGTATTAGCGTCCCAAAGCTAACGTTACACCACCAAACATACATGTTACTTATCCCGCCCAGAAAAATTAGAATGCGCAGTGCGTGCTGACACCACAACCTGCACGGAAACTAAACAGGGAACTATGAAGGCAAACAGCTCGTGACTTCCACGCCTCGACACAACTAAAGAGGTAGCATACACAGACATGCTATATGCCAACCAGCATCACGCCCTGTCTAGACTCTTAGACCGACGCTGTCTTATCTGGATAATACACAGTGTGTATTATTGTGTGGTGATACCCGCAGGAACTCAGCCTCACTCAACCACTTTACTTGCTTCGGATAGTTTACACACCTGAACCACGCCTTCGTAGTCACTAGAAGCAATGTGGCTCTTGATGTAGCTGTTCCAGCAAATGCTACTGAGTTTCGATCGGCTAGTCATCTCCACCACAGGATAATGAATATCGACGTGCTCGTTCAACAAGGAATCGCATTCAAACACCTTTATCCGCTTACAAACACCGGCAGTAGCAAAAAACTCTTCGTCACGGTCAAAACTAAGTGAACAAACCATGTTCGCAGTATTTAGCAGGTCACCATGTCTCAAAGTAGCCTTTACTTCAAATCTACTGTAGCGCGCGTACTTGCACAAACTATCAAAAAAGCACCCAAGCCAGTCATCTGAAGTTGCTCTTTCTTGCAGAGATTCTTGATCATTAAGTTTGAGGTTGCACCCAACACCCCCAGTGCTTGATGAGCCACCTATTTGACTTCCATTTGGTGAAGATGCTCGACCGGATTCGACACCTGGTGGCCCAACTTTCCATCTCATTGAAAAGTATACCTTCTCCAGGTGGCTGAAGTTGTTCATCAGCCTAGCGCTCTTCGACGAGATATCACCGCTTCGCTTGTTCGGCCCATCTAGCAACCTAACCCCTTCTCCTCCACAATCCAACATGATACTGCTGTCATCCTCACGCGGTCTCTTGGCCAACATAGACGGCTTTTTCTCCTCCTGGTCAGTTAGACCCGTTAACCAACGTCCTTTAGGAAACATGGGATTTCTGGTATTTGCATCCTCTTTAATCCCTGCAATTCTAAAGCTATCACCCGACTCAGGTATCCTCAAGGGAATACCCCGCTGCTTTAGAATCGATCTTCTACGCTCCACTTCCTCTATATCAGATGTGAGTCTGGACACGTCTAAGCTTAATTTACACACTGCTTCCTGCTTCTGATGCTGCATGCGTAGCAAAAAATCTAACAGAAGATCTGATTCCGCCGCTTTCTCTTCTACGCTGACGGCCGCTTGCCTCTCTGCCAAAGCTTCCCCGGCTTCACTCAGCAGTTCACACTGAAGGATTTCTCTGTCAGTTGTGCGCCACAGCAACATATAAGGTTGCGACGTCAGGAAGCCGCTTTGGAAAGATGGCATCAAACTCTTACCAGCACACGGTCAAAGAGGAAAAATAAATCATCTGTTCCTTCTTCTTTTCAGGTACAACCCTTACCTGGCTTTCGGCCTTGAGCTTGGCTCCGGGTGTAACAGCCATAAACAAAAGGCGGCTTCTTTCGGGCATTCGGACAGGAGACGCGGTGGAAGAATGCGATGCCGGAGGTCGGACATAACCCTTATGCGTTCCGCTTCGGTGGCGAAAGTGCAGAACAGCTGTCAGGAAGTTTGGGAAGTTAGGAACGATACAAAGTACGAAGCCTAAGAGCGGGGCCCCCATTCACCTGGCGAATTTAGAGCTCTCCAATACGATGCGGTAACGAGAAACAACCACAGGCTCGAGAAATACCTAAGTGACTTACTTTCCCCTATCTGCTTGGTTCCGTTCAAGACTATTATAATAAACAGTGGAATGAAATCATTCAAAATTAACAGTTTACACCCAAAAAATTCTTCAAAAACTGAACAGAAAAACGCACAAAGGAAGACCACTCGTACCTCAAAAAACATAACTCCCAAACTGTATATATCGGACGCAAACAACCCCGTGCCGCCCAAGAGCTCCTCTGGGCTCGCATACCACTTCTGCTCCATAAGCAAAGCTTGTTTTTGAGGAAATCTCTCGTCCCTAGCTGGCCCTTCCTCGTCACCAGGAGATTCTTCAGTACCACTCCCTCGTGCGGCATCTTCAATACCTTGAGACGATCTTCCACCTGATGCAAGCGTCTGAGCTGAGTGCACACCAGCAACGACCCTTGCACTGATGTCGCCGGACAGCTCTGATCCGGAACTACCGCTCCATTCCTGCGCCCATCTAGCATTAGATCCTCCCCAGGACTGCATGATCACATCGTGCCCTCGGGCCCCCACCCGATAATCATCCGCCCTACTTCCTTCCCTACGGAAGGCTAATGTAGCTCGATCCTGTCCGTATCCGTTATCGCGCCCGTGTCCGGGTACTCTTTCTTGAGACGAAGACCAATTGGGTCGAGTATCCCCTTCGTCTACATTTCCCAACACTTGACGTCGATGGCTTGTTGACTCAAAAGGATCAACAATTGGTGCTTCGTCATCATGCCTGCCATCCCTCGAAAGCGGCTGCACAGAAGCCCTGCCAGTGGAGCGTTCGGAGGACCTGTCGGAGCTAGAAGGGGTGCTAGCAGAATCAATGAACGCAACGCGATTGAAAGGCGAGAGGATGAAGCACGACGGACGGATATTACGTAAAATCACGCCTTGCACGTGAGCAAGATCCACAAATTCCAGAATTTGTCGAAAGATGTGCAAGCTCTCAACTCGATCAACAACTCGCCCAGGTCTACCAAGCCATTGCCTCAGTGTCATTTCTCTCTGAAAATTCCCCTCACTGGCTTCCGACCCTCCATTAATCATAGCCAGCGCGGTCGAAGTGTCGCTGGCTCCTGGGAAGGAGTCAGATATGCGAGATTATGCTGTTCTAAGGCCAAGTTCTTAGGGATATGATCCAGACTGGAAACTACAGAGAAGTGGGAGAAACGGAACCCTGTCTCTAAGGGGAGAGAGATCAGACAAGGATGAGAGAAACAGGAGATGGCAAGAAAGATCCATGTGCGTCGAATGTTAGGTCCGAACGAATGAAGAGGGGACGGTGGCAAAGAAAGATGCACTCGTACGATGCAGTTGCAAGGCTACGATGACAGACACAGCAAACGAACTCGGGCAAAGGACTGGGATACGCTACATATTTTCTCTTTGACGGAAACCCTGGTAGTGAAGGCCAGGGAGCAAAGAAAGAGCTCAATTACAAGATAGAGCACGGGTAAGGGGCCGGGAAACCGGGGGTGTGGTGCATACACGTTTGAGTTGCACAACAGACCAGTATCCGCGAGTATGGGCCAGCAAATTCCAGCAAGTGCGCCGGCGTTTCGGCAGACAGCAGAAGCATCGGAGAGGGAGCTGGAACAGGACGCGGGCAGAACCATTCATTCCTACCAGGTAGACTCATCATCCATCCCACAATCATCCAATGGGGGAAGGGGTGCAGGGAAGGAAACAAAGCGGGGACGACCAAAGAGGCGACTGGAAGTGAGACCGAGAATGGGAAGCAGTTCGGCCCTGAGAGGAGCGGAGGAGAGCGAGGGATGCGTAAATATCAGCGCATTAGCTGAGCGTTTGGCTACTACCAGTGACACGTCGACTCTGCCCATATGGGCATCAGCCCGGTCAGCACAAGATATGCTCCTCTCACTCCACCTCCGCTTCACATGGCCTTGTTCGTCCTACACTTGCTACGTACCTACTAGGACGACCTCACAAGGTGAAAGCGAGCTCGCGGTCCCACCTCCATCGTTCCCGACTGCTCTCGACCAGGGTCAAAACGCCACCCGTTTTGGCTGCTGCAGCAAAATGTGTTCGCCAAATCTCGGAGTCATGAAAGTAGTATTTTCGCAGTGAACAAAGAAGACCCTCCTTTGCAGACTGCTTGAGAACTGTCCAGCTAGGACTGTAAAATGGGATCGCATCCGTAGGCCCTACCACTATCGTATCACCACTTCGTTTCCGATCGACTTCTATTGCTGGCTTTCCAGAACCTACATGTGAGAAGGCAAACGGAACCTGAGTGGGCCCTTTCTCTGATCTCTCCATGACAGGACTGATGCAGGGATGCACAGAGAGAGAGAGAGAGAGAGAGAGCAAAGAATGGATACGTGAAGTCAAATCTCAACCCAGAATCCAATGAATCTGGATTAGCGGTAGAAGGGGAGAGGCCTGCTACAGAACGCAGGGAAGAGCATTTTACCGACGTAGATGCGGGATTTTGATGCTTACGAAAGAACCACAACAAGCGGATGCGAATGCAATGCTATTTGAGAGTATGCATTTGCGTGGGTTACGTTGCTGTATGTCCTCGTGGCACTAAGTTCCACGGTCTTTGGAATTACTTGTAGTATATGTCCGCCTACCTTAGGTAGAGTCTTTTATTTTAAGTTCAATTGTAGACGCGGTTTAGTGGAAGGAATCTTATGGTTTCTAAGATTTTCTATTTCGGAAATATTAGGGGTGTCAAAGATAGAGAAAAGATTCTCGAACGTCGAGAAGAAAGTGAGTCGTGAATCGCTCACTATCGTGTTTATGTTGATATAATTGTTTGAAAATTCAAGATGATATAGAAATTAAAATAAATTATCTGAATTCTATATTATTTTACTGCCAAAACTTACGGCCAAATCTAAAAGAAAAAGAATAACAAATATGTAGGATGTTTTCCTGCCCAGATTAGGGTTTAAGGTTTAACCCCAACTCCAGTAAACTCCTAAATGTTTATGCAAAAACTCCAAAATTTTGGCAGAAAGCATCCACATACTCTCGGCAGAAATTGAAACACTCGCCAGCAGGTGGAGAATATTAATCAAAGATATCAGCTTTAACACGTTTTATTAAAAAATAATAGATAATATTACAAAATAATTAATATTAACGTTAAGCGGAACGTGCGAAGTTGTGAAAGTAAAGTACTCTAACGGATAAAATAAAATAAAAAGTTAAATTGCTCCAACACGTTATACTGTAGTTGAATAGAGAACCTCGATCATTACATGCATGGATTTCGCATAAAATAAGTCCATTCACACCTCGCTTTGGAATAAATAGCTTTTCTGGCTTGGGGATAACAGTTGGGCACAACTAACCTACTGATGTAACTTTGTAATATTTCCTTCCACGAATTTAATAGTTTCAGTTTTCCAGAGGAGATTTTTTTGAGTTTAAGCCTATTTTTTTAATTCAAAATAATTCTTTTCTTCTTTAGATTTCTCACTGAACTTCTCTTTTCCACTTAATTTATATCTGTTTTTACTCACGTATATAAACAAACTATTCGAGGGACCAAGCCATAGCGATTTTCTGCACACAAGTTTCTATCGAGACGCATAATGACTTAACGACAGTTCTTGCCTCGTTTGTATGGAGTATTAAAGTTTTTTTGGTTTCATTTACTTTCTGCAGCCAATGCTATCGCTCGCCTTGGGTCCCTTCGTGGTTTTTTTTTTCTACTGTTCCTCTTGGGGATGTTTGTTTAAAAAAAATGAGGTTCTTTCGTTCCGTCTTCATCTCTACAGTTATGCTTTCTAGAAAAAAGACATCGGTGCGCCTGCGAGCTTTATTTTATCATAATGTGGAATAACCATCCATGCTTTACACTGGTCCTTAGGTAAGCTAAGCTAAGGAGCTAAGAACGCCAAAAACTCTGTAACGTAGAAAGATTCTATTACTGTATTACTGCACGTCAGAGATCGGTTACTACACGTTGTGAACAGCAAAGTCTGTAAGCTAGAGAAAGTCTGTTGCTGCACGCCAAAATTGTATCGGTGCACGCTGAGAAAAATTGTTACTATGTACTGTACAGTACCGGAACCTGTATCAAGAACAGCGAGTCAAACCTCTGTCGAAAAAGCGCGGTCTGAGCTCGTGCTCCTCAAGAAAACATCCGGCAAAGGAACAAAATCATGTAACTCGTCAATGTTGACAAGACGTCCAACGCCTTCAGTTGGTTCTCGCGGAGGTGTACGAGGTTCTTCTGCTGCCACCGTATTGCCTTCAGTGAAGTACCGATGATGACAGTTCGAACAGAGTCTGGTGTCTTTAAAAAAAATATGTTCTCGATATCCTCCGACGTTAAGTCATGCGGTCTTATAAAGGATGTCCAGAGAGCATCAGACCGACGCTTTTTGAATGCCCGCCTGCATCAACCACCTGAGGGAAGCACTGTATTTCTCAGACACAAGCATACGATGCAGACAGCAAGCAAGTGTGTTAGAAAAAGGATGTGAAGATTCATATCAATTGAACTGTAACGCCTTGGGAAGAATGTTCATATATCCAAGCTTTTTGTATCTGCAGCGCCCAGTAAAGTCAGCAGTTCCCGTCCATCATTCATCATGACCTCAGAGATGTTCTTGCTCCTTGCAGTGTGATGCGGTTCACTGTCATCCTTCAAACAATAGCCGATCATGTCAACAAAAGTATGCATACTCTTGTTGGAAAAAACCTTCACGGAAACTTCTCCACCAAGCGGTCTATTTTTCTCCCAACCCAAAGCCTCAACTACACTTTTCTTGATGTCTGCAGCAGACTTCCTATACAGGCAAACAACACCTTGGAAATGTACACCCTCTCTACTGAAAATAAGCAGGATAAACACTTAGCATGCAGGAAATCTGACAAGAGCGGGAACAATTCCAAGTCTAAATCTGCTCATGTCCTACAGACAGTAACAGAAGCCTCAATCGACGGCCTCTTGGCTCTTGCCTATCTCCGCAGCAACATCTTGCTCTTCGAAGTGAGAGAAATGACGACACATGTAACGGTTCTATTTTTTATCCAGACTTTTGCGATACAAGGTAGACCGTTGTTACGATACAAGCACTGGACAGTAGGCTTTAGAAAACCATCATCTCGGATAAAATAAGCCGAATAAGAAAACATACAGAACCTCCTGTCCTGGAGATATAAGCAGAACTTATCCGAAGAGTATGCAAAGAACCGAGAAGGGCCGGCTAATGTCTGGAGTGGTTTAGGGTACATGTACAGGGCAAGGATAGCAAGTCTTTGCTATCAGCACGTAGTCAAACTTGAATAAAAACGGCTGAAGCTCCTGAGAATAATAAAGTTCAAGATAACTATAAGATCTAGTAAGCTGCAGTAGAGACTCATCGAAACCAATCATCGGCCGTTTTGAAGTAAGAAAAGGAAACCTTGGTGCATCTATAGCTAAGTGCAGAACATCAAAACTGCCAGAAACGGATGAAACAGATGGAAATGTATGGGTCTCGAGCAGCAGGTCTGCATACTGCTCCTCGCTGTCGGAAAACATGACAACGTCTCCACACAACAGACATTCTGCTCATCATCGGCAGCACTCATCTCTACATAAAAGTAGAACAAAACATCGTTATATCCATATCTCAGACCTGGACGTGTAGAACAGCCGTCCCGTCTGTATCGAAGCCATGCCTTGGAAGCACGACAAAGCACAAGTCTGCAAACAGAAAAAAAGACTAAAGCAGTACGAGTCACACGCAGAAAAAAAGAACTGCGATGTCGCGACCGCCTCGACACATCGAGTGTGAAAACCAGTCGACGCTCGTGACAGCAAACCGTTGCTTGTGTCGATCACAACATGGCACTCCATCAATTCGCGAAACCGATCGATGAAAGGAGAACATCACTCCAGTCTCACCAAATGACAAAGACCGCCACTCCATGCATAACATCAATCAGTCCTCGAAATGATACAGACATAGTGCACCCACTGAAAATCACAACTCGCCATGGACCGTGCTCTCGGTTGCGTGGACCGTGCTCTTGACTCGCCCTCCAAAATGTTAACTCGGTCTCGACCGTGCTCTCAATTGTGCTCTCGACCTAATCCGTCCACCGTGCACTCGACTTGCCATCCAAAATCTGAACTCGCTGTAGCCACTCAAAATTACAACTCGTCGTAGACCGTGCTCTCGACTCGTCCTCCAAAACAAAAACTCTCCCCCCTCCATCGTGCTCTCGATCGTGTTCCGACCTAATCGTTCTCGAGTTGTCCTCAGAAATCTTAACTCACCGTCGAGCGTGGTCCCGAAAATGAAAACTCGTCCTAATTGAAAATGAAAACTCACTCGTGTAAACCCTACCTCTCGACTCGTCCGCCGGTGCCGTTTTGCTGCCGTTATTTTTCTTTTGTCATTTTCCCCCTCCTGCTCAAGACGGCACTTTGTTCGCATAATAGCAATGGTTTAAAGTTGCGACGGCTCTCGATATCCCATACCTTTGACTTCAATCTAAATAATAATTTAATTTAGAGTCTTTAAGCCTCAATTTCTGACTTGATGTAACTAATTTCGTGAAGCCTATGGGTTAATTTTTCCCGATGGTTTCCTCTTTCTCCCGATATTGACGGCTCCCGATATCCATTCTGATGACTTCAACGCAAATAATGATTTAATTCAGGGCTTTAAACCTCCACCTTTTACTCGATGTAACTATTTTCGTGAAGCCGTTCTGTTAACTTTTCCCCTATGGAAATACACAAGTTTTAAAGATGGACACTATTTACGTGATATTAAATATTATAATCTAATGAAATGAATATGATGGAATCTTCTATTTCTTTGAGACTTACAACAAGTTATATAGATGCATAACAATAAACTTCATGCACATACGATATTGCATCGTATTTCATATCAAGTAAGAAACGAATACACAACCATCTTGGGTCGGTTGTGTATTGATTATTATTATATAAGATTTTATATATGTTCTTATTAAATTATATATACTAGTAGTTAACATTATTAAATAAAATAACTTTAAGAATACTAATACTTAAACTAATAAGTAAGAGATCTAAATTTCAGTATAAAATACTCTTTTAAAAATATCATAAACAATGAAATTTTATTAATATTAAATATCTGAATCTGAATCTATTTTTGCATGTATGTGACACCTTAGTACTATGTGTGCTTGTCTTAATGTTGGATTCACTCTAGTGTACAGTAAGTAACTTTTTTGTTGTAATTATACAGGTTTTGTACTTATGCATTAGTGCAAGTTTTCAAGATTTTACACTAATGAATAAGTGCAAAGCATAAAAACTTACATGTATATAAATTATATCGGTTCTTCCTTCTACAAAGGTTTTCGATAGAAACCAACCTCTTGATACTTTTGACTTGACGCTATCATGAACTAGCGTAAAGTCAAAGATAACAAGAGGTTGGTACTTATTTAGTGTTATGGAGAGTAAGAAGAGAATTATATTTTAGAGAAAACAATCCCATTGTTTCTCGATGGGAGAATATCTCGTGTTTGGTTGGAAATTCTCACAGATAAGTTCCAAGAGAAAAGAGGCATCAACAGGTTCATATACAAACAACACCACTCACATTGTGGCAAAATCTTAGAAAGTAATGCAAGCAAAATTGACAAAAACCACAAAGTCTTCAAGCGAATAAAACATGACGTTCATATCAGATCTTACAAATGGATTTCTGAATGTTTGGTTGTAGGAAGAAGTATAGAAACAGAGTCATTTTATCTAATCCCAAACCCGATTGAAGAGACTAGATGCAAAGAGACAACTAAAAAATACAGAGAGATTATAAAAGAACTATGCGAAGTAGCTAAGGCTGTAGCTACAATAAGACAAACCAACACAAGGCTCGATGACAATATACCAATGTAAAATCACATGAGCTCATAGCTCAAAATATTACATAAAGTTTGAGTATAAAGCATTTTTGAGATAAAAGAAGAGTATTCCTCTTCGATATTTTTTGTTCTAGAATAAAATTGATCCTCTTTGGTTAGCTCCACGTATCTGAAAGATATCAACATAATGTTGAAATAAGGTGATGAAGTTTGTTTCAACCTCCAGCTGCTAGAGAACACTCAATGCCTCATGAGATGCCTTAAAATGACCAATCGAAACAACATCACTAGTAATTGAGTATTCCTCCACATCTTGCTATGTAGTTACTAATGCATCAACCTCCAATAATTATCTATGTCAAATATTCTTTCCAAAACATGGAGAGCGAGAAATCAAGACAATAGTGCCACCAAAGACGTACCTTCATGTTAAACCAAAAGTTCAGTTCTAAGAATATCTTCCACACATAAGAAGGCGTTGAACTCCCTCGATTGAGTTTGAGTGTATAGAGAAAGAAAAATCTTCTCTCTCTCAGAGAGTGTTTAGGAAGAACAATTCTTTCAACTTAGTTGAGAGTGTAAGTAGAAGGAGGATACTTCCTTAAGAAACAAAGAGGAGAATCTCTTCACTTAATGAGAGAGCTATATAAAGATCAAAATTGGTGTAAAAATATCTTGATCTGTCTTTTATGTTCAATTTCTGCCTTCTGGTGTTCAGTAAAACAGATTGAAGGATGGATTTTGATCATATTGTAGTATGTGTACTCTTGTGTGCGTTAGATTCATCAGTCACCTTAGGTGACCTGATTGTGCAGAGGATAAGCCTATTTATCACAGCTAGAAGGCACGTTCTTTCTTTTAGTACAACTCTCTCTTCTCGACATCGTGATTCATCCGCATTTATATCCGTGACACTTTTTAAATCCATCATCCATCTTTGCAAATATTTATAATAGTTAAGCATCAAGTTGACTTCAATCAACCTCTCGTGAAAAAACTTCCATTCACTATCAGCATATCATCAAAATTTGCTATGTTTTGGTCTCAAATGAGACCATCTTATCCGTAGTTCTTCAATATGTCTCTCCTTCATCTTCTTATATTCAAAAGACGAGATTGTCAAGAGCTGCCTTTCTCTACTCTATGCAAAATTGTAGTCATATAACAAGATTCTTTGTTCCATAGCAAAATCCAATCAACTGAAGCTTTTGGTTGAGGAGATGGGATGTAATGTGAGACACCATTTCATAGATAACTAATTCTCGTTTTGATGTTGGATATCCATGGAATCATGGATGACCATCGCCTATTACAATCACATTGTATTTGAAGCATAGTCATCCATGCATTTCAAAGATGATAAACTTTTGTGTGCACTAGTCTTTGTAGTGATGTTTGACTTCTATATGGACGGTTTGCATCAACTTTCGCAAAATGACCAGTCATACAATTTCCATGTCTGCATTTATCTTTGATTCTATAACATGAGGTCTCTATAGCTTTTGTATATGTACAAGTTCTTTGTATGTTAATATGACACATCTGGTTTTTTTTCTCAATGCACTACATTCATTAATTGTGACAAACTCCTTCTTTTTATGACAAGTAGCTACACATAGACTTGTAATGTTAAATGGATTCATCATATTTGTTATACTCTCTTAATTTTTACGTGGGTTGACATAACATCAATAGCAAAGGTTAGCTTTATTTCCATGACAACGTCAATAGGAGATTTTCATGACAGAGGGTTGTGAAGGAGAACTACTAGTTCCTCTTGCTTGTTGTTAGCTGCTGTTCAGATCAGTAACGAGCATTCACTTCTCTATTTGTTCTAACCCTTCCAGATCTACTTGAAATAAAATAACACAAATCGAGTTGGATGGAGTTGAATCTCTACCTCATGTCAAGTATTATGTGATTTTTTTATTATATCAATTGTTAAATTCATTACTCATTATAAATACTGTACTAATATTTTAAATGAATATTATAAATTTCTGCCTGAATAATAAAATACTTATAACATGTTGTTATTATGTCTTAAGTTAAAGCATAAGGTCAAATTATATTCAAATAATATATGAATTATTATTCATAAAATATTTTAATATAATTTCACAGTATTGAAAAATATAATATATGTATCAGAAGCTAATAATAATTATTAAATCAAAAGGTGATTATATATTTATATATATTTCAATTATCTATTATTATTTGTTAACAAAACATACAAATATATATTCTGAAAAAAATAGTTCTAAACATATCTTATAATTATCATATGAAGTATAAATAATATTAAACATCACACATGACATTAAATCATATTTTGGCGTATAAACCTCTATCATCATGTTATATTATATTTTCTTTTAGCACTTTATAACTATGCCCTGCCCTGCACTCTCTTGGTCCAATATGATAGTAGCAGCTCTGTTGTTCTTGCTAGGAAGACTCAATGGTTTTTGTGCTCATTGCTTCTCATCATCAATTGGATCTAGCTCGTCACTTTTCTATCCTCGCTTCGTTTGTTTACGTTGAGCTTCATGTTTTTACCTCGATAGAAGTTTACTCCTCGTGCTTTTGGTTGTCGTGCTTTGACTCTTTGAACCTAGAATATTTGAGTTTGGAGAAGTAGTTGGAGTATGCTTGGTGAAGTCCTGTTTTGGCCATTCTCATCAAATGTGTACTTGTTTTCTACTCCGTATCGATGATGTTGCTTTGGTGTTAGCTTTGTATATATTTTAGCTATTGTTGTTTCTCTTCGATCACTATTTTTTCATGTTGTTTCTCTTGCATCTTAGCTCTCTTATGATTCCTTCACATAACCACTATTATTTTAGTCCATCCGCAAGAAGATGTGAAGCCGCTCATTTGTTTCATGGAGATTCAGAATGTGTTTGCAATGATCTTTTGTGGACCTTGGATCTTCTTTGAAGTGGATGAGGAAGTTCTTGCTTTCCGGATGTTATCTTGACTTTTTGCTTCATGGCCTCAAGGCACTTTGAATACTTTCATCTGAAAGTTTCTTGACCACCATTTTGATCATTTGTTGACGAGGGTACTAGTTGACCCTTGTAGGGCTAAGTGTTCTCTTGTTGAAGTTGATCTTGTGAGAAATATTCGTTTGGAACTGAATATCATTTATTTTTTACATTATCTCCGTCATACATTCTCATCACTGGTGAGTTTAGGGTTTAGCGTCATGGACAAGCATAACCAATTTGAGGATTCTACTTCCCGAGATTGCAGGAGTATGCATGATCATTGCCGCGAGAAAATAATTATATATGATATTTGATGATGATATTCTCTTTATGTGTTGTGCCATGAACTATTATGTTACTTATGAACCTTAAAATAATAGATTTAATGTCTATAAGGTAATGGTCTTAACTATGAGATATGTACAGCAAAACCATCTTCTTGACAAAATTGTCCAGACTTGGAGTATTCCCCGTGAGATCATTACATTTAACTTGGCATGAGAGATCAATCTGTTTTTTGTTTCATGTACTATGTTTTCTTTTCATCGTCGGTGGGTTTCTCCATCTTCAAGTTTTGGAGGATTTTTTTTTTTAGTTCTTTTGCCTTTGACTCCCCCCTTTGAAGGGACTGAACCTCTATTGGAGTCACCAGCTAGACGGGTTCATGATCAAACCCCATCAAAGTTCCTTTGGAAAAAAACTATATTTTTGTATTTCTTATTATCTACATGTAAATTTTGGGAGAAAAATAAACCCAATTTGCTATAGTATCCATAATATATAGATCTTCGAACCTAGAAGTCTAGTTTTGATCTCAGGTTGACATGTATACGGGTTTTGGCTAGACCTGTATACATGTATGAATTTTGTTTTTGTTGTGTGATCATTTTATGGTTTTATGATTGTTCTTGATCGAGGGAAGAGGAAAACTCTTTGTTGCTTCATATGCAGTTTAGAGCTTGTGTGTCTGTTTTTAATCCACACAACTTTTTGGCTGAAAGGGTTATGATATTTGTTTTTCTTGTAAATAGTTGATTATAAATAATTTAAATAATTTATAGAATTTATAGATATAGAGATATAAATAAATATCGAAATTATAGAAATTTACGTTTATTTATTATTACCCTTATTTCTCATGATAAAATCATTTTCGATAAAGTTCAAACTCAAGACTATCCAGGAAAACATGTTTGAGCATATAACATACCTATGTATAATGTACTTGAAAACTATTTAATGCCTAAGTATGTAACGCTCTGTTCACGCTAGATCTAACCGCTAACGTTGAGGTCGTGTTTGCAACTCTGTTATCAAAAGAAAAACACTCAAGTCGTAGTAGCAAGATACCGATTGGTATCAAAATTCGTATCTGTATATTTGTCATAGTCAATTTATTAGTCTACATTCCATTGACACTCTAAGAGAGCAAATTCACCTCTAAACTATTCAATTATTTTTTCAACATGATCTTGAAAACTGATGTGAGAAATGGAGCACCTAATAACTCGTTTCACAAACCAAGAACTACGAGATCATCTGTAGATGTACAGGCTGCTCTTGGTATTTGGCACAGCTTGATCACAAGTTCTCATATGAAAATATCAATTTTAGTTTCTTTTTGTTGAGAATTCATGTTTGAATTTTCTTTGTGTTTGACTTCATTAATGGAATGAACATATTTTTCACTTTAGGTAATTGGATTGAAAAACATATTCTCACGAAACTTGAGATGGTTTAGTCACTCACAAATCTCTAGAATGGAAATCACAGATTCGAACAAAGAATAAGAATGTTTAAAAGAACTAGTGTTATTTAAATCTGACAATAATCTTTTCATTGCTAGCCCATGAAAGATAGATAATACACAAGTTTTGGTTACAGAGGAACTTGATCTATGAAATCGGAAATTTATTCGTGGAAGGTATTTCAAGCATCAGAAAATTCTCCACCAAGTGATAACGGCAAACACTTTCGTGTCTGTCTTTGTGCAAATTTCTTGGTAACGTCTAACCGTTCCGCGTCCATGAGCAGAGTTCTCACCTAATTATATCACGGTTTTCTCTAGACTAGATGTTAATCTAAGATTCAAATGCAGAAACCATTTTCACGAGTCCTGAATCGATAACACTTCTAACAGAATGTAGCTTACAAATGAAAAGAATGCACGTTAAGCATAGTTAAGCATGCATAATCACGTTAGATGAAAGGGTTATTAATGTATGTTTAATTTATAATCAAACTCTTCCTCTTGAAAGAGTAAGGCCATATAAGGCGCATACACATTTCACACACTTCGTTTATGGGTTTTTGTTTTCACAGAAATCAACTTTGTAACTTGAAATGTAACAATATTTATTGAGTGTTAGCTTTAGATATCTTTATTTAATATTATAAATCTAACGAGAACTATTGAATTTCATACTCTCCGTTGCTTCATTTTCTTGACCAACATGCTTCTTGCGAAGTTTGGAAACACGAAAGTCTAAAAGTCGATGGAAATACATATTTTTAAAGTTGCTAATGGTTAAACTAAAATTGAATTTTTTCTTCTATTTTCTCGAGGATAGTAATCTTGCGCATACATATCGCTACACAACATATATATATGTCTAAACTACACAATACATACACATAATAAGCATAGAGTGTCATACACATACACAAGTTTATCATAATTATCTTCTAGCTGGCGGTTTGGTCCCTCGAATTCCAGATAGTCATCTGATCCAACTACGATATATGCACCTTCTTTGGTATGAAGATCAAGAGGTCGGGTGCTACATCATCTCATCATTAGTCGATTGTCTACAATCCATACCACGTGAAGGTTGAATGAGCTACCCCGCTAACTACAAAAAGGACATATCCTCCGTCCTTGAGAGATGGTGAGAGATGATGTCGAACATGACATGTGCTATCTTCTCGAACAACCATCACATAACAACATAGTGGTTGCTCCACTAGCAGATTCACATAACATACACCTAAAGCATGCACGTACAGTTGTCAAACTTGGATCCACAGAACCGTTGATGCTAGAAAGATGACATGACACGCAATTATGCAGATGATCCTTTCAACCTACACCATCACGGTCCTCTAACACGAGAACACCAGACGGTACATCCCACACACTCGTAAGATAATGCTTCTTGCAGTCACATCCAATGTCGTCGGTGCTGTTTGCTGCAAATATACGTAAGCATCAGGATGAAACTTGCGAATTGAGATCGATAACCTCTTCCTCGAATAGTCGTATATCTTATCATATCTCTATGAGGAGCAATCGATAAGTTCTCAAATGTCATCGACATAACTCACTAGAACATCTCAGCTCGTTGAGAATATACTCTCATCCATCCACATATCCAGATCATCAAAGTTCACAACCTCAGCAGAATCAGGATGTATGATCACATGTAAAACTGGTTCTCAGCAGAAAGTATTGTGAGAAGGATGCCAAAGATGCTTGTTGACTAAAACGATACGCACAGCCAACCATGGTAACTGAAGATATCAATTTCCATGATGACCCTTCTAGAAGTCATACTTGCACAATCCTCTCTTCATTGTCTGAACAACTCTTTTTGCTAACTCATTAGCCTCAGGATGATCTCGAAACATAGTACGGTGATCAATCAGCGCCTGGTCACACAAGATCTGAAACTCACCATGAAACTCTATACCTTGGTCAGTCAACACTTCGGTTGGTGCACCAAAATGACTCAACGCTCAATCTAAGAAAGCATATGCTACATCCTCTATTGTCCTTGGAGTAAGCTATACGTGCGCTTTGCTACAAAATGTCCCAACTCTTCGTGAGCATATCGAACTAATTATGCTCTATGCGATAGATGTGGTACAACTCGCACCATGTCATCCTCCCATACATGAAGAACATATTTCTCTTCATACGGAAACCTCTTGGTTCGCTGAAGAACACGATCTCGCTCCTTGGCACCTACTGTAAGATTTAGGTGTCTCCTACGTGTAATCACCACGTCGACGTCTACCACGACGCCATTACATAGATATTTCATAATAATCACATCATCATGGATATCTCGCTGATCCGTCGTAACATCGTTATCTTTCAGATATGAGGACTTACCATCTACAAGAACTACCACATGATCCTCCAGAACCAACATACAAAAAAAGCCGATGCATGCCAACATGGCACCACCTCTTTATCTGTCTCACCATGTCAACAAGCTCATGTATCATCCTTCTAACTCGTACATGAATTTCTACTCAAACCATCTGCATCTCCATTCGCTATTCCAAGTCTATGAACTATTTGGAAGTCGTACTCTTGTAGAATCAGAGTCCATCATGCAAGCTTCCTCGTAAACTTGTCGGACTTCATTAACCACTTGAGTGACTGGTGATCCTAATGGGAGTGAAAGGTTCTCAAACAAATAACACCGAAAGTGTGTCACAGCTCACACTACAGCCAAACACACTCTCTCGTATGAACTATACTTCTACTCCGTTGAATTGTTGGAACGACTAGCATACGTCACAACAAACTCCTTTTGCTCTCATCTTTTTGTGTCAGCATCGCTCCAAGTCCCAACATACTACAACCAGTGTGCAGTTGGAACGGACGTCCTCTCAAGATGAGAGCAGATGTCAACATATCTTTGAGCCCTAGAAAAGCTCATTTTTGCTCATCTCTCCACTGCCACTCTTGGTCCAGCTTTGTTAACTTGAAAAGGCTTGCAACTGCATTGAATCTCTTCACGTATCGACGATAGAAGTTCATCAAATCAACAAATGCTCAAACTCGCATCTGTGAGACATGGAATGCGTATAATCATCTTAACCTTTGTTTGCTGTACTCTTAACCCACTTGGGGAGATAGTGTGACCAAGATACTCTACTTGATCTTGAACTTACATTCTCGAAGATGTAATTTCAAACCATGAGCTCTCCATCGCTCAAACACCAACTGTAAATGCCTCTCGTGCTCTTCCACTGTAGCACTACAGACTATGATGTCATCAATGTAACACTGAACAAAATCCAATCTTGCTAAGATTTTGTCCTTAATCCTCTAGAACTCGACATGTGCGTTCTTCAAGCCAAATGGTAAGAATCACCATTGATATAAACAATCCTTATCGTGAGGATCAATCTCTCATAATGTTGTCTTGGTCTTATCCTCCTCTAAGATCGACAACTAATGGTATCCTACTCAAAGATCCAATGTACTGAAGATCTTTGCATGTCCAACTACGTCAAAGATCTCTTTCAGTGTAGGCATGGCATACTTATCGGACTTTGTCTTCCGAGTGATAGGACGGTAGTCTTCACACATCCGCCTATCAGTGTAGTTGTCATATATATCTTTCTTGATCGGCATAACAATGACAGATGCATACTCTCCGTAAGATATCTCCACCAAACCAATCTCAAACAAGTCATGAGTCTGACTCCAGATCAAGGCCCTTTTCATATCATTGTACCTATAATGGTGTCATTAGTCAACTCAATCCGTATACTCGATCTCTTCAAGGTACCCAATTCTTTCATACTGAAGGTAAAATAGTTCTAATAACCTCTCAGGAGACTGTGTATTCTCAGTCTTTCTCTTTCTATAAGCTTGACTCCAATCTCAAACTCCCAAGTATCCTCATCACACCAGAGATAGAGGACGAAGCAATTGGTCATTGAGCAAAATCATGAGCATGCCTCTCCTACTCACCATCAACAGACCCAATTGCATCACACACACACCATCAGTAGCCTTAGTTGCAACCTCCAAATGATCTCTCGTCACATCTCACGATATCCACGGAGTGATGATCTCTCTTTGTCTCACTCTCAGTTTTTGTCTCTATCATCTCGTTAGACAAAGCGCTCACAAAGATATGAGAAATAATACATGTCGATCGCATCAGACGCTGCTCAGTCCAACAACGACATGTTCTCCAAGATGTATGTTGGAGAACATGTTTGATGAATCTGAAGATGTCATAAAATCCATAACATCTCATAGAACATTTGAGACCGTGGATCATGTAGAGATTATCTTGTCCTTGCACGTGTATAGTCCTGACATGACCAACCCGTAATTACCAAATGCACAGAGTCAACTCGTATTAAGTCTCGCGCCCTCAGCAATATTTGACGATAACGTCTGATGGTATCTTCGAACTACTGACATCGGCAGTAGATCAAGGTATTTCTATAACAATCGTGCCACATGATGCAATGAGACTCGTCTTGTTGTCTTATCTCTCTCTCCATATACAAGTATCGATGTACTCGTATGTCGACCTGCAACATCACTGCCAAACTAGTGCTGATTACTCCAAATATATCCAACACACACACACACCATCCTGAGAATATTGTCAAACAATTGGTGTGGTATCCAAGGCGACAAAGTGACAAATCTAATGACGAACACATTAGTCAACTTCCTCTATTGGCGATACAAAAGCTTCCTCCCAAGCCTCTTGTACCGACTTATCAACATACTGCTGTAATTCTCCACTTGAACTCCAAAGTGAGACATCCAAAGTTGAAAGAACTACCCCACTCATGCTGGATAAGATCTCCATCTCTAGTATCAGAGTATCCTTCGCATGTGCATTGTCTTCCAATAACTCACCGGGTCAAGTGACAACTGAATTGTATGCTGCCATAGTCCATAGCTGGACTACACTAACTCTCATACTAGACCGTACTAGTAAGCAGCTCACATGTCCTTCACTCGATTGCCAACTTGGCCTATAAGAGACAATCTCCTCCTAATAGTCAATCGTGAACTCATGAAATACAACATCACCTCACCAACCAACACGTCATAAGACTCTACACATGTCACAATGGCTTTGGTTTTCACCATCGAGTCATCTGTGGGTGTCCCGATGAACTCTCACTATCAGCTCTTGACATGTCAGGTATGTGATCGATCTCATCGATCTTTCGAGAGATGTCTGAATCCAGAATGGACACCTCTCTATGTCAATCTTACGTAGACTTATAACAATAGTTGTTATCTTCTCTAACATCAAGGGCTGCGCAAGACTGTCTATGATCTATACACAACCAAGAAGGCGCAACGATGCAAAAGATATCGTTGATGTTGTCCAACAATACCACACATGTTGTCAACTTAGCACGCTCAATCGTTGGTCTAGCTGGTAACTCATCCATCCTAGTAGTTGTCGCTTGTCATGAGTCATCGGTAGTCATCTTGATCCACGAGTCTATAGACCAATCTACCAAATCATCATCAATCACCTCCGTACTAGAGGTCACAACACCCCCGTTCTCACAAAACGTGGTCATCATCTGAAATACTGAGACTAAGCTGGCTCCCAAGTCCTCATATCTGTGGCTTATCTTAAAGAGGTCCGCAAGATAGACGTGACCGTCTCCAACAATGTGTCGTATCTTGCATCCGTGAATCTCGAAGCTGACTCATCTCTGCTCTCATTGTGTGATGTCTGTGCACTTAATTGATCTAGATCATTAGTAGAACAGCTAAGAACCATAGAAGAGGTCTTAAGCGCCTATGATAATATAAATAACTGAGGAAGCCTAGTATGTCTACTAGCCTCTCCTCTTTGTGGATCTACTCCACATCCAATAACCAAACTGAAGACAACGGTCAATGTCGATCTCTAACTCTCCGTTGTAGCTCACGATCTAATATCTCATACCAACACTACACCACAACATCACTCCGACTTTCATGAAGGCACCATAACATTGGAAAACATAAACATCAAGTATTCGTATCCTAAGACCTTATATGTGGACGGAGAACAAGGGAAGTTGGTGAACATAGAAGACGTCACCAAACAACGTTTTTTGGAACAAAAAGAATACTAGTTTTTTTTTACCTCCCCACTTTTATCCTTGCACCTCCATCACTCCTTGAGTGACATTGATCAGCCGTCTCATGTGAGTGAACGTCTCGTGTAGGCTCTCTCCAGTCTTTTGTTGAAACTTTTGCAAGCTCTTGAACTTGCCCCATGACCACTACCTCCAGCACCTATGGCTGCACCATCAATAAGGAGGCACCTCCTCCCTCCGTATTATCAACACTATCCGTCGTTACATCAGAACTCGTTGATGTCACACGGCAAGCGAACGTGCTAGTAGTAATCAACACATAGTTGAGAGACCAAAATTGTCTCCACAGTTTGATATCTGCACCATAGTCCCGCTTGAACTCGTGATAGTCATCCATCGACAACCCTTCCAGGTGCTAAAACAATCCCTTCCATGCCATGAAGGGAGTAAACAGCTGCAAGTTTCACATCTATTGCATATCACACAAACTATCGAATTCCTGGATGAAATCATCCAGCTCGATGATGCCCATTGCATCTGAGTATCGTCGAGGATCCTTCGTGATCTTATAAATCTTGTCCATATTCCACACGATCGATGAGATAACAATGTGAGAAGTATCACTGACACCGATCAAAACGATATTCTTCGTCGTTAAAACTGATATCACTGGTTGATACCTACAACCACTCCATGTGAACCCATCACGTACTATAGAGGAATCTTCCGTGAAACCTCTTGAGAGCCCCGTAATGACAAAACCTTATGTCGACCACAAACACACCACCAACCATGAACCAACTGCTCCAACTTGAGCACTGAAAATAAAACTCCGTCACCACACTTGACCACTGCTGCCACAACTTGCTCATATTGAACTTACCTATCCCTTACTAAGATGAGTACGGGCAACCTGAACTTACCATCACCACAAGCAACCTCTCATAGTCTGCTGGTCCGCAAGTCCAACCTCATCGTGAGAGAAATATAGATAGTACGACAGGTCCACAACTCCAACCTCACTACCGGTAGCACACTAGAGTAATCTCTCCAAAAATCAAGCGTTAACACAAGCAAACACGACATACAAACATGAAGTAGAGCATGGATGTGTTTTTTTTGATTTATTAATAAGTAAACTTAAAATGCGCTTAGCATCTTGATTTAAAGGTTTCCAAGGTAAGCTTAAATGGGTTCCAACCACAAGAAGTTCACGACAACCCTCCACCCTCAAACATTCACAAAGGTAGAAATCTAACCTCACTCGGACTGATGTCTCCTCCATCGCATTGTCGTATGCACAATATATGATCATCAACGATCGTAACATGTGTTTGGAGTTGCTAACTAGATGTGCAATCCTTTAGTAACTCTAAAGATCTTCAACCATATAGCTATACTAGCTCACACCACTCAACATCCACTAACACTCTCCATGCATCCACCTAAGACATGAAAAACGGTACCTCAAGTGTAGCTTCTCCCTACGATGATAAGATTTTGCTATCACTCTCCTCAGAATGCCTAGTAAGACTTCTTAGGGCATAGAACTAATCCCTAAGTACGTATGAACATCCTTGCAAGACACCAAGAGCTAGTGGTCTAGTGATAAAGTCCAAAACTAAGAACGGAGGAGCTAAATGTAAGCTTCATGGATAGTGTTGGGACGGAAATATGCTCCTTGGTGATCTCAATCCAAGAAATTCCTCTTACTGTCCTAATGACACTATCGAAACTATTGACACTAACGATGCTAACGACGCGCATCACTTTACACTAGGCCAAACTAGCAACTGGCAAAAATGACGTGACACAATAAACAAACCACTGATTAAAGAATTTTTTCTTCTTTTTTATCGTTTATTTATTTTTTGGTTAGATCAAAGCGTCATTTGGATGCATATTTTAGTTCCACACCCTTCATTGCATATGTAGTTCTGTCCATTTATCAAACCATTTCTTTTTCATATCAAATCATCGTTCTTAAAAGTTTATATGTTTTACGCTCACGAATAACAACTATGCAGAAAAACCGGATGGTCTGGAATGTAAAATTCTGAGGCTCCACATATTATAACTTTGACTTGCTACCGGTACTCCACACATTAGCGTGCTAGCGTGCGTAGCACGCTACGCTTATAATTTACTTGTTTCATCCTCAGCAAATTTACTTGCTTCTTTTTCAAAAGGGTTCCTCAAAAGGATTGTTGAACTTGATCCTTTAAAGCTCTAGTATGATACAAGTGTTCCGAGTAATCCAATATGCGTCCAAACGGGACATTTGCCAGGGGAGGGGAAGACGACAATGATGAACGGCGGGTGTTAGGACCATAGTTAGAGTTAGGAAATTAGAGTACTATTAGTCATGGTAGGACGATACCAGACCTACCACTAAGGGTAGTGATACAGAGATAACAAAATTTGTAACCTATTAGAACTAGTTAACAAGATTGTCGATAAAGACAAGGGTAAGAAACTTTTAGATCTATAGGATAGCTAGTCGAAAAAATGATTTTTTACCAAAGATACAGTTATCTGATATCAACATCACTAAGGGCTTGTCAGTATCACTCTCTTCCGAGACTTACATAGAGGATCCGAGGTATATGTGAGTGCACCGATTTACTAAAGAAATAAAGTGAAGCTATCTCCGGGAGATCTTCTACCGGAAGACTATAAGAGATATTCAAAAAATATAAATATAAATTTACTAGATATGATTGTGAGATTCGAGAAAAAAATTTATCAAATCGCCAAAAAAGATAATTATCAGAGATATGATGAGAAGCTAACAGCGGGGTACGGGTATCTGGGTATCGGTGCTAAGCTGCGGTCTGACGAGTTCGAATCCCTCGGGTTCCGTGCCTACCGCTTTTATTCATTTACCGCTAAGTTTAGGGCGTCGTGGTAGAATCTGCTGCGGGTCTCTTCGTTTGGCAGGACCTTTAGGCCATGCTGCTTCTTGCAACTTCCGTCCGTGCTTCAGTCCGCACGCTCTCGCTCGTTGTTCTTCCGCCATCCTGCTGGAAATTGCCCAGCCCGGCTGGAAATTGCTCTTGCTCTTGGCGGCCTACTGTTCGTGTCTTTTTCAGCCCGGCTTCAAATTGGTATTGCTGCTCGCGGGCTGTGGTTCGTCTCTCTTTCGGCTGGATCGTTGCTTCGTTTCGAACGTCTTGGTACTGTTTTTTGGCCGACTTTCTTTTGCTGTTGCTGCCGCCAGAATGGGGTTGATGTGTTTCGCTTGGATTTCCAGCCGCGGTGCTGAAAGACACTGTTGCTTCTGACGGACTCCCCTCGCTGCGGGTGCCACGTTGCTGCCGAGACTGTAAGAGGTTAGCGTCCTCATTTTTCTCAAGAGTTCTAACTCATTTTCGAACAGTTTCACTCGCTGCCTTCTACAAATGCTTTGTCTCGGGAAAATACAGTGCCTCTCCTAGGGGAATTATGCAGAGGGGAATATAGAAAAAGCATTCTGACTCACTTCGCCAGAAGACTATATTTCGCAGGTCTGATTTCAGGGAACTGAGAAAATTTGACCGTTCTAAACAAATGGTTTTGGTGACGGCAGTCTTTCATCCCAAACTTGTGAAATAAAGAATCAACTAATAGCTTCTCACCACCTTTACAAAAAATGAATTATATGGAAACGAACTATTGAGTATTGATAGTGAAATGTTAAGATGAAAATTTCGAGGTTTCTTGGAGCAAAATGGATCTTCTCTTCTTGCTCAAAATACACACGGAAGAATAAATACTCCTTCATGCTCTTACACTCATACTCGAGGTTTAACTATAAACTGTCCTCAAATGACAAATTATCGTGCCAGTTTAGGTTCAAAAATGTACTGTAAGGTTTTAGACCACGAGAATTACTGACATGTCGTTATAGTGCTTGGTGAAACAATTATCTTCACAACAACACACATGACCTTTCGGACCCATCCTACTACCAATCGATTCTACTTCTTCATAAAACCGACGAAATAACTTTAATCGTATTTGTGTTGCCATCGATGACAACACGCACATCACAGCTGCAAACTGATTGAACGTTCCCTCAGTTTACTTGCGCGTTACTCCTTCCGGCGTTTGAAGCTAGCACTGTAACTTGTCACGGTCCAAAAACTTACATAGCACGACAACCTAGAAAACGGTCGACAGCAAACACCTCAAACTACAAACTGACTGAACCTCAATGAATTAATGCAACTCACAACTACAAACTGATTAACCCCAATGAGTTCGTGCGTTTTCTGTCCGGCGTTTGAATCTAGCACTGTTACACGTCAAGGTCCAAAATCTGACCCGGACATCTGACTGCATATATGCATGGCACAACAACCTGAAAAACGATCGATGGCCAGTTTCGAGATTGATCAAATAACGCATCGTTAAGAGGGAGGTGGATTCGCGCTCAGCAATCCTTCTGGAAGGTGGAGCATGGAAGGTGGAGCTACGCACAACTACCACAGTATACACCATGGAATAACATTACCACTACTAGATTTGAACTCTATTCAAGTCCCTTACTTCATTGCAGCAAAAGGAGTATCTCCTCCTTAAACCCAGATTATTCCCGAACAGAGAAAACTACTCCGCGCTTGAGTAGACAAGTTACACAAGCAATCTTCCAATCTACTGGACCTACACAAGTAACATGTTCTTTTCAGAGTAATCACCTATGTCTAGAAACTGCGGGTTTCACCTGGAAAGAACGATAGTAGTTATGGATTTCGCAGCCATACGAGCAGTCAAAATAGGGGTTTCGAAATGTAGTGTGGGCAATTGTTCGTGGTTTTCGCTTTCTGAGGTCCTAAATAGGGCCGCTTGGATATTCCCATCCTTGAGCCCGTGTGCTATGCTTGATGAATCAAAGCTTATGTCTCTGTTTCTGTCAGAAGTATTGGTGAATACCATGACCAGAGTTGCTTGGCTAGCGGCATCCACAGCAATGACTAAACAATTTCTGCAATTACCTTCAACAGGATATATTACAAAGCCGGGTCGAATCCATCTACTGAACTGCATCATGACATAATACTGCTTCTTTAGCTCTACACAGAAGGAGAGCTTGTAATCGAACTCTGCATGCAACAAACCCCAGTAGAAGTTCTTTCCAGGTACTTCGAGCACCTGCCAATAGCACCAAGCTGACGCTTGAAGCTCGTTAATATCCAGACTAATATGTTTGGCCACTGCAAGAGCAATATCTAGTTCACTTCCACGCCAATGAAGAGGTCCATATTCTGACATCCATAACTTCTTCTTCAGCCCACCAACAATGCGCCGTACCTGTACATTATCAATGGAACGGTTTACAGTCACCTTCGATGTTGATATTCACAGCAATCTATTCACCAAAAGTAACAACTTGAAACGACACGTTGATACGACAGAAGATTAGTATACCGGTGGGCGCTACGGAGTCCCTAAAAATCAGGGGTACAACATCCGTGTTTACTTTAGTTACCTCTTTCCGTCTCGCATCGCCTTCTCTCTGGACGAAGGGAATGTAAGTATGTACATTAACCTGGCTTATGTGTCGCATCGTTTCCTCATCTAAACCTCTCAGCACTCTGGCTGTGTTCAGACTCCAAGAGTCAACTCCACTAATCTCAGTGGACAATCCTTTCCGAACCAGTGACTCCTTCACCTTAGGAATAATCTGGGGACAAAAAACACCTGGTATCAACGAAGGAGTAAAATGCATGGGAGCATTACAAAGCTGGAAGTTGCATCCTCTTCATCTCTCATCTAAAATGACTGGATAAGGAGGAGCCTGGAAGGCCCGTCTCTCACACAACAATAGTTAGTTAGGATTTCGAGATATGATTGCAACGGTTGATAGCGGCAATACAATCGAAACCTGTTTAAGAAAGGGCGAACCCTAAACCCTAAGTACACATGGCATCAGGATAACCATTCCAGAAATGAACGACATGAAGAAAAAGAAGACGTGTAAGTTCGCTGTCCATTAACTCCCTGTCAGTGCCGTCAAGAACTACGCTTGTTTTCTTCACATTTTGCTTTCACTCTGTCACTGCAAGAGCGCATGACGGAAGCAAGGACTTAACACCTTCTTAATAGCTGCGGTCGAAAAATTACATCCCTCTTGCGCAGGTTTCTTCCGATTGATATTCCAGAAACCTTCCACCGGCTCATTGAATGGGGCCAGATAATCAAAGTGAATCCTCCATTTTTCTTCATACTGCTGTACCACGTCAGTCAAATATTCCGCGAATGCACCGTAATGTTGAGGATCCAAGTTATCTTGTCCCCTTTTCCAGTTACCTGCACAACGGCAGCGTAATTTCAGAGCAGATTATCGGTTAGAATTTGCAAGTGGACCAGAGTAACATGAACACCTGCAAGTGATCGACATAATACCTGTGACAGATCCACTTAGCGTCATCCAAGGAGGTGGAGAGTTCGAAAAAGCCTCAAATCTGTCAGCACCGCGATCTTTCGCCCCGATAAGGACTTCTCGCTGCCTCTCATCAGCTGACCAGTCATAGTTAACATCAGCAGATGACTTAAACCCAGGAATGTCAGCGGAGGGCCTCAAGTTCGTATCGACAGACACGTCTGCTCCTCCTCCAATATTGTAGCGAGCTATATTCAAACCCAATCCTTTTTGTGGATCAAAAAGAAGATCGAGGACAAAGTCCATGTCAGGCTGCTGTAGCCCTCCAACAAAATTGGCCCACCTGTATGAAGTCAAATTTTGCTGTCACTCGGTGCTCTCGTGCATTTCTCGACATAACACTAGTAGACTCAGAAGTAAGGTATAATTAAACACGGAACACAAACGGAAACGTGAGTTGATATGGTGAAGAGACTGAATTCTGTACCAACACAGTGATGTACCCCAACCCTCCCAAACGAAGCTCGTTCCAGCAGGCTCTTTGCTTAAATCCCAAAACTCTTCCTGCGTGCCAAAGAACAGATCGACTCAAGCGTTTATCTCTCGATTTTGAACACTGATACCCGCGATGGTAGCTCATTCGGCTTGGCCGTACAGTCAAGACAGTTCATGGGTCTCAAACCTTGACAGGATACAAGGACGGAAAACTGAACACTCCAGCAATTGCACGTTGCAGCTGCTTCAACCAATCCCCCAGGAAACCGTTGTCCGTTTCGTAGTTCGTCAACGATTCACCATCCTCCTGGTGCACTTCTGAGTTCATATTTCCATGGGGGCTCGCATCTATCACGTCAAAGATCCTGCAGACAGTGGAGTTGCGTCCCAAAGACTTCCGCGCTTTTGAATTCTTTTCCAGCTTTCTGACAAGGTGTCCGCTGCTGAACCTCTTCCCGCAATCAAGGTTGTCCTGTTTGAAGCGAAAACTGTGCTCCTGCTCCTCGTGCTCAAGAATTTTCAGTGCCCCCCTTCTGTCTTCTTGACCACTGAAGGGACAAGCAGTCGTTTCCCGCTTGACTGTCTGAAGAGTGATGAGCTCTAATTTGACGACTCCACCACTTGGTCCATGCCACGTCCATTGCAACGCCTGATTCATTACGACGTTGCCGCAAGTTCGATGCGTTCACCCGTTCTATCAAGTTCGTGGTTTATCGATTTTGCCTTCTATGTCGGCAGCATCTCCTTCTATCTGTGATGAGGACTTGACGAGCTGCAATCTCGGCCAGAAGTTCTGATTCGAGGCGGGGTTTCCCGTAGCCGACGCAAGTACGATCAGCAGCCGAATTACGCTGGCTGAGCGCCCAGTCGTCTCCAAGACCACAATCCTCCCGAAGAAAGCATGTGACGCGTGGCCCGTGCTGTGCAGTATGATACGTAGACCTCGAGCACAAATAAGGTGTTTCGGATGACAAGCTGGCTGGGAAAATATTCACGATCCACCACGTGGTCCTTTCCGGTCCAGGCTACGAGGATCTTTGTGATGTCATTCCTTCGCATGGGTGCCACCTATCATTCACCATGAGGATGCCAACTACTGTAACGGACTCAGACACTGAAAGTTCGTTCGTTTGTCCGACTCGTGATCTGGCCCCTCCTCTGCGTTAAACAGCGTGCCGCATAGAAATATGTTCTTCGATATGTCGTTCGACCATGTTGGCAAGGTTTCTCACCTCCATTCCTGTTCCAGATGTATATCTTATTTAAGTGTCAGACTGACGGGTTTGTAAATTCAGCATCATTCTGTGGTGTGATTCTGCGGACGCGAGGGTAAGAGCGGTATATATCGTGCATGCAAGATATATGTTGGATTCTCTACTTGCTGGGAGGTGCGAGATTGAGCGCGTGGACGTTGTCGATGATAAAAGGGCACATTCTCATGTCAACTGTAATGACGGAAGGAATGGCACAGATACAGCAAGTATAGGGTTTAGTCGGCAAACCAAACAACAAGAAATACCGAAATCTGATCACATCCTGATTTCCTGCGGTCACCGAAGCCCTAAAAGACCATTGGTCTTCGGCATAAGAGGCCAAGGATCAGGCGCATGAGGACAACATGATCCGTTCAACAAACGAGGCCTGTAACCTTCACGAAATACGAACGAAGACGTAACCCTCGTGTAAATGCCCAGCATTCACCGTGCTTTCAAACTAAATACGCGAATGGGGAAGCCTTTCGAGAGTAGCTGAGGGTGCTAGAACCAGTTCAGAAGACGACACAACAGACCAGAAGAAAGGAGAGTTACTGAATAGTAAGATGATTTATCGTTTAGGACGTTCGTCCTCATCTTCTCGGATTCAGTAAGGCAAGATTTAACTGGAGCATCACCAGAAGATGCTTTGTCAGACTGTCCTGAAAGAGTTTGAGAAGGCTGCTGCTTTTGGTTTCACCTTCAGGCGACTGAAGGAGAATCTTGTAAACAGTTCCGATGGTATCAGCTTTTGGAATGTCATTGAATATATATGCATGTTTCTTTTCTCGAGCTTGAATCCAAGGGAGCGAGAGGTCAATCGTCCGCTGATATACTAATAAAATTATCATAAGCGGTTGGCTTTACGTCGCACCTAGCTGAAAAGATATTATTTTGAAAAAATGCATACAAGAAATTAACCACATTAGATGGACATGCGAACCATCGATTTACCATGGAAAGAGACAAAGTGAGGTTAACAAAAAAAACTTATATGAGATATTATATTTTAAAATTAAATAATTTTGCTTTGAACTTACGAATTTCATTACCAGTGTTACATTTGACTGATGAAAGCAGAAAACTGTCAGTGAAGTGTGTGGAACTGCTCTAGTCCTTCTATAAAGATGATTCTCCTGGACGAATATTATACCAATGAATTAAATATTATTAAAAAAATCAATATTTAAATTTATAATCTAACCGTTCACCAAACTCAGAATGAAAGTATGTGGATATACTTCCTCCGTCTGAACATGGAAGAGGTGATTATGCATGCTTTTATAAATAACAAAATAAATTTATTCTGAACATAAAAGAGATGATTATGCATGCTACTCTAAGTAATAGATAAATTTGTTCCCACAGTATCATATTTTAGCGAGTTTAAGAATGTCATAGATGTTATAGGATTTTATCGAGTCTACTTATGTACTAGCATCCATTCATTTCTGAAGGTTCTTTTAGATACCCAAATCTCTTTTTCCCTTGGTCCCTAGTTTCCGAACTAACGCCTTACAAGCAATTATCATAATGTCATAGTGAGACCAAGCGAGAACTGAAAGCTGTCTTTGTTGATATCCCTACTTATTGATAACTTTATGGTACAATGAGCAGTAGTTTTTCTCCTTTCTGGTTTGTTCTGAAGGTTAGTATATCATTACCATCATACTGCTATGTGTATTGACAGATTAATTATACATCTAATCTACATCTCTCTCTTTTTTCCTTGAGGTTACTACTTAATAATTTCGTTGGAAGTTTACTTCTTGTTCACTGAACATATGTTCTCATTTTGACTTTGTTGTTATCTACACTTGCGATGACATTTAGTGTTACAAATATTATTTCAGTGAGCCAAACTGTTAGTAACATTATTAAAGTTAAACACGAATGATACAATGCTTACGTTTAGTGTAACTAAAAATAAAAAAGTAAAATTTATTTATCTTCAACCTATGAACCTAAGTGGGTCATAGTTTTTTACAGCTTCAGAGATCTTAATGTTTCGTTTGTTTCCAGTATTAAGGTTGGCAGAAGTTAAATATTTTTATTGAGGATAATGTATATTCCAGATTCATTGATATTTTTTAGAGTTGTCGTAGTATTTCTTGAAGATGGTACTGCAGAACAAAATCAGAAAATGAGTAGTTACTATATCGTCATATATTAATTAACAACAAAGAATTTTAATTCAATAAATATTAATATAATGCAAGTTAATTATTTTTAAATTTTTACTTCACATGAAATAGTGTTATAAACACTATATAAGAATAAAGCTATCAAATTATTAAACTAAATGTAATTTCCAATGTAGATATGTACTGTTTACTGCCCGTTGCCTGCGAGTGGTGATTTCTGATAACCCGCAAAGATGGTTATCCGTAAGATTGGTATTAACGTTGTCACATATAAACCCAGAGATGCTAGATCGAGAGAACTATTGAGAGAAGTGGTAGCGTTGAAGGTCCATGTACACCCTATGGACTGGCCATACATCCATGTTTACTCAGTTCATGACGAAAGATCTCATTTTGCCCCAGAAATTTACTTGATAGCACTCTAATATGTTTGTGGACTTGATCCATCTCTTCTTAACTTTGTGTTAATTGATCACACCCTTGATTGGTTAAATAAGTTCAGCAAGTCCAAAGATCACATCATCAAAATGGATGAAGTGCATATTAGCCGTCAGTCATGTATCTGTACAAAAAAATCAATTTAAAATACTTTTAGAGCAGATTATTAACTCATATTATTTTTTATTTATCTTATTGCAGTGTCTTTACATAATGGTAAACTTGTTAAACCTGTTGTTTCCTGTCAAGTGTGTTCAAGTAAAATAACGCAAAAGTTAAGAAGAGTGGGTCAAGTACGAAAAATATATTAGAGGTGCGGTCATATAAATCTCTGCATTTTGCCCAGCTCGTAGTATTCTGTCGGGGTAGTTTATGCGGCAACGCTGGCAAATCCAACCGTGAGTTTCGAGATGAAAACGCAATAAGAATTGACCCGCATCCCGCTCTTGCAGTCCGAGGATGTGACGAGCCGAAATGAAGTGAAGGCGAAGGAAGGGAGGCAACGGGCCAGAGAGCGTACGACAACCTACCTGGAAAGCTTGCAAGAACATGAATGTAGAAATGAGAAGTCCTTCTTCTAGTGGCGAGAAGTCCTTTTTTCGAACAGCACCGGTATTTTTGTGATTTTCAACCAGTATTATTCTTTTCAAAACTAAAAACTCTAAATGATAATTGGTTTAAAAAAAGACACTAAAAACTGTTTTCTTAAAAAAATAAAAAACCGCAATTATATTTAATCGAGAAGATACTTCCTTAAACCGCTTTCCATTATTGATTTCAGCTTACTAGAGGGTTTCACCAGAAAGCCGCCCGACCTATGGTGGCGAGAAGCTTCTTGTCTGATGTGCAAGGGCACACACTCGGCAGTCGGCATGATGTGTAAGAGCATCTCCATTTCAAACAAAAAAGAGAAAAGAAGAAGTAATAGCATCTCCATTCGTAATAAAGATATATTTATATATATTTAAAGATTATTTGTAGTAATTCTTAAATAAATCTTTAAAGTAAAATATGATTTTTAAAGATCAAAAGATATTATGTGCACGACAAAGCTAAACTATAACAGCTATATCCATCATGATTTGATTGTACCTTAAACCTCCGGTGCCCCCTGAAATAGTCCTGGTAACCAGCCGTACCTCATTTTGTGGCTTCACTGTCTGCAAGCAAAACAATTTAACCGGTAAACTTAAAATACTTTCGCCGATGAAACCTTCTTGCGATAATGGAATCTGTCAGTTAGTGACCTAAATCAAAGTCGTCTAAAAGCTTTAGAATCTGTAATTCACTAACTGTTGATCAATATAACTAACTGTTGAATATCGATCGAGAAATTTTCAGACTACTTTTGTGGTTTCTTGGAACATCATTTGATATTCTTTCTATTCTAAAGTACAAGGGGAGGGAAAAAGAACATTCTTTTCCTGAGGTTTAAAGATCTATATTTAAATATATAGATCTTTACCTTTTAGAGAATACCTTAAATTTAATATAAAGGTAAACGGTGGGAAGGTTATCACTTAACTGACTCCCTAAGTGGTTAGTAAAGACCTGCGGTGGAGATGCTCTAACCTCTTGTTTTGATTTAACGCCTAACCTAAACCCCCTCACAGCGGCTAACCGGTGCTTCAAAGGAAAGATGAACAAGCTGGAAGATACGCTTTTATGAACTTATATCTTTTTAGAAGGTTTCGCGGCTTCTGTCAGTGAGCCGCTGTGAGCGTTGTGCCGGGCAGAAGACAAGCACAGGCTTGCCAATCGATGCTGCACGCCGGATGTCACTGGTCTATGCAAGTGTGCCAGAGTCAGCCAGACGAAACTGTCGTGCGTTGCTCCGGACATGCTTCGTGAATACTTTTAATTCTTGGCTGCGCCATCGGGCGGTCACCCGGCGGTGTGGTGCGGCGGCGATCTGAAGAGCTCGCTCACATAAGATCTCCGTGATGAATGGGCGGATGGTTGCAACTGTGAGTACATTTGATGTCGCGGTGGGATGTTTATGGTCCAATGCTTGAATCGGGAACGCTTCTAGCCGAATTTAGTTTACATCGCTTTTCTACTTACACCACCCCGAATTAGCTGGTGGATGGCACTGGATGCGCGGAAAGGCAGAACGCAGCTGAGCCGAGACATCCAAGACCCGGTCAACGCGGGACCTAATACGTTCTGCATAGAAGATATGCAGGCTAAAGCGGGCGTGAGCTCGTCCTTTCACTTGGAATCTGTGGAGTCCACAGCAAATGTCTAGCCAAGCATGAAGAAAAAGAAGCTGGTGTAAGTTCGCTGCTCAGTCACGCTCTGTCAGTGCCGTCAAGAACTGCAGCTTAGTTTTCTTCACTTCTTCACATCTTGTTTTCTCTTTGTCACTGTATAGGGCGCGTCATGACGGAAGGAAGATCTTAATTAATGCCTGCTAGATACCTGCAAAAGAAAAATGACATCCTCCTTGGCAGGATTCTTCCGAATCGTTGCGATCTATGTTCCGGAACCCTTCCAGGGGCTCACTGAACGGGGCCAGTAATCAAAGTGAGCCTTCCATTCTTCTTCATATTGCCGTACCAGTTAGTGAAACGCAACATAATGTTGAGGATCCAAGTTATCTCGTCCGCTTTTCCAGTTACCTGCAGAAAGGCAGAGTTTTCTGAGCGGACTGTCGCTTGGAACTTGAGTACATGTGGGCTGGTGTCAACACGAAGACCAGGATACAGTTGAAATGCATAAAGACATCCAGGGAGGGGGAGAGATTGAGACAACCTCAAATCTGTCGGGACCACGATCTTTACCCCCAGAGGCTAAGGACTGTTCACTGCCTCATCTCAGCTTACAAGTTATAGTTGTCATTAGCAGATAACTAAAACCCAGGAGGGCTTCAAGGTCGTACCGACAGACAAGTCTGTCCTCCTCCAGTGTTTTTTTATTCAAACCGTATCCGTTTTGTGGATCAAAAGAAGATCGAGGACGAAGTCCATGTCAGTCTGGGTAGCCCTTTAACGAAATTGGCCACCCGTATGAAGGCTTTCACTCGTACTCTCACGGCTAGCTCGACCCATAACATTCATAGACAGCAGTAAATTCGATTTAAACACGAAACCTGGTATGGTGATTAGATTGAATCTTATACCAACACAGTGACGTACCCCAACCCTGCCACAGAAGCGCATTCCAGCAAGATCTCTGCTTAAATTCAAAGGCTCTAGACTCCCCGTGCTAAGGAACAGACTGAATCAAACTTTTATCTCTCGAATATCTCGAGAGATATATACTCTCGACTGCAGCTTGGCCAGCCAATCTCCCAGGAAACGACTATTCGTTTCGATCGGACTGCGTTATGGTTCTCACCCTCCTCCGACTGCTCTTCCTGAGTCATGTTTCGTTGAGGGATGTTCATGTTCTTCATGATGAAGATTATGGAGACAGCGGACTTACACGTCCCAAACACTTCCGCTGCTCAACCTCTTCCAGTAATCAAAACTGTCACTTTTGAAGCGAAAGTTATGCGCATACTCGTGGTCAATACGTGTCGGAGCCATTCTTCCGTCTTCTTCGTCACTGGTTTCCTGCTTGTCTCTCGGAAGACTGAGAAGCTCTAATTTGACGACTCCACGATCGGTCCATGCCACATTCAAAGACAGCTTATTCTGGAAAGATACAGTTGGACTAATGGATAACGATTTATGACGACGTTTGCGGCAAGTTCGATGAGTGCCAAGTCGGTAGCTTGTCGATTTGTTGGCCTAGGTAACAATCATTTCGTTTTCCCTGTGCTGTGGACTTAACGAGCAGCAATCTAGCCTACAAGTTCTGAGAATGCGGGGTGCGACGCAAGCCGAAACTGGCGAAGCGGAGGACGACCAATGCCGAAGCGTGGAGCGTGTGGACCATGTTGAGCGTATGAATCTGCATGATACGTATACCACTTAGGGTGACCAGAAGGAAGAAGCTGCGGAAGATACTCATGATCTACCACGTGGTGCATGGCAGATATGTTGCCCGGTGAGTCCGACTGTCATGTTCTTGCATGGGCACGGCCCATCATTCATCAGGATGCCAACAGATGCATAGGTAGTTCGTTCGTCCGAAGCATCATCTTGCAATTGCCACAGCAACTTGTTATCAGTAAATTGTCAGGAGACGAATTCGAACTAGTTCTGACACTTCTCGTGGCTTGATCAGCTTCCTGTGTACCGGACGCACACCGTCTTATTTAGTGACATTTTCTAAAGCTTTCGATACTGCATGATCTGGTTCTGCACCAGGACCAGATCGTGTCGAGAGGCCCGGTTTACTTATGATTAGTGCGGAGCAAGGAAACCTCCTTTGAGAAGCTATAGCGGCACTACCGTTTTTCTTGGCGGCGTAGACCTGCGACGGGAGCATGGCTAACAGCCTTGGGGAAGTTCAAAAAGTGCCTTCGAGCATGGAAAAGGTAAGGCTTTTCCATGCTCGACAATGAATTCCACCGTGCTTTCCTGCATTTAGTCTTGTTATGATTTTCTGCAAAATCGACGGTTAGCGATGCGAATGGACAGTAAGAATCTCTTGGCAGTGTTGGACCATTTTGTCTCTTCCACAAACTCAAAGGGCCTCCGCGTCCTTATTTGAACCAGGAGACGGTTTCACTTCTATGTAACATTATCATGATTCTCAAACAAATGCATAGCCTTCGTTATTGCAAGCGGAGCATTCCTCTTTTGGTAGCGTCGTTTCCTCCCCCCGAGTGCTGACTGCGAATAAGAGCACAAACTGGATCATCTATAGCTACTGTAGTGCGGGGCCAACAAACTCTTGTTTGCTCAAACTTTAGATCGTCAGCATCTTGGTTTCACGATCTGTTAGGCATCAGGTTCCGCCGATGAACTGCGACTGAATGATTGGTTCCTTTAAACTGCTAGAAGATTGCCGGATCTTGGCCAAATCCACACATTCAGTCAAAGCTCATACTGGTGTAATATCCTGACTGAGGTTGCTTAAAATCAGCACATTGGTTTCATGCAGAGAACGTACGGTATCATCCTGCCACCGAGTACAAATCATACAGTACTACGTTAAGGAAGTCAATTACAATCACCTCTTCGATAGTACACATTGGCGCAGTATATTCGGCCATCTAAGAGTCCAGGTACGACAAGGAGTAGCTGTAGATACCACCAAGGCAAGAGTTGCTTCGCCTCGTTCCCAGATATGCGTCGAGCAAGTAGGTGATGAGGACTGAAAGCAGATCTAGAGCGGTATTCAGTCAAGTTGCTGGGAGTATTTGCGGACGATTTGTCGATCACATGTAAAGCCTGGTGAGGAGAGCCGTAAAGGGTGCCCATTCGGGAACATTCACACCAAGCGTGGAGTGGATGGCTACGTATCTTTGACCGGCTATTCCGGAGTTTAGAGGTGATCACTGCCAAGCGCCTTATTAAGAATGGAGGTTCACGAGCGCATCAAGATTGTCGTTAAAGAAATCGTCTTGAAGTTAAAGCGCAGGTGAACCACTTTCTTTACGGAGAGTCGTTATGTGAAACTTACATCCCAGATGGTTTCTATGTTTAGCTCTCAGTTTACAAGAGCACTCAGCGAACTGCTTGGAGTTGGAAATCTCTGCGGCCTGGACTGGAAGAAGAGTAGATGGACATGGACAGGAGGTTGACGTTGGCCCCACATTGCAGAGCATCCCGGGCGGATAGACGGAGTGGTTCCTAGAGACGTAGATGACCTCAACCCCGGGATCGAGCGTAAGAAAGAAATGACCCTGTTCAGCCCATGTGAATTGTGCAATCCCAGAGTCGTTCCTTCAACTCATGGCAACGACAACGTGGGTGACGTCGCACGCTTACAGCATGGGTTGAAGAGAAACCACCAGAGTGAACCCCGTTTATCGTTAAGTATCTGCCGAGGAGCAGCTAGATAGCTTTCAAGCTGACAGATTCACCCGGAAAGATGGAATGTTCTGCTAGAGATGGAGGCAGTGGCAACCAGTCATGAGGTGATGTGGGCTTCCCTGGCTAGCGAAGTCCGCAGATTGTTCACCTCTAGTGAAGTTAGAGCAGGCAAGTGACGTATGAAGCCCAGAGTTTAGTGGACTACCCGAAAATGTTAAGTAACGACTAACGTCGTCTCATCGACGTGTTTTTGGAGTCGGGTGCACAATGTCTGGTGAGACCTGCCGCCGAAGCAGGCATGCTCAATCGTACCGGAGTCAGGGCTGGCTGCTAGGTTGATGAAGTACAGCATTGATCCGACTGATCGTACGGTCTTGTGGTGAGAGAAAAGCATGTGACAGTTTCATATCACAGTTATTAGCACTGCTGGTGTCATAAAGCAAATTACAGTGCGAAAGCTGTCCGTCCTCTCTCAAGACCTCACCGTAATCGGTATTTTGAAGGGCGCTAATATTCTGAGAAGTATTGACCACGGTTAGTACGAACTTCCCCAACAAGGAGTTCCCCATTTGCGCACTAACTAGTACACGTCCTACTACAGCTTGCTGGAAGCCATGATGGAACGGAGCTGAGGGAGGCCGCAAAAAGGTAAAACAAGATGAATATGAAGAAGAGAGCTTAGTGGAAAGCTAAAGAAAGATCAGCTGGTACGGGCTGGCACCGTCCTGCTCCGAATGTATGGTCGACATCGCGGGTTACCGGCCATAATCTTCTGCACCTTGCCGAGAACGAACCATTTGCATTGGTTGTTGGGCCGTGAAGAACCCTCTCATGTCCTCTCTTCCTGCAGATACCCCGTTTGGAAGCACCATCACCAAGCCCTCACTGACACGCGAAACAATTCGACAACCACTAGATAAGGATCAAACCGACGTCTTGCGCATAAAGCAGATAACGGGCTGTAGGTGGGATGAAGTACGAAAGGGCTAACTCGCCAACATTGAGGAGATGCAACTGCACACTGGAGCAAAATTTGAGGAGACCTCGGCTGTCCGACTTCAGCAAACAAAAATTAACAAGTTGGTAGAATTGTCTCAAACCGGACATCTGGAGTCAGATATCCAGATCATTGCTTTGTCCTGTACCATCATTGAGTATCGCTAGTGCGGGTGCTCAATACCAGGTACTGTAAAAGCTACCAGAAGCAGGCAGAAACGGCGTGACACCCAGTCGAACGAATAATGAATAAACGGCCGCCATAGACAATTTCTGCCAGACGGTGGGTGCAGTACCGTACTGGCACTTAACTAACACATGGTTCTACCGCCGCAAGATGAGCAAAGCAAAAAGAATTCACTATCAGTTTCTCGGCCCAAACATCCTCAACGATTTCACCAGTTCCTGGTGTCAAGTCAGAGGGAGTTCGTAAGTAGCAAGGTCTTGGAATTGGGTAACCAGCAAGAGGAATGTCAGTGAGTTTACTGGAGACTGTCAAGGCTTCGACGAAAAGAAATGTTTTTCTCTTGGGACGACAATGCTTTAAACAGTTTTGGTTGTGGCGTTCTGTATTATCAAATGCACTCCTGCCTAGCTAGTAAAGCAGAGCCTAGCCTGTTCAGACAACCACCCCTCTGGAGTTCGAGAAATTTCGTCTATGGAATTCACAGCCTAGTGAGACAGTTCATGAAGCTCAGTTGAAGGAATGCGATTTGCAAACTCCGAAATAATATTGTACATGCTCGTCCTCGCTTACCTTTCATTCAAAAACCAGCTTTCGTTAGAAAGAGTGGTAAACAAATGGTGCTGTCAGATTGCTGTCGGAATGAGACGTAGTGTCGTTGGCACGAAGCACTGAAACTCTTTCTTCACCCACCTGCGGTACACACACTACACCTGTATGCCCCTTACCTCCCGCTGATGGAACGATAAGACAAGCCGGCACGATGCCAAGGCTTCTGTCGTTTTAGGAGTTGCTCTGGGCCCACTACACTAGCTAATAAAGCATGAGATAGAAGGCTGGAAATCTACGGTAGCCAGAAGCGCTGTTGTTAAGCTTCTGCACAGCTCTCGCTGCCAAGGAGAACTGGCCTCGTGCACTCGGTTCAAGTTTCACCAAATCCCGCCCTAAATCAGGTCGGGGTTTCCTAGTGCTAGAGTCTGAGACTCTGAGCTAGACTCTTCTATCGTCCATATTTAGCTTCTGTTCTGAATCTCTGGCCAGACCCAACCGTCTTATGAAGACAAGACAACAGTTTCGCCCCAACGCCAGTTACGCTGCATCATGGCGCAAGCAGATAGGTTTCGAATATCGCGACGACTGACGAACTGGAAGCCTTGGAACCTATCCAGTTTCAAACATATCCTGTAGTACTACGAGGGGAGTCTACTCATTCTTTCCCGCTACCAAATGCTTGTCTTTCTATCGCAGTCAGATCTTGAAGTTCTCCCTTTGAGAAGTTTATGGTGTATCAAAGAGCACCGACTGTTGTCTCGTTCACACTGGGAGTTTCTTTTCTGCAACCGTTTAAGTTGCTATAAATCTCAGTAATTTATGAATGTAGTTTTATTGTTGGGATCTTTTGGATAGCCTATAACATGTTCAAGGATTTAGACGACAGATTGAAATATGAATATAATAGAGTGTCTCAATGTTATAATCATTCTGAAAAGTTCTTAGGTCGCAGTTGTAGTCCCGGTTTCTCTCAAAATCTCAAATGGTGGTCGTAAAAAGCATCGTGATTCATTTTCTCTCCTCGATGTCTATATCTGTCGTTATTTTTTATTATGCATATTACGATATCACGTCTCATTGACAAAACGATTAATCATTTTCTCACAAGTTCATGTCACGACAACAGTCTTCACATATTTCATATCATCTTTACAATTTTCATTCTCGTTTGTCACTTCACGCGTATGAGAGTCCTGTCACACATTTTCACTTTCATTTCGTTCACGTCTATGTCCATTTTCACATTGCATGTCTGCATAAAATTTGTGGACAAGTTACCTCTTGTTTCAAAGCGCAAAGAGTTACCCCACAATGTGCATAAGATGTTGGAGATGAAAGAGTGAGAAGAATTGAGTAATGACTCGGTAGATTCTTTAAAATCTGTCAATTCAAATGATATTTCAGAGGACTCAAGTTGAGATGATGACGAGATAAAGTTATTGTTTGCTTTGTAGAAATTTCCATATTTGGAGAGATCCACATTCAACTCCGAAAGAAATATTTCATAGAGAATTATATTTCTCAGAGCTTCCTATATTTTTCTCTTCAGTTCAAGCCTTAATCAAGCTTTAATCATTATAAAGCTTGATAAAGGCACTCGTGATTCTTATAGAAGATAATTCGATTTTCCAGAACAATGCTAGAGTGAATCAAGGTGTAGTTGGATTGCAGTTGACAGCTACACTAAATAGATCAAGTCACAACGGAAATAGAGCTTGTCTTGATCGATGTTTTCAGATGTATAGCATATGAAAATATGGTAAACTTAAAGTATACCAAAAGAATCATGGTAACACTAGAATTATCAAGATTGAGATGTAAAATTAGATGACGTAATCAACAAGAAGGAGCTCGTATTTATAAAAAAGAGGTTTTCTTTGTTGATGTTTGATTGATAGATGGTACATTGTTATTTCTCAGTCAATAATGTCGATATGATACAGAAACATACTTTGATAGAAAATGTAATTATTCTATGAATGTTCAAGTGGGTTGTCATCATAGGAGGAAGATTTTGTATCTATTTGTTATATCTAATGTGCCTAGTAGCTATCAAGACGTGACATGTCTTCGCAAGTCTTGATTGTGTAAGTATCATGTGAAGACCATAAATACTTCTTAGATGATTCAAGGTATTCTCCTCTTCAATGAAGAATGAAGAATGAATGAAGAATGAAGAATTTAGCCCTAAACCCTAAATTTAACCCTAAACCCTAAACCCTAAAGCTTGCTCATGAAGAATGAATGAAGTCTTTGAAGTGTATGTTCAAACAAAAACAACTCATTAAAGATATAAAAAGTAACATAGTGAATAAAAGGACAATACATGATCAAGAATGTTTATACCATGTCATCAGTCATACTATTCTCTGATTCATATCTAAGCATAAAAGTCTATACATCAACTTGTGAGCATAACTTCCAAAGATGTTGCTTATCAACACACCATACATTCTCCTCGTACTGTTGTAGATCATCGAATGGCTTGAGACACAAAAACTTAATGGAACTTAATCCTAACACAAGAAGTGATCTCCTCTCAGGGATTATCCCTCCATGTCAATAACCAAAGAAATAACACTCTCTCCAAATAAGTATCTCTAATAGATCTCTCAAAACATCTCGAGTGCTCAAGTTGAAAGCATATAATCGAGCAAAGTCTTTTCAAATAAAGATGATAATCACTTCTATTTTCCTTCACTATCATGCGCTTCAAACACATATCTTGAGCAAGCAAAATACACTCATGCATAGACAATAAACATGAAGTAAGTTTCAGATTATGATCCATCTAATGAAACAACAATGACATTGCATTCGTCACATTGAGAGAGAGATATTCCTTGTTCCACATATCTCATAAAAGGATCCTTGTATCACTTGAAATGCGAGAAATTCATATGATAAGTGAAAGAGGTCATAACACTTCTCCATGATTACTATCAATCATCTACACACAAGGTATATCTTATGTGTAATATGCTCGATCACATTATCGTCTCATGGATCGATCATATTTTACGTGAAAGTTATCCAAGAAATTGCGAGGTTCATGGTTGTGGAGATCCCGTGTGCTGAATAGAGACAAGAAAGAGAAACAACCACAAGAATAACTTTGCGAGATATATCAACCCTCACTTTATATACACTCTCGCTTTTTCTCTATGAAGACAAAACTGAAAAACAGACATGAATGGTCTGTAATCTGCACCCAATCTGCTAAACAAGTCTCACAATCCAAGTCTAAACCAAAACTATCTAAGCGAAACTCAAAGCAAATGAAACACCCCTTTGCTAACAAGAAGCTTCGTAACAGTTTCACGGAATTCAAACCTTGATCCATAACATATGCATGTACATGCCCCCCTAGCGAAAGCTATCTACCACAAGCCACACATAACCAACTGGAACTCTAACGAGGTCAAAAAGACAAACTCACAGCGAAGAAAAAAAAAAGACCTATATGAGAACTTTCTCTTTCTGCCAAACAGTCTTCAAATATCTATAGGGTCCTTCTTGACTCAGTTGACTCCAAGAAACTTCAAATCCGACTCTCGATAACTGAGATCTCTCCAATTTTTTGTCGCATGTAATCAAAACTCCAAAACCTCCTTGTTGCAACTAAATCTCCACACACTGTCCAAACATATCGTCTGATCTGATATAAGTCTCCTCCCTTTAAGATATTTAACTACCTAAATCCCAATGAGACCTAATTCTAAACTAGTTAATGCGAATACTATCAAAAAGGACTCCGAAGTCTAGCACAACAAATGCAGTTTTCTACGAGGATAGAAGTTCATCGAAACTTTCTTTTCAATGCTGGATTGGAGCAAATGTCACCAAGAGAGAGAGAGAGAGAATAGATGAGAGAGGATGACGAGATGCCATTTAGTGTTTGGCAGTCCGTCATTACGGAGAGCCGGTGGCTAGAGCACTACCTTAGCCGGGTCTCCCTCCATGCGATCCAGATCATTTGATCTAGACCGCCAGCTCAATATCGACGGTTCGTCAGCTGACCAACGGTCCAGATGTCACCAAAGGGGCCAAGAGAAGAGATGGAGGGAGGATGACAAAATATCACCTAGGGTTTGCCACCTCGTCACTAAGGAGAGCCGACGACTAAGGCATCATCTTAGTCGTGTCTCCTTCCTAGTGGTAGATATCACTCGATCTAGACCACTAGCTCAATATCAACCGTTCGTCGGGTTGCTGATGGTTTGGTTTACACCTCCATCTTGGGACGATCGGATGGTCTAGCTCAGTGACGGTAGCTCGCTGAATAGCCGACGATTCGTCAACTAGCCAGCGGGCCAGATGTCATCAATGAGAGAGAGAGAAGGAAGAGGAGGAGGGTGACGGATCGTCATCTAGGTTTGACAATCCGCCACTGCGAAGAGTTGGCTGCTAGAGCATCGCCTTAGCCGGATCCTCCTCCTAGAGATAGAGATCACTCGTTCTGGACCACCAGCTCGGTGTCGACGATCTGTTGGATGATCGACGGTCTGTTTACATCACCGATTAAGGAGCGAGCGGAAGGTTCAACTCCGTGCTAACAGTCCGTCAGATAACCGGCGGACTGCCAAACCTACACCAATGTGGAGAGAGAGATAGGAGGGAGGGTGGAGGACCGCCACCTAGTTGTGCTAGTTTTGTGAAAATAAGTTTTATAATGTTTATATTTATAACGAGATGAATTTAGTGATTAGTGGTTGGTGTAGAAAATTTCAAACCAAAGTGTGCAGCTCAATCTCGAGCTAATGTAAAATTGGGGATCTCTACATTAACCACTGACTATTGGAGGGTTCTCATGCTTCTAATATATGGCAAAAATATACAAATTAATAAAAAAGATAGTGTGGATGTAAACCCTCCAGTGGTTAATGGCATGTTGAAATGACTATAAGCTATTATCATGAAGTCGTAGATTTTATTCTTATGTCAATTTTTTTCTACCTTTGGTGACCAAGTCACTACAATGACATGTCTTGTATTATGTTAATGTCTTTTCCAAACAAGTAGCATATTAGCAACTTATGGCTTAATATTCTCATGATTGTCTCTTTCTCCGGATAGAGCCACCATTAATATCAAACACTATTAGAGTTAAACACGATTAATTGTGCAATGCTTACATTTAGTTGTAATTAAGACTAAAGGAGTAAATTTGTTTATCTTCAACATGTGAACCTAAGTGGGTAATAGTTTTTTTAAGATTTGAGAGTCATAATGTATACTCTAACTTCATTGTGCTCTAGAATTGTCGTAGTAGTTTTTCTCGATGATGTCTCTGTAGGATAAAATCAGATAGTACATAGTTACTATATTGTCATATATTTATTAAATAATAATTATTTTTTATTCATTAAATATTATCATAATTATAGTTAAATTATTTTAAATTTTAACTTACATGAAATACCGTCATAAACACTATACAAGAATAAAATAGCTCAAATTATTACACTAAATGTAGTTGCCAGTGTACTAATATCATTGAATACATCATGTAAACAATATATTTTATTAAGTATAAAACTTTAGAATTTACATCTTTACACCTCACATTCCTGTACTCTAAGAGAATGATGGTAAGTCTTATTGACCTACTACATACAAGTGGAGAAAGTTTCAATTGATCTTAAAATATCATAGCAAAATGATGTGTTGTCTTGCATCTGGTACCACGTGGACCAATAGATGGTTCTATCATGATGTCAATTACTTCTCGCAACACTTGGATATGTAACAAGGCTTGATCTTGCTCACGTTGTCGTGGAGAGTCTTTCTTAGGAAGGGCGAGTCTTCTAACTGTGATTTAAGTGCGAGGATAGAGACTATGAAGATAAGAACCAACCAGTCAGTTGACAATAACCAAAGCCTCCACAGTTTTGTCCAACAGTCTACCCCTACTGAACAAGATCAATCTACATTCACCAGAAAGTAAATGTACATCCAGATACAACAATTAATAAAATTGAACTCCAAATCTTTATTCTTCTTCTTGTAACTTTCTCACACTTGAAAACCTTGAAAACCTGATCTCCTCAATCTCTCTCTTCTTTGTCACGTCAGTTTGGGCACCTCGGCTAGGTTGACCGAGTGCGAAGTGGCGCATCTCGGTAAGGCCGTTAGTGCCGTTAGGGCGAGTTGATGGGAGAGCCCACTAGGGGTAAACTTCGCAGGTAGGGCTTGGAGGCCTTAGTTCTTTGAGTTGAGCCTAACCCTCCAGGCTATGGTGGATAGTCTAGTTGAGTGTAACCCGGATTCTCTTCGCGTTTAGAGTGGGTGTGGCTTGACCATTTGTGAGTAATCAATGTTGTAGTGTTGGAGATGGTAATTTCTCTATACAGATTACTCAAAGAACTGTGTGCAGGTCGAGATGGAGTTCAGTAGGAACCCGCTGATCTGAAATCGTCCGCTGGTATCTTCGGGCGTTGTTGTTCGTGCTTGATTGTTGGAGTTGTGATCGAGGTGTGTGGGCGCATGCTACATTGCTGGTCGCAGATCGATTTGCTGTTGTTGGGGTCGAGTGGAGATTTCTGTCATGCGGAAGCGCTGCAGAAATTTTACGGAATGTTCTTAAAGTGTGTTGTTGGAGCCGGATTGCGCATTTGGGCGTAGCAGCTGAAATACTTGTCAATGTCGGGCCGGAGTGGACTCTTTGGAAGCGCATTGGAGAGACGATTCTAGCGCACTAAGTTTCGTGGAGTTTGGCCAAGGATTGAAGAAGTTATGGCATGTCGAAGTTCGCTGCCGTGAAACCCGCAAGCACTAAAAGTGCTAGTTAGAGGCTTCGAGGAGCAGAGGTGCGTGAGTGCGGAGGCGTGAGAGCGGAGCTGAGCCTGAGCCCGAGCCCGCGCCCGCTGCAAGCCATCTTGCTGGCGTGCGTGAGAGAGGTATCCAAGCTTCAGGTGTGTGGGAAGGGTAAAACCAGCTGGTCACCCATCCCAACACTATTCATGGACCTGGACTCCTGACTCTGTAGTCTTAGCTTTGGCTTTACCACTAGACCAATAGCTCTTGGTGTCCTACAGGGATGCGTGCAAGTACTTATGGACTTGTATAAGGTAGTAGGAGACCTTCTCGCACGTCCCTAGAGGAGTGGTAGGGCGACCTCACAGTATTAGGGGGAAGCTATAGTTGTGGTAGTGTTTGCCTACACCGTAGAGACGCGTATGGAGGCAATTGGTGGCAGTTGTCTTGGGTGAGCTAGTAGAGCTACCACGTGGATGTTTTTGGAGCTACTAGAGGTGTGGACATCTAGTTAGTGACCTCCAGTGTCAATTACGACTGTTGGTGACCATATATTGTGCATGTGGTCACCGACAAGGAGTCGTCAGTCCGGGTGAGGCTGGGTTTCTCTTTATGTGAATGTTTGAGTGTGGAGGGTTATCGTTTGGACTTCTTGTGGTTGGAACCCCTCCATACTCTGCTTCCTGTTTGTGCGCCGCGTTTGCTTGTGTTGGCGCTTGATTTCCGGAGTGAGTTCACTCCAGTGTGCTGTCGGTAGTGAGGCTAGAGTTGCGGACCAGTCAGACTACCTTTGTCTCTCTCACGGTGCGGTTGGAATGACGACCAACAGACTGTGAGAGGCTGCCTGTGGTGATGGCAGGTACAGGTTGCCCTTACCTTGACCGTCCTAGTAGGGGATAGGTGAGCTCAGTAGGAGCGGGGTTAGGCAAGTGGTGGTTACGGTGGTGACAGAGATTGCGACATTCCAGTTGGGGAGTGTGTTAGCGGGATTCTCTCATCACGGAGTTCTCGGGAGGTTCTGGTGGGGACTTCTCGGACAGTGGATATACACGGAGTGGGGTGAGATACCGACTACCTACACCATTGCCGTCGGTTGTTCCAGAGGACGAGTCAGACGCAGACAGCGCGTTTTCTGGTGGTGAGTCTAGTGTCGCCACACCGTTGTTGTGGGACATGGACGAGATCTATGGGACCACGAAGGGGCCTCGACGTTACTCGGGTACAGTTGGTACCATTGAGTTGGATGACTTCATCCAGGAGTTCGACAGTTGGTGCGATCTGCAGCAGATGCGGAACCCACAGCTGTTTACACCCTTCATGGCGTGGAAGGGTTTGTTCCAGCACTTGGAGGGACCGCCGATGGACGATTATCATGAGTTCAGGCGAGATTACAGTGTTGAGATCGAGTTGTGGAGACAACATTGGTCTCCCAACTACGTTTCTATCACTACTGGCGCAGTTTCGGGAGGCGTAGCACCTGCGAGTTCGGGTGCCAATAGCAGTGGTACAGTCGCAGATGGCGGAGTACCTACTACCAGCGGTGCGTCCACAGGTAGTGGAGCAGGTGGTAGTGTGAGTGGGATACCACCAAGGTTTAACCCTGTGGTTCAGTTCTTCCAATGTTTGAGGAAGAACTATCAGGGTGTGCGGATCGACAAGTTGAGGAGTCTGCAGGAGTTCCAGCGGAAGACTGGAGAGAGCCTACGCGAGGCGTTTACTCGCATGAGGCGGTTGATCAGCGTTACCCAAGGGGTGACGGAAGCACAGGCAGTCCAGTTCTGGTATGGGATACTGGACCGGGAGCTGCGTAGGAGAGTTAGAGATGCTACTCTCCTTAGAGATACCGCTCCGACGTTGGCGGTTGTCTTTAGTCTGGCTGAGCGGATTGAGCTCAACATGGTGGAGGAGAGGGTGGTGGTTGCTGGTTTCAGCAAGGAGACACCATATGGAGCGACCACCTCTTCTCGAGGATCACAAGCTACACAACAGCGTGGTGGTGATGGTGGTGATAAGGATCGTGCGGAGCAGTCACGATCTCAGGGAGGTGTTGGAGGATCTGGTGGGCAGAAGCCCATGCCGTCCTTCTCTAGTCAGCAGCAAGCGGGTCCTTGCTGGACGTGTGATGGTCCTCATCAGCAAAAGGACTGTCCACAGAGGAGAGGTGGTTATGAGATGTCAGGAACGTCTCAAGCAGCACCTAGGCAATGTGAACATTGCGGACGACTTGGTCACAGTAGTGACCGTTGTTTTGATCTCCATCCCGAGTTGCGGCAAGGGAAGGCTGATCGTGGACGAGGCGGAGGAGCTCAGGGAGGCCGTGGTGGTCGAGCTGGAGGTAGAGGTCCAGCACCTGGGAGAGGACCGGTCGGTCCACTACCTGCTACGACGTCAGAAGCAGGTATGGCTGCTCGGATTGAGCAGTTGGAGCAGAGGATAGCTAGTATGGCTATGGCTCAGCGGAGATCAGGTGGAACAGAGGCTTCCACGTCTTATGGAGGAGAAGGAGGTGACTTCGACTTCATGGCTGGTGTGGCGCAGATTGAGGCATCTGCGGTAGTGACTAGAGGTGCAGTACGTGCCTTTGAGCCACGAGGTGCGTCAGTGGAGTTGGATCCACAACGCGGGGAGGCTGGTAGACAGGCCAGGCTTCCTCAGTCGTTCACGTTATCGGAGGCATTGAGGACCACATCTATGGTTCCTAAACGGCCTACCGATGGTGTAGTAGAGTTGGAGGCATTGACATCCAGGAGTGGGTGTGATGTGAGTCCACCTTCGACGTCTGTGCATGCGACGTCGAACCCGATGTTGGGGGCGGCTACAGCAGTTTTGCGAGCCCCACTATTCTCAGCCACGGATATGAAGGCATTGGGAGTCAACTTGGCTCCAGTGTTCCAGTTGGCGGCCACGCTCAGTGAGAGCGAGGATGTAGTTACCTCTAGTGCTGAAGTAGTTCAGCGAGAGACGGTAGACGTGTCCATGGAGTCGAGGATCATGACAGCTACCAGTGGTACTTGGCAAGCGGCGGCTGCTAGGTTAGATGAGTTACCAGCTAGGTCAGCGATTGATCGTGCTGGTTTGGCACCAGGTGTGGTGTTGTTGGACAACAGAAGTGGTATCTTCTGTTTGGTGGCACCTTCAGGGAAAGTGTATCGACCCCAGAAGGTCTTGTTAGACTCTGGAGCCCAACCGTTGATGTTGGAAAAGACGGCGTGTATTGGTTTGGGGCTGAAGAAGTCCGAGATAGAGAGATGTCCATTCCAGTTGCAGACATCTCTAGGGGGATCAGGAGGTACGGTTCTATATATGACACGTGAGATGTTGACGGTGAGAGTTCGGTCAGATCACCCCACGGATGGCTCTATGGTGAGGGCCAAGGCCATCGTTACAGCCGCAGAGTCTTATGATGTATTGGTGGGAGGTGCTGTGTTGTATCCTATGGGGTTCGTGATCGACTATTGGACGGAGACAGCATCTTACAGACCAGGTTGGCAGTCCGGTGAGGGACGAGTGAGCCGCTTACCAGTGCGGTTCAGTGCTAGAGTTGGGACGACGGAGTCTACACCAGGGACGATGGCATCCGTTGCAGGGTTCAGTTCGGTCATCACTTGACCGCGCGAGTTGTTAGAGGGCAATGCCCATGCGGAGGATACTCCGGTCTTTGAGGAGGTGGAGGACATGCCTAGCATGTCAGTTAGTACCATCTGCCTTGGATGTTCCACTCTGGAGTTCGAGTGGAGAGTTGCAGCAGTATGCTGATCAGTTGGTGCAGCAGGCTTGGAGTGAAGCTTTTGTACCACCAGTAGAGGAACAAAGGGTTGTTCCTGCTACTGACCATGTGACCTTATCACCGTTGGATACGACTCCTATTGTATGGCAGTATCCAGAGGAGGGTGTATGTGTGTTGGAGCTGTTTGGAGGTATCAGCACAGGTTTGGCTGCGGTATTGCAGGCAGGTATACAAGTACAGCGATACTTGTATGTGGAGAGAGATGAGATTGCGAGACGCATCTCATTGCGACATGTGACACGTTTGGTGCAGAGATATCCTGAGTTGTTGCCCATATCAGCTGTTAGAGGATACCAGCAAGCATTACCGTCGGATATTTCGCTGCTGGGGGCGCAGGATCTTACGTTTGTTGGCACCATTCACTTGATGATAGCCGGATGGCCATGTCAAGGTCACACGCGTTGTCGAGTTGAGAGTTTCCTTGGGAAGGGCAGAACCTTCTGGCTGTTATATGATCTTGAAGGCTATGTTCGGTCTACTCAAGGAAGCGTTGGGCTTCAAGCTGTAGTTTCTTACTATACAGAGGTAGGCTTCAGATCATAAGAGAACAGTATAAACACTCACTCAGGTCGAATGGACCCTCCAGTATGTTCAGGAAGCGAAGATCAGATCAGACTAGCAGTAATAAGGTCAGACAGCGAACTTTAACGGTCCAGAATCAGAAACATACGATGGTTCAGACTTCAGAACTCCTCCTACATGTAAATGAGGCCCTACTGACCATACACACGAAGTTTCAGCTTGAGATCAAATCAGAATGTCGAGATATGGGCAGAAATGTTATAAGCAGAGAAATTACGGCAATTTCTGGTACCCAGACAGCTATTTCGACCTAGAACAGAGAATTGGCTCGATCACTTTCAAATATTCTTACAGGATTTGCAGTACACAGCTTGCTGAACACTCCTGTGAAGTTGGACCTCCTGATTGTACACAGAACTCCAGATCTCGCTCTCTGAAGTTGATGCTCTAGATTGAGAGCTTTTCGGACCCCCTCTGCTTCAGCGGTCACCCTGAATTACTCACAATTTCAATTGACATGAAAATTTGGGGACAGTCGTAGCCCTGCTGCCAATGAACGAGACCTCGAAGGTTTGAAGCGATTTTCTCAAATCTACTGCGATTGACACCGAAAACCCCAAAATCAACAGAAGTGCTGCAATTCTGGCACAAATCGAACTTCAATCAGCCATAACTCCTTCTTTATTGCTCCAAATCGATCAAAAATTTCGCTGACAGTGCTTGGCACGACGAACTCTATCTCCCTGTGCCCTCAGATTTCGAAGTTCCCTCACCAAATGCTCGAACTCCTCTTAAGACCCCTACTACTAAGTTTAGCAGTACACAAAGACAAAATTGGACCAATGGGAGTTCATAGCTTCACTCCCCTGTCCTTTTGTGTCCCAAACCACGTGGTGACTTGAATTTGCACATAGGCTACCACGTCAAGCCCCTAAAGTGCCAGCATAGACCCTAAACTACATGCGAAGACATGTAAAACGACACGTAATCCCGAAAGATAACCTAACCTTGCTAGGAAGCATACATGGACGACATGTAATTACAACCCATGAGCTTAACTCCATCTACATGGTAATCAACCTACTAAGACTCAAAAATATATAACATCCTCTAGTATCGACTTCTCTGAGGTCCTAATTTCACTCAGAGAGACTAACGCTTGACAGAGAGGTGAATTATTTACACTGTAAAATGATTCACATCACGACAGCGTGCTGGGAGAGGTCATGGTTTACATGACCCGCGATCTAAGATGTTCTGGGAGATGTTACGGATCTTACGACATCTCCAGATGCTTCAGGTGGATTCTCCAGCGTACATCTTGGAGAACGTTCCTTTGTTGGGTGATGCTCGTACACAGATGATGGCGAGTGTGCACCAAGTGCGGTCTTGGATTGGACCAGCAGTGTTGTTGGATGCAGCGAGAGTAGGATCTCGTGCACATCGTCCACGGTTGTGGTGGACGAACTTGTTACCGAGAGAGGTGCTTAAGCGCGCACACGATGGAGTGAGACGACCAAGCGCATCTCACGGTTGATAGCATCTTGGATGCAGGACGACGATCTCAAGTAGTGAGAGTCGTCGATAGGTCACTCATGGCAGTGGTGAACCTAGTGGGACGGCACATGGTAGCGTTACCCACTTTGATAAGCTTTCCAGCGTCACATGCTTACAGAGATGGAGGACCTGAGCTTGTGTGGGATGCTCAATTACGGCAGTTGGTGGAGCCCAATGCCGATGAGAGAGAGCGAGCGATGGGTTTCGCTACGGGTACGACGGTAGTAGCTTCGGTGTCGGAGGCTTCACGTCGTCAAGTATTGGGTCAAGCAATGGACTTGAATTGCTTGACATGGATTGTTAGCCTTGGATTGGCTGAGCAGCGTCGGATGCGATCGACGGGTGTTACTGCTCGAGCACTCTTGAGCTCTTTGCCTACCGGGTCGGTGGAGGCAAAGGCTGGGGGCGAGGCAAGTGAAGTTCGTCATCCTTGGACATCATGGGATGTCATAGGAGAGAGTGTGGAGCTTGCAGCTAGAACTGCAGAAGTTTTACGCACAGTAGCGGTGGAGGTTGTTGGTGGTGAGCAGAAAGAAACTGCTCCAGAGGCTGCAAGATAGCAGTCAACGACTTCGTCTTCTACCTCTAGCATGGTGACAGAGGATACTTGGGAGCTAGAGATTGGACCCAAGCTTATAGGAGAGGAGAGACGAAGAGTCCAAAGATTCCTGAAGAGCTACAGGAATTGTTTTGCCTTCAGTATGAAGGATTTGGGTACCTTGAAAGGACCTGGTATACGGATCGACTTGGCTAATGACACGCCAATCTTTCGACGTCCTTACAGGTACAGTGACATGGAGAGAGCCTTGATCCAGAGTCGGACTCAAGACTTGTTGGAGGCTGGGTTGGTGAAGATGTCGGATGGAGAGTATGCATCTGCCACAGTTATGCCAGCCAAGAAGGATATGTATGGCAACTACACAGATAGACGGATGTGTGGGGACTATCGTCCTATCAATCGACAGACGAAGTCCGATAAGTATGCCATGCCGACACCTGAGGAGATCTTTGATGCAGTGGGGCATGTGAAGGTCTTCAGTACTTTGGATCTTCGAGCAGGGTATCATCAGTTGCCAGTGAGAGAAGAAGATAAGTCCAAGACAACATTCTGGAGAATTGACTCTCACGGCAAGGATTGTTTGTATCAGTGGCGGTTCTTACCATTTGGGTTGAAGAACTCCCCTGCTGAGTTCCAAAGGGTGATGGACAGAATCCTAGCAGGATTGGATTTTGTCAGATGTTATATTGACGACATCTTAGTCTATAGTGCTACAGTGGAGGAGCACGAGAGACACTTACGGGATGTGTTTGAGCGGTTAAGAGCTCATGGGTTGAAGTTACACCCTGGGAAGTGTAAGTTCTTCCAGGAGTTGGTAGAGTATCTGGGCCACACCATCTATCCAGGTGGATTGGGTGTTCAACAGACGAAGGTTGAGGCTATTGCACGTATCCCGTGCCCCACAGATGTGAGTCGAGTTCGGACATTTGTTGGTTTGGCGAACTTTTATCGTCGTTACGTGAAGGGATTATAGTGCAATTGCGAAGCCGTTGACCAAGCTGATGAAGGTGGACCAGGAGTGGCAGTGGGGAGATGAGCAGGAGCGAGCTTTTGTAGAGCTCAAGGATATGTTGACATCTGCTCTCATCTTGAGGAGATCCGTTAAGGGGCGTCTTTTCCAACTGCACACCGATTGGAGTATGTTGGGACTTGGAGCAGTGCTGACTCAGCATGATGATGAGAAAAAGGAGTTCGTGGTGGCGTATGCCAGTCGCTCCAACAATTCAGCGGAGGCGAGGTATAGTTCGTATGAGGGAGAGTGTTTGGCGGCAGTGTGGGCTGTTGCACACTTTCGATGTTATCTGTTTGAGAACCCCTTTACTCTCATCACTGATCACCAGCCGCTCAAGTGGTTGATGGAGTCCGATAAGCTTACAGGGAAGCTTGCACGATGGGCTCTGATCTTACAGGAGTATGACTTCCAGGTAGTACATAGACCTGGAGTTGCAAACCTAGATGCGATGGGTTGAGTCGCAACCCATGCACGAGTCAGCAGGATCAGACTGGGGCTCGCTGGCATGACGAGGTTGATGAGGAGATAGTGCCAGGGTGGCATGCATCTGCCTTTCTTTGTGTGTTGGCCATGAACTCTAGTATGGAGGGCCAAGTCGTATCTTTCTCTGGTCAGAGAGTAGATGATGAGTCTCTAGATCCTGAGGGTGGAGATGGTGTTCCAGACCAGCGAGATATCCATGATGATGTGACCGTGATGGAGTATCTACGTACTGGTGTGGTAGTAGGCACAGTAAGTGCCAAGGAGCGAGATCGTGTCCTTCAAAGAGCGAAGAGATTTCGACGAGAAGGACGACATGTACTTCGAGTGTGGGATGATGGGAGGGTACGGATAGTGTCACATCCATCCCAGAGAGCACAGTTAGTACGACATGCCCATGAGGAGTTGGGACATTTTGGAGTGAAGCGTATGCATAGCTTACTCCAAGGACAGTATTGGTGGCGTGGTATGCACATCGATGTGCAACAGTTTGTCGCACGATGTGTGATTTGTGATCGAGTACGAGCATCGTTTAATGCTCCTACTCCACAGTTACACCCCTTACCGATTATGGGGTTGGGTTACCGTTGGAGTTTGGATTTTGCGGGACCCTTACCGTTGACCGTACGTCACCACCGGTATGTGTTGGTGATGGTGGAGCACTTCTCCAAGTGGATTGAGTTGGTGGCATTACCAGACAAGGTGAGTGAAGAGACAGCGTATGTGTTCTTAGATCGAGTGCTGAGTCGTTTTGGAGCACCAGCTGAAGTGCTGACAGACCAAGGTACCGAGTTCCTTGGTGAGTTTCAGGCCTTGTGTGATCAGGCGCTGATTGATCATCGGACTACATCTCGAGATCATCGTGAGGCGGATGGTTTGGCGGAGAGGGTAGTTCAGACGGTGAAGAGAGGATTGTGCAAGTATGGCTTGTAAAAGGGCCACTTGGGAGACTGGGATGTGCAGTTACCATGGTTGACTATGGGCTACCGTTTCAGCCGACAAGCGTCTTTGGCTTCCTTCTCACCGTATTTTCTATTGTATGGCCGAGATCCAGATCTACCTTCGGTCATTCGTCGTGATTCTGTTGAGGTGCTGGACCTTGATGACCCGGATATGTGGGTGAGAGCATGTTCTCAACGAGCAGAGACATTTCGGAGAGTTATGCCTATGGCTTTTGAGAACCTAGCGATTGCTCAGCATAGAGACACGTTGCGATATGCGACTATCCGAGGAAGAGGTTATCAGCCGTCGATTCGCAGGTTTCATCCTAGCGATTATATCTATCTATAGCAGACTGCACCGACGACGTTGGACGTGACCGTAGGGCGCACTATTTTACGAGTGCGTGAGGTGTTACCTTCTGGAGTACTCATGTTAGAGGACCGTGATGGTGTTGTGTGGAAGGACCATGTGCGTAATTGCGCGCCATGTCATCTTCCCAACATTGATGGTACCGTTGACCTAAGCTTAGCAGTTGTACGCGCGGGCTTGAGGTGTATGTTGTGTGGGTCTGCTGGTGGAGCAGCCCGTATGTTGGTGTGTGATGGTTGTTCGAGAGGTTGGCACATGTCATGTTTGACTCCACCTCTCAGTGTAGTTCCTACTGGACGGTGGGTTTGTCCTCGATGTATATAGCGGAGATAGTCGATTAGATCTTTGCGTGGTATGGATTGCAGACAGGCGACTAACGATGGGGCGATGTAGCACCCGGCCTCCTGGTCCTTGCACCCATGAAGGTGTGTATCACGTAGTTGGGATATGGAGCTATCTGGAGTTAGAGGGACCTAACCGCCAGTTAGGGGGGCGATTGTGGTACACTTGTGTATGTGTATGACATCGTCCATGTGTTATGTGTATGTGTGGTGTATTTCTGACAGCGATGTATGTTGTGTAGCGATGTGTATGCGCACGACAGCTGTCACGTCAGTTTGGGCACCTCGGCTAGGTTGAGCGAGTGCGAAGTGGCGCATCCCGGTAAGGCCGTTAGTGCCGTTAGGGCGAGTTGATGGGAGAGCCCACTAAGGGTAAACTTCGCAGGTAGGGCTTGGAGGCCTTAGTTCTTTGAGTTGAGTCTTCAAGCTCCAGGCTATGGTGGATAGTCTAGTTGAGTGTAACTCGGATTCTCTTCGCGTTTAGAGTGGGTGTGGCTTGACCATTTGTGAGTAATCAGTGTTGTAGTGTTGGAGATGGTAATTTCTCTATACAGATTATTGTGATACACTTGTGTATGTGTATGACATCGTCCATGTGTTATGTGTATGTGTGATGTATCTCTGACAACGATGTATGTTGTGTAGCGATGTGTATGCGCACGACATCTCGTACGCGTTGATGGCTTTCCTAGACCACAATAAGTACAATATCTCTAATTGCACGATGCGGTTAACAAACATCCCAGCTAAGCACGCCTTCAGCTAAACTAGCGTCTTTATAAGCTCGCGTATCAAACAAGCAAGTCCCCTACTAAGCTAGACCTTTGCTTATTAAAAATTTCCCAAACTCTTGATACCATCGTGATACCACTTCTATTATTGAATACATAATTTAGTGTTGACTAAATTCACAACTATGAAGTCACCCCACATGACTTACAACCTCCCTTCTCATAGCTGCACCTGGTAACTCTTGACCTATAACCGAAGTGGCATGCGGAGGCTTATGTCAAGAAGCCCACAATTAATTAAAGAAGATATCAGTCTCCCGTCCTTAGATATGCTAGACGTAGCTACATATCCAACATAGACTCCCATTCGAAAGTCCAATGTCAGAATAAGAACACATGCCAAGAGGATTCAATCTTGAGACCTCTTCTTCCTAGGTGGACGCCTCTACCACCGAGAGTGGCTTGTGTTCCGTTAAAAAGAGAACTAAAACTCATACATAAACCTAAGTAAAGTTATTTGTACATTCTTTACTAACTTTCTCAACGTCAAATTTTCTATACAGCTCTGTTTTGAACAAATGAAGAGTCAAAACTATAGTACTCACACTGATGTAAACATTACGACAGTGATACAATGATAGCATTACGACATCAGTAGAAACTGATGTTTACAATGGAAGGATTGAAGTACTCTCTAACCCAACTTTAGTTGAGCAAGCGATTGAAGTTCCTATTGAGGTGATGAAGAGAGGTGCAAAGAATATTAGGAGAGCTACAAGATGGAAAGAGCATGTAGATGGGACTTCTTTTCAAGCCTTCTTGGATATAGACAAAGAACAAGATGCTATGACAAAAGATAAGAGACGAAAACTCAGATTCAGGAGTACCTGATGATGCTGAACGTCGAAAGATTACAAAGAGAAGAACAACGTAAACACAACCATCTGGACCTGTACCAAATGATAGATCTCTTGCTCCAGAAGATATATCTTCTACTTCTACAACTCCGCCACAAGCAGTAAGACATAAGACATGGATGTGCACGGTTCTCCACAAGAAGTACGTTATTGTACAAAGAGGTTATTATATGTTAGACGTTAGACGTTATTGTACGTTATTGTACGTTATTGACAAAGAGGTTTTCAACACAAGAGAAGGAGAAAGAGAAGGCTATAACCTATAAGTTAGTTGTACATCGAACCAACAATCAACTTGCGTACTATCTTGGAGCAAAGAATTCTGTATGCTAGAGTGAAGTGTTCTCTTCGTAAGGTACTTGAGTTTCATGCACTGATTATTGATCTCATGAAAAGGAAGAGACATGTTTTAACTGAGTAGGTAGCTAGTCAGATGATTGGAGACTTGTGTATTTTATCATTTATCCATTCCTTACTATGTGCACGTTGCTGAACCTTTATATGCATTACTGAGGAAAGATAAGAGATTTACTTGGACCTTGGAACATCATGAAGCTAGAGAGATTGAAAGAGACTTTGAACGCTCCGCATGTGTTGAAGAAAGTAGATTATGAGAGTGAGAGACTTGTCATTGTCACAATTGATACTAGTTATAGGACAATCGGTTGGATAGTTGGTAAAGATGATGTGGAAAGAGTGTGTTTTACTTCTAGGTTTGGAATCAAGATCTTGATTGACAGGCAATACAACTATCTTCAGGTGAAGCGTGAATTATGGAGTGTTGTCACTATGATGAAGATAGATCACAAGTTTTTGATTTACGAACACGTGATTTTAGAGATAGTATATTTGTCCTTGTTTGGTATAATAAAACACTTGTAGCATGTCATATATAGTAATGTTACATTGGATCGATTACATCAAAAGTTTGAATCCCGAGATGAGGCATATAGCGAGCAAGGAGAATTTGGTTGCGGATATGCTACCGAGAGCAAGATATGTAGGTAAGGATGATATGTTTGCAGAAGCTGAGTAAGAAGAAAAGAAGGATGTTTTGTGTCAAGTTGATCGACGAGCTACAGACTTAGAACCGTTGTTGTTTAAAGAAGAATTATATACAAGTAGACTTCGTGACATAGGTTAATACTTGAGTTCGTTGGAAAGACAAGAAGGTTGGAGTGAAGTTCAATTTAGAAAAATAAGGAGGAAGGCATATAATTACTTGTTACATGATGGGTATCTTTGGAAGTATCCAAAGAGAAGAGATGGAGCACTTTTACGAGTTATAGATGATATGCAGACCAAACAATAATTGATAAAAGAGTTTCATGATACTTTGCGGATTGGACATTTGGAGAGCTTGGGCTACTTACACAAAGTTAAAAGAGCGATATTGGTGAAAAGGGTCATATCAAGATGTGGTGAACTTTGTGAGCTCATGCTTGCATTGTTAGTTTACTCCAAAGTGTGTTACAGAGATGATCTAGTGCCTACCCTACTTATCTATCTAGTATTCACTTCCAATGGGTTCTTGATTTGGTGGTGATGTCTGCGGAGTTATGAGGTATACCATACTTAGTGTTGGCTCGTGAAGACCTCTCCAACTTTGTAGAAGGATGAGCTATGAGGACGAAGATCACAAAAGATATATGGAGGTTTGTTCTTGAAGACATTATTTGTAGATATTGATCTATTGGAAGATTACGTGTAGACAGAGGAGCGTTACTTGGAGCACAAGTGAAGGAGTTTTTTGCTCAATACGAAGTGAAACTCAAACTTACTATTGTCATGAATCTATAAGAGATTGATAAAATTGAGCGTGGACACCCATTGATTGTTCAAGCTTTGGTGAAAGCATGTGATGATAGACATAGAGAGTGGCTTAAATTGCTCTCTTTTGCTTTGGGGATAGATATGACGACTCACTACACTACTACTAGGTACATGTCCATTGAAGTTGTGTTGGGTCAGGAGCCGATTATGTCAATAGAGGAAGACTTCATACATGGTTACTTTATCATGGGAAGACGATATAGATCGTGTGCAGCTTTTTGCATTTCGCATCAGACAGCTAGAATATAGAGAAGAGGATCTTGCAGAGTCACAACATAAATGTCGCGCCCCTCATTCTCAAGATCGGGCGCAGACGCGAACAACAGAACCCTAGCAGACTTGCGCTAGGTTGTGAACGCTGCGAGTAGGACTTAACGGCTTGACCGGCAAGTCGAGATCAGATGAACCCTAAGTGGTTCTCTGAACCAAGGTTAGAACCTTGGGTTAGGACATAAGGGCCTACCCCAAGAGGGCCCCAGACGAACGCTGACCTAAGGAGGCGAGTCTGGGAACGGACTGAAACATGAGTCTCAGACATAGGTCTGAGACGTGGGTCCGAGACGAGGGACCGAGACGTGGATCCGAGACGCAGACGAACCACAGGGTTCGACCCTGGGTCTGGACCACAGGTTTTCGAAAAAACTGCTAAGTGTTGGAGCTCCAGGGACGTTTTAGGTCGTGGACGGAGCTCCACATAAGATCTCGACGCGAGTGAGGTATCATTGGAAAGGTCTCGTCGAGAGCTTTCCAGTGATATATAACACTCCTCGATCTGACGTCCGAGCTGGAAGTTATGGCCGAACCACAATCGGGTTGTGGTATAATTTTCAGGGACCAAAGAGGAGGGCGGGGCCGCCGATCCCCAGAAGTATATATGAGGGGGGCTCGATGCCTGGGTGGACCAGGACGAGTCACCCGACCCCAGGGTTCGGCGGGTGGACTCTAGGGGCATGAGGTGATGGCTGGGCCGGTTCCAAGGCACGTTCCGATCTAGACTTGGATGTCTGGACTTAGGAACGATGTAAGGGCTGGGCAAGACTAGGGAACGAGTCGGCGGGTTAGACCACCGTTCGGGAGCCTAGACCCAGACGGACATCACGGGCGGTTGGGCCGCTAGGTGTGCTGGAGGCACCGTTTAGGACCCTGGACTTTATGGGAAGTCCGCCCCAAGTCATATTGTGACTTGCTCATGTTTGGGACCGACTTAGGCGGATCTAAGTCGGGACTCAGGATTGCGGAGCTTGATGGTTAGGGAGACGGTCCGGCTCCGGTCCGGACCAAACAGAACTAAGGTAAGTGGTGCATGGACACTAACTTGTGATTGTGTTTGCAGGTTAGTGGTGTAAAGTTTGCGACCTACTGAGCTAGAGCTTCCGCTGGCGCAACAAGGCGGTAGGTGCGCGAAATAAACCAAAAGAGGCTCGTCTCAAGAATAAAGACAGGTTTGACAAGATCCACAAGCTCCGCCAAAACTCTACACGCTGGAGATTAGGTTTTGGTATATGACAGTACTCTAGAGAGCCAGCACTCTACATTTTGAAAGTTTTCTAGGAGGTGGTTTTGATCCATATGTTGTCTCAGATATCCATCAGAATGCTACTTATTCTTTGCAGGTGCTTAATGGTACACCTCTGAGACTTCTCGTTGCTAGTAAGCACGTCAAGTTGTTCAAAAGAAGAAGAGAATTTGTTGAACTAGCTGATTTTTTGGAGTCAAATATCATAGATATCGATAAAGCTCTTCTACCTGAAGACGTTGAAGAAAACGATGACAACTTAGAGAGTTGAGAACTAGTGAAAGAGTTGCACATACCGAAGGATGTGCAGGTTTGGAGGAGGTGAATGTCGTGCTATATGAAGTCCCGTACAGTGAAAAAGATCTCCAGAAGACACCCCCAAGTGACATTTCTATATGAAGCTGTACCCAAGCTTACCAAGTTGAGCAAGAGTTAAGTTATGGCTGAGATAAACAAGCTGCTCTCTAGCTTGAGTTGGAGTATCACATTGAAGAAGAGTGAAAGTATCAAAACGAAGAGTTCATTGAGGAGAGTGACCTCGTGCCTTCAATTGTGAGAAGTAGCATTCTATGCAATAGTTAATGCATTTTTAAATTATGAGAAATGTGAAAGAGAGAAATCTGCCGATTATGACTCGTGACTCGGATCCATAATCTAAAGGTGCTAGTGCGTAGGTGTTTGTACACGAAGTAAACTCCTTGTCCTCCTTTTCCAAAATGTGTATTCAAAAGTTGCCAAGTAGATGTCAGATGCAACTGTTGTTTTGATAGACTACACTTTCTCGCATAGCAATTGCTAAGTCTGACCAATCTCCTTTGAGAAGATCTGGACTATCATATCAAATACATCTCATAGTGAAAGTTCCATCTATAGATAGAGCATCTATTGCATGTAGTGACTCTCTCTTCAAGTCTACCATCTCCACTCTTACATCTCTCAGTTGTTGAGTCACTTTTCAATCAGACTTTGTTGATTCTAATTCTCAAGAGGTCGTTGTCTATGACCTCTTTGTATCGAAACATGCACAACAAGTGCTTGAGGCATCATAATATGTACTTGGAGAACCATTAGAAGAGCTAGTGGAACTTGAGGAACCACTAGTTGTTCTGGTAAGGCTATTTAACTAATTGTCCAACTACTGCCACCTTATCACGACGTTATCTAGCAAGAGTGAAATTACTTCTTTCACCTTTCTCCAATCAGCTATAACTCCTCCCTCTACTCCACGACCGGTACACCTTGAGGAGTAGCTCTTTGAGCATCACCTTGAGTAGCAACACCCTGATCCATCTTCCTCACTCTATCAAACAAATCTTGAAAATAAGTCACCCTAAAGTTTCTCAGTGGAAGCACCAGGATTATGTCCTAGAGAGTCTTTCTCAAGAAAGGTGAACCTTCTAACTATGATTAAGTGCAAGGATATAGACTTTGTGAAGATAAGAGCCAATCACTCTGCTGACAACAATCAAAACCTCCACAAATATCAATTTTTGTCCAAAGTCATCCCCTACTCAACAAGATCAATTTACATTCACCAGAAAGTAAATTTACACTCATATACAACAATAGATAAAATTCGAACTTCCATATCTTTCATCTTCTTACTTTAACCTTCTCACACTTGAAAAATCTCTAGAATCTGATCATCTCAATCTCTCTCTTCCTCCCGTACGCATTGATGACTTTTCTTGACAACAAAAAGTACAATACTTCTAATCGCGCTATACGGCACTTTTCTTAACTAACACATAAGCTAAGCACCTCTCCAGCTAAGCTAGGATCTTTAAAAGTAGACTTGCATATCAAACAAGCAGATCCCCTGCTAAGCTAGACCTTTGCTTATAAAAAAATTCCTAGCTCTTGATGTCATCTTGATAACACTTCCGTTATAGTACAGACCATCATGTGTCCAGCAGAGTCACAACTATGGAACCACCCCGCATGACTTACAACCCCTCCACAGCTACACCAAGTAACTCCTTACTTATAACCGAAGTGGCATGCGAGACGTAACTACATATTCAACATAGACTCCCATCCGAGATGTCAACATGCCGGAATAGAGAACATATGCCAAGAGGATTCGAGATCTCTGCTTCCAAGGTGGGCACCCCTACCACTGAGGATGACTTGTGTCTCATTAAAAAAGAGAAATTAAACTCATACATAAACCTAGTAAAGTTACTTGTACATCCTTTACTAACTTTCTCTACATCAACTTCTTTTGTAAAGCTTTGTTTTCAATGATTGAAGAGTCAAAACTATAGTACTCAGTAATCCGTTGACCACTTGTTATCACAGAACGTGGACCACTAACACCTACACACTAGCACCTTCAGATTATGGATCAGAGTCATGAGCCAAAATCGACGGATTTCTCTCTTTCACATTTTCTTATAATTTAAAAACTGCACTAACTATTACATGGAATGCTACTTCTCACAACCGAAGACATGAGGTCAGTCTCCTCAACGAGCTCCGTATTATGATACTTTCACTCTTTTTCAAAGTGATACTCTATCTAATTCAAGCTAAGGGGTAGCTTGTCTAGCTTGCCTAGACCCACCGAAGATCGTGTCCCAAGTGGTTTAGCCTACAGTCCTCTAAGAGAAAGGTTGTGGGTTCAATCTCTTGTAGGCACGGTTGGAGGTGCATGCTGCTGCAAACTGTTAATGAAGCTTCTGGTCCGAGTCCCCTTGTGATGGATTCACATGGACAGTCTCATGGTCCTTGAAGACCTCAAGAGACATGTAACACCATTTACCATAGCTCAGCCCTAGCTTAACTCTTGCCTAGCTTGGTAAGCTAGGGTGAAGCTTCATCTAGAAATGTCACATGCGTGTCTTTAGATATCTATTTCACTGTATGAGATATCAGGTAGCACGACAATGTCTATGATATCTTTGATTGAAATGCATCTCATTGTATTCTCACTCTTCAGCTATAGTCATATTAGTGAAGAAATCACCAAATAACTCCCATGTGATCCAACCGAGAGCATAAATATCTGTCGCTTCGGTGTAAAGAGTGATGATCGACTCATTATCAAGTCCTCTTGGCTGGTGTCTCGCTTTCATGTGAACAAGCTCTGGTGTTGTCCATACACGAGGGTTTTCTCATCTACTGGATATCAAAAAACTTCGAGTCGTCTAGTTCTTTCAAAATGTTGTGTTAAACGGAGATTTCTGATGCTCACAAAAGCTAACGAGCGCGTGAAAGAATATCTCTGTTGCTGAATAGTTTCACTGTTGTAATCCCACCAAGGAAAATGTACAAAAGTATTGTGCAGATGGATGTCACAATACAACCACTTCTTTGAATGCATGAATGCCAACACAATGTGCAAGTCATCTCCAAATGGTGTTTTTGGAAAATAATAAGTAAAGTCAACTTCTCTGGCTCATATTTACCTGTCATATCATCTGAAACTCTTATACGTACTTTTTCGTCCGGTGATAACTTTCACACGTAGCTCGTTAGTCGCTCATCCACTTCTCAATATCCCTTCCGTCTCAAAAAAGATAAATGAGGGTGAGGTTCTCCTCGTCATATAAGGTTGCAACAAGTAGAACAATCACATGATGACTAACCGTGAGTGCAATAATCTCTTTTACTAACTCATTAATGTCTTTCGTTGAAGTAAGTTTTTAAGCTTCTTGATGACATAATCCACCACGATTGCTGTCCAAGTTGAGCCGCTAATGATGGATCTCTAATTCCACACTTATACACATCACCATACATCCCTCGCCAAGTCTTGTAGTTTGATCGAGTCTCGTGATTGAATGTATCGATGGTACTTAACTTATCGCATTGTCTAAAATGGGTTCACACATCTTCATCTTGTAGCTGTAAGATTTATCGTCTTTGACCACGCGGAGCTTTCTAATGTCGAATCATCTTTGCCACTATGCCGCTCTTTCTCGAAATCTATCTTGAGTTTCTTTCTTCTTAAAAATGGAGTTGAGAGTCCATGGTAACTATGCAGTTTCTTTGTTACAAACTTTGAATTTCTTGCTTCTTGAAACATAGACTTCAACAGAGATCTGTTGATTAACCTCAATCAATACCAATCACATATCAAGTGAGTGAACTTTTTATACGAAATATATTTTTGAAGTTGAATTAGGTATTAGATTAACTAAGGAGTCTCGATAAGGAGTGATTCAAAAAACATAAGGAAGTATGAGAATTTTAGTTTAATAGGATGTTATTACATTTTTTTATCACATTAAATACAAAGTTTTGTTTCTCATCCATGAAATGCTTGAACTCTCTCACTCAGTACCAATGAGAATTTACATTAGTTGTGAAATCTAGAACAAATATTTTTTTATATATACAAAAACATGTCGTCTTTCCCACCATGTCCATCTTGCATATCATCATCTATGCATGGATGACTATCTCGTACCTCCTACCCTTCTCTGTCCATCCCTACACATCAACAACTTGGACATAAGTGCTTACTTGTTCCATCTCATTTCCTCCCAGTCTTCTACCTTCCAAACCCTCCTTCCCTTCTATCCTTTTCTTACCCGACCATTGACTTCCATGCGATGCATGGACACCGACTCCTTAAACCCCTCACATGTTCTACCCTTTTCTGCTCGGTCTAGCGACATACATGCAATGAATGGATTTGACATTTTATTCATGTCGATGTTTGAACTAGGCGGATGTACCTCTTAATTTTATACATTACTTGTATAAAATTAAGAGTTCAAAAAATTGTATTATTTATTGTAAAATAATTTATCTAATGTACATACTTGTGCAAAACAACTGCTTCTGAATCATACCCACGTTTGACATTCTTAAATGCATATCCACGTGTGAAAATCTAAATTTATAAAATCTCATAAAATTAGTAAAAAGAGTTTCTCGAGGATATTGCATGAAGACCATGTTACAAGTCCCTAGTTATTATGAGCGGCTGCTCAGAGTTCTTTTTCGAGCTTACTGATCACGTGTCCAATAATTTGAAGAATTCCTGATGGAAGCTTTTCATACCTTTGCGAATGGAACATGTTCTGAAAGTATTATTGACTTGTTAACAGTTCTGTTCATTTTATCTTTCTCATAAAGCTTACTTGTATCGGACAATCTTTGCGAAATATAATGAAAAGCCAACTGGAGAAAATATCAACGCTAATATACTTGAGTATTCGACTCTAAAACATTCAACATCTAAAATGGATGAAATTTTTGAGTGGATGTGGTGGCTGGAAGGGGAATAAACCATGAATTGCGTTCAATACTTCTAGCTGATAAGTCATATTTTTAAAATTTTACAGAAGATAGTTATTTTAGGAGAAATTTGCTTGATCATACCCCCAGTAGGTTTGCTGTGTTTGATCACACCCCTCTTAAAAGTGTATTGTTTGATCGCACACTTGACTGACTACTGACACTAAAATAAATCACTTTGCTTTGTTGTTCATCATTTAACTGTTTTCTATGTGACTAAATACTTCAAATTATTTTAACAGAAAATACACGTAAGACGATACGTGCTCAGAAACCTGATGTATGCAATAAGGCATGTCACTAATATCACAAAATGATTGGTTTCAAGTTGGATAACCAGTACGGGGTGTAACACATTGTTAAGACTGGTATGATAAAACACAAAAAACTTAATGAGGATGTGATGAAGCAAACTTGCATAAGATAATTAGTTGCCGAAGGAGAAATGATAGTGGAGAGTTGAAGTTGCAATATAGAGTATAAAGAAACAAAAAAGTGTAAACTTCAAGCTGTCTTCATCATTGTGTAATTACTCAACAATCGTATGTCTTCCAAAGCATGTCCGTCTTCCTATCGAGAGAAATAAGTTCAGCTAGAGTGGTTAAGTGTCTTATTCCAGTGATGTATACGTTGTTACCTAAGGGGGTTTTCTTTGCAAAATAAGCGCCCAATATCCAGTGTTTCCTATATAAGGATATTACCAGATAGATTCTCGACCATCTTGATTCGTACGGTCGAGCTTGCTTCCATCTAGACAGTAGATATTCCAATCACTCATGACAAGATATGTTGTACGATATTAGAAACATGTTCGATACATGTTTCTCATATTGTCAAGTACGTTTTTCTCTTCCCTTTGAGGCCCATGCAACCTCATCCTTTTTGACAATTCTTTTCCGAAATCAAATATATATATATATTAGATATTCGATATTCATTTTATTCTCTTGAAGTTCCCCTCTTGGGTGAAAGTTTACCTTGAGGTTATTAGCAGCTGGGTTTATGTTCAAAAACCCGATGAACGTGACCTGTCACCACATCCCGACCGGCAGGAATATATCGAGACCCCGCAGTAAATGGGCTTGATTCACTAAAGCCGTTTTATTGCTATTGCGGCTGGGCTAACGGTCGCTAAGCTCATTTCCAGCACGAAGTTTTCAACTGCCATGGTCTTGTCGGAATCTGTAAATGCCGCAAAACGAGTGACGAGAGACGAGAGACTACTTGGTTCTGTAACGAAGAAGACTGACGGCTATGAGCGCAGTGCGGGCGGTATCACACTAGACTAAGTGAAGGTCCAGAAAATCGCTTCCAAGTTTAGACGCTGGTCAGTGGCACCAGTAATCGGGACAGATGACTGGCGCGGTATTGTAGTTAAAAAGGACCGCGTAGTAAGTCTAGCAACGGCCAACGTGTTCGGGCCAGGAGTATTATTATCGTGAGCTGCGAGGGCGGACACTGAGAGAGAAGGAGCCGCCGCAGACAGACGGCACCCCCGGCCCACTCTTTCGCTGGTTTGCTCGTGGTGACGACAGACTCTTGCATACTAACTCTTACACTTTTCTACTCTTGGTCAGTACGTCTCTCACCGATTCATGCGTGCCGCTCTCCGGCCCTCTACAATATAAAGCAGCATCGGTCTGAGTCAAAGCAGCCTCAAGTTTTCCCACTCTGTCTTTCCACCTGAAATTCTGAGTCCGATCCCACCAACACTCACTATTTCAACGAGCGTCGATCGACCCATGCCCAGAATCTGTACACATTGTCTCTGAACGTCGAGCGAGAGCTTGCGTCTAGTTACCCGAGATATTCGAGTAGCCACGATGACTGTCATGAAGCAAGGTATGCAGGTAGAGGTGGAATTGCGCATCTCAACCCAGAAGCTGTGGGAAGCACTGAAGAATCTGAACATTATAGCTTCGAAAATCGCACCAAATCTGACCCATCAGATTCTCGAGGGTGATGGTGGGGTGGGAACTGTAAACCTCATGCAGTTCGGCGATGGTATGATTCTCTCTTCATCTAGCGAATTCCCGCATTGCTGAATAGTGACTCAATAGGTCGTTGATAATAGGTTGTCGTCTATCATTTCTCGTCATGCAGGGCGCGATGCACGTGAGTACAATTCTTCGTGTCTGCATTGTCTCTTTCTAGTAGATTAGTTCTGGCTCTGTGATTGACGTTGTGGAAGGTGTCGATAGCTCTGCCACATTATGCTTGATTCAGTCATGATGAACCGCTGACATGAAGGTGCGCTGCTTGTGAGGGTCTGTGACGACACTCGAGAAGTGAGATAAACTTCTTTCTTCTTTCAGACAAGTCCACAGCCTTGCTCGTTTTGACAGAATTTCGCCTGCGTTTATGCCTCAAGGTTTCTCTTATTACGAGTATAGGTTTTCAGTGCAAGCTTTTCTACGAGAAGCAATCCAAAGCATTATCTGATCCTGAGCTAGGTGACTGCGCGCCAATGTCAAATGACACACTTATTAATAAGTAATGCTCTCATGCTTCCGCATCGTGACTTTCATAATACTTGATTTTATGATTTTGTTTTCTTCGCCTCACCTTTTCTGAGTGACGAACGGAACGTCACTGACCGAGTGTAACAAGGTGCTCGTATGCTGGAAGATCGCTGTCTATCCTCCTTTCTAACATCCGCATCCTTTAGATTTGCCTCCTAACCTACGCTTTCCCCGATACCCAGCAGGGAAGCGGCCAAATCGTACTGAAGGTTTATGTCACTGGGCCGTGAATTGACGTCAATATGATTCCCCTCCTTCTAACTGCAGTACTGAATACGGCCGCAGAGAACTTGGCTGACTCGGCAATATATCGTTCTTACCTGCAGGCGTTTCTCATGATCGAAGTAGGAACAGGACGGGGAAGTGTGAGTGTTTTGGAGTTGTTCTAGTATAAAGTTTACCAGTCAATGCAGTGTGTCGCGTATTCAAAAGGGTATGAAACTCCGTTGACACCGAAACTTCGCATTCTGGAACTGGAGAATGGTTCCCTCTTTCGCTTGTACAGCTTGATGGGGTCATTCCATCCGTTGGTTATTATCGCGTTGCGTTCCCCCACGTTTCGAACTGGAGAATGAACCAGAGGGAAAACAGTGAGCTGATTGATTATCTTTATCAAAGTGTAGTGCACAAATGTAGGTAGAAGAGAGTGCAAGAGATGATGGGAGTCCTTGCGGATGGTATAAAATGTAAAGTAGCCACGAGTGGAAGCAACCGGGGATGTAGCTCAGATGGTAGAGCGCTCGCTTAGCATGCGAGAGGTACGGGGATCGATACCCCGCATCTCCATCGTCACGGTAGGGATTATGTTCTTCTAAGCTATCCTTGCAGAGTGTCTGTTCTTTTCATCTAGCTTTCTGCATCATTTCTGAGACGTTGCACATCCACTCCTTCGCCAAACTAGAAAGCTTTGTTAACGTGGACATGATTGTGTAATGGCCTCCAAGCAGATCTGAAACTTATATATTCTACATGTACTGGCAGGGAGGTACGAGAAGGAGCGCTTGGACATTATCGACGATAGAAACCACATGCTCGTGTCGACTGTAATGACGGAAGGAGTGGACAACAAATACAACGAGTACAGGAAGACAGTGGCTTTGTCTCCAGGCCGCAATAGCGGCACAACCATTGCATGCTGGCGCGCCGAATTCGCCCCCGTCCCTGGCTCTGCTCCTTCCGTACTGGCTCAAGACAACGCGCTGTCTTTCTTCAAAGCGTTGGAGTCCTTCCTCAGCAAAACCAAGAACCCTTACGCTTAGTGGATCTTCTTACTCTCCTGACTACACTAGTTAAGATTGGTGCGATTCGGGCTGAGGTGGTAAGCCCACAGTGAGGACACAGATTAGAAGCACACTATAGTTGTCCAACCGGAGCTTTTCCATTTTGGAGTACGGTTTTATCCAATGTAGGTTGTAATATATATAGGAATACTAAACCATTTTCCGCCGGCGACGATTCAATCGCCGTGACGGATGCCTTCATTTCTTTCAGTGTACAATACTCAATCCCATGACGATCCGCTCGTCGATGGAGCCACAGCTTATCTGCTACAGTAGTTAAGTTCTTTTTGTTATTATATAACCGGAAACGGAAAACCATTCTCTCCGTTGAATATTTCCCATCCTGCGTCATCCATTGCTCATGGAGGAGGCGTGTACGCAGTTCAAATGGTGTCGCTTGCTCGGTTGCTATACAATCGAGCAAAGAGAAATACTAGAATCTAGAAAAATTTGTTAATGCCCTCACATCACACCCTCAGTAAGTTTGTTGTGCTTGATTACAATAATTTTTGACGAGGCATTGTTTTATAACATCTCTGATTGGCCTCGAAGTATTGTTTGATTACATCCTTGACAGGCTGTAGACACTGAAACCGATGACTTGGCTATATAGATGACATGTCAGAATGCACATTTTCCGAGCATGTTTGGTTTGATGTGTTTAATGTTGATTTGAATGGCATATGTACTTAGTCGAAGGTAGTAAAATAGTGATCAGACATGGCAAAATAACTGATTTGACTGTTAATAACCAATCATGGGATGAGATATATCGTATCAATAACTCATCACCTACAGTATATGCTTGCTTTCCTACGCCTTTATCCCAAGTCCTGGATAAACTGGATGATTCACTTATTTTCTTCAGGGTTTGAATTAAAATGCGTGAATATAATGGATGACATGCAAATGCAAATGACTCTTAACCTGGTCACAGCGATAAAACCAGATATGACCGCGACTGTGGAGTACCTCTCGAAATCTTTTCTTTCCAGTTTTCTTTATAGCGCAGTTGGAATTAGTGTCAAATAATATTTATTAACAATAAAACTTGTCACGTGAAGCAACAACGAGTACAAACTGGACTGAAGAACGAGTGTTCAAACTTGAAATCATTTCAGGTACAGAGTAGAACAACTAGCGCTGAATTGTTTCTAATCTCCACGTGCAAAATCTTCGGATTTTCTATCCAGATATTTCGAAAAAAAGAATTGATGCTTCCTACCACCTTGTAATTTCTTTCAGTTCATACAATCTATCACCTCCATAATCGAAAACAGGAAACAACTCGATCAAACAAACTGAAACTCCTAGTCTCCATAATAGATTAAAATCTGGTCCGTCAAACAAACCAATACTCCTTGTAAGCCAAGTGTGAAAGTTCGGATGTTAAAAGTGTAATCCTGTGAGAGTGTTGGAATGTTAGAATGCCCACCCTGTTCAAAGTCTAAACTCCTTCCACGGCGAGTCTAGGAAGAATGTGTTCTCCCGATAAACTGGTCGATCCACAGGTGACGTCCCTTGCAGTTCAGATCGATGATTGCCCAAATGCTCAGTTTTATCTAATTTTAACATTTACCCAACTGTGCAATCATCATTTTCTCTTCTACGTGACTAGCTCATCAGTAGAGCGAAAGCACACGGCAGAAGAGGCCAACACTCAAGCCGCGCCTGATAACAAAATGATCTGTTGATGGTGAGATGTGCGTGAAAACTCTTACAAGTAAGGCCTCTTCAAACGTATGTTGGTACAGTGAGATACCGCATGAAAGAACAAGCAGAGGAATATCACGAGATACACATTAAGAACTTTTTAGAAGAATATCACGAGATACACATGAAGAATATTTTTGAGACGATGTTTGCTGATGGGAAATAGCTATATCCACTGTGGGTGCTTATGACACAAAGAGTGTAAAATTTACATATAATAATGCATTTCCACAAACTTATAGATAATACCGTCCTTCCACGTGCTCTATAATTTAATAAGTATAAAAGTTGTCACCTCTTGTCTAAGACGTCCAGGAATTGTTTTCGCGCCATGCCGAAGTCAAACAAATACTATGCGTGCGGCTATACAATTATGAAAAGTATATTCTTTGTGGAAATCTTTTCTTCATCCTAGAGTAGTGAATGACAAGGATATGCATAACATCTTCTTCTGTCAAGATAATCGTTGTTATCACAAATGCAAGAGAAGATAGACAGAAGGAATCTAGTAGTTGCGCTTTCCTCTAGCTAGAAGAAAAAAAGGAAAGCGCAACTACTAGATCGAAATGGACGTACGAAGACGTAAACCTAATGTAAATGCCTACACTTCCAGAGCAGTACCGTTAGTGGCAAACCAAACTGAACCAGAAAGCCCGATCTCAAGAATGTGATACACACTTCTGGCAACAGCTGATGTGAAACATACGTCCACTTCACTCTTGCAGGTTGACGATTTCTGAAACCCTTACCTTTCTTCTACTGAGTCCAGTGAGGCAGGCGGTTCGCGTGAGAGACAAAGTCCCAGGAATTTATTAAGCGCCCCAAACTGGACCAGAAACCTCCATCTCAAGAGATTAGAAAAGTAACCATTTGATGGTAACCATGAATTGTCCACTTCAGACTCGCAGCTTGACAAATACCCAAATCCGTAATTTTCTCTCATTTAGTCGAGAAGGCAAAAGGACTAAATCGACAATAACTCTGTCCCAGTCCCAACTGCATGAAGATCATTCATAGAATCACAACAGCGGATGGATTGTCAATCTTTGCGCTGTCCCAGAATATTTCGGCTTGCTGCAAATACTAGTCACTACTACTCGTAATTTATACTCTCCCAACTCTGTACACTTCCAGCTGGAGGAAGACTGCACAGACGAAGCGCATTGTTCAGATTCCAGAAAACAACAAGCACCTCTTCCCTTCGTTAATGTAGGTTTACTGATTAAACGTATATGACCACGACGAGTCGATAGGGGTACTGTATACATCACTTTCGTGAGAGGAGTAATCTCTCCCAGTTCCGGACTTCGTTCGCACCGAAACGTCATTACAGGGAAGTTCTTGGTTCCAACTTGTTACTTGTTACACAAAAAGGGAACCGAAAGTACTTCCGGCTTCCAACAAACAGAAACTAGAGAACAAGAACTATTTATGACAAACACCATGGCCGTATTGTTTTGCCAGTAACTGGGATGTAAGCAAAAGGAATAACTCCCCCTAAGTCACGAACGCTAAACCATCTCTTTTGATAGAGTCTTCCTGTAGGAAAGAGTTCCATCCACCTTACGCCACCTGCGACAGCAACAGCCAAACTCAAGTTTCCATATAATTCCAATTGGTCCGTAGGACCAGTTATCATCCTGCTCGATTTCTTAGCTGTTTGATAGTTATTATTCATGAAACTACGTGATAACTATAAATAACCTGATAACCCTAACCTATAAACCTAATAAACGATCCAAATAAACCACCCTGCGAAGAACATTACCATAGCTGGCACAAATCGGCTACCAGGGCCGAGACCGGAGCGTTGATCAATCTTATCTGCAACTTTCAGCTCAGACAAGCAGCCTTAACTCTCTGTGCTACGATACTAAGTGACCAGCTTTCCTGCCACAATGGCACTGCACACAATTGCTCCGAACCATTTGTTCGAGACAAACCTGTTCAACTCGCAAGAATGTTTGAGTTACGGTACAGAATCTTCATATGCTACGGCTCACTGGACTAAATGACTCAGGCTTATATGGAAAGCGACAAACTACTCGGTCGAAGATCTGAAAGACGTCGGATTTACTCACAGAGTACAACACCTCAACTTGGTGCAGCACTTACTTGGAATTGCAATCCGCACGATCATTGATGTCAACTGTAAATACCTGCCAAGCTAATTGCCCAGCTGATGCTATCAAACCTGGGTAAAATGCCCATCCTGCCAGACAAGAAGAGAGCGACCCAACCTTTCATCAACCGCGAATGATCTCAACAGAACTACGGTGACCAACCGTGTTGACAGATTCTCCTTGCAAGACTGACCATTGACTCGCGTAAGAAAGCAAATTCTTTACGGCTTCCAGACAACTACTTAAACAAAAAGGTCAGTGAGTGAACTACCGAGATCAGCATTGATACCAGCCACCCATAGGCCACTGATACAAGCTGCACTGAAACCAGTCAACCACGCTTTTGTCTCGTCACCAAATCGCAAAGCAGTTGACATGACGCCGACCTTCAAGTCGTCATCCTTATCCTGCAAGTTTAAATGAAAGCTTGGATCAGATGGACCTGTCAAGCAAGGAGACCAAACAGCAACATTTTCTATCTCGCAACAACTTTGCTACGCCTCTACAAGAAAAATGAAAGCCTACTGGTATAGATGATGCAAAACAGAGAACTACAGAAGATAGTAAACAATAAATACATAGTCTGGGAGCAGAAGATTCCGCCATCTGTACCTGGTGAGCGTAAATAGTATCATACACAATAGTCCAGCTCACGCCGGAGACGTAGAGTGGGAGGACTACCGACAGCTCGAGGTCACCATGGACAGCTGCCCAGCCAAGCAGAGCACCCCAGTTGAAGGTTAAACCTAAAAAAGCCTGAGGCTGTAACAAAGGAACCACTGTTCAGTAAGTGATCACGGCCCAGTAGCATGTGCATCAATATAGCGAACAAATGAGCAGCAAAAATAGCGGGGTTTGCTTCGAGTGCTTCCCGGACACCTGAGCAAAGATAAAAGAACGGAAAGACCAGACCAAAAGTCGAAAGTAAATTGGAATCAAACAAGGAAAGCGATCTCATGTAGTACTGCCCTGAGATCGCTTTCTGGGTTCTGGAAGTCCCAGTTCTGGAAGTTCTGGAATTTATGGCGTTATTAAAACTGACAGATAACAACTTACCCAGTAGGTCCATCTTTTCATCAGCGGATAAGTGCCCACTAACAGAAGCGAAGATGCTCCTAATATTCGGCTGCATGTTGAGATGTTCAAAGTCTGTAAGTTAGGCTCCATTCCTTCATGAAAGTAAAGGAGACTAAGAGTTTCTACCTCAATCCTTCCTTTCAAACTCTAGTCTAAGCTCCTCTAATTTCTATAACTGTCACAAGATATTGTGCCTCCTCGCTATCCTGACTCACCTTCCCCAGTAACAGCGACCTAGAGACACTCCGGGCGGAACTGAACTCAAGCAATAGTCCTATGGTATATAGTTAAAAGAACACGCGTAAGCCGAACGATTATGCCAATTTAGAGATGGAACAGAGACCGGTACCGGTGTTTAGGATTTCACAACCTGAAATCGTTGAGCTGAAGAAGAACTCCAAGTCCCAACAGAAGTTGACATCCCAAGAAACCAATCCCTTGAAAAGTTGTCAGAGCGCCTGAGGCAAGGGGTCGCACTCGTGTCCTTTCAACCTACGCAACAACACATACTGTTTCGATGATCCGGCTGTGAGGACCGGACTCTCAGTCGTCACTCTGATATGAAGGTTATTTGCACGACTGGTCTCAAGAAATCATTTCCTGACATCAGAATTCCACCCCATTCTGACGCTGCAAGGTTTCCAGCTGTGTCCGGTTGAGAAATCATCCACTTCCACAGGACACTGCCAGTTCTCGTAGCCACATCGACCTTGTGCACGATTAAAGCACAAGATATAAGCTGAAGCCAGTTCGAGAGACCGCATATGGTCGTCCGAAACTTATCGGAAAGCTCACCTTTCCGTCAATATCACTATCCAGTAAGTCATTCACCGTGCAACCGGCACCTCTCAGAAGTACAGCACCAACCCCAAACAGACTTATCATTTTCAGATCGGGAACGCTTCCTGCAGGTGCTGCTAAACAAATTGACCTACAGGAACAAAGGCACCGAATATTATATGGACAGGTGTCAAAATCCGAAACTGTATGGAGGTCAAGCTTCCAAATACAAACAGAGAACACCCCAACAGCTAACCAGCATATGCGTCAATGAAAATTAAAGCTATAGCCTACCCTAGCGGATCAAACACACAATGGAACACCAGATGCGTAGGGACTGATAATCGAAATTCCTTTCTCACATTGAGCCATGAGATCTTTACAGTAATTCCATGCACATACAACCACACAGAAATCGAATTGTAGGTAGAGATCTGAACCCGCAGGCCTGGAAGGGTTCAGCCCTGAAACTGTTGCAAAAGGTATCACAACTCACAGCTGCATTCTGAAACAAATGCCGGTACAATGGCATGTTCAGAGAGGGCAGACGTCTCACCAAAAGCAAGGCCAGGCAAGGAGCCAAGTTCCAATGGGCCTGTCCAATCGTGCTAAGTGAGCGAAAGGCCGTAAACCCTTGGGCAAAATTCTCTCTATCCATGTTCTTTCACTTGCTCCAGACGCCTCCAGATTCTCAGCAACAGGTGCCCTCTTATCCTGCCCATCTTGATCAATATCCTTTCCAGGACACGAAACGGACTCTTTGCTCGCTGTCGAAAATGGACATCTATCAAAATATCTTTCTGGTGCGAAGTTACTCCAAGGGTGTGTAGAGCAGTCTGATGAAGTGAGGACGAAAGAACTGGATAGCAAACACCTTTGGTAATGGACCTCAAACTCGTTTTTTGGCGAACTCACATACTCGCTGGGGGACACGCTGAGGTCACGTTCAAGGCTGGGGTCCACGTAAAGACCTGCAGATCCTACGATCGCCCCTCTCAAACACTTCGTAGCACTCCATGAGAATCGAGAGGAAAAGACATCAGACCTTACTTCCTTAACAACGTGGAGCTCTACGATAGAGAATATCTTGAAAACCCCGGACAACGGTGGCAATTTGGTGATGAGAAATTCACTCGTCACGATCTGAGAATCTGGAAATCGAATCTGATTTCTCTGAAGAATGCAAAAGGAAAGAAGAGTAAGCTCAGATCACAAGAATGCACTTCTTACCCAAATGTCCAGGTTGAGGACTTACAAAGTTTGCACGGTTGCGGCGAAGAATTGCGCGCAGCGCCATCTTGTGGAAGTACAATAAAACATCAATCAAGACAAACTCCTGCAGAGGATTCCTCGATTACAGGTTCACTGCGACTCGGACAGCCCAGCTTGCAAAACCCTGCGCATGATCATGACCTCCAGATTGCAGATGGCGACGGACAAGAGTGTCCCGGCTTTTGAAGGTTACGGAATTGCCAGGTCGCAATTGAAACGAAAATTGGAACGAAAGTTCTTTCCACACGTTCGATACCAACTCCGCAGGAAAAGGCCAAAACTTGTAAAGGAATTGAGCAGAAGTATGGTATCGAGGAAAATCAGCAGGAGTTAAAGACCTCATACTTCCAAAACTATACCGTATGTTGTATCACTTATTATTCACCCACTTATTATTGCTGGTTCAGTTGTATATTCACCTTGCTTAAGGTGCTTGAATCTCCAGAGCACCTTCTTTCGATGGATGAGGTAAATATATAGGCGTTTAATTTAGTACCTAACCCTTCGGCAAGAAAAGTTAGGTATTAAATTAAACTCTGCTTAAGTTAATTATATTCATGAGTATAGCTGACCTCATTTGTACCTTCTGAAGCACGGCAGGCGAGCAAAGACTTATGGTTTATCTCTTGCTCTCCCCATGTTTCCAGGTATGGACTAACAGATAATTTTTATATAATGTTTTAATTATTTATATTTACTCAGTATATATTTTTTATTTAATATATATGTATATTTCTGATAACATTAAACGAACAAAAATTCCCAGGATTCATCAAGCATGCATATTCACCTCTTGTACAGTTTGATAGTTGGCCGTGGTTTTACATAAATATCCGGTAGCAAGTTGGGATTTGCAAAACATACATTTCGTTAAGGCAAAAAACATCTCTTGTAGATGAAAGGCTTCACGGTGTCGGCAATAACTTTATTGGTTTTCCAAATTTAATAACATATGCTACTCTGTCACTGCAAAGATGGCAGCTTTACGTAACAGCGTATTATCTCTCGCTATGCAGGTTTAAAAAAAACACGCTATTTGTATGAAATACAAGTCGAAAACGTACAGAACCAAAGTAGAGAAGACGAGTAAATAGTACTAGTAGTAACTTGTCTATAATCGCTACATAGTCCAAATTGCTGTACTGCTCGGAGTGTTTGTGTGCTCGGTGTTATGCTGTTCGTGCCACTTACCAAATGCAAAACAAGATGTTAGCACTTCGATACTATGGGTAGAGAAAGAATATAACGTACAGACAGCAAATATTTACAGACAGAAAGTCACACATATACAAAAAAGAGGAGTTGAGGTGGGAAAGTTCTGGAATAGAAACAAAACAACGTTCAAATAGATAAAAAGACTTCACCTGGAAAAGTTGTGTTCGCTGCCAAGTTCCTGTCTAAGGCATTACATATAAGTATATACTCCAGAAGTGCGTTCACGTCTTGGAAATTTGACACAGTTCCGTTACGTTGAAATGTTGAGGAGGTCGCAAGTATGTATTCCTCCTCGTTGTTGATATCAGCATCCGCTTGCTTGACAATGAAATAGCGTGCACGTGTCTGAGCAAAAAAAACATTGTCTATATCTGCAATTGTAACAGATTCAGGTCCGATGATAGTTTTCCATAGAGAGTCGCTATGCGTCTTTTATATATCGTAGGCTATGAGCCACCTGCAAGATGGTGTGCTTATCGGAGCATATCATAGATTTGAGATAAGTTCGAAGAGTCGTACCCAATAGATGTCTGCTATGATACTTATTAAACTGTAAGGCACGTTGCATGATGTTGATGTAGTTGAGCTCCACCCGGTTCTTCATATCTGCAGCACCCAACAAAGTAAATAAATCGTTGATCATCTTCTAGTATGGCGTTTGAGATGTTTTTCATAGCGGATTGATGATGTAGTTCTCGTTTGTCTTTCATACAGTATCTGATCATGTCAACGAACGTATGAAGTCCTCTGTTACTCATCAGCTTGACGCATACTTCTCCGTCCACCGGTCCATTAACATCTTTCAATCCTAAAGTGGTCAAGACTCGTTGTTTCATCTGCAAAGAGCTCGTAGCCAAAAGAGAAACCACACCTTGTACATGCAAATGCAGCAAAGTTCCGTCTCGCTCAACAAATAGCAAGCCACTAGCGCAATCATTCTCTAGGAATTTATGCAAGGGTGGTCAATAACACATGTCTAGGTCCCCTCCCGTGCAGTTGATGGTTAACGACATTTTTGGCTACCAATACAACTGGAAAAGTTTCAAAAAATGTCCAAGAGTTTAAGAACATGAACTCTTTGCGTACTAGCCGCAGGCTGTGGAGCGGCGGCACGTTTAGCTCTAGATGCTCTTCTTAAGAACATTAGATAGGTAAGGAAATTTTTTACATCCAAAACAAAAAATAGAAGGTTCCACGTTGTCACAAACACAGTGCATGCAGTTTAGGCGATAAACAACATGTACAGTTGGCTTCAGAAGACGAGGATCCTGCCGAGACTGAAGAAATTTAGGATACAAGAAGATAATAGACTTGGAGTCACGCATAATCAACTAGCTACCTTTGGAGTCGATGTAATGAAAAAGACCGATGACAGCATGTAGACAATAGTCTTTAAGTCTTTAAGTCTATAAAGTTCTGCATCTCCAAAAGAAAGTTTGCATAATAAAGTTGATATGATGGTGATGTTCGAGGTCTACGAAAGCGATCCACATGGCATTGAAAATGATGCTGATCAGAACAACCAGCTTCAAACGAATCGAAAGGAAATGTATCATGTAGGATGGAAATGTCAGAAGGCTCAGATGGGCTTGCAGAGATGTTATCAAGTGGGGTAAGGAACATGAATATCATCTGACAAGATATATCGTTCAGTGTCCGTAGACTCTGGATCCTATGACATTTGGAAAATATAGAAAAGCAATAGAAGAGACGAGGAAAGAGCGAGAATTCAAAAAGTTTCAGGCTTCCCTGCATGTGGTGGAGGCACCAATATCGCCATGATCCCGTAGTTGCTCCCCACTTCCATGTTGCTTTGCTATGTGAAGAATGGGTATCATCTATCCGCAGTCTTCGTGCCGTCCTCCCTGCTCTGCACTCTCACATGTCCTTCCTCCACGCACATAGACGAAGAATGCAAGGCTGCGAAAGCAAAGCCTCGCCCTCTGGTGTCATGCGAACAAAACGGAAGAGTAAATCCATAGAAGGTGAAGGGACAAGAGCCATACTGTGTACCGTGCCAAACGAGAATGATTGTCAATAATCGAAGCCCGCAAAGGAGAACGGCCCCCACGCCATACCATGTAATGCCTAGATCAAGGAGAAAGATCGACAGAAAATTATAGCGCACGAACAAAAACAATCTACGACAAAAAAATCGATGACCACGTCGTCCATTTTCCGTGTCGTCCTCCCTGCAGTCTTACTCTCTGCACTTTAGCGGCTTGGCCTGTAACACGAAATCCACAAAGTAATTCGACAACACCCTATGAACGAGAAGAGAAACAAAGAAGGTAGCCTACAAACGACAATCAAAAAAATATCGGCGAGAAACGCAGATCTCTGCTCACGTAGTCTGCAAAGGAGAATCGAACCCTCGTGAGGTCCATTTTCTGTTCCGTCCTCTTGGCAGTCTTACTCCGAGCATTTGTGACGAAAACGAGATGAGTAGTAGAAGAAAAATTGGCAGAAATTGAAGCGCGTGCCCTATGAAGGAGAAGAGAAACCAAGAATCGAGCTCCTGTGGTCTTCCCCTGTCGGACCAAGGTAGTAAGTAGTCACACATAACGCGGGCAAGAAGAAAAATTGGCAGAAATCGAAGCGCGCGCCCTGTGAAAGAGAAGAGAAACCAAGAACAAAGCTCCCGTGGTCTTCCCCCGTCGGACCAAGATAGTAGGTAGTCACACTTACCACGGACAAAGAAAGATCGCAACAAATCGTGTCGCACGAACATCCTGTGAAGCAATTCGTAGGTTTGATTGCTAGCCAAAGATCGTCCGATTTGCTAACGGTCTTGCAACAACACCATGCGAACGAGAAGAGAAATGAAAGAACGAGATGCAGCACAGCCTGCAAAAGGAGAATTGAGCTCTCGTGGGATCCATTTTCTGTGCCGATCTCTTAGAAATCAAACCCCGCACCCTGTGAAGGAAACGAAATAATTACTAGCCAAGATCGCCAGTGTATGGTTTGTTGACGGCTGTGCGAACGACACACCTTGCAGACGAAAAGAACGAGAAGAGAAACCAAGAAGGTAGGCTGTGAATGACAATCGAGAAAGATCTGTCAGCGATCTCTGTCCACGTAGGCTGCAAAGGAGAACTGAACCCCCGTACTCATCGAGCCGCGGTAGTACCTTGTCACACCTACTACGGACAAAGAAAGCAGGCGCACGTGCAGCCAGCGTGTAACGCGTGGCATGTTTCTTTGCCTGTTCTGATGCATGTGTGTATTAATTGTATTTTAAAAGTGCCCTTACGCTATCGTACATGTCTTTACTCTGCGCCCTTAGTTTTCAAAATCACATTCTCATTAGCGTTTTGTGTACAAGGCGGGAAGGATATAATTCACCCACATAATAAATGAGTCCCCCGATTGCATATTCGGATATTTTATTCTGACAGTTTGAGAAAACTTGCCCTTCATTGTGAGTTACTTCCTACGAACTCAATATTTCACTTCTTTCGTATTTCTTTGATGTATTACGTCGATTTCATATCGTTTAGAAAGGGTTTATTATTTCGTACAATTTTTTGGATTGTTGCTATGCGTTAGCATAGCTATACGTGGACTGGATTGGAAAAAAGAGAAAGAAGGGTGGAATTTTCTTGTCGTGTACAAAACAGACGATAAAATTGTTGTAAAATTTTTAAAAATAAAATAAAATAACGGGACTGAATGATGGAGTCATTTTGAAAATCGAAAAGAACACAGAAGGGAATAAATCATTAACACATAGGTCCGCAGTTCTATAGCAAGCATAGTTCTTTGTCGTTGGGAGGTATTTGTATTAGTTCATTTGAATTATCTATCTATCAAAGATCCTCGAGAGATTATTTTTGCCTTTACATATCACAAAAACTAAGATCCATAGCTCCTCCGAAATATAGAACAGACATATTTTATTCTAGTTGAAATTTTTTCTAAAAACTTCATGTGCAATAAATATATAGGTATCCAAACTACACTTCTGGGAAGAGGAAGGAAAGGACAAATGTTTAACACACCGCCAAAATAATTATTGATAACTGGTTAACATCAAACTTCAAAAATATGTTAGTGACAAATGTAGTCTAAAGCATACAGTCACAAGGTTTGCAAATCGTTACGCACATTCATAAGGTTTGTAATAGTTCTTGTGTCTAAGTTAACTTCACTAAATTTAATAAGATAAATTTTAGTTGACTAAATTTATATTCTATTTGGTCATTACATTACACATGCTAACTTCTGTTCACTAAAACCCATAAGTCAACCACACGAACAAACCCGTTTTTTGGTATAAAGGTAAAAGTAATTTTAATTTTAGGCTTTAATTTATAGCCTAATTTTTTTTTAAAGAGATTAGGACATAAATTAAAACTCTTTGTATATTTTCCTCTTCCAAACTTTCATGTATATTCACTTCACTTTCGTAAGATCGTTGTATTTCAAGATCATTCTTTTTCACCAGACGAAATATTTTTCAGAAGAACCAATATTACGTTCTCTTTGTTTGATCTGGTCCTGACTTGTTAGTATATACACCCCTCTAAAATTCATTATAAATTCTACTTTTTTCATAATCTTTTTGAAGTACCCTCCCTCAAAAGTTCATTTTCTCGAAGACACTTTTGGAAGAAACAAACGAGACTCGATCACACGTCCAGATTAGAGTTAAAGTCACTATTCCAGATTGCTGTATGTGCACATGTGTAATCCGTGGATGGTTCTATAAATAATTCTACTGTAACGTGAGATGTTGTCCTATCTTCTACAACATGCTCTTGCCTTCATATCAACGTGTATTTTATTTAATCTATTTGATTACTTTAAATATAATACAACTTCAGATAAATGTACGCAATATTTAATTTAATTTGTAGATTCAGTCCCGTTTCACTTTTCCTTACCAATTAGATTGAAAAAATTCTCTTCATTTTCATCTGCTTGTCCTTTTCTTTCTTTCTTCCAAAAGTTAATGTTTCATGTATATTTCTCCTCTTCCAAAATTGAAAGAGATGAAAATATACATGCTAATAATAAACTTACTTACGATGCTTGCCTTCCATATGCACCACTTATAACACCTGACATGATACTTGGCAGTGAATCGTTTTGTTAAAAGGTCGAGGAAGATGAACAATTTTAATTCCTTTTCTCCGCTTGATGATAGAAATCAATGCGTTGATTCTTTCATCAAGCAGGGCACTTGGTTGATATTATTCACCTCATGTACACTGAAGTGTACATGAAGTGTACGTTAATTAATATTCTAATTTTTTTGATGGAAAATATTAGAATATTAATTAAAGTCCTCGGCAAACAGCACGATATAACAGTTACGGCTCCGGACTTATACCTCCAAGAACGCACCAGCCCTAGATTCTCTCTCGATGAGTTTGATACTTCGAGAGAGATTAACATATAATATTTATAAAATAATTCATTTTTTTACAATAGCTTATAAAAATAAACAGTCTTCACCCAGTATATTCACCCATGTACACTGAACGTTAATTAATATTCTATCCCTTCCGGCGGGAAAGGTTAGAACATTAATTAATGTTCTCGAAAAACGACGCATTAGGACAATTAGGACTCCGGACTTATACCCCCAAGAACACAGCATCCAGCTTTTCACTTATGAGTTCTCTGCGGATCAGTTGGCTACTCCCGGACTAGATAACATATAACATTTACAATTTAATTTAATTTTCTATAAAAATTTATTAAAATATATATTTAGAACACTTACATGTTTTTTGATAAGAGAAAACGAAATTCACTGTACAAGGCCGTGGGAAGGATATTGAACTGAAATGCAAGAGATATAGCTTCACGAATTTGCTTGACTAAGGTCTCTCAACACGAAAGTCGAGCTCGCTCGGATCTTTTCTTCGATTCATGGTTTGATCCGACCCGGACAGACAGACCGCCGACCGTTTCCCGAGCCGACCGTTTTCCCGGTCATCTGGCCATGTAAGCATAGTAGACACATAAGGCTTGTGTAACTCCCTATTTGTCCACTGAGGCGAGAAGGAATATAGACGGAGTATCAATAAAGCAAGTAACTTGAACAATGCGGAACCGCAATGGGTGCGTGAAGGCTACGAGAGAAGCTTGCTGCTGGCGATTCAAATCCCTAATGTCAAGCATGCATGTCAGGAACAACAGCAGCTAGCAACTACAAACTACATTCCCAGCTGGAAATGCTGAGATCTCTGTCACGGCCTGATGACTGAAAACACAACCGGCTACCAGTCACAGGTCCGATCAAAGAATGAGAGGTTCGATCGAGCTCGACTTTCAACTCGAAGGCGGGACTGAGTGTCAAGCACACATAATAAAATCAAAATCCATACTGAACCGCAAAGAGTACCAAAGATGAGAAATGCAACAAGGAGAAAAAAAGAGCATTGGAGCATCTTAACCACTCAAGAGAGAAATATGAGTAATAGCTAGAAGAAATAATCATATTTGTAACAAAATAAATAAAATATGAGCAAATGACTAATGAATAAATAATACGCACACACTTGAGGAGGATGCCACTAGAAAATGTGAAGAACTCATATATGTTCAAATATTTTAAGTCATCTATTTTTTGGAATATAAATTCATGTAGCAATAATTTGTAATCGTAAAAAGATGATGGTCATCATGATTATTTTAATAGTACTTATATCATAGTTCTGACACAAAATATTTGTGAATATTTTATGAAAAGAAACATAAGCGAATTCAGGGTTTAGGGTACATACCCTAATGTATTCTCTCATAACACGAAAACAGCACAAAGTGGTTGAATATGCATTGATGAAGTCTTCTTATATCGTTGAGACAATACTAGCATACAATAAAGCCTCGTTATAATCTCACGGTTTGTTCCCCACCTTTCTGCGACTGTATTAATACTTTAGCGGTAAAGAAAATTATGATTATAAAAATCTAGGTCAAAAAAGAAAACAACACATGATTTAAGATGTATTTCGTTTCATCCATGTTATGTTATTGTGATGATTGTGACACTTGGAGATAGGCTTTCTAATTTGTCCGAATGATCTTTCCAGACTTTTCTCGATCTTATCACCACTGGAATCCATTTCTCGTAAAGGTCAAATATGCATACCAAATGAGTGTGGGAGCAAAGATACACAAAAGAACAACCAGAAATATAGATTTGAAATTCTTTAAAATGATTTGTTGTATGATCATTTTCGCACAAATATTTTCTATGAATAAGCAAACATGCGCAATGTTTAATTACTACACGGAACATAGCACAGTTAAAATAGTTCTAAGATAAATCTATAATCTATATTTAATATTTAAATTTGATTTACCAAATCTAAATAATTATGAACTTTGGAAGAAAAACGTATAAGCGCAGTGGGTTCAAACGTAATCCCTTCTACTTCTGAGCTGAACGTGAAACGTGAACTCTGGAAAGAAGAAAAACCTAAAAGCAAAGTGAGTTCAAACGTAACCGTAAAGGTTTAGTAATATACTTCTACGTAAAGTTTTGTGTACAAATAAAAAATAATATTTTAATAACTTTAATTTATAACTTAACTATTATAAGAAAAATGATAAAGATATAAATTAAAAAATATGTATATTTTCTTTTCTGAACTTGGAAAAAAATGAACATAACTTAAAGAGTATGTACATTCTTCCTCTTCCGAACCTGGCAGAGGGTGAATACATGCATGCTTATCATGAGAACATTTGAACACAATCCGATATGAGGTTTTCTTTATGTTTTTTCCCCAAACTGATCTGGTGGCTAGAGTCTTCTGTGGTCTATGTGTTTTTTATTGCTTCTTGAACTACATATTGCTATTAATCATAATGAGGTATATAATCACACTTCTCCTTTTTAACGACTAACATATGATGATAACAGTGTGATGGTCATATAACGAGTGAGTTACAAATAATAAATCCGTTCCTGAATATGTATGTTCATATAATGTTTTTTTATTATATCTGAATGTGATTATAACGAGATTTTACTATACTATGTAGTGGACAATCAATAATACCGTGCCTACAACCGGGATAAAAGTCTACACACGAGTGTCTATCTACACCAAAGACATAAGTCACGTAGGGGATGATGCTACCCGGGTGATGTCCATTCTTGTGTCCATCCATTTTCATCCATGTTTAGATGGAAGAAATATACGCACCCACTAAACATTCCTCTTGGAAGGGTTAGATCATCAATTAAATTAAATTTAATATTTATAAAAATAAATATTTTTGAGATAGGGTGAGACCATTTCACATATTTCACTCATCGTTTTTTAGTATTGTCAACATTCAAATGTAATACTGGAAATATAAATAATAAATACAACTATTTACTTTAGAAACCTAAATCTAAGAGTTTATAATTTAGTTAATCAGAAGTATAACTTTATATTATCTTTAGATGTTTGATCTTGTCGATAACTTATCTTCTTATTTTCAACATGTGTCTTTTAATGCTAAAGACTACCATTATCACAAGAATGGTTTGATCATTATTTCCAGATTCTGATGGCATCCTATTCGGTAATCACAACAACTAGAGTAAGTTAAACATCTCATGGACACAATATGCAACGTGAAGTTTTGCAAGAGCGAAGGATAAGCGCTGAAATAACAAAAAGAAATAATGATTTGGCTCACAACTGACTTTCGGAAATGTTTTTTTTTCCGGAAAGTATGTTAGGTAGATATGCAAGACACTGATCTTAGTTAAAAACATTTATTGAATTTATTGATTGTGTTTTAGTGTAACACATACTAGACAAAGTTGAAGCTGCGTTTAGATCGAAACACTTATCAATTCTATTAACTTTATACTCTAAAAGTATAAAAACATTACAATAGTAACTGAATGCACCATTAATGTTGTGGTGCGAGTTCACCATGTTATGAAAACATAGATCAGGGATGGTATGTCCATGTCAGGATAACAACTTCTGAATGCTGTTGTCTGAAGCTACTCCTGCAACACATGCATCAGTCTTCGTCTTCTTCCTCATGTTGTCGTGTCGTGGATCGACTCCTATCTGAAAATCCAAATATCAAATTAAAATAGACTTTTTACATAACTTTCTGATTTTCACTTTCATTACACCAAGTGGTATAGCTCATCTTCCCATGGGCATTTCATTTACTTTAAGTTAACGCTTAATGATAAAGCTACGAGGTTCGAAAGATGAGAAAATCAAACTAAGCCTTAGCTTACCGATGCTGATTGGATATTTGCGTTCCTAACACTATACTAAAGGTGCAAGGGGGCTGTGAGAAAACCTCACATATTGTGAACTGACATAAAGGGGTAACTTAAGATGCTAGCTTGTATATGCGATTTGTCGGTAGATTTTTTGGAGAATTAGGAGGTCCAATGCATACGCTCAAGGTGTCATTGAGATCAGATATGTGCAAGGTATGCGTTGGTTAACATGGTACGTGAAGAGGCGGGTCGTGGTGTGTGTTACTGAAGAAATGAGACGTAAGGAAGAGGATTTGGAGTGCTTCAGTAACATGTGAAGAAGATTTGGACCGTTCGGACCGTTCCGAAGTCTAAACTTGTTGATTTTGGATCCATCGATATCAGAACATCGAGTTCTTTCAGAAAATTGAAGACAATACGAAGTTTCAACAAACAATTTGGGACATATGAGAGAAATTGACTCCTTATCGTTAACTCCATAGCTATCTCGCTAACCGAGAACTCAACAATTGCTCTAATCTCTCGGAGCTCTCTAACTACCCTTTGGTCTAGCCTAGCTACTCGGTTCTTCGCCAAAGAACCCTCTACATCAGCTGCTCCTAACTCTTGCCTAATCTCTTGAAGAATCTTCAGTTCCGAAGTATCTAAGTCGATAGCGATGTAGTTCTTCAGTGTCGGTTCTACTCTACTTCGAAGTTGTGCAATCTGTTCCTCTTCCGAAACACAACGCCGCTTCAGATATGCAATCTCATCTCCGCGACGATGTCTTGATTGCAATCCCTCTGCAAACGCATCTCATCCAACTCCTTCTTCACGAGTGAAAGGACTTTCTCGTGTTCTTTCCCTTGTTTCATCTTCTAGCGAAGAACTTCCTCACGCTCTGAAGTCAGGTTTCGAATCTTCTAGGACTTCACCGTACTCTCTTTCTTTGCTTCCAAGACTACAGCGCGTAGAGTATCTTTCTCTTGCATCCAGTTTCTTCAGCCGAAGTGCATCGTCTATATCAACTCGGCCAAATTCAATTATCGTCTAACGACTTCCTCATATGTTCCTCGATTATTCTTTAAGGCAAAGAGTAATGATACGACAACCTCCTGCAAATACTTCACCGAAGAACTGAGTCGATGTACTTCATCGATGGTCGATGAAGCTGCATGTACTACATAGTTCTCTTCCTTCTTCTCCTCTTGCGGTGTATCTTCGTCCTCGGCGTCAATTTCTGCTGCTTCTTCGTCCTCGGCGCAGACCGTCCACGTACACTTCATCTTCTTCCGGGACTTCTGTACAGACCTCGGCGTGTCCTCCAAGATCTTTCTTTGCCCATTTCATCGGACTGGTGCTGGCACTTTTGCTACTTCCTCATCCTCTTCTTCCAAGTTTACGAGCTCAGGTTCCTTCTCAGTCGTCGTTTCTGTCGCAGATGTTGTCTTCGGTGCAGCTTATCCGGTCGCTCCTTCTTCATCTGCTACTTCATCGAAGAACTTCTCCAACTGTACATCTCTTACCAAGGTCGGCACAACTTCGAACTCATCGTCCTCGGCCGCTGCTGTGAAGCTTAACTTCTTCTTGTCTGCATCGGAAAGCAAGCCCATGCTCAAAAAACCGATACGAACGTTCTGATGTACACCATGTCCTCTTCGGCTCATAGTTTCTAAACATGCAGACATATGATCTTCGTCCAATGTGCTCGTTTCCGACGAAGAGCTCCTCGATAAAATTAATCTGCCTATTCGACATGTAGATAGTTTAGGGTTTAGGGTTTAGGGTTTAAGGTTCAAGGTTCAGGGTTCAGGGCACTCTTTTTTGAAAGATCGTCATGATTGCATTGGCAACTTCTCTCTTCTTCAAGTTACGATAGTCATTGATGTGATATCAATTCCTCCTTTGTGATACTTCCTTGAAGAGCCGTGGGAAATTAAGGACTGCTTCGACCGACGCCTGCGCCGAAGTACTATTGAAGAGGATGTTTCTCTCCTTCCGTGCATCGTCAATGCCTAAGACGAAGGACCAATGTGCTTCGGTCCAATTCGTAGGCCTCCCATACGAGTCGTTCAAAGGATGATGTCTGCATACTTTCAGCTCCTATACCAACTTAGTCGATACCATTCCCCACCAAGGTAGTAAGAGGAATTACAATCCCATCTCCTCCAAGTCCTTCGCGTATTGACGAAGTCCAACTCTGTTAACATCTAGCGTCCGAAGCCACGGTGGCTTGGTTGTCTGCCCTCGCATATACTGTAGATCTAAGTGACAAACGAAGTAGAAATGCTACGAAGAAAAGAGGTGAGAGACGAAGATGTCAGCTTCTTCCTCGCAATCTGACTTCGGGGAAGAGCAAATACTTCGTAGGTCAGAGAATGCGGCGCGCTCCGCTCCTGCTATCGCTCTAATCACTCTAATCACTATAAGACAAACAGCCTTAGTCATTTTACTTATATATCGCGATTGTCCTTCTGGACGTGTCGAAGTCAGAGTTTCCTTAGTCTCACTGATGTCCGCATTACTACCAAGTCATTCCTCTTCAACTTCGTCACAACTTAATCTTCTATAACTTTGTCATTCAGATTTCATTCGCCTTACACAACACATCGTTTGAAAGTTGTTCGTCCGAGGAATTCAACTATGAGGAAGTCCTATCCGAACTATCTCCATAAATTCGATAGATTCTTTCAGAATGGAGATTCTTCACTTAAACTTCTAATTAACACTATTCTACTCCTATCTTCTATCTTCTACAACATATTGTTCTTATTTACTTTACAACTAATCAATTAATGAACAAAAATGAAAAATCAAAACTTCACACACCAATATCACACGATTCCAACCAAGTCCAAAAAACATCCAAATATAAACCCTTAGCTACTACAAGTCGTACATAATCAACTAAAACTCTAACAAATCAAAAAAGATGAAAATTGTAGTAAAGAAACCAAAGAATGCATATATCTGAGAACTTCTGCTTTTTGCCTACAATTTTCATATATTGAGTGGGTCTTCCACCTTGACTCTGTTCGCTCCAAGAACTCTCGGATCTGACTCTCGACAGCCGAGATATCTCCAATTTTCTATCGAATGATAGAACCTCCAAAAACTCTTTCATGCGGCTTAAAATCAAGTACACCCGCAAAACAGACTGCTTGATTTGAGATCCTTCTTCTCTGGAAGATAGATGTGACTATCATGAAGTCAACAAGACTCCAAACAAGCCATTTGGAGTTCCTCTCACAAAACCACGCAAGAAATTTGATCGCAAGAAGCAAAAAACTGATGTAAATCACTCTCTTGTGGTCAACTTCACTCACCACGCACAACACAAGAATCCGATGTACACACGATCTTTCCTATGCATATATACGGACTCCCTGATTGCATCGACATCAAGAACAAAGAGCTTGGCTCACCGATCACGAAGAGACTCTCGTGCTTTAAACCCCCATCCCCTTTTTTAGTATAAGGGGTTTGGGTTACCCATACTCCTCATTATCTATTAATCCGTTTTATGAAAAGTAAAATCTGGGCTACCTAGACACTTCTACATAATAGGATTTTCCACCGTCCGACAACCATTTTCGGTGATGGTTATCACAATAGGAAGCTAAGCTGAGTCAATGTTACACTTATGGTCAAAACACACGAAATTTCCATAGACTAAAAGTTCCTAATGACATGGTCGAACAGAGCAGTTATCAACTATCCACTATCAAAGACTGGCATGGGTTGCATCTTGGATTTTGTCATCCTCCTCATGTTGTTCAAGCATGCGAAGGGGGTTGAGACCTCTCTCCATTGTGCATTCTCCATAGTGAGGTAATCCTTCTCTTCTCACTAAGGCATATCGCTCCACAACTCCTTTTGCTTTTATGTTTGTTGCTTGATATCTTAATAGAATTATTGAGCATAATGCATTTCTAATTACTGAGGTTAATGTCTGCTATGGCACAAATGGGTGTAGGGAATCTACATTCTTTTTAGAAAGAGTATAGTATTTGATTATTTTCATGATTCTTTCTTCAATGTACTGAGAATTGATAGTTTATTGTTTGCATGTTATGGTGATGGGGAATAATTTCCAATAAGAAGAGATGCAATTTGTTCTTCAAGTCTAGCTCAAGCGAAATGACTGAGATTATCATGAATGCCTAAGATATACTATGAGATCATTGTTCATTACTTACCATCTACTAAATTAGACCATTGTCAATGTCATATTTTCATGTTCTAACTGATTTCATCATGGTTGAGAGACTTTGGGGACAGTTCCCTTCTGATCGAGTGAACTATCATGTTAGAAGATGACCTAACTTGCCCCAAGTCATTAGGATTCCCTAAGATATCTTAGACTCTTGAAGCCGAGTGTGTCATGCATTAAGTCTTGGTGCCACACACGCTCGATATTTGAGATGATTACTAGAGGAAGTCACGAGTCGTATTGAGGATGTAGAGGATGAGCTGACAGTGTTGTAGAGATAGATGACCGCGTTCTTCTAGATGATGAGAGAATTGAGGGATACGAGATTGTAGTTGTCAAGGATAGTCATGATGTAGTTATAGACAACCAGGTGGATAACTTGGAGGAGGAGCCCCTTGCCGAGGTCACAGAGTCACCTCGAGAATACTGAGACAGAGTATGGTCTATGCGATCGGCAGAAAATTATATAGTTTACTGAGGTTTTTTGTGTGGTTTGCATTCCTTTTTGCTTCTCGCTCGTGATCACGAGCTTCCTCCAGTGCTGGCAATTGTAATTTAGTTGTGACGAAGACACAAGACTGTTTTCATGATCGACAAGATGGAGTTTGATCGAGATTCACTGGATGTTATTGGTCAGATGTACCATGCTACATTGTGTACAGATTTGAGTTACACCAACGTTGCTAGTATGCTTGAGGCAATGAGATTGAATGTGCTAATCGGGTCGCAATGGTACTTCCAAAGTGGCACAAGACGTACCGTAGGTTGGTGCAGTGCAGCTGAGAGCATATGGGCTGACCAAAAGAAAGTTGTCTAATCATCACCGTTGACATCTACAGATTAGACCTTATTTTCTTTTTCTTCATATATCTTATATGTGTTTTTCACATAGTGAAGTTACAAATTGTCTTTGGTATATGTGCAGAGTCCTTGGTATTGTACATGGATTGTAGGTGAGACTCTTCTCGCAACGAGTACCATGACATTGTGTCCTTCATCAACGTAGTGGACAATCGAGTGATTGAGATGATCACCATGACAACGGTGGAGTCAACTAGTTCTTGGCAGATTGACACAGTTGCAGTGGAGAAAAACATCCAATTACTTCTTGACAAAGACTTGATCATATCTGAGATCATATCTAAGATCATACATGATGATAATCGTATCGTGGATGCCATTATTGATAGAGTTTAAGGTTTAGGGTTTAGCTTGTTCTCTTATTTGCATTTTTCATTTCTCGTGATGAGTGTAGAGTTTAAAAGTTTTTTGAGCTAATTGTCTTGTATGTGTTATAAGTTTGAGATCTGCAACCAAAAATATCTATAGCATAAAGCAAATAATATTGTCTTGAAGTTCAAGGAGGAGTTACATGAGATAAAGATGTCATCAAGAGATCATAATATTGAAGAGACAAGGAGCAAGAGGGAGTTGACCGTGTTATTGACTGCAATGTTGAAGACATATTTAGAGAAAAATTAGAATATTTTCAAATGATTTTGGATCCACGAGAAAGAGTTAGGACTTCGACTAGACCTTGATAGATGTTTTCTACAAGCATCCCTGGAGGTGCCCATAAGAAAATGCCACAGGCGTTTCTTATGGAATTTTCAATTGTTCTTTCTGTTTGTTGTTGTGTAGAAATCTACTTTGTCATAGTAATGATGTTAGATGACAGAGGTGAAAAACAATCAATGACAATGAATGTGCATTCAGTTCAGAAAGGTGACTCAATATGTTGAGTAGAAAGTTGTCATGTAGAAAGTTGACCGCTGGAAAGTATGTTCAGTAAAAAGTTGACAATTGGAAAGTTCCAGTTTTTTTCACTTTCACAACAAGTTTGCAACTAAAAGAATCCACTAGGACAAGTCGCACGAGGCGAGATTAACATGTGCTGCCATGGATTAGAACGAGAATTTTCCTCATGAGATGATTCTAAGGAGATAACGTCCACAGAACGACACTACTATCCGTAGGAGGCCAACACACAATAAGGTCCTTGTTCCCCATACGAGCATTTGGAAAGATGAGATCCAAGTGTTCATTTTTATTATATTCTCGTACCGCATAAGTGACATATAATAAACAGTACACGTCACGTACTCTCTAATGTGTGACATGTATTATTTAGTCGCTCTTTCAAAAATGTTATATGTTCATCTCTATGTAAGTTCATACTTATTTGATACTATTGATGTTCTCGTCCTCGTAAGTTACGTGAGTGTTCATGCTATCTTATCAAACTTTTGCATGAAGGTTGTCCAAGATAACGCGAGGTTCTTGGCTATGAAGATATCATATGCTGAACAAAGGCAAGATAGAGAGAAACAACCACGAGAACAAACTTCACAAGATATACAAACTTCTACTTTATATACACTCAATTCTTTTTCTCTAAGAACATAGAATTGAGAAACATACATGAGTGATATGTAATCTACATCCTACCTCCTAAAACAAGTCTATAGATCTCAACTTACATCCAAAACTACTGAAGCGTAGCTCAAAACAAAAGAAACATCTCTTTGCTAAAATAAAGCTTTGCATCAATATCACATGATTGAAATCCATGTTCAAAAAACACTCATGTACAAATCCTTAGCTAAAACTATCTACCTCAAGCTGTACATAACCAACTAAAACTCTAACGAATCAAAAAAGATGAAAATCATAGCGAAGAAATCAAACAAGGCTTATATGAGAACTTTCTCTTTTCACCGAGCGGTCTTCATATATCGACAAGGTCTTCCACCTTGACTCTATTGGCTCTAAAAACTTTCAGATCTGACTCCTGACAGTCGAGATATCTCCAATTTTTGAACGCTTGTGATCGAATCTCTAAAAACTCTTCTTTGCTGCTTAAAACCACGTGCACATGCAAAATGGACCGCTTGATCTGAGATCTTGCTTCTCTAGTAGATAGATGTGACTACCTTGAATCCAACGAGACTCGTGACAAGCCGTTCAGTTCTCCTCGCAAAACCATGCAAGAAATTTGATCGCAAGAAGCAAAAAAACGATGTAAATCGCTTCTCTGTGATTCAACTTCACTCACCACACACAACACAACAATCCGATCTATGTAAGATCTTCTCTTATGCGTAGATAAGGACTCCTTGATCGCATAGACACCAAGAATGAAGAGCTTGGCTCATTGATCTTGAAAAACACAAACCAACAACTACGAGGTTAGTTTATTGCGAAGTAGTTTTAGGGTGAAGTTACTTTGGAGGAAGTGTTCTTTTTAAGAAGTATCTTCGATGTGAAGTTCTTCTTAAGAAACAGTTCAGAAGAAGTGTGCTTCGTACTTTGGCAGAAGAAGAGTCTTCTTCATCATAGTTTTTGATAACAGTAGTAGTGAAGATAACTTAGTGTGAAGATACTTAGCATCTATGGTGATAGACGCTACTTAGTAGCACTTCATCAGTACTTCTCTATGAAGACTTGTTGTCTGTGGTTATGTATCTTTGTTTTTTATCGTTTTCTTTAGGTCTCTGATCTGTTTAGTATCTGTTATATTATTTGTCAGGATTATCAACTCTGTCTTGTTGAATAGATCTAAGTTTGATCTCTACTGAGACGGATTTCTGCCCTTGAGAATAAAAGACAATCATAAAGAATCACCTTTGTCACTTGTTTATTACATTTGGATGATATTTACTTGCATCTGTGGGTTTGGTCTTTTCTACTTTCGTGCATCTTTTGGTTTTCTTGTGTGTTACAAAGCTCTCTTTTGAACAGATCGCTCATAAATACTTCAGATCACATGGAAGATGAATTCAATGAGACATTAGGATTTCGTATTGTGGCAAGTGTAATCATAGACAAGACTCTCCACGAAGATTATAAGAACACAATTGTGAAAGATGAGCAAAATGAACTAATGAACGAGAGAACTGAGCAAACAATGAGGCGGTGATCAAGAACTCAAGAGAACTCACTAAGAACGAGCGAGCGATAGAAACTGTAGAAAATATCAAAGCAAATGTTGTTACAATCGAGTGGAAAGCAAAAAATGAACAAAATGTCTTTATGACCAGGCATAAAGTGAAATGAACAAGATGTAAGGAATAGAGAAGAGCAAGAGACAGCGTGTACCAAAACATGATGTTCGAATGACATAGTTTGATGTAGAGCAGCACACAAAGTCACAACTTGTTACTAAGGAGAAAATGGACCATGAGATGCCACCGGTGTCGGAGTGTAATCCGTCTACCTAGGAAAGCGCCGGGCTTCTGGCTGTGGTTGTTCACTCAAGAGGTTGGCTTTCAGGTCACAATAGGGCTATAAACACTCACACAGATGTGTAAGATCTAGTAATATACCCAGAAGGCGAAATTCAGGTCTAGCTGACAGTAATAGGATTCGGCGGTGAACTTTGACACTCACGGAGAGGAAAACTATGAAGGTTTAGACCTCTAAACTTCCCCTACATGCAAATGAGGTACTACTGAACTCACAGACGAAATTTCAGCCTGAGATCAAATTCTGACACGGAGATATGAACAGAAAAGTTTTGAGCAAGAAAACTACGGCAATTTCTGGTACCTAGCTGGCTATTTCAACCTATAACAGGAGTTTGGCTCGATCAATTTCGAAGTTTCTTACAGGATTTGCAGTCTACAGGGTGTTGAACATCCATGTGAAGTTGGGACTCCTGAATGTACACAGAACTGTAGATCTCCTCCTCTGAAGTCGCTGCTCTAGATTAAGAGCTTTTCAGACCCCCTCAGCTTCAGCGGCCGCCCTGAACTACTCAGTTGCTCAATCGATATGAAACTTTTTGTGAAATCGTAGCCCTACTGGCGGAGAACACAACCTCGAAGTTTTGAAGCAATTTCCTCAAATCTGTTGCGAGTGACACTGAAAACCCTAAATCCAACCAAAATGATTCAATTCTAGCACAATCCGAACTTCAATTGCTCATAACTCCGTCTTTATTGACTCAAATCGATCGAAATTTTCACTGGAAGTGCTTGGCATGACGAGACCTCTCTCCCTGTGCTCTCAGATTTCGAAGATCCCTCACCAAATGCTCGAACTCCACTCTAGAGCTCTGTTTCTAAATTTAGAGTTTAACAAAAGACAAAAATGGACCAATGGGAGTTCATAGCTCCACTTGGTTGTCCTTTAGTACCCTAAACCACGTGGAAACTTAGTTTTACTCATAGGCTACCACGTCAAGCCCCCTAGAGTACCAGCGTAAAACTTAAATTACTTAAAACAACACGCAGCCCCGAAAAATAACTTAAATCAGCTAGAAAGCGTGCATGGGCGACACGCAAATACAACCCATGAGCTTAAGCCCTATCAACATGGTAATCAACCTACTAAGACTCAAAATAGTGTTAACACCGTATGCAAAGGTGTCAAACATATACATAAACGACTAGAAGTAATATAAGCTAACTTCTAGAACTACTAAACTCAAGCGTCGGAGTAGAAATATAACATGTAGCCGCCAAGTAGCGCGACATCCACCCCCTCTGAACCTGCACATCCTCCGGTATGTGCCATCCAGATCAAGACTCTTCAGCTTCGACTTCAAACTCATCTTCAACCTGCATTGAGTCTTCAGCTTCATCCTCTGTAAACTCTGCAACGTTCCAATCCTCTCCTCTCCTTCTAAAGAGCTTGATTCTCTTTCCTGCGACTGGTACCTTGAGCACTGCACCATCTAACTCTCTCAAGGAGTATGTGGCATTATCATAAACTTATAACACCACATAAGGTCCAAACCATCTCTTGGAGAACTTTCTGATAGTGCTATGCTGATTATCAAGACTACTATCATAGACTAACACCCAATCACCTTCTTTAACTGGTTTGGGTCGTAATCTATGCGTTCTATCAAATCTGCCTTTGTTTCTCTCTCTAGCAGTCTTCAACCTTTCCACAGCTTTGGCAACATCCTCAGGTCTTCGTTCTAACTGCTGGATCCTTAATGCAAGAAGATCCTCCGTACTTCTACCATCTTCCCATGGCAAAACATTCCAAGTAGACACAACCTCCTCAATCGGCATCACAGGTTTCTGTCCTAGTATCAATTCTGCTAGCATGTAACCTGTAACGGTACTATGAGTTGTACGGTCTGCCCATAAAGCAAACGGTAGCAGTCCAGGCCATTCACGGATCTTACCCTTGCAAGCTTTTACCAAAGCTTTGATGATTGGCGGATGACCTCTTTCGCTCTTGCCATTCCCTTCAGGATTGTAAGCAGTGGTTAACGCCAACTTGATTCCCAATCGCTTGAAGAACTCAACTGCTTCTTGTGAATCCAGCTCACCCCTATCTGCAGTGATCTTTCCCACACACCCATATCTACAAATAACATCTTCAAGTAGAAAGTGGCAGACACTAGCAGTGGTCTTCGTCCTCAAGGCACGGCCTTCAACTTGGTTAGATAGATCTTCTCTAGCCAAGACTAGATACCTCATTTGTCCAAGTCCAAATGGCATAGTTACCAGATCAACTACCCATTTGTAATGAATGGCTAAAGGATAAGTAGGATGCAATCCATCACAATGACGTACGTTGGAATACATCTGGGAGGGTATACAGGATGAAACAAACTGTACTACATCCTTATACATACCCTTCCACCAATACTTCTCCTTCATCTTGGCAAATGTAGCCCAAACTCCTCTATGACCGGCCCATAAACTCTCATGGAACTCCTTGATCAGCTTCTGCTGCAATTCCAAGTCACATACCACTCGTTGCGGTATACCTCCTTGTAGCTTAGGGCGCTTCCATAGATGTCCTCCATGTAAAAAGTAACCATAAGCTATTCTACGGATCCTCTTGAAATCTGCATCAGACCAGCCTTCTTGCCTTTCCAGTGAACTCAAATAGCGTCCAAGATCCAACCACTCGTCATCATACATAGTTTCCTGAAAAAACTCCAACGAGGCTGCAAAACAGCTTCTATCTCTTCTAGCAAGAGCACTAGAATAGAACTCTGTTCCCACATCCTCCTGATCATCTATCATTTCTTTCTCATCGTAATACCTAGCCCTTGATAACATATCTGCCACAGGATTGTCTTTTCCTGCAATATGTCTAAACTCTGGGTTCAAGGACTTGATATATGCTATCCACCTCAACATGGCAATATCTGGAGTTGTACAGCTAGTGATCATTCCTAAGAGAGGTAAACAATCTATCTCCACAATCACAGGTGCTCCTATCAAGTATTCCTTATCACTCTTCATCGCAGTAACTGCTCCCCATAGCTCTCTCTTGACCTGAGGGTAGTCTCTCTGCCGTGAACTTAATACCTTAGCACCAAAACGCACCACATATCTATTTCCTTCATGATCATCTTGTCCTATAGCCCATCCAATGCCAATAGGACTAGTATCAACAGTAAGGATAACAGATCTGCCCAACTCATATGTTACCTTCCGTAGAGTTGGTGGTGAAGCCAAAAGATCCTTCAACTTCCTCATAGCATCGCTTTGCTCCTCTTGCCACTGAAATCTTTGCCCCTTCCTCAGCAGCTTGTACAACGGATCTGCTACATGAGCAAAGTGTGGAATCCATATATGATAAAACACACATGCACCTAGAAATCTTCTCACCTCGGTAACTGACCCACATGTTGTTCGGACAAGGTTTCCGACCATAAGATCCACATAGGTGCCCCACTATTAACACCTCCTGTTCTCCAAATACAGACTTTGCTCCTGATAAAGTCAAATGAACCTCCTCCAATCGACTCAATATCTTATCACAGTCAGCTATGTGATCTGCAACAAACTTACGGCACCCCCTCTGATCCATTACCTCATTCTTCTCCTCCTCAGCACACCCTTTGATCGGCACATCATCAAGGAATGGCATAGTTTTTTCAGGAATGAAATCCCTCAAAACTTTATTCATTCCATTCATCATATGTGCTACAGAATTGGTAGCACCTTGTGGCAAGGTGCACATCCTTAGTAACCCCAAAGGTGTCCTCATTGTAGTCAAGTCTCTACTCTCAGAGGATAACTGAAACTGATCGTAACCTGAATATAAGTCTCCCATTGAATAGATAGCATGACCAGCAAAAGCCTCTGCAAACTCGTCTACAATAGGTCCTATACCCATATTCCTGATAGTCACCTTGTTAACTGGCTGCATATCTTGAATGAATCTCAAAGCTCCACTCTTCTTCGGAACAGTAACCCATCTGCTAGAGTAGGGAGCTATAGATGGTTCCAAGATACCCATCCTAATCCTCTCATTGAGCAAGTCTATCAACTTTGGTAGATGAGCTCTAGGTACAGGGATAGGACGTAGATTCCAAGGCACATGCGGTATAGTAAAGATTACCATAGGTGCAACTACACTTGGATCTACACATCCTACTTCATGTGACTCAAACGCAAACGCCTTACCATGTCTAGATAGCATCTCCCTGAAGATCTTCTTCTCTTGCTCAGTAAGAAATCCATCACCTCCAATCCTCAGGTCCTTCAGTGTTGTTTCTGTAAACTGGTGCCCAATTCTTGTCGGTCCTCTAAGCGTCGGTTCTCGTGCAGCTTGCTCCATCTTCTGATTGTAATCGAGTGTAAAGGCAAAGCCACTGGTTTGACTTTCTTTGTCACTGACTTGTACTTGGTCTCCACATACACCTCTTGCCGATTTATAAACTTATCAATTACATCATAAAGCTCCTTGGAGCTCACTCTCACCACTCTATCTACATCATCTATAGAACTTTCTACTATCGAGATCAACTCCCCTATAGTATCTACCAAATACTGCTCTTCAAACACTCCAGATACGTATTCATCTCTTGCTAACTCTCCATTATCCCACAAAGACTGCTGTACATACTTCACATGTTGCCTCTCAAACCTCTTCAGATTCTCAACCTTCCTATAACATACTGATCCACATGACGTCAATCCCAAGAAGCTAGTGGATAAAGCTTCCTGCTTTACTGGATCAGGCGAGAATCCTATCTCTACTGTACCGTTCAAGTCTCGCTCTTCAATGGTACTCTGCCAAAACCCCTAGACTCTCTAAACTCCTGAGTAATCTTAGGCAGTGGACGGTCTCTCAAGCTATCACGATTCCTCTCATGTTCTGCAGCAACAGTCAAAAACTGAACAACTCTTTTGCCGTCTCTACTACGTATCCTAGCATAGGCTGAACCATCATCCATAACTCGTGTCTCTATTCTAACAGCAGTAATGTAAGGCTGCCCTAGAATGATAGGATAGGTTGACATGTCTTGCACAAAGAAATTCTGAACATCAATGATGTCACCCACAGTTACCTTGATGTTGGGACAAGCACCATAGAGTTCTCCCCTCTGGTTGTTGGCAGCGCGGATAAGCCATCCGTGGTCGGTGTCTATGGACCATCTCCCACGCTTGTACAGCTCCTTAGACATCAGATTAATCTCTGAGCCATGATCAATCAATGCCACCACAGGTTCCTCTAGATCTCTCAGCTTCACTAAGGTCTCTGTGGTTGCTCTCGCCCAATGGTTGTGAGAATAATGGCTCTTCTGTGATGCTTCCACCTCATCTTCAAACCTCACGTGCTGATCTAATCTTCCCTCTGATACTTGAGAGCAATAACCAGCAATCTCATCTTCCTCATCTTCCGACAGTTTGGTCCCTAGAGCGTTAAGCGTAGCTGCTTCACCCAAAATCTGACGTTTCCTCTTGATGATATCTATAATAACCTCATGGAACTCACGCTTTGCAATCCCAAGAATCTCACCCAAAGTAAACTCAACTTTCCCATTCAAGATACGGTTCTCTAACACCTGCTTCAAGTCTGTAGCAATCTCAATGTCAGACTGAAGTTTGTATGCAGGCATCTTACCCTTCTCCTTGCTTCTCTCCTTCTCCTTTGGTGTTGTAGATGGTAAATCCTCCATAGTCTCCTCCCGAGTAGGTGTTGTCTTCTGCCTTGCATCTGGTCTAGCCCTTTCACTCCTTGTAGCAGGTCGTTTGGCTGTAGAAGCCTCACCTGCATCCTCCCTCCTGCGTTTTTCTTCTAGTAGAGCTTCATGCTGACTTCTTGCAACATAAGCATGCACTGACATAGTATCCACAGGGTCATTCCATCCTGTAGTTTCTCTAATTGAGTTGTCAACCCTTCGTAGCACATCCTTGTCTAGCTCTGTTCTAGCTACGGACCGCACTACATCTGACCACAACCCAGTAGTCCCTTTCTCTCTCTCCATTTCCACTTTCACTCCACACGTAGCAGCATTCACAAGAGAAACAACATGTGATGCTGATATATCATTCACAAGTCTCTTCATACCACCCTTGCCAAAGTTGGTTCCCAACATCATCCCAGTCTCTCTCAAATGGATCTTACCATCTTTGAAGAAGATAAGATCCTTCCTCAATGCATCTGAAAACTCCCCACAATCTCTTCTTACATGATCTAGGCTATCACACCATATACAACGATGAACAAAGCCTTCTCTCATCTGAGATCTCTGCATAGCAGGCTGTACATTCTGCTCCTTCTCTTCTAACCTAGTGAGCTTAAGCTTAAGCTCTTTCATACCCTTAATCAACTCATCAAGCGGTGAGTCTTCCTCTCTAGCAATTACCAAAGCGGGCTTAGCAGGCAACTGCTTGACAGGAATTATCAGAGGTGCTGCTTCACTTACCACCAACTTGTCCCTTCTTCTCTGTCTCTTGGTCAGCAAAGAGACAGCCTCTTCAACCTCCTTCCAGTCAGTCTTCAATCCTCTCTCCTCACTCTTGTCTTCCAGCAACAGCTCAAGCTTCTCCTGAATAGTCACGTCCGCTGCTTGTAGGAAAAGCTCGGTCTTCTCCACCTCTAATGTAAGCTTTTCTGTCCTAGAAAGCTGAGCATACTGACAATCAAATTCCCTTAACAACTCATTTACAGACAAACCTTTGTTGGGCTTAACCACCCACTCCAAGAACGTTCTCTTGGTCACCCTCTCTGAATCTTCAGTGTAGTACTCCTCCTTCAAAGCTCGCATAAAGCTCTCCCAACTCTGTCCTTGCTGCTGCTTGACCTCCTTCACACGCCCACGAATCTCAAGGACAACAACAAGCTCAAAGTTCTCCACCATCTCCTTCTCAGACACCTTGTTCACCTCCATCTCCCTAGCATAGTATCGCACATACTTGGAAATATCTGTACCCTTGAACTGGTCCATCTGGTGCACCACAGATTGCAACGCCTTGGTTGCTAACACCTCCTTCCTCTCTGTGCTCTGCTGCTGCTGCATGAACATGGAAAAAGTCTGGAACATCTTCATCGTAACAGCATCAAACTGAGTAGGTTGCTGAGCAGCAGCAGCACCTCCACTTGATGATCCTTGGTTGGCCATGATATCTGATCCTGTAACACTCTTAAGAAAACTCCCACCCTAGGTGTTTCACGTCGAGTTCACCAAAAAGAGAGTATGTCGGAGTGTAATCCGTCTACCTAGGAAAGCGCCGGGCTTCTGGCTGTGGTTGTTCACTCAAGAGGTTGGCTTTCAGGTCACAATAGGGCTATAAACACTCACACAGATGTGTAAGATCTAGTAATATACCCAGAAGGCGAAATTCAGGTCTAGCTGGCAGTAATAGGATTCGGCGGTGAACTTTGACACTCACGGAGAGGAAAACTATGAAGGTTTAGACCTCTAAACTTCCCCTACATGCAAATGAGGTACTACTGAACTCACAGACGAAATTTCAGCCTGAGATCAAATTCTGACACGGAGATATGAACAGAAAAGTTTTGAGCAAGAAAACTACGGCAATTTCTGGTACCTAGCTGGCTATTTCAACCTATAACAGGAGTTTGGCTCGATCAATTTCGAAGTTTCTTACAGGATTTGCAGTCTACAGGGTGTTGAACATCCATGTGAAGTTGGGACTCCTGAATGTACACAGAACTGTAGATCTCCTCCTCTGAAGTCGCTGCTCTAGATTAAGAGCTTTTCAGACCCCCTCAGCTTCAGCGGCCGCCCTGAATTACTCAGTTGCTCAATCGATATGAAACTTTTTGTGAAATCGTAGCCCTGCTGGCGGAGAACACAACCTCGAAGATTTGAAGCAATTTCCTCAAATCTGTTGCGAGTGACACTGAAAACCCTAAATCCAACCAAAATGATTCAATTCTAGCACAATCCGAACTTCAATTGCTCATAACTCCGTCTTTATTGACTCAAATCGATCGAAATTTTCACTGGAAGTGCTTGGCATGACGAGACCTCTCTCCCTGTGCTCTCAGATTTCGAAGATCCCTCACCAAATGCTCGAACTCCACTCTAGAGCTCTGTTTCTAAATTTAGAGTTTAACAAAAGACAAAAATGGACCAATGGGAGTTCATAGCTCCACTTGGTTGTCCTTTAGTACCCTAAACCACGTGGAAACTTAGTTTTACTCATAGGCTACCACGTCAAGCCCCCTAGAGTACCAGCGTAAAACTTAAATTACTTAAAACAACACGCAGCCCCGAAAAATAACTTAAATCAGCTAGAAAGCATGCATGGGCGACACGCAAATACAACCTATGAGCTTAAGCCCTATCAACATGGTAATCAACCTACTAAGACTCAAAATAGTGTTAACACCGTATGCAAAGGTGTCAAACATATACATAAACGACTAGAAGTAATATAAGCTAACTTCTAGAACTACTAAACTCAAGCGTCGGAGTAGAAATATAACATGTAGCCGCCAAGTAGCACGACACCGGACCAACACTAGAACACGAAAGTCAAGCGTCAAGATAATTTCAACATCAACCATTAGGTGAGAGAGAGCAAACCAGCAAGTGTGAGGGAGAGAACCTACAACAAAGAAAAACCATGCGCATGGAGAAGTCTGTCCATGACAGACTCATGCACACAACAGACGTACTAGCACCCGATGGCGTCAGACTGCAAGATAGATAGGCAGCTTAGCGGACCTTGTCCCACTGTCTGTCCCTAACCCAAATGACAAATGACGTAGGGATGAAAATCTTGAGGTCCATTTTATACGGAGAAGGGAAGGTTTAAATAAATGATCTATTCGTTTACACATTCTCAATGATTTCTCTCTCCGTCACTCTTTAACATGTGTTAATAACAACCAAATAATCGCTAATGGATTATTTTTCTCAAATTTTATAAGTTTCAAGAAGAAATATTCGTAATAGATTCTAAACTCATCGTGTTTTTATATATCTGATATTTATTTTTTTACAAATGCACACGACTTTTTTCTCAAAACATCACAATTTCAATCATTCAATAAGGTATTGATTGTTCTAGGCTCAAATAATCATCACAAAATCAATAAAAGAATCAATAAGAATATCAAATACAAATGTTACACATTATCAGCTAAAAAATTGAGCAATGAATGAATCTGGTACAAATTGAGAATTCTCAATTGACTCATTGACTACTTGAATCTCTAGAACTGATGACTCGACATCACCAACGGTGCTAGGGCTTGCTTCATATGTAGGTTCTAAATGAATATGTTTAGATTTCTGTAAATCATCAGTATAATCCAATCATTGAACATGACAACGTCTTCTCCGGTTGGTGCTGATACATCAAACTATGTTTCCTTCCTTTATGAGTTTCTACTTTTGCATCGAGAAGCAGCTTCATGTTGAAATTCGAGAAAGAATATACATAAATTGACGGTCGATCTCAACAGAAATACAATGTCAACTTGCTTGCAAATTGGAAACTAATGTAGTGCTTGATCCAAAACACATATCCATCACCTACGGTCCTTCATCAAAAAATTAGTTGATCAGAAGAGAAAGAAATCATCAAGAAATCACCAATTGTGATTTCTTATATACGTTTATAGGTTTGCCGTAACAGAGGATCACCTTGCATGAACAAGATAGAGTCACAATACTTGTTTCTGGATAACCAACACCAGAACCGAAATGAAGCATAGAAATCTTTTCGTTCTTCGACCAAAGTACACTACTCGTGGTTAATCGTAACGCGTGGACCTCCTACATTTTTACAGTTGATCTTGATCCATACACCTGACTCAACTCTACAACCCCTATTGGATAATGTTTTTGCAACATCAATTGCCTATTGAAAACTATATAATATAATCATCGTCCAATAATCAGACATATACAACTGTGCAAAATGAAGAAGCATCTCGACGATATTAGCTTTTGTAAAAGCTTTTGAGTCATCCTACATACAATGCTCAACTGAAATCCATACTAAATATTTGCAATGACCAAAGTGAATATTTGCTTCTAAATCGAAGTAGACATTTTATGCACATATGCAAGATATACTTTCTCATTGTAAGCAAAGTTTACTCCTTCTTTACACTACGTCCAAAACGTGTTTTGCCTTGCCGAAATCATCTCATCATGTTCCTTTAGCTCCTTGTAATAACGAGCACGTTCCAAATAATCTAAAAACTTTGGAGGAAGAATTTCCAACAAAGTTTTCATCTTCGATGATCTTTTCTTCTATCTAGGTTCGACTGGCTCCTCAATGTCAAAAAAATATTTAGAAAAATCGATCCAATGAGATTGAACTTTCTAAAAAAAATAACAAAAACATGAATTAAATAGTTAGAACAAGAAAGGTTGGAGCATGTTCGTCCATGATCACGACATGTTGTTAGCATATATCGAGGCATGTCTATATATCCAATATTTTTTTATTGCTAGAATTGAGACAACATAAAGTCTAATTTTGCTGGTGAAAAACCCAAAGCATATTTTTGAACTTGGAGATAAAATCTCTGGTTTAGGTCAGAATTCAGATCCTTTTAAGTCGTATGTGAGAGCGTAAGGATGATGCTCTCGGGCAAGTAGACAACAAAGATATAATGTGTTTTTCTGTAAACTTGATGGGAACTATGGGGTGAAAGATTTTCATTCTTTTTGTAAGAGTTTTATCTATTACTTGAGGAGGAGGCCAACAACTTGTGCAGTTGGATGCTACGACCATATTGATTCAAGCTAAGTTTTCACTTTGCTCATGCAGCAACAAGTGATTTCAGAAGAAGAAAACATTGACAACGAAGGCGTTGCAGTCTTCCTCGCATACTCATCTCCTCCATCTTCTGATGGAGCGGAAAAATCAATTTTTACTTGAACTTTACGCTGAGGAAGGTTAGGTAATAAATTAAAACTTCAATTAGATGAGGTGTGTTTATAAATAACTTAACCTATTCTTTGAGAAGGGTTTGATATCAGACTTCCTTGCATATTCACCTCATCCAAACTTGGAAGAGGGGAATATGCAGAGAGCTTTAATTTATATCTAACTCTTCCTTTTTGAGAGGTTAGGATAAAAATTAAAACTTAGAAATCAGAAATCAGAAATCAGAAATCGTGAGATTCATAGATCTTGATACCAAACAATGTTTCCGTTCTCGTGAGACACTTATGGGTTTTGTATAGTTGGAGTGAACATGTGTAATCAAGTTACTAAATAGGTTTAAATTTGATATTATAAATTTGACACTTTAAATTTAGAAAAACTAACTTTTTTGATCTGAAAAAGAAGTGCAATTTTTTATTAATTAGTAACGGGTAAGCTATTACCTCATCAACTAGCTAATCAGTTGACTGAAGTAATCATTTGCAAACTCTATCCTCGTGACTTTGCACTTTTCACTGCATTTTTCATTAATTATCACTTTTCACTGAAGGCTGACACCTAGAGACTTTATGCTTTACACTGCATTTTTCACTAAATTATTTCACTAAAGATTGTTGTCAGTCAATTACTGATGATTATTTTAATCATTTGTTAAACATTTTTCTTTTTCCAAAATACAATTTGGATGCATATTCAATCAAAACTCGCAGTTACGTGAGATGTACTTGTGACAAACCGTGGAGAGATCCTTCTAAGGGTCCTTGAAGAGAATTAATTAACTTAGTACCTAACCCTTCCGGCCGAAGGGTTAGGTAATAAATTAATGAGCATGCCACCCTAGTCTGAAGATGGAGAGGGTGATTACTTCATATGGTTAATATCCTTCCCCTTGTACAGTGAATTTCGTTTTTTCTTATCAGAATAAGTGTAAGTGTTATAAAAATTTATTTTTACAAGCTATTATAAAAAATTGAATTTTTTTTAAATATTATATGTTAATCTCTCCCGGAGTAGTAAACTCGTCGACAGAAAACTCATAAGTGAAGAACAGACTGGTGCGTTCCTGGGATATAAGTCTGGAACCGTAATTATTATATCGTGCCGTTTGCCGAGGACGTTAATTAATATTCTAATCCTTTTCATAGGAAGGGTTAGAATATTAATTAACGGTTGCCTGATTAACGGTTGACTGACATCTCCTAATACGGTTGACTGATTGAGAACTATGGATCCGAAAGTTGTGTGGGTTATTGTAAAGGAACTTTTGTCTATGACTTTAAACAACCACAAGAAAAAGAGACCATTATGTGGAAACAGAAAGGCGAACATCATCGGTGCGTTGCGTTGTAGGCTATTTAAGATCGGAAAATTGATTCGATCAGAGCGAATATCAGCCCTGCTTGCGGGCACCAATACCACGTAAACATTTTGTCCAGTAACACTACTTATACCGTGACCAGCGTTTAAGCATGTGTACACGTACACTTCCCCCAGGTAGCCGAAGTCCTGATATACGTCGGGTAGATGCTCTTTTTGGTAACTTCCACGAGCAACCAATGCTTGCGGAGTACCGTGCCTGAGATTCTTGAGCCCTACTCGTCCCTGCTGATCCAGTGGAGATTCCGGCCGCGGAAAATCCTCACACTCCTAGACTTGAAAAGTAAAGCGAACGAGTTCATTTGTAGCTCTCTTTGTAACCAGTCTGAACGTGATGCCAACTTTTCGAGTCTGCTGCTCGCCTCTCTTTACTTTTGCTTGATGTTTCCTGTGTAGGATTTTGCAGAGGTTTAGGGCTCTGCGTGCAAGCCTGAATTTTCACCCGTGTGTGGGTGTTTAAGTGTAAACAGTAGTTGTGACGGGCAAGCCTGGATCTTGTTTGTGGGCTGTTGCTCATTGACAGTGCGAATTCATTTTCAGGAGTTTTGAATCGGAATAGATTCGCACGAAAGTCGCCTTACCGTAGAGCTACAGGGCTGCTATAACATAGAGCTGGAGCGTTCACATCTTTCAGTGTGTGCAGGAACACATTAAGGATCCCTGTTGAGTTGGTAGTAGTCAACATGCCCGCTACCGTGGATGGAAATGGTAAAGAGCAGAAGAATACGGAGGCGAAACAGCTCTTTCTGAAAATCGGATTGGAGGAGAAAACAGCTCAAAATGCTGTGGCCAACTCTAAAGTCACGAGCAATCTGATCACCGTTATATCTGAGGTACGGGGTTCTTACTCGAACCTCCAGGATGTTGATTATCAGCAGTTTGAAGTTCATTACCCCGTGAAAATTTGAGTTGTAATTCGAGTTGTTTGTGGTGTAGGCCGGCCTGCAAGAAGGTTGTGAACGGTCCGTGGGGAACTTATTGTACTCGGTGAGTTTTTCCGAGCCAATTCGGTTCATTTTTGCGATTGGGACCTCGCTCCAGTTTCCTGAATGTTATTTTGGTTTATGATCCGTCCTAGGTTTCAACGCATGTTTGCCATTCGATGTCTTCGGAGACTGTAAAGTGTGAATGAGTCGAATGGTGAGCAGCCATCGCGGAGAGGATGATGCAGTACGACTTGATCTTTTCAGTGGAAAGAAGTAGATAATGAGGCTAAGAATTCATATGTGCACTTGCAGATAGCCACGAAGTATCCTAGCAATGCGTTGAACCATCGCCCGACATTGCTGCAGTACGTTACGGCGGGAAAGGTCGGAGCCTTAAGCGTTTGCTTGCACCGTTTATGCTCGTGTTTAGCCGTATCTGTGGACATGATTGATTATCATTTTTATTTTTCTGTCCTGCAGATCAGAAGTATTCCACAGGTTGAGGCCGCCTTCAGCTTTCTTTCTAAAGTCGGACCGGAGCCTTACAATAACGCGGAGTTCGAGACAGCTTGCGGTGTCGGTTAGTGCAGAATCTTTGAAGACATAGTGAATTGCCGCTTACACCTTGATCAGTCTCTGAGGCGTAGATGTTACGTAAATTTTCGCTTTAAAAATCATCTTAAAAGTTGCCTCGATTGATCGGCGCCGCAGGTGTGGAGGTATCGCTGGATGAAATTTGCGCGGCCGTGAAAGCAGTAATCGACAAACACAAGGATATGCTGTTAGAACAGCGGTACCGTACAAATGGTAATATAGTTTGGCGAGACTGTGGATCTGCTGAAAATCTGTGTACCGTTAATCTGTTTGCTGTAGCAGGTGGTTGCGAACGAAGAGAGTATTTCTCATTCTGTCAGTAAACTATGTGGCGTTCTTTTAGTTGGGATTCTTCTTGGTCACGTTCGCTCAGCGCAGCCTTGGGCGGATGGCAGAGTTGTCAAGGTGAGCTGAAGTTCTGATTATCCAATCCGTGTATAGCCACCCTCTGTGTGATTGTGACAATGATTTGACATTGCCAGGACTATCATGAGTGATTCAGACATCAGCTTCTTCAGCATCGAAGGTGAGAAGGGTGAGTTGTGTTTAACAGATAAGGGTGACTTGTTCACGTGGCAGGAAGTTATGGACGCAGAAATGAAGAATCTGCTGGGAGAGAAGACCGCAGAAGATGAGAAACCGCTCGTGAGGAAAAAGGAGAAAAAGCCCAGGGCAGATTCTAAGGCTGAGGTATGATACTGTTGTACCGGGCTTCAGGTGGTGGCTATAAACTAGTTGGGCAAGAACAGACAGACGTGCAAAGTAAAGTTTTACAGTGATGGTCTTCTTGCTCGATGCAGGAAGTGAACTCGTTGGCCGGAGACGCAACATCAGTGCCATCAGCAGCGGAGGAGAATGATGCAGATGCTAAGGTTGATCCATTCGCTATCTTTCCAAATCCAGAAGAGAACAACACGGTATGGAAGGCACCCCCGACGAGTTCAGAGAGAGTAGACCTTCAAAGTCTTTTACGGTTTCAGGGCTCATTATGCATCGTTCTTTGACTATTGTAAACTTCAGTCGAGGATATAATTTTCTGCTTAGGAGGAGTTACAGTTTTGCATTCGTAATGCGGTGAAGTCTATCAGCGTTTGTTGGTTAATTCTAGCATGGGGGCTTCGATCAGGTACTTACAGAAATATTTTTCAGTGACGGGTCAATCTGGAGGCCTCACAATTCAAAAGAGCGCTTAGAAAAGCATCTCCAGGTTACTGGAAGAAAAGTTCACACTCGGTTTCCTCCAGAACCGAATGGTTACCTTCATATTGGACATGCGAAGGTAAGGTCTACCAGAACATAAATTGTCATATTCTGGAGCTTGAAGTCTCTGTAGTATTTTCGACCTTCCCTGCTCTTGCTTGCCTGGTGAGGTGGATCGTTTCCTACAGTCAAGAGCTTGGTTGCACTTGTCCTTCTGACAGTTCCTGTCCGCTGCAGTGGATTTTCTCTCGATTCTTGTTTGAGACGCAATATTGCTGCGGCTTGACTAAGGTCCCAAGCAATTCCGTTCTCTTCAAGTGCTTGCTTGGTTCGTAATTTGGAACTCGGTCCTGAAGCCCATTTCCCTTCTTTGTGCTCGCAGGCAATGTACATTGATTTTGGTCTTGCGAAGGAAAGAGGGGGAAACTGCTACTTAAGGTCACCCGCCACGGTTTCTCTGAAAAGTCTGCTTCAGTGTCTTACTTATCGCTATTTTATTGCAGAATTTGGTTGAGATTGCCGTCCTGTCCTCCTTACGACATGAGATCTGTAGGCAGAAACATGCAGCCTATACTTCGCTTTTGTTGCTGATCTCTGTGGTCGAAAGCGATATTGCATGCTACTTGTTCCGAGTCGAATCGTACATCGAATAACCTAGTGGACCTTGCAAGGTGTAGGGCTCTTGCGTTCCCCGCTGACGTCTCTTTTCATGAGTCTGTTTTCAGGTTTGATGATACAAATCCCGAGGCTGAGAAGAAAGAATATATTGATCACATCCAGGAAATTATCAAGTGGATTGGTTGGGAACCGTTCAAGGTTTGTTTTCCTCTTGATATCACGATTTACTCAAACTACTCGTTACATGGAGTTGTTAAACTCGTTGGCACTCATGAAAGGTTCTTCCAGTTTGCTTACATGAAGTTTTCGGTGTACGCAGATAACGTACAGCAGCGACTATTTTCAGGATCTTTATGACCTTGCGGTTGAGTTGATTAAACGGGACTGCGCTTATGTCGATCACCAGGTGAACGCCTGAAGATCGTAATCTTGTGATCGAGAAGGACTAACATTATCAGTATGTGAGTGGTAGTAAAAAATATCTTGTTGCTCTTCCGTCGATTGTCCTGTGCGTATCTACGCTTAAAGCCTCACGATGAATGACTAAGTGGTGGAACCGGAAAAGTATTAAAGGATCCAAGCATTCAGGGTCTGTACGAATTATGTGACAACAGAAGACATGAATCCATCTGACATGAATTTTCTGGTCGAAATGGCAATACGTATCGCTCAGACAGCAGAAGAAATCAAGCTTTGCAGATTGAATAAGATGGATAGTCCATGGAGAAATCGCCCAATTTCCGAGTCATTGAAGCTTTTTGATGACATGAGGCGTGGGCTTATCGATGAGGGCAAAGCCACATTAAGGATGAAACAGGATATGAAGAACGACAACAAGAACATGGGTGATCTAATAGCCTACCGTATCAAGGTACTGTCTAGTGTCTGTTAAATGTGCTTGAACGGAGGCAGTGAGATCTGGACCTGCTCCGGAGGTTTTGCGTTCGTCGAAGTATTGTGTCAAAATGAGGAAACAAGTCCACTATATAAAAGTGTCGTCCCTTCCGTGGAGTTCTTGCCATCAACTCTGGAGAGCTGTGTATTCACAGCGGTTGCGGCCCTTGCTCCACACATGTTCACGCCTACATCTTGCCGACTAATCTCATGTTCCTTATTGTTTCTCAGTTTACTCCGCATCCTCATGTCGGCGACAAATGGTGCATCTACCCAAGTTACGACTATACACACTGTATCGTTGATTCCCTGGAAAATATTACCCACTCCGTAAGAATTCAAGCTTTCCTGATGAGATTTATGGGTGGACAATTGAAGTGCTAAAAGGGAGTTTGCGTTTATCACATCCCGTACTTGGGACCGGATCAAGACCTGATTGTTTAGCTAGCTCCACTGTGGTTTCTGTTAGGCTTAAGTTTCTGCTGACATTGTTACCATCCCCTGCAGCTCTGCACCTTGGAGTTTGAGTCGCGCCGAGCATCTTATTATTGGCTCCTCGAGTCGTTGGATCTTTATCTACCATACGTTTGGGAGTATTCTCGCCTAAACATCACCCACAACGTTATGTCTAAGCGGAAGGTATGAAACTTCCAGAATTTCAGTCAGGGAAGTCCGCAAACTTAAACCAGCCTTACAATCCAAACAGTTTTTTCATCTCTGCTTGGTTGAGCTAAGTATCATCATGCTTCTCATATTCCGGGTAACGTAGCTGGCATGTATTCTCCCAGCCTGTTGAGTAGCAATTTCTCAAATGTGGGATGTGCGTAGTGCACCTAAACAGTATTATGTTGATCTAAAGTGCGGAGACGTATTTCTTATTGTTTGTTTTGGTACTGACAGTAACATATGACGTAGTTACTTGCTCGGTCTGTCCATTGCAAATATATATTTGATGCACATCCATTTAGTCTCCTTTCTCTAGTGTCAGGCTTTCGCTTATCAACTTAGGCACCGTAAGTCGCTTTAGGTGATCTGGAGGGCTACGAGTTTTGAGTTTGATTCTTGCTGCTGCTTGGAATTTATTGTGCCAGCTGAATGAATTAGTCACAAACAAGCACGTCGATGGATGGGAAGATCCACGTTTGATCACTCTGGCTGGGCTCAGGAGGAGAGGTGCTTCGCCAGAAGCCATTCAAGCCTTTTGTCGAGGAGTTGGTATCACTCGCAGGTAGATAGATAAAGCATACCGATGTTAGATTCGGCATTCGGTGCTAGATTCCAAACTGTGAGATCCCAGGGAGTTTGGTAGCAATTCCATCATGAGAGTGTTTAAGCAGGCAACATCTCCGAACTTTTCTGGTTTTGGTTGGTTCTCATTTTTGCGTCTACTTTTTCTCAGTGACAACTTGATACGGACAGAGCTCCTCGAGCACTTCATGCGGGACGATTTGAACAGGAATGCTCCCCGTTATATGGTGGTCCTTAAACCCCTGAAGGTAAGAGCTAGTAGATTCGCTTGATATAAGTTCACATTAGGATGTACGTACAAGATGATCTTTTCAGGTGCTCGGACTTCTAATCAGAGCTTGATTGCACGTTTGCTATTAAGGTCGCAAAAAACTAAGCAACATCTAATACACGTATGTATGATCTCATCGCTTGTTCACACATTCTGAAGGTCGTAATCACCAACATGGATGAGAACACTGTGGAAGAGTTAGAGGCCAAACCATGGCCTGAGGCAAAAGAGGGTGATCGAGCCACAGAAACGTATAAGGTAAGTCTGCAAGCTTCGAAACCACTTAGTTGTTGGCTAGATGGTTGTTTTGGATCAGTTCAAGTAGAAGTGCTGAAGCTGCAACTGATTTACATGAAATGTATCCATGTCATGTACCTTGGTTCTGACTCAAGTATATTACGCCTGTACTCGCGACAGATTCCGTTTTCTCGAGTGCTGTATATTGAACAGTCCGATTTCCGCCTGAAAAACTCCAAAGATTACTACGGGCTTGCACCAAATAAAAGTGTTATGCTGAGGTATGTTCAGTGACCATGAACTCAGGCGGGTGACTTCAAGGCTATGCACTTGTAACTGGTCGTCAACTTGTGATGGTTTTTGGATAGTTCAAGTACCCCGTGGTAGTGTTGATTTGTTTCGACTCTATTATTGCTGTATATAAGGATGTTTCATGGGAAAGATGGACCATCTTGCAAGCTGGTTCCCTAAGTATGTCTGTTTCCGTTGTCCAGATATGCGTATCCTATTAAGTGCACAGACGTGATTTTTGGGGAAGACAATGAAACTGTTGTCGAGTTACGTGCCGAGTATGATCGTGCTAAGAGTACTAAACCGAAGGTATATTTCCACTTTTGGGATTTTGTTAAGTGCTTCATACATCTCTACACATGCATGAGTTCACATGCAATAACTGGTGAGGGATGCAGGTTATTCACTGGGTGGCAGAACCAGCGCCTGGCGTGAATCCACTGAGCGTTGAAGTTAGGCTGTTTGACAAGCTCTTCAAATCAGAGGTTATTTTCTGCTTCTTGTACTCAGCTTAATCGATCCGCTTTTGCTGGTAATAAGGAAAATGGATGAATATTTCTAGGTAGAATCTCGTGTATGGAAGTCCATACTGGTTGAGAGGTATGTGATGGCCGAATGTAGAGGCCTCCCTACTTTTTGGAAGCACTCGCATCAAACATAAGTCAGTACCTTAAAAATCTTATCCGTAAGCGACCTTTTTTTGCCCTTTGAGGGGAACTTGTCCCTCCGAGGATTCACAAATGGTTGAATCCTCCACACGCTGAAGCTCCTGGAGGTAAAGGAGTCTACAAGTCGACTGGAGCCAACCAAAGTATTAACCATCATGTTTTGTCACAGAACCCTGCCGAACTTGAGGACTGGCTCGGAGACCTGAACCCAGATTCCAAGGAGATCATAACAAGTGCGGTAGCTGTCCCGCCCTTGAAGGATGCGCCAGTTGGTAGCAAGTTCCAGTTTGAAAGACTTGGTAAGAAGGTTCTTGCATCTCTTCAAATTTTATTTGAGTAAGAGACTGTATTCCGTTGTCTTGTGTTGTTTATGTTTGAAGATGGCCTGTGACGAAACTGTATTTTGCGGAAGCGCTTCTTCAGAAAGTGATCTTGTACCACCTCTGACGTGGTCATGTTTCCTTTGGTGATTAGGCTACTTCTGCGTAGATACAGATACGACTCCGGAGAAGATGATCTTCAACAGAACTGTAACTCTTCGTGACTCTTATACCAGAGCTTCAGGAAAATGAAGCTTGTATTATTTTGCACGATTACATCGGCCAGTTCGGCCATAGATTTCACATCTCAGCCTCAGCGATGGTATTTCTGCAGCCCCCTGCAAATCAGCGATTGTCTGAGAATTTTTGATTCAAGTGTACCTGTCGGTGTGCTTGTCTGAGGTGTTTTCTCATGTTTGAGGCGGGCAGTCGGAGAGTTACCGTCTGCTCTAACCGAGTGCCTTACACAGCGACCATTATCCCGTGATAAATGAAGGTCATATATGATCCCAAGTCTCAGTTTTGAGGAAGTGATTTCAAGTTGTCTGACCTCAACCTGAAGACGATGTCTCATTCACGGGACATGAGTGTCTCTACTCTTGGACGGGGACCCATCCTTGGTATACAACTTTTCACCACCTATAAGACACAGTCCGCGGGTAACTGCCCAGCTTAGTGATAAACGGTTGAGTTCATCAGTGAGCTAGGGGTTGAGTTTATGTTTAGCAAAGCCCAACCATTTGGGAATTCAAATGAAATTAGTTATGAAAGGGTTTACCTGCGGGGCCACCCACACTCCCTTGAGAGTTGCGTCATTGTGTAATCTACAACCACTGACGATTTGGATGTGGTTGTTTCCAGACACCCAACATTTGGACTCCCTGCCAAGAAAAATATCATCTTAGTGCATATTAGTACAGTCCCTTACCGGGTGCGTGCGTTTCTGGGGATTTCATTCTCGTGTTAAAGGTGTACGGAGCTGGGCCAGTTCTTAGGGTCTCGTCCCACCATCACCTTACATTCTTAAATCTACTCGAACCTTTGGATCGGTATTAAACTGTTTCGTCTCCCCAGCAAGTTAGTTTATATATCATTGAACGAGTAGGATCGGGGAGAGTTTTAGATGATTCGTAGGGTCCCCTTCCCTGACCATTTAGAATTTTGGACAAAGATTTTCACACAGATTGGTGTCATTAGGCTCACAGGCACGTCACACATGGGAGCAGCGGATTGTCCACATCTGTGGGAAGCCTTTCCGACAGCAAAGACAGCCTGAGTGTGAAAAAACGGTCTCTCGATGCTGAACACGTGTGAGCGTTTACGACAGCAAAGACAGTCTCGATGAGAGAAACGGTCTCTAGACTGTGGAGCAAACCAAGTGACCAAAGAGCGGAGTTCTCCACATGCCTGGGAAACTCTTTGAACACCAAAAAGACAGCCTGAATGAAAGAAAACAACAAATAAAGCCTGAATGAAAGAAACGGCCTCTAGACTAAACGAAGTGACCAAAGAGCGTTAGAGATAAGATGAAATACTTTTGAAAGTTTCGGTTGTAACTGTTTAATGTAGTGGTATGAAATACGTTATATAGCTAAGACCTCTGGAGAAATTATAGGATGGACACGTTTTCTCTCTAGGTTCGAGCTCTTGGTTTAAGCCAGTTAAAGTGGTCAGTGGGATCACACCCTTAGCCTTTGCTGCTAATAAACTTCCCGGGACGTAACTACTCTTTGTAGTGTGCAGGCTGCTTCAAACGCGTATATTACGTAGCGCAATCTCAGCTGTGGCGTTTAAATCTTGCCGCGAAGGTGGGACATTGTCTTTTACCAGGCATCTTAGACATTTAAAACCCTAGGTGCAGTTTTAAACCACAAGTCCCGCTATAAAAAGGGGTGCCGACGTGGCATTCATTCTCCATTGTCCTTGTAGCGAACATGAGAGTGCAGCCGGAGCAAGTCATTCCCAGCCAACAGCCTCAAACGCTCTAAGGTTTCCGCGAGTGCACTTCGTCTGCTTTTTTGTCGCGTTCCGCCGCACATTCGTTGCACTATGTGATTTTCGTCTCTTGATGGGCCTCTGCGGATTTCAGTTTTTGGTGGGCTTGGCTTCTGGCGTGGATTCTTTGGTGGACCACGTTGTGTAAACTAACTGTGTGAAATGCAGCGACGAGTCTGGAGGTGCGAGTTATGGCAATTTCTGACATCTCGTTGCTTTTGACGAACTGTTCTTGTCATGGATTCTTCGTCGCTTGTGGACAGTGAGTGATGGCTCCGTCCAGACTAGCCCGTGCTCGTTTCAATCTGGCCTGTGACTTCGTGAGTGGGCAGTGGTTGCTTCATCCCGGCTATCCGCGTCTCGTATCAATCTGCACAAGAATTTTTCGTGAGTGGTGAGTGCTGGCTTCCTCCCGGCTATCCTGGTCTCGTTTGAATCTTCCTTGCAACTTCGTGAGTGGGCAGTGGTTGTTTCATCCCGACTAGCCCGGTCTCGTTTCAATCTGGCTTGTAATTTCGTCGCCGTCAGTGCGTGATGGCTTTGAGGATAGCCCGTGTTAGTTTCAATCTGACGATCAGCGGTGCTTGTGGATAGTGATTGGTGACGAAGTTGTTAGTAGCTGATCGTGATACTCTGGCTTGGGACCTTGTTTGTGGGCAGTGACTGGTGGGATATTGTGGGTAACAGGCGTTTGAAGCTTGCTTGGGGCCTCGCTCCCGTGTGTGAGCTAGCCCGTGTTCGTACCATACTCCTCCACAGTTCACTTTCGGGTTATTCTGTGTACTTTGGTTCAGGCTGAGGTGCTACTTTCGGATCTTTTGGCAGCGTTATCAGTTTCCGGTTGCAGCCTGTACTGCATTGGCTCGTTCGCACTTCTTCTTGTTCTCGTTTCTGGTTACGGCCTGTACTACATTGACTCGTTCGCACTGTCTTTTTGTGGAGCTCTGGCAGAAAGGAGACGCGGCTTGGTTACACGACCTCTTTGGAGCTCTGCACTTTGTTTGCACTTTGTTTGCTGTTTGTTTTCGGTAGCGGCCTGTACTGCATTGGCTCGTGAGCATATTCCTTTTGTTATCGCTCTTGGTTATTGTTACTGGTTCTGCCTCTGTATTCATCATGTCTGCAGAAACCGTATCTGTTTCTCCTTCTCGTGACATGTACGAGGCTGACACTGACGTTGTGCAAGACGTCTTGTGCAAGCCTCGTATCGAACGTGTCTTGGAAGGGGTGTGGAAGTTTCATGGGTGGGTGTTTCTCGTTATGCACCTCGTTCTGACGCTCTCATGAGACTTGCTCGACTGATTTCTGGCGAGAGATGTTTCCTGTTTTCTGTGTAGCCTGTGATCTATTTTCTGTCACATTGGATAGAGAATCTGAGCCTTTTATTTTGTGTGTTGCGTTCGCTTATGCGGAGTCTTTGCCTAAGAAACAAAGGTATATTGTTTACCGGCAGTTGGCTGATGCAGCCGGCTGGAAAGAGCTTACTCAGTTCCCTGAGTACTTGCAATCAGCTGTGCAGGTAACTTGGGAAGAGCCTGGAGAGACCCATGTTGGATTTGTACTTTGAGTGTTTTGGATTTCCGCTCCTGTCTGTATCATATTTTGCATCTGTTATGTACCATATCATTGTGTATCACCGGGTTGGATTTTCTCATTTTCTTTGCAAGTATGGGTTCTTTGGTACTTTGTTTGGCTTGTGCCTCCTCTCCTCCTGTGAGGGGAGTGAACCTTCGCTGAACTGGTCAGCTTGTTGGGTTCAACTCTCAACGAAGATACATTGGATATGGTCGATTTGTATTGTGAGCATTTAGGATCGGAAACCGTTTTTCAACTCCCATTTTGCTAAAGCCCTTAGTGCTAATGCCCTTAGTGCAGAAACGTACTGCTTGTAACCCGTTTCGAGACCCCGGTGCAGCGGAAGTACACACTGAACTGTAAAACTGAATGCTAAACTTGTAAAATGCAGTGAAGGTACCGGTTTCGAGACCCGGTTTTACGAAAACCTCAAAAGTAGGCGGTTTTGTCCTCCGGTTTATATATTCCAGTTTAGTGAAACAGGTAATGAAACGCGAAAGTAGTGGTTTGGAGACCCCGATTTTGTGAATATTAGGGAAGTAGCCGGTTTTAGGGTCCGGTTTTGCTGTTCCGGTTTTTCGAAACCGGTAAAAAATACCAGGATAACGGACCAACCTCTCAAACTATTGTACTCCTACGACAGCTTCTTACCACATAACCACTTTCTGAGGATAAATACAAGCAAGAGATAGAAAAATTTTCATAGAGAAATGTAAAATCATTTGCACAGAAACACTGGATAGTTTTGATACAATGTTATTGTCCTCCAGGAGAACTCTGAAAACTATAAGCTACATATAAACTCGAGAATACTAGTAATAAAATCTTCAAGCTTATCCACGCACAATTTCAAACTCGTTCACGAAAGGATAAGGAGTCCGTCCGCGAAAGAAAAATGAATCCATCCGAGAAAGAAAAGAGAGTCCATCTAGCCATTGTATGCTGCAGCAATTGGAAACAAGGAGTTAGTCTAAGTATAAAATAAATGCAACAAGTGAAAATTGATAACTGGATATAGAGAAAACATAAGTAAAATGGGATGTACTTGTAAACCTTATTTGCATTCAAGTCGATGGACGTTCGTCAAACAAGCGCATCCGGAGCTCAGTCTTCCACTCAGTACCGCGAGGAGGTAACACTCGTGTAGTGCCGGTTCTATGACGTACAGTCGTGTGTTGTGGTCGACGCTCATATATCTTAATTGGCTCACGAGTGATGTTCTCGTTCCAATCCATTGCGCATGCTGCGAGACGAGGTTCGTGAGTCCTCGCAAAATGAATCCTCTTCATGGCAAACTTGTTGATAACAGAGTTGAAAGTTTCGGACATATAGTTCTCTCTCGCCCGTGTATAAAAACGCATCTTCGAGGGTGTGATAAATTGGTCGAGGAAACTCACCATGGCCACATGCGTAGGTCTATCTACGTAGAGTATAGACGTCAAGATGTCAGAAATGACGTAAACAACCAAGGTTTATAAATGATTAGTCGAGGATGAAAACTTACTCTTTGTGTAATAGGTATCAGCTGCGGGTGTATTCAAGTCCGACATACTGCAACACGCACGATGTACTCTAGTTTCACGAGCGAGGATGTAACACGTAACATGATCTCCAGCCCAATGATCCGCAGTATTTCGGATGTCTAAACACATCAGTGATGCATCATCCTCCTCTTGAGGGTAGTGCCCCTCCTCCCCAACGGTTCTCTTGGCATTCAGTTGTGCACATGTATAGATCCACCCCTTCAACTTGTTGGCTATGCCATGTTTAGCCAACTCACGGTACATCATCGGTCGAGAGAGGAGAGGATCTCCTGAATTCAATCCTCTCATTGTGGCCACCCGCTCAACTACCTGAGGCTTGTTTCCAACAACTGATGCTCCTTGGGAGCGTAACCAAGTCACCAACTGCCTCTTTGTCAGGAGCTCCAAGTCAGCTGCCACCTCAGCATCTTCAACGGCTCCGGGAACACGTTTCTTGTTCATCAGGTCGACCAAGAACTTCTTGATAACGTTCTTGCACTTGTGCCACAAGTCCTTCTGGCTAACAATCCCGTGACGGCGTAAGATGGAATCCACTGAACTCTTGTCGTCATGCACGACCTCGTCTGGCACTATCCCACGAGCTAGCAATCGCTGAATGCCCTCCTCAAACGCACGATCCTCAATCAGCCATGAGTTATTTCGGGTCTCCACACGCGTCATGTTCACCAACTCTATCACACGACCATCACTCGTGTCGAGGAATGCACATGTGCCGTTGAACCCATTACGCGTCGAGTCATATCTCAAATCAGCGTAAACAACAAAATTCCCTACAAGATAATAAGTTTGGTCAAAAGTGACCAACTATGCCTCCACTCTAATCCGTGAAGGAAAATAAGAAAAGAACGCATAGAACATTGAGCGAAGATAAAGATAGCATTGAGCTCACCGCCTGGAGGAGCCGTGTTCAAGTCTGGGAAGTGTGTGGCTAACACTTGCGTCTGTAGCTCGGCCTTCTTTCTAGACCAAAGGTCCAACGTCGCCGCGACCCACCCTATCTCTCTCCGGGTGCCACTCTGGAAATAGAAGAAGTGTGTCCTCGATACCGGAGCTAACCCACCCTCTCGATACACAGAATCCAACTGGGAAAACCCTACCCCAGCACATAATGCAGCTGAGTACATGTGATGGGTAATGTCTGGGACACTATTATATATCTCCATCTCCGTGGATCTTCATCCATATGTATGTCGATCAGGGCATACTAGCTTCACAGACCAGCTTTGATGGATCGAGGATATGATGGGTGGCAAAAATGAATACGAGCATCTGTAGTGAGGACATCTAACGCTAAAAGTCTGAAAGAGTTCTCTCAACCGAGATGCGGCTACAAATGCATACACTGGTAGGTCATCAGCAACTCCATCTGTAGCAACACTCGGCCCTCCTTCCTCATGACCTCCCCCCAAAACCTCATAATCCACTAAAACAGCCCCCTCAACTTGAGAGTCTAGTATTGTTGACCCCCCACCCTACAAACAAAATAGTGAAGGTTACAAACCCTTTACATACTTTACAAACAATTGAAGTCATACTTCTCAAATATATGCAAACATAATATAAAGCCAAATGTCAAAGACAAGTACCTGGTTTTCATTGGTTATGATGCCAAGAGCATGCAACACATCCACATCCGCAGCAAACTCATCAACACCTCTGGATGCGTCCTCCTCCTCCAGAACACCCTCTTTTGGGATTACATCTGGGTCAACCGGTAACTGCTCAGCGTCCAAGGTCATCTGATCTATCCGCGACTCAGCTGTGGCAAACAAAAACCTGAACACGGCAGCGTGACCCGCCCCAGGACCCAAGAGTCTCATGACCTGCACATACCTAGGTAGCACTGACTCTGGAACCCTCATCATACCCGTGGGGACCTCCGGACATCCTCTAGGTGCGTGACGATCCCCTCGTCGTCTAGGATGGTTTCTGGGCGGCATCACTAAAACTAGAAAGAGTATGGAATCCACGCACGTCTATCCGTCCGGAGGTCCAACAAAGATCTACTACTGTGACCAAATCCACCCAACTAGGAAGTAGTACAAAACACTAAAACCAATCCCCTATTTCCACTCTAGAACCTTAGCAAAGTAAAAATTTCTGCCAACATATGAAAGTAATGTTAGTGAAAAACTCTACTATAAAATCAAACTGAACTCACTATTCAAACATCACAATAGCTAAGAGGGACATGCACACCCCAAGAAATCAGCAAGAAACTAGAATGAGAAGTGGAGAGAGCAAGTGGCAAAATGAGATCAACTGAAACTAGAATGAGAAGTGGAAAGAGCAAATGGCAAATTGAGAGATCAAGAAACAAGAAAGGAGAGTAAATAGAGGATGAGAGGATGAGACTGAAAAGCCAATTATCGGAAGATATACCCTTCTACCTGTAACCCACCCACCTACCTGCAGGAAGGTGAGATCTGCGAGACCTAGCTTGGCAGAGAGTCCGTCCGCGAAGTGAACGCCGGAAAACTTTTCTGGCACGTGAAAACCGGTTTCCGGCAGCCGGAAAAATGAATTCTTCAAGTGAGTCTGTCGGCCGGACTGCAATCGCTGCGCGAGCTCCTCGCATCGGAAATAACGAAATCGAGGCACGGTTTTTACTTAGCTGCGTCTCAGTACTGTAACGCGTAGTATTACTGTACAAGCACCATTCAAATTTCAAATTTGAGTAGATTCCTTTTCCCTGATTTTCATTGGTTCATTCTTTGAGAGACAAAATCTGAGCCGTCAGATCTCAGATTCCGACCAGGGTGGTATCAATTTGAAGATCTTTGGATTCTTTACATTTTGAGTCGCAGATCGTCAATTCTCGATAACGAATAAAAAAATATCAACGAAGCGCATATCCGGTGGACCAGCCCGTCGCGTCTAAACGCGATTAGTTTCAGTTAACAATACTTAGGTATATCCCACTGCTAATGTAGTGGAACTTGTGGTTTAAAAGGCAGGAGAGAATCATTTCCCTAGTCTCTCACTGTCAGCCGTCTGCATGCGGTCACTTACTCTATACCTTCTGCATGTCAGTAAGCGTGTCCTTGCTGCCAACTTGGATGCTCGCCTTGCCATGTAAAGACCTCAAAATCGACCTGTCGCTGTAAAACAGACGTTGGCCTTACTTTAATCGGTGAGCTAATTTTCTGCTGAAGTAATTTATTCGCCTTGTCGGTTTCATACTTGGACTGGAGGTTTAGGAAAGTTCTTTCCATCGCAGTTTCTTGCATTAATATCGAAACGTAATATGCTGAACTTTCCAAGAGCACCAGCGGAGAAACAAGTCCGACTGCTTTTAAACGCGGCCTACAGCACGAGGAAGCGCAGAGCGAAGTGATCGCGAACAGAATGATGAGCTCCAGTGGAGCGGACACGGGTTCAATGTAGTATGTAGATGGTTTGATCTAGTTAGCGGACAAGAGAATTTACACATTGAAGAGGATATACCAACGAGGTTGTTGAGCTTTCGGGCGTTCTAGCGTTTGCATGAACGCTAGAACGCATGTTTTCATGTCCCTGTTCCGTTTCTGTGGAATTAAGGTATAGGGACTTCGGTGCTTTATCATTATGTAAAGTTTGCTTGCTGGTATAGCTAGCGTTTGAAAGAGGATGAGAATGTGCAGCTAGTCACCTGCAACTTGGAGAAATAAACTGAACTTCCGATTTAGTGCAACTTCTTGTGATTGGAAGGGGACGAAACTGTACTAGGAGACATATCCAGAAAAATTCTTAAAGGATTTTTGAATATAAAAGTCTCTCCTCTTTTGTATTTTGGAGGGAGTTTATGTACGGTATAGCATCTTCCGAATACGTCAATTTGTTAAACTATGATTTTATTTGATAAATCATGATATATATATTAATTTCATAGATTATGATCTCTAAATGGTATTCTTTGGAACCCATCTGGACCGTTATATCATGTGAGAAATTCTTTCAATCTATATATTTTTATTTCTTTTACGTTGGCAAGCCACGAGAGTGATCGAGGTTTCTCGGTCCTAAAATCCTCTCCCCTCAGTTCATCTCTGGTAGTGGTTTAGGACTGAGAAGCCACTCCCTCCCCTGGCTTGTGCTATACATACAGTCTAATTTTTAACTCCACCACCTTTACGGTGATAGTTCGATTTTCTTCGGATATGTTTGGTGGTCTATCAAAAGGAAAATAACAATAAAGTATTATTATATATCTGAATTATTATAGCTCTTAGCGAGTGTACAAATAAAAATACTTGTCATTTAAGATTTAGGTTAATTGAGTGTGAGAAGTTTACACTCAATGACTCTGTGACTTAGTTGTATGTGCAACAAAGTTCTTGATGTCAGGTGAAAAGTTAATTAGTGTCAGTAGAAAAATTTCTTTTATCTAATATAGTTCTAACATTTTCTTTCAACTATCTTTTTCTACACTATTTCATTTTCCTATTTCTAGCTTTTCTGATCGTTGTTTCTATTACAGAGCTATGCTCTCATAAACAAGATAGTAACTGACACGGCTAGCATGTTTCGATTGAAACAAACCTTCATGTTAACAATAAACTACAACAGTGATACATATTCAACGTTTCATCTCCTTTTTCTACACAAAGTTAAAAGATGAAAATAAAATAAAGCATGTCCAGTAAAATCCAGGCATTCATCCAGGATCACTAGATTCAAATTTAGAATCACGTGTAATTTAACAAGAATATCATTTTAATCTTAGTCAAATTTTAAATTCTAGTTTTCAAGATTAGTCTTATGTAATGAATGATTGTCACATACTAATAGAATGGATCATACTTAAATTTACTTATGAAATAGGTATTTTGTAATGGGCTTATACATATATAATCTGTCTCGGTGCTACTCTAAGATTGAAACAAAGTACTTAAGTTTTTCTTTTCTTTTTTGAAAGAGAAACGAGGTTACTTTAAGTGATATTTTTGCAATAAAATTTAATGGTAGATTTTTCCTTTTAATACTTCTGAAATATACTCGCATAATGGTCTTACTTTGTATAAACGATTAGATACTCCAAGACTCTTATTGCCTACAATCTCTGGTTTTGACGACTATCTGCTAAAATTATGATAGAGTCGAAGTGAAGTTTAAGGAATTCTAACTTTTGTGAATGCACACATGCTTAGGGACTTACAATAACATTTTATTTTAAGTTAATTTAGGATTTTAAAATTATAAAGATAATTTCAAGATAGGACTTTGGAACTTTTAGAAGAGAAGATTGAACACATACCTTGCTAAAAGATGCAAGGTATGTGTTCAATCTTTCCATCATCTTATGATGTTCATGACTCCGAGTAAATCTCTTTCCCTTGCACAAACATGCACAAAAGATTCAAAACATGCACGTAATGAGAGATATTCACATGAAATAACACACAAGCTCTCTCTCCTAAAGTACAATGCGAGAAAAATTTATTCTTTTCATACTTTTATACATACACTGGGGTTTAAAACCACAAAGTGTCTCAAGTCAGTTTCAAATCGTGACGAGATTTTAAATACAAAATAGATTGCTGGATATGTGTTCAACTTATGAACCTGCTCATCTTATGAACATTTTTATCGTCGATCATAAAAATGTTGCTCAGTCCTCTTCTTGTTGCTGGACGGTTTAAGATATTGTTAATGATGCTGTTAAGCTCGACATTACACAATTAAGTAGTGTTTCTTGATATCGACAACAATAATGTCTTAAGTCACTAGTCTAGACTCACCTTAGTCACACAAGAGACTCCTCCGTCTTGTCTGTGTAGTTAGGTCAATTTCTTCCGATTCCTTATCCGGGTATTGCTCAGACACTCTCGAGGATTATATGTATGATCACTCTTGAGATTTGATGCAAAAGTGATGTCCTTCACTTTGTTAAGGATACAGTTAAGCTCAACTACATAGTTGATAGTAACAACTAGTCTAGTCATAAGTCACCTTTGTAAACTCCAGAGATTCATGTCATATCTCTGCAGTTACATCATTTTTAGTTGTATCCTTTTGGGACCCTTAGGTGAGTACTGTTGAGACACCGTCGAGAAATATATAAGATCCTTCTTGGGATATGATGTTATTCTGATCTCCATTTATTTTATTAACACACTTTACTAGCATGGTATGATAACTATGTGTTTGCATTTCTCAAATAGTTAAAAGAGAAAGTTTAGTTTTTCTAAGCTTTAGAGGAATTGACATGTGAAGAAATACTAAGAAATAAGCATTGGTTGGTCTCAATATCGAGAGCTAACTATCAACACTAGAAGTTAATCTGATGGTCACATTTGATGAGAGTATTGATTCACTTTTTAGTCTGAGTTAGTACAATTTCTTTATGTGCAGATGGTTTCAAGCTTAGATAGATGTAATTGTAATCCTTGGAGTTTTCGAGGTAAAAGACTTCTCTCTAAAACTAAGATCTTTAAGCACTGTTCACGACTATGAATTGAAGTCAAATCCAAGTGTATTCGTCACTGCGATTGATCGTGTTCAATAATAAGAGAAACAAGACCAACAAGCTCAGTGTGCTGTACATGATCATTATGAGATACCTGATATAAGAGACAAAGATGATACTAAGGATATGTGGAATGCTCTTGAGACTATCAGTTTGCTACGGTTGCCAAAGATGAAGTGTCAAGTCTTTTTTGTTAAAGTTTCGAATACAAGAAGGCACTTCAATGCGAACTCATGTAACTCTTACATAGAGCAACTTAACTTGCTAGGAAGTAAAATGAAGGATGAAGAGATTGTTCACTTATTTCTAAAGAGATTACCCAATGCTACGTTTCAAGAAGACTATGAAAGCAAGATAACAAAGACCTTCATTTGAACTCGAAAGTTTTGTAATTGAAGGCATTGGATGATTAGCAGATGCTAGAGCCATCACCAACCAAAAACAATTTTCCATGTTCTACAACAAGAGAGATCAACTATTGAAATTCTCACTAAAATCTCAATCTTGATCAAAACAACATGGAAGCATCTATTTCAAACATATAGATTAGATCAAGAAGTGTTACTGCAAATGTACTGGTAATATTGCTATTATATGCTGGAAGAAAGGCTCAACAACAAAAATAATATATTGCAAAGTTTGCTCAAGATAATGACCATTAATCTCTTTCTTCACTGTTTTATATACTAGGGACGTCAAAGATTCATGGTGGATAGATTTTGGTGTCTTTAATCATATTTTTTTCTAGAATAGATTGTTTTGAGAAGTTCATCACATGCAAAATGGTCTTATAATTGGATTGGGAAATGGAGAAAGCTATCAAGTTACAAGCGAAAGAGACATACATATGAATTTACTAAATGATAAATTTTGAACTTTTCACCATGTTTGGTATGTGCTTAGAGTTATACACAACTGATTGTTGGTAAGCTTGTTCAGTTTGGATTAGAAGTTTTGTTTGATCAGATAGGCTATCTAATCAAGTAAGACACTAATGTGATGACCAAAGTGATTAAGCAAGATGTCTTTATCAATTACAAATCCAGTCTTTACTTGTGGTGCTTTTGAGCGCTACATCGCTCAAAAGTGGTATGTGGTATCTCAGACTTGGACATCTAAGTATAAACAAAATGCACATCTTACCAAAAATCTCATGGTAGAAGAAATTATTACGTTTGAGTTTATCTTAAAACCGTGCCAAGTTTAGTTTCGGGGTAAAGAAGTAAAAAATATGTTCTAGAAAATTAGAGCAAAGAGACTGCATGGATCCGTGAGATGTACTGATTTTGATTAGGCAAGAGATGAAACATATCGTAAGTCGACGTCTGGTTTCGCGTTCCTGCTGGAAGAGCAGTGATTACGTGACAAAAAAAAAGAACCTCTATTGTTTTTTCTATCGATATTGAATATAGAGATTTGTGTAATTCAGCTAAGGAGGCTATATGAATCAGGTGGATATTAGAAGATTTGAACGAAGGACAAAAAAAACTCACCAGTATATTGATTGACAACATGAGTTAGTCATGCCATATCGAAGCATATTGACGTGCAAGTTCATTTTGCCAGAAAAAATATACAATCTAGTGAAGTATATACCAGTTGATACTAACTGAAATTCAAGTGATCCATATATTCACTAAACCATTATGCCAAGATAGGTTTGAAAACCTAAAGAATTATCTTGGTATATGTGAATTGCAGTTGAACTTAAAAGGAAGTATTAATGATGCAATTAAACTCAGCGTTAAATAGTTCAGTAGTGTATCTTGATAGCGACAACAGTCATGTCTTCAGTTAGTCACCTTATTCACACAAGAGACTCCTCTTTCATGTCTATGTAGTTCTGTCAATTATCTATGTAGTCTTTTCAGTTCTTAATCTGAGTACTGCGGAGACAAGATTATATATATGATCACATTTGGGAGATGATCCACAACTGATCCCTTCACTTTACTAACACATATCTCTAGTAGCACAAAATACTTTGTCGGGCTGTCCCGATTATTTTCCTTTGGAGGAAAGTATTTTCCGGCAGAGTTTGCTTTTATATATGAAAAATTCAAGAGTTTCACCGGCTAAGTTCGACAAATACCGTCTTTCCCTAAATTTATCATGCAACACTGAAAAAGCCTGGCGACAAGTCGCGCTGACAGTTTTATGTTTCAACTTCCGAAGGAGCCCACCTTCTGTACGAAACCTTCAGAAGCAAGCAAGGAAAAGAAACTAGAAATTCTCTTACCGACTTTCCAGACTCTAGACTCTGCTCGTATCTATCAGGTATGAAACCCTGAACCTTCTGCAGACAGAACAACGTGTCTGTGAAGTATGTCAAGAAGCCAGCTTACCTAGCCATGTGACGGTACCTGCCAGTGAACTCTACTTTTCGTCGAGGACGGAAGGACAAAAGTAGTCAGGGTTTTCAACAAGAATCAATTTCAGTGACGGCGGAAGGGACGAAATGATCCTGTTTTTCAACGAGAACCATTCCCCTTCCACCTTAAATGATTCCAGATAGATTCTCCGTACTAGAGCAGGAGACACTAGCATCAGCTCCAACCGCAAATTATTGAAAGACGCTGCCGATGTGCGTTCCAGGACCTGCTTATGTCATGAGCGAGACAAAAACACTACAAGAGTCCAAACTCGAATCACATGACTCCACTGCGTGGCTGGAGAACGACCTGAATCACAGAAGGGGTCTTTTTGACTCTACTATCGAGGCATTAGTGGTGATTTGCGGTATAACTGATCATGTTAGAGTCTAGCGCCTGGTTTTGAGGAAACAGGTTGACAAACATCACCTTTTCTTTGCTTCGACGGATTGGCTGGCTATACATTCACCGCAGCTAGCGAATAATCTCCATTCATTGTAAAAGATTTCGTACCTCTGGTTTCTGAGTTGGACACTTTCCAAGTAGCTAGAGACAACTACACCTCCAACCGCGTCACTACCCAACGTCAGGGTTGATTCAGTCGGTAGATTTTATGGACGAATTCGAGAACAAAGTGGTTCGGAAATTGCTGGACTTCCAACAAACAAGATCATGGCGTCCAGTTTAGGACAATTGTTGACCTGTATTTCTTCCAGTGCTTCGGTTCGTTGCCTTATCTGACTCGTTGTCCTATTTCGTACGGTTTCTAGCTTTCTCACTTTTCATGCACTTTTCATGACAAAAATGATGCTTGGTATATGTTCCCCCTTTCCAGTTCGTGTTGCTCTGGTCCATGAACACATCTCTGGTCCATGAACACATTGATTTGGTGACTTCACCCGTACATTGTATTGCTGCAATTGTTCTCTGAGAAAACGGTTGCTTGTCTATAGACTAGTTGACCTGTTCTCGTGACTTGTTGAACGCATGAATATAGATTAAGTCCGGCATGCGAGTACATAAACATCAAGACTCAAGACTGTCACGCAGATTCAAAACCTGGAGAGCTCCGGACTTTGTTGATGTGAAAATGAAGGGTATGTACCAAATCACGGCTCAAGGAGACCTCTTGAGTCGTGTGCTTAGATTTCTAAGACTATCAGCTGTCGTTTGGTTGGCAGGACAGGTTCATGGACTGTCTCCTGACGGCGAGACATTGTTGGAGATCAAGAGTTCCCTGGTTGACAATACAGGGATTCTGAGCACTTGGATCTCCACAGATGCATCACCGTGCAGTTGGTACGGTGTATCATGCGCCGAAGATGGGTTGGCCGTTCGTACCCTCAACCTCAGTTCCCATCATGGCGCTCTCACAGGAACACTTTCACCAAGGCTTGGCAAGCTCACAGGTCTGCAAGAGGTCGACCTCTCGTACAACAATATCAGTGGAAATCTACCCAAAGAACTTGGCAACTGCTCTGAGCTGCGCTACATGAGGTTCGATTCTAATGAGTTGATCTCAGGGCCTATCCCTCCTGAATTCGGTAAACTTTCAAACCTGCAATATCTCTATCTCTCGGAGCTGCACCTTTCAGGTAATATTCCGGATGAGCTGGGCAATTTGAGTAGTTTGATTAACCTGTCTCTGCAGTCAAACGATCTGACAGGTCCGATCCCCTCGACATTTGGAGCCTTGCAGGAAGTTTCTGTCATACGATTGTTTCTCAACTCTCTTTCTGGGCCGCTACCGTCTGCATTGGGGAACTGTCAAAACCTCTCCATACTGGAATTGGATAGGCTGAACTTGAATGGAAGCATTCCTCCAGCACTCGGGCAGCTCCAGAAACTAACATACCTTGACCTGACCACCAACAAGCTGACAGGCTCAATTCCTCCAGAGCTGGGCAACTGTACAAGCCTCACGGAGATATACTTTGGGTTCAATGGACTCAGTGGCAGCATACCGGACCAGCTCGGGAGACTTCAGAATGTGCGTGTTCTGTACCTGAACGAAAACGCTTTTACAGGGCAAATTCCTCCCCTGCTTGGAAACATGTCTAGTCTCAGAAACTTCACTGTCGCTAAAAATCAACTCAATGGATCTATACCATCAACCTTCGGGTTCTTGAGAGACCTGCAGTACGTAAATCTGTGGCAGAACCATCTGACGGGGAGCATTCCTGCCGAATTGTTCAACTGCACAAATCTGGACGTGCTGTATTTCCCAGAGAACATGCTGTCTGGGAGCCTCCCGGCTGAAGTCGGGAAGTTGCAGAAGTTGACCAGACTCCAGATGTGGAACAACACCGTCAGTGGGCCAATTCCTTCTCAAATTGGTAATTGCTCCAACCTTCAGGTGCTTGACCTTTACAACAACCGTCTGAACGGCACCATTCCTCCAGAAGTTGCTTATCTTCCTCGGCTCATAGAACTGTATCTGAGCGTCAACGATTTGAGCGGATCCATTCCACCTGAGCTCGGGCTTCACAGCAATCTCACAAGGCTGGATCTCCACAGCAGCCAACTAAGAGGCAACATACCAGCTGGACTCTGCCGACTCGGCAGTCTGAGGCTTCTAATGTTACACACCAATTCCCTCGAAGGTGAAATTCCCATTGAGCTGGCCCGGTGTTCGAGTCTTCAGCGCCTCCGGATCCATAACAATCGGCTCGGAGGGCCCATACCGAAGGAATTCGGGCAGAACAAAGAGATTTACCGCTTTGAGGCGGACTCCAATAACCTAACTGGCAGCATACCTGCAGAGCTTGGGTCATGTACAAATCTTTCCGCAATCCTCCTCTCACATAACAATCTCAACGGGACGATTCCTTCGAGTCTTAGCCAGCTTCCACGTCTTATCGAGCTGGACCTGTCCTCAAATCAGTTGACGGGTTTCATACCTTCCGAACTCGGTAAGCTTCATGAACTCTCCAGTGTCGACCTAAGTCAGAATCATCTTACGGGGGATATTCCAGGAGCATTGACCAATATTTCCAGTTTGAGGGGCCTCAACTTGAGTTACAATCGGTTAACAGGACTTCCTACTGAGTGGAGATCTCTCAGTAATCTTCAAGGACTTCAACTCGCAGGAAACCTGTTCACAGGTTCTATACCCCGCGACATTGGCCGGCTGACCACTCTACAGACAATACTGGATCTGAGTAGGAACCGATTTTCAGGGCAGATTCCTGACGAGTTTTCGAGCTTGCTGCGTCTAGAAATTTTAGACCTCTCCTACAACAACTTATCCGGAGTTATACCTGCCAGTTTAGGCGACATGCTTTCTTTAGCCAGAGTAAATGTTTCGTACAATAATCTGATCGGGCCTCTGCCCTCCATATGGTCAGAGATCGTGACGGCAGACTCAGTCCTGGGCAATCCCGGGTTGTGCTCCCTTGACCGAGTTTGCACTGCGGGATCACCATCACAGAGCCCAGAAGACGAAGGTGGTGGCAAATTGTCGGATCCGAGAGTTATGGCTGCAATAGCAGTGTCTGGTGTGGTTGTCCTGGCTCTGATCATCATTATGGCTATCCTATACCAGAATCAGAGGAGGAAAAGGTTGGACGAGGATAAGTCAGGAGGGAAATTGGAGATCTGGTCTGTAGATTCTAGGTACAAAGACCTGACGTTTCAGGATATTCAAGCTGCCACTGCGGGGCTGAGCAGTAGTTACATTGTGAGCAGAGGAGGCAGCAGTACGGTGTACAAGGCTTTACTCAAGTCTGGCTCTGTGCTGGCAGTGAAAGTGCTCAAAGAGGAGGTGGATGATGCAGTGGACAAGGCTTACAGAATGGAAATTGAGACCGTTGGAAAAGTCAAACACCGGAATCTAGTGAAACTGATCGGATTCTGCGAGTGGAAGCAACTTCGTTTTGTCTTACTCGAGTTTCTCCACAACGGTAGTTTGAACGATGTGCTGCATAAAATGCACGGGGAAGGGATGCGCAACTGGAACTCCAGATACAACGTGGCTATGGGCATAGCTCAAGGATTAGAATATCTTCACCACGACTGCAATCCCTCTATTATACATCGGGACATCAAGTCTTCAAACATTCTACTTGACGATAATTTCGAGCCACGCATTGCCGATTTTGGTAGTGCCAAGCTTCGGGACATGTCCCGCTCGAAAGCTTCCGCATCCAACTTGATCGGAACCTATGGATATATTGCACCAGGTAACAATGTTGACCCCTCAACAGAAGTGTGCAGTAGTAGTTTTCACTCCAAATTGTATCGAACCTCTGGTCATGCTGTCCGAAAGCTTTCAGTTCGATATTGAAGACCGTGCTGTCCAGCCGTGGACTGGAGAGTCAGCTGTTTTCACTTTCCTTTTGTTACGTTTAGTGTGTACTGAACTCACATGCAAGCAGTAGCTAAAAACCTGTCAATAATGTGCTGTTTGGTCTGCAGAGTGTGGATACAGAACGAAGCTGACTGAGAAAGTGGACGTCTACAGCTATGGCGTGGTGCTGCTGGAACTTCTGACAGGGAAGCACCCACTGGACCCAGCGTTTCCAGAGAAGACTACCCTCATGACTTCGGTTAAGGCAAACATTGATGAGGGAGAAATTCCGGACCGCATACTGGATAAGAACCTGATTGGCTCCAATGAGAGTTATGTGGCGGAGGAAATGCTTCGAGTTTTAAGAGTAGCTGTTGCCTGTATCAATGAAATTCCCACAGAAAGGCCGACGATGAGAGAAGTTGTGATCCTGCTGCAGCAAGCCAGAGAACTATGGAAGTTGACCAAGCCTCTTGCACCTGAGGAAGAAGAAAACTCATCGTTTTACATCGTTGTATAACAGTACAGTAGCTAACTCTTCGAGTATCAGATATTAGTTGAACAGTCTACTACTAGAACCTTCTGCCACTCAAAAGAAGTCACGTCAAGGTTCAGATCTGAGTTGTATTTTCAGCACCTTAGGTGTGAACTGAAATTTTTGTAGAGATTAGATGGAACATTGGGCGCCAGCCTCTGTTTTATGATGTATATAATATTATCCACACTTTGGGTGCGGAGCGGAGTTGTAAAATTGCAAAGCTTCTTGTGGGAAGAAACGCCGAAGCCAGCTCCTAGAGGTCAACTGTTACAGTAAAGTTCTCTCACTCGTCTCCACATCAACCCGAAGAGCATACACTTGGTTAAGAGCCGAAACTTTGATGATGATTCAACAGAATCATGGGAGTCATTACTCCTTGCGAGAGCTTGTAAGTTGGTGAAGTCAGTTATTGCTTCTACAGGAAACGATGCAGAGGAGGTCTCAACCATCTAATTCATGGATCATTTGAGTTATTGTGAACCTTCTGGTTTGTCCTACGAAACACTACACTGCCAGACATTAACTGGGAACTGGCAGCGAGCTCAGGAAAGACTTTGTCAAAGGCTAGAGGAGAAACAAAATGGGGTTTCAAGGAAGAAGCTTCCACGATGTTGAAACGCTAACTTGCACCGACTTCCTCCTCGTGCAGGGCCAAGGCCCAGGCACAGCTATGCTACTTTCGAAGTTTCCAGAAGTAGCTGCTGTCTGTACACATTTGACTACAGGTCCAGATTCCAGATATGGAGAGATGAGCAATTTAGTTGCTGTTGGCCCTCCTTTGACCGGACAGGAATCCGACAAATTCCTTGACTCATCCACCAGCAATTCGCAACTGCTTCGGAGTGGACTGTACAGCAATTCTCGCCATCTAGTGTCGGCGAACAACAAGTGCTCTTGCAGACGAACTCCGATCCGCGCAAGAAATTATGCCATCAAGCCAGCCAATAGTTTGTCGGAAGGGATCGATGTCGAAAATATTGACTCCGCTGGAGCAGTATTCTTACTGTCCCCGCAAGAATTCACGGCAGCTTCCAGCCCTCGGGCTTGGGTGATTTCACGTCTAGGCCGGCTCGATGCTCATCTTGAGATTATCATCTGGTGCTAATGTTAGAATCGCGAAATGGCGAGTGCAACCGATATATACAAAGGTATACAAAGGTATACAAAGGCACACAAAGGTAAACTTGAGCATTCAAAATTAAGCTGGAAGTGCAGCTACTATCGCACCTGAATACCTATCGAAGCTCTGTGATCACATATTACGAGATGCATTCAAACTGACAGAAAAGATCTGGATGATGTCCTCCGCATATCTTACTCAGCAGCATGCAGGATGGAGAAATTGCCGTCAATCTAGCAGGGCAGTTATTGTCTTCGTTGTTCCATAGTAAGCTACACTGATTTGGTGGATGTGTCATTAATTCTGTGAGGGTTTAAAATTTAGTTTCGCAGTAATTAGCGTTAGTAACGTTAATTTGGAGTAGCATTACTTAACCCTTAACACCATCCTCTTGGGTCGATATGGCTTTTGGGTCAAACCTTAAGTATTTGCACTTGGCTTTGCAAATATCTTACAAGTGAGATCTAGAGAGAGAGAGTCTTGTAGATTCCATTCAGACAAAAACTGAATGGATTATATTTGTTGAAAGTGAGGTTATCTGACTCAGATTAGGAATTTCTAGTGTCGTTGTCGTTCGTTTTCTTTTCTGTCTAGTTTTTCTTTTTTACTTGGTTTTGTCAACTCTATCGTTCATGTCCTGACATCATAGCATGTTCCCTACACCGTGCCCTGCTGCCCCTGCAGTTCCCTGTTAGCCAGAATCCGAGCACCAATAGGAACAAACCCCACTTGCGAAAGGCACTTGCGAAAGGCACCAGCGAAACCGTGCCCGGCAGGCGGGGTGAACCCGATCTTAAGTGATAATCCTCCTTAGGAGAATTGATTGCACTACGCAGGAGTGCGAAGCCGTGCCGAGAGACAGGTTAGAGTTTATGAGCAGTGTTGGAAATAGTGATTTTAACTAGTCGAGTTATCGCAGCGATATCAGTTCGTGCTCCGATAATCACAAGTCTAGAGTTTGAATTGTTGCCTCTAGTGTGCGACCGCAGGCTTAAGGTCTTTGTTTTTTCACTACACTTTTCCCCTTTGGGTTTAGGAGTTAGTTTCCTTGTTAAACGAAGACCTTTTGGGCAGAAGTGGCGAGCAGATTCACTTGAACGTTACGAGGAGATAATAAATGACTCAAATGAGGATTATCGGTGAGGGACCAAGATGCTAAACGTGCTGGTTCTACATTTCTGTAATGGAATTGGGGACTATGCGTTAGCGATTTAACCGGATCTAAACTCCTTGCTCTCTTCTTTCCAGGTTTCACAATGATTCCTCCGTCCTTCTCAAGCGGCCCTTAAAACCACAAAAATTCTCTTATTTGTTTTCAGTTTTTACAATTTAAGTATAGAAAATAATCTACATATTATAACTATTCTAACGCATATCAATGCAAATATTTGCTTGATGAAACTTGAGTAAGTTTGTTATGTTTGAGCATATCTGTCTTAACGAGATATGGTTTATCATGTATTAAACGGAGGTTTGGTGGTGCTCCTAGGAGGTGGGAGCACCTACAAACTGTGTGTACTGATCCACAGGAAGTAGGCTTCAAAGCCCGTCAAAGAACCCAGGTTTGTTTGCGCCTGGCAACTGCTGGGGCCGTATCCATTATGGAAAAGACACGATGGCTCACAGCAACATCCATCTCGTGACGGGTCGGGAGTAATTCGTAACGTCGTTGCGCAATCAACTCATAGGCTCCCAATGTGAACTTACTGAAGTTGACCATCAGTTCAGCGTATGACAAAAAGCCTATAAAGTTAAGAAGCAAAGCGAGATAGGAAAGAATTCCATGTGTAGTACCATCGGAGTCTATACACAGTGATTGATCAAGATTGCATGCATATTTACTTCAATTGTTATATTAGCCCGCATTATGACTGACTGAAGTTGGACGTAGTGTAATGAACAAAAATTAACACAATTATTAAGTCCAGAGGCGAATGATTTTGCTTCTTTCTCTTCTCCAAGTCCGGTTTTTCTTTTCTTTTTCTGCTCGTTCCTCTTTTTCTGTTCATTCTTCTGCTCAAGGTGTAAGGTTGGGTAAAATGGGGCTGCTACGCTTGTGACTTTTATTCAACTCGATTGTGAAAAACAACCACCTTTTACAGTGTAAAGTTACAACGTAAAAACTATGCACGAAAACCTTGTATAGAGTCCGTGGACGGTACAAGACTTCGCTACAACATCAAAATCACACAACTGCACGAGATGTATGTACAGAGTCGTATAAAACTTCACGGCTGTACATGATACTCAACTATCTGTATAGTTCTTCTCACTAACTAGACTAGGAAAAAAGATAACAGTCAAAGCTGTATTGGGAATGCACGGTATTGTGTCAGATTTTGCGTGAAAGATATCTAGGAATACGTGAGATTCCTAGCTGTGGAGATGTAGTGTGCTAAACAGAGACAAGAAAGAGACAAACAAGCACGAAAACAAACGTCGCAATATATACCAACTCCCAACATATATACACTATCGATTCTTTCTCCTTAAGAACACAAAACTGAGAAACAGACCAGAGCGGTCTGTAATCTGCTTCAAAACCTCCTAAAACGAGTCCCTGAATCTCAATCCAGACCCAAAACTATCGAAGCGTAGTTCAAAGCAAGAGAAACATCTCTTTGCTAACAAACAGAGTTGAACCTATATCAGACGATTCAAACCCAAGTCCAAACAACATCCATGTACAAGCTCTTGACTAAAGCTAGCTACCACAAGCTCTACATGACCAACTAGAACTCTAACGAACTCAAAAAGTCGAAAATCGTAACAAAGAAACCGAAAAAGACCTAATCTGAGAACTTTCTCTTTTCGTCAAACGGTCTTCAGATGTCGATAGGATCTTCTTCTTGACTCCGTTGGCCCCAAGAAACCTTCAGATCCAATTCTCGACAGTCGAGATATCACCGATTTTTTGTTGTAGGTGATCGAACCTTGTCGTCATGAAAGTAGCAGAGAAGCCTCGTGAAAAATGAAATCTCCGTCCAAGTCGACCCTCGAACCCAATCCAGATTTTGACGTGAAACTAGCACCAGCCATGACCGCTTGCAAGAATGAAATGCATCATTCGAGCGATCGTGCACGTAGTTTTTGGAGGAGTTTTTGAAGGTTCGGTTATCTACAACCAAAAATCAAAGATAAATCGACTATCGGGAGTCAGATCTGAGGGTTCTTAGAGCCAACAGAGTCAAGCACACGATATCTCTATAGCCAGCTTTTGTAGAGCTCAAGGATAAATTGACATCTGCTCCCATCTTGAGGAGATCCATTAGGAGGCATCCCTTTCAACTGCACACTAATTGGGGAGTATGTCGGGACTTGAAGCAATGCTGACTCAGAATGATGATGATAAAAAAAAGTTTGTGATGACATACGTCTATCGCTCCAACAATTCGGCGGAGGTGAGATACAGTTCATACGAGAGGGAGTGTTTAGATGTAGTGTGGGTTGTTGTACACTTCCGATGTTATCTGTTTGAGAACGTTTTTACTCATCATTGATCACCAGCCGCTCAAGTGATTGATGGAGTTCGATAAGCTTACAAGGAAGCTTGCACGATGGGGTCTTATCTTACAAGAGTATGACTTCCAGGTCGTACATAGACCTGGAGTTGCAAATCTAGATGCCGATGGATTGAATCGCAACCCATGCACGAGTAAGCACTCGCTCTTGCTCATCTCTCCACTGTCAGTCTTGGTCCACCTTATCAGCTTGGTCAATGGCTTCGCAATTGCACTAAACTCTTTGAAGTATCGACGATATAAGTTCACCAAACTAACAAATGCTCGAACTCGACTCACATCTGTGAGACGTGAGATACGTGCAATAGCCTCAACTTGAACACTCAACCCACCTCCTCTACCAACTCCTGAAAGAACTTACACTTCTCAAGGTGTAACTTCAAACCATGAGTTCTCAATTGCTCGAACACATCTCGTAAGTGTCTCTCGTGCTCCTCCACTGTAGCAGTATAGACTAAGATATTGTTAACATAACATCTAACAAAATCCAATCTTGCTAGGATCTTGTCCATCACCCTTTGGAACTCAGCAAGGGCGTTCTTCAACCCAAATGATAAGAACCATCAGTGATACAAACAATCCTTGCCGTGAGAGTCAATTCCTCAAAATGTTGTCTTGTACTTATCTTCTTCTCTCACTGATAACTGATGATACCCTGCTCGAAGATCCAAAGTACTGAAGACCTTTACATGCCCTACTACATCAAAGATCTCCTCAGGTGTCGGCATGATATACTTATCAGACTCCGTCTGTCGATTGAAAGGACGGTAGTCTCTACACATCTATCTATTCGTGTAGTTGTCATACATATCCTTCTTTGCTGGCATAATTGTGACAGATGCATACTCTTTATGCGACATCTCCACTAACCCAACCTCCAACAAGTCTTGAGTCTTACTCTGGATCAAGGCTCTCTCCATGTCATTGTATATGTAAGGACGTCAAAAGATTGACGTGTCACTAGTCAAGTCGATCGGTATACCTAGTCCCTTCAAGGTACCCAAATCCTTCATATTGAAGATAAAATAATTCTTGTAGTTCTTCCGGAATCTATGAACTCTTCGTCTCTCCTCTCTTATAAGCTTGGGTCCAATCTCCGACCCCCAAGTGTCCTCTGTCACCATGCTAGAGATAGAAGACGAAGTCGTTGACTGCTATCTTGCAACCTCCGGAGTAGTTTCCTCCTGCTCTCCACAACAACCTCCACCTCCACTGTGCAAAGAACTCTTGCAGTCCTAACTGCAAGCTCCACACGCTCTCCTACGACATCCCATGATGTCCAAGGATGACGAACTCTACAAGCCTCGCCCCCAATCTTTGTCTCCATTGATCCGGTAGGCAAAGCGCTCCGAAGTGTCCGAGTAGAGACACCCGTCGATCGCATCTGACGTTGTTCAGCCAATCCAAGGTTAACAATCCACGTCAAGCAATTCAAGTCTATTGCTTGACTCAATACATGACGACGTGAAGTCTTTGACATCGAAGCTATTGCCATCGTACCGTAAGGAAACACATCTCTCGCTCTCTCTCATTGACATTGAGCCTTATTTGAGCATCTCTCACAAGTCCATGTCCTCCATCTCTGTAAGCATGACACTCTCTCCAAAGTGAGCAATGCTGTCATGGACCATCTCACTAGGTTCAGCACTGCCATGGATGACATATCAACGACTCTCACTACTTGAGATCGTCATCCTGCATCCAAGATGCTACTAACTGTGAGATGCATTGGTCGTCCCACTGCATCGTGTGTACGCTTGAGCACCTCCGTCGAGAACAAGTTTGTCCATTACAATCGTGGACGATGTGTACGAGATCCCAGTCTCGCTGCATCCAACAGCACTTTCGATCCGATCTAAGACCGCACATGATGCACACTCGTCATCATCTGTGTATGAGCATCACCCAACAAAGGAATGCTCTCCAAGATATACGTTGGAAAATCCACCTGATGCATATGAAGATATCGTAAGATCCGTAACATCTCTCAAAACATCTTAGATCGTGGGTGACCATGACAAAATCATGACCTCTCTCAGCACGCATATGACCTTGACATGACCACCCGGCTATCACCAAGTGAATGATGTCAACAAACGTGAGATCTTGCGTCTCCAACAGCAAAATATCCGACGGTAATGCTTGCTGGTATCCTCTAACGGTTAATATGGACAACAACTCACGATATTTCTGCACCAAACGTACGACATGACGTCATGAGATGCGTCTCGTGATCTCATCTCTCTCCACATACAAGTATCGTTGTACTTGTATGCATGCCTGTAATATTGCAGCCAAACCTGTGCTGATCTCTCCAAATAGCTCGAGCACACAACTCTCCTACGCAGCTCTCCATCTAATATCCCATACCAGAACTGGACTGCCTGTGCTTCCATCACCCCTTGGGTAACGCTGATCAACCGTCTCATGCGAATAAATGTCTCGCGTAGGCTCTTTCCAGTCTTTCGCTGGAACTCCGGCAGACTCCACCCTGATAGTTCTTCCTCAAACACTGAAGAACTGAACCATAAGATTAAACCCTGGTGGTATCTCGCTCATACTACCACTTGCTCCACTACTAGTGGACGCGCCGTCGGTACTAGATTACTTCGCGATCCGTGGATGTATCATTGCTATTGATATCAAAATCACAGGTGCTACGCTTCTCAAAATTGCACAAGTAGTGACAGAAACGTAGTTGGGAGACCAATGTTGTCTCTACAACTCACTCTCCACGTTGTACTCTCGTCTGAACTCGTGATAATCGTCTATCGACGGTCACTCCAAGTGTTGGAACAAACGCTTCCACGTCATGAAAAATGCAAACAACTATAAGTTTCGCATCTGCTGCAGATCACACCAACTGTCAAACTCTTGGATGAAGTCATCCAACTCAATGATACCTACCGTACTCGAGTATTATCGAATCTCTTTCGTGGTTCCATAGATCTCGTCCATGTCCCACAACAACGGTGTAACGACGCTAGACTGATCATCAAAAAATGCATTATCTGTGTCTTACTCGTCCTCGAGAACAACCTACTGCAAAAGTTTCACCGACTAAAGTTAGACAAGTACTATCTTGCACTAAATTTATCATGCAACACTGAAAAAGCTTGGCGACAAGTGGCGCAGACAGTTCTATTTTGTAACTTCCGAGGGAGCCCACCTTATGTAAGAAACCTTCAGAAGCAAGCAAGGAAAAGAAACTAGAAATTCCCTTACCGACTTTCCAGACTCTAGACTCTGCTCGTATCTATCAGGTATGAAACCCGGAACCTTCTGCAGACAGAACAACGTGTCTGTGAAGTATGTCAAGAAGCCAGCTTACCTAGCCATGTGACGGTACCTGCCAGTGAACTCTACTTTTTGTCGAGGACGGAAGGACAAAAGTAGTCAGGGTTTTCAACGAGAACCAATTCCCCTTCCACCTTAAATAATTCCAGATAGATTCTCCGTACTAGGAGAGCAGGGGACACTAGCATGCGTCAGCTCCAACCGCAAATTATTGAAAGTCGCTGCCGATGTGCGTTCCAGGACCTGCTTATGTCATGAGCGAGCAAAACACTAGAGTCCAAACTCGAATCACATGACTCCACTGCGTGGCTGGAGAACGACCTGAATCACAGGAGGGGTCTTTTTGACTCTGCATTAGTGCTGATTTGCGGTATAACTTATCATGTTAGAGTCTAGCGTCTGGTTTTGAGGAAACAGGTTGACAAAGATCACCTTTTCTTTGCTTCGACGGATTGGCTGGCTATAAACTCACCGCAGCTAGCGAATAATCTCCATTCATTGTAAAAGATTTCGTACCTCTGGTTTCTGAGTTCGGCACTTGTTCCAAGTAGCTAGAGACAACTACACCTCCAACCGCGTCACTACCCAACGTCAGGGTTGATTCAGTCGGTAGATTTTATGGACGAATTCGAGAACAAAGTGGTTCGGAAATTGCTGGACTTCCAACAAACAAGATCATGGCGTCCAGTTTAGGACAATTGTTGACCTGTATTTCTTCCACTGCTTCGGTTCGTTGCCTTATCTGACTCGTTGTCCTATTTCGTACGGTTTCTAGCTTTCTCACTTTTCATGCACTTTTCATGACAAAAATGATGCTTGGTATATGTTCCCCCTTTCCAGTTCGTGTTGCTCTGGTCCATGAACACATTGATTTGGTGACTTCACCCGTACATTGTATTGCTGCAATTGTTCTCTGAGAAAACGGTTGCTTGTCTATAGACTAGTTGACCTGTTCTCGTGACTTGTTGAACGCATGAATATAGATTTAGTCCGGCATGCGAGTACATAAACATCAAGACTCAAGACTGTCACGCAGATTCAAAACCTGGAGAGCTCCGGACTTTGTTGATGTGAAAATGAAGGGTATGTACCAAGTCACGGCTCAAGGAGACCTCTTGAGTCGTGTGCTTAGGTTTCTAAGACTATCAGCTGTCGTTTGGTTGGCAGGACAGGTTCATGGACTGTCTCCTGACGGCGAGACATTGTTGGAGATCAAGAGTTCCCTGGTTGACAATACAGGGATTCTGAGCACTTGGATCTCCACAGATGCATCACCGTGCAGTTGGTACGGTGTATCATGCGCCGAAGATGGGTTGGCCGTTCGTACCCTCAACCTCAGTTCCCATCATGGCGCTCTCACAGGAACACTTTCACCAAGGCTTGGCAAGCTCACAGGTCTGCAAGAAGTCGACCTCTCGTACAACAATATCAGTGGAAATCTACCCAAAGAACTTGGCAACTGCTCTGAGCTGCGCTACATGAGGTTCGATTCTAATGAGTTGATCTCAGGGCCTATCCCTCCTGAATTCGGTAAACTTTCAAACCTGCAATATCTCTATCTCTCGGAGCTGCACCTTTCAGGTAATATTCCGGATGAGCTGGGCAACTTGAGTAGTTTGATTAACCTGTCTCTGCAGTCAAACGATCTGACAGGTCCGATCCCCTCGACATTTGGAGCCTTGCAGGAAGTTTCTGTCATACGATTGTTTCTCAACTCTCTTTCTGGGCCGCTACCGTCTGCATTGGGGAACTGTCAAAACCTCTCCATACTGGAATTGGATAGGCTGAACTTGAATGGAAGCATTCCTCCAGCACTCGGGCAGCTCCAGAAACTAACATACCTTGACCTGACCACCAACAAGCTGACAGGCTCAATTCCTCCAGAGCTGGGCAACTGTACAAGCCTCACGGAGATATACTTTGGGTTCAATGGACTCAGTGGCAGCATACCGGACCAGCTCGGGAGACTTCAGAATGTGCGTGTTCTGTACCTGAACGAAAACGCTTTTACAGGGCAAATTCCTCCCCTGCTTGGAAACATGTCTAGTCTCAGAAACTTCACTGTCGCTAAAAATCAACTCAATGGATCTATACCATCAACCTTCGGGTTCTTGAGAGACCTGCAGTACGTAAATCTGTGGCAGAACCATCTGACGGGGAGCATTCCTGCCGAATTGTTCAACTGCACAAATCTGGACGTCCTTTATTTCCCAGAGAACATGCTGTCTGGGAGCCTTCCGGCTGAAGTCGGAAAGTTGCAGAAGTTGACCAGACTCCAGATGTGGAACAACACCGTCAGTGGGCCAATTCCTTCTCAAATTGGTAATTGCTCCAACCTTCAGGTGCTTGACCTTTACAACAACCGTCTGAACGGCACCATTCCTCCAGAAGTTGCTTATCTTCCTCGGCTCATAGAACTGTATCTGTACGTCAACGATTTGAGCGGATCCATTCCACCTGAGCTCGGGCTTTACAGCAATCTCACAAGGCTGGATCTCCACAGCAGCCAACTAAGAGGCAACATACCAGCTGGACTCTGCCGACTCGGCAGTCTGAGGCTTCTAGTGTTGCACACCAATTCCCTCGAAGGTGAAATTCCCATTGAGCTGGCCCGGTGTTCGAGTCTTCAGCGCCTCCGGATCCATAACAATCGGCTCAGAGGGCCCATACCGAAGGAATTCGGGCAGAACAAAGAGATTTACCGCTTTGAGGCGGACTCCAATAACCTAACTGGCAGCATACCTGCAGAGCTTGGGTCATGTACAAATCTTTCCGCAATCCTCCTCTCACATAACAATCTCAACGGGACGATTCCTTCGAGTCTTAGCCAGCTTCCACGTCTTATCGAGCTGGACCTGTCCTCAAATCAGTTGACGGGTTTCATACCTTCCGAACTCGGTAAGCTTCATGAACTCTCCAGTGTCGACCTAAGTCAGAATCATCTTACGGGGGATATTCCAGGAGCATTGACCAATATTTCCAGTTTGAGGGGCCTCAACTTGAGTTACAATCGGTTAACAGGACTTCCTACTGAGTGGAGATCTCTCAGTAATCTTCAAGGACTTCAACTCGCAGGAAACCTGTTCACAGGTTCTATACCCCGCGACATTGGCCGGCTGACCACTCTACAGACAATACTGGATCTGAGTAGGAACCGATTTTCAGGGCAGATTCCTGACGAGTTTTCGAGCTTGCTGCGTCTAGAAATTTTAGACCTCTCCTACAACAACTTATCCGGAGTTATACCTGCCAGTTTAGGCGACATGCTTTCTTTAGCCAGAGTAAATGTTTCGTACAATAATCTGATCGGGCCTCTGCCCTCCATATGGTCAGAGATCGTGACGGCAGACTCAGTCCTGGGCAATCCCGGGTTGTGCTCCCTTGACCGAGTTTGCACTGCGGGATCACCATCACAGAGCCCAGAAGACGAAGGTGGTGGCAAATTGTCGGATCCGAGAGTTATGGCTGCAATAGCAGTGTCTGGTGTGGTTGTCCTGGCTCTGATCATCATTATGGCTATCCTATACCAGAATCAGAGGAGGAAAAGGTTGGACGAGGATAAGTCAGGAGGGAAATTGGAGATCTGGTCTGTAGATTCTAGGTACAAAGACCTGACGTTTCAGGATATTCAAGCTGCCACTGCGGGGCTGAGCAGTAGTTACATTGTGAGCAGAGGAGGCAGCAGTACGGTGTACAAGGCTTTACTCAAGTCTGGCTCTGTGCTGGCAGTGAAAGTGCTCAAAGAGGAGGTGGATGATGCAGTGGACAAGGCTTACAGAATGGAAATTGAGACCGTTGGAAAAGTCAAACACCGGAATCTAGTGAAACTGATCGGATTCTGCGAGTGGAAGCAACTTCGATTTGTCTTACTCGAGTTTCTCCACAACGGTAGTTTGAACGATGTGCTGCATAAAATGCACGGGGAAGGGATGCGCGACTGGAACTCCAGATACAACGTGGCTATGGGCATAGCTAAAGGACTGGAATATCTTCACCACGACTGCAATCCCGCTATTATACATCGGGACATCAAGTCTTCAAACATTCTACTTGACGATGATTTCGAGCCACGCATTGCCGATTTTGGTAGTGCCAAGCTTCGGGACATGTCCCGCTTGAAAGCTTCCGCATCCAACTTGATCGGAACCTATGGATATATTGCACCAGGTAACGATGTTGACCCCTCAATAGAAGTGTGCAGTAGTAGTTTTCACTCCAAATTGTATCGAAGCTCTGGTCATGCTGTCCGAAAGCTTTCAGTTCGATATTGAAGACCGTGCTGTCCACCGTGGACTGAAGAGTCAGCTGTTTTCACTCTCCTTTGTTACGTTTAGTGTGTACTGAACTCACATGCAAGCAGTAGCTAAAAACCTGTCAATAATGTGCTGTTTGGTCTGCAGAGTGTGGATACAGAACGAAGCTGACTGAGAAAGTGGACGTCTACAGCTATGGCGTGGTGCTGCTGGAACTTCTGACAGGGAAGAACCCACTGGACCCAGCGTTTCCAGAGAAGACTACCCTCATGACTTCGGTTAAGGCAAACATTGATGAGGGAGAAATTCCGAACCGCATATTGGATAAGAACCTGATTGGCTCCAATGAGAGTTATGTGGCGGAGGAAATGCTTCGAGTTTTAAGAGTGGCTGTTGCCTGTATCAATGAAATTCCCACAGAAAGGCCGACGATGAGAGAAGTTGTGATCCTGCTGCAGCAAGCCAGAGAACTATGGAAGTTGACCAAGCCTCTTTCACCTAAGGAAGAAGAAAACTCATCGTTTTACATCGTTGTATAACAGTACAGTAGCTAACTCTTCGAGTCTCAGATATTAGTTGCACAGTCGACTACTAGAACCTTCTGCCACTCAAAAGAAGTCACGTCAAGGTTCATATCTGAGTTGTATTTTCAGCACCTTAGGTGTGATAACTGAAACTTTTGTAGAGATTAGATGGAACATTGGGCGCCAGCCTCTGTTTTATGATGTATATAATATGATCCACACTTTGGGTGCGGAGCGGAGTTGTAAAATTGCAAAGCTTCTTGTGGGAAGAAACGCCGAAGCCAGCTCCTAGAGGTCAATTGTTACAGTAAAGTTCTCTCACTCGTCTCCACATTAACCCGAAGAGCATACACTTGGTTAATTACAAGCCGAAACTTTGATGATGATTCAACAGAATCATGGGAGTCATTACTCCTTGCGAGAGCTTGTAAGTTGGTGAAGTCAGTTATTGCTTCTACAGGAAACGATGCAGAGGAGGTCTCAACCATCTAATTCATGGATCATTTGAGTGATTGTGAACCTTCTGGTTTGTCCTACGAAACACTACACTGCCAGACATTAACTGAGAACTGGCAGCGAGCTCAGGAAAGACTTTGTCAAAGGCTAGAGAAGAAACAAAAAGGGGTTTCATGGAAGAAGCTTCCACGGTGTTGAAACGCTAACTTGCACCGACTTCCTCCTCGTGCAGGGCCAAGGCCCAGGCACAGCTATGCTACTTTCGAAGTTTCCAGAAGTAGCTGCTGTCTGTACACATTTGACTACAGTCCAGATTCCAGATATGGAGAGATGAGCAATTTAGTTGCTGTGGGCCCTCCTTTGACCGGACAGGAATCCGACAAATTCCTTGACTCATCCACCAGCAATTCGCAACTGCTTCGGAGTGGACCAGCGCGCGGGTAGATTTCGCAGGAGTTTCGGTAATTTTCCGTTTGTTTTTTATCTAACTCGGCTATTTGTAACTTGACCCGACAAGTTCCGGGGGATAAAACCTTTTTACCGTTAATATCCGTAAATCAAAATTTCAGATCGTCTGTTCTCCGGAACTTACATTCTGAACCGGCATGAATTCCTGATTTTTAAACAAGAAGACAACATATTTCCGGTGTTTGTAAAATTAAACCGGAAGTCCAATATTTTCTAGGAGAATTCTGATATTCGGGTTTTTCTTTCTGTAATTTGTAACGATGTTTTAGCGGGCTCTTTCTGCAAACTTTCGGGTACTCCCAGCAGGGATTGAACCTGATATCTCTCCAGTAGAGGCTGAGAGTATAATCCCTCCTATAATACACACATTTTCTAATGTGTGTATTCTAGAAGGGCAAATAATAACGAATAAAAATGAAACCAATAATAAATACGAATAAAAATGAACACATCAGTCAAAAGTTTACTGGTAAAAGAAATCAAAATGATAAGTAGAAAAAAACAACAAGATAAATAACATTATTACAAACACACAAACATAAAAAACATAATGGACATTATTCTTTCACCTTCTAACTGTTACTTGAATCAATATTTAGAGCAGATCTACTTTGGTAGAGCTCTTCCACAAGGCAATAGCTTCTATCATATATCATCTATATGATCGGGTGGTCCTTCTAAACTGATTCTCAAACAAGCTTCTAAATTTTTGGTCCCTAAATTATTTCTGTACTTAGTTTTGATTGCATTCTGAACTGAAAAAGCACGTTCACAAACTACAGTGCTAACACACTGTACTTACATGCATATGTTGAATTGCTACTCAACATGTATGCAACATCCTGGAATGATCTATCATGCCATTCTGACATGCATTGAATTTTAAATGCTCTATACTCACCCTTCACTGCTGAGATTGAAATCAGTGCAGGATAATCCACATTTTCTGTCGAGTTCTTATCAGAACCATAAAACTGACACAACGACTCAATTTCCTTAAAACCCCAATCTCTCAAATCCATAGCCGTTCCTGGTATCTCTGCAGGGTTAAAAATTTTAAAAGCGCAGAATAAAGAGTTGTCTTCAAATCGATCCTCCAAGGCCTTACATGCAGCTTTGGCAAAACTTTTTTGAAATAAGATAGCTCTTTCTAGATCTTTACCTGTCCGGTCTCTAGTGAGCATTACTGAATGGAAATGACAACCTCTAATTTCAGACTGCAAACGCTTAAGAAATCCTCCTGGAGGACCAAAGTCAGGCAAGATGTGATACCCTGTGTCTTCGTTGAAATGAGAAGCGTTCAAGTCACAACTCTCCATAAGAAAGTTTAGTTTGATCTCAGTAATATTGGATGCTACGATAGAACCCACAGTCGAGACATCAACATATCGAATTATTTCGGTATTAGGACTAGATATTAATGTTTTAATTTCTCCCATATTGAAATCAATGTCCGACAGAACTGATTCAACATTGGGATTTAAACACACTGGTTGAAAGATTTTACTTAGAGATGCTAACGATTGTAGAATATTGGCCAAGAAGTAAAGAATGTAAAAAATCTCAAAAGAAGACAATCTTTTGTAAAGACCTTGACCTACAAAATCATCAGCCTTTGCCACGTCTCGAAAATATACCAAGACTGATTCTAAACTGTCACAGAGAGTAGTAACTGACTGCCATCGACTCAACCACCTTATCTTTAAGTAACGTTTCATACACTTACGAGCATCACTTAAAGACTCTTGCAAAGAACTAAGAGCTGACTTGCGTTTCGATGAGCTATGAAAGTACCCAGCAACAGTATTTAAAATATTATCAATCTCATCAGAAATCTCTTTGCATTCTAGTGTTTTTGCTGCTGCTAAGGCTGCCAAATTAGTAAGATGTGCTACACAATGTACAGAAAGTAGAAAAGGATTTACAGTTCTCTTCAAGCGTGCTGCTACGCCATTCTTCTACCCATCATAGTACTTGCACCATCAGAGCCAAAAGCCACACATTTCTTCACATCTAACCTATAATCTTTCATTAAATCTATCAAGCACGATGTAATAGCAATAGCATCTTTTAGCAAGATGTGTAACAATCCAAGAAAAGCAAAAAATACTTGACCATCTTCCAAGAATGAAGCAAATACTACTAAGTGCCATGTAACCGAAATATCTGTGGATTCATCTATCATGAGTCCAAAAAATGGAGAGGCTCTTACCTTATCAACAACCCTCTTATGGATAACTTGACTGATGCCGAACACCATATCAGTACAAGCTTTTTCGTCTTGATAAAGTTTAACTGTAATGTCTGCATGACTCCCACGAAGTAACTGACAGAGTTTCGGATACTTTGCAAAAGCTAATGACTCCGTACCCAAAAAATATGCAGCTCGGAACAACGTTAATAGTGCAAAATCAGAGTTCTTGTTAGCCTTCTGAATTGCTATTTGCATTTCTTTTTGACCTTCTGAAGCTAATAAGATCTTCCTATGCATGTCAGTCTGACCATGCTCAATCAATGCAGAAGTCTTCACGTTCTGAGATCCAATAGTGGCAAACTTGCTAGTAGACTTGCCCTTACCTTTCTTACAAACTTTACAAAAGATCAATCCTTGATCCCAGTCAAACTCAACCCAATGAAAGTCACTGTACCATACATCTCTCCAACATTTTCTATTTTCTTCGATTTTTGCTTTGCTCAACCTTGTACTTGGGACTGATTCGTGGTCCACTTCATGCACAACGTCTTCTTTCTCTTCTGTATGGCAGGTTGTGCTGCATGATAACTGCTCCCAAGTAAAACCAGACTCACGAAGAGATTTTTGTTTCTTCGGCATGATCAAAGGAACTATAGAACCGAAATTTAAAGTTTTTAAAGACTACTAAATGTCTAGTTCTAACAACACAAGAAGAAATCCACTTAGAAGAAGAAGGAGTTACTTGAAATTCACATCATGTTGACCTATAAAGAGAACAAGGAAAAAAATATTGTTGTCTCAAACACCTTCACCGTAGTCACGCGGCTCCCGTCTCAAAGACCCTTCCGCTCGTACAGGTTGTACAGAACGTCTTTGTATCCCTATCAATCAGAAGAAAGAAAGAAAGTTAGTTCCGAAAGCCTTCTGGTTGAAAACAATCTATTGAAGAGGTTCTCAATCTTCTCAACAGAAGTATCTAGCTAACCAAAGCTATGAGTTCTCAGTTATAATGCACGAGAAGTCTGTCAAAATGTATGACAACGATGCAGTCTCGATCGCAACATGAAAAGTGCGGCAGCTTCTGCGAGTGAATAAGGTTCTAATCTCAAAACCACCCACCTGCAAGGGTATGTAGGATAGCTCTTCTCGTTACCATGGTTGGTCACATCAAGAGATGGGGGAGATCTTTCAGCCGTAGATGATTCCACAGCCACAGTTTGGACACTGCACTCACCATCTCACATTCAGGCTGGCTGTAAACATTGCTCTCGAAGGAGCGTACTCCCTACTGTCTGTTTCGGTTCAAACTCAGTAGACTCACACGGTAGACAGGGTACAAACAAGTATTACTCAAAATATACTATGAAACAATGTTGGACTAAAAGTAGACTTCAAAATGCTAAAGCCGCTTGCATATTCAACTTCAAATGCTGCTTAACAAGCAATCATCCAAGTGAAGGACAATCTTGAGGGTTTATCAGAAACAAAGGGATGATGACAAACAAAGGGATTATGATCAAAGCTCTGAAGTCAAATGTGCGATAGGGGTGATGGTCTTTCCACTATACAAATGAATTACAGGTGACTGCATTTTAATCACTTACACTCGTGTCGTGATCTGACGGAAGACTCTCCTGTGTCTGGAACAGATATACAAGCACAGTCGGTCCGCTACGTATCAATATACAGCCTACTAACAGCAAAACTCTCTATGTTATCAAGGCCTCGAAGGATCTAAAACTCAGTCACACGATGGTTGTGAGGAACCGCAGCATCCATCTCCTTTTAAAGCAGTTCTACGAGTACAGAGAAAATTGCATTACTCTAACTCGTACATGAAATCTCCTCCTTCTGAGCAAATCCCCAACCTGGCTATGGTTCTCGAAAAAATATTATTGTCACACGCAGCTTCTAAGCTCCAGCTGCCTTGCCTACATGGATGCACAATGATCTGATAAATACCACTGGTACTCCGCATCGAACTTCGAGCTCGTTACTTTCCCCTCGGAGGTCAGCCAAGAATCCAATCCTTGAGTTGCTCTCATAAGAAATCAAACGTTTCTTTCTGACATGTATACATGTGGACCTATGTAGTCTTACCACGTGAAATATACAGTTCAAAATTTCCCGGTCTATTTCTGCCACTCCGTAGTTTAAAACGATTCATTTCCGAGAATAGACATTATATATCGGTCAAGTTTCCTCTAATCTGATATTTTTCCAAAATATTTTCTGTTTTTCTAGAGAAGTATACAGTAACATTTCCGGATTAACTTTTGGACCCCGGCATATTTCCGCTAATCCAATTTTCAAAGCCGGAAACAATTCCGGAAAAAATTAACAAAGACAGGAGATTCTGAAATTCCTCCGGAAATCAATACTCTAATCTCCGGAACTCCCCGGACATTGGAGTGGACTGTACAGCAATTCTCGCCATCTAGTGTCGGCGAACAACAAGTGCTCTTGCAGACGAACTCCGATCCGCGCAAGAAATTATGCCATCAAGCCAGCCAATATTTTGTCGGAAGGGATCGATGTCGAGAATATTGACTCCGCTGGAGCAGTGTTATTACTGTCCCCGCAAGAATTCACGGCAGCTTCCAGCCCTCGGGCTTGGGTGACTTCACGTCTAGGCCGGCTGGATGCTCATCTTGAGATTATCATCTGGTGCTAATGTTAGAATCGCGAAATGTCGAGTGCAACCGATATATACAAAGGTATACAAAGGCACACAAAGGTAAACTTGAGCATTCAAAATTATCATCGCTACCATCGCACCTGAAATTGCGGGCTATGCGTTAGCGATTTAACTGGATCTAAACTCCTTGCTCTCTTCTTTCCAGGTTTCACAATGATTCCTCCGTCCTTCTCATTTGTTTCCAGTTTTCACAATTTAAGTATAGAAAATAATGTACATATTATAACTATGCTAACGCATATCAATACAAATATTTGCTTGATGAAACCTGAGTAAGTTTGTTATGTTTCATCGTATCTCTCGTAACGAGATATGGTTTATCATGTATTAAACGGAGGTTTGGTGGTGCTCCTAGGAGGTGGGAGCACCTACAAACTGTGTGTACTGATCCACAGGAAGTAGGCTTCAAAGCTCGTCAAAGAATCCAGGTTTGTTTGCGCCTGGCCACCCCTATCCATTATGAAGAAGACACGATGGCTCGAAGCGACATCCACCTCGTGACGGATCGGGAGTAATTCGTAACGTCGTTGCGCAATCAACTCATAGGCTCCCAATGTGAACTTACCATTCCGTACCATTCCGTATGACAAAAAGCCTATAAAGTTAAGAAGCAAAGCGAGATAGGAGAGAAGTCCATGTGTAGTACCGTCGGAGTCTATTTACTTCAGATTAGTGTGTGAAGAACCACACACAATTATTCACTCTCAAGTATTCCATGGGGATCGAATCTGATTTGGGTACTTAACCAAGCTGGAAGTAAAAGCTTGAATAAAAGTTGGACAGGAGAATAATCCAGAATTCATTGAAATAGACAAGTCGGGCACGGACAAGATAACATTGTAACAGCCGACTTCAAACCACCCGTGAAATCCATTTCCAGACTCCAAACAATGGGCTAACTTTTGAGGAAACAAACCTGTTGAGCACTAACATCGCTTTCTAATACGTAAAGTACATCGTACCTATTGACGTGATGCAGCAAGACTTTGATGCAATCTCCTTGTTTGAGGTTGGTTTGATGGAGATATCTTATGGAGAGTATGATGCAATCTCCTTGTTTGAGGTTGGTTTGATGGAGATATCTTATGGAGAGTATGCATCTGTCACTGTTGTGTCAGCCAAGAAAGACATGTATAGAAACTACATTGATAAGCGGATGTGTGGAGATTATCGTCCTATCAATCGACAGATGAAGTCTCTTAAGTATACCATGTCTACACCGGAAGAGATCTTTGATGCGGTTGGGTATGCAAAGGTCTTCAATACGTTGGATCTTCGAGCAGGATATCATCAGTTTTTGATCATAGAGGAAGATAGGATCAAGATAACCTTTTGAGGGATTGATCCTCACGGCAAGGATTGTTTGTATCAATGGCTATTCTTACCATTTGGCTTGAGTCGAGTTTCAAAAGATTATGGACATAATCCTAGCAGGATTAGATTTTGTCCAGTGTTAAACTGATGACATCTTAGTCTTTAGTGCTACAGTGGAGGAGCACGAGAGACATTTACAGTTGGTGTTTGAGCGGTTGAGAGCTCATGATTTGAAGTTACATCTTGAGAAATGTAAGTTCTTCCAAGATCAAGTGGAGTATCTTGGTCACACTATCTTCCTTTGTGGGTTGGGAGTACATCAAACAAAGGTTGAGACGACTGCACGCATTCCACGTCTCACAGATGTGAGTCGAGTTTGAGCATTTGTTGATTTGACAAACTTCTATTGTCGGTATGTGAAGAGATTCAGTGCAATCGCAAAGCCTTTGACCAAGTTAACGAAGGTGTACCAAGATTGATATTGAGGAGATGAGCAAGAGCGAGTTTTTCTAGAGCTCAAGGATAGGTTGACATCTGTTCTCATCTTGAGGAGACTTATTAAGGGACGTCCGTTCTAATTACACATTGATTGGAGTATGTTGAGACTTGGAGCGGTGCTGATACAAAAGGATGATGAGAAAAGAGAGTTTGTCGTGGTGTATGCGAGTCGCTTCAACAATTCAGCGGGGTCGAAGTATAGTTCATATGAAAGAGAGTGTTTGGCTGTAGTGTGGGCTGTGGCACACTTTTGGTGTAATATGTTCGAGAACCCGTTCACTCTCTTTATTAATCACCAGTCGCTCAAGTGGTTAATAAAATCCGACAAGCTTACGGAGAAGCTTGCACGATGGGCTCTGATTCTGCAAGGGTACGATGTCTAGGTACTTCATAGACATGTGATAGTGAACAGAGATGCAGATGGTTTGAGTAGAAATCCATCTAGGAGTTAGATGGATGATACATGAGCTTGTTGATATGATGAGACATATGAGGAGATGGTGTCATGTTGGCATGCATCGGCCTTAATGTATGTTGGTTCTAGAGGATCATATGGCAGCTCTCGTGAGTCAAGAGGTAGATGGTGTCATGTTGGCATGCATCGGCCTTTATGTATGTTGGTTCTGGAGGATCATATGGCAGCTCTTGTGAGTCAAGAGATAGATGGTGAGTCTTCGGATCCGGAGATAACAATGTTTTGATGGATCAGCAAGATATTCATGATGATGTGATGGTTATGAAATATCTACGTATTCGTTTAGTGGTGGACATAGTAAGTGCCATGGATCGAGATCGTGTTCTTCAGCGAGCCAAGAGGTTTTGGTGTGAAGAGAAATACGTTCTAAGTGTGTTGGAGGATGATAGAGTGCATGTTGTATCACATCCATCATAGAGAGCATAATTAGTTCGACAACTCCACGAGGCGTTGGGACTTTTGGAGTGAAGCGCACATATAGTTTACTCCAAAGATTATATTGATAGCGCAGTATGCACACCGATGTGCAACAATTTGTGACTCGACGTGTGATATGTGATCAAGTATAAGCATCGTCAATGCTCCTACTCTATAGCTACACCCCTTATCGATTATGGGGTTGGATTATCGTTGGAGTTTGGACTTTTGGGACCTTTATCATTGACCACACACGATGGTGGAGCACTTCTCCAATGGATTAAGTTGAGGCACTAACGGACAAAAAAATGAGAGTGTAGCCTATGCTTTTCTAGATCGAGTGTTGAGTCATGTTGATGCACCAACCGAAGTGTTGATTGACCAAGGTGTAAAGTTTCATGGTGAGTTTCAAACCTTGTGTGTCTAGGCATTGATTGATCACCGTACTACGTCTTGAGATCACCATGAGGTTGATGGCTTGGCAGAAAGAATTGTTCAGATGGAGAAAAGATTGCGCAAGTATGCTTTGCGGAAGGATCATCATGAATATTGAGATCTTCAGTTGTCATGATTGGTTACGGATTCTCGTTTCAGTCGACAAGTATCTTTGACATCCTTCTCGGCATACTTTCTGCTATATGGTCGAGAACCAGATTACTTGTGGTTTTTTGTCGTGATTCTGTTGAGGTTGTGAACTTTGATGATCCGGATATGTGAGTGAGAGTATGTTCTCAACGAGTTGAGATGTTTCAGCATTTGAGAACTTGTCGATTGCTCAACATAGAGATACGATACGATATGCGACTATTCGAGGAGGAGGTTATCGATCATCGATTCACATATTTCATCTTGACGATTAAGTGTATTTGCAGCAAACAGCAACCGATGAAGTTGGATGTGACTGCAAGATGCACTGTCTTACGAATATATAAGATGTTACCGAATGATGTTCTCCAGAGGTCTGTGATGGTGTAGGTTGGAATGATCATGTGCATAATTGTGAGTCATGTAATCTTCCTAACATCAGAAGTTCTGTGGATCCAAGCTTGACGACTGTACGTGCAGGCTTGCGGTGTGTGTTATGTAGATCTGCTAGTGGAGCGGCCACTATGTTGCTATGTGATGGTTGTTCGAGAGGGTGACGCATGTCATGTTTGACACCACTTCTCACCATAGTTCTTCAAGGGCGGTGGATATGTCCTTGTTGTAGTTAGCGAGGTAGCTCATTCGATCTTCACGTGGTTTGGATTGCAAATAAATGATTAACGATGGAGTGACGTAGCACTCGACCTCGTGATCTTCGGACCGAAGAAAGTGCATATCACGTAGTTAGATCAGATGACTATTTGGTGTTCGAGGGACCAAACCGTCAGCTAGGAGGGTGATTGTAGTATACTTGTGTATGTGTAGGACACTCTGTGCTTGTTATGTGTATGTATTTTATAGTTTAGACATCGATGTATGTTGTGTAGTGATATGTATACGTACGACAGGTATCACGTCATTTTCGTCAGTTGTTAGTCTGACCGAGTGCGTAGTGACGCACGTCGTTAGCCGTCATTAGTGTTGTTAGTATCGTTATTGGAGTTTCTTGGGTTGAGATCATCAAGGAGTAAATTTCGAGTTGGAGGATGTAGTCTCTCATTTTTCTCGAGTTGAGTCTTCAAGCTCCTAGCTATGATAGATGCGCTTAGTGAGTAGAACATGGATTCTTTGCGAGTAGAGAGTGTGTTTGGTTTGATTCGTGAGTGATCTGTTGCCAATTGACAAGTGTTTATGCATGTATTCTCAGATTATTATGATATTCTTGTGTATGTGTATGACACTCTGTGCTTGTTATGTGTATGTATTTTGTAGTTTAGACAACGATGTATGTTGTGTAGCGATGTGTTTGCGCACGATACACTGGTTAAGACTATTTGTGAAGAGACGGATCAAGGTGTAGTTCTAGAAGAAATTGAGACGTAAGGAAGAGGATTTGGACTACTTCAGTGACCTACGAAGAAGAGTTGAACCGTTCGAACCATTCCAAAGTCCAAACTTGTTGTCCTTGGATTCATCAAGATCAGAACACCGAGGTCTTCAAGAAAATGAAGATGATACAAAGTTTCATCTGACAATTTGAGAGATATGAGAAAAATTAGCTCATAAAGAGATGCTTACATAAGGTTTTTGTTTGCTTGCAACCTGAAGTTGGATTGTTCTTCGTGATCTGGAGGAGTTTTTGGAAGTTCGATCACATGCAATCAAAAATTAAAGATATCTCGACTGTCGGGAGCAGATCTGAGAGTTCTTAGAGCCAACGGAGTCAAGCACACAATATCTCTATAGCTAGGAACTTTATATTTTCTTGGACGTAAAATCCAATATGATACGGTGGTGAACTCGATATGAAGATCAGAGGTGAAGATTTCTTGTGTGTTGGAATTTAGGAGACGAGCTCAACAATCATGAACGAGGATGAAGATCGGATTGGTTGTTCGAGAGGATGCTACGGACCAAGGTTGATGGATATGTAAATGTTGTGGGATCATGAGAAGAAAGGCCGAGCCATGACTATGGACAGGACTAGCGGATCTGAGGAGATATTAAGGATGTAGTTGGATGCAGCAACTGCATGGATGTTTCAAGCCTTCACTTTGTTTTTGCAACAAGAGCAAGGGAACAAACAAAAGGAGACTTTCGGAATAGAGACGCTTCGAAGGATGATTGACAAGCTCGATCTGTTTGATAGAAGAGACACCTTAAGATACATGAGATTTTACTAGACGGAGATGGATTTGGATCAAGTATCAGAGAAAAAAATGATCGAGACATTCAAATTCTTTGTGGTGCATGAGATAAGAGAACACGACTGAATAGCAGTACAATGTCCGTCGATAGACATGCTATTCTCGTCGAAATAATGAAAATATACCCTCATTCAATGCATAACCGTAATCTTTGAATGACATTAAAAAGCTATTCATGTTCTAATGTTTAAACTGGTCCTCTGAATGACATTTAACCATTATTCGAAGAACAACCGTGTAACAGTTGATCCGAATGACATTATACTGCTACTCAGGCTCTAAATTGTTTTTCATAACGGCTCATCTAAATGACATTAAGTCATTATTCAGTGTAAAACCGTATAACGGTTGACTTGACCTGACTCCCGAGAATCCTCTGGATTGCTAAGTGCTCTTCCCACGCTCTCGCTCATTAAGTAATCACCACCACGGAGTGTGCTAAATAGTCACATCAAGTTTCCAGTGCCCCCTAATCAAAACTTAGTCTAACGAGGACTCCATATCATGCAAGTGACCGAGAGTATAACCGGAGGTGTGACCAAGAGAAGCCTGAAACCTGAGGGTATGACCAAGTGAGAAGACTCTTTTCGAGGTGTGACCAAGTAATTAACCCGTTTATTATAGAAAACCTTTTCACTCTGTTCCATAAAACTCAACTCTTTCTTGTCTGGGTCATCATGGTGAAAACCTGGGTAAATGTACTAATGCATTTGCCTTATGTTGGGAATTTAGAAAGCCTTGAGCGGCCACACAATCAGAAGAATTCTCACTGAGCATAATATTATATATATTAAATTACTAACATATTTCTAGTATAAAAGGTGACAAATAATAAACAAACTCATTAATTAGAGCTTATTCTTATATATAAAACTAAATGAGATATAAACTCTATTTTGAAATTAAGTTTTACTTGCCATGAGATATTCTCAGAGCTGTTGTCTACACTCCCAAGTGTACTTGGTCTGTCACTTCATCCTGTAGTTGATTTCGTGGTTCATCAACCTACTTGCAGGCTTGATATAAATCTCATTGAGTTTTCATATCATTATCTTTTAACGAAATACTAAAATAAATAGTACTGAGCGTCAAAGTATATTTAAGATATTTGTCCTAGACTAAGTATCGTATTTTCCAATTCTTCTGGAGAGAAAACATGGTATCTTGGCAATTTTTAATGTTTCCTTATTTCCATTAGGTACGAAATTCTCAGAATCATGCTTCGAAACGTTATGCTTCACATTGAAAAAGAAAAATCCAAAAGAGTTTTGAGTTTATATTAAGTCTTGCGAGACTTGTTTCACAATTATTTCACAAGAATAGACGAGAAACTATTTCAATGAAAATTTTTGTAGCGTTCCGTTGTCTTCTTCCCTCCTTGAACTTTATCATATTATCATACCATCCTTAGGAATAAACCTTAGGTCATTCAGTACCTTGTACAGGATATGTAAGATATTCACTTCATGTACACTTTGAAAGCATAAGTGGTTTCGATTAATTTATGCCATAACTCTTCAAACAAGAAAGATCAAGAAATAAATTAATGTATAGATGAAATGCAAACTGTTTTGTTAATAGGGTCTCGGATATACTCTTGGCAGTTTGACTTATGGGTTATGTCTGGATCTGTTGGCATTTCCGAGGCTGGTTAACGTTTAGTATTATGGACAGATTTTTTTTATAACTAGATAAAACATTTCTACATAACGCTTATGTGTTATCTGATAACCGAAAATGTAGTTCAATGTACAAGGCCATAGATAAACATATTTACAGGAAGTTCTCTATACGAGAATCACGTCATTTCAGTTGTTTTTGTTTGTTTGATTTGTTTTTAATTTTTTTTTGTCTGTGGATTTTTTCTCTAATACAAGGATTACACAACCTCTTGCAATATCAATGCGTGAAGTTTATAACGAATTCTAGGAAAAAAACATGAACCATGTCATTTGTACCACTAATTTCTAGTACTTGTCAGAAATACGAACTCGAAAATACAAGCTGACGTGTCAAAATGACTGGCAAAACCGTCTACTGCCAATCACGAGTCTGATCAAGACTTGATTCAATAAGAGGGGTCTTATCAAGCTCTATTTTCGTATTGAAGAACTGATAAAGTAAAAAGTTGATGCAGCATTTCTAGAAACATATAAGTAGACTCATCATGCTGTAGCTTGATGAGGAGAGTCCAACGTAGAGATGCAGGCTCGATCCCTCCCATATCTCTGACAGATTGATGGAAGAAACTCTAGCTTGCGACTGGAGTTCAGTTCATGAATAGCATGACCAGAGTAAAATTTCTCCTCATTGTTGGATACGACGTTAAGTCGAGTAAACTCTGTGACAAAACGTGTATGATTAAAAACAAACATGAAAAAAAATGAAACCAAAAACACATAGATAGAATATGGATAAAATCACACATGCTTTTGAATCGTTTTGCCAAAATTAGTCCAAACAATTAGAGTTATATTGTAATGTAATATTCCTGTATCACGATATTTTGATTTCGTTTCCGGATATCCAGTGATTTTCAGTACAGTATACTCATCCATGAAGTTCTGTTGCATATGTTACTCGTCCAAGTTGGGAAGAGGGGAATATACAAAGAGTTTTAATCTATTTTTTAACCCTCTTCCTCTTGGAAGGGTTAGACTATAAATTAAAATTTATAATATTAAAAATACTTTTATCTGTGAAAATGGCTCATCTTAATACCAAAGAACGGTTTCGTTCGCGTGACTGACTTATGGGTTTTATATGTCTGAAGTGAATATGTATAATGAAGTTACCAAATGAAAGTTAAATTTAATAATATAAATTTAGTATTTTACATTTAATGAAATTATTTTTTAAAACTTTGACACAAGTAACGGTTTTGTCGACCAGTATTTTCTGTGACTGCAATTTACACTAAATTTTTCATTCAATTATTTTTTATTGCTGCTGTCAGCAAATTACCGATGATTATTTTAGTTCTCTGTTTAATTTTTCTTTTTCCTCTTTCTTCTTAGAAATGCAGTTTGGATGCATATTATTCATCCAACACAGATGGGATATCATTACGTTATTTTGGCGGCTTAACTTATGGTTTCAGGTTGAACAGCTGGAGATGCCCAGAGGAATAAGATTTCACTTCTCAACTTTAGCAGATCATGAGTATTATGTGCAAAACATAACAGAATAGGTTAAGGGATACAAGGCAATTTTGCAACTCTCGTCAAAAGCATATTTTGCAAGCAAAGTTGACTCATCATTCCAGGCACCCTCGCAGATTGACTCGCAGATTGTCCATCCTACATTACTTTTCATTTCCTTGAAGCGCTTTTAAAAGGCTATCACGAATGGAATATATTATTACTAGGTTCATGCCATGACATATAATAATATTCGCCTACAGATGACTTCCTCTGTTAGGTAGTGGACTCCGATCTGCAAGACTGCTGCCGGTGGATACGTATGCACAGGAACCGATCAAGTATAGACTTGATCGGGGGCGGGGCCTTGCGTAAATTTTTTTTGTTATTTATACTTTTTGTGTTTTATTTTATCAAGTATTTGCCGTTTGCCACGTGAACAGCAGGTCCCTTCCCTCTAGAACTGGAAGCTTAGCCTTCCTTTTCAACCAGCGGGCGTTTTTACCCCTCGCACCGCGTTTAGTTGTGATTTCGCTTCTTTGATCAGATCCTTATCGTAAACAGTAAGTAAAGTAAACAGCAGGCTCCGCTCCCTCTAAAACTGGAACCGTAGCCTTTGTCCCCAACTAGCGTGCGTTATTATTTCTCACACCACGTTCATTTTATGAATAAAGAACATTGTTACTTCACTACCTACTCCACGTAAACGTTCCACCGATGGTAGCTTGTCTAGAGTCGGATCAAGGAAAGACAATGGCGCAAGCTATCTATACCTAGAAAATACTCTCTAGTTCAGTAGAATTTATTTAACTAAACCTTTAATATGTTCGATTGAACTCTACTTTTTAAGATTACGTTACTGGATTGCACTCTTGACTTACAACAATAAGTTTAGCAGGTACAACTGTCATTTCATCTGAATGTGAGACATGTTGTCGACAGCGAGCCATATAGTTGTATAAATATTTAATTTAAAATATATATAATAAATTAATAAATCCTTATAATCTTTTATTTATCTTGTGTAGGGTCTCACATGGCACGAACCTATCGTTCCCGGTTAAAGGTGCGATGAACATGAGGAATCTTAAGAAGGTTGCAGTATAAGTAAATTTCTTCTTGTTGTCATTACTTTATCATATTTTACGTGAGGTTAGCCATATCCGGAAAGTAAATATTTTATTTGTTCATCTGCATTTTGACAGGAAAAGAACAAGGTGTTGCGCTTGCAATGAATTGCATGACTATGCATTTGAGATTCATCCGTATCTAAACTCTTCTTCCTGTAACTTTCACCTATTACGATAAATATACTCAAAGAATATTTATTTCTTATGGTTTCACAATCTCAACTTAATTTTTCCAAAGAATATTTCAAACTAGTTTAGATGTACAACAAACTAGATGAATTCATATTTTAAGTGTAGATATGCTACATTAAACCCTAGGTGTAGCTATAAAAGTGAGAAAAAATATACTTTTTTCTCTGTTTATTTTAGGTTAGGAAAATATGCTATTTTGTTTCAAAGAATCATAAAAGTTTTATTTAATATTTTTCAATGAAGGTTGAATATTTAATTATCAAGTTAGTCACATATTGTAAAGCTATAGAAGAGCTTTCATTTAAATCTTAATTTAACTAACTCATTTGTTGTAACGAAATCTTATCAGCAAGAGTAAGGTTAGGTATAAGTGTTCAATTTCTTTTTCCTCAGATAGCCAATCCGCAAAAATCAAAACATATAGTTCACAAGGCATATAACATGGCACCTGATCTTTATATTGAAAGTCTTTGCGTATTGAAACGACAAAATAATCTCACCTTCTCTTTCCCTTTTTTTTCTTCTTCCTATTTCAGCAAGATCGACTATTAACTATGTAAATGCATAACACCAACCCTCAGTTCGTATACTCAAAATCTATTTTAGTTTGTCATGTTTGAATTTTAAAAAAAGAAAGATAAACTGATGTCATGTTTATGGTTCAATCTCGCGATCCATGAATCCTTTTAAGTTAATTCAAAATTAAGCTTGTTTGAAAGCTTTCTGGAATTTGTCAAGATGTTTGAAGTCTAGATTGTAGGGATACGAAGATCACATAGTTAAGAACTCCTCCTTGTAATTTTTATGAAACATGTTACTTGTAGTGCATGAATTATTATGATATTTACTAAATATTTCTCCAATACTTATTCAAAGGAGGATAAAGATTCAAGTCCACACTATATTCGATTTCTATTACATGTTGAATCTTATTTAAAGATTAGAATTCCTTGTACCATTTATTCATTTTGTTCTGTCTAATACTTAGACCAAAAGTTATGCAAATGTATAGCTTGCCTAGTAAATCTTGCGTAGATGAGCGGGTGAATGGAGATGCACCCATACCGCATCTTGATTCTCGTAGAGTTTAAAATATTATACCTTCAAGCATATAGTTAAAAAAAAGAGTTTGAAATGATCATCAAAAAGTAAATCAACTACTCAAGAGTAATCACGTATCAAGATAGAATAAACATACAATTATTCACTCCAAAAGCTGAGATCGTGTGATTAACATGAGTTTGGAACAGTTGCTCACTGACAGTGTTTAAAACATAAACTGTTCATTAAAATCATTAATCATGAATTAACACAAATTACTCAATCTATTACAAAATAAATTTTTTTCATTTCCAATATCTGACTGTGTATACTTAGACAGTTTAGTAGTAGTTTAGTAGTAGATATATTTTATAATATGTGAAAATCTTATATTGGTTTTTTAAATTGTGTGGTTAGTGAAGTGTGTAGAACAAAATTTCTATTGTAAACTGTATTGGAATATTTATTCACCATAAATATATTATAGATGTTTTCACTCTAGTAGGAAATCACACTAATGAAACCATAAATTGACAAAGGTGTTTAAGAACACATAGCATATTTTCATATTTTCTTTTAGAAATAGAAATATTTTGGGCTGATGAATTTTTACTACTTTCCGCTATAAGCACAAGTGAGGAAACTATTGTAAGCACCATTATCTAAAAGATGGACGAAATAATCTAAAACTACATCGATAAACAATAATACTATAGATAATTCTAGCTAGCAAGGAACTCATGATTTAATGCTGTTGGATAGACTTCAATACTTTTAGTTTATATTTGCAATATATTATGTTAACATTCAAATGCATACAAATAACATAAAGTGAAAATGTATTTTATGGTATTTTTAATGTTATACATATATTAACACATGATTATAATTTATAATGATACAATTTTTTAACTTCTGCAAGTTGTAAATTTCCGTTGCAAATCATTTTATACTCCATAACCGTTATAGTAGTTGAGACTGACTACCCTGTCTTACAAGTTTATTTGCATCACAATATATTTGTTATATATCAAGTTAAAATTTAAATCATTTCACTCGTATAAATTTGTGTATCTACGAATACATATAGTGATGATTGATCATCTAATTGTTGTACTATTCCAACAACGTGATTATTACTTCTCAAAATATCATATACTAGACTCTTTGTGATGAATGAGAAAAATATTAGAATTATATTTCAGTATTTCTATGTTTCACTTTCATAAAATTAAATTGATATTTTATCTTTGTTCAATAACTAATATTCTCGAGTAGTTCAACGATATGTTGAGTATGTTGAGTATTAGGGACGAACGAGTTAATTATCTCCAAAGATAATGAAATGTGAAATTTTAAAGGAAAAGATATCGACATCTAAGGTACTAAGAATTACATCAAATATGATATCTTGGACAGTCTTTATCTCTTCCTCTTGTGCTTAACCGAGTGAGCAGAAGAGGACTAGAGCATCCATAAGTTAGACACAAGATATTGACCAACACTGTCAATAACGATATCTCAAGATCTGTCCCACATTATTTTAATACAGACAAAAGTACTACTGAGCTGATGTCACTGTTTATTGATAATCATTATCTGGTGTAAAATGTCAGAACCTATGATTATATTCTCCAAATGGCACGAATACAAGTTTAACTATATGTCAGATGGTGTAACAAGAACAATAGTCAGGGAATAAGATTTTTTCTCTACAATGTTTATTCAAATTTGTCATGTTTAATTACTATATATGAACATTACCCACATACTATACTATTTCATTATTGAAACATTTTTTGTATTTTAGTTTTTTGGTTCTGTGCAAAAAGTACAAACTACTAATTGGTGAGTGTGAAACTTATCATCGACGATACTTGCGACTGAATGGTAAGTCAAAATAACTTTAAACTATTATTTTCACCCATTCATTGGCACCACAATGTCTTACACAAGGCATATAATGGAGCACCTGACTTTCACCAATTATGCGGCCAAAGTGCACTTTCGCCCGGGGGCCGGATAACGCCAAGCGGCGAGTCCGGTTGGTTTTCGGTTGGTGGGGAGCGCGTAGAGAGGGATTAGATCGCTTTTTAAAAAGAGTGACCGATGAAATCAAGACTTATTAAGGCATATTATACGGGGTGCCGATGACGTTAAGGCGTGACCTTCGGCGGGATGCCGTGCAGTCGATAGCGTGTCGATACTGTACTTACTTTATCAACAAACTGAAGTTACTGTACTGGTTGTGTGCCTCGTTTGGAAATCGGACGTCGTTAGTTCGAAGCCGGGATCAGATAGAGGAGAGTAGACCCTTACATAAAAAATAATTAATCCTTAAAACTATCAGTCTGAAATAAAAAATAACGTGACTGATTCTCAGACAAATTAAAGGGGTCTCTTTGAAAATTAATGATCACTATATCGCTCCACGAGGTGACCAGATTGGTTCTGAAATCAAAATATTTCATCTGGAAAAGTGATGTACAGTCTAATACACAGAACCAACCGACAACAGGTGATTATGCGAGCCTTTCTGCGAATGGGTATCAAAAGTCTCTGGGTATCAAAAGACAGAAAGTTCTCACTTCTCTTTCGAGGTTTGTCTTGTTGCTATTTCGACAGGATAGAAGCTATGCAAATGCATAGCAAAAACCAAAAGGTCTCGTTGCAGTATCCGGATAAATGAAAAACGTCACACTTCGTTGACACTGGATTGGCTAATATATGCATGCTCGATGAACTTCTGGAGAAAAATATATAAATATATAATGTTTAAAAATATAATTAAAGGTATTAAAAAAATCATATATATATCAAAAAAATAAAAAATAAATTTTTTATAAATATTAATTATTAATCTATACTTAGAAACACAGATAGACCACGATATAAACCATAAGGCACAAATACACAGCCACGTTGCCAAAAATAAAAGTCCTAGAACCTCAGAATATTTATTCATTAATTAACAGTTACTTGAATTTAGAGTTGAAACCTGCTGGAAGGGTTAAATACTAAATTAAACTGCATATTTACCTCCTCCATCGGAAGATGGAGAGATGAATATGCAGGGGTGTTCACTTTTTGGGCTATGCTAACCTCCAGCTAAGCATAACCCCGTTGAATCCACGAATGAATCCACGAGAAACCGCACAAGTAAATTAAATCACTACAAGTAAAAACCTCGTCAAATGGCCCCATGCAGAATAGGATTCCAGCTTTGCTTGAATCAGCTGAATGCCGTGATTCCAGACGACGATCTAAATGGGCGACCAAAATGGGTTTAGGGTTTCGGGGTTGGGTTCGACCCGTTCTTCGAGCCAACACGATTGTCAAATTTGTCATCTGCAGAAAGTGATGATTAAGTGTGCTGTGCCCGTTGACTACAGTAACTGCCTTCCTTACTCGGAAGTTTATCACAGTACTAGCCTAAAAGTTGTTCTTTCCCCACGAAATTTCGTCAGATGTTTTGGCCTGTAGAGTCTAGACGCAGGTCGGGGATGACCTCACCATGCCAGGGCACTAGATAAAAGTCACACATGCGAGTTATATGCTCACGTATGTACCGCTGCTCAAGGCCTACTCTCATCGCACGCTTATTCGATCAGAAAGGCTCGCATAATCACCTGTTGTCGGTTGGTTCTGTGTATTAGACTGTACATCACTTTTCCAGATGAAATATTTTGATTTCAGAACCAATCTGGTCACCTCGTGGAGCGATATAGTGATCATTAATTTTCAAAGAGACCCCTTTAATTTGTCTGAGAATCAGTCACGTTATTTTTTATTTCAGACTGATAGTATTAAGGATTAATTATTTTTTATGTAAGGGTCTACTCTCCTCTATCTGATCCCGGCTTCGAACTAACGACGTCCGATTTCCAAACGAGGCACACAACCAGTACAGTAACTTCAGTTTGTTGATAAAGTAAGTACAGTATCGACACGCTATCGACTGCACGGCATCCCGCCGAAGGTCACGCCTTAACGTCATCGGCACCCCGTATAATGTGCCTTAATAAGTCTTGATTTCATCGGTCACTCTTTTTAAAAAGCGATCTAATCCCTCTCTACGCGCTCCCCACCAACCGAAAACCAACCGGACTCGCCGCTTGGCGTTATCCGGCCCCCGGGCGAAAGTGCACTTTGGCCGCATAATCGTTTAACGTTTTTCGGTTTAGTACATTTTGGTATTCGCTTCTTAACATATTTTCGTTTCTCGGCAACAACTATTACCGATTATCGTCCGTATGGAGCTATGTGTGAAACGGACGTTAGCAAGTAACCATCTAGGTTTCTCAGAGATAAGATAGAATCATGAAATCACGTGACCATTTAGATTTCTTGGTGATAAGATATAATCAGGGAGTTTAAAGCTACTTAGTGTCACGATAGAATCAGAGAGTTTAAGACGTCTCGCGTCTAGTCATCTCCCTCTCCTTCATTATCACCTTCAAACTCGGACGAACCATGTTTGTATTACTAAACGTGTAAAAGCGAACTATTTTATGTGAACATCCGGTTCATTCAGGTCGAAAGTACGTTTTAACGTGAAAAATGTTCGGCTAGTATTTTGTAACTTCGGCTACCGAAAAAGTTTTCTCGACTACGGAAAGGAACGGAGGTCGCCGGGATCATAGACGTAACTGGCCGAACAACGAGAAATAGTGCCGATGGGAGTAGCCCTTCACTTTCGTTGTGTTGACTTGGTACTGATTCCTTAGATTTCTTCTCTGAACGTTTATTTTTGGTTGCTTAGAGTCGGATGTAGAGTCTGACACTCTGACTTATATCCATATTAGGATGAGGAAACAGTCAACAACTATCTACGCCTTGAGAAAACTATTCATGTCGACGAGAGTTCTTCCTATCACCTTCCCAGCTTCATGGTGTGCCACTCCTGGAATCTTCGTGTGTGCCTTTCTTCAACGTTCAGACTCGTAATGGGAACATCGATGTTTTTCCACACTTTATCACCCACGTTCATCAAGTTGCTCCATTGTCATATCCGCTTCTTCGCCTGCCAACTGGATTTTCAGTGTCTTTGTGCGGATTGTCTTGATCGCAGCATTATGTACGTAACTGATGGAAGAATGTTCATGAGACTGTTTCAACACACAATGAGCTAAAATCTGCAGAGAAAGAAGATAAAATTGTGAATTTTATCAATTTTAAGAAGAAAGAAGATAAAATTGATATTTATCGACTCGTTTTTCTCTAGTTGCGTAACAACTGGCAGCAGCATATTCAGAGCACCTGCATATTCACCTCCTCCATCTTTCGATGGAGGAGGCAAATATACAGGTGGTTAATTTAGTACCTAACCCTTCCGGTAGGAAGGGTTAGGTATTAAATTAAACATCACTGTATTTTAATGAATTAACGACTATGGGGTCCCGGTCATATACCTTGTGAAGCGCAACAGTCAACTCCAGACTTATGGGTTATCTTCTACCTTCCCCGGGTTTCCAGGCATAGGTAACATATAACACTTATAAAATATTTTAATCTTTTATATTTACTTAGTATATGTTTTTTATATAACACCTATGTATATTCCCGATAACATGAAGCGAGCAAAAGTTCCCCCGGAGTTCATCCAGCATGCATATTCAGTATCATCTGCCACAAGGAGCCCTTCGCGCCTTTTGTTACTAAAGCCTTTTCTTCCCCTAAGAGCATCCCCACCGAGCTCGCTAAACGCCATACTACTATTCACGATTTTGATGTGTTTAAACTCACTGTTTCATAGTACATAGCAAGTTCCAAAGTTGCAATCGTTAAATAACGGATCCATCATTTAGCTATTTGACCTGAAGTTTAGCTTCGAACTTTTCGTCCTTATCAGTCTGTTTGCCCCACTCACGCAGCTTTTAGAGTGCGTCGCTGTTTCCCCAGCGGAAACTTGTCAGGAAAAGCCTTTTCACGTTCCAAAGTACTGGGGAGCCTGGTGGGGATTCTCCAAGGATTAGGGTTGACATACGTCTTGTAGTAAGATAGGCGAGGAACGAGTCTTGGTATTGAATCACGCGAGGTCAAAGCTATCGTTGCTTAAGTCAAGCTTTGACCTAAGCAACGATAAGCCGGAGGAGTTCTGTATGGTGGCTCTTTTGGACTTCATCAACTCGTTTGGATGGTCGTGACAATTTCCGCCTCTAATGGTTTACTGTCATTCCGATGGTTTATTACACTCCATAAACTTTTTCCATCACCTTTGGTCAGTAGTTTAACGTAGTTCAGTAATGATGATACCAAAATCTTTATTTTTTGTTTTTGTTAGAAAGAAGTAGAAGATTCTGTAGGAAGAAAGAAGAATGATTTCTTTCTGGAAGGAATGATTTCTACTTCTTTCTTATCTTTGAGTGATAGGATGTTCAGATCCAACTGCGTTTTCTCTTGTGGTTCCCATCCGGATTCCGGAAGGACTGGCTGGGTTTACGAAGATAGTCGAACATATCCCTTGTATCAAACAGACGTGATTTATCAAAATATGCATGCTGGATAAACTTCTTGGAACGTTTGCTCGTTCATTTTTATAAGAAAATATATAAGTATTAAATGAAAAATATATTTTAAGAAGAATCTAAATAATTAAATATTTTATAAATATTATCTATTAGACCATGCCTGGAAACACGAGGAGAGCAAGAATAAACCATAAGTCTTGATTCTACTGTCACGCTTCAGAAAATACAATTTTGAGAAGCTGGACTCATTAATATATTAATTTATTTAGAGTATAATTTAATACCTAACCCTTCCTGCAAAAGTTAGGTATTAAATTAAACGTCTAGATATTGCATTTTTTGTCTTTCGATGAAGCAGGTGAATATGCATACCTAAAATACTCATGCTCGATCAACTTCTTGTCAGGACAAGGAAAAAGAAAAACAGATAAATAATCATAAAATTATGAGAAACGGCTGGCGGGTGAGAGGTGACTTAACATCCTCTAAAAACAATTCACATTCAGAACAGACTTTAGAGAAAACATTTACCGTATGTAGTTATTTTATATACAAAGAGACTGTAAAATGTATACGAGCACAGAAACGACGGGAACTAGAAAGGTTTACTAAGTTCCTGCACTAAATTAAAAATTTCTCGTTTTCCCGGTTGGGATGTATATTTAGCTTGGTTCGATCGTTGTATTGAACTGTTTGTTTTTTAATTATGAATTATTTTTCAATCTTGACGAATCGTTTGTTCTCTTTGTGTGCTTAAGGGAGAAATAAATTACCAAGACACCCCTTTAACTCTTCAGTATTTCATTTCAAGTGTTAGAAATCTTTTAAGATAACCACTTATCCTTCGTAGACCCTCCGACTGTTTACTGTTCATTTTAATATTTTGGTTTCAGTTACCTTTAAATATATTTTCTTTAGACAGCCAGGATTTATTTTGTTTCACAGCGGGATTCGAGCTCACGTTCATAGAACCCCCAGTCCCAGTCTGTACCAAGACGCTACCCTCTTCTTAGTGTGCATGGAGGTCTGAATTAGTACTTGCTTAGATAGTACTTTTCTAATTTTAGACACGATGTTCACTAAAACATTCATGTGAGGGAAACAATGTTCACGGAAAAAAATTCATACTGAAAAGATAACTCTTTCCAAGACAGGAAAAAACCCTACGGCTACAAATCACGTCTCTAGATTTTACTCCCGTGGATCCCGCTTGTCCTTATCTCGTCTTTTCCCGGAAGTGCAACTTCTATGCATTTTTTCACCCATGTACATGGGTGTTTAATATATGTTTCTAACCCTTCCGGTGGAAAAGGTTAGAAACATATATTAATGCATCTATTAAATGACGCGTAATGATAATTTCACTCTCGGACTTATATCTCTAGGAAGGCCTCAGCCCGCTCTTCACTTATGGGTTCTATCTCTGTTTGGGTCAATTTGTTACTCCCGAAGAGATAAATATATAATTTTTATAAATAATTTTGATTTTTGATTATAGTTTATTATAATATATTTTTATAACACTTACACTTTTTTTTATAAGAGAAAACGAAATTCACTGTACAAGGACGTTGGGGATGTTTATTTATTCACAACGAATCCACCCGTTCGTTTCGCTACAAGACAAAAGCAACCCCTTTCCTTTACGATTTTTACCATCTACGTATAATTATTCTAACGCATAGCAAAAATCTCCTAACCACTAGCTACGTCTACACTAGCTAGCTACGCAACTCCTCAAGGAAGGAAGGCCGAGGCTAAATAAAGCCAATAAAGAGTGGATGGATTAGCCTGGAACCGGCGTACACAGTCAACGCCCGAGCCGAAAAGCAGGATCCCATGATGGCTCCTATCATCCTATGCTGTAAGACCCTGAACTTTCGAGGTGGCTAAAGTGTTCGAGGTGTCCGATCAATAGTCAACTGATGGGAGTAAAAAGGTAGTAGGTCCTACGAATCCTAGACAAAGTACTTTCGGCAGCTTTTGGGTCTTCGCTTCTGTCGTTTTCACACCCGTGGCGCTCACTGGCCCGGATCAAGGAAGTCGTCCACTCCACCAAACACTCGACGGAATCGACGAGGATACGGCTCCGATCGGAAAAGCATCCCGACCTTACTCAGACAACACAGGGGGAGAAGACCCAAAAGTTATCAGCAGAGAACTGTGATGCTTCAGACTCCATCTGTCAAGAACTTGATGAAGGGCCTTCGAGCAGAATTCTTTGAGCGTAGAATTCTTCTCCACAGGAAGTACAGTCTCGTCGAATGCACTTGAGCCACAACAGAAACCTCCAGGCTTTTTTCTGTTGATTCAGGAGATGTTCTATGGCTCAAATGGGACCTCTGACTGATTTCCTCTTCTCGCTGAAATTATCGATTATTACGCTCTGGAGTTGCTGGGCGATTGCAGGACAAGTTCATGGATTATCTCCTGACGGCGAGGCATTGTTGGAGATCAAGAACTCGTTGATCGATGACTACGGCATTCTGAGCAGTTGGGTCGCTTCCGATGCATCGGCTTGCAGTTGGTATGGTGTAGCATGTCTTGAAGATAGTTTGTCTGTGAGGTATCTCAACCTCAGTGCGCATTACGAGAATCTGACGGGAATCCTATCTCCAAGCATTGGCAAGCTGACTAGCCTGGAGGAACTTGATCTGGCTTACAACAATTTGACCGGCACGTTACCGAAGGAACTTGCCAATTGCTTGGAGCTGCGCTACATCGACATCGCTTTTAACGAGCTCATGTCCGGAACCCTTTCTCCCGAATTTGGAAACCTTTCAAAGCTCCAGCATCTGAGTATGGCCGGGTTGCAACTTACAGGGAACATACCAGATGAGCTTGGCAATTTGACGAGATTGAGCGTTGTGTATCTCCAGAGCAACAATCTCACAGGGCCGATTCCCTCTACGATTGGAGCTCTGCAGGAACTCTCGGTCATATGGTTGTGGGACAACAGCCTTTCAGGCCCTATACCTCCTTCGATAGGTAGCTGCAGGAATCTTACAGACCTGGATCTCAACAACAATCAGCTCAATGGAAGCATTCCTTCAACACTTGGGCAGCTCGAGAAGGTGGGATACCTTGACATGAGCACTAATGCACTGACAGGTCCGATTCCTCCGGAGCTCGGTAACTGTACAAGCCTCACGAGTCTTTTCTTCGCATACAATGATCTGAGTGGCAGCATCCCGGAGGAGCTGGGAAGACTACCCAGTTTGATGTACTTGTATATGAACAGCAACATGCTCACAGGAAGAATTCCCCCGTTGCTTGGCAACCTGTCCAGTGTGGTTCAATTGTTTCTATGGGATAATCAACTGACTGGAGAAATACCGTCGACGTTTGGATCCTTGACAATGTTAGAGACCTTGAGATTGAACATCAACAATCTCACCGGAACCATCCCCGCGGCACTAGGCAACTGCACAAGTTTAGGTGCGCTCTATCTCTCAGACAACAAGCTGTCGGGAAGCCTTCCGCCGGAACTCGGGAAATTGAAGGAGTTGTCCTTCCTCTACGCTTGGAACAACAGCTTCACTGGCTCCATACCTTCTGAGATCGGAAACTGCTCCAAGCTTCAGGCACTTTCCTTATACACGAATGAGCTGGTCGGCAGCATTCCTCAAGAAATGGCTAACCTCCCGGAACTGGCAGAAATCAGACTCTTCGACAACATGCTGACAGGACCCGTGCCAACTGAGCTCGGGCTTCACAGCAATATCACAGTGATTGATGTACACACCAATCAATTGAGTGGCAACATTCCGGCTGGACTCTGTGAATTCAGAGGGCTGTCTATCCTGATTCTGTACGACAATCTCTTTGAAGGTGAAATTCCTGTTGAGCTGGCCGAGTGTCCGACTCTTCAGCGCTTACGCATCCACAGCAATCGACTCACCGGGGCCATACCCCCGGAAATCGGGCAGAATACAGCGATGTATCTTTTCGAGGCAGCTTCGAATAACCTCACCGGCAGCATACCTGTGGAGCTTGGATCATGTACAAATCTTACGGCGATCTTACTTTCGAGTAACAGGCTCAGCGACACGATTCCCTCGAGCCTCAGCCAACTTCCACGCCTTGCAAGTCTGGACCTGTCCTCAAATCAGCTGAGCGGCTCTATTCCATCTGAACTGGGCAATCTTCCAAATCTCTTCGACCTCGATTTGAGTGGGAACAATCTTAGCGGAGATGTTCCAGCAACGTTGTCCAGTGTGAAAACTCTCAACTTGAACGACAACGTATTGACGGGACTAATCGACTGGAGCTCTCTCAGCAAACTGGAGGAGCTTCAACTGGCAGGCAACAAGTTTGAGGGATCAATCTCCTCGGGAATCGGCCAGCTCAAGTCTCTACAGTCCGTCTTAAACATGAGCAGAAACCACTTCACAGGAGCGATTCCTCCGGAGCTCGGTGACTTGCAACTTCTAGAAAGGCTGGACCTTTCGAACAACAATTTGTCCGGAGAAATACCAGCGAGTTTGGATAATATGCAGTCCTTACTATTTGTGGACGTTTCAAATAACGAATTGGTTGGACCCCTGCCTTCCTCGTGGTTGGAGATAGTGACCGCAGACTCACTTTTGGGCAATGCGGGACTGTGCACTTCTAGCGAAAATTGCAGTAGTGCTTCAGTCACACCCAGTGCAGAAGATAACGACAGCGGATTATCGACTGCAGCAATAGTCGCGGTATCGGTATCGGCTTGCGTAGCTGCCGTGGCCCTGATTATTGTTGGGAGTGTCATGTTCCGTAGGCAGAGGAGTATGCGTGTACTGAGAGAGAATTCAGAAGGGAAGCTGCACATCTGGTCGAGAGACCCCAAGTACAAGAGCTTGACGTTCCGCGACATTCACGACGCAACTGTCGGCACGGACAGAGCCCACATTGTGAGCAAAACGGCAAGTAGTACGGTGTACAGAGCTGAACTAAAATCAGTCCCGATACTGGCGATAAAAGTGCTGAATGAGGAACTCGACGATAGTGTGGAGCGACTGTACAGAATGGAAATTGAGACCATAGGAAACGTCAGGCACCGCAACCTCGTAGAACTTGTAGGGTTCTGCAAGTGGAAGAATCTCAAGTTTCTCGTACTCAACTTCTTTGACAATGGTAGCTTGAGTCAAGTGTTACACAGGGAGCAGGCAAAGGGGTTGCTGGATTGGGATTCCAGGTACAAGGTGGCTCTTGGCACAGCTCAAGGATTGGAGTATCTTCACCACGATTGTAAACCCCCAATCCTACATCGTGACGTCAAGTCTTCAAACATCTTACTTGACGACGAATTCGAACCTCATATTGCCGATTTCGGTACTGCCAAATTCCGAGACCTTTCCAAGTCGAATCCTTCTGCATCTGCTGTTGTGGGTACATACGGATATATTGCCCCAGGTACCAGAACTTTACCTACAACACCTAGCTGCATGCCAGGAATTCTAAGTTGCACGTGTACACGAATGTTTGGAGTATTGCTATCAGGGTTTGTCCAGAAAGTACCTGATCAATCCGTTGACAGTGTGCACTCCTTTTCAATTGCCTTAATACATCTTACTTACTTGGGATGTTTCCTGCTCCACAGAGTATGGATATCACTTGCAGGTCAATGAAAAGGGCGATGTCTATTCTTTTGGGGTGGTGCTGCTGGAACTTCTGACAGGGAAGCATGCACTTGACCCTGCATTCCAAGAAGGAACAACCATTGTGACCTGGGTTGAGAACAACACTAGCGAGGCGAAACTTCTGAATGAGGTGTTCGATCGACGGCTGCTCGACTCTGGTGAGAGTCATGTTGTGGAGGAAATGCTTCTAGTCCTCAAAGTAGCTGTCTTCTGTACCAACAAGAATCCTGCAGAACGACCGACTATGAGAGAAATAGTGGCCATGCTGAAGCAAGCGAGGGATCCAAGGAAGATGCACTGGAAGAAAAAGGACCGGGCGGTGGTGAGGTTTGCTGACAGCAGTGAGGAAGTAGTTTAGAGCAGGTCTTCTAGCGGCATAAATAAGTCGTTTCAAGAAAAACGTACGTACCAGTGGACACGTGTCCGTCTCCAAAGTGGTTTAAGGACCATACGATTTGTCAACTAGTTTCATCCTTCCCACACTTGAAGTCAAAGGCCAACATTGAAGAAAGCGGAAAACATCAACTTGACTTTTTATTTTTGTTGTAGCTGGAATATCATTTCGAAAGCTCTGGTAGAAAGAAAGCACAAGCGGCTCCACTCTGTTTTCGTTCGATGATGTACAACCTGATCCAACTTGGAGTTCACATTATCTATCGTCCTGCATCAAAAGTACCACGAGAGTGTGTTAATGAATGAAGGATTCGCGTCTGCGAATGAAAAGTTCCATCGTTGCATCAACAAGGTTTATGATTCTTCAAATTCTAAGGGAGTTTCCACAAAAATATACTCTGTTCCTTGCTTCTTATACTGTAAAACCAACCGCCGTTAGCTTCACAACAGAGACATCTGACTTTCTCTGGCACCTGTCATATGGCCCACAAGCTGGTCACATACCGGCCTGTCCACATGGTGCCTTTCTTCAATACGACAGTGATAGTAAGGATTCTCCCAGCTGAAGCTCGGAAACTCTAGTTAACTCGACATGGGAACTTTCGTTTCTTATAAACATGCAGAAACTAAACAAATTGAAGGAGTTCGAAGTGATTTATTACATGAATGTTGTATGAGTGTGCCTCTTGCAACATCAACAGATATTCTGTGTTGCAGGAATAAACAACAGTCTCCACTCTCACTCGTTAATCGGGAGTGCGAGTTAATGACGATTCCATTAGCATGGACTGTCAATTTCGTCACAGATAACTGTACCCCTGCACGCACATTCATACCATCGTTAAATGCCTGAATACACTTCAAGGACCGTAACACGTAACCATTTAGTCTGTAGAGAACATAATCCCGAGTAGGAACCAGGAACAGGAGGGGGCAGAAAGAGATATATGGAGCAGTTCCTTCCTCTGATGTTGAACAGTGACATGCTTCAGTACCACTTCCCGTTGAATATACCTCTTAAAGAACTCAACCGGCTTCTCCAAGCCAACAACTCGCAACTCCACAGTCCATCAGGCGGCCCGTAACCGCTTAGAGAAGTGTTCAAGTATCAGGAGGATTCTGTTGAATATGCCTACTCATCTAGATCCCCACGTACACTTGCAAACTCCTTGTGCACGCTCACACCTTCACAATCAAAGCGTTTGCTAGCAAAGTTAGATTGCTCCTCCGAATTTGATCTCAGCCCATCTTCGTACAAGCAGGACTGTCACACTAGTGATGGCAATAACCATCTAAGGGCGGAACCCACATGAGGATGGGTCGAAATATGTGGACTTACCACGTATGTAATCGCTGCAACAAACACGAAGTCCTGTAGCGATCTCCACGTGTATGTTTTCCTTCCTTTGCTTCAGACACATTCAGCGCAGCTTCTTCGATAATGCCTAATATTTCGATCACGATTTACTGCGCGGCATACTGCGAGTTCGTAGAGGGAGATAAATAGAGTTTGCGCCGGACAAACTTATCAGAACTATCATACTCCCCAGATGCACTTGGGTGGGGGTTTGGAACAGGATTCGAATAGTAGTGGTAATCAACTAGGGGAGATAGAGATAGGCTTTTTGAATCCACTCCAAGTAGTGGCTCGAACATCATTTTCCAGTCCGGAGATGGGTATTGCTGGGGACCACTGCTTCCACTGTTCATTGTTGACAACCCAGGTGTTCCTCCATCCTGAGGTGTACGCGTGTTCCCATTCTGGAGGTGGTCTACACCGGGCCAGTCAGGTTTGGGTGTATAACTCTGCAACTTGTCTGGTATGTTCGTGACTTTGACAGGAGTCGTAAAGCTGGATGGACTACGCGAGGCCGCTTGCAACATACTGATAGTCTCTAACTGTTGTTGCATATCTTCCTCCCACTCGGCCCGCAAGCTTTGCTGCTCCTCCATTCTAGACAGAAGCTGAACTTTATCTACAATAACTCCCTCTGACTCTGGATACTCCATTTCATAAGCTTTCCGCAGGTGACTGGCAAGACCGTCTTCAATCTGCTCCATCAGGCTTAGCCTTGACGAAAGAGCATTCAGAGCTTGTTGGACCTGTGAGGTGAAAGGCGAAGAAGGCGGAAAACCGAGCAAAGCATTTTCTGTACGTTGGAGCCGGCTCCTGCTAGCTTGTCTTGCATTCAGAAGACTAGTCATCACATTTTCCAGCCTCTTCTTACTAGGCACGTTTTCCTCTTGCAAATGACTAGTACCGTCTCCCAACGTCTTCCCGGACGTACCCTGGTGGACCCTGACACCCAGACTGGACCCGGGTGATGATAATAACATCGAATTCCCGTCCCAGCTTGTATTGGTAACATTGGAGCAATTCTGATCCATTCTTTCGAAAGGGCTTGGAGTGAAGACTACCCTACTTGATGTCTCGCTATTTGTTCCTAATGATTGACTCTCGACGGCTTCTCTGTACGACGGAACAGCAAGGTCCTGAGAAAGTGATGCCCTTCCATCTCTGTTTGCATCATGTGAATGCTGATTGTAACCATGAAAGTCAGTCAACCTGTTCTGTTCCCTCCACTTGTTGATCCCACTCCACACTCGACTTGCAGCGTCCTTCTGCACCTCCGCCGTAGTAGCTTGCTGAAACGAAGTTTGAGATTGTTCTTGTTTTCCCCTTTCTAAAACATCATGAAGTACCTTCATTCTGGCTTTCTCCTCCTGTAGACTCAGCTTGTCTCTATGCGAAGTTTCTGCTGTCTTGGGATGTTCTTTCTCGCGCCAGTTGCGTTCAGGTTCTGCCTTCTTTTCGCACTTCATTGCCGTCACCCGTCCTTTCTCTTCAACCCAGGCAGCCTTTTGGATAACCTCCATTGCTTGTGTCTTCTCCTGAAGCCAAGCATTTCTCATATTCTCTAAACGCTTGGTCTCCTGTAAGAGTCTTGACTCTTTGGCAGCCAAAGAGGTTTCCGCATCCTTATGAGCTTTTTCAAGTCTTCTCCGTTCTTCTTCCAGAGCTTCTCGTTCCCTGTCAAAGTAGGTGCAGTAAGTACGATGGTCGCGATGTAATTTGCCAGAAGCTATAACTTGTATATTTGAACTTGACTCAAGACTTTCAAGACGAATGAAAGATGATAACAATGAATGGCTCCTAAACGTCGCGTAGTAACATCTAAACTCGTCGGCACCTGGAAGCGTTTTGGGCGGTGAGAGCAGCATCGGCCACCATCTGCTTGGTTGCTTTCAGCTGTGCTGTCAATGTCACCTTGACATCTTGTACGGCTTTCCTGGTCTCTTCCTGCTCAATCAAGGACCAATTAAATCCGCATCAGCCAGTTCTTCACATTAATATCGAATAAATTCGTCTCTGATCACCGAGGAATGACAAAGTTAAGCTGCGGGAAAAATGAATGTAGAGGTAAAAGTCCACAAATTTGTAATAACAAATCTACACGCAAATAAGAGTTACTAGACCGTCTATCTTGAGTAAGCCAGCAACCTGCTTGGAGATACGGGGAACGAGCACGAAAGTGACGAGACTTTTCTTGATCAACCAAAAAAGTCTGAATCTTTAATAGACGGGAAACACTCTGTTCACCGAGTTACTAGTAAGAAGGAGTTCAATCGGAATGAGGTCATGGACTGTCCTCTGAGTCAAATGTAACTAATAAAAGAGAACGAGCTATTCCCGGGAAAGTCCCTGTGAAAAACTAATCTCTTCAACACAAATATAAAGAGGAGAAGCTTGAAGAGACGAAAGCTACTGGCTTACCAACTCCTTTTGCTGAGCTTTAAGACTTTGCCTCTCCTGCATAATTTTCGAGGCCTCCTTATTCAAAACTTCCTCCATTTGCTTGATGCGTTGTCTTGCCAATTCTTCCTCTTGCTTTCTTAGTGCGTTACGCCTTTCTTCTTCTAGCGCAGCACGTTCTTTGGAGCTCGATACTTGAGAACTGCCAATCAGATCAAAGCTTCCCATCCGGAACAAGGAATCATCCTGAAACTGAGATAAAGACGTAGTGAAGCCATTGTTCATTCAGATATGAGAATCCACAGCTGATCCGATTAAAGAGACTTGATATATCAAACATACAGATATATTAAAAAATAAAGTGACGAAAGCTCGATCGAGCATACGTGACTTACAGTTTTATCGAGGTTGCCTTTCATCCGTGAGTCCCGCGTTTCTTGCTCCTCTTGCAGTTTAAGAAAGTCTACAGTAAGCTTTTGTTGGTCTGTTTGGAGCTTCAATGCATCTCCTTCCTCTGAAGCAAACGAGTTAAGTTTTCTCTCCCTTTCCTGCAAGGACAACTCCAGTCTTTCAAATTCCTTTTCTCTAATTTTCAACTTGGCCTCCCTTTCTTCAATTGTTGCAGCGATCGCTTCTGCTATTCTACGCTTGTCCTCGACGTACTGCCTTTGTGAATCAAGCTCAGCCCTGGCACCGTTCAACTGTTGCCTCAGCTCCTGAGCATCCTTCTGCACTTGGGTCTTTCCCTCTCGCTCTAGTAGCTGTATGGACGCTTCTTTCTCTGCAATTCTGGCCTCCCGTACATGAAGCCCAGCTTCGCGCTCGCGGAGATTTGTAAGCACTTCTGTCTTCTGCCTGTCTAGTTCCTCACGGAGCCTGGCTTTCCTCTGAGCATCCTCCCGTGCTTGACGATCTTGTTCAGCTTTCCAGCTCTGAGATTCTTCCTTTTGCACCGCGAGAGTTTGTCGTTCAGACTCAAAAGCTGCTTTCTCTTCTCTTAGCTTCTCCCATCCTGCAGAACATGAAATCATATTATGGCAGCATCACAACCAGGTGGTAAGAAAGAATATTTTGCAGAATCTAGAACTTCAAGAACTTACATCTTTCCAGAAACACTCACATAGTTTTGCAAGAGTGGTCTCCTTATCTGAAGCTAGGAGCAGCATATAAGTGTATGACCTAATGTGCCAAAATTGAGAGAGAAAGAGAAACATCATGACATTGTTACCTTTGTCCACTTCTTGCGCTTTGTTTAAACGGTCTTGGACCTGCATCTCTAGCTTTGCTATGGCCTGGCTATGTTCCTCAAGGCTAAGAGCTTTAAGTTTCAGCTCAGATTCATAAGCGGCCAATTCGCTTTCCCTCGCAAAGATATACTCTTTCTTCTCTTCTACCAAAAGCTCCTCGCGGGATCTGTTCCGCGAGCTCTCTTCTACGGCAGCAGTCTCCTCCTTCAAGGTTGCAGCATGGTGCTCAACTTCAGCAATCATCTTCTCCAAATCCTTTCTCTCATTCGCTAACCTTGCCTCGAGTTCCTGTCAAATTTTAGTACGGACAGATGAAATTCAAGGTAGAGCAAGCGGAAACCATGATTACCGTAGTGCTATTTCGGTTCCGCCAACAAATAAATCATTCAACTGATAGGAGATCAGTTTGCGTGATGTTGCCCATACGGGGCTTAGTGAACAAATTATGCAGGGTGTGAAACGAAAAGATAAAACTTTTACTTTTACTCCAAGAATTTCAATCAGCTTTGGTAATTGAGATAAATACTGATTTAGGACGTTGGACATTCACGAAATTTTTCACGGTCATTTCAAATTCTCTTGCCATGAAAGAGTATAGTTGTTGACGCGCTGAAACCTTTCAGTTATATATTTAGTTCACATGCAAGCATTAGGAAAAATTAATGCTTCCTGTCTTCGAGGCGGCGAAACGTAACAATAAATATCTGAAGGGAAGTGAAACTTCATTATATCTCAACCTGACGAGGTGAAATTTTAATTTCACTTGAAATTAATTATTCGCTTCGGGTTTAGGCGAACCGAAATAGCACTTTGGTAGTTGCTTCAATCAACTAGGAACTAACCTTCAGATCATGCTCGCTGTCAATAACTGCTTGTTCTCGGCATCTGAGGTTCCTTTCTTTTGCAGTGGCCTCGGCATTCATTCTCTTAATGTCTGCTAAAGCAGATGAAACCTTCTCTTCCTGAAAACAAGGTCATCGTACATTCCATTACTCGTCCCCTCCCAGCTTATACGACATCATCTTCTGCGTTTAAATCACCATACGTCTTGAGAAAAAGTGTATGATAATCTAATAATCAATGTCGGTGCGACCGGATACTTCGGGAATAGCCAGTTTTCACAGAAACAAATCCTGCCACTTGCGATTGTCTACACTACTGCAAAAGTTAAGCACGTGGAATGACTCGCTAGAACAGCTCTCTATGACCTATAAAGTCTCGTGTTTTAACTGCTTCTTCAGAAATGGACACATGCGTCTAGAAGCCATGCCTGAATACCCAGGGTACTTCCTCTCTCCCTCACAGCTTCCTGTTCTTTGGCAATAGTTCTGGCTAAAGTCTCCAGCTTCGTCTTTGAACCTTCAAGTCTGCTTCTTTGCACCTCCAACTTTGAAGACGCCTGATCAAGTTCGGCAACACGATCAATTATTTGCGCTCCTGCTTGTTCTATGTCTAGCTGGAGTTTTTTCTGCAGCCGTAAAGCAAAAGCAGGGCACAGTCAGGAAAAACAAAGTAGCTTGTGAGACCTCAGTATATTCAGGTTGCTATCTACCAAAGTACAGAACTGAGATCTTGATTAGCACAAAACGAGGAGACATCGAACCGAATCATACATGCGGGACATCCAAAGATTTGACCCTAGCTTAATAAACTCAGAAAAGTTGTCTAACGTCAAGCATGGAAACGTCAAAGCACATGTTCCAGATTTCTGTAAACTCGGACCAATCCGGTAACTGAATCAGAATTGTCATGCAAACTTAAAAACAGACCAATTCTTGGATCTGCATATGAAGTTCCTCCTTTCCTTTGACAAAACTGTCAATTCTACTCTGCAGGGTCGCTTCTGCTTCTCTTTGCCATATCTGCAGTTCGTCTCTTTTCGTGTGAACTTCCTCAAATTCCCTCTCCACCTCCCGTCGTGCCAACTCGACCGCTTCAAGCTGAGAACGGTATTCCTTCGCGTGCTTGCGAACCTACACAACGGGAAATATAATGACCATATGTTCATCGAACCATTAACAGGAAGAATGTCCTACTCGCGTTCGCTGTTGCAACCTCTCTTCGGTGGAAGACAGTCTGCTCACTGATAACTGCAACTAGGAGGACATAAATAACTTAGTCCTTGCATTTGAAAACGCACCAATTTCACATGTTCATCATGCTTCGCCTGTAACTCTCTCTCTGCAGTCCATGCTCGCGCCTCTATCTCCGCGAACCGCTTTATCTCATCAATCGCGAGCCTCCTCTCTTCAGTCAACTTTTCTAAATCACTTTTAATCTCAGCTTCTTTGTTCTCCAGAATTTTTGTCCTCTTGGCAAGACTGTCTTGTTTAGCTTTAAGTTCCTCTGTCCAGTTTTCCTGCTCTTGTGTCATTGTAGCTTGCAAGGTCTGAGACCGTTTCTGCTCCTCTTGAATTCGGCATTCTATTTCCCTCAAGGAAACCTCCTGCCTTAGCAATTCCTTTTCTTTGACGCGAAGCCTATCTTCCCATGCCTTTATTCTCTCTTCCACTGACTTCAGATAATCGTCAGCTTCTCTGCGTTCCTGTGCTACGCGTGCCCATGCTTCATCTGCGTTCTTTCTGGAAACTTCTGCATCTTCCATAGCAACTTCAGCATCTTCTAGTCTCTTCTTTTCCTTCTCAAGATCTAGTATCAGCTCCTTTGCCTTACACCTTTCATGCTCACATTGGTCATGCATTGACTTCAGTGACTTTTCTCTCTCGTTTAGCTGGTTAGCGAGACTCTCCGCGGCTACTGCCTTCTCTGCAAGCTCCTTTTCAATATCCCTTAGAGTCATCTCTCTCAAGTTGAATCTATCTTCTAAATCTCGATGCGCTAAATGTGCGCTTTCTCTTTTTCTCTCCTCCAACAGACGTTCCCTTTCAAAGTTCTCCCTCTGTTCGTCAAGTTCTTCCTTCAACTTCTTGATAAACTGAAGTTGAGAATCAACATCTCGTTCACGGGATGTCAACTGCCGCAATCTTTCTTGCACCTTCATTCGCTCTTTGTTCGCGAGTTCTTGGTCCTCATGAAGCCTCTGAGAAGCACCCCATAGCTCCTCCTGCAAAGCCGAAATTTCAAGGGCTTTCCCGTCGATGGATGACTCGTGTACAAACAGGTCCGCAGCTTTCTTTTGGACTTGTGCCAGTGAGGAGGCTGCTTCTCGTTCACATTCTGTTACGGCCTGCGTCCAAAACAATCTCCGAATACTCTATGAAAAACTCTCGCAAATCCGATGATGGGGAACTCTGACTAGACTGTGTTTGAAATACAGTCTCATGGTATTTTCACTCTTGGACTGGCAAAAGTAGCCATCAGCTTAATCAGGATAAAGACCTCATTCATTACACGCTTTGCTATATCCCTTCAAACTTGCTGTTGTTTCACTGGTGGGAGGGCTAGAACGGCTGTGTACCTTCCGGCGCTCTTGAAGATGTGTAACCCACTGAACAAGACTGTCTCTTTCTTTATTCAAACTTGTCCGCTCTTCCTCTGCCACGCGGCATTGCTCTTCTGCGCACCTCATCATTTCTGCAGCTCTTTCAAAATGTTCGGCCGTGGCTTCCTTCGTGCTTTGAATTTCTTGCTCTAAAGACTTCAGTCGAGCTGATTCTTTTTCCAAAATTATTGCCCATTTTTGTAAATGTGTTTCGTGGGATAAATAGCCAACAAGCCGCTCACAGATACTGATCACAATTTTGCACCACTCCTTGCAATCCCCGTTGGCAGCAAGGACATTTATTCCTTCCAGACCTGTCGCAGGAAACAATGCCCTGAACTGGTCTGGCTCAAAATCCAAGTGATGATTTGCTGGGTCGGTTTCGGGCCTCAATGACTCCTTCAATTCTCTCCACAAATCATGCAGGCTCTTATCTTTTTGTTCCATTTGTACCAGCACATCTTTCAAAGCTGCAACCAGCTTTTCAATCACTACTGAACCAGCCTCTACAGATTCGCGGGCAGTTTCTAGATCACGTATCTGTTGCGGACCGACATACATAAAGATCTTCTCATCAGTGGCATCTACATCCGAAGGCTATTCTTCGCACTGAAAGTATCGATCTTACATGCAAGCGGGATACATCGTCAGTGTGCAGATTGATGGCAACTCTCGAGGCAACTACTGAAACTGAACGAGGAGAATATGCATCAAGAAGAAGCTGGTGGGTATGAACTAACTTTATCTGGACATTTAACCCACGCTGTGCTCCTCACTCTTCGGCTTTAAAAACCTAGATTGAATTTCAAGCAAAGTTTTGGGTAATGAACCTGTTCGAGCTGTCTTACGGCCTCTTCCCGCTGAGACAAGGAGGTCCCAAGTTCCGATAGTGCCGAACGCTCTTCAGCCAGCTTCTGCTGCTCCATAAGCAATGCCTCTTCTGCTGTTCTAAGTTTCGACTCTTTCTTTGAGAGCCTTAACTCCCATTCCACCTGGCGGCAACAATAACTCAACTTTCAGTCCGAAGGGAAATGGTAATCTGCTGCTTTTCCCTTCCCTGGTGTCTTCTCTGAGATACATCTTCCTTTCTTTAAGTTACTGAGCAGTAAAATGTCTTAGTTTATGGTGCAGTCGTCGTCTCAGCGTGGTCTATTAGGAAACATCAGTATGTTCCATTTGGAAAGAGATCTCTTTGGAAACAAATTATATCATCTCCTGTACCTTATTGACTGTATGGTCTAGTTTCTTTTGCATCAAAGCACATATCTCCGTCCTGTCTTTCCAATCTATTTGAGGATCTGGCCTGGATGTCTTCACAGTCAAAGAAGGAACAAAACTCATGGCATCCGAACCATTATGCAAGTCTGGTAAGGGCCTCTTCTCCTCCGGAATGGTCTGCATAATTTAGGAAGCGTCTCAATACGACCGTAAGGCATCAGTAACTTAGAACCAAAACGAGACGAACGAGGACTTCATATCTGGACCTGAGAGCACAGACTCGATGTTCTGACAGATGAACAGCATTGCCACATGCAGGAAATACAAGAGGCAAGCGCTCGGAGCCTACCAAGTGACACGAAAATATCTGAGCTTGAGGGAAACGGAAGATTTTCATGATCTATGGCTTCACTTTGAAACCATATTTCCGGTGTACTAAGATACATTACATTCACAAAGCTGGAAATCTTTCATCTGTACATCAGTTACCATCCAGATTATGAGTAGACGTATGTCGTTGCCTGATAGGCTGTAGAGCGACCAAGACTTCTAACCTGGTTGGAAAAGCTATTCATATTTGCGGCTTCTTCTGAGTGTAGAATACTGAGCTCGACAGGCCTTTGCCAAGGTTGGTGCCTGGCAATATAGTACAAAAGTTTCTTCATGAGCTTCTAGAGGAGCTAACGATACAACGAATCAGAAGAACCTTGCGGTATGATGAGGCAGTAGCATTACGCAAAACTAGTTGCTAACATTCGAGGTATCCCTTATTGATAGGCCGGTTGAATTACATCAACCGAAAGAAGGTTGTTAGTGAATCACAAAATACACATGATAAAGCCAGCCTCTTAGCTTCTACTCAAGCCATAATTCAGAAAAACTTTCTCACTCTCTTGTTTCAACCGTTCATAATGATTGCCAAGTGGAGGAAGTGACCTTGATTGTTTGCCTCTGAAGTTCATACGTGATTCCATCATGGAATTATCAGATTGCAGATCAGTTTCTCGTACTGATGATGCACTGGGTGTGACAGGCGGTGGCGACCTCGATGATTGAGCAACTTCAATTGATCGTAGTTCTTCTGGCATACGAGTCATATGCAGACCTGGAGGTCCCTTGCCCGAAGAATAGCTGGCAAGATCTGGGGCAGCTAGTTTGGAATCTGTAAAAGCTCCAGGAGTTCTTACAGGGGAAGACCACAGTTTCGCTGTGTTTCCACTAGTGGACACTTTCGACTGGCATGTATATTCCAAATTATACTGAAGAGAACTTCCGAAAGGAACCCCAATGGAAGAGTGTCTAGTTTGTCTATCACTGTTAGCAGCTGATACAGGGGACGAGGAACACGATGGCTTTGACAGGGAGTCACAATTTAGGCTTGATGAATACGAAGTGGATTTATCCGTAGAGGACGAAGAGGTTACAAGGGTGCCGCTAGCAGATGACACCTTAGAAGTACCAATATCTTTTCCAGGGGAACATCTTGTTTGTTTGGATGACAACGAGCTACTAGGAGAGCTACAGTTTGTCCTCTGCCCGGCGGCCGGCACCGCTTTATGTGTAATCTCCTCTCTCTTAAATGGCCAGTGCTTCTCCGAGCTTGAAAGCATATGTTGTTTAGGCCTTGAAGAGAATATCCTATCAGGACCGAAACATGTGGTAAGCGAGAGGGAAGTTCTAGCAGGAGCTAATGATGCTCTCGGTGAACTGGTGGCGGATTTTCTCTTCAGGGGTTTGTGTGTGGTGAATAAGGGGTTCGAGTAAGAGAATGATGTAGATGGGACAATATGACCTTGCAGGCGACTACTCACGAGGGCCCCGGGTTTCAGGCCTGCTGGCTCTTCTACTTCCCATTTCGCAGATGTCTTCTGAAAGCGTAGCCACTGCAAAATTCGCAAGTCTTATATTACAGTGAGGACACTCAGAGATACACCAGCTTCTATATGAAGACAGATATCATGAACATCTAAATCATCGTTAAAGCCTCTCCCGTTAAGATTTACGGTGATGGCAAAATTTACAATCAGCCGCTTCTCCATGGTAGTTGGAAAGAACATACTTTGCATCTGCATTTCTCAACAATGCAGCAACAAAGTATGTTTTCTCCAACGATCTGTATCGATCAAGACAGAAATTACCTGACTTTCAAGCTGCTCAAACCGTCTTGCAATATCCCGAGCCACAGACATATCCTCGGCAACATCGAGGCTCTCCACAGGGGTCTCTGCATACTCCCCCATGGTCTCAAACGAGCATGGGGGAGCACGCAGACAGAGGACAAACGCCGCTGTACAGGACTAAATTTCGCCACCTGCACTCCAAATTTTGCATCTACGGTACTCATCTCTCGTAACTGATCATCGTCACTCAACCAGGAAAAAGCTGATAGCATGGATAACGCTACCCTGAACCCAAGGTACCGCTCTGGACATCGTTTTGGGCTGTATGCGGAGAACAGCATTCCAGCTAACACCAGCGTCAGCAAATTTCAAAATTGAACTCCCAGACCAACCCATCGGTTTAGCTCGAACTGTCCTATGTAAAAAAGGAGTTGAAGCATCGAGAACTAACAAAACACAAGATAGCATGGCCTGAGAAAAACAGAGAAAGAATGCGCGGGCCACTTTCATGAATCCCAAAACTATTCAGTAAAAGTTAAAGAGGAGGAAATGCGGCGAGAAGAAAAGCGTCGACAACCGCGCACCAGCAGATTCTTGCTAAGCTCTGCTCGGAGCAGGACTAAGAGGGCCAAGCGTGGCGGGAGCCCTTCTAATTGGTCTCTGTACAAGTTATGAGTTTCGCTGGTCTCCAGTCAATGAGGCCATTCCATCTGTTCACCGGCAGTTACGGAGATGCTCGAGTCCTGGTTCCCAACGGTAATCGGACCGCATGTGCTTCAGGTCTAGCTGGCGATCCTTCTTGGCCTCGCCGCCTCATAACATGCCTCATTTCACGCTCCGTTGTTCCCAGTTTAGAGTTTCAGGTGTCGCTCAAGTTTTTATCTTGTTATCTGAGCATTTCCACCCGGGCACTGTGGAAATGCTCAATCCCGGCACACTAAACAATCAAGTCGTATATTTGGCCTCGTGTATTATAAATGCACTAAACTCCGTTTATTCACTATATTTATATATATGTGTATATTTATCGCGTTTACCTCACATTATATCTCCAAAGAATACAAAAGATAATATACCATTAACTATTTCTCTCACTGAAGATTGAAATTGTCTGTGGCGTACCTTTACGCTATATTTCCAATGAATGCAGAAAAAAACGGAAAATCAGCGATAACTTTTTCTCACTGAAGACTAGAAACTAGATAGTGACAGACAGGCCAATTCCGCGTAATGTAGGCGGAACGAATCTGCGAGTTATGTAACTCGGAATTATGAAGAAGTGCGTTATGCGGAGACGAAATATATAAGATTCGACTCTGATATCTCTTCTTTGTATATCACTTTTAAATATACAAGGGTATAATGTATTATTTAACCTTTCCATAAAAAAGACTTAGGTAATAAATCAAATTATCAAGAAAATGTTTTATTTATTATTTATCATTTTCAGATGGGTTAGATAATAAATTAAACTACCAAGAAAAGATGTAGTCTATTCGTTCTCTGCCATCAACTATATATCAAAGTTGGAGTTGCTTTCTACATTTTTCTCATAGTTTTATTTTTTCTGTGATCAATCTCAATATTAACCACATTTGGTTTGTCTTGTTTCTAGATTCATGCCAGTTTTTATTTTGACCACTTACTCACTTGTCACGTTTACTCCGGATAGTACTATAATATTATTATTTTCAATAGCTATCGTGATAAACCTAAAATTATAACTTCTCTCTAACAAACGTAAAAAAGATCATTCAAATTGGTTCATGTTGAACTCTTGTCTCTGATTATTTAGCTCCCGTAAAACTCGTTTATCTTTTACCTTCCGCTTGGCATGTGTATACTTTGGATGCATATTATTCGCAAAAGTGTATTCCACGGAATTTTGAAAGTCATGTGAGTGAGTCCCCGTTCCTGTTGATATTAAAGTTTGAAAAGGAAGGAAAAAAGGGAACGAATAACCTTCTTCTCTCAGTGAAGACTAGCCTCTAGATTTCTCCCAGCCGATTTCGATGTGTTGCGATGGAGATGCTTTTAGACTCCAGTGCACTCCGTTTTGTCTTCTCCCACATGTCTGTTATGCTAAATATCGAGTAGATTATTTCATTGATATCATATTCAAGTGCTAATTATTGAGATTGTTCCTTGTCTTGGGCTTTGCTATCCTTGCAAGTGACCATCCAACTTCTTTTTGTTAATATGTATACATATACATCATATACTGTAGAATGCTTCCGTGCTTTTACATGCAAGCAAAGTTTCATATGCGGGTCGATCCGGCGGGTTTAAAATTTGTGTGAACCAAGAAAGCTTCCATTTCCTGATCCAAAAAGAGTTTGAACGGTTAAATTCTATTTTAACTGTATACTTGCATAATTAGCCATCGATTTGAAAAGAAATCACACAGTGATAAAACATGGAAATAGTTCGTCACTTTTTCCAAAGGTTCACATGCATTCTAAATGTTTACTTTCTTTGCGTTACCAAATGCACACTCTCGCGACTCCATTGCGTAGCATCCTGTTATTATTTTCTTAAGGAAAAAGAGTTTACCCTTTGTGTACATTTTGGATCAAATAAGCTGGAAAAAAATTATACACAAAATCTCCCGATACTATCGTGAAGTGTGAAAGGAACATGCCGTAGGACCTGTATTAACAGACGATATTAGAAAAAAGTGCATATTAGCACCAGGATAAGTGAAAGGGAAAAGAGTAGCATGGCAGCTTGCACTCCTGGAGGCTTTGCAACCATGCAAAAGTGCACAAACGTGTAGAATTTTCACTGATAGATGCCCTTCGTAAAGTGTAGAATTGTACTTATATATAAATATTATTCAAAATTAAGTTCTAACTGAATATAAGTACAGTATAAGCCAAGCACATCAACCGATGATAAACTACTTTTATCTGAATTGAACATAAACAACACAAGAACGACAATGCATATCTACGGTTCAGAATCTGATATACACAGAACAAACCAAGCTCTTTAAGTAAACTAGCTATTGGATTCTATTTCATAAAATAGAATGCAATAGCTAGATCTTTAAATCAGAGTATTTCTACACAATCGACATAAAACATATAACAAACTGAAACATCGAGATCACTTTTCACCATGCAAGTTCCAGTTGTGACTTTTCTCAAAACCTACGAATTACTATATCATTTCCTGCTAAACCACGCGTTCCGCAATATTAGCGGTGGGATACACCACCGCTAAGTAGTATAGATTAGTTCTAACGCGGATCACCAAAGTCAGGCTAGCCCACCGTACCTGCGCATACTTGGCGAACACTCCGTGTTTCTCTGCCTTTTGACGTACAGTATCTCAAAAGACGCAGCATAAGATAAGTTATCGATAGAGCTCGATATTACATCCGTCCTACATCCAACGACCTCATATAAGAGAAAAACACTTCGCAATGAATAGCCAACAAATGGAAAGACGCCATCAAGCCTTCTAAGGGAAAGAAGGAACTGAAGGGACAAGCAACTAACACCCCGAAAGGAAGAACACCGGGGCTAAACCCCGCTATCAGTAGCTCTAATGTCGCCTACTGTCTCTATAACATCAGAAACATATAAGTCAGTGGTCTTGCAATCAACAGGTGCACATGAAGTAGCATCGCCTACTGCAATTATCCTTCTGTGGACCGTGCCTGCTAAAGCTCTATGTAGAGCAATAGAAACTCCTGTCTAAAAAATATAGTACAAAAAAAGAGAGAAAGTGGTATCTCTGGCGATCTCATGATAAGCTCTAGCACAATCTCGATAGAAGACGTCGAACTCCGAAGCTTTCGATCATATATCTCCAAGGCTAAAGAGATGAAGCGATGTCTCACCTGCATATTCTTATACTTGGTCACCTTCGCTGTTGTCACCACGTATGCAGCCCATCCTGAGAGATGAGTGATCACCTGTGCCGCTACTAAGTCCCGTGTCGGATCCGTGACAACCATATCTGTCACTGAGACCTGATCCTCTCTCATCATGTACATGTCAGCTCTCACTGATCCTCTCGTTTGAAAGACGTACCAACGCTCGCTCCACGTCATATAATCGCTCTCTCGTGCTAAGACAAACACGACATCCCTGATGACATCATGGGTGGTTATCCGCTCTCCACCGTGAGGACAACGAGCAAGGTGTTGATCTGAGGTGTCGAGCGAGACACCGCACTCGTAGATGGACAGTGCCGAAGCAATAGGCTGGACCAAGCCTAGACGGAACCTCATCGCTGTAGAAAATATAGTCGATGCGAGTCGAAACGCTTTAATGTAAGATCGAACAAGGAGCCAAGAGTCTACGCCCTTGTTCGAACAAGAGTAGATTATCCCATGAAGAGTAAGAGTGGTATCTCCAGTAAGAGCGCATGGAGAACCTGCTGGAAGTGGTGGTCCTTCAAAGAGGACTGTAGTCCGCGAGATCGATCAGAAGCTAGGGTATCAAATCAAGGGTGTGTCTCATGTGCCTCAAGAGTCAAACTATATATTGTCTCACGGGACACAACTGTAGAGGGTAGGAATCATCCTCCACCTCTATCACGTAGCTCTCCAAAATAGATCTATCTCGCACGAGGAAACGACAAGAGAGCCAAGATGGTGAGAGGGTCCAACTATCCAAAAAAGCTGCCGAAGCAGTTTCCTCCATGGATAATAAGCCCACCCCATCACATGATATCGGCAAAGATGTCTGTCTACGTGCGAGAGGTCTTGCCACGCAGTCAAAGGTCCTCGATCCTATGATGTCGTCAAAAACCTCCATGATACTCCTATCAAACTCTCTACGGCGCGAGATGAAGATAAGATATGGAGGTACTGTGCGGAGTAAATAACCCGGATGACATACAATGGAAGAGGAAAGGATACCAAAAGCAACATGTGGGTCCTCTAACATAGAGAGATCCTCGATATGCAAAACGTCTTTCGTCAGAGTAACATCTAAGAATCGAGAGACGAAGTCCTCTGTACTCATCAATACTCCGAGGATGCGTAAACCATCTCTAAGTGTAACAAATGCTTCCGGGAGATGGAGGTCCGACGGTATATCTATGGAAGACCAAGCCTTGCACTTTGACACCTTCACTCTCAGTCCTACCAAGGCCAATTGAAAGACTATGTGATCAAAGACAACACAGACTTGGTCCGCCGGACCTACGATATGTGTATCATCAACTAGAGATGAAAAAACACAACTTGGAGCAGCCAAGGCGGTGGCCAAGAGAGCTCTATAATGAACTAAGGTAAAGAGGGGTCCAACCAAAGGGTCTCCCTGACGAGTACCTGCAGCAGATATGATGATTATAATCCCTTCTATCGGAGGACCGTGCTGATAATAAAAGGGGGGTGGAAGAACCATAGAATGAACGCACGAAGGGAACGAGACTCCCAAAGATCTACCGTCATCCATGAGTTCTCTAAAGATGGAAGCGCGAGAAATACTATTAAAAGTATTTTTCACATCCACTTGTAAGACGATCCAATCGAGATGGATGTCTAAGAGAGCTCTAATGCCGAAAGACACAGACTCACAACCTCCAAACGTCGCAACTCCAAACTGATGTGGACAAAAGTGATTCTGAAAAATATCTCGAGATTGAAGAACAATGGTACGACTAACAAGTCATAGGAGAATCTCACCGATGACTATCGGTCGAATCTCTCCACCATCCGTCGTCATGACCAAGAGTCTAGATGCCCCCAATATCTGAGTTATAGAATGAGGAATATGTCCCTGAGCTACTACTGCCGCTATCTGAAAAAGCTCCAAGAAACCACTAGAGGGATCGTCTGTCTGAAAACAATCTTGTAGGTGCTCGTAGACCATCTCTGACAGACCTCCAGAAGATAGACGTGGAGTCATACACAAAGCCTGGATAAACAAGGATCTATCGAGACATAATGGCTCCTCAGTCTAATAGTCATGAACCTCACGTGGTGGGAGATCATCCGGTGGGCATGAAGGAGACGCAACGAAGCGATCGTCTCCTCAGTAAGACATACCATTGACAAAGGATGCAATGCTCTAGCAGCTCTACTATACTCTCCAACTTGACCTAACATCCTACAACGTCGAATGCGGGAGAAAGATGAGACATCACGTGTAGAGACAAGTCCACCCCTACCTCGTACCGCACGTATTGATTCCTCTTGTAGTGCCACCCAATCACCTGCACAAAATCTTCAAAGACGGGCTGTCATCTCCTGATGTCTCTCTCTGCCACCTCGAGTATAATAGAGGCACCAACGAGGAAGTAACAGAAACAGTAACCACGTCGCTTCGTCTTGGGTGTTCCGTGCTAACATATCGAGGGATAGACGGAATGCCTGCCTCACCTTGTCATGAAGAGCACGAGATAATCGATGGAACAAACGCGGACAAGAAAAACTCGTCTCGAACAATCTCAGACTAGTGTCTGAGTGGGCTCTCAATCATTCTCTCGCCTCAGGAGGAACTCCATGAAGAAAGACTAACGATGCCATAATGATTGCACGTGTAGACCTCCGCTCTCGGCTAACCTAGACATCCCATGTGGTCCAATCATAGCTCTTGTGCATCTTTCTCATATGAAATTTTATCTCTTGCGAGATAAATAACTGATTGTACACCGGGCATGGTGTGTCTCGAATCAGTATTGGTCTCATGAGAGAGAGAGTACCCATAGCTAAAAAGAGAACAATATCCAAGCAAACGATAGTCGTAATAAAAACATCTCAAAAAAACTAAAAGAATAAAGAATAACTCTAATATGTAGAGACAAAACACACTAAATGTAACAAGAAATCTCTCTATAATCTTTCAAAAATCCTAGACAAGAAATTGTGGAACCCTAAAACTCCAAAAAGAACCTAAAAATATTTAATACTCACTCATTTCTTCAGAAAAAGAGAGACAAAAGGCAAAAAGAAATATCTAAAAAAATAACCCACCCCATCCCACCTAACTCTATCCTCTCCTAACGCAATCCCTGCCCACCCTCTCCTCTCCTCTCCTCTCTCGCACTCCTCTCTCCTCTCCTGCAAACCTTCATATAATAAGAGTCATTATGAGCCATGGAAAAGAATCTATGAAAATTCTATTTCGAAATGTTCTGATAACAAACAAATATAGGTTATAATGAATGGCAGATGCCACGCAAGAACTAAGCACCGGAGAACATGTGCCTCAAGCGAGTGCGATGCATATCAAAAATTCTCTACCGATTCATTATGAGTCTACCGAATACTGAAACATTATCAGTAATTGATAACCGACAATCAGAATATCGAATTCCGGTGGGACACTGACATGAGGTGAGCAAAGACATGCAGGGAGGAGCCACTGCGTCAGCTGCACAACAGCTTCCTGCCTTAGCGAGGAGGAGGGGTCCTGCCTTGTGGAAAGCCTTGCCTTCCTATTTTTTCTTGCAATCTTTTTCTCTACCTCCCTATCAGTCACACTCTCCTCCTATTTCTGTTCCGGCTTCAAAGGTTTTATCTGTTATAAACTTTTTCCCTTACTTTTGTCTTGCGACAAATTTGCTAGATTGAGTTCACTTTTTCTAGCTATAGTTCTTTTTCATCTATTCTTTCTTTTTACTCTTTTGTTTCTCTGTAGTCTAGTGTTTGTTTTCTTTCATACTTTTCTTTTATTTCTAGATTTGATGCCTCGTGATGTAGAGACCATTCAGATCTTTAGTAGCATTTCTGTAGAGATAATTCAGGTGTTTAGTGAGATTACATTTAGTCACCACCGTCATATTATGTTGAGACCTCCGGACAGATAGTAAGTGCAGCGTTGATTTATGCCGTCCAAGATACATCATAGACGTCCAAGAGACCGTCACTTACCTAGAGGATTTCCAGATGTCCCTAGGGGTATGGTGCATATTATAGAGTCTTTGCTACCGTGATATGTGCAGGTGATGACGCTGTTGGCACTAGGAGCTAAACAAGCCCCTATGTTGTGATTTCTTTTGCCACTGCCGATCAGCAGACAGATCAAATGACGAGAGATGCGGAGGAGAGACATGTAGACCCTGATGTAGTTTCAGAGAAGGGAGTTCTAGAGGGAGGTGGCATTGGAAGTGTGCTAGACGATGTGGATCTGGATGATCGTTGTTGATCTGGATGTTTTGCGAGCTCTTGACATCTAGACTCCTATGTTGAGGCATTTTTTTCTACTTGAGCTTCATGTTATTTTTATAAACAATTATTTTATTGTATTAGAAAACATCTTTTGATGGCAAAGTCATGATCAATAATTTTTGTGATGTTTGTATAAGATGTGGATGCTCCGGTGTTAGATTCTCACATGATATCGTTCTTGAGTTGCAACCATTAGTCGACAATAATGATGAGGGGAGCTGCTGTATCCTTAGAGGTTCTTGCAGATTCACCTATATATGCATTTCTAGCACAATCACGATTGAGAGAGTTCTTCCAACCATTCAAGGTTAGATGTCATCATTATGGATGTGAGCAATTTCTTTTACTCTTTATCATCTCGATTATCCATCAGAGCTTTTCAGTGAATCTTATGTGTCATGATCGTCACACTTATGGATGGAGATCCACGGAAAAAGAGATATACAACACATCTCAGATGTTACCTATCGCATGTATCGTGCTATTTTAGGTGCCAGTTTAGGATTCTCACAATTAGACTCGGTGTATCAAGAGGGTGGATTAGCTCTAGTTTAGAGGACAAGTTTTTTATATTTCTAGAGTGGGTACCGTCGAGAGATTGGATGGGTTGAGACGATGCTAGATCAATGGTCAAGGAAGAAGAAAGAGGTGCAATTGGAGAAGATATTTCCCCGTTGACAATGATGTCTTCGTGAGAGGTCAGTTTGTCATCTCCTATGTAGTTACAGCTTTGCATGTATGTGCTCTCATTATCATTGTATTCATAATTGGGTTCTAATATGATGTCAATATGAAAGTAGATAATTATGTCGTGTATGCTAATTTGAGATACGACTCGACACACATTAATGCATTTGACGATCGTATCAGCGAAATGATGAATATGGCTCGAGTGGAGACGGAGAACAATCCAAGGTTGATAGAGGTCATGGGTTTGATGAGGACATCCATTGATTGATTGTCAAATGATTGTACTGGATGACATCGTGCATGATGACAATTCTTTTGTTGATGCCATCTTGATGCATTATGAGATTGTGAGCAGAAGGACTTGTGACACAAGTGCAAGAATGTCATCGAGAAGTTCTTGGTTGAGCTTGTGAGCAAAAGACGTGTTGTCGGAACGATGGACAAAAGCTGCAAACCTATAGCTTCTGACTAAGAAACATCTGGTGACCTGGCTCCGAGCTCATTGAGTGTCAGTTGCAAGGAACAAACCTCAACTTGTTTTGCAGTTATCGAGATGAGATGGTTAAAAGCAAGAGAAAGAGTAAGATCTCATAGAATGATGTATCTTAAGCTAGCTGAACATGGCTTTGCATATAAGTTGAAGAGGTGGATATACACTTGTTGTCAGTTGAATTCGATGAGGACTATTAGTCCGGAGGGACGGTATGATCAAGAGGAGGATAATGTAAGCACATTGTGTTTTGACATAAAAATTACAGCCGATCATTGGCTTGGAGAACACAGGGTGTGTCTTATCTTTCAACGTCAAACAAATGTGTCAAGATCGTATTGTGGATTGTCTGACTTAAATAGGTTAGCATCTAGTGAAAAAGATGAGTTATCTAAATGAACAACATGCGATTATTGTTTTTTTTTTCAAACCTTAGTGCATGAACTGATGTAAGTCATAATATGTAGATTCTCTTACACATCGAACTATGACGTCATCTTTTTTGCTAGTGATTATCTCGACAAAAATGTGATTTTATACTTGGGCTAGAGAGAACTATATGTCGGAGACTTTCAACTTCGTCATCAACAAGTTCAGGACGAAGAGGATCCACTTCCCTCATACACATGAAGCACGACTTGCAGCATGCGCCATGGATTGGAATGAGAACATACTCCGTGAGTTGATAGAGATTTTCTAACGTCGACAACATATCATTGTTCGAATCAGACCACAACAACACGTGTGTTATCGCTTTGGACTACGGCTTGGAAAACGGAAGTTAAAGAACGCTTGTTCCGTGAACGTGTAACTCCTTGATGAATAGGTTACTTCAGGTCCGTTTATTGACCATAAATTCTCAAATCATATCAGAATATCTTATCATATCATTTTCTGAATAGTTGAAAATATTGATTTTATCTTCTATTTTTTGTGCGAAATCAGGTTTCATCTCACTTACTTTGAAGGAACTGAAAATTTGACTTGGTGATCTTTTAGGTTTTCTAGAGTGTGGTGTTTACATGTGAGTAATAAATTTATACAAGTTTTTATAAAAACACTTTATGTGCTTTGCACCTTGTCCGAAACAAATGTGACTACACATTTGTTTGTTCTCCGATTTTCGCCAAGTTTTATATTCTTGCGGGCTCTGAATTTTGCAGTCTCTTTTTATTCTAGTGTTCCTTTTTATCTGTTAGGAACTGTATTATAAAAGTTAAAGCGGAAAAAGTTTATGGAGTCAGTTCTAATTAGTTTTCCGAAACCTGATTGTCATCCTTTTTTAGATCTGTTTATCCAGAAGCAAGATATATACGAATTGAACAAGGCTCGGGTGCTTATATGTTAGTTCGCAGCCCTTAGACGTTTTTATGAGAACATGGACTTTGGGTTCAAACTGAAAATCTAGAGAAAGGAATTTTTCACAATTACAAAACAATTATTTCCACACCTTCACACAAGTATTTCTAACATTTCCAGATTACTTCCGGAGGAGTTGAACCCCCTTGCTTGGACCAGTTCAATCGGAAGTTCGCATCTCCCTACCCATCTACTGTCACTGGGTCCTGGAGAGATGGAGGTCTACTACCAAAAAACAATCACTACATACACTTGTGGCAAAAATCCTGTATGAACTTCCCCGGTGACTCCCAAGGTGACTGAACTGCAGACTGCAAGTAATCGAGAAACGGAGTGCGCTCAATGTAACCAACAGAATAATCAAGGTGTTTGTAAACAAGAAAACACTTTCGCTTGGGCTCAGGTTCTGCAAAAGAATATGACGTGCACAGAACCAAAGAAACAACATCAACTTCATGCTCAACAACGAATTGATCACAGGCTGCACATAAAACAGGGAAAAGAACTCTCAACTTCTCAACAGATATAAGCTTCCACTTTCGAACCCTAACACCGTCAACTGATCCAAGCCATGAAAATTACCATACATCTTCCACACACGTCTCTAAATGTGGAGGATTCCAAACATCCTGTGCACGATCAACGCGAGTATGTGGCTAACCATCATGACGTCGGTTTCGAGAAGTCATCGGATGAACAAGAGAACAAGAGAACAACAGACAAAACAAGTGTACAAAAAGTAACCGGTGGATATCGGTCATAACACACGGAATGGGAAGGAAACTCTAAAACGGCAACAATGTAAGAAGTGACAATGCTCTCATCACCAATCTCAGCGGGAAACACAATGCGTGGTCTGAGAACAGACCAAACTGAGACGCTGGAAGGCTGTTGATACCAAAACGAACTTTGCAAGATGCTAAGCAGCCCTAGAGACAGAAATTGGCTTGATCATACCCCAATACGATTGTTGCGCTTGATCATACCCTCTTAACGTTTGGTTGCTTGATCATACCCTGACAGGTTATTCACAGTAGAACCAGTCATTTTATCTTTTGGTTAATCATTTTAGTACGGGTGCCCACCGGTCCTTACCTTTTTGTAGGCTTTTACACAGCGGCTTACTCTGTCACCATCGGCTAAAGTACTGCATCCCGCAGCCCCGCCACTTCCCAAAGACGTTCTGAAGAGCGAAAACTGCGCTGTTTGTAGACTACCAACTAAGAATCATCGTTTGAGGAAGAAGAAAAGAGCTGACAAGCATGAGTCTTTGCGACTTGAATTGAAACTTTCTAGTGTTCAAAGCAACGGTGTCTCGACCTCATGCATTAACAACATCGGAATTCAAATGGTAGTCTCTGGAAAAGAGAGAAGTAATCTGAGAAGAGCAAACAGTTTGAACAGGTGAGACATGTACAATCAGTTGCCTGCAAGAAAATGTTAAGTTTCGATTCATTTGTACTTTTAATTTTTGCCAACAGTGACAAAAAAGGTTCGGTTTCATAAACAGCGAAGTTCCAAGTGCCTGCTCGACAAATTTGTTCCAATCATGAGCTGCTCCCAAGAGAGCCCCGAGTCTTGGTAGCCTCTGTACCTCCCTGCCCATCTCTCCCTGTGATCTCTCTCTACTCTCTCTACAAGGCCGGATGTCTAGACACAAGGCTTGGAAGGAGTGAGTAGGACCGAAAGGCCACTGACCATCAATGCTACTTGCTGACAAGTTGCTGTCCGGTACTTTGAGAAGGAGCCACTGCTGAGTAAGGTTTTGCATCCTTCTCGTCGATTTGATCAGATCAGATCAACCCTCGAAGAGGGTTAATGAGATCTAGGCTCAATTCAGACTTCTTCGCCAATTTCTCTCCGCCTCGCAGATGTTAGAGGCGAAGAACTTCACAAACAGCCTACAAACGTCTAGAGTGCCGCGCTGAAGAGTTCTCCCCACAGGTCCCTGCCATGTCGCACCTCTGGCTCGACATAGACTTGAACTAACTTAGAGAGAGCTCGTTCCGAGCACTGGAGACTCCAGAGGTCTCATTTGTCACATTTGCCGCAAGTATGTAGCTGAAGGCGAAATGCTAAAGCTGAAAAGGCAATATTTTAAAAGCATCCAAAAGAAAAGCAAAGACTTGAGAAGGTTCAGGCCTGAACGGCTTACTGCTCTCCTATCCCAGCCTTCTCTGGATTTTCAAGCACATGTCTCACTGTCCCCCGTGTTCGCCTCCGTCATGAGAACAGATTGCCGTGACCAAACTTCCAGTTTGCTTGGACTAAGCCACCGAATTCGGACATGACATTCCATCTTCTCATGAGGTGAAAGCCTAGTAATCTGTATGTATATATCAAACTTTGAGAGTCTTCATGCCCCCAATAATGGATGCGAAGTGGCCAACTCGTGATGGCGACCCATGCTTGTTCAGCAGATCCATGCGAGAATCTTCACTTATCCTCATGTTGGCAACTTTGGAAGCCATGTCCAAGATATCGAGGCATATGAGATAGTCCGCAGCCTGAAAAAGGAAACGAATCGTAAAGGAAAAGGTAACAAGAAAAGTGTGAGCTCGCAGCCTCGTACTTCAAACTCCTCTCAACCTGAAAACTTCGAAACCAAACTTGTCTCCAGTGGGGTTGAGGAAATAGTGATACAAAACAATTCGTTACAATCCTAACTTTTGCACCTCATTTAACAGGAAGATAGCTTCAGACAGTTCGGCTATCTGGAAGCTACCTTTATACACAAGCTGCCGATCGCATGCATCGGGAGAGGATGAGCTTAGTGGTACCTATGTACGGACGAGAGAGGAATTAAGAATCTTACATGGATGATTCGAATCAAGACGGCCACGTCTACGTTCAAAAGAAACGCCTCGCAGCAATCAGGCTGCGAACCCATGGTCCCAGCCAGATCGATGATGTAACGAAGAATTTCACTCGTCACGCGCGGAATTGGAATCGTTGGTTTCTCCTCAGCTTTCAAGGATTCGGCACAGTCTTCAGTAACAAACGTTAAAAGACCGCAACGCGATATTACATCGTTCCCCACTTCAAGCAGTACGCCGTCCGCTGACTTCAGAGTATATCGCTGATCCATTCATAAGAATTGCTGTCCAAACTGCGCATAAGAGGGAGAGACCGACGAAAGAAGAAGGGAGATATTTTCTGAGTTACGCAGCGTTAAGGAATACACGAGGTTTGCTGAGCGCCAAAGACGATACACTGGTACAGAGTAAGACAGTAATGGGCCTGTGAAGCGAGCTCGAGCTGTACGTAGGAATCACGACGCTCGAAAGACGAGACACTGACAGACAGCGTGAAGCGAATCAAGAGATTTATACATCCAGGGAATCGCTTAGTCCCAGTAGAACCCCATCGGTCACTAAATACAAATTTCGAGCCGGTGAATTTCTGTTTGATTTCCAAGTCCCCACGACCCGCTGCTTGGGAACCAGTGAACTGCGTAGACGATTGGAGCCTTCCAAAGAACGGGAGCCTTCTTGATTTCTAAGGGCCGGTACCGTTATGAGATGAATTAAAAGTTTGAAAGTCCAGAGGGACAGTAACCTTCTACGCATTCTTGTAGCGTCCATCTGCTCGTGCAGGAACAGGGTTTGAATAAGGTAGAATGCCTATGGCGCGGCCTTCGGCTCGCTTACTGCAGTCAAGGGTTCTCGTCACCCTATTTAGTACTAGTGTTTCGTCTATTCCACCATATTTGAACCGTTCCAGTTCATCCGCGTGAACAGCAGACATGTAGATGGATAGTAAGGAGACACGAGAAATCCCTGAGCTTACCACAGCATTCGGTGAACCATGCGTCGAGTCCTTAGACGCGCAAAAGAACCATCGAATAACATCTGCATTTAGGTCAGCTTGAAAACCAATGTTGGTTATCGATCGGGACGGGATTGGTAGAGAGATTACGCGATGAATGACGGATGTGGAAAGTGTCCTTCTTTTTTGCAGGTCTGGTCTTTCTGTATGGCAGACAATGGCCCTCAAACCTCCCACGCATCCGTACTTGGAACGGGACACATGCACGAGAGACATCTGACATTAGATGCTACTCTGGGACTGGCTAGAACGAAGGCGTCTCTGCATCAGTTGATCTTCTCGACATAGAGAATGTTGTCGTGAGGTGACAGGAACGATGACCTCCGATCGATGCGTGGAGTCTTCTGGCATGGTTTTACGTGTTGTGTGACGAAGGTACAGAGGTTCAAAGGTACAGCCCGCCCCCTTTGCCCTATCTAGCTTGAGGTCTCATCACGTCTTCAACTAAGAATTTGCATCAGGAGCCTCAGAATTGACCGATCTCTTTCTTTCACTTTGTAGGGCCTCTGCCCCTTACTTGAGTCTACGCTCGCCTTACCGATGCTCGTTTTACAGCAAATCAGCGCCTGCCTTGGCAACTTCGCCACTGGAGGAGGGATGTGAGATGGCGGAGCAGGGCGGAGGACGCGGGTCGGGAGGTTAGCGGAGAGGTTAGTGGCGGTATGAGAGGGACTAAGTAAGATTAAGGAAGGGGGGAGGAGCATAGGGCGATAAGTGTGAAGGAAGTAGCAATTAGAGAAAGGGTAACCCCTAGGGTTGCGAACTTAGCGAAAGACAACAACAGTGACAGGTTGCGGCTCCTTGTTACGTAGGGCAAGGACATCACGAATCGGTAGACGGATATGGCCGGATTAGGCTCGTATGGAGCATTGAAGTTCGAAGCAATGAAGATCCGAATCACGAATCTGGAGGCGGAGCTGGAAAAAAAACGGGGACGAAGAATGTCATTAGACATGATCGACTCACGACGGGCGAAAAACCCAGACAGAAGCCTAGCTACGGTTGAGAGTTTACACCATGCTCAGAAAAAACGAAGCATTGAAGGGGCGGAAGTACCAGGGGGGGAAGGGACGATGGCAGAAAGGGGAAACGTACAAGATATCGAGGGAGGCGGAAGGGAGCGTTCGCCCGAGAAGGGAGAACCAGCATCAACAGGACAACCGATACCCAGCAGTGCTGACGCCTCCCAAGCTGACAGAAGCGTTTTGGGGATTGCTGAAGGTAAGGGGCCCGGGTGGCCGGACAGAGAGGACCTGACAAAGATGCCAAAAGGACAAGCGACAGTTAATAAGAGTGACGTCTTGCACCAGGAGGCGAAAGGAAAACAGACCGAGAGGCAGCAAGAAGGACAGGGCAAGGGGAAAACAGGGGAAGGAGAAGCAACACAAACAGGGAACTGCTGGGCGAAGCCCCTGAAAATCCTTACCAAAGGAAGCCAGAATCCATACCTGGAGGGCCTGAACCAGCTGGCGGGCGCGTGTATGCCGGATGAGGAACTCGTTGCAGCTCTACAGAACATCCAGAAGAACCAGCAGCTAGGAGACTACAAACATGGCGTAGTGGTGGAACTTGACAGGAACCTCGTTGCGAGCAGGCTGTCGTTGTTGAAGTCTACAGCAGTGGTTATGTCTACGGTGGACTGCAGCCCGTCAAGGGACGCGTTCGGTGCTTGGGCCCACAAGAAATTGGTGCAAAGTATGGGGATGCAAATAAGACAGCTACGTATGCTAAGCAGGAAAAATTTCCTTGTAGTACTTGATACTCAAGAACAACGTAACCAGCTACTAAGAGAAGCCCCCTTGTTTTGCAACGGGCGAATAGTACTAGCAACACCTTGGAGCCCCGGCTTCCGAACCCAAATGGACTCCACGAAGGCGGTGGCGGTTTGGATAGACCTCCCTCTGGTAGATCCTACCTTTGAAATAGGTGCAGAGAACATGCTGGCAGCCATAGGTCCGGTGCTGTACAAATCCACAACGAGGGCTACCAATGCCTACCCACATATTAGGGGGTGCGTCTTAATCGATCCAGAAGCTGAGCTGAAAGACCACTTACTGATCAAAGTGGGAGTGGGAGAAGCGGTAATACAGCCCATCACATACCAATCGCTGCCAGACACCTGCTTCGTTTGCAAGCGGAAGGGACATTACGCAAGGAACTGTCCGGAAAACCCCAGGAGAGGGGAAGGGTCGCAGGCAGGGAAAAGCGGAGAAGGCGACTTAACCAAGGCAGGGGAGACGGTGACGAAGGGGGTAACAATACAGAAAGAGGTTCAGAAAGAAAGCAAGGAGGGCGAATTCAAGCAGGTGGTAGCAAAGAAAAAGTGGACGAGACAGGTGAAACGGTGGACCGAGGTTAGTAAACCTTCTAACCGTTTCAGCTCGCTGGAGGTGGAGGGTGAGAGACAAGAGAGGGTGGAGGCTGAGGCAGGAGGAAAAGAGGAAGTGGCAAAGAAGGGAAAACAAGGAGAGACGACAACAACAGCGGATGAGAGGCAGAAGGAAGGCGGAAGGGGAGAAGAAGGGAATAGCATAGGAGAGATCGAGGAAGGGCTCAGAAAAGGTCTGTCCTCTCTTCAAGTTAGCGATGCGGGGCCAGTTGGGGGCCTACTGACACAGGGAGAGATTCTCAAGGACGCTCTGCCAGATCTCAATGAGCTTGCAGGGGTTAATCAAACTGCCGAGAGTAGTAAGCGAGGAAACGGACAAGGACAGGTAGAGAAGGTAATAAGCGAGGAGATCTCAGATAAGCCAGCTGAGCTACAGGGAGTGAGAGTCAACGGTGAAGAACAGGTGACACAGAACGTACAGGAAGAGCCGACTGCAGGAGACATGCAAGGACTGGAAGGAGACTGCAAGACAGGGTTAACAGAGGAAATGGGCGAAGGCATGATGGAAACCACCGGGAAGGGTGCTGAAAGAGGAGAGGGGTCAGAAGGAACAGAAGCGGCTGCAGGAAGGCACCAGTTGGAAGGGGACACTCCCAGGGGGAAGCCTCCGGCTGAGTCAGAAGGGGAAAGAAGAGAACGGTCTCAGGAGGTGGACAGAGGGGATCAGAAGCCAAGTGACGTCCCTCCTTTAGAAGAGCCAGGCGGGGAGGACGACGGGGGAAGCGACGCTATTGACTCAGGGAGAAATGGTCCGTGGGCAAATACTCCGGCGTTGTGGGGAGGGCCTGCTGAGTTGGCTGGGCCGATGGTCTCTCACCTTCGCAGTATAGAGAGGGAAGTACTTAACGAACTGGAACCAAATGTCTTAGCCTGCAGAAGAGGAGCTAGGAAGGAACAACTTAACAAAGGGCCAGGAGCTCAGATGAGGCCTATGGGAAGGGGAGTAGGGAAACTCTCGGCCGCCAAAGGGAAGCTCACGAAGAAGGGGAACACCGCTTTGGCAAGGAGCCTCCTGGACACCAAGACCAACAGGACATAGAGGGTAGCGAAGGAAACTCGAGCAGAGACGGAAAATGATTAGTATCCCGATGAAGAACACAATCGAAATTGCTACTTGGAATGTTAGGGGACTGGGGGACCCGCATCGCGTAACCATACTGAAGAAGTGGCTCCGAAGAGACAGACAGAACACAGACATCATTGCCCTGCAAGAGATGAAAACGGAAGAACAGAAGCTGGAATACAACCTGAAAAGGTTAATGCCGGAAGGGACCCGGATTGTGGATTACACGGAAGGGGGGAGAGGGGGAGCGGCCCTACTGGTGAGTAGCCACCTACAGGTGAGGAGCCAAGGAGTTAAGGGCGATGGGGCAGTGGCTTGGTGCACTATTGAAACCGTGTCAGGACTTATCGGAGTGGCCTCAATATATGCACCGAATAAAAGAGAGAGCCGGCGACAACTATGGGAGTGGCTGGGGGCCATGCTGAAGGAGGGCAAATGGATCATTCTAGGGGACTGGAATATGGTTGAGCTGCCGGACGATAGCGTGGGCCCATCCCCCCTCCTGCATGGAAGCGAACTACGGCTCTGGAGGAACACCCTCCTACAGGCGGACCTGGTGGATGCTATGTTTTGTGCACAAAGTAGAATAGGGCCTTCATTTACCAGACAAGTGATGACAGGAGGGAGAATGGACCAAGCGAGGCTGGATAGGTGCTATCTCAACAAAAGTGCAGAGTGGTGCGCTGGGGTGATGGAAATCGAGCACGATGGGAAACAAACGTTATCGGACCACATTCCGGTGACGGTCAACATACGACTTAAGGAGGAGAGTGCGAAGGAGACAGTCAAAAAGTCGACATACTTCAAAATGGACTCAACGATGCTAAAGAACCCAAGGATAAAGGCGCGGGTGGAGACGGTGTGGAGAGAGTTACAGAGAGAACAAGGCGACCCCCGGGCGAAATGGTCGATAGGATGGACAAAAGTGAAAAGAATACTGATGGAGGAGAAAAGGAGAGAAGGACAGAAGACCATGAACCGCGCCGGCCTTGAGAACGAGCTCATAAGGCTGAGAATTCTCGTTAGCAACGAAGGGCAGGAGGAGGCGAAGACACAGTTACAAGAGGTTGAGGAGAAACTCAGGAGGAAGGAACACCAGGACGCGCTGCTTTGGAGAAAGAGAAGTCGAGTCAGGTGGCTGCAGGAGGGGGAGGCCCCCTCACGATATTTCTTCGCCCAACTCAAGGCGAAACACGCGCGAGAAACGATGAAAGGGGTCTTGGATGTAGATGGACAAGTCTTAGAAGGCCACGGGGAGATTCTCAATAGGGTGCACAGGTTCTACAAGGACCTGTACATAGAAGATAAAGAAGTAACAGTGAATCGAAGCAAAAGGAAGAGAGTAATGGAGCTCACTTCCAAGCGAGTGACGGCCGCTGAGAATGCTAAGCTTACGGAGCCGCCAACGCTGGAAGAGATAGAAACAGTAGTGATGGGCTTTCCGAAAGAAAAATCCCCGGGGCTAGATGGTGTGACGTACGAGATCCTGCAGGAGTGCTGGCCATCCGTGAAAGAATGTTGTACGAATATGGTCAGAGAATTCTGGCAGAAGAAGACTATAGATGAGAAAACCTTGCAGGGAGTAATAAAGCTGATCCTCAAGGGGGGAGACAGACTGGAGCTTGGGAACTGGAGGCCGATCTCCTTGCTTACAGCCACTTACAAGATATTAAGCAAAATCTTGGCAGAGAGAATAAAAGTGGTCATAGGCAACGTGGTTGACGAACAGCAGACGGGGTTTATACAGGGGCGGGATATATACGATAATATTCTAAGTTTTAAGCTCGGACAGGAGATGGCGGAGTACAAGGGGCTACCCACTCTCTTCCTCAAGATCGACTTTATGAAGGCTTACGACCGTATCTCTCATGAATATCTGTGGGACACTATGTACTCCATGAACTTCGATCCCCTCTTTGTGGACATGGTTAAGGGGCTATCTGTAGGAGGCACATCGAAGGTTCACCTCAACGGAGGTTTCACGGATGGCATAGGGCTGGGAAGGGGTGTCCGACAGGGGTGCCCTATAGCACCCTTCCTTTTTGCGATAGCGACGCAGCCACTAATGAATATGCTGAAACAGGCACGGGAAGAAGGAACTGTCGAGGGTATGGGACTGGGAGAGGGGACTTCCCTCCTGCATCAGCTTTTCGCCGACGATACCGGCATCATGATAGAGGGATCAGAAAGCTGTTTCAAAGCCACGCAGGAAGTAATACACCAATACGAGGAGATCTCAGGTGCCTCTCTAAACCTGAGTAAGTCCGTAGTAATACCGATGGGAATGGACTGCACTCCCCGGTGGCTTGAAAACTCGGGCTGTATTATTGCTAGGCCTGGGCAGATGGTGAAGTACTTGGGTGCCTGGATAGGGAGGGAGATTTCTGAACATCAGATAGTGGAAGCTATATCAGGACAGCTACAGAAAAGACTGCAACATTGGTCGAACCGGCTTCTCTCCTGGCCCAGTAGAGTAATTCTGCTGACTCACGTGCTTAGAGCAATCCCGGTGTATCAATTGACCAGTGTTGAGTGCTCGGAAGCGGGGTTTAGGAAAATGGAGGACGTCTGCCGAACGTTCCTGTGGGGGACGGGGGAGGAAGGTAAGCCCAAAACCCCTTTGATTGCTTGGGAGACACTGACCAAGGCGAAGGATCACGGTGGCTTGGGGTTTCTCCACTTTCGCACGGTGGCCCGGGCCCTGAAGCTGAAGTATTTAACTAAGATCCTGAGTGGAGGCGACCAAGAATGGATCCGAATATCAAAATGGGGAATAAGGGAGGCGAGGAGGAAAGACAAAAGACGTAAGGACACAGTTGAGTGGTCCCCCGAGGAGTGTATCTTAATGTATCCAGGACTCCGGGTCCGCTCCCTTCCGACATTGGATAGCATGCTTAAGTGCTGGAGGCTCGTAGCGGAGAGGCTCAAGTTTGAGGGGAATACGGTGCTGCTACCGGGGAACCTAACCACCCCCCTCTTGATTGACCTCTGGCAAAACTCGGACCCGTTGTCAGACCTTGACAGGAAGGAGATTCTTCGTATCATTAAGAAGAATAAACTAACAACGCTTAATGCTCTCAAGCTAAAAGACCTGAAAGACTCAATGGGGGGCATCTCTCTATCTAGTGCGGAGAACAGACTAATTACTGCTGAAAGCCGGGGGGAGGAACTACTGAGAAGATTGACGAGGTGGGCTGGGGAGATCCAAACGATAACGGGGGGGCTACAGGGAAGCGATAACTGGGTTTGGAAGGTGGGCAGCAGGGAGACGAGAGGTTGGAGACAGGAGCTTCGAGTGTGGAAAGGCCTACTTTACCAACAGAGGATCAACTACGAGACTCTGAATACTAGATGGGGTACGAATGACAACCAAAAGGTGTGGGAAGGAAGGTGGGCGAGGATCTGGAAGAAGGGTGGGACAGCTAGAACTAATCTCTGGCTGTGGAGACTGCTCAATAGGGGCTTCTTTACCAATAGCCGAGCCCAACAGATGCAGGTTGGAGGTGGAGGTTGCCCGAAGGGATGTAACGCTACCGAATCTATCGAACATTGCTTTTGGGAATGTACGGCGAGCAAGAACAGATGGAGGCGGCTATCTCTTCATAGAACGGAATGCAAGCTGGGGTATGAGGAAGGTAGCGGTCTGCTGGCTACGGTGGATAGGGCCCTCAAGATAAGGGATAGCAACCCGGCCCTGGCACTGATTCTCGTTGAACACACTCAAACTGTTTGGAAAGAGAGAGCCGAATGGATCTTCCGAGGGAATAGGCCCGATCGACCTGCTGCCAGGATCATAGCTGAGGTCGCTAAAACGCTATGGGCAGAGCTAAAGGAGGACACGAGCCAAGAGAAAAAAAGAGCCTGGCACAATGCAATGGCGACTCTAGGAGCGATACAGCGGAGATGGAGAGCAGGGGCGAGCGAGGGACAGACCGAGCGTGCTATGTAGATTCCATGAACAAACATATCTGCTGCCTGAGGATGAACGAAATGAAGAAGAGTAGGGCGAGTGTCCACATCACCAAGCTGAGGAGCAACCGCCAGAATAGGAGTAGCCTCTGTCGCAGTCGGGGAAGGCTCCTTACTGCCAGAAGAGGTCGCTGCGAGGGCGAGGTGCACAGAAGCAAGAAGATCCAGGATGAGAAGATCTGCCGCGAGTCCACGGTGGTGCGGTGGGGCCGGGAGTTGAAGGATAGCGGCCCTCCCTGCGGTCATAAGGAGATCAAGGTCGTCAGAGTTAATGAGGAGGAAAAAGGGCAGGAGTCGCTTACCTCGGGGAGCGTGAGGCATGTCCACGATAGAATCAAGTACAAGGACAAGAGCTGGCGGGACGACGACAGGAGGAAACGCAACGAGAGGTCGAATAATCACGAGATGACCAAGACGACGAGATTGAGTGGCAATGATCACGATGGGGTGATGAGTGGCGGGGTTCGCGAGCCGAGGAGCGGCTTGAAGAATCAGCGTGAGGTGCACGAGGACTTCCGCAGAAGCCCTAGCCACCTCGATGATTACCAGGATGAGGTGGGGAAGGGGAAGGAGTCGCGGCGGGATGAGAGGTACAGCAGTGGCAGTGGGGCCGGTTTAGGGGGGTGGCAGTCGGAGGCTGCGGGTAGACGGGTAGTCGTCCGGGTCTCGATGTCTCCGTGTAAGGGTGGCTCCCTTAGCCGTTTATAATAAATTCTCACCGCGGCGGGCGGTTTTGGTTAAAAAAAAAAAAAAAAAAAAAAAAAAAAAAAAAAAAAAAAAAAAAAAAAAAAAAAAAAAAAAAAAAACTTCGCCACTGGATGGTCGTATCCGGGTACGCATTTCCTCCGAAGCACAGGTAGCAAGCATGCTTACATATTCAGAACTATAGCCACTGCTGCTGCGTATTCTGTTATATGTGATCGTACGTACATGAGAATGTTCCTTACTACTCATATTTCCAGTTGTCAGTCACAGTGCTTAGAATAAAATCTTGTACCATAAGTTATGGTGAACAGACTCACCGTCAGAATGTCCCCTCCCGGTGTTTCCATGTGACCCAAACTGTGCTTCCTTACTGAATCACGTGTTACTCAAACCTGTCACGGCTATAGCATTCCTTGAAGACTTACCCTACTTCACACTTTCGCGCCGCATATATGGTCTGCAGCGAATATAACATCTTTGTTAAAAAGACGCACTTTTCGTCTAAGCTTATGCACGTAAAAACTGCTCGTCCTTCGTAGCATATATGATGAAATTGCGTACATGCATCACTTTTTTCATCAAGTCTTCAACGCGTCTGTGCAAAAACACAGGAAGCCATTGAGTGCCTTGCTGTGTCTGTGCTGCTTAGAAGCCACCTCGTCATGGCCCCACCTGCTAGACGATTCCTTCATTTACTTTAACACTGAGCAAGACAATGTCTGCAAGCAACCTCATCCGTTCTACCCGGGTGATAGATCGGTTGTGATTATCAGCGTTTACGCTACGGTTGTGGTGAAGTCTTCACCCACGTAAAGCTGAATGTACCACCGTGGCCCCGATCCTGAGGGTTGCCAGCTCTTGTAATGTGCCCGTCCGCACGCAAGCACCTGTCCAAACCGGCTCATAAAACCCTGAGCATGACACAGTCTTTTAGCAACTTATTCTATCCGAAGCAGGTAAGTCTCCATAGTGCTCCCTCAATCAGTGCCCCAGTGAATCATCATAACCAGACCGTTCAAACCGCCTTCCCCCGATTTCCCCATCACCCTGTTTGGATGTATTTGGAAGGTTGTGTCTGAAAGTTGAAGAGAAGAAGCAGTTCTGATGATGTCCGCTACTTAATTTTGGAGTGAAAACTGGAATTCATGTCCATGCCGCCGAAGACGCAAGTCCGAATATAATCAGCAAACAGTTTTCCTATTTGAGTATAGTAGTGAGGGAGACGCTGGGATAGTAACCCGTATAAAAGCCCAGTTGAGCATCTTGTAAAGATAACCTTCAACCGAGACGGAAATGAAATGGAGTCAGCCGCGGCCATAGGCGTGGTTAAATGGAGGAGCTCCTTCTCTTCACTGGGACGCGGTGGAAAACGTAAAACGAAATCTTGACGTAAAGCTAAGAAGGATCTTCTACTACTAGTTGGTGTGTGTTCCTCAAATAAATAACCATGCACGATTAACTTCAGGAACTTTTGCTCCCTATATACCCTAAACCCTTTTTTCCCTATCCTATCGGGAATGTTATAAGTATTATATAGAAAATCTAGACTAAGTTTCAAAGAAATCAGAAGTAAAGTAACTGTTAAATGTTAGTCATTCTGGGAAGAGCGGAGACGTCAGTAGAAAGCCCATAAGTGAAGGCCACGCGCTTCAGAGAATACAAGTGCGTTTGATTGTTGAATTAAGAAAATACATTAATTCACACACTGATTAATCACATAACCTTTTGCTCGGAAGGTTTAGGTGATAAATTAATGTTAACCTAGCAGCCCTCTTCCATCTTCAGATGAAAGAGGTGAATAACCATAAAATAACCATAATAAGCAACCACCATCAATAATACATGAGTGGCTATAACTCAAGAATTCTGGCGCGGCACAGTTGGATTTTGACCACACATACTCGCAAACTGTTGTACCGATCGAGACTGTCTTCTTCGACATGGTACATTTTCCCTCTGTACATTCGGATTTTTCATAGCCAAATTCTTGAAAAAGTATAGTTCTTAACCAGGATCCGCAGGGAACAGACCGCGTCAAAAGAGCCAGTTTACAGAGACGAGGAGAAATGCATGTGTCAGCCTCTGAGAACTCACTCCTTGCATCATAGCCTTGAAGAACTGAACCTGATCATGAAATTTGTTCTCAAACGCGTCACGAAACTGTCAAGGAGAGAAAGTAATGTGTCTACACACATAGCAGGGTTAGAACTGGGATTTACAGCTGCGTGAGGATTCTGGCATGTATAACGCCAGAAACTGTTCAAATGACGCATTCGGATGTATAAAAACTCGGAAACACTGTGGCCAAGGAGTTTCAGGTGGCAGGCGCACGCATGAAGTAGCGTGAACAATTTCCAGTCTGCCCACTGGTGAGTCTCCTGGTTTCACAATGCATTTAAGTGTTAACGCGCTTATAGCTCGTAAACAGTATCCATAATCAGAAGATACATCGTTTCGTGCATTCATAAATGTTAGCTAGCATGCAGAGATGAGGAAATTAGGGCTGCCCACTGTCGAGCGTCAGCAGATGATCGGCACGTCGCTCCCTCAATGCTGGAACTATTGCAGTGGTTAGAATGACGGCTAAAACGAATCAGAGACGGCCCTTCGCCACATTCACTTTTTCTAACCTTTCTCCGATTTCAAAACTTAGGAGGCTCACAGAAATTCTTTACTGCTGGAGGAGCTGTCCAAAGGACTATCTAGAGTGGCCCCCACCGATAGATCTTGCTGTCCAAATCCAGTCGAAACATCTACACAAAAACCTCGCCACGGCCACGGCTGAACCTGGGCAGGCACACTAATGCCGTAAAGCATGAGATCCTTCCCCCCTCAGCACAGTTCTATATTAGTTAATAGTCCACACTAACAATGATTGCGCGGAGGGGCGCGAGGAGAGTAGTAGTAGATATAGATGCTTTTATCAGTGGAAAGACCAGAAATTTACTTCCTCAGTTCCCCCTATGGTCATCTGAACCTCCTCAGTCCCTCGATGTTAAAAGTTACTCCCTCTGTCCCCGTACCGGCTACCGGCAGTTGAACATGCCGGTGAAACCTGTCAAAGTATTTCACAGTCGAGGTTTAACTGCATAGGTGCGGGTGCGGCAATGCGTGAGCATGAGCGGGAGAGAGACATGCGAGAGGTTTTGGTGCAAGTTTCTTGTGGAGCATTCGTAGTTTGATACTGAACACAGAGCATCGTGGAACTTCCCAGGTGAATCAAGAACCATGTGTTCTCTATCGGAATTAGAAGCTGGCGTTTGGGATGCTCCATACGTGTGTAGAAGATATGATGTCTAGACACAAGGCTTTGAAGAAGTGAGTAGGACCGAAAGGCCACTGACCATCACATTAGTGTCGAAAGCTACAAGTTTGCAAGTACTTTGAGAAGGAGCTACTGCTGAGTTCATGTTGCATCCTTCTCGTTGATTTGATGGGATCTGATTAATCCTCTAAGAGGATTGATTAACCCTCATAGGCTTCAAGAAAGAAGAAAAAATACTTAAGAGTAAAAGCTAAATATTTTGAAAGCATCCAAAAGAAAAAAATAGATCACTGGTGCTCTCCTATCGTTGCTCACAAAGCACCAGAATTTAGACATGAGGCGAAAGCCTTGTAATCTATATGTATATATCAAACTCTGAGGGTGGCTGAATAATGGATGAGAAGTGGCGAACTCGTGTCGATTACCCGTGCATGTACAGCCATGTCCAAGATATCGAGGCATATCAGATAGTCCGCAGCTTGGAAAAGGAACTGAATTGGATGGAACCTGGAAAATCATGAGCTCGCAGCCTCGTGGTCTACGTTACTTCAAGTCACAACCTGAAACTTCGAACGAGAACTTGTCTCCAGTGGGGTTGACGAAATAGTGATACCGAAAAGTAGTTTACAGCACTACAACTTTCATTATTACAACACAAGCAAATTTTGAGAGTGAGTACATGTGCACTATCATGGTATGGACTAATATGTGCATAATGATGAGGATGCCAATCTCGCAGTCTATATTTAAGAACCTGTATTTTAAGACTTGCGTATCTGCTGCTCCTGCAGCATTTGTTCACGCTCTCAAATTGGTACACTCTAGCAACGAGAAGCCACAAATGAATACGCGGACTCGCCTGTCACAATCTATTTCGTGCTCCCTAAACAGTACTGAATGACACAGTGTCCACTCGCTATCGTCTATGCATGCGGTGACCCTCCCCTGCCTTGACTGAACTGCGTAAATGACTCACCATAGTCGTCACGACCTCATGTGACGACTATAGTGAGTTATTTACTAAATCTATGCTCAGTCCCTCGATGTTCAAAGTCCCTGAGGGAGTAACTCAGGTTCAGATAACCACAGGGGGGACTGAGGAAGTAAATTTCTGGTGAAAAGACTGAACGGACATGTCATCCCTCAAATGACCACGATGATACCTGATTCGTAGTTGTTGTTGATCGGACAAACACACACGAAGTTGCCCACACCTGAAAGAACGTGACAGAAGTGGAGACATTGGCTCACCCGCTGAGCATCAAGTCCTCCCCCAAGTAAGCTCGCACAGTCTTGCTAAGGTAAATGAATGCACACGCTTGGCAGTTTAGAGGAGCTATTACGGCACACGCGTAAGGCCTGAAGGGCATATAACCTCCATCAGAAGATGTTCGACCGGAGAGGTCAGCACAGTGCTCCACTGTGAGTCGGTTCAGGGATCAACCAAACAGATGGAAGCGCAACTTGCCCTAAAGCAGTTCTTCCACGAGACAACCCGTAAACGACTCTAATCTTGGGAAGATATTAAAGGGTAGAGATGACTCGCACAGAAAGCGTGATGATGCCTGATGGACATTCGATGAGATTGAGGTTTAACCATAAACAGTAGAAGCCTAGAACAATTTGCAGCGCGGATGTCCTGGGTGTGGGTGCGATCAAAGAGGCGGTGCAGCCTGGAACGTCCTTCCTGATTCCTTTTCTCAGAAAAGCATGCCCTTCCCCACTCAAATCACAGATTTGTTGTTTTGATGATTACTCTAGCAAAGGTTACCGAAAGGGGTTACTGAAAGAAGAGGCAAGCAGAGATGGTACCTGGAAGAAAGCAGCTTCTGTCCGTAAGCTCAGGTACCTCGCATCTCTTGCGAAGATCTTTATCTGTAAGGAAGTCAACGGTTCCTTCATGATGTTCTCTATACTGTAATCTGCTCTTTTCTGACCAGTCGCCTAAAGATCCAGGGCTTTCAAAGTTGGTACTTATTCATGATTACCATACTGGTTTACGCAGCCCCGCCACCATCCTAGGCAGAAGGTCGTGCGGTCTAACCCACCCGCCTGGGCTCAGCCAATGTACGAGACCCTGCTCCCTCCAGAAACAAAACTCCGCTGCATACATATCCTCTAGAGGCAAATTCAAGAGAGCAGACAGAAAGAAGGAAAAAGACAGTTAGTTCGAGCTCAATGTTTCGCGCGTTGAATCTCATAGCTCTCCGTTTCAGTCGGTGGTATATAGAATGGTTAGTAACTTAGTACCCTTCCACCACAGTACACTGCAGGGTCTGGACTGTGCTGGCTACTCTCTCGCTCTCGGCTTCACGTTTCATTGTGCTTTCTTTTCCAACCGTGATGACAAACTTTCAGGGGCTAACTGTCTTCTGAAGAAAGAAAAGAGGAATTCCATGAAACAGATCTCACGATATGAACTCCCGAACTGAATTCTCAATCGTCTCTACATTGACGATCCTAATTTCGCTAACCAGGTCATCCGCGGATCAACACCCACCGCAGTAACAATATATTTGCTCAGCCGAGGTGTAAGTAGAATTCAAAATTCCAGATTCTGCGTGGCAAGTCCCTACATTCCATATATAGTGTACAGTATGTCATGTAAAGATGCCACATTTTGTCGTGAATTGCCAAGTATGTCAGCTCAGATTCTCTATGCAGACTGCAATTTCATGCGCCTCACGCACAGTCGGGAACCTTTTTAAGGCCTACTCACATGCTCTGTTTTCTGCAGTTCGTGTAAGTCGATTTTCATGGCGTTCATACGTAAATATAGTTGATGGTGTCGGAGAAACTACCGTCTTCCACCGAACATAACTCTTGCGCGTTATAAATGATTAATGTGCCTATTATATAATATAACATTAATATATATAGTATATTATATAAAATATGTGCCTATTATATAATAGGCACATATAATAGTATATTGTTCGAGGATAGTATCATGAGTAATTTATTCAACGTGAATAACAATAAATGTTCCCTTTTATGTTCGTAAATCTAATAAAAGGACATATTTAACAATTAAACTGGTGTATGTGTATTTTGGTATTTATTGTGACACAGTTTACCGTGCTTAGAATTTAGAGTTAGAACTTAGAAGATAGTTTCGGAATAAATATCACTATCCAAAGTTCATATACTAGTGCACAGGCGTTGCATTTGTATATGATAATAAAATGTTAATTTTTTAAAAGTGAGGTAGTTTTGGCCTTTAAAGTTTAAAATGCATAGGAGTTATGTTCGGTAGAGAACAATAGTAATCTGCACTGTGAGTTGCTTTGGATTCTACGAGGTTTTTTTATTATTATTATATAGAATCTAAACTTATTATTATAAATACTCAATAACAATTTGTGAAGAATGTATCCACCTGAATTTGTGAATAATAGATCTTGAGAAATGAACATTGTGGTTCTTTCCTGAGTTAAAATTCGTGGGACTTCCAAGGCTTGATTATGTTTTTACTGCAGCAGGAAGTTGAATCAGAGGATATTTATCCATGATCCAAAGTGTACAGAGTGCATTTCTTTTCCAACCAGAGGAGAGGTTGGTGGATATTCAGCATATTGCGCCCAGGCTCAGTTCGGTTCATGTATTACTGTGTTCTCATATTTGTAAACATAATAAATTATTTCCACACCATATCAGATTTCATCTTTGAGTACTCTAAGCATATTTTAATCTATAGACTACCCCTCTAAACATTTTGAATAACGATTATTGTGTACTACAATCAATCAACCCTCTAATCATTAATTATATGACGCAATCAGTTACTCTTCAATCCGCCACCCGCTCTGCTTAGGTTTTGAACTCTGTTCCGGTTTTGAACTCCTGACGTGGTGCGTCTAGTCAAATACATCACTCTTTGGGTTAACTTCAACAGATGTAAAATCTGGACTCTATAAGTCTCATAAGCCAGCATACATCCATGCAGTGATTATACATGTCTATAAAAGGATATTGTTTTATTACACATCAGTCCAGTGGCTTGTGTACTGGAGATGGACAGTATAAATATACATAGCAGTGGCGACAACTCTAAAGCTGGACAGTGTGTATTTTTGCCAATCCAACGGGGACAGAATCTATATAGTCTTTTAGAAGATCAAATGACTGCGTCTTGACAATAAAATCACAGAAGGTGATAGAGGAATCAAAAACTTGAATTTTAGCTGCTATAAATCTGCTTGTCGGGTTCCTTTTCCGTGGCAGAACTGCACTTTGGATGTATATATTCACCTCTTGCTCGTTTCGATCTTTGTATGTAGATGTTAACGAATTATTACGACGGAACCAATCATGCGTAGTCTTGGCTTGGTCTAGTGAGAAATGAAATATAGATACACCCCTTTAACTTCTTCAGAAATTAAATCTTATTTGTAATCTCTTTCAATGTGAATGAAGAAAATAGTATTCCAATGTGCATGGTAGCCCACCGTATCAAGAATTTGAGTGTGATCTCATAGCACACTCAACAGAGAGATTTGAGCTCATGCCCTCTTACGTCTAAACTGAAGTTGTTGTAAATGTTCCAGATGGTGTGTATAAATAAAATCTGAGAACAGATTATTAATATCAAGTTATATCTTTACATGGTGTTTTGTCTTACACTGTGTAACGTATAACACGGGTTACAGTTGACGTCTTACTTTTTATACTAAATTATTTTATCAGTTATAATTAGATGCTCAACGATGTCACAATATAACGCAGAGCAGCTAAGTTAAAAAAGAATAGATGGCTGGGTCATTTTTTACCTGGATACAAAAAGAAAACTCCATCAATCGCAACAGTTTATTTTAACCCCTAAAACTATGCTTGTCTTCTTCCTCCCCTCAGCCAAAACGGACATTTCTATGTATATTCTTCAAAGCTAGCACACGACTTAGTCAGATTTGCTTGTCGAAAATGCTAAATGAAGCTAAAATAATTTCCAAACACATGTTTACTACTGATATCTCTAGGTAAAATGTGCATTTCTTATGAGCTATTTAGTCGGTACAAAACTATGATGTATTGTTTGATCACACCCTATTAGATTTTTGTGTTTGAGTACACCTCTCTCAACGGTGTATTGTTTCATTAAACCTCTGATTATAAACTCTAAAACAATCACTTTGGAAATGTCTGTGATATGTAGAACTGCACACCTCAGTTTTCAGAGCATATATATATTCGGTTACACATTGTTCTGAATGATAAAAGTATTTAGTCATGGTAGAAAATAAGTGAAATGATCAACAACATAGCAAGTGATTAGGTTTACTCTCGGTAAGGTATCAAGGGTATGATAAAACAACACAATCGTTAAGATAATTGTGATCAAGCACAACAACCCTACTGAGGTGTGATCAAGCAAATTTCTGCTACGATCTCCATTTTTCCAAGCGTGTCACTACTGTAGCGGCTACAAAGATGTTACAGAATAACTGTTATGCAAAACACAAACCATGAAAAAAAGGCTCTAACTTTTTAAATACCGTATTGCAATTGAACTTCGTGCGTTAAATAATTAAATATGAGAGCATTTTAAATGAAATAAAACTTCACAAAATTTCAGAGCAAATTAAATTAACTAAATTTTATCGTTGTGAGATCTATGCGTGTTTTTGCCTGATCTTTGAAAGAAGTCAGTCATAAGTAATCGCGTACGCTTCGCAAGAACGTATGTTGCAGTACGAACATTACGCTGGAGATCTTTCGACCACGAAAGCGCAGCCCATTTCGTGGCTGACTGCGTGTACAGTACCTACCGGTCTTTAGGAAACAGTAAGGAGTTTCTCATAGTGCAGAAACCTCCACCTCCTTTGAAGAAAAGCCGGAAAACGTGTTCCCTCGTAACGGCTCTCGTAGTAGCCTCTACGTTGTTCCCTGAAAGTCACACTTCTGTACTCAGTCAGTCAGTTGTTTCTCCAAACTCTGATGAACTCCACCGTCGGGGTAGAACATAATGCCGCATGCAAATGGCCGCTGTTCCCTCGCCTACCGTGTTGACTGGTTTGTGCCACCAGTTGGTTAATGATGACTTTACAAGCCGGAGCACTACTCCGTGCCATCATCATCATGCTCGGGACTGAGGATTTGACTAGATCACATGTTTCGACTCCGACCATGTTTCGACGAGGAGATTACGGTATCATGTTGTTGTCACGAGAATTCTAGATAAGTGCGCCTTTTCAGTCTTGATGGCACAGCTAATGGGCGGAATCGCCGCAGTAGTAACCCGTTGACTCCGGTCTCTAGTAGGCCCCTACACGACCTTACTGCTGATCTCGGTTTTGATTCCCCACGAACCTCGACGGGAAGCGATAGATCAAAACTTGTCTTCAGTTCTAATTGTCATGAGGACCTAGAGCCGTTTCTGCCCTCAGCGGTAAGAGGCTTCTTGCCGCATCGTGGGCAGAGGGTCTGTCTGTGGGGACCTTCACCTCGCTCAGTCAGTGATTTCTCGATAGAGATCACCACCAGGCTGGCTGGTAACCACCCGCGCGCCCAACGACAGCCGCTGGCTGTGGAGTGGAGGTGATTTTCCTACATTGGCCTCGGATCCCCATCGTAGGGCCAGGCAGCCAACCCACCCACCATTCGAGTGAATGAGAGAGGGCACCGAAGTATTTCGTGAGTCGCGAAGGAGGAGATAACGCAGGAGTCGTTTTATCAGTAGACAGTTTGGCAATGCGTGGATATATTTGGAGTACTACGCGTCGCATCATCGCGATGCCGATCTAGCTAAAGAAAATAAAATTCATAGCTGCATTGGAGGATATCAGATTCGCTTCACTGGAGACTCGTAGTGAGTGAGGAGTGAGGAGTAAGTAGATGCTTGGATGACGAGCGAGATTGCCCCCATGCACGCACTTGGGTAATGAAGATGTTTTAACCGAGCTCATGTATCGATGATATATAGCTATCCTTAGGAACCGGCCGGGATACTTGCTTGATTCCAACTGAAGAGTTTCGACAGAATCTCTTATATCCCTTAAGCGTACGGACCAGGCTCCTGCTAAGCGTGATCTGAATTCGTGGTTTCTGGCCTATTCGCCCTTGATGCTCGCTGCCTGCTAGCATAACAACAGAAGGAGCCTGGCCCAGCGCCTCTCCACTCACACCCATAGTATCAATCACAGCAGTAAATTACGTCCGAATGACTGAGAGTCGACGAGGATAAGGAATTTTGGGCTCGCACTGAAGTGAAATGGAGGAGTAACAAACAGTATTAGAGGGTGGAGAAGAAGGTGGCGGCGCTTCTTCAAATACTCACTCAGCTTCAGGATAGAGAGTATCAGTCGATCGTTCGGGTTGCGAGCATGTCCTAGGCCTCATGATCATGAGCAGGATTCCGCTGGCTTACATGGACTGGGGGATTTCCGTTGCATACACTGATGATCAGTGCCTTGGGGTATAGTACACGGGAGAATTCTTCCAAACGAGGATCGAGTAGAATCGAATGGCTGCCATGGGACTATTATGCTCAGGTTACGCGCGGGGTCGGGGGCTGCTGATGTTGCTCGTCGTTGTTGCTGCTGGAATCTTGGCGATGTTCAGCGGGGTCCAAGGCTTGTCGGGCGACGGTAAGGCTCTGTTAGACTTCAAACGTGGCGTGATCGACACAGCGAATGCTCTAGGAAACTGGAACGCTTCTGATTCCGACCCGTGCAGCTGGTTCGGAGTGTCTTGTGATTCAGACGACAGCGTCGTGACGCTCAACGTCACCAATTTTGGAAACAATTTTGCGGGATCCATATCTCTCAGTCTGGGAAATTTGACAAAACTAGAATTTCTGAACCTTTCCAACAACAGTCTCAAGGGATCCATACCCCCAACTCTTTCCAACTGCGCGAGCTTGAAAACAATCGATATGAGCAGCAACAGACTGAGTGGTACGATACCCCGGGAGCTTGCTGAGCTAGATAGTCTTTCAGAGCTGATTCTGGCGAGGAACAAATTGAAGGGCCAGGTTCCGAGAGAGTTCGGGCAGCTATCGTCACTGATTCTGCTCGACCTCAGCGACAACAACCTGGATGGAACCATTCCATCCCAGCTAGCGGAGTGCACCAAGCTCGACTATATCGATCTTTCGCGCAACGGGCTCAGCGGCAGCGTGCCGGAGCAGTTCGGCGATTTACGGCGGCTGTCGGTCTTGCAGATAGTCGACAGCGGCCTGAGTGGGACCGTTCCATCGTCTTTGGGTAAATGCGAAGATCTTCAAGTTTTGTTTCTAGGTAGCAATTCACTGAGAGGCGCTATACCAGCTGCGTTGGGCAATTTGACACGTCTAGAAAGGCTCTCTCTTGGCGATAACGAGATGACTGGAGCCATCCCTCGGCAGCTGGGAAACTGCAGTGAGATCGAGTTTCTAGATCTATCGGGCAACCGTTTCATAGGTAGTATACCGAGCGAGTTCGGAAAGCTGCAGAAGCTAAGCGTGTTATGGTTATACGGAAATCTGCTCTGGGGTTCCGTTCCCAGCGCTCTCGCGAACTGTAAGGCTCTAAGGGAATTCGATTTTTCACGCAATAACTTGACGGGAAGCTTGCCCGAAGAATTATCTGAGATGGAGTCGCTCGAGAATATACTGGTTGCGGATAACCTGTTAGTCGGTGAAATCCCACGAACCCTGGGGCAAGTCCGCCATCTTACGACCCTGGACCTGGGCCGCAACAAGCTCAGAGGCACCATTCCCCCGAGCCTTTGCAGCTCGGGCAAGCTCCGATTTCTGACGTTGTCGCAGAATTCTCTCCAGAGCGGGATCCCGGTCGACTTGGCGATATGTACATCGCTCGTGCGCCTAAGACTGTCTTCAAATCGACTATCTGGTTTCATTCCCATAGGATTCGGACGGCTGAAGAACTTACAGATCCTGGAATTGAGTTTCAACAACCTCACAGGTATCATACCGATCGAGCTCGGAACCAGCGCAAGTCTTCTGGAGGTGGGTTTGGCCGCCAACTCGCTCAAAGGAAGCATTCCTCCTGGATTCGGGCAGTTCCCCCCATTACTGAAGCTGGACCTGTCATCGAACCTTCTGAATGGTGTGATACCCCCAGGAATTGTCAATTCCTCTACGATAATCAGTTTGGACTTGAGCAGGAACGCTCTGACCGGTCCGCTTCTCGTAGAACCCGTGACAGTGGCGACGGCAGTGCCTATGGAGTTGCTCATTCTGCATCACAACCGGCTCTCGGGTAGCATTCCGAGCGAACTCGGCCTCTTTCGTCGATTGACCGAGCTGCACTTGGGTGAGAACAAGCTGCACGGGCGGATCCCCACGGAGCTCGGACGACTGCTCAACCTGAGAAGCAGGTTCGTGCTTAGAAGGAACAATCTTTCAGGAACGATACCGTCACAGCTTGGCAATCTGATGTTTCTCGAGGTACTCGATCTCGCTGAGAATGACCTCTCAGGAGCGATACCGTCTTCGTTTAACAACATGCTGTCACTGACGAAGCTGAACGTGTCGTACAACAACCTGACGGGCGTCTTGCCTCAGAGATTGATGTCAATCCTCGAGCAGTCGCCTTCTTCTTTCATCGGCAATCCGGATTTGTGCTTGAGCGCCGACGTGGACTGCATAGATCCTGAGACAACCCGAGCAGATGACCACGAGAACAAGCTCAGCACTGGAGCTGTGGCCAGCATTGTGATCACATGCGTGTTTGCGGCGATTGTGTTCAGCTTTTTGGTGGTGATAGCTCGAGGCTATTACCGCAGGGAAAAGAGCAAGAGCGCCGAGAAGACTGTGGAGTACAAGAATGAGTTCAAAGTCTACACCAGTGACAACTTCTCGATCAGCGATGTCTTGAGTTCTACGCTGAATCTGGATGACTCATTCGCCATCAGCAAGACTAGGAATAGCACTGTTTACAAGGCCGAGCTGCCTAGCGGGAAGGTGTTGGCGGTGAAGAAGCTGAATTTCAGGAGGGAAGATTTGGCCGAAAAGGTTCTCAGTGCGGAGACAGAGACGGTGGGCAAGATCAAGCATCATAATCTGGTTCAGTTGGTGGGCTATTGCAGATGGCAGGGGATGAGGTTGCTCATGTACGACCACCTTCCCATCGGAAGCCTGAGCGAGGTACTGGATAGACACAAGCAGGAAGCGCCGAATGTCGTCTTCGGTTGGAAGGCGAGGTTCAGAGTGGCACTGGGGATGGCACGAGCTCTGGCTTATCTTCACCATGACTGTATTCCTAAAATCATTCACCGCGACATTAGATCCACGACCGTCCTACTGGATTCGAATTTTGATCCTCAAATATCGGATTTCGGCCTGTCCAAGCTTATCGATCAAGCCCGGACTGCTGCTGCAAATCCCACATCGAAGGTCGTCGGAACTTACGGATACATAGCTCCCGGTAAATGTCCCTTTTCAAGCCTTTTCTTTCTATGTCGACTCTGCTCTCGTCTTACTTCTTGGATTCAAAGATTCAAAGATTCTCCAGCTTCCTGTTTACTGTCAGTCGAGTATACCTCTTCTAGGTCGACCTTCTAGCTCTCTGAGAATATTTTATTTTACAAGCGGGAATAAACGGCAGACTCCGGCGGATATCACCAACACTTGCATTCTCCGCTGGCATCTTAGCTTAGTAAGTACCATGGATCTAAATTCATATTAACTAAAAGCTGCAGCCATGGACGACCCCTGAATGTATGTGTGGGAAACATGATGATAACGTTTGTTACCTTAGACCCTCAATGAACGATGATTCATGAAGCTTGAGTTTTTCTTGGGCTTCTCCAGGCTTTAAGGATGGCCTGAAGTGTTGCCTGACTTCGTTCGGTCGAATGGCGAGGAATGGGGAATGTTCTCGAAGTCTTCTCGCCACAGTTCGACGGGTCATCGCTTAGGTAGTAGAGTATAGATTTGAGACTAAAACTCGGACGATTCGCCCATGTTTTGCAGAATTCGCCTACACCATGGACGTGACTGAGAAAATCGATGTGTATAGCTATGGGGTGATTTTGCTGGAGCTTCTGACGGGCAGGCGGGCCATGGATCCAAGTTTTCAGGAGGCTGGGGGGATTGTGTCGTGGGCAAGATCATTAATCAGTAGCTCTCCAAATCCAGAACTGATACTTGCCGCCGATGTGTATGGCCACTGCGACGCTCGCGGCAAGAACCAGATGCTGTTGGTGCTGAAGGTGGCCTCTTACTGCACCAATCATCAAGACACGAACAGACCGAGCATGAAGGATGTGGTGCAGATGCTGGAACAGTTCGATCGAGCCAGCAGCAGCATCTCTGGAGCGGGGAGTTCCAGGTTAGGAACTTTCATGCAGGTGACTTCGCCGGGGGTCTTCTCTCACTACTCTGACTCCGACACGGACAGTCTGTTTATCGACATGGACTTTCAAAACACAACCGCTACGGATGATGATTACGGGACAGCTGATGACAGGAGTATGGGTTCGCTGCACTCACGATCGGGATCACTGTTCTGAGGAAGGCATCCTTCGTTTGGCACATCAACTGCAAGACTTCAGCTCCGTTTCTCACAGGATAAAGACTGGATGATGGAATGATGATGGCAGCCTTAGGAGAGCTCCTCACTCTTCTGGAGCTTTAGTTGGACCTTCTCTAGGGAGGGAGCAGCTTCATAACAACAACAACAACAACTATGATGAGTCTGTAAACAACATTTTTGGTGGTCAACATCTCGATGCTCGTGTTTGTGTGGGTATCTAGGCGGTGCTACTTCGTCATGGTTGTCAAGTCTGTACACTAGACTAGAATCTAGTTAGTAACATAGGTATATAACTGTTGAAACATTTCAAAAACCATAGATTGTAGCTTTGTGTGCAGCAGTAGTAGTATCGTTGATGATTCTTTTGTACAGTTGATCTTTTGGACAAGTATTCTATACAGAAGTGTCCTCCACAGAGAATTCGAAGGTGGAAGCTAAGAGTAGGATCCGATATGGATGCCTCAAGCTTAGAACGTAGAGGATTTTAAGATATGTGCACATACTTCGATGGGGATGGGAAAGCATGCATGCTTGAACAAGCTAATCAAGTGGAGACAGTGCAGTAACTGTTTAGCATATTACTGTTGCCCTTTTTCTTGAACTCGTTCATCCAGGAATAAGGGTGTAATAATTCCATCATTCGTACTTGGTGCTTTGCTGCCAAAGAATCTCTCTGATATGCTGAACTTCTTACTTCAGCAAACTTGTATGTAGCGTGTATTACCTTCTCAACGTTTACTTTTTGCACTCATCGAGATATATGAAACCGTTTCATATCCGACTTGTCAAATTTCTACTGAAATCGCCTGCGGTATCGCGGACTTTGTGTCCATTCGGGATCCAATGTAGATCTACAACACATTCCGAGATGCCGTGAAAGGCCTATCTGTTCATTTCCATTTGCTGAAGCATTTCATTTCCGATCGCAGAAGTGAAGGTGTGGACCCAGTTTGACAAGCTTTGAACTGAACCGGGGCGTATAACGACATTTTTCACATCAGATTCTAAGATTGAACTACTTTTAATTTAAATGAAGTATTAAAGTAATAAGAAAGAATTCAACAAGCAGATCTAAGCCATATAAACCCTCCTTATCTCTATTACAGATTAAAAGTGAAGAATCTTTATCTTGAGGGGAGAAATTTTCCCATCGCAGTCCTGAAACGGCCCTCTAAAGAACATCAAAAACTCAAACCCGTTCAAAGAACTAAAAAGTGCTCCTCAAACAGTTTGATTTTGGGTTAAAAGAATATTTATTGAAATCTTTAAGTTCGAGAATACGGAGAAGGATAAGGTTTCCTTTAACGGGCTCCCTCACTAGTTAAGGGAGCTTTTAAAGACCCGCGGTGGAAGTGCTCTAAGATAGAAAATTCTAAAGCAAATCACTCTTTTTGGTCGTGGATTCTCAAACTCTCTCTACCAAGATTCGGGAGCAACGTTCGGGAAAGTCGACAATAGGGGTGTCAAAGTTAAGAGAAAATATTTTTCATCGGGGAGAAGAAATTGACCGTAAAGTTTTCACAGGTAACTTTGTATATAAAAGTGAAATTAATTCTGGATCGTTCTTGTGATCGGACATCAAGATTTTATCATTGATATTTTTTCAATTTGTACACTCAAGATAATTATTAAAAGATCCATTACAAAAAACAACAGACGAAACGAGTGAAAACCCCTTAAAAAATACTCACGGTGTTTTCTGCGATACCTCCGGAGATGTTAATATGAAACACTGTCCGAGGTTTGGACGTAGTAATAACTCACTATTGAATCTTTCAGAAAATTACTAACTTTGACACCCCCTAATAAAGGAGTGAATTCCGGTTGAAATGTGCAGTTCCGGACGTATAGCTAAAAGTGTCGCAAAATATATCGAGAAAACTTTTAAAACTAACTCGAAACGTGAAACATTTACCGGTAACTTCTAGAACCGGTTTCCTGCTCCGACACTCTGCACGGGAATCGGGACTTTAGGGTAATCCACTCGGAATAAATGTATGTAAGATTCTAACTGCAGTGGACTTCGGACTGCATTCCAGTCTTCTCCCACGTTTAGCAAGATCCATATGGTCACCGTTTTGGACGTTCCCTTTTCGTCGCACGCCCCCATTTGTGAAACATTTGCTAGAAAATGTTTGAGCTGTGAAGAATGTAAAAGCTTGAAGGCGGCAGCTGCTTCATGGACCGAGACCGTATATTGATTGGTAAGGTTTTTTATCCGAAGCAATCGGGGGTCGTTTAGCGTCCGTCTTTAACGATTAGACGCTAAAACAGGCCGGCAGTCTATGGCGAGATAGACACTGTGCTGAAGTGAGATTTGCAAAGCAAAGTAGATTATCTCTATAGATGTAGTACAGAAACAAGTTAGAACTAGCTGAATGCAACCTTTAGACCAAGAGGGTATCAACCACGAAGCAAAAGTGCGATGGAGAGAGAATGAAATTGTTTTGTCTTCAACGCAGCTGAAAGGAGGGCACTTGGATCACCAACAGGCAAGTACAGAACTGTAGCAGTGGATCAAGAGGACCAGGCAGTCCTCTCCAAACGGAGGAAGAGAATGGACACCGCTAAACTCCTACAGGCCACTTCGGACCAAGCTCCAGCTATCGAAGGGACAACAGCGACCACATCTCGACTTGTAGAGCGAGTCGCAACGGAGAATGGAGAAGGACCCAACGTCCACGGTGGAAGGGCACCCCAACCGACGGGAGCTGGAGCGGATCTGAAAGGCAAGGCGGTGCTCGAAGAAGAAAACGCGGAACGGAAACTGGCAGCGGCATGGAAGATTCTCATGGCATCAGCAAAAGGAGCAGCTCACGTCAATCCAACAGGCCCCGTTCCTGCCACAAGGAAAACATCAGAGCAAGGAGATCAAGATGTGAGAAGGAGAGACACATACACTAGAGAAGAACGAGACGCACCGAAACAACGTCTTTCCTTCCGGGGTTCACTCATGGTTTTTGTTATAAACGTGTGAAAGTAAAAATAAGGGTATTTTAAATTATTTTAGTAAAATTTCGAAATATTAATAAAAAATATATCATTATAATTTTTAAATGACTTCTAAAATAAATATAAAATAATTTAATAATTTAATAAACAAAAACTTTGTTTATAAAATAGAGTATATTAAATAATTTTTTAAGAAAAATAAAAGTATTAAAATATCTCTTGACTCGCAGATGTTATCAGCAAAATACAAATAGTTGTCTCCTCGAGGTCTATCCATGAAAGACGAGAAAGAGAAGAAGAAGGAAAGGATCGCAAAGATCTAGACTTTTGTCACAACCTCGATATAAAACATAAGGAGAAATACTCAATGCTTTGAAAAGCCCCTAGCTGAAGGCATCACCAATCTCTACCTTGAGATTTTTGATAATCTGGAGCACGATGAAGAAACCAAACATGAATTGGATGAGCTTTTTCTAAGAAAAGAGCCAAATTGATGAAGTTCGTCATTGACATGCAGATGGTCATGAATCGAATACAGATTCTGAAGGATAGAGCCTTCGTCCTCTATACGGTGGATCTGATCTCTACTAGAGAACAAATCAAGGAATGGTTAGAATTCACCCTGACACAACAGAGAGACATCAACATTAGCAGAGTTAGGAGCTTGAGCATACAATGTTTTCTGATCACAGTGGGATCCAGACACCAAAAGGATGAAATTCTCATTGCCACACCACTCTTCATGAGTAGACACATGGTATTCGCATTCCCATGTGGACTGTCATTCAACCCCAACTTTATAAACATCAGGAAAATCCCCATATAGGTGGAACTACACGATGTGAACCCATGATTGAAATTCTACGACAAACAACTACTAAGAACACTAGAGGAAGTCTTATACACCTCAAGTGAGTCTTCTGTCACCATGCTAGAAGTAGAAGATGAAGTCATTGACTACTATCTTGCAGTCTCTATAGCAGTTTTTTTCTGCTCACCACCAACAACCTCCACCTCCACTACGCGAAAAACTCCTGCTGTCCTAGTTGCAAGCTCCACATTCTCTCATATGACATCCCATGATGTCCAAGGATGACGAACTTCACACGCCTCGTCTCCAGCCTTTGTCTCCACCGACTCGATAGACAAAGAGCTCAGAAGTGTCTAGACAGTAACACCCGTTGATGGCATCCAACGTTGCTCAACCAATCCAAAGCTAACAATCCACGTCAAGCAATTCAAGTCAATTTCTTGATCCAACACCTGATGACTTGAAGCCTCTGACATCGAAGCTATTGTCGTCGTATCCGTAGAGAAACCCATCGCTCGCTCTCTCTCATCGACATTGAGCTCCACCAACTGTTGCAACCGAGCATCTCATTCAAGCCCAGGTCCTCCATCTCTATAAGCATGTGATGTTGGAAAGCTCACCAAAGTGAGCAACGTTGTCACGGACCGTCCCACTAGGTTCACCACTGTCATGGATGACGTATCGACGACTCTCACTACTTGAGATCGTCGCTCTGCATCCAAGATGTCATCAACTGAGGTGCGCTGGTCATCTCACTGCAATGTGTGCGCGTTTGAGCACCTCCTTCGGTAACAAGTTCGTCCATAAAAACCGTGGATGATGTGCACAAGACCCCACTCTCGTTGCATCTAACAATACTGCTGATCCGACCTAGGACCGCACTTGGTGCACACTCGTCATCATCTGTGTACGAGCATCACCCAACAAAAGAACGTTCTCCAAGATGTACGCTGGAGAATCCATCAAATGCATCTGGAGATGTCGCAAGATCCGTAACATCTCTTAGAACATCCTAGATCGCGGATCATGTAAACCCTGACCTCTTCCAGTACGCATGTGACCTTGACATGGTGACTTGACTATCACCAAGTGAATGATGCCAACAAACGTGAGATTCTGCACCCCCATCAGCAAAATATTTGACGGTAATGCTTGTTGGTATCCTCTAACGGTTGATATGAACAACAACTCAGGATATCTCTGCACCAAACATGTCACATGACGCAATGAGATGCGTCTCGCAACCTCATCTCTCTCCACATACAAATATCGTTGTACTTGTATGTCTATCTACAATATTGCAGCCAAACTTGTGCTGATCTCTCCAAATAGCTCCAGCACACATATACCTTCCTCCGGATACTGTCACACAATGAGAGTCGTATCCAACGGTGATAAGGTCACAAGATCAGTAGCAGGAACAACCTTTTGTTCTTTCACTGACGGTACAAAGGCTTCACTCCAAGCCTGCTGCACCAATCGATCAACATACTCCTGCAACTCCCACTCGAACTCTAGAGTAGAACATCCAATATAGATGATATTACCGTAGTCATGCTAGGCATGTCCTCCACCTCCTCAAAGATCAGAGTATCTTCCGTATGAGCATTGCTCTCTAACAACTCGCTCGACCAAGTGATGATCGAACTGAACTCTACAACGATGTCATCGTCCTTGGTGTAGGCTCCGTTGTCTCAACTCTAGCACTGAACCGCACTGATAAGCGGCTCACTCGTCTTTCACCGGACTGCCAACTTGGTCTATAAGATGTTGTCTTCGTCCAATAGTCGATCACGAACCCTCATAAGGTATAATACAGCACCTCCAACCAACACATCATAAGACTTTGCGACCGTAACGATGACCTTGGTCTTCACCATGGAGCCATCCGTGGGATGATATGGTCCAACTCTCACCGTCAGCATCTCGTGTGTCATGTGTAGAGATGTACTTCCTAATCTCCCTAAAGATGTCTATAGTTGGAATGGACATCTCTCCATCTCGGACTTCCTCAAACCCAAACCAATGCACGACGTCTTCTCCAACATCGACGGCTGCGCTCCAGAGTCTAACAAGACTCTCTGGGATCGATACACCTTCCTTGAAGATGCCATCAAACGGAAGACACCACTTCTGTTTTTCAACAACACCACACCTGGTGCCAAACCAGCACGATCAATCGGTAGCCTAGCTGGTAACTAATCTAACTTGGCAGTCGTCGCTTATCAAGTACCACTGGTAGCTGTCTTGATCTTTGACTCCATGGACACATCTACCGTCTCTCGCTGAACCACCTCAGCACTAGAGATAACTACATTCTTTCTCTCACTGAGCATGGTCGCCAACTGGAACACTGGAGCCAAGTTGACTCTCAATGTCCTCATATCCGTGGCTGAAAATAGTGAGACTCGCAAAACTGTTATAGCCGTCCCCAACATGAGGTTTGACGTTGCATCCACAGACATTGAGAGTTGTCTCGCATCACTCTCACTCTTGGATGTCGATGCTTCCAACTCCACTGCACTATCGGTAGGTTGTTTAGGAATCATAGACGTGGTTCTCAACACCTCCGATAACGTGAATGACTGAGGAAGCATGGCTTGTCTACCAGCCTCCCCACGTTGTGGATCCAACTCCATCGATGCACCTCGTGGCTCAAAGGCACGTACTGCACTTCGAGTCACTACCGCAGATGTCTCAATCTACGCCACACCAACCATAAAGTCGAAGTCAACTCCTTCTCTTCCATAAGACGTGGAAGCCTCTGTCCTAAAGTCTCTAAACGCCTCCTAAACGCCACACCTAAACTCCACACCGCCACGACATGTGGAGTTCGTCATCCTTGGACATCACGGGTGTCGTAAGAGAGAGTGCGGAGTGGCAAATCTCGATAAGATCGTTAGTGCCGTTAGGACGAGTTGGTGGGATAGCTCACTAGGGATATACTTCACAAGTAGGGCTTGGAGGCCTTAGTTCTTCGAGTTGAGCCTTCAAGCTCTTGGCTATGGTGGATAGTCTTCGTGAGTGCAATCTAGATTCTTTACGAGCATAGAGTAGATTTAGCTCGACTTTAATGATTGTTTAGTGTCCGTTGGCACGATGGAGTGAGTACATATCATTTATTACTCGAAGAACTCCAATTACGAGGTCTGATTGAGAGATTTCAGGTCCTGGATTTCTGCCGGTGGTATCTCCAGAGTTTGCAGATCGTTGGTATCTCTGATTTGCGAGTGCGTGCGTGCACGGAGTGGTTCTTTTTGGTGTTGTGGTTGATCGCTGTGTGGAGTTAGTACTATTTGGACTTGTTCTTGGTCAGATTTGATGGTGAGATAGTGCGGAAGCCCTGCTGGAATTTCCCGTGACAAGTTTTGATGTCAACTCTTGATACAGAAATACCTACATTAATGGCTGTGGGTATTTGAGGTCGGCAGAAGTTCATCGGTGGACGTCGAGTAGGCATGGGTCATCAATTTTTGGTGCTGAAGAGCGCAATAGTTGCGCATTGAGAAGATGATTCTAACGCACCAAAAATTGTTCGATTTGGTGAAAGATCGAATGAGTTACAAGCAGAAAAAAGTCACGGGTGGTCCAAAATCTGACGTAATTCCGATTGCGAGTGTCAATTTGACAGATTTCGACCTTGTGGAGTGTGTTTTTGACCTTGAAGTTGTTGTTTTGGGTGTGTTATCTTCATGCGCATCCTTCTTGTGTTGTTTGGCTCACGTTTTTACTCTACTCCAAGAGGAATGGAGTAGAGTAAAAACTTGTTTGTGAAACATGTGAGGATCGTGGATTGGTCTCCTGATTATGACAAGATAAGGAAGAGATATTTTGCCTAAGAATGTCAATATCCAGAATGGAGAGCGGTGTTCAAATGTTTGAATGTTGTATTTCCGACGAGAGGTAGGTCTAAAGCTGTGATACTTCAACTAGTATTGTATGTTAAGTCTAAAGTTGAAGGTTCAAACATAGACTATGATTAGGCTCAACTCGTGGTAGAAAACTTGGAGAGGGAGGTTCTGCATTTTCAAAAACACATGTCGGATTGGAAAAATTGTGGAGCCGTTGAGACTTTTTTGGAGATGACACTTACGAATATAAAGATTCATTTGGATATCTTGAGAGAGGATGCAGTCGTCCATGAAGTTCCAGCTATACTGCAGCAACATATTCATGAAGTCTTGACCTACATAGTCAAGCTAATGCATGTATTTATTTTTCTAGTACAATAAATTAACTTTAGTAACGTTGGGAGGTTTATATTTTCAAAACTTTTTATGATTACATTCTATGATGTGAGGTGTACTCTTCTTTTTTCGGTTGCTTTTTATGAGATGAGGTGATTCGGAGTTTAGACTAGCTTATGTCACAGTTGGGACGTTTACTCTTCTTGGCTTTTTCAGTTCCGTCTTATGATATGAGGTGTACTCTTCTAGGCTTATTTTGGTTGCTTTCTGTGATATGAGGTGATTCAGAAAGTAACCGAAAGCATTATTACAGACTAACTTGTTTACGACACTTATAGCGACATCCATTCATACGCTTTTGAACAGATTTTGACAATAATGATCATCTTAATAATGCATGTTTGTTATATGACTGATGTTTGGATGATATGATAGTCTTGTCGAAATTACCGTCTGAAACAGCCCGCTTGACTCTTATAAAAAAATACAGCAAATATCGTATGAAATTTGCGACTGTATTCATATTACAAGAATACATATATAGTGAGATAATTTATGTCGGAATTAGCGCTGGTTTATATAAATTCTAGCCTTAAAACTGTGGATTCTTTACAACATACCGACATGTAGCATGCACTTTGTCATCGCTCATTGTGACAATGTGTGCGACAACACACTCATAACACTACGACATTTCTTTTGCTGTTGGAAAAAGAAAATTTACGACATAAAAACAAGATGTGTCTCTCACATAATGGTTTTGGCATAAATTACATATTTATAAGATATAATATCAACATTTTTTATTCTCGATAATGTTACGTCATTAGTCAACCTTGACATTTTAACAACCTTTCATATATCAGTACTTCTATACTGGATATTTGCCTCCTCCATGAAAGATGGAGGAGGTCAATATCCAGCCGTGCGGTTTCGTTATGTTCACGAAACCGCACCATTTCAACTCCATGGTTCTCTTTTGATACTAACTTGAGTGGTTAGAGTAAAACACGAAAATGTAAAGCTCTTCAATAGCTTTCAGTTCACTTTTCACTTGTTCGATTTCATTACCAAAAGAAAGTGATGAAGAAAAATATTTATGTCCCTCTTTGTGACTTTTAACTGCGAAGAAAGACTCCAAAAACTAGGAGTCACTTGTTTGTGGTCTAATATGGAAGATGATCTTCAGTTCCTTGGTTTGTTTTTTTTGTACTCTTGTTTGTAACAAGAGTACAAAAAAGTACCTGTATATTAGTGTTGATTTTCAGCATGTGGTTTTGTAACGTTCTCCTACACTAGAAGAAGTGTTTTTGTTAAAAGTCTATGCTTTTCATTACATAGTCATGGATTAGAAAGATATTAACGTATAGAATATGTACTACTGGATATGGTGTTCAAACTTGAGAGTTACTCTAAAATCTCTAGGCAAAACCGCAAAACCACAACACATTCGTATTTTTGAAACATGATGCTTGAAAATCTGTTTCATATTTTTCGGTTCTAGACATAAAATATTGAAAATCAACTTTACGTTCTAATTTTCAGCTTTTCTCTGAGTAGAATTTACATGTAGTTGTACACTAGCATAATAAGTGTATCATTCTCCATGCACATTGTGTGCTATATAATAAACAATGAAAGTTTGTTGTCTTGACACCATCGGAAAGCATGTCTAATCATTGTGAGAACATAAGTTGTATATCTATGAGAATATTGTCTTATCACAATAAAAAACATTGTCTCAATATTGTTAGAATATAATATTAATTTACTGTGAATGTTTTCTTATCCCAGTTAGAAACGTTGTCTGAATACTGTCAAAATATAGACTTAAATTATTGTAAATATTTTGTTAAATTAAACTCTGTGTAAATTAATGTATTAATCAATATAACTTTCCGGTCTTGTACCTTCTGAAACGCAGCAGTCCAGTCAAGACTTATGGTTTATCCCCTGCTCTCTCCGTGTTTCAAAGAATAGGTTAATAGATAATGTTTATAAAATATTTTAATTATTTATAAATATTTTATTTAATATATATATATTTTCCCGATAACGAGCAAAAGTTCCCAGGATTTCATCAGCATGCATATTAACTTCCATGAAACATGGGATTATAATCGACAATAATCATACTTGTCATACCGACAATTAAATGGAAGTGGCAACAAACATACAATCTTCTGCTGACAGCACACACCAAAACCACGAGAGCAATGACTGATCTGTTCGGGGATTCTTCTCTGGGCCCACTGGGTTCGGCTCTGACACGTGTTCGATCCATGAGTAACACACTGTGCTGAAGACGTCAATTCTGTCACTGCGGCCTTCAGAAATTGCATGGGCGTAGTTCTAGGAATTGCTCACGTTCCTCTCGCAAGTCGAATTTTGACTTCACAGTTCATTTCTTCAAGAAGGTTCGTAAGAGTTCCAAATTCCTCTGCAGAGTGTTTAGCATCCCAGCTGAATGAGGTAGGGGTCTCCTGTTGTATCTTGCCATTGCAAAGCAGTCCACATTATACGATGGCAGGATTTATTTCACTATTCTACACAGAGAAATCTTCTGCGTAGATTGTGGGTTTTTGAAGATACTGTTAAAGCTTCTTATTCTTTTTCAGTTCAGTTCAAGGCTGGAATCTATGCTTAAAAAAACATTTCTGTAAATCATTCTCTCAGTGTGTGCTGTAGAATCCTCCTGACTTGTCGAAGGAGACCAAAGTTAATGCTTACGGATGATGCTTATAAATAGATGTAACTATCACTCGTGAGTCAATTGAAGGACAAATTATTTCGTAACTCTCGACTCCGAGAATGGCGTACGGTAGCTAATTTAGTTCGAAGAACTGGATACACAAACAAAGCGCCGAATGCGGCCTATATGCTCCCGAATTCAAATGCTGAAATTTGACTGTAGTCGACACAAGACGTGGGAATGATCTTGCAACCCTTGAGGTGTTTAGGGTTCAGCACTGATTTCCGAGTTATGGCATTGAAGCCTCTCACACGACTTCCACTGCGCTGTATACATACTGCTGGTCCGTTTAATTATACTCTGTTCGTCCATTGCTGGCCAGAGCTCAATATTATGAGCTCTACCGTCAAACTTCTGAATCCTGCGGCGGTACGCCATGAACTATCACATGAAAATGCTGTGTCCCGATTGTTTGGAGGTCCTCGCCATGTGGCACCGGCAAACTCGACCTTGAAGTTTCAGCTCAGCTCCAGGAGAGGTCTTCGTACCTTGATCGCCTGGTCTGTATTGGGAACATCCTCAACTGAGTTTCCTGCGGAAGTCGCCGAGCAGAAACCTCCTCGGAAGCCAAGAAAGAGAACCACAAAATCGAAGGCTGCAACTGGAGTTGGACTTGAGGAAAGCAGCCCATTCCAGGCACACACTTATTCTCGTTCGACGTGTCCGTCACTTACTTATAGGATAAGTTTGGAGGTTTCAGCGCAATTTTACTTGAAAAGTGAGTGTTTAGAGAAGCAGTTTTACTTTTGGCGTTGACGGTTTCAAGTGTCCTCTTCACATGTGAGGTTGAGCGTGATGAAGAAAGAGTGAGTGACCATAAGTATCTATCGCAGGAGGCAGGACTTGACCTAAGTACCTGGTCCAGAGTTAAAACATGGGTTGTGTTCTCCGACTTACATGTCAGTAGGCGCACTCTCGAGACGTGTCTAGAGGTCCTGAGAGCAGTTCATGCTGAAGCATACAGGAGGTATGTGGGTCTCAATATTCTTCTCCATAGTTCTCGTCGGTCGTGTTAACAGCCTTTTAAGTGTTTCCATTTGTTTCTGTAAATCGGAACGAGCACAGAGATTTTTATGGTGCTTTGGGCTCTAAGGAAAGTAGTAAAGCCATTCATGACGTATTTTGTAGAACATGTTTGCGATATGTCAGTCCAGTCAGATGTTTGCCGACTGGTTAGCTCTTAGTGAATCAGAACAGAAGAAATTCTGAACCAACTTCCAGAAAACAGGGATGCGGGGATCATCTTCTTAGGGGATTTCTGGCATGCGCGAGGAGCCCTACCCGTCGAGCTTCTCAATGTGGTCATTGCAGAGCTCACCAAATGGTCCTGTCCAGCAATATTTATACCTGGCAATCATGACCAGGTTTTACCCAACGCTTTTCCAGTTCTCAAATTTGTCAATCTAGCCTCCACTGTAGTGTAGTCGTTTGTTCATGTGTGATTCTTTGTATCGTACAGGATGTTGGCTGGCAGAAACTTTCTCAAACGTGTCGTGTAGCAGCTTTTGCCACCTATAATAAGCTCATGAGTTGAAGTTTTGAGCTGCGACTTTTGACGAATTTGTGCTCAGGTGAATATGGGTGGTCAGATGCATGCTCTGATGGTTCTTGGAGCTGTTAATCCCCTTATCCGAGTCTTGGACGAGCCCGTCGAGTTTTTAGGTGCATTATGGATGCCATTTCGGAGGGACCACAATATCATCAACCAAGCACTACAGCAGCATCCAAATGTGAAAGCCATTTTTGCACATCTTGACGTGGTAGGTGCTTGTATCGACAAATGCTTGATTTGGAGGTTCTCGCAGGGTTGAATGAATGATGGTTCTTGTTCAATAAGGCCGCGAGTAGGTTTACAGGACAAGTACAGTGTTACAGTTGACGGACATGTGTGCAATCTTTACTAATTAGTTGCTTACAACGGACAATGGACTTTATAAATCAGGTTGGTGCATTTATGAACGAGGCATGCCAGGCGAAAGAAGGTCTTGAGCCATCGATCTTTCCAGAAAATATACCTGTCTTCACAGGCCATTATCATAAACCCCATGTTGTTGATAATACTCGGATTGAGTACATTGGCTCACCGTACCAAGTTTCGGCCAGCGAAACCGGTCAAGCCAAACGATTCTTACTGCTTAACAGCTCATGGGAGGTCTGTCATCCGAACTCGAGCTCTGCGGTAAAGTGCATTCATTAGTGGATGGCTCATCAGGTGCTGAGAGGTTCATGTCCCCGTCTTGTTCATGAACAGAAAATTGGTTCAGTACCTATTGACATTGGTGGAAGGCATTTCGTGATCTCTCACACTGACGAGACCGATTTGGAAGACATGCAACATATTCGCACGGGTGACCGCATACGGCTTCTTCTGTCTACGACTCTTTTAGGAGACAGTATCAAGCCGAAGCTGGTATTGACGTCCTGCTGTAGAAGAACAAACATGTCTCGTTCCGCTTACGCTTCCGTTTACCTGCTTACCACTCTGTTGCTATTCAATCGTGGATCACCTGGTTAGCGGTAGCCCATCGACGGTCGAACTACGATTCTTCTAGCATGGGTTACCTGTTTGTCTGCACATGAATTCAAGGTTTTGGAAGCTTCTACTAATGCCTTAAACGCCAGTCAGCGGCTTACAGTTTTTGCATTACGCTAATGAATCTAATTTGCCTGTAGTTTTTGCCACCAGGATAAGCTTCAGAGTATGGGCGTTCGAGTTGACTTGGTGTTTCCAACCCTTTCCGCCAAACCACGGATTGAAGAAGCCGAGAGTTTGGTAACGTCTTTACCTTCAGTAACCGAATAGGGAGATTCACTTGTTTTAGCTCTCTCCGCTAGATTTTGTAAGTGCTTGTTTGTTTACACCCAGTTCACGTATCACGTACCTGTAATGAAAACCTCGTCACGTTTATTGGATAGGATGACTGCGGCAGCTATGTTGTGCCTGGGAGTGGACTGGAGAGAGCTGATTTGGTCTTTGGGATGACGCACTGGTAGTGTTTATTAGGGGTATAAAGTAGAGTGCTTCCAGCAGTCTCTGGCTAATACTTGTGTTCACTTTCGTTAATCAGAATGCGTTTGGGCTTTTCAACTTATACGCCGAGAAGGTTGGTATGAGCGTTGGAGCAATCACCAAAGGTGTACAGCTATTGCAAAGTATGAACTTGCCAGCCAAACTTATTCAGAGGCCACAAGGTAATGCTTACCACAGTTGGGATATGACTTTCGCGCTGTGTTGTAATGAACGTCAGCAAAAGAAAGCGCTGTTTATTTGATGAGAAAGAGTCAGCTGCTCGCAGCATCGTCAAGCATCTTGACATACAGATCGTGACTGCTATCGCTTTTTACCGCCCTGAATTGTCTTATAAGTCGCCTGAAGCAAAAGACTTACAGTGGACGACCCTTTGTGCAGTGCGGCTTGTTCTACATAACGTGGAGATTCAGGGTTTCGGTCCATACCTAGAGCCTGTCAGTTACCCACTTTATCAAAGAGGGATACGGGTGGTTTGTGGGAGAAACTTGGACTCAGTTGGAGCAGATAGTAACGGAGCCGGTAAATCAACACTAGTGATGGCTCCTCTTTGGGCCCTCTCAGGTATAGAAATCTATCGCCAGACAGTTATCCGAATGTTAGATGCGACGGTAGGCGTTATAAGCAACATATTCTGGTGCCGAGAAGTTAGAAGCTTCCCAATCAGTGGCTGAGTTTCTTTGGGGATCAGCTCCGAAAGTTGTCCATATGATGTTAATAATACTTTTTCGTCACAATTCAGCAAGGTGTACCGATCTCATATTTCTAGTGGAAGTCTATTCTAACTCCTGGCTGAGTGCCTGATACTAGCATTTGCTGGGGATGAAGTTTACTCGTATAGTCACAGACTCCTGTGAGAGGATCATCATCTTGCAGTTCCGTGGAAGTCAAGCTTGAGGCCTTTTCCTATCACGTCTTCTTCATAGATACGAGAGTCTTCCGAACCCGGATTGCCGTTATCTGCAAGCGAGCCTACTTATTTTGCTGGTAGGTGTGACACAGGTTCCACAGATCCTAGACCTGACTCCATGAGGGGATTGTCAGCGGCGGATGTGATCCACGAGAAAGCCAAAAGTGCGCGAGTGTCTGTTCAGGGGACAGTCAGTGGGAAACCTTTCTCCATCGAACGTAGTGCTGGAAGGTATCGGATAACTTCTACCTCCGTTTCCAGCGCTCGGCCTAGACCTTCTTACGTTTTAAAGGATATTTCTATGATTCTTTACAAGTGCAACGTCTGTACTCTATAATATCCAAAGGAAAAATGGCACGAACCTTATCGGGCCCAAGTACTGAACGCCGAGTGCTGACTGTAATCACCAAACTTACACCTGCAGAAGACCATCTCTGAAGTTCCTTTTTGATGGAGAAGATTGCACTGGCCAGGATATGAAACTCACTCAAGCCAAGATTGATGAGACAATGTACGGGTTCCTTAAACTTTATCGACCCCGCGGATGATTGTCCTCCCTTGAACAGTTTCAACAGTGTTTTTTTCAGTTATCCAGCTTTCATGTCTCATCCTTTTCTGCAGAGACACATCAATGCTTCAGAGGGTAGCATTTCATGGTCAGTATGGCCTTGGAGGTTTACTGGAGGCTTCAGACAAAGACTTCAAGGTGCTAATTTCTTCTGGGTTGCTGTTCATATTGCTTCTCACGCAAGTAGCTTGTGTCCCTGCCATCATGTGCAATTATGATTTTACCGCATTACTACCAGAGCCATGGGCGTGGAAGTCATTGGTAGTTTGATGAATTGCCACAGTAGCTTTCACTTTTAACGTTTCAGTCTGTATACAGGACGAATTGAGCAAAGTAGTAGCTATGGACTTGTGGGTTGCTGCCAAAAAGCAGAGTTCACTGGATCTCCGAAACAAACAGGCAGAAATTGAGTTTCTTGGTGGTGCAATGACTCAACTTCAACAGCAGAAAGCGCAAATAGAGGAAAAGGTACGTTGTTTCTCACCTATCTCCCTTGTTAAGTGGTTAGATCTCTTTGACGTAGAAGTAGAAGTAAAGCTCACCTTACGTCAAGCTATTTGAATCAACAGACTGTTCAGTTTCTTAACGCTTTAAAGAACCGCAATCGCTTTTATGACATTCATGAGATTCTTTTAGAACATATATCCAAGTAAACTAGTGTACATGGATTTGACTTGTGGACGAGAAGGTCGTAAAATCTGTAGCCTATTTTGGAACAAAAAGATTGGTTTGCAACTGCTTGTCAAAGATTTGTAAGCCATTATCCTGATTCAGGTTCAAGCATCAAAGATACGCATGGACGTATGGGAAGCAAGTTGGTGAGTATGTTCAGTATCGAAAGTGTCCGCATGCGTAGTTCCTCCTTGGCAACTTACTGCTGTGCTCCGTCAACGAAAACTTTGAGGGCGGATAATTTTCTATTGTTAGATCCTTGGTTTCCCTGGGTTGTCTCTGACTGCACAGCCATCAGGCAGGGCGGATCTTATGTATGAGAGTCTGATCTCTGAAAATGTTTATCTGATAATGGCTGCCTATCTTAAAATAGTATTTTCCGTGCAAAAGTACTTACTCGAGTGCCGTCTATAGATTCGCGAGTACTTGTCATTGAACTTTGTAGACGGAGGAATCGAAATCTATTTGGTATTTCACTAGTATGATTAGCATCGGTACTTTACCAGATGCTTGTGCCCAGGGTTCACCGCTGTGCAGTTATGGAGCAAGAAGCTGATATAGCAACAAGAGATCTTGAAAGAGTAATAACGGACTGTCGTACACAATATCAAAAGTTTCTAGGGTCTTTCTCCGAACTGGAGCATGTCGCTTCCGAATTAAAGAGGCAAATTGCGGAGATGGAGACTGATGCTGCACTAGATAACCATGATGTGGCAGAACCAAAGAAGAAGAGACGTGAAATGCTTCTGACTGCAGCAGCAGAGCTAGCTGTTGAGGTAACTGTTAATACATGACTGGCTCTATCATGATTGTCTGTACATTTAGGAGCAGAGCGCAGAACGAACAGTTTTCCATGTTGGTATATATCGGTCCATGAGGATAGTAGCGCATTGGCAGAACTACCCACACACTCTGAGGTAACCCGAAAATATAGGACACAGAAAATTACAGAGTAAGTAGCATATATATATATACCTATATCGGTCCAGTAGGATAGCAGCAAAATGCAAGAACCGAAATTAAGCCTCTTGTTAGCGAATACTTCTAAACCAGGGGACAGACGAAGGGGTGTAGCACACAGAACATTTTCAGAGATTTGAGTCCCCTGGTGTGTAAGCGCAGCATAGATGACTTATACAATATGAGCAGACAGATTTATGCGTATACTTATAATACATAAGAGAAACTGAGGTCTAGGATTCGCAAGATTTAACAGACTTTAAGCGGTAGAAATGTGTAACTAGAGGGACAGGGTGTTGGAAAACTGTAGCAGACAGCAGATATCTTGAAAGCAACGCCCTCTGGTGTAAAAGAAAAAGATAGATGAGCAAATGATATAGTAACCTTAAGAACAAACAGCAAGAGAGGAGAGATTGCTCCCTCCATCATAAACTATCAGTACACAGGGAATTCCACAAGCGGTCGCGAAACATTCGATCAGTTTTCTGCTCATAAGTCACTGACACAGCAGTAGGTAATGAGTAGGTGTACACCCAAGAACCTAAATTCCATATGTAAACGCCTAGCATGCTGGTATTCACTTCATTTTGATACCCGTTATGTACGAGTACACTTCTTGCAGGCTCTCAAAATCACTTTTTAATTTATTGACAGGTACGGACATGCGATTCCATTTTGAACACGAAGAGACACAGGGTAAACGACTATAAGAAATATATTTCTGGTCTGCAAATTTGTGACAAATGCTTACAACCTGTTGATTCCAGTCACTCAGTTACGACAGTATTCCAACTTGAGGAAGAGGTTGCTCATTATGAAGAAGTCTACAAGCTGCTTGTAAATGTGAGTCTCCCATCGGAACTGTTGGTTTCAAGCTGTTTGGCAAAACTTTGTAAATTGTGTCTTTTGCGTAACTTACTGTGTGGCAAAGCTGACTCTGCCTGTTTGCTGTTTAGGAGCACAGTGCAGTAGAACGAGAGCTCCAGGGTATTATGGTGGAAATCAAAGAGGAGACGCAAAGACACGAAGAAGCATCCAGAGACCGTAGAAAGAAATCCGTCGAGCTTTGGGACAGCGTAGTGTTCATTGCCCTGTCTCGAGTCTCTCAACACAATCCCTCTTCGTCCTGTAGCTGGTTCTTACACAGGCACTTATGCTTTCCACGTATGGAATGGTATGTATGCATTAATAGCATTCAGAATCTCTGATGAACATCATTGCCGTTGTTCCGGTCGATACTTTCAGGTGAACCGGATGCATCGGAGTTTGACAGCAGCGAACTTAGTCTCAAAGTTTGCAGCCGAGTTTCTGGATGCTGAAGTTCCTGTGGAATCAGTATCTAAGAGTGGCAAAGTTGAGGTGTTCTTATCCAGTAACGTTCAAGAAGTGAACTCTTGTGAATCTTTCATGGGAACTATCGAAGTGAAAGACCAGGACTTGCGGACCAAATGCAGCCAGCTTGAGTCGGATATATATGAAGAGAGGAGACTAAGGAGCAAGTCAGAACAACTTCAGCAAGCATTGCATGGTTTGAGAAGTACGAAGAACCCATTCGAAGCAGAATATGCAGCTCTGAAAAGCGTCCTTGCTACAATAGCTTCGAACTTAGAGGAGAAAGAGACGAGCTATAGAGATGCTCAAAAGCATATCGTATGGATCAAGGAACTTGAAAACGCCTTCAGCCACACAGGTGTTCAGGTGAGTCCTAGAAAAGGTCAAAAAGAAGATGCATGCCTAGCCTTTCGACCATAGACGGGGTGCGTCTATGGAGCTAGCCTTTCGACCATAGACGTCCATGAAGCTCGGAAGCCATATCCCAAACGAATCATATATAAGCTGAATAAGAAGTAGTGTTCTACGAAGATATATTCATAGAACACCGTTGGTCCTTGACAGTCTCCAAGCCTCAACCTTGTTCGTTTGGTATGAGATTTTCTATGTCATTACTGTTCTTTAATGTAGGCAATGTAACCAAGTTATAACAGTCTAGATCAGCGCTGTTGAAGCCATCTCCTTATAACTCCGTCCCCAACTTGCTGTTTCCAGAGCTATGTTCTAGAAGCCGCACTTGCGGAATTACAGGAGAGAACCGCAAGGCACCTGAATATCCTTTCTGGAGGAAGTCTGGGACTGTTGCTGCGCCCTACGAAGGAGATTAAGAGATCCAAATCTTCTGTCGAGGCGATTGATCGGATTGCTTTAGTGCGACGGTCAACTGGTGAAACTGAACAGCGCAGTCTGCGTCAGTTAAGTGGCGGAGAACGACGGCGGCTGGTATACTCAATCTCAAACCTGGCTTAGAAGAACTTTTATAACTCATTCTTGCAAGCTCGTAATCATGGATGATAATCGTCGTCTGTCTGGTAAATTGCTTAAACTAACTTGCTCTTCGTGCAATATTTCATATAAAAATTGTATTCGAAGTTCCCTGTAGTGAGCATAGAATTTAATGGGCCAACTTTTTCACACCCTGTGATCAGTATCTAAGTTTCTACGGGGCAAGTCGGCCGATAGAGACATCAGCATTACACGTTAGGTAGAACTCAGCCATGATCGTGATAGATAAACAGATAAATACAGTATCTAGTTCAACATGAGTAAGTACTGCTGTTATTCCCCATGGTGAGATCACCATAAAAGTGTACTCTGTCAGCAGCCTTACGCGAGTGCTGCTTATACCTCCAGATCTATATTCTGTTTCTGCTCTAGTTAGCTGCTTGGCGAGCCGTGGATTCGTTTCTATTCGGAGGGTTGGCTTAGACTTCATCCACCCTGGAGGTTTAGGTGCTGTCAGTTTCCGGTTTCATTGTGCCCTGAGCATTGTGCTCTGTTGTTCTATAAGTCTGCTGTGCAAGGATGAAGGAAGCGTACACTGTTAGGTCAGCTCTGAAGTGTGGGTGCTGTCAGATTGCAATTTATGAGAGGCAGATGAGCAGATGAACTTCCCTCATTACTAGAGGCTAGAGATATAGATAAGTTCAAACAGTCGCTACCTGCTTACCAGTTTGTTATTTAACCAGGCACTCGCAGTGGCTCTGGGATTCGCTGAGTTCGCTGCTCAACGGAGTGGCCTCCATTGCGACCTTCTTGTGCTGGATGAAGTCTTGCAGGTACTTGGGTTCACTGAATGCAGTACTTCTTGGAGAAGATCCATGAGTCATATTTGGTCTTTACAGATTCACTTGTGAAGCATATGTTGGCACTTCGTGATCACCACAAGCAATCACTGGTTTTACTACTAGAAAGAAGAGTCATGACACGTATCCACTCCCCTATAAGATGCAGTGTAGTGATGTTGTAACTCCAGTGGTTATGGCAATCCCTGCCACAAGCCTAAGTGCAGGATATGGCTATGACGGTAGTGTTTATTTGGAAGGTTGATTGATGTGCATGCCCCGATGGTACTCATGTTGTTCTAACAGGTGCTTGTTTTGAGTGGTTTGCAGCACTTGGACAGTGAAGGGAAGGCGAGAGTGGTGGCAGTTTTGAAAGGGTTAGCTCAGAGCACCATACTTTTAGTTTCTCAAACCTATGGTGACGTTGCAGACGCTTTTGATTTAGTAGACGTGGTGGTGAAGGAAAATGATACTGCTAGGATTGAATCGCCCGATTTAACTGTATATTTATGAGTTAATTCAAGTGGGAAAAATGCCTCGCCAGCAATTTGCACACTCGATGTCCGGCATTCGCTTGGTACTTCAGTTACAGGAAGTCCATCTTGTGCTGTTGCTGAAGCCAGACGCGATTAGAAGTGCCATAGGCCGAAGCGATGCATAATAAGGATACTCAGCAACTCCAGATTTGATCACCCTCCCGCAGTAGTGTCTAATCCCTAGCGGGGGCCTTGGAAAATGGTTTGTTGTAATCAGATGAGGAATGGACCGAATCCCCTGTCAGTCACCGTTATCAGTATGATCTCATCTTCTAAGTGGTAAATCTCTGGTGAGTACAGTAAACTCGCATAGCTGTTCACTATTCTGTCAATGGAAGTCTCGTTACGGGTTACACAGAAGCAGAGAGCGGAATTTTTCCTGGAGCCCTGCATCCTTCAGCAAAGACTGAGAAGAACAGAAGTGGACTCCATTCTGCAGACAAACCATATCGCTGGAGTGCGTGAGAGAACCATCGCGAACGGAGCAGAGAGTGACGGTAGTGAACAGACGACAGCTTTCGAAAACTCACGATTCCAAGTGTCCGTTCAGACGTAAAGCACTATCGGCTTGAGTGGGTTCGCTTCGCGAGTACTTCTCGTGGCTTCAAAAGCAGCAACTGAGTTCTAGTACGGTTAGGTTCGTGTAATGAACAGAATCTGGAAGAAACTTCCTCTCTCGGGAGAATAAGAAGGAGAGTATGGAAGATAAAAGCAGAAAAATACTTGACTAGCCCCGTGCTCCATCTTATGGACTTGACCAGCCTCTTGCGCCATATCATAGACTTGACTATGATATCAACAGTCTATCATCGACTGTCATGTCAGATTCGATCTTCCACGTTGGAGTTCACAGGCTTAGTTGGTCAGCTTCGAGCAGACAGCAGGAACGGGAGGTGCAAGAATAGCAAAAGTACAGAACGTTAGGAACATGGAAGAGCAGTCGAGACTGTGGGAACACGGTGGTCAGAATTAAGAATTGTACTTGCACTGTGAACTTGCAGGCTCGAAAAGAAGAGAGCCACGGTGGTCTGAATTTCGAATGCTACTGTGAACTTGCAGGCTCGAGTGATCGAGAGCATTGAGCGAGCAGCTTTAGTTTTCACGACTGAGCGACTTGAAGGAGCGAGAGACTGGAGTCTTGAGGGCTGAAGTAGAGTCGAGAAGCGAGACCGCAGGAACACTTGCGTCAGAATTCGAATTGTACTGTGAGCTTGCAGGAGCGAGAGAGCGAGCGGAGCTGGTTTAGTTTTCGCGACTGAACGACTTGAAGGAACGAGCGACTGACTGGAGTTTACATTTTGGAGATTAGACATGGATATCGTTGAGGCAGCAAAAGCATGAGATATTGATGATATTTACTTTCCTACCGAAGACATTTCTTTTTCATTACGTGAAGGGCGTGCTGGCACTGGTATGGAGAGGGAAAACATATTTGATGCATGGAGACATACATTCAGAAAGCAAAAGCATCGACCTTTCATCGATATGAGAGGTCGTTCATGAGAAGATGTGAGGAAAGCCGCGGTGCGAATTAAGTTGGATGAATGTTTTGCCTCCTTCGAAGAGTTCGACTACTCGTTGTCTTCTCTGTGCGTTGTCTTGCGTCGAGCATGTCAGAAAATCAAATCGAACGCAGACTACAAAGTACGAGTTTGCAAATACGAAGCAACCATGTGAATTCGAAAGTCATCAGAGAATCGAGATGAGTCTCGAAATCCATTGAGAAGTTCCACTGAGGAAAATGATCGATCATTTCAAAAGTTCACGCAACGTCGAAGAAAACGAAGGGAGGTTGATCCGTCAAGTGCATCCGGTACAGAGGAAAGTGAACCTTCTAGAGTCGGTATTGCAAGAAATCGTCGAGTTAGCATGAATGGTGCTTGTGGTGAACGTGCTCGATATTTGAGTAGTGGATTACATCGTTATCGTAGCAGCAACGTGATGATAGAAGCTGATGCTGAGAATCTATCTTGTCCTTTCTGAATTCGTGCACAGAGGAGTAGACTGTCTGGAACAATAAAAATCACGGTATGTATAGTCTCTCATATCTGTCCCACGACTGTGCATGTTTGACGCGGTCCTACAAAGAATGCTCGATGGTTAAGTACAGTCCTTGGAAATTGAATAGCTGTCAACCAGAATCGAGCAAGTTGGTCATTTGGTTGAGGAATTTAGATATACGTTTGGTCGAAAATCATCTTATGCTCAAATGTGGCGGATGAGAGAATTATCTCGTGATTGTTTACTAGGCAGCCAAGCGTCATCATTTCATTACATACTCGGGTTGTGTAGACGTATAGAATCTACCGACGAGCAAGCTGTAGTAGATTGGAGGAACTGGGAATCTAATCTGCAAGTGTTTAGACATGCATTCATATGCCCAGGTGCTACAAGAGATGTGTTGGCATTCCAAAAAGTTATAGCTATCTATACATGTCATTCGAAGAATCGTAAGTATCCATGTCAAATATTTATGACATCCGTCTTAGACGGAAACAACGAGGTCATTATCCTTGCATACGCTGTTGCATCTGAGGAGTCGACCGCTACGTGAACATGGTTTCTTCAATTGTTGAAGCAGTCGGTGTACGGCATCATAGTCACCAGACACGGTGTTAATATCAGATTGTCAAAAAGGATTGGAAAGTGCCGTCGTAGAAATACTACCAGGGGTCGTGCATGGTCATTGTGCACAGCACATCCGGATGAACATTCGTGCGCGTTTTGGACGAGAGACAGAACGACCATTCATGACATTACTATATGCTCGAAATATTGAAAGGTGAGTCATATGGCTATCTGGAAGTTGCTTATTGTCTTTGTTTGATTGAGGAAAAAGTATCAGTAACGATAATCGTTTGTATGTACAAGCTTCCCGGCCGACGTCTGAATCTCACTCCGTCGTATGTAAGGTACTCTGAGGAACAGAGTTAAGTAGTATGGTTCAGAGAAGTTGTAGAGTAGAAAGTATATAAATTTCATGGCCCATCAAAATATGGAAGTATGGATTACTAGTAAGTTGTGACCTGTTCAACTTTGTCCGTTTGATGGACAATTGTGTTAGTTGTTAAGAAGGAACACGTGAAAGCGTGATAAGTATTATAGACTTATCTGTGCTTGATCACATATCAGTGTTTCGCTAACGATACTGGCAATTTGATTGTTATAGATCTATCTTCGATGGACTTCATGTTGTTCTCAGCTCACCCTCATTCATGATCTCAACTCACCCTGAGTTCCATATGTATCTCGTATCAAGCTTGTAATGGACCATTGCCATGTAAGGAGGCACCGAAGATGACAATGCACGGAACTTGAGTTATAAGGATGATATCGTAGTCCACCAGGAGTAAGCAGGGTTACACCTATTGCTGTCGTAAAGTAGAGCAACTCAATGTCGAGCCCTGATTGTGCCTATGCCTTTGCATAGCCAACTTCCAGATCTCGACGAGTTCTTGAATGTCCTCGACATAGTTGCAAGTTTTATTTTTTGCAACAGTGCGCAAGTTTCAATTTTCCCAAAGCGGTAGGCCTTGCTAGTTCTCGTTCCAAAGTTAACTCGCTTACTCGAAGGTACGTATAATAGTTCGGGAGTTTACTTTGAAGGTTATACAATCATGGTGTTACTGACTGAAGTAATATTCTGACAGAAGTAACATGTGCAGGTTCGAGCACATCATGAAGACAATAGAAGATGAAGAGAAAAGAGGCAAGGCTTTGACAACGTATCTGAAATCCATCCGACCTGAGCGCTATAGCCGAGCTTGGTTCCCTCTCCCGAGATATGAAAAGGTCACTTCAAATTTGACAGAATCGATGAATGGTTGCATTGGAAGCCATTCGATTGCATGCCTCGTTCCGAATATTGCTTGAGCTCTGGTTCTATATAATGAAGCAGTTTTCATGCAAAAGGTCTGCTATTGATAATCATACAGGTCTTTTTATGCTCTTTGTCAGAGCACGTTTGGAAGAGAATGAGTTAGCTTCGAGACAATTGGTATGCTCGACATCGTCAAGAACGCAGGCCATCATTCGAGCTTTGGATGGTTGGAATTTTGTAGTCAAATGAGGTGAAGATCAACGCAGAGGTCAGTGCAGTTGTTTAGAGTATCAAGAGATGACATGGCCTTGCATGCATGCAATATGTTGAGATCATGACACCGGCACCATCTCTAGCAATTTATTTGATCCTATTTGATACTCAGGCTCGTTGTATGACATTTATCGACAACATTCTATTCCACCTTTTACTATACAAGATTTGGAGCCAGTGTTCGGAAGTGGAGCGCCACCTGTGGCAGTTAGACGCGAATGACATCGTGTCGTTTGCATATAGAATGGTGGTAGTACTGGTCGAGGTCCCGCTCAATCAGTACTCTCTACGAACGGTCCTCCTTCTTCTGCTGCTGCAATCATATTTGAGTTCCTTGCAGATAGAAACGAGCATTATGAAGCTCTGCCATGAGAGGAGACTTCGGAAGTGCCACCTTCTAGAGGACCATTACGAAACAGAAGGCAAGGAGATACATCAGTAAGGAACAGAGAACCTGCCCCTACTAACCTCGACGCACAATGAACCCTTTCGATCCTCCTGAAAGTTCTTGTGTTGGTGGTCCTGCAGCCAAACATGAGACTCAAACGCAAGTGATGGAGGAGCCTTGCGTTACTCAAGCAAATAGTGCGGGGCCTGATATGAATCAGATGCTCCAACAGCAGTTATATGAGTTGTTATTCTCCAATTCTGATAGGAGCTCCAACGGTCAGACAGTGAAAACTCTAATACTATAGAGGCTTGACAAAAGTTATTGGAGAGGCTGAAGAGCACCCAAATCCAGATACATGTTCGCTGATATCTACTGCGTCTCATACTCTTCAGATCGTTTATGAAGACCAACAAGTTGTGAGGCTAACAGTTCTTCACTACGGCATAGATGTAGTTCATTCTCTATATCTAGTGTTAGGAATAATGAAGATTTAGGACCGGTAAGTAGATGTTCTCTTGTACAACTATTCTTTATTCTCAAGTGGACCATAATATTGAAGTTCGAGATTCCCAAGCGAAATAGATGTTTCCTGCTGCATGTACCTGGTTTGTGTGATTTCCCATGGTCGTCGCATCTTTGTGAAGTCACAACCTGCTTCAGATTGTAGCTATCTGGTATGGTTCAGACGATTTTTAACCTGCTTCAGAAGTAAGCTATCTGCTATGAGTCAGTCGTTTTTTAACCTGCTTCGGAGTGAAGTTATGTAGTATGGTTCAGTCGTTTTTAAACCTGCTTTCGAGTTTAGCTATCTGCTATGAGCCAATCGTTTTTTGACTTACTTCGAAGTGAAGTTCTCTGCTACGAGTCAATCGTTCGTTAACCAGCTTCGGAGTTAACTTAATTCGGAGTGACACAAGCTAGGAGAACACAAGAGCGAGCTACGAGCTTGGGAGAGAAGAACGTCACAGAGTGCAAGCAGACATCGGAGACACGTGGACACGATCTGAAGTCGAGTCAACTTTGAATCAATCGTTGAGAAGTGGAGCCAATTGTTGGTCTAGTTGAAGGAGAGACGAACGAGCAGGCCAGCAGGTCGGACGCGGTCTCAAGTCTCGTGTATTTCGAGTCGATCGTATTGAAGGCTAGTCTATCGTCGGTGATTTCAAGTCGAGCTTTATACTCTATCTAATTTTTGAGTGCTCACCGTTTGGACAAGTGTTACGAGTAAGAGAGCTGAGCTTCCCTCTTTTTGGTGTTTCACACCTGCATGTTTAATCGTGATCTATGCCTTTTCTTGCAGCTCGTTGCAGCTCGTTGCATGCTTGTTGTGTCGTCAACTTCATGCACTACGTAGAGACCACTGCAATTGGCCTGGCATCTCTCTTGCATGTCTTCGAGGTTTCAGTCTATAGAAGCTTTTGAGTTTGCATGGTTTTGAACTTCCCGCAGTGCAATCTTTTCATAAGATAGTACTGGATCTACTAAACAGTGGTTTACAACTGATATATATTGGAGCACCCTTTCACCATAACCGTGCCCATTTTTCGAAGTGCCTGTGTCGTGCATGAGTCGATATTTGACCGTCGTGACTTTTTGAGTTGTGTAGGAAATAATGTGATGCCATCAACTTATGGAAATCTTGACTGACTATGAGTATGAGTTGATGCTGAACGTGCTTTGACAAAGCCTTACAGCCGAAAAGAACATCACTTTGTTTCATATCACTCACTTCAGCTTTATGGACTCGGATTACTGTTTACACTTGCAACCTGGGCTGCGAGACTACTCACTCACTTCGCTTCGACTCGAGGTGCTGTAAGATGGGTGTGTACTAAAACTTATTGTTTTAAAGATTTTTCATACTTTTCAACTGTCTTGTTGTTCGTTGTGAGATACAGTCTTCTTATTCAAACGGCTGAAACTCATGCAGGTCGACCGATGTGGAGGCTAGACTCTGATTCTGAGTCCTCAATTCGAGAATAAATTCGAAGATCAATAAGACTCATGCCAGTCTTGGGCTCAGAAGACTGACAGATAAAAGACGAGAACCTGTCCACGCCGAAGCAAATTTCATCGAAGAAGTTGGAGGAGCAGTTCCCTGAGTGGCATATCGATGCAGATCATGCAGATGAAGATGTGTCATTCATATCTATTTTCTCGCTGTCGATGTGTATCACTGGAAGCTTCGCTGTGGTCGGACATGTCCAGCAGAGGCTGGTTGTGAAAGACTTGATCATGCAACTCTTCCGCTATGAGAGAACTCTACAAGATCAATTTTTGTTTATGCGAAGCTGTAGATTCCAAATTTCCATGTCTTGGTGACTGCGAGGATTGTGAGATACCTTGGGTCTAATCGCTGTAGCGTCTAAGCGAATGTACTTGGTGTGTCGAACCGACTGCCCTTGATACCTGATAAGAAATAAACCATTCGCTTTCTTATCACTACCTCTCAGTGAGATGGCTTCGTTTTCCTTTGAGTCAGGTCGAATATCCTTTGAGGTTTTGGTGAGGATTTGGAGGAGATTTGGTCGCTAACTGTGGAGTTTGTGCGTTCGATAGAAATAGTTTCTATCACACTTGATTCTGAGACTGATCTGGAAAGAATTGCTCGAGCTAGGGCGTTCCGGAGTTGTGAAGTTAGGTAGTAGTTGTAGGTGAGAAAGAGGCTCGTTTATGTCAAAGTGTGGACCTAGAGAGGCACATGGTGTAGAGAAGTTGGAGTTGGTCGAGAGATTTGGTCACAAGGTATGTCTAGCTTGCCTGATCGAGTTGAGCGTGCCTGAGTGTGATTCTTGATGTTTGGGCCTCATCACGGATACATCATGCTCAAAAATTAGACCCTGTGCTGTACCGAACTCTCATCCTCTTTCTGTCTCATCTAAATTTGTACCCCAATTTATGTCAGTTATTACAAGCGAGTTTATCACAACTTGTTTTATGACGAAGGATCTCGTGGTTCACTGTCGGGATCTGTCTGAGGAGAGGCTTGAACTTCTATCCATATGAAATTTGGATGGATGCTTTTTCTTGCACTTCGGATGCGCGTTCTTAGTCAGTTCATGGATCTGGTTACCTACATCAATGGACTTCTTGCAGTTGTTGTAAGTAAAGCGTTCTCAAGCTTGTAGCTTCTCTGTGTGCTCGTTATCATGATGCATCTGAAGAAGATGTTTCCAAGATGATGAAGAAGGCTAGTACCATGACCGGGGAGCTCTTCAGGAAGAACAGCAGCTGCAGGACCCGAAGCCACGTCGAGCAACTAACAGGCATTGACACAAATAGAATTGACAAGCATCTCGGGGCTCCTTTTCCCAGACGTCTGCAGCGAATTTTTTATAACCGAAGTAGCTACATTTTTCTAGAAATTTTGAATCGTCCCCTCTTTTTAGTTAGCTCTTCAGACTTTGTGGTCTTGTGCCTCAGTAGCTAAAGTTCTTGTGTTACAACTTCAGCTCTGTTAATTCGGTTTTAACAAAAAATGTGTAACGTAGCTACGTATCGTGAAAGACTGCCATGATGCTTCGATCGTTCATTTTTAATACACAAGTATTCGCCATCTTCTTCAGTAGAGACACTTAACCATATTCTTCTAGCATGAATTTCGATCCGTCACTTCGGTTAGAAAATGTTCCGTGGAGCACAATGCTCTCCATTGGACATCAGGGATTCCGCGGAGCATTGTTATGACAACTGAGAGGAACTAGACATTTGTAACATTGAGGAGTGTTACCATATCTCGTCCAAAATTCCGACCTGGAAGAAACGTCAAGAAGTCCAGCAAAACTCCTGACTAACGAACACGTACTATACTGAGTATGAAGCAACTGTAGTACTTTGACTTTCCTGACAATTCTCCGTCACTTGCGAGAAATGACCTAAACTTTCTCGGCTCAATTACCCAATGCAAGTATGATGAGATTCAATTTCGAGCCAGTCGCTCTAGAGATCTAATAGGCATAGCCGTAACATGCTTGGCAAGAGGAGCCAGCATCTGTCCGACAACTCCAGAAACATCGAAATCTCGATAATTGTGTATTCCCAGTGAGACAAGTTCCTCGTGCACGCATAAGCCAAGAAAATACCACCAAGTCATTTCGAATGATCACATTAGGAAAGAAAGCGAGGAAAAGTCAGTACTCGTGCACCTCCTGCAAGGGCTGCAGTACTGAAGCATCCATATGAAAGAAACTTGCCTCAAAGCGTGCTTGGACATATTTGCGTAACTGAGTGAGCACAACCTGCAATGGCATCTCATTACGCTCCTTATGATTTCGATGAACAGTTATTTCTCTACTACTACTACTTTCGGTGCAGACAGCCATGGCTCAATGTACAATGTATACTCTGTCTCTATACAGAGCAAAGAAATTCCGGCGCACGACAATATCGACACAAAAGACAGGTTTTTGATGCTAGATGACCTTACAGTTGTAGTCGAAATTGAGGAAACTATCTTTGTGGGAGCCACCAGAAGATGAGGAGTGTATGCCTGATGCAGCAAGCGGTTGCAAAGCAGAGCTAGATTCTTTGAAACAAGAATGTCTAAACATCGGCACGAATTTGAGACGAGCAATGGATGATCTTCATGAGATTGAGCGACCTGTAGCTGGAACGTTGCTGAATGTTGGAGAAGCCGTAGGGAGAGTAGAGGAACTGATTGTCACAGTAGATCGTATTCGGTCAGTTCAGTAGTTAGGGGAGGGAGAGTTGAGTATACGTTCACGTTCAGTGAATTTTGGGTTAAGTGCGTTCAGAGCTTGCATATGTACATTTTGTAGCTCCGAAAGGAACATAAGTAAATCCAGCTCACATTGACTGTCAAGAAGGCTGCTATTTATCTTACACTTCCGCAAAATGGTCCAGATACTTTTTCATTTTGTTATCGAGCTCTTTCGTGTAATAAGTGTTGTCATAGGATGCCATGAGACTCTTACCAACCATCCGCCCTTCTAGAAGTCAAGGAGCCATTCGTGTTGTTCGGCTGATGACAACAACATAAAATGACTCGCATCGAGGTTCATAAACTGCTTCTCACTATGGTTTCTGATAGAAAATCGTGGCAACTTCTCAAAATCTATTCCCACACGATTAACGTCGTACAGAGTCACATTGTATTTTCATTCTTTGTGAGCAGGATGCGACGACACACCACAAATGTGACTGACCTCGAAGTCTCGCTTCGATTTCGACTCGCAGCTGATGTCTAATCCACATTTGCACGAAACCTGTCGAATTAGGATGCACGATCACAACATAACATTCCACCCACACAGCTTGCAACTGATCCTGCTTGTATTTCTTTTCATACTGTAATAACATATGCATTGTGGCAGATTACACTCAACTCAGCTTACGACACATCTCACTTCATCGACTTCGCGTATGTCTCGCTCTTCGACTAACTCCTCCGCGGTCTCGCTCCTCGACTCTTTCTCCCGCTCCTCGACTCTTCTCACGTTCTCGCTCTCCGACTGTTCTTGCACCTCTCATTCCTGTTGTCTGTTCGGAGCTGGCCAACTAAGCCTGTGAACACCAACGTGGAAAGTCGAATCTGACATGGCGGTCGACGATGGACTGTTGTTTGTAAGAGGTTTGATCAAGTCTATGATATGACGCAGGGGGTTGATCAAGTCCAAATGATGGTGCACGCGGCTAGTCAAGTATAAAAGTGAACACAAAACTCTATAGCGAATTCAAGTGCAACTTGCACAAGGGAGTTATAATGTTCTACGGAACAATCGAGACAATGGAAAGTGCTCTCTGCGATTGTGTGGTACTCTATCAGAGTATCACTAAGTATATGAGTTATGAGGATAACGTCTTAATTAAAAATATGATCACTTATTACGTGCAAGTCAGCAAGTCAACCCTTACAACTGATGAGGAAAATGTTGTTGAAACAAATTTCTTGACTGACTGGTGCTCGCAAGACTAAAATGTTTAAAACGGATGCTGGACAAGAAAATAATTCGTAATTGACACTACAATTTTGAATTTGTAATGTAAAATCGCTATCTTAGGTGGTTAGACCATGTCATGCAGACAGAATTAGAATTCGCAAAGGGAACCGGAATTTTTTCAAAGATCTGTTCGGTACGCAGGGGTGATGGAATACACTGTTGTGTGTCTTCGTCTCGACTGAGGCCCTGAAAGCCTCAGCACTATTACCTTGCATCGAACACATCTCAGTTGACGCTGCGAACAAGATATTTTGGAGGACCACTTATCGCTACTGTAGTAGGTCCAAGAAAGGGACTACCGGGACGAAGTTAGGACGACAACCGCCGGTCGGGAGAAAGCTACTGTCAGTAATAATAGAGTATATGACTCAAATTGTTTAATTGATAACCATCTGATCAGAGTGGCGCAGCGGAAGCGTGGTGGGCCCATAACCCACAGGTCCGAGGATCGAAACCTCGCTCTGATAGTCAGAGACAAGCTTCCATGTGGAATTTTTGCCCGCAATTTTAATATTCACTTTTCTTGTTTGCTCCATAATCTGTCTTGTAAAAGCTGCTAAACTCACACGTCAAGATAAGATAAGATAGAGTTGTCAAATCAGCCCATACCAGAACCGGACCGTTGCTTTCTGGGTCCTCGCCCAGCAGCCATTCTCCGTTGTGGGAATAATTGCTTGCTGGCTCCAGCAAACGCTAAAACCCCCTGATAACTACTACTGTACTGTCCGTACTTTCGCTTGCACTCCTTGCTCATCGAGCTGTGAAGCAAGAGAAAACGCACAATTCCCCTAAGCGATAGTCGTCTGGCGAGGCCATGCACAGATTCCACAATTCGATTGCAAATATTTGAACAGTACAGATAATCTTTTCGCTGATTTTGAGCACTTCAAGCAATCGGAAAACAATTGAGTACTCTAACAGTATACAGTGTGGGATTGACGCACTGACAGCGGCTATTTACATCAGACTTGCCATCCTATATCTTAGGCTCCTCACGAATGCCTCCCACCTTTCTGGCATAGACGCTTGCATCAGCGCCGCGGCGATCGAAGCAGCGTATAGGGAGAGATGGCTGAGGATGAGGACGGAAAAGCGAGAGAGGAAATCCGAAGTCACCGAACGCAGAAAACATGCTATACTCAGGGAAATTTCCGCCGCAATTCTGACAAGAGATCACTTAATTAAGAGAGACGCACGCTGCACGTACACCCCACAAGACAATCAGCACTAGGAATTTGAACTTGTTTCAACTGCTGCTTTTCATTCTGCGTCCGATCCTCCTCCCTGCCGGTGGAAGGGTGGAAAAACTTAGTCACCGATCGGAGCGTGAGGTTCGGTTCTGGACATAATCTGCAGAAGCGGAGAATTTGAGAATTCTGAACTGTTTCAACATATATTGGTAGATCAAGTAATCACAGAGCGTAGTGCGGTAACAGCTTATGTATGCGTTTTGACAAGAAGGGAAGCAAAGTACGAAATCAACATATAACGTACAGAACCCAATCAACTGCTCACTGTTACAGCGTTCTCTAATCGATGGAAGCGTTCATTGGATATTCTTCTGTTTGCAGCTTCAACAGAACAGGTGTGGGGGCCAAGATGGTTACATTTCCGGCACCATTTTTTAGGAGCACGGTGCACTTAATCATTCAATCGATACTTGCCTCCTGTATGCTCCGGTGGCCCATGAAGAAAATCTTCTACACGTCCTGGACCACATTCTTGTGGCGAGGTGTGTCTTCCTTATCAAATCTGCAAGGCTCAAATGAGTTTTCGTCTATTTTCTTCATACTCTTTTGAGCTCTCGCAATGTGTTTGGCCCAAGTGGTTAGAAGCCAGATGCATCTGTCCCGAGCATCTTGAATCCGGAAACCTAAGATTTTGATATATGTACACCTTCTCAACAGGGAGAAACTGAACCTTTCTCTGTTTTCAGAGGCCTTCTATATTCCTCCAGGAGCTCTGAGAATATCTGATACGGAAATCTGCTGCTGCGACATCTCCAGGGATCAAAACCGGTACCAGACTAAAGATTCTAACGCCTGGGTTTATATATCTGTGATTCATATACGAGTCGAGATCCAGTTAAATCCGGATGAAAGGCGGATGAAAGCAAGGGCCACTAACTAGTACTGGAAGGCCCAACGTTGTGCCCCAGGCACTATGAGCGATGCGGCGGCTGAGCATCAGGAGAAAAAGAAGATGAAGTTTCAAGTCCGTGGACGTCCGTGCTGGAATGGAAGAGTTCTCACTCAAAACTTCGTCCAGCGGACTCCTGGGGTATCAGAAGTGGGGTGCCATATTCCACCCTACTGCTAACTCTGTTCTGTCTCCTTGTTCGCCGGAGCAGCAGATAAAAGGAAAGCAGGAGCGCTTGCCAAGAGTGGGTTGTAAGGGTCTTCCCCGAGGCGGGAGCCGGAGTCCCGAACAATCCATAATCCACTCCTCTCAAGAGTCTCCTGCAGCGCAAAGCATTTTTGTAAAGAGTTTCGAGATTTTTATCGCGTGTGGTCTTGAGCTCTCGGTAGAACACAGTCGCCTGATGACTGAAAGATCGTGGATCTTAAGCACGAAAAACATAGCCGGCAAGAGCGAGAATCCTTTTGTAAAATCCATTACGTCGCTGGAGTGAGCGGAACAGAAGAATGTGCCACTTTCAATGACTCTGGCGCTCTGTGAAGCTTGCCCTGCCTCTCTTATGGCTTCTCCTAGTCAAGAAGGGGGTCAATAATGTGGAAGCAGAAGGTTTGAATCGGAACATGTTCCATGGATCGTCCACCTCCTGCCCTTCTGCCTGTATCTTCGATCCGATTAACTGCTCTTCCTCGGACCTGTAGCAGCTTCGCCACTTGTTGCATTTGAATGGAGATTTCTTGTTGAAAGCATGCTTGGTACTGAGTCAAAGTGTCCCATTCCAAGAGACTTGGCGACATTAAAAGGGAATCCGCATCGATGGACGGGAACGGCGAAGCCAGCCAGCATGGGGGATATTTGAGCATCTCGCCGGTAAGTAAGTGCACTTTGTAATGTTCCGACAATAACAAATATGCTAAATTTCGCACATGAGATCCCAATGTGTCCCTCTTTATGGAGATCCGCTTGTCTCTGCCTGCATAAAAAATACTTACTTCTTTGAATTTTGAAGCTTTGTGGACATGATTACAGGAGCACGAGGAAGCTTTTACTCAGCTACGTTGCACCAGGGAGGGCCTAACTAGCGTCAAAGGAGAGAAACGCTTGAAGTTATAATTTGGTTCCAACACCGTGCTTGAAGAGAAATCGGCATCAAACTGGGAGATACTGTTCCTTTTTAGCGCACCTTCCGGAAGGGAATCCTTCCCTCACTTTTCAGAGCGTAGGGTCCCAAACACTCGATTAGTTTCTGTTTCAACTTTTCAATTTTACTCGCTGATACTGGCAGTACTGAATGTTACACGGGATGCTTGCACGGCCGTCGTCCACCCTCATCGGTGAGTCAATCCCAGTTACTAATTCAAAAGCCTAAAGATGAGGTCTACTATGGCTCGCAAGCAAGCTGACCTACAGTAGCAGTGATTATCGCCACCGGTATGAAGAGCTTTTCTAGCGAAGCTGCTTCATTCTGTAGACACCACGCACCAAGATCGTGAGCCACACTTTCAGTAATCGAGAATTTGAAATCGTACTCTTGCATTTCCCGTTCGCGACTGTTCGCTGATTTACTGATCGTTCGTACATGTTTAAAACAAAATTTTCAGTCAGGTTCATTATGACAGTGATTGTAAGCTCGTACTTGTTAAAAACAAAATTTTCAGTCAGGGTTCATTATGACAGTGACAGTAAGCTTGTGCGTTTGCACCTCAATGTACCGCTGACGCAGTCCAATTTTCTACATTTTCTGGTATGTTTCAAGATTCTCACGTCCCTTGGAAAGTTCTGCACCTGTTACCCTGCGATAAGCCTTCTGGTTGGTCATGTTCGCTATTCAACACTTAAAAATATCATCAGCGTATCGACAGTCACTCCGTTGGTGGTGGACCCAAAGCGTAAGCAACGGTTCTTCGGTGGCTATTGATTGATCCCGTCGCTTGCGGTGCAGTTTATAATTACTGACAGTGATTGAACGGGTGTTCAGGAACTCTGGTTCAGACGGTAGTGCGAAGCATGTCCTGATAGACCCTGCCTGCAACAACGAACATGAGAGCATTTTTTCCTCTGTCGCGAACCGGGAAGATTATAATTACTGAGTGATTGAATGGGTGTTCAGGAACTCTGGTTCAGACGGTAGTGCGGAGCAGGTCTTGATAGACCCCGTCTGCAGCGACATAACATCAGAGCATTTTTCCCTCCATGCTAAACCCGGAAGATTGAGTATGTCATGAAGCAAGTCCTTTCCACGGTCTATGTGAGTAAGAACATCGCAGGAAACTCGCGAATAGTCCGTCCGAAAACTATCCATCAAGCATACACTCAGCAGAGCAGCACCTTTAAACATCACTGAAAAAAAGGCAAAAACAAAAGAGCTTCTACCTTAGAAACCAGAAAAAGCGATTTGCGCCCATGTACGCTAACGAAGCCATATGTACTCTCTACATTCCAGTGCCGTAGAAAAGGCCTTTACATTACAGTTGCGACCTGAGATCTTTGCATGGACCAGTGTATGTCTGGTATTTACCATCTCAGAAGCCGTGGACCGACGCCATCAGTTTATAAACAACTACCTAATAAACTTTAAAGGTCCATTGCCAGCTCAAAATACCAATCGGGCAACATGCTTGTTAAATAACTTCATCATCCTCGTCGGAAGCGACCGTCTCGCTCTCCATGTCGTTCCGAATCAATCCAAACGGAAAAACTCACTTCGGTGAAAGCTTACTGCCACATACAGCGGAACCAGCTTAAGTCCACAAAACATCCAGAAATTTTCATAGACAGCTCTGTAATATCCATCAACGCTAGTAAACATGCCTTGCATGATTATGAAAGCACATTTGTCGCCTAATACACGCCTAATACACGACCAAACTTCCCACTTCCGTGCCAAAAAACTTTTTGCTGAGCAATAAAACATACCTTAGAACCACCATGTACCCCGAAAGCTAACTGCAAGAGGTAGAACAGGATGACAAACACGATCGCATGCACGATGATAGAAGATAAGCTCGTCCGGTTGTTGGTGAACTCGACGGGTCTCTCTTCTCCAGGAATCTGGAGCAACAGTCCCGGGGACAACACTACGAAAAGGATCAGCGCAATTACCAAAGACGCCACATCCACCATTTTGACAGAGAGATAAGGCGCTGCGGCTAGCCGCTGTTGCTGTTGCGGAGCGTGATTTTGAGTTCGGCTGGTATTCAAACAGTCAATACACTTGCACAAGTTGATAGCACGAGACAGCTTACGGAAGCGTGGACTCCAGCGCTATATCAACTCAAAACGGCGGGGCGGTCACGGCCACGTGGCCAGATAGCTGTTTGCATGGACTGCCGATGGACTGCATAGCTGCCACACGGCTTTGTCGGACGTGTTCCGCAGTTTGGTCCGACGTGGTCTCCAGAGTTGGGTACAACTCAGTCCTTGGATGGGAAATTATTCAAGCTCTTACCTGATTCGAGGATCGAGCCCATCCGCCCGCCGTGGCCGGCCGAGTCGAGTCTCCCTGCCGGAAAGGCTCAGTCTGCGAAAGAGTAGGAGCTTTCCGCTGCCGAAAACCTCACAGCGAAAGAGAACAGAGGCCGTAAAAGGTAAACAAAACCAATAAGTGGCTTCGAGTTCATAAAATAAAATAAAATAAAAAGTTCGAGTAGAGTAAAAGGGAGAGCGACGCTATGGCCTGGGAAGAGTCCATCGAGCCGAACAAGAGGAAGAGCAGAGTCATCTGGACCGCACGGTTGTCAAACAGCCTGGTACGGTCTTCAGAACGAAATAATGGAGGTAAAGCTTTAGAACCTTTTCCGAATATTCTCTGATCTTGACCCGTACCATTTACCACTTCAGCCAGAGTTTGCGGACGTTTTCTGCTAGCACCCCCGGAAGTGTTTGTTAAAAAACGCCGCAGGTGTTTCTTACTTCCTTTTCATTCGTTTCTGTCGCGAGTTTTGGCAGCACGGAAGTTTAATATTCAAATAAATTATTTAAATTTTAGTTGACAGAAGGAATAAGTGACAAATAAGAAGTGTCAAAACCTGAAGTGAGGATTTATGCTGTGGTATATACGTTTATTCCCGTGCTATTGTTTCGGCCAGAATTATACTTGATCGCACCCCATAATGTCTACCAGAACGGACTGCACCCTTCTCACCCTTGACAACCGATCAACCCTCGTCCATGTAACATTCCATGTCAGCTGACATCTCAACTTTTCATGTCATGTCAAGCTCAGAGATTAGCCAAGCGATGGAGCGTAAGGACGTCGGTCCATCTCTGCTGTTTGTGATTTGAAGAAAGTGCGAGACATCATTTTTTCTCTTTGCTGAAGTGCATGCATGATGCACTTGGCAAAATTCGCCATTTGAGAGAACATGTTGCTGATGCGAGAGTGAAGGCTGAAACAATGAAGGCTGATCTAGAAGACACCATAACGATTTATACCAGAATGTGACTTCCGCTGGTACAGACAGTTGCATAGATCAGCTCCTTATGATGTCCACATTGGTCCTGTAAGTAAGTTAATTAGAATTGTGAACTGCTGAACTCCGACGAAAGTTGGTCAATGCAAGCGTCGGTCGCATTCAGAGAGGAGGTCAAGCGAGCAATGAGATATCGCATGAGTTTAACACTGCGACCAGAAAGAACTCACGTTCTTCGTGACCAAAATGCAATCCATCAAGAGATTCCTCTCCACTGTAAGAAATCTCTCTTGCTCTAGACATCGTGCATTCATATCCACTAGAGCTGCCACTATGATATCTGCACTTCCTTCAAATCACAAACAACATCTGCAATTCCTTCAAATCACGAACAGCAGAGATGGATTCACGTCACTTTCGCATGTATCGACATGATGACATGGAAAGTAGACGTGCAGCACGTCAGACTATACATGGAAAGCTGATATAGATTTTTACTTGGACGATTGTCAAAGGTGCGATCAAGAAGCACGAAGTTAAGAGGGGTGCGATCGAGTCCAACAGACATTCTGGAGGTGCGGTCAAGTAAATTTCTGCTGTTTCGGCAGAAAGTTTGAAAAATGGATATAAAGTTATAAACATAAAGTACTTTCATCTACAAAGCACCGTATAGTATTTTAATGTAAATATAATAAGAAATCTAAGCATCACGAAGGCAGCACCTTCTATCGTTGCAGAACTCTCAAAAGTCTCTCGTGAAGTCACAGGAAGAATTTTGCTGTATATTCATATTTTGATACTCCTTATTGAAGTACTATCCACTCACAATAAAGCCAGTCGACTATCTAAGGTTTTATACAAAATTATCCTTCGATAAATTAAATCCTTCATGGCGCTCTCGTTTACGAATCTCTTTTCTTAACTTTGACACCAGCTAATAGGTGTGTCAATTTACAATATAGAAGCTTAATTCTTATGTCGATTAGGTTTGGACCGCCAGGACATAAATCTTCACAGAACTTTCAAAAGGTCTCCATCAACTGAGTCGTGAAATAAGTTGTACTCGTCATACATTTTACTTCCAAGACTTTGATGTTTATAATTCGGGTTGAAAACTTTTCCGATGCATAAATTATAATAATAGATAAGGTTGTAGTCCCTTATATCCTAAGTATCATCGAATATATAAATCGACAAAAATCCTTTTCAAAAAGTAGAGATATGCATTCTTGCTCGACCATGCCCGTCATGCATACCGGACTCATTTTCGTGAGTTAGCTTTTTATTTGCCACACAGATGGTGTGGTCCATGTCCGGGTAAAAGCAGTGAGGCGAGTCCGACACGACCATGTATTATTTATGATGGACATTGGATCACATTATCTCGTTAAATGAAAATACTGAACCTGTACCACAATTACCACACCCAAAGAAAAAAGGAATGTAATTCCATACTTACTCGGGTGACTTTCAGAAAACATAAAAAAGTTATGTCTAGTATCGTATCGTTATGATTTTTGTGCATGAAAGTTTTCCAAGTATATATAGGATATATGACTCTGAAGATATCGTGTGCGAGAGAGTGAGAGTGACACACAGACAATCATGAGAATGACATCCAAACCTCATTTTATATATACATTCTACTATGTATCACAAAAATGAGGTGAGTAGATTAGAACAACCTCTAGTCTTGATCCAAGTCCCTAAATCCAATCTTGGGACAAGTACTATCGAAGCGCAACTCGAAACAAAAAAAATACTTTTTTGCTAACAATTAGCCTGCTATCCCAACCTATGTACAACGATCACATCCGTAACAGCGTCACTGCATCCTCGTCAAACGTCACATCTCTAAGTGAAGACCACGGCGACTTCTGCTCCAATTTCATCCATAACACTAGGAGAAATACTCAGATCATTCTGATCCAAAAAATGATCAGTGCGTAGATCATGGCAACTAGCATCGTAGAACACCTAACCCGTAGTAAAAAAGTTCTCTTTTCGTCAAACGATCTTCAGAGATCTGTAGGGTCCTTCATCTTGACCACCCTAAGATCCGACGTCCAACACCCAAGATATGTCCAATTTTCAATCGCAGGTGACCAAAAACTCTAAAACCTCCTCGCTGTGATATAAATCCGCACATCTTGATAGAACGGGTCACCTGATTTGAGATCCGTCTTCCTTGGTAGTAGATCTAGCTACCTTGAACCCAACGAGACTCCAAACAAGTCATTTGGAGTTCTCTTCGTGAAACCACACAAGAAATTTGATCACAAGAAGCAAAGAACTGATCATAAATCGATCCCTTATCGCTCACCCAAATCATCACACCCAAATCAACAACCCAATCCACGTATTGTCTTCTTCTTTTTGTAAGCTGATTCGTAACGACACCAAGAACAATGAGCTTGGTTCACGGATCACCAAAAACAGCCCAACCTCTGATCCCAGATGCACAAAAAATTGACATAAGCATTTTCCTATGAGCCAATTCCATCCAAAACTCTCAATCTGTCAGATGCTGGTGGATCTAAAGACAGCAAGTTTGGACTCTAGAACGGTCTAACTCTTCTTCACAAGTAATTGAAGCACCCAATCTTCCCTCCCTGCATATCAATTTCATCCGAATCCTAAACCTAGATCCTCCTCTGCTCGAGAAGTATGATCGAATGCGTAGCCTATACAAACCTAAATCTGATGACGCCTTGCGCGCTTACGTCTAACTCATCAACCTTCCAAAACCTTCATAGCTAGCTTGTAAGTTCAAGCTTCCACTGTCGTTGAAATATAACTTATATGTTTGTGAAATAACAATGCATTGTTATTATCTTTTGTAAATAACAACTTGTTGTCATTATCATACACTCTGATAATAACAACTTGATATCAACCCAAAACCCATAAATGGAAAATTCATCATATTTTTTTATATTTGTTTCATTTATGACGTTTTAAGAGACAATTTTGATCTCCTCGACGAGATCTACCGAATGATTTTGTCAGAACTGTGTTAGCAGCAGTTGAGAATATCATTTTCTTAAGATCTTTGTTTCATATCATAGCCGGTCCACGACGCGATACCGAGCAACAGTCAACAATTATCATGGGATAAATTAGCATGTGCATAGGTAGTCCAAGCAAAAAAAAACACTCTTATCCGGACTTGACTTGTCCGGACAAAGCATCTTCCAAAAAGATTTCGGAATGACATCCCTATTGTATTCATGGTTAATTTTATTTTCAAGTATATAATATCGGGTGTCATTTCTTCTCGCAAGTTATTCAACTGATCAGAGGTATTTCACATGCATCGTTCACGGACAACCCCGGAAGATATTCGCAGAGAAAAATTATAAATGGAGTGGTGTGGATGCTGTGAAAATACACTGCAATATATTCCAAACCTAATTACACCGGTGACACACAAAAATAGACAGATCATTATTTTGACACGGGAAGAATATTTACAATCTAGATAACCCGTCAAGAAACAGATGAAAGGACTGGAATCCGAAACCGCATGCTAAAGTTCACTAGCCAAAATGATGGAATGACACCCCTAATGCTTGTAATTCAGTTTTATTTTTCACCTTTTTAAACACGAATACCGTCCGTATGCAATAAATACTGCAAGGACACCACGACGGAAGAAATTCCTTCTGCCGAAAGGGAATCTTGGTATGTAGCTTTGACACACCCTAATATTAAACTGGAAGTTTTCTTTTGACATATATATACTTGCAGGTATTATGAGATGGATCAAGGAAAGTTGTCGTCCGAGCAGGATGCCGTCATTCTTGTTCTGGGATATACATCAACTGGGAGATAGTGTTGTTCCTGCAGATGCGAGCCTTCTTGAATTCGAAGGAGATCTTTGAAAATTTGACAAGGTACAACGCAGATGGTTTTGCTGGAGTTGGAGTTTTCCCTGTATGTCTGGACTTAAGTCTTATTTCTGATTTATGGTAGTACCAAATACTTTTGAAGCTGGTTACAGATTTGAGGTGTCTCATGGAAGCTGATCACGAGTTGTACTTCCGATATTCAGAGCACAATTATGAAATCGGGAATCGGTTGCGGTAAAAGAACCTCATTTGTGGAATGACAAGAGATCGTGTAAACGACGCACCTGCACCTGCCGGTACTGGAATTCGAGTTGCAGTTCCAGATGCCACTGAGGCAGCCATCAAATGCCTCAGAGAATCGTTCTCACAGAGCCTGGACTATTTATGATTATCAGGCTGTGATCACTAGCCCCACGTGCTATTTTCTGAAGATGAAGAATTACACGGTATGTATATGGTTCAGCTAAGCTCTACGATGAACTTTTCAACATTCTGCGTTCGACCTTGTGATGTCTATATAAATTTGTTGTGTTATGATGTTCTATGCAAAGTTCATGATATCCTAGCTAGCTAGCATGTTTATCGTGAATGAATATTTATAATCTTCTCGAGCAAAAGCTTCTGAATCATGACTAATAGATGTACAACTTCCACAGAATATTTTCGGTGTCGATCACTTTTCGTATTGTGGTACGCACAAACTGTTTATGATCGTGTCCGGACAAGGTCATGCAGTTTTATGGACATATGCGTGCAAACAGGATACCAAGCTGTTTTGTGGCCTTTATGTACTCCTCATGTCAAGCTCTAGTAAGCTTACGCTTGGTTTCCCGTTGGATATTCACCTCAAATTATTAACCTCCTCTGCAGCTGCGGTTCTTGTTGCTCAGCTCATTTGGAAATTCGATCTCTCAATATTCATGGTCTTCATTATTATCATCCAACGATGGTATGTAATTAAGATCAGAGTTCAAGAGTACAATATTGTTTTGACAATGTATGCATGATAGTAGATGAATTCTCTCTTCCACAATGTTATTAAAGTTACTAAATATTAGTGGGTCCCAAGTACTTGATGTGATCAGAGTGGCGCAGCGGAAGCGTGGTGGGCCCATAACCCACAGGTCCGAGGATCGAAACCTCGCTCTGATATCAGAGACAAGCTTCCCACATAAATTTTGCCTACAAGCACCAGCCCGTAGCGGGTTTAAAAGCCAGGCAAATACGTAGCTTGAAACCACCGTTGCGGGTATAAAGGCCAGACAGGAAATACTTTTAAACTTTTCATGATAAAAGAATTTCCTTTCTTTTATCATGAAAAGCCAAAAGTATTTTATGAGTTTAATGGAAAAATTTTGGCTTCTCCGAACGTGAACCCGAAAAAAGAATTCCTTACGTTACCAGGAGTAGTACTTATACTTACAGGTACAGTGAGGGTTTAATCTGGTATACGAAATAGTCTTGGTAACTGGCCGGACTTCATTTTGCGGGTTTGCTGTCCGCGAACAAAGCATTTTGAACTGCGAGAATGGAATCTGTCATGTAAAGAGTTAAAAAATCATATCCTATTTTGTAGTTCCTGGAACAAAAAAGGATAATTCTCTCTATCCTAAGGCAGAGAGCGAGAAACGCGACCCGATGAATAGCAAACGGATGGGAGGACCCCATGAAGCCTTACAAGGGAGAGAAGGACCCGAAGGGACCCTATCCTACCCTATCCTACCCTATCCTAAGGCCAACTTCTTTGGTTTGTAGAACATCTTTGGCTTTACAATTTCCGCTCATTTCTTGAAGCCTTCGAGCTTGTAGCCTACCCGTCGTCGATATATCAAGGATATCACTTTAGGGTTTAGGGGTTAGTGTTTAGGGTTTAGTTTAGGGTTTACCCTAAACCCTAAACCCAGTTAACAAGCAAGACTTGTTTTGTTTCATTTATTTACTAACCTGTTTTGCTCGAAAAGGTCAGAAAATAAATGAATGTTTAGATTGAATTAGTGGTTATCTCTGAATCTGCATTTTGCTAATTGGTTATTTCTGGATCTGCCAGGGACTGTAGGCATGGTTATCCTTTAGCAGTTAGAGATTAATTAATTTGATTTGTTATAACGATTTAGTTTAGAATTTTTACAAAACACTTACACCGTTTTTCATAACAAATAAGCATCCCCAACGTCCTTGTACAGTGAATTTCGTTTTCGTCTACAGAAACACATAACAGTTAGATGTACAAGGCTATGGGAGAAAGAGATATTCGGAGCGTGTTCGGGCGAAAGAACGGCCTCTGCACATGATGTCTACATTCTCTGGAGATCGTCCAAATTCCTTGAGCAACACGGGGAGAAAAAAAAGAATATTCTTGTTTTCCACAGTGTACTTTAGGTTCGAGAGAATATATATTCTCCCTTGTTCCCAAGAAACCAGAAAAACATCGTCTCTACTGTTCTCAACCAATCCTAATCCTAATTCGTTTGTTCTGCAATGAATCACAAAAGGTAAAGCTCGTAGAGAGCTTTTATTTATGTATTTCGCAGAATCATTCTTGCATGAACGTTTTAGCATCAAGAGCAATTTTGTCTCTGGTTCCCTTATAAATAGTGTTGGTAACCAGCAGATCTCATTTCGCGGATTGGCTGTCTGCAAACAGTGAAATTTAACCGAAAAAACAAGAAAGTCAAGTTCTATCAAGTAAGGATTTAAATCAAAGTCTCTAAGAACTTTACAATCTGTAATTCAATTCAAAATACAAACGGTTGATCTCTGATTGAGAAATGTTGAGGAGAAGGTTTGTGGTTTTTTGGAACAAAACAAAAGAGGATATTCTCTCTACTCTGAAGTACAATGGGAGAAAAAGTCCTAACTCTAAACTTCTCCTGTTTTTATACCCGCACTAGAGTTTAACGCCTATATTCCGTTGATCTCTTAAAGTGAACCTGTAAAGAGAGGTGGTCTGGTTTATACTGGGGTGTAACTTGTTGCGGAACTAGTGTATATCTTTGTAAGATAATTGATCGATGTTTCCAGGATCTAAAACCTAAACCTAAAACCTGACCATATGAAAGATCGAATGATGTCTTCTCCATTGTCAAATAGTTAGAAAGTGCTAGAAATTTTTAGTACATGTAAGCATCATCATTTCGTGCATATCATGCCGCCATTACTGCAGCAAGCAATCTTCTACTGCTAGGAGATCAGACTTTTCGAGATAATGATGATTTAAAACTTAATCCAGTTGCTCGAGTCTAATCGTCCTCTAAAATTGATGAGATCAGCCATCAGTGTACTCATGGGCAGGCACGCCAACCGAGGTTGGATAGATAACAAGAGGGAGGAGATGGGATGTGTTCATAAAGATATCTGATAGGCTAATCAACATGGTGGTGCGATATCTTAATGTTCAGAATGTGTGTTAAGAGATGGAGGTCTAAGATTCAAATCTCGATTAAAATTTTTTCTCATCTCTCTCGTTGTGTGATCTCCGGTCGCTCTTAGGATGCTTGTTGCTCCTCTTCGTGCGACCTTTGGCTGTTGTCTAGCGGTTCTTGCTTCTCGTCACACCCTCTCCTCCAGGTTTAATACTTAGAAAATTTCCAAGTGTTGAGCAATTTCTTGGATAGCGCACATGTGCAAGGTGAGGAGGGGCATTGATGATAGTTGTCATCAATTTTGGAGGACGATTAGATCCGAGTCATGATGCAGTTTGACACTATAAGTACTTTTAAATCCGAGTCATTATGTAATTTTATACTGTAAGTGCTTAGTCTAGAATATTCTTTGACTTGATCTAATATTTAAAGATCATCTGATCTTTTTTCATCTCTAGCTCTAGATGTCAAATGTGAACTAAATATATGCATGTCAAGGGTGTGTTTTGGAGGTAGGTTGTAAGGGACAAGCGAGTTCTACGGTCTTCAGAAATTAACTTTTTGTTGTCATATTGTCAGTAGCATGAAGGTTGTCCGGACATACACGAGATATCTGGCTGTGGAGAAATATTTTCTCGGAGTAAAGAAAAAAGTAGAATGTGAACTCTCACTATGAATCAAATTTTTATTCATCTTTTTTCTATTGTCACAGTATACACAAGATTTACAAACGAACTTCAAAGTTCGTGGTGTCAATCAACACTTCAAAACCAAGTCCTTGCCAGTTGGTTGGAAAGTAATAGAAATACTCTTCAAAAAGATATCCAAGCCATCCAAGACCGACCTCATTAGCAAAAGTTGTCTCCTCCCAAAAGTTACTAGAATCCGTTCACTACAAAACTTTACGGTAAAGTAAAAATACACGAAAGTATTTCCCCGCAATGTTTTTCCAGTTTGACCAAAATTGAATCTGAATGCTAACTACAAAGCCCTTGTTCTAAGCTTTCCAATGATATCAAACTTGTCTCCAGTGGACTCCTCGAGAAAGTTACGCTTTCTCAAAGTAACTCCTATAGAGAAAGGTTGCAGAAAAGTGAAAACGTACGGAAGTACTTTTTCGTAAACTTCTTTAAGTCTCTTCCTTAACAGAAACTTTAAACACCCATAAGTTTCTCTGTACAACTCCAAATGAAAATATTTAGGTTTATATGGAGAGCTCGTGAAGCCCTCTTCCCATCAAAACCAATTTCACTTTAAACCGAGCTTCCTAGGAGAAGTTACGACTTTCCAGAGATACATGACCCCTTTGAACTCAAAAACTTGACGGGAAGTGAAAACGGGCAAGAACGATTCTCTGCAAACTTCTCAACTCCGCCAACCTTAAAGAACATGATGTTACCCAACCCGGCCGCACCTAACCCAAATTCTCCATGTCAAAATTCACGTCGTTCATTGTATAGTCTTTCAGCGTCTGAACCCAAAAATGCCACTTTGCTCTCGGATGCTCACTTTTTATACTACTCGGCAGCACCCTGCCTAGGTCCACGTGTCACCGTCTGAAGAATCCAAGTGACAAGCATGGAGATAGACAAGTCAGACATGCAGCCAACCACCTCAACTCTAAATCCACGTCATTTCTTTCGTCTCATCATCAACTTAGTCAAGTCAGCAAAGATTTTGACATGTCACAATGTCCTACGCCACATCATCACAAAATACCATGTCAAAATTTTTTTACCAGATGTCAATCTCCCATGAACCACAGATTGCCATGTTAGCATTCCATCTACCACTCATCGAATGTCACGTCAACATGCGTGACAGCAGAAATCTTACATTTTCTTATCTCCGTAACGCTTTTCATGTAGCTCCATTCACATTGATCAAGAAAAGCAATTTTGACCTACTCAGCGAGCTCTATCCAATGGTGTAGTCAAATCCAAATTCTGAGCAAGTGCAAGTAAAGTCCGGTCCACGACACGACATCCATCTCTTCTAAACATACGCATCCTCTGGTATAAGTCAGAAGACAAACAAACGAGGAGTGGATCAGTGTCTCACACAACGTCTTCAGTTCTCCATCGATCTTCTTCATTATCATCATCCTCAATATCTTCAAATCTAAACTCGGCATCTAGATCCTCAAGATTCATAGCTCCTTCATGTCGCTTGAAGATTTTGACTCGTTTTCTTGCAGTCGGCACCTTAACCTTAGCTCCATCTAATTCTCGTAACCCATACGTAGCATTATCAAATACCTCGTCTATGACATACGGCCCAAACTACCTCGTTGAAAACTTGCATAAAGCACTATGCTGACTGTCTAGACTATTGTTATAGACAAGAACTTAGTCTCTTTTTTCATTCGCTCTAGACTTAGTCGATATCGCTCATCGAACCTGACCTTATTCGCAAGCAAGCCTCTCTTAACCTATCCAAAGTAACTTCTACATCCTCATTTCTTCGTTCTAGTTGTCAAATTCGTATCACTAGAACCTCCTCTCGTGTCTTTTTATCCTCCCAAGGTAACACGCTCCATGTAAGTATGTGTTCTTCAATCGACATGGTTGGTATTTGACCAGTCATTAGCTCTATAAGCATGTAACATGTCACATAACTATGGATAAGTTGATCAGGTCATAAAGCGATGGTCATTCCTTAGGTTGCAAGTCTTTACTAACGCCTTCACGATAGATGGATGTCCATGTTCGCTCTTAGCATTTCCGTTTGCGTCCAACTCCCCTCGATCATCCATTATCTTCCCCATATGCTCTCATAATGACAAATAACCTCTTCTAGAAGAAATTAACATACTCTTTCAGTTGACTTTGTTTGAAGCAATCTTCCTACGACCTGATTCGACAAATCCTCCCGAGCAAGTATTCATATTTGTCAAATCCTACTGACATCATCACCAAGTCCACTATCCACTTGAAGTGAATCACCAACGGATCAGTTGGATGTAGCCGTCTCGATGTCAGATTTTTGAGTACATTTGATAAGTCAAGCTAGATTCTATGAAAGAAACTATGTCTAAATATATGTTCTTCCATCAGTTTCTCTCCTTCAGCTTAGTAAAGGTGACCCAAATTCCTCGGTGTTCTATCCATAAGCTTCCATGAAATTCCATCAATAGCTTTTGCTGATCCTCCCTCGTGCAAATCACTGACCTTGGCATCTCGCATGTCTACTTTGATCTCTTCCATAGGAATCCACCTTGCAACAAGTAGTTATAGGTCTTCCTTCGAATCTTGCGAAACTCCTCGTTAGTCCATTGTTCTCATCTTGACAACGTACTTCAATATCTCATGATATCTAGTATCTCTCTCTTGTATAACCTTGTTGCAAACAACTCATCCTCCCTCCTTATACGTGCTATAGCGTAGAACTTAACATCTACATCTTCCATTTCATCGACCATGTCATCCTCATTGTACCTAATCCGTGATAACATATTCGTTACTCGGTTATCTTTTTTGATAATATGTCTAAACTTTGGATTTAGAGACTTGATATATGCGATCCATCTCAACATTGAATGTCAGGAATTGTACAATTCGTAATCACTCCTGCAATGGTAAACAATATGTCTCAACTACCACCGACGCTCTGATTCAAATATTCCTTCTCGGTCTTCATACCTGAAACAATAACCCATAGTTCTCATTTCACCTGCGGATACGCTTGTTGACAAACGCTCAACACTGGCTCCAAATCGCACGGCAACCTGTATCTGTTATGTCATCTGGATCAACAACCCACCCAACAACAATCGGACTCGTATCTACTATAAGTATCATTGATCTTCCATCCTTATAATAGATCATTCTCAACACTAGAGGTGACGATAGTAATACCTTCAACATATGTACTATCTTCGTGTGCTCTTTTTTCTATTGAAACCTATGGCCTTTGCATTGTAGCCCATATAATGGATTCGCTACATGAGAATAATGTGGATTTCATATATGATAAAACACGCAAGCATCTAGAAATTGTCGTACTTCTGTCAAAGAGTTATAGATCTCTTTCATCCTCCCAATAGCGTCAACTTTACTTAGATCAAGTCTACGTCCATGTGACCCACATAAGTGATCCACTCTTACAACCTCCCTATACCAAACATAGACTTTGTTCCTGAAAGCATGAGAAACTATATTTGAGCCGAGTTAAGATTTTTTCACAATCCTTGATGTGGCCGACACGTATCGTCGATACCTCTTATGATCTAACGCTTCATTTCTTTCGTCTTCTCTACATCGTTTGATCGGCATATTGTCTAAAAACAACATTGTCTTCTCGAGGATGAAATCTCTCAAGATGCTGTTCATCCCATTCATCATGTGAGCTATTGAGTTAGTAACATCTTGTGACAACGTGTACGTTTGAACTAATCCTAATGATGTGCGCATCGTTGTCACTTCCTTATTCACCTCCACCAACTAAAACTGGTCATATCCAGAGTAAAGATCATCCATCAAATATATTGCTCGTCCTGCAAATGCTTCGACAAATTCATCCACGATTGACCATACCCTTGCATTATTGATTGTAACTGCTTTCACCGGCTACATGTCTTGGATGAACGTAATGGTCCATTCTTCTTCGACACCCTAAATCATCGACTTGAATACGGTGCGAAGATGACTCCAAGATTCTCATCCTCATTTTCTCCTTCAACAAATCCACTAGATGTGGATTTGTTGAAGGAAAGCTCTTGGTACAAGAACTGATCTTAAGTTCCAAAGCACGTGTAGAACCGTAAAGATGACCATCTGTGTCACAACGTACGGATCTACGCATCTTATTCTGTGAGGTTCAAAGACAAATTCTTTCCCATGTCGAGAAATCATTTTCTTAAAACACAACACCTCTCTTGCCGACAGCGAACCATCCGTCCCAAGCTTAAGTTCTTTGAGAATTGTTTTTGAAAACTTATGTCCTATCTTCCTTGGATCCCACAAACCTCTCTCTCTTGAAGTTCGTTCTACTTGCCCATTTGAATCTTTGGATAAAGCTCTAGTTATCATCTTCACCTTCTTGTCCTTCGTCTTGAACTTCATCTCCACTCAAAATTCTGGTGCTCGAAATGCTTCCATCGTGAGATACAACTCCCTTGAGTGAATTGATACAATCTTACCACCGTCCCTTGATCTGATAGACATGATATCTCACAACGGATCTTCCAGCCCATCTTCCTCAAAAATCTCAGAAATCATCTCATCCTCATCCAATTCTCCTAACCTTTGCAACTCTAACTCAATCCCATGAAAGTTTAAGAGATCGAGGAGAGAAGACGTCCTCAGATCAAGAAAAGAGCAACTCATGAAGTTGGAAGAGACTCGAGTGATAGCAATGATCTAGATGGAACTAGCTCAAACATATCCAAAGAAGAGTTACGACAAATGATTGGACAAGAGGGAGGTAAAATCTTTCAAGTTTGAGACTGCGTAATGTTGTATGATGCTATCAGATTGAAGAGGGCTAGGAAGAAGTTTCCTCTTAGATATTTTGGTCTTTTTGTTGTAGATAAGGTGTGGAGCAACTTCACGTATGATCTTCAAGAGTTGGGAGGAAGGAGATTCGATCGGATCAATCACGACAAGTTGAAGTTGTTTCATCGACGAAAGTTCTCTCTTCATTCTAAGGACAAAGCGAAAATTTAGTCTGGGAGTAAAATGTAACGACTTATGTTACAAAAAGAAAGTTTATTTATTAGTAACTAAGTGTGGATAATATTTATTTGCTACCCAAGTAATTTTAAGGAGGTATTAAGTTAGTCATGACTAGCTAAAGTTAATTATGGTTAAACTTAGCTGTATTTTTGAACAGAATTCAGATATTTCTTAAATAGTGAATATTACTATCTTGTCATCTTGTTTAAAGATAAAAAGGAGATGGAAAATATCTCTTATCTCTTTTTTGACTTGATATTAGTGGTGAGACTTAAGTTATTGACTTTATGGGCATTAAAAACAAGAAGAGATTCCACATGTCATCTTTTTAGTGGGTCCTAGTGTAGAAGGAGACAGAAATTTGAGATTTCTTGAGAATGATCTAGAATCCTTCTAGAAGTTGTTGACTTCGAAGGAATAATGTGAAAAGGTAAGAAGCTTATGTGATTAATGCTTTTATCTTAGATAATATCTTAGTAAAACTCAATAAAAATAATTACAGTTGAGTTACTAGAGGGTACCAAAGTAAAAACCTAGAATGTATAAATAGAGGAGTAGAGAAGAGCTCCTCATCCTTGTTTTTCATCATCGTAACGACATTTGAGCAATAGAGAGAGAGCGTGAGATTTTAGAATGTGAAAACTTGAGAAATGTCGTTAGAATGAAGAAATTTAGTTTATAAGTCATGGGTTTGTGAAGGACTGAACTTAGCATTTTTCTCTTCAAGTTAATGGTGTGCTTCCATCAAAGTCCTCAGAGGTGCCTTTGAGTGAGAGACATGTCCGACAAGTTGCAGACTGATCAATAACTATCGTGGAGGTCGAGAGAACAGGAGGTAGTTGATCGATAGGACCACGTAGGATTTACAGCTCTGTGTCGATAGATCATCTTTCTTTCTTGTAAAGATATTTCGACATTATGTTGATCTCCGATCTATGGTCGATCAACGCAACGATGGAGTCCTCCAAGTCTCTTATCTTCACAAGTGTTTCAATAGTCGTGCAAGTCCAATGACTACGGTTGTAGTGACTCGAGCTTTGTTGCACGACATCCTCTTCATCCTCAAATGCACCCTTCGACTTCGATCCTTATCCTCCTATGTTGATTTTGCATTGCATTTGAGGAGATCTCTCTCCTCGTCTAGAGATATTCTTGTATCAAGAGCACATGTAAGAACTGCATCTCCTATGATCTAACACTTTTGTTCAATGATGTCAATGATGACATCAAGAAACTCTCATTTGCAATTCCCAACACCTCTCTCAAGGTATATTGTACCTTGGCATTAAGAATGCGTTCTTCCAAAACATCCTTCACATCTATAGCAGCCTCGATGTCTAATTGTAACTTGTATGCAGTCGGTTTTTCATTCTCTTGTGGTTGCTTTTTTCTTTCTCCTTTGATGGAGAAGGAGCATCTTCATCGGTAGATCTCGAGCTGCACTCTCCGAGTTTCTTGTCGAGACTTAACTCCTTGAGTCTATCTCTTTGAAGAGATTCCTTGTTTAGCATCTTTCGTTGGACACCTCATTTTCTCATTGACTAAAGTCTCATGTTGACTCTTCGTGATGTACGCATGAATAAATAATGAATCAACTGGACCTTCCAATCCAATAGTCTCTCGAATGGTTGTAATATTTTTGAATAATATCTCCCGTGGCATTTTCTCTTTTTCTATGACATAGAGATGACCGATGATCAATGCTCGGCTCTACGTTGTCGAGGTGAGAGTTTTCTTGGGAAGGGTAGAACCTTCTGGCTGTGTTATGACCGTGAAGGCTGTGATATGTTTACTCAAGGAAGCACTAGGCTTCTAGCTGTGGTTGGTTTACTCAAAGGATAGGCTTCAGGTTACAAGGTGACACTGTAAAACACTCATACATGTCTCTTGGCTCTTCTGATATGTTCAGGAAGCAAAGTTCAGGCTTAACTAGCAATGATAAGATCAGACAGCGAACTTTGACACTCAGGATTGAGAAATATGTGAAGGTTTAGATTTCTAAACTTTTCCTACATGTAAAAGAGGCCCCACTGAGCACACTTACGAAGTTTCAGCTTGAGACCAAATTCTGGCACAAAGATATGGACAGAAAAGTTCTGGGCAAAGATATTGCGGCAATTTCTGATACTCAGACAGCTATTTCGACCTACAACAGAAAATTCGCTCGATCACTTTCAAAGATTCTTACAGGATTTGAAGTCTGCAGGATGCTGAACACCCTTGTGAAATTAGGACTCCTGATTGTACACCGTTCTCAAGATCTCGTTCTCTGAAGTTGCTGCTCGAGATTGAGAGCTTTTCAGACCCCCTCTGCTTCAGCGGTCTCCCTGAATTGCTCACTCATTCAAATGACTTGAAAATTTTGGACAGTCGTAGCCCCGCTGACAGTGAACGCAACCACGAAGGTTTGAACCGATTTCCTCGATTCTGCTGCAATTGACACTGAAAATCCCAAATCCAACAAAAGTGATGCAATTCTGACTCAACTCGAACTTCAAATTGGCATAACTACTTGTTTATTGATCCAAATCGATCAAGAATTTCACTGATAGTGTTTGTCACGACGAACTCTATCTTCTTGTGCTCTCAGATTTCGCAGTGTCCTCACCAAATGCTCGAACTCTCCTTTAGACCTTTGTTTCTAAATTTAGAGTTTTACAAAAGACAAAAACGGATCAATGGGAGTTCATAGCTCCACTTGGCTGTCCTCTAGTGCCCTAATCCACGTGGTAACTTAACTTCACTCATAGGCTACCACGTAAGCCCCCCTAAAGTACCAACATAAATCTTAAACTACCTAAAATGACACGCAACCATGAAAGATAACTTAAACCCGCTAGAAAGCGTGCATGGGCAACAAGTAAGTACAACCCATGAGTTTAAAAATCTATGGACATGGTAAAGAATCTACTATGACTCAAAATACATAATTTCCTCGAGAATCAACTGCTCTGAGGTCCTAACTTCACTCAGAGAGGCTAACTCCTGGTTGAGAAGTGAATCATTTACTATGTGAAATGATTCACATCACGACATCCACCCCCTCCAAACATGCACATCCTCCGACATGTGCCAACTTCTTCAGTCTTCTACTTGTTCTCCATCATCGTCACTCTCCTCACATCATCGTCACTCTCCATAACGAGCAAAGAACTCCTTCACCTCTACGCCTCTCAACTCGCCTCTATCTGCACGTAATCTCCCAACAAATCCATAGCGACAGATGATGTCTTCAAGCACGAACTTGCATATGTTCTCTGTAGTCTTCGTTCGTAATGCTCGTCCCTCCACATAGTTGGAAAGATCCTCTCGAGCCAACACCAAATAACGCATCCTCCATAACCCCGGTGGCATCATCACAAGATCAAAAACCCATTGAAAATGGATACTAGGTGGATAAGTAGGTACAAGTCCATCTCTGTAATGGACCTTAGAGTAGAACTGACAGTGCAGACACGACCCAACAAAGTCCACCACGTCTTGATATAAACCCTTCCACCAGTAACGCTCCTTCATCTTCGTGTAAGTAGCCCATACTCCACGATGTCCAGCCCATAAGGTATCATGAAACTCCTTCAGCAGATTAAGCTTTGTCGGTTGATCATCCACCACTCTAGCAAGCATTCCATCTCTTCTCTTCGGACGTTTCCGCAAATAACCTTCACGTAGAAGGTAACTGTATGTCTTCCGTCTGATCTCCTTGAACTCTGTATCACTCCATCCCTCTCGTCTACAGAATGAACTCAGATAGAATCCAATATCACGAAACTTTTCTGTGTAGAACTCCTCGTTAAACGATAGTGGTTCCAAGTCTGAAGTCTGCTGACCAACTTGGCACCAAACGTCTTTCTTCTCTTCATCCTCCACCTCTGCAAACATCTCATCCTCATCTGTATAACGAGCCATACAATATATCTGCAACTAGATTGTCCTTTCCTGCTATATGCTTTAGCTCAGGATTCAGACTCTGGACATAAGCAATCCATCGCAGCATTGCTATGTCTGGTGTATTGTAGTTTGCTATCATATCCAACAAAGGCAAACAATCTGTTTCTAATATCACATAGGCTCCTATCAAGAACTCTCGATCTACCTTCATAGCAGTAACAGCTCTCCACAACTCACGCTTCACTTGAGGATAGTTACGTTGTCTATCTGTTAAGATCCGAGCTCCAAACATTGAAACAAACCGCACACCTTCTGCATCTTCTTGACCAACCGTCCATCCAATTGCCTTTGGACTCGTATCAACAGTCAATACCACAGGTCTCTCGCTCTCGTAGTTAAGCCTCCTTAGTATAGGTGGAGACTTCAGAATCCCCTTCTGCTGCTCCATCATCTCGTGATGTTCTTGCCGCCAAGTAAACCTCTTTTTCTTTCTCAGAAGTGCATACAGAGGCTCGACAATGTGTGCACACGAAAGAACACACAAGCTCATAAGAACCGTCGAACCTCAGTGATGTTGGTGCAGTCAGCTATCCTTGCTATAACATCTACCTTCTCTGGGTTCGGACGTCTTCCAAAAGTATCACACAGATGACTTACCACCACAATCTCTGACATCCCAAAGCGAGATTTGGTACCTGAGATGTACCTCCTCCAAACGCATTAGAATCTTCTCCACATCTAGAATGTGATCTGCAACGAACTTTCTGTATCCATCAGAAGTCACAGCTTCGTCTCTGTCTTCCATCGAACAGCCTTTCATGGGAATATCATCCAGAAACGGGATAGTGACCTCAGGTACAAACTCTCGTAACACCTTATGCATCACATTCTGCATATGAGCTACTGAGTTTGTCGCACCTTGAGGAAGAGTACACACATTCGCATCAATTCCAACGGTGTACGCATGCTAGTCAAGTCTCAACTCTCCAAAGCAAGCTGAAACTGATCATAATCTGAAAATAGATCTCCAATAGAATAGATTGACCTCCCAGCAAACGTCTCAGCTACTTCATCAACCACAGGTCTTGTTTCGACAAATCGTGATGTTGTTGGCAGGCTGCAAGTCTTGGATGAACCATAGAGCTCCTATCTTCTTAGGTATTGAATCATCGGCTAGAGTACGAAGCCATAGATGGTTCAAGAATACCCATTCGTATCTTCTCCTTCAGCAACTCAGTGACCTTCGGTAGTAAGGCACGAGAGACTAGAATCGGCTTCAAGTCCCAAGGTACATGAAGAATAGTGAAGATAACCATCGGAGATATCACACTAGGATCCACACAACCAATCTCCTCAATTGAGAAAGAAAATGCCTTATCATGACTAACTATCATCTTCTCGAAAGCTCATCTTTCCAGTTCAGTCAAGAAGCCACCTCCTCCTATCTGAAGCTGCTCGAGTGTCTCTTGAGTAAACTTATGTCTTACTTGTGTAGGATCTCTAAGCACAGGCTCAGCAGCCGCTAACTCCATCTGCTGCTGAGAATCAACAGGTAATTGGGTCGCCACAGGTCTCACCTTCCTCGCTACAGCTTTATACTTGGCGTGTACTTCTGCTTCTTGATGAGAGTCACACCAACAGACTGCATCCTTCCATCCATTCTCTAGTCTCGGATGAGGACGATATTGCAAGTACGAGACAATCTCCTCATAGACTTCATGAGAATGGATGAGGATCACCACCCTACCTCCCATCTGCTCCATCAACCTATCTACATCATCCAGCCAACGAACAAAAGACTGTATACCTCCAAACTCCTCATAAACACCAGAAATTGTCTCTTCTTCCTTTAGAACGTCTATACATCGTAGATTTGCTGCGTACTTCTCCATCTATCTTCTACTCTTCTCAATCAAATCCTCTACTCGTGTAAACTCACTCCAATCATCAGAACTGAAAGTCATCAAACCAGATCTCCAACTATGTACAGTATAACTACTCTTTGAATCTTGAGCAGCCTCATCACCAGCCTCCTGTGATCTCTCAGGCTGCTCAAGCAGGATCATAGCAGCAATAGATCCTTCACTCTTGCTATCTCGTCCTACAAGAGTGGTTTCACAAAACCCTTACTCCTACAAATAGGAGAATCTCTCAAAGTTTGTCGGTTTCTTCCGTGGTTCGTACGAACGGTCAAAAACTGCACAGAACGGTCTATCATCTGGACTACGGATCCTAGCATAATGAGATCCATCATCCATCACTTTGGTCTCCATTCGAACCGCACTGATTTTAAGACTGACCAAGAATCACAAGATATGAAGCAGAAGATTGCATGAAGAAGTGCTGATCTACATCCACATCACCTATCTTCACCTTCACGTTAGGACAAGCGCCGTATAGCTCACCTTTCTGGTTGTTTGCAGCACGTAACACCCAACCATGGTTCAGCTCGATAGACCACTGACCTCTCTCATACACCTCCCGTGACATGATATCAGATCCATGATCAACTAAAGCAGCAACAAGTTCAGGTAAACTTCCAAGACAAACTCGTGTAGAAGTCGTATCACGAGCCCAATGTCTCTTTCTGAAGTCACTATCAGTAGCTGGACTCTCCTCGTCAGCTTCCTCATCGTCAAACTCAATGATATTGGTACTAGCAACTAACGCTTCTTGCTGGTAGCCCTGGTCATCAATCTCCTAGAAATGTACCTTTCCGAATTCTGCATCATTCAGAGAAACTCCTACTGCATCTATCATCTGATTTTCAACTTGCTCGGACATCACATGTCTCTTGCGCTTGATGATGTCGATGATCAGTTCGTGAAACTCCCTCTTTGCAATACCAAGAACTTCTCGAAGAGAAAACTCGATTCGTGCATCCAGTATCCTCTGCTCCAAGATGCTTTTCAGATCAGTAGAAGTTTCAATATCAGCCATCAACTTGTAGGTCGATCCTTTCTCCCTCTCTTGGGCAGTGAACCTCCTTCTAGACGTCGTTGGCTCTTGCTGAGACCTCTGCACATCCTCCATCGGACCTGGTGCAGGTGGAGGAGCTTGAGAAGTAGAGGGGATGTCCTCTAGAGGAGCTGCTCGCCTCCTGGTGACTCTTCGTCTATCTCCAATCTCCTCAGAACTCCAGTATCAAGTTCAGAGGCTTCTCGTCGCCTCTTTTCCTCCATAGAAGCATCCTGCCAGTGAACGTGTCTATCTACATCCAAGAATGCTCTGATAGAAGCAGCGTCTACAGAATCTCCTCACCCTGTGACCTTACGAATAGACTCGGCTCCTCTCTTCAATATCTCAGAGGGAACTGGAGCCACACTCTTCTCAGTAGTCTTATCTAGCAATGTAGGACTAGAAGAGACTTCAATATGTCCAGCATATACATCAGAATTTATCAATGGTGCCATCAACGCAGTTGCCGTTGCAGCTGCAACAATCTAAGGTAGACTCCTCATGCCTCCTTGCCCAAACGGCGTGCTCAACGGCTCTCCAGTAGAAGAAAGGTGCAGCCTACCGTTCTGATAGCGAACCACGCCATCTCGCAAAGCAACTGTGAGCTCCTGACAATCTCCTCGAAAATGATCAGGACTGTCACACCAAATACATCTACGAACAGGAGCACCTCCTGGACGTGCAACAGTAGGCGTAGGTGGCTGCTCTCTCTGCAATCCAGCTAGCTCTACCTTCAGCTCTCGCATCTGCCGAATAAGTTCTTCAATCTGATTCTGCTGATCATGGTTCTCTGCAAGTCTCTGAACAGGTGTCTTTGGTGCATGAGCTGACAGAACTGGCATCAAAGGAACTGCAGCCGAGACAACAGATCTGGGAGCAAGAGCCAAAGGCTGCTGTACTTGAGGAGCAGCATAAGGTTGAGTGACCACTTCTGCAAGTGGACGTCCTCCCACAGCTACTCTTCCCCTCCTCTGCCTCGTCAGTACAACCACAACATCCTCAACTCTCCCCCAATCCATAGTAACACCTCCTTCAGTCGATCGATCTGCTAACATGAAGCATAATCTATTTGTCGTAACATCATCGGTAGCTTGCAGGAAAAGCTCTATTCTCCTAGCATCTAAGGTTATGCGCTCAAGAGTTGAAAGTTGTCGGTATTTCTGATCAAACTCTCTCAGCAACTCATTCAGGCTCATCATACGAAGATCGCTCAAAACTCATCCAGATTCCAAGGTTTCTTCTCTGTACATCCCTAACTTGGTCCCACAACTCAAGAATGACAGCTAACTCAAAACTTGCTATCATCTTAGCATCAGTAACTCTAACCAGCTCCATCTCTCCTCTATACTCACGTAGATATCTAGAAATATCTCTTCCTTAAAACCTTCCACACCTATTCACTATCGCTTGCAAAGCCTTGGTGGATTTTAACTCACCCCCTCCAATGATCGGATGCTGTTGGACCAAGACCGCAAGCGTCTTCAGAATCTCAGCCGTATCCAGACCAGATGCAGATGTTGCTGTAGTCGTTGGTGCTACAGAAGGTGCTGCAGTAGACATAGATGCAGCAGCCGTAGAAGTAGCAGCAGCAGCGCCTTTGTGATCCATCTCTTCTCCTTGTAGCAAGTCAACCTTCTCAATCAATCACCCCAAGAGCTCTCAGTGGAAGCAGCAAAAGAGAGCATAAGCTTCTTGATGATAAGAGCACCTTTGGGGTTGGTTAGGATGTGTATCTTATCACAGAGAGCTATTAACTCGGTAGCACACATGATGAACAAGATGAACAGAGTTCTAAGGAACTTCATCTTTGAGAAGACAATGTTGTTCTTGGATGACATTCTCATCAAAAGATGTAAGGAGGATGAGAAAGATGAAGCATTAGATCAGAGAGGTTGTCATCGATCACATCACAGACTGTGAAAAGATCTTATCTCGACTTGAGGAGTTCATCTCTTGCTGTCAGGTGTGAAATGTACATTTGAGTTAGAGAAGTTTTGATCGTTGTCATTAGTGTGGATCGTTTGATCTGAAGCCAGATCCAAACAAAGTGGATGTGATTGGGAGGATGAAGGAGATTTGCAACTCTTTGATAGAAGTTAGAAGATCTTTGGGTGCATGTGTATTCTATCGCGTTTGGATTCCTCACTATGCGAATGTGGCGGATCCATAATATGAGTTGTTGCACAAGGGTCACAAGTTCAGATGGAAAGAAGAGCATATCGAAGCAGTATGGAAGTTGAAGTCCTTACTGTCATCTCTTCCAGTTTTGATAAGGATTGACTACAAGATGCCAGGCCAGTGGTTCTTACTGTAGATACAAATTCGATTGCAATTGGATGAGCAGTAGGACAGGATGATGAGGATGGAAACAGATTTGCAATTAGATTTAGAGTGAAGGTGTTAAGTGCTCGTCAACATGCCTACTCGCAAGTGAAAAGAGAACTATGAAATATTGTTTCAATCATGAAAATCAAGAAAGAGTATTTGAGTGAGACATCAGTGGTGGTTGAAACTGATTATCTGCTATTTTTAGAGATGATCACAAATTGTATGACTCTTGATATTGCGATGCTACAATAGATTGCATATATCAAGTCATTGAATCCGAAGTTTAGACATATAGTAAGAAAGAATAATCTGATGACAGATATGTTATCTCGAGCTCGATATGACGCGGAGGATGAAATGGTTGAAGATACTGACGACGTGGATGTAAAGTTCTTTTCGATTGCACACACAGGAAGTGAAAATGATTTATTTGTTGAAGAGTTGTATGATGATGAATTGTTTAACACGGGGAGATATCTTAGTACGTTGGTCAAGCAATCATGTCGAAGGAAGACTTACAACTTCATGTTGCAGGATGGGTTTCTTTGGAAGCGGTCAAATACCACTACGAGCGATTAGGGCGGGTTATTTTCCCAGCTCCTACATAGTCCTTGTTTTTCGTGTCCGACAAAGAAGATCAACAGAAGTTGCTTAGAATATTTCATGAGAGTCTTTGGCTTGGACATTGAGAGATTTCATCATAATATCTACAAGGATGATGCGCAGAGATACATGTGGTGCTTACTTAGACGTGCTAGACTTTACCTCGCTCGTCGATCTTCTCTCCTCAAGCCTCTTCAACCTGATCTAAAGATCCTTCATCCCATGCATTATGTCCTCAAGCTCAAAATCATCCCTTTTTGGAGTTGCATTTGGAGGTTGAATTTCATGTATTGGCATGATATGAATCATTGATATCATTCGAGGAGTAGGAGCCGGTGTAGTAATAGTTGCCATCATAAATTTTCTCATCGAGATCTTCTTGTGTCTCCATTCTCTCTTGGTAAGAAGTCTGATAGCTTTCTCAATATCTTTCCACTTAGTCGTCAATCCTTCTTCCTGTCCTTATCCTCGAGCAACTTTTCCTGCAACTTATCATCCGCTGTTGGAAGAAACAACTCGGTCTTGTTTGACTGCAACGTTAACTTCTCCAGTCGAGTAAGTCGAGAAAATTATTTCTCGAACTCTTGCAACAGCTCCATAGCTTGCAATCCTTGATTAGGTCTTTCAACTTATTCCAAGAATGATCTCTTGGTGATTTTATGTGAGTCCTCCAAGAAATACTTATCCTCAAAATTCCTCCTAATCCTTCTTAAAATTCTCCATGATGTTCTTCACATGTTACTAGATCTCGAACGTTGTCGTGTCATGGACCAGCTCCTACTTGACAATCCAAATTTGATGCTATGCATTATCGCTCCAAAGACATTCATAGGATTAAAAATGGACTTTTTACACAACTTTCGGATCTCCACTTTCATTGCACCAAGTGGTAGAGCTCATTGTTAGCTTCCCATGGGCATTCCATTTATCTCATTTTGACGCTTAATGACAAAGCTGTGAGATCCAAAAGATGAAAAAACCAAACTAGGTCTTAGCTTATCGAGTTGATTTGAAATTTGTGGTTCTTGGCGCTATACTAAAGGTCCAAGGATGCTGCTTGATCATTATATGTGAAACTTCACGTACTGTGAACTGATGTAAAAGGACAGCTTAAGGAGCTAGCTTATATCTGCAACATGTCACAGATATTTCAGAGGATTGGGAGGTCCATTGCATGCGCACAAGGTTTTATTGGGTTCAGATCTGTACATGCTACGCACTGGTTAAAACGGTTTGTGAAGAGGTGGATCATGGTGTGTGTTATGGAAGGAACTGAGACATAGGAAAAGAAAATTGGAGTGCTTCAGTGACATACGAAGAAGAGTTGGACCGTTCGAGCCGTTCTAGAGTCTAAACTTGTTGTCCTTGGATCCATTGGGATCAAAACATCGTGTTCTTCAGGAAATTGAACACGATATAAAGTTTCATTGGACGACTTGGGAGATGTGAGGGAAATTAACTTGCAGGGAGATGCTTACGTCAGATTTTTGTTTGCATGTGATCTGAGGTTGGGTTGTTCTTCGCGATCGGTGAGCTAAGCTCTTTGTTCTTGGTACTTATGTGATCAAGAGATCCTTATCTACGCATAGGAGAAGATCATACATAGATCATATTGTTATGGTGTGCGTGATCATTGAAGTTAAGCAGTAAGGGAACAATTTACGTCAATCTTTTGGATCGGAGTGCAAATCATGTAGCTAAAGATATAGAGAACATAACTCGACATCAAAAATCTAAACTGCATCACTGTCATCGCTCAGTATAAGACTAGTCCGGTGGTCAGATCACCTTAACACAAACGAGGGTCGTGAGTGCAAACCATGTAGCTATATAGAGAGAATTGTATCCAAAACCTGAAGTATGCACCAACCTGTAAGCGAAGAACTCAAAAAAATATCAATTGAGGACTTTCCTTTCTCCAAATGAACTTCAGATATGAATAGGGCCTACTCTCTTGACACCAACGGCACCAAGAACCTCCAAATCCAATCCCCAACAGCCAAGATATCTCCAACTTTCAAATCATAAGTGATCGAATCTCCAAAACTCCTCCTTGCGGGCTAAAATCACTCATATTATCCAAACGTATCGTGTGGTATGACATCAGTCTCCTCCCGTATGTAGATCTAATTACCTTGAACCCAACGATATCCCAAACAAGAAGTTTAGAGTTTGCAAAGTATGACCAAAAATTTGATCGTATGAAGTAAAAATCTGACGGTAGATCAATCACCTACGGCTCAGTCTCTCTGGCCACACCCAACACAACAATCCAACTCACGTGCATTCTCCTCTTATGCGCAAGTGAAGACTCCACCGTTCACGAAGAACAAAGCGCCCTTAGATCACAGATGAAAAAAAATTGATGAAAATTTTCTCCTTGCGAATCATTCTCTCTCACATCTCTCAAACTGACCAATGAAACTTCATAACGTCTTCAATTTCATGAAGAACTCGATGTTAAGATCATGAACAGATGGACCCATGGATAGCAAGTGTGGACTTTGAAATGACTTGAACGGTCCAACTCTCCTTCGTAGACAACTGAAGCACTCTAATCCTCTCTTCTTCCGTCTCAATTCTTCCTAGATGCAACACGATCCATCTCTACACAAACTGTTTTATCTTATGCGTCATATGCACAGATTTGAACCCAATAACACCTAGCGTGCATGCATTGGACCTCATAACCTCCCGAAACATCCATCACTAGATCACAAGTACAAGCTAGTCTTTTAAGCACCCCCGACGTGAAGTCTCCAGACTATGACCAAGCATGCCCCTTGCACCCTTAGTATAGCGTTAGGAACCGCAAATACCCAATCATCACCGACAAGCTAAAGCTTAACTTATTTTTTCCATCTTTCGAATCTCACAACTTCGTCATTAAGCGACCAAATGAAACAAATGAAGTGACCTTGGAAATGTTACAAAAAGCTCTACCACGTGATGGAATAAAAGTATAGATCTGAAAGTAGATCAAAAGTCACATTTCATGAACGTCTTTGGAGCAAAAATGTACAACTTTGAAATTCGACTTTCAAATAGAAGTCCGTCCACAACATGACATCGGCGTATTTTTGTATATAGAGATAAAAATTTCTTTCACCTTCACTCAAGGTGTAATTTGCCTTCACGTCAAGTCTACAGTCGACGTGAAAAAATATTTGCTTGAGGGACTGGGCTGGGACAAGAACATGCCAATTGGCAGAGAAGTATGTGTAAAATTGTTATCCAACAAGGGCTTGCATACCTCGCATACCTTGACCTTGGGATGGTAGATTACTATCTCAAAGATGAATGAGGAGCACCATCGTGTCACGCTGAAGAATATAACTAAGACCATGATCAACAACGATAGAGAACTTATGACGTTCTCTATCGTTCATCTATCTAAGAGTCGTCGGTATGAAAAATAAAGTCGAGCTAACCTACATGAATATCCTCCCACGAGCATTGCAGTTCAACACGTATAAATCTCGACATTCATTATCTAACACGTTTGCAGGATATCTTCGTGATATGCTTACTTCCAGAAAATACAGTGCATCTCCGAGATGGTTGATGTAGACAAGGATACAGAAACTCAGATCAGATTCTCTTTGGAATTTGTTCCTCAAGCCGCACGACATTACACCGAAAGACATTGAGAACATATTTTTGAGAACATATTTTTCTTTAGGAAAAACAGATGATGCCCACATCGCAATCACAAATACTTCGGTAACGAGAGCGAGGGCACAAAAAGCAGAGGATGGCAATGATGGAGAGGAAGCAGATTGGAGCACACCGAAGGACCTTCCGTGTAGAGAGCCACAATTCTCAGATGAGACGGAAATCACTGACAACTTATTAGAATTTTTCTCACTTATCGACGCATTTCTCAAGAGCGTTGGGTCCGAAAGAGATGTCCCTTTGCAAGATTAACCATAATCGATATATCCTACTAGTGAGCTACTAAAGAAAAACGATATGATATCTCTCTATACAAGTTTAACGACCGTCCATAGTAGGCACTAGACATTGCAAGACATAGAGCGGTAGCTCCCGTCTCGTACATAGAGCACTAGGTCCCGTGGAACATGTGTGTAGCATTCCACTGTACCGAAATCCTGCCTGCCAGCTTCCTTGCACTGTATCCATGCCTGGTGGTAGCATTCCCAAATAATTTTCCGTTGCACTATCCTAACGACTTGTCTAAAAAATGCATCCTTCACACACAGCGTAACTTTTCCAACCATGCAACTATGCAACTTCTGGCATCGTGCGACTGCACAGTATAACATACGTGCCGGTTTTTACCCCAGACGAAACCTATCGCAACGATAAATACTATGGCCGAAAAAAAGACAAGTTTACGGGACTCCCATAAGAACAAATTGCCGTGCGGAAGACCCAAACCACTCCGCCCCATTGGTCCCTTGCAGTTTATTTTCTCTGTCCGCCAAAACAAAAGAACCGAATGATGCTGAAACTCAAGCAGGGTGTATATATATACAACATGAGAATATATTAAAGTATATTAAGGTACGCAAGCCTGCATATAATATATATATATACAACCTGAGAATATATTCAGGTCTATTCAGGTAGACAAGCTTGCATAATCACTTCCTCCACGTTGAGATGGAAGAGATATTATGCATGCGCATTATTTTATGAGTTAATCTTTCCAAAAGGAAAGATTAATTCATAAATTAATATGTATTAAAAAATAAATTTTTTATTCAAAACTTTATTTATAGTAAAAACGATTACGTTTGAACTCACTGCCCTTATAGATTGTTGCTCCTCTCAGAGTCCATGTGTTAAGTTCAGCTAAGAACTAGTACAAATTGAGCTTTTTAGTTTAACAATTAAATTTAGATATTCAAATTTAGATTTATAGATTTAGATTGTATCTATGCAGGAAGCAAACATTGCACATGTTTGCTTACTGCATAGAGCACTTTTATAGATCTTAATTTTTTTATAAATATTTTACCAAAATAATCCTATACAGCGAATCATTTCCAAAAATTCCAAACTATCTTTCTTGTTGTACTTTTGTGTCTCTTGGTCCTACACTCATTAGCGATGCACTTATTGTCTCGTCCAGACCCAGAGCAATTACTGTAGTGGGAAACATGTTCCGTTGACGTAAGCTGTCTGTCTGTCACAAACGTTTGTCTGCCTACAGCTGATACTGTATCGTCAGCCAAGCTCTTTTATTTTGTCACTCGATCCACAAGCTGGTCTTGTGTAAACCAATCAGGCCTTGTCCTTTTTTCAGTGCTTTTTGGATCGCACAGCTGGTATATCCCTTGTGCTATAGCCCTTCGATATATCAGGGCATTGGCTGGAGTTCGACATAGCCTCATCGCTTATATTCCACTAGATATTATCAAGTTTGCTTTCAGATACATCCTCAGATGGAAAGCATGGGATCTGTTGCTCGAGCGAAGAGTAAAGAGGCCACATAACATAAGCATGCTCAGTAAAGAGGCCACATAATATATGCACGACCGACGACAGAACGATGACCCATTAGAACGTGAAATCCACAAGTCAGAAGTTTGAGACGGGAAGAAATTATTCATGTATTATATGTTAATTATACACAGTGATAACTGAACTCCAGACTGCCGGAAGAGAATTCTCGTAAAATACTAATATCATTATTACAAAAATATAAATATATCATTATTACTCTGAAGATTAAAAAGATAAAATGTGTCTAAAGCACACCAAGATTACATCTTATTCGTTCTTCATCCTCAATAATAAAAAGACATTGGGATACATGAAGTTAACTGAGCAAAGGTGATAATGCACTCTCTTAGAATATGCAATGCCATACAACATGAATTTCTGGAGAAGATATAAATGTCATGTGAGAAATTCGTACTAAGTTGATGGAGAAATCAAGTTTGTAAATGTTAAATCCACCTGGTGGTCCAGACTTAACCGATAATGAAAGCACGGAAAGATACGCTTTAAGAATTTCATTTCAGTGAAGCTGGTAAAGAATAATAAATAATTTATTGAAGTATTACCAAACCCGGGTTAGGTAATAAATTAAAACCTTGCATATTGGCCTGAAGGAGGTGAAATATGCACGGGTGCCTCATTTTTGTGAATGATGGAATGATACAGTGCAGATATATAACTAGATTCAGTATCCGTTTCAGTTTGCAGATACACAGCTGCCACTGATTTCTGTCAATCATTCAAAACATTTGTTATTTTATTTTTTAAATAAATTAAAAATTTCCAGTATAGTGGAGATCGTTCTTGAAAATTACACAGTTTGGTTTAAACCCCGAGTATGACTACCAGTGCTCCGGGTGATCCATGAGGCCTTATTTTACGGGTATGTTTTCAGAGAATTCGGAAATTTAACCTTTCTGCAAAAAATGCTTTTGTTGATCACGTTTTCACCTTAACTTGAAATATGTGAAATGAAGAATCAATTTAAAACTATTCACCAGCTTTACAAGTTATGATTCATCTCGAAACAAACTACTTAGTATTTACATAGAAATGTTAAAATAAAAATTTCTAAGTTTCTTGGAGCAAAAGAGAATCTCTTTTCATACTCAAAAAACATGTGAGGAAAAAAGAATATTTTCTTTCATGCTTATACTCGTACTCTAGGTTTGATCATGAAATATCCTCAGGCTTTCATATACCTAGATATTGAGTGTATAAAGTACTAAAACAGATATTACTGTGGGATGCGCTACTGTGGGATGTTGGAATAGTATCCTTTGTCTTAAATGAATATGTAATTGAACGTGAAATAATTCAACTTTTCTCCAAATAAAATAATAAATAAAATATTATAGATATAAAAAATTACCGAAATTTAATTTAGAACAACTGACTAGTCCTCTGCGTATTCTCATTACAGTCGAAAGCCTTGAAACACGAATAAGGATTACTCAGGTTTCGGATAAGAAGATATTTAGGAAATGCTTCTAGTACCAGATATCAAGACTTAGTTGGAACGCTGGAACAAACAGAGAAAATAGACAGAAGTAAGAATTCCACTAAGAATCCACTTGAAGTCTGAAAATAAGAAATCATAATGATTGTAGACAAAATTATATTCGTCACACAAAACCATGTCCATTTCGGTACAGATCAAAACTTTATAATATTTTCACATAAATTGTAAAATCAAAAGCTAAGAAACATTACATAGTGTTTTTTAGCTAACAGAAGTTGTGGAGCTGTCCAAGGACAACACTTGACCCTGCTTTTAACTCAGTATTTCAAAGACTTTACTCAAGAACTAGAATTCCTCTAGAAATCTAATCATGTCGTGATGATTCTTTAGCCAAGACAACTAAATTGTAGATAAACGGGTACATACGCTCAAGAACCTTATGCTTGCAGTAGAATGGAAAATCCATCAGGTCATTCTTCAAAGGAGGTACACGTTTTGTAAGTGTGAATAGCCACGATCGTTGTAGAATGCACAACTCGAGCAAGTTCATCATCTTAGTGGGCAACCAGTAAGTTGTCTAAATGGTTCAACCTTGTCACATTCTTGGGGATAACTTCCCTGGACTTCCCTGATCTATATAATTTCCCCGAACTAGTAAGAAGATCTCTTTTCTTTATCATGAATATTCACAGTAGCTGTCAATATTCATAAAAGAACTTAAAACGCATCACGACTGGGTTTGGTTCCTTCCTCAGTTGTCTGTATAGAGAACCTGTGTAGAGCTCGTGTAACAACAACACAAATTTGAAGAGTGCAGATGCATATGGTACAGACAGTCTTCACCACTCATGACACACAACTGAGATTTTCAAGTTTCATTATCTGACATTTACTACGAGATAACATAATAATATCTCGAGCTTGTTAATTCCGATACTTGACCGTGCAGTTCTAATATAGTCACCCTAGAACATGATCTGATGACATGAAGCTATCACCTCGTCTACTGGTCATCAGTAGTATCACCTGAGCTTCGATGTGCTAGTTACTGGATGAAAACGTTTTCCACCTCCATGAAGCAACTGTTCAGGGTCACTTGCAAACCATATGTGTTCGCGCCGCACATGCCATTATTGAAATAACTATTTATGATGTTTCTGAGGCATATCTCACAATCCTGATGGCTGATAACCCCGACTGGGGAACAGGATGCTACCCCGAATGCTGTACTAATATCATTGTTCGTATCACTAGCATCGTGCCATCTTCCAACACCCACATTAATATCCACTATCAGCTTCTCGAAGAGTACAAGCTTCTGCGTGCCGAAAGAAGAAACTTGTGGATCAAAGGTGAATGAACTGCAGGAATTCGAAACCAAAGTCATGTCTGGGTCAGCAACAGACGACGTGAGTAGAGAAGCAAGGGTGAAGAGCAACAAGCTGAACCTTGGCGCCATTGTGTCGAAGAATGCGTTGGATGGGAACTCGAACAGAACCTACCTGCACAATTCCAACAAGCTGTTAGATAAACACCTTTCTCTATCTGCGCACTGATTCAGAGAAACCATTCTGAACCTTGATTCAGAAACAATTACAACTAGTATTTTAGTGCAAACTCCGTTGATGAACTTTGACTGTAAGACTGAAAGACCCTTCCTCTACTGATCGTGTATCTCTTACTTGAATCAGAAAAAGAAGACAGAGAAGAACCCATATGACCATCTTTGCAAGATCATGAGCCTTACAGTGTAGTATATGTAAAGTTTAGCAAAATCAGAACACGACCAAACATGAACTGTGTTCGCGCTTTGAACCTTTCTTTTCTGCTATAATGCAGCTGCTCCCAAGGTTTCAGTATACCCCTTAACTCCTTCAGCAGCGAGCAAAGTGAGGAAGATCTCAGAGATTCATATGTCACACTGATACTGGTGCTGCTGCAAGTGTGCAGCGGGCCTGGAACACTACCTGCGAGCTCGAGTAGTGTTTGAGACTAGATTGTTGGAGCTGACTTATCCTTCATGAGTATTTATCATGTATGAATGAAGACCTCAGATGCACTAATCAACTGTGACGGCTGCGGTATTTAATTTTCAAGGTTCTAGACAGCACTTTTGGGCCCTACACAAACTCCGAAATGGACACTGCTGGCTGCAACATGAGACTGCTAAAACACACAAGGCCGGCACTAGAAGTCTAGAATCAGCAGACGGAACAAATGGTAGAGACAAAACATCATATGATGCACTCAGATAAAGCCTCGACCTTGGAACCCTTACAGCTTTCGGGACCGTATCTAGTCTGTTTCCTGTTTACATGGACAGGAAATTCAAGTTCGCATAACCTGTTATCATTGTTAGACGAGAGGGAGGGTATCACCTCTCTGTGTAGCATATCAATTCATGATCAAGAAGCAGTATGAACCGGTTAGTGCAACGGGAGTCATCACGTCAGGGAGCGGAATTAAGTCACTGTATGACGTTGTGCAGTTCTGCCGAGATTCCAGCGGTGATAACAACATAGGAAACAAAACAGGCCGAGCCGGCAACCACAAAAGGCGCCGAGAGGAGAAAATGCGAGTTGCGTTATGGCTAGACTGTTAAGTGCATCAGACTTGGACTGACGGAGAAGGCACGCTGAACGACTATTTAAGAGGCAAAAGCTAGTAGCAGTTTGATTAATAAGGAGGTTCAAAGCATCTCCCAGACTAACCAGGCCTGAGGCTCTGTAGTCTTGCTCTATGATGTTTAGCCGGTTCCCATGGAGGTTCAACATAGGTTCAGTGATCACATTGGCGATATTGATTACTGAACTTCATATACAGGAAGGTATTCTTCAAGCTCTCATTGCTTAATAGTAACACGTTCGCGAAAGCCGTTCGGATTCCAAAGGTGTGAAGTCGTCAACACTGATGGTCTCACATCCACGACATATTATTAACCTATCTCGTCGTTGGACACCGGATGTCAAGTGGCGTCTAGACTTTCCTATTAGGGGTGTCAATCGCTTTCGAGCTCGAGTAGTCTCTATGCTATCCTTTACACTCTTTTCCCTTTTCTCTGTATTTCGGAAATGCACATTTTCAACCCGAACTCACAACTGTACTTTATTTGCCGTAACTTCCCGTACGCTCCAGAAGCCGTCTTTCCTGTTCGTCCTCTAGAGAATCAAAGAAGAGGATGGGGGGTTTTCGAAGGGTTTTCCTCACTGCGAAGAAACCATCGATAAAAAACTTGTCCTTGTCGTTCATAGCCATTGTTTTTCTTGAGGAAACTAATGGAAGGCACAATCTTGCCTTCCTTCATCATATTTTGTGTCATGGTACGCTGGGGTAAGCAGGATTTGACCTCGGCTCTGAGTAAATCTCTGTACTCAAATGCACGAACACGTATTGATCAACAATTGTTGCAAACTGGGTACAAAAACCAGCCGTGGCTTCGAAGCTAGCTTCTCGGTCGGCATACCCTGCTTTCACCGTTTTCACTTTCGAGTTACATCTCTTCCGAACCATGGACTAACATCTGTCCAGGTTCATCATCTCCTTGGTCACATTAATGATTCTCTGTTTAGATACAAAAATACAAAATACAAAATACAAAAATCGATCGAAAGCAGAACTGTCCGATTCGTTAAGATTCGTTCGCTGCAAGCCAACTAAGGATTATAGAAGATTTAGATTATAGAGATTTAGACACACTTTATTGACCATGGTCGTATGAATAATAGAGTTGAAAGTTGAGAAACGGATAAGTACTGTGGTCATTACAGCAGGGTACTGCAGCAATTAAGTTCAGAAACGTGGATATTGTAGTCGTTTATCCCTCACCAAGCGGTTACAACACTACGGTAGGGAACTTGGACGAGTAGGAGATACATGTGGTTGTCTTCACAAATATGGACATCTCGGACCAAGACTGCAAATACATCGATAAGATTTTCCGTGCACTACATGGAAAGAAAGGAAAGATGGCAAAGAGCCTAGAAAATTCTCGGGTACGCGATTCTGAAGACTGCGGAAGAAATGAGTACAGCAGGGTAACAAACAATAGGAACATAAGATTTGCATGGCATACTGAAGAAAGCATAGATGACCATGGCGATAATGTCAAGGCCACTGTACTTCAGTTTCACTGCAAATGGCCACTTCACCACCGCTGTCTTAGGTCGTTTCCATCTTCGAATGAGATCATCAGCTCGGCCATGGGAACCGCAGGGCTCAGGGTTTAAGGCGAAGGTGAGTACGCTGGCAGAGGTAGAAGAAACCTGTCATTTTCGACTGGGGACTGCAAGTTTGGATTCTACAGAGTGATTGGGCAAGTTCGTAAGAATCTAAATAAGAGCAGGTCGCGGTGGGGCTTCGAGATGGGGGAGAAGTGAGAGCTTGCGATGGGATGAGAAGGAGGAAGGAGAAACAGGATTTGCAGGAGAGGGAGCTTCGGACAACGGCGGGGACAGAGATGAGGAGGACGATGACTATGACTCTGACGGTTACTAGCCTGAAGATAGATGATCGTGGGATTCTATACGAGGATGAGACCGAACTCGACGAATGGGAGTGGCCATGGTAGGGGTAATGAAAATGGATCCGGAAGAAGACGGGCAGATGGTTAGGGAAATGCGAGAGAAGTGCTATCAGAAGAAGTGATCGCCATGCTGCGGAGGAGACAAGTCCCTCAAGTAAGAGAAAAATTTAGAACAGTTGGTCGCTAGAGATATGCTATCAGCATCTGGTACATATTCAGTAGAAGAGGTTGTGACACGGCTGTGAAATATCTAGCAGATTCATTACTTTACGGAGACGAGTCGATGCAGCTGAGAGATGCCATTATCGAGTCTCAGAAGCAGCATCCTTAGGCCATCCGACAGTCTGCTGTTGAACCACCCACCAGGCGAGTGGCTACTCATCATGCTGGTGCTTGCCCACTTGGAAAGCCTTCGTGAAAGAAAATCTTTAGGTAAAAGTGGGTTTTGCTACCGAAACTCTTTCCGCATAAGTAAACATGCCTGCTCGGACGACAGTTTTGTCATCCCTCAGCGGAAAAGGAGATTCTGGGCACTCCGGACATTCTTCCTTCCAGTCCCATGTTCCCAAATTGCAGGGCGTGCAGGTCGCAGGGGAATCAATGAGCAGGGTCATGTGGTTAAAGTTCAAACCTCCTTTCGAAGGGCCCAGGACTGCTGTAAACTTCTCTTTGCAGGTTCGGACCCTATTGTGTCCCAGTTCACTGCAACCTATAGAATGGCATTGAATCTTTGGGCTGGAGGAATGGTCCGGAAAATAGAGGGTAAGCCTGAAATCGAAGAGCCCAAAACTGTCATCTTCGAACGACCTGTGAGTCAGGAACGGGAGTTGATTGAGCAAAGTTTTTGGGTGAAGTAACAGATGGCAACCTTTCCAGGTTCTCTTGAGGCGCTTGTATGCTTGTTATCGAGATTGTGCCAGAAAGCATTCAGCGGTATGCTGGGTCTTGCTTTGAAGGAGGAACAAAAGAATGTTATGGGCTACATATCCAAAGGCTCTGGAAAAGGTTCTAGGTCTGCTGTCTGAGGACATAAGTGGGTTCGTTCAAAGGTAAGCAGCAAGAGCTCTGAGTATCCTCCAACAGCAAGCGTGTATCGATCCATTCCTCAATTACTCAGAATCGCTGATTGGACGAGGTTCAGAGAAGTTAGATCAGGACAAGTAGGTGAATGCTCTCGAGGACTTCTTGAACAGGGCAAACGAGCTGCGGCAAGGGCATCAAGAGATCTTCTTTGTATGTTCCAATGGCCAACGCTTAATCTGCGCTCTATTAAAGTTTTGTCCATTATTCTTCTGCTGAGTGGGGCTAGGCTCAAGTATGGCAAGGCAAGAAAACCATGGAAACAGCTAACCGGAGTCGTAACTCATTTCTTTGCAAAACTATGTTAAAAAACGGAGGGCTATGCAAATCCTCGTTCACCTGACAGTTTTAAGTCTTAAGTCTACAGGATGTCGTGACGTCTCGTGTCGCCATCATCTGGCTTCATGAATTTTTAGTAGAACCAGGTGAGAGTAAACCCCCTTACGGGAAAAAGGTACTAAAGATACATTTTATTGGCGTGCAGGTTCCTACCCTTTTCTAGGATGAAGCCCACTCACGACTGTCAAGGAGCTGTGGAACAGTTGGACAGAGCAGCACACATTTGCTCCAGAGCCCAGGCAAGTACTTGTCATGGCAAGAGAGAAGGGTGTTGAGATGTGCAAGGAGCCCTTGTAGATCTAAACAGAGCCTTGGGGATCCGGATCTCAAGGAATGATGATAAAATCTTGACACATAGAATATCGTGTTTAGGTGACAAGTTAGGTGCTCGTGCAGACGCTGAGAAAGCAGTCAATTATCATTCGCTACTCTTATCTAGGAATGCAACTCAGGAGTAGAGGAAGAAAGTAGCAACGGATATATGGGAGAGACCATCTGTAAGGTTTGTCATGAAGTAAACAATTCAGGAATAGAGCTGATAGCTGCAAGGCAACGACTTTGTTTAGCTATAAATTCAAATACTACTTGAAAATCCGCGATGTTTACAGTCTGCCAGTCAAGGCTTCTGACTTTACTGTGATTTGAGACACCAGTAGAGTGTGTCTACTCAAGTACATAAGAGATGTGAAAAATGGTAAATTTTCTTAGATATTTGTAATTAAAAACTTTTAATGAAGAGAAATTCAACTTGTTCATGTGTGCATTTAAGGGTCTAGTGACATAGCGGAAAACAGAGGTAGCAGAGAGTGTCCATGTAACTCAAAGCATTTGGGTAAATAATATGCATGCTCCATGAACTTCTAGGAACTTGTGCTCTTGCTGTTAACGGGGAAATATATAAGTGTTAAATAAAAATTATATATTAAATAAATAAAAGTAATAAAAGTATTTTATAAATGTAAACTATTAGTGCTTTGAAACGCAGGATACGTAAACCATAAAGCTTGAGTAGATTGCATAGCTTCTAAAGTTACAAGCTCGGGAACTTGTAACTATTTATATATTAATTTAATGTGACAATTAGATAATAAATTAAACGTCTGGATATTTATCTCTTCCATCGAAAAATAGAGGAGATGAATATGCATGGTGTTGGATATATAAACCATAAAACCTGAGTAGACTGCATCGCTTTCTAAAGGTACAAGCTCGGGAACCTGTAGCTATTTATATATTAATTTAATACCTTTAGAAAAAACTCAGGAACCTGTAGCTATTTATATATTAATTTAATGACGAGGGTAAGGGAATAAATTAAGCCTCTGGATATTTGACACTTCCATAGAAAAATAGAGGAGGTGAATATGCATGGTGTTGGGAAATACATTCTGATTTATCTGAGTAGTATACTTGTCAGGAAATAATGTCAGGCAAAACTTTCTCCCGCTATACTCTGTTCCGGGCTAAACTAGAAAAACTAGGTCTGTTGGTGTAGACTCCAATATACATATTTACTAGTACTACTGGTTTACTTACACCAGTAGTGTTAGAATACCGTACGTAGTGTGAATACCCCTCTTAGCAGTAAGCAGTTCAGGCTTTTAGGATGGTGACCTTTCGTAAGGTCACCAAGGCCAAGACCCCAAGGTATATTATTCTGGCTGAAGGCCATTGTACATTATTGAGTATCTACTTACTTGGTTTTGCCTACACTCTCTTGAGGAGCTCTCTCCACACTCTCATACTGTCCTTATGCCGTGACTTAGAGTTTTACCTTAGTCTATTCTATTAGCAGTCCATTTCAAACATGGTATCAGAGCTTTGCATTGTTGATGCACTAGCACAATAGCATAGGCACTAGGTAGGCCTTCGGCCCTTAGGTGAGAGCAGTTGGAGGACGCTTCAGCTGTTGCGCGAAGGACGCTTCACGCACCCATATTCTGTACCTTCGCTAACAGAATTTCACCGTTCCAGCGATCAATCTGATACAAAATGTCTGCCCCCTTTGACACCAAAGGCTGGGCCAAGTTCGATGACACATACTTCACGCTGTGGAAGCACAAGACAATCTTGCGGCTCAGGGCCCATGGTGTTCTTGACATCGTGGAAGGGAACGTGCAGAGACCACGTGCCACGACACCCGGAGGTACTGCGGTACCCATCCCTCCCCTTGCTACCGGACCCGGTAGCATCGCAGATTGGGATCAACGTGACGTTAACGCACTCGCAGCGATCAACGAATGTTGCGAGAACAGCGTGGCAGGACATCTAATGTCCTGCGCCACATCGAACGATGCATGGTCCACCTTGACCAAACACTTTGCAGGTCAAGACATGGTGACCAAGATGCATTTGAGAGAGAAGTTGCGGGTTTTAAAGATGAAACCCAACGAGACTGTTACCCAACATGTCAACAACTTCAAGTCTCTCATCCAGCAGATGACTTCAGCTGGATTGATAATTGCCAACGAGGAGCAAGTCCTCGCGTTGATGGGCAGCATGCCCAACAACTACCATCTATTCTTGCAGACGATGAGAACGAACCCAAATCTCTCGCTACAGGACCTCATCACCTTCTTCATTCAAGAGGAAACGATCGGGCGCAAGCTATCGATGGAACCATCCACTGCCTTGTTTGCAGGTCGCCGGCAAGGAGGTCGCAATGGCAACAACCGGTGCAACAATGGTGGCAACCGACAAGGCGGTAACCAGCCACCGAAGAGACCGCCAGATCCTAACGAGAAATGTTTCCAGTGCAACAAGCCCGGGCACCGCATCGCTGAGTGCCCGGACAAGCCCAGCAGCAGTAACGAAAACTCGACTGCTGGTAACAAGAATAAGAACAAGAATCGCCGTTCTCAGAACAACAACGGCAACACTCGTCGGGTTTTGGTGACACAATGTTCGTCTGCAATCGTGCAGACAGCTGATCCTAACTGGTATGTGGACACGGGTGTCACACACCACATGGCGCACAATCGACGACAATTCGTCGAATACTCACCCGTCTCTGCTGAGAACACCGAAAATGATGCGATTCTACTCGGTGACAACACCACTATTCACGTTGCTGATTCTGGCATGGTGGAAGTGCGCCTGCTCAACGGTGAGCACGTGTACATACGTGACGTTCTTCACGTGCCCGCCTTGCAAAAGAATTTATTCTCAGCTCGGCAATTCGATGCCAATGGCGGCTGGTGCCTAATTGGCAACGGATTCTGTCACCTTGAAGACAGATTTGATCAAGTGCTTGCTCCCTGCCCCACCGTCGACGATCTCTACATGCTCGGCAATTCAATTTTGGTCGCTGACCAAACCGCGCTTGTAGCTACAGCTGGTAGGACTTCAGTAATCCACACACTACCACTTAGCCAGAGATCAGGACCGCGCTTGCGAGCTAGACCGCAATCTAATCAGCGGACTAGCACCTCACTATTCAACCGCAACATGCGCAGGATCCGCTTCTCACGGTCCAGGCCAAGCCCCGCCTCACAGAATGCGCACACCCAAGCAGAAATTCAGCCAAGTCGCTCACGGAATTTTCAAATCCCTAATTCGGAGCACTCTCTCACTAGAGAAGTCCCTATCACTCCACCAAATTCGGAGTTGTCTCACTTGGAAAATGAAGGCCCAAATTCAGTCTGCGCGGGGTCTACCCCCCTCACCATGACACCCCTTGGTCAATTTCCTGTTAGGACACCACCTCTTCCACGCGCGTCCACTGGCAGCACACGGATCGAGTCCATTGGGAGCACACCTCTTCACTCTACGCGGATCGATCCAAGTCCAACAAGTCCAACGTCCTTACTGGTCCCCGTCGATTGGGAAGACCCCGGAAACTTCCTCGCGCGTCCCCTGGTAAACGCGCCCCCACGCGGGCTAGACACCCCCGTGCTAATCGGAGATGGGGTCGGGGACCCCATCCGCGCATGGTGCGCACGGCGCGCAGGCGCCGGCACCCCGCAGCGTGCGGGGACACCTGAATTATCTCCGCACAGGGGATAACCCTTCCCCACACAGTGGGGATCTGGATGGAGATGGGGCCATCTCCCACATCATGGCACCCCCACATCGGGGGTGCCGCTCCCTCCCCACCCCGTCAGCAGAAGCAGCGATGCGGACTCCACGACGCTGCCCCTGCACCTACTAGCGCAACCCCCGCATCCCCCGAGTGGGGATGCGAGCGCCATATTCCCGCCGCCGTGGAGATATGATCATGGGGATGCGCATCCCCGCACGGAGGGGCCCGCAGGCCAACCCCCGCGGACTGCCCTGTTGGCAGTCCGTCCGGGGCCAGCCCCGACGGCCGTCCGTTCCCCACGGACGACCGTCCGTCCAGGGACCAGGGGGACGATCCCCCTAATAGGGACATTGTCCCCCAAGGTGGGACAGAGGGCCTTCTTGACCTCGTCCTTACAGTCCCTATTATGCTCACTTGGCTTCATCTCGGTTTCTCTTTGGCGAGCAGTCGGGTCCTTCCTTTTCTCGGCCTCGGTCTCCTCCGCATTTGTTGGCAGGCCTTCAGGGTTTCACATCTGGCAGTCGGACTCCTCCACCGACGCCACCTAGACCATGTGCCCTTGTTACTACGACGGGCGATCTCTCTACCCTGTGGCATCAGCGACTCGGCCATATCAACCATCATCGAGTTCATGAGCTGAGCCACCGCAGGTATGTTACCGGTCTACCCTCCTTCCCGCTCTCTGAGGATATTTGTCCAGCTTGTGCACACGGCAAGCATGCACGCACTAAATTCCCACGTGCTAGCTCCACTCGATCCACTCGTCCTCTAGCACTGGTCCATTCTGATATTAGTGGTCGCATCTCCTCTTGCACCTTTTCTGGCTATGAGTATTTCATCACCTTTATTGATGATTACTCGCGCTACACTGTCACTCGTCTTCTCTACGACTGTTTTGCTGCTTTCCGGGACTATCTAGCATTTGCTGAGCGCGCCACTGGTCAATCTCTCGTCACTTTGCGATCTGACAATGGCGGGGAATATCGTTCAGCTGCTTTTGACGCTTTCTGTCGCGAGCGTGGCATCCAGCGTCAATTCACAGTCCCTTACTCTCCTCAGCAGAATGGCGTCGCTGAACGTAAGAACCGCAGCTTGCTTGATGCTGTCCGTTCTATGCTCTACACTTCCAAGCTCATCAAGCCCTTCTGGGGTGAAGCAATCACTTGCGCCACTTTCCTCCAGAACCGGTGTCCGTCTAAGGCTATCCCGTCTATGACCACACCTTATGAACTCTGGCACTCCTATGCCTCCACAACACCTCGTCGACCCGATCTCTCCTTTCTACGCGTCTTTGGCTGTCGCGCTTTTTCCCAGGTCCCCGAGGTTGAGCGCACAAAGCTCGATGATCGCTCTCACGAGTGTATCTTCCTTGGCTATAGCGGCCAGAGTAAGGGTTATCGTCTCCAAAGAAAATCTGACGGTCATACCTTCACTTCTCGTGATGTCATCTTCGATGAGTCTTCTCCGACTCTCCCTCCCACATCCACCCCCTCTGCTGATCTCCCACTCACTCAAGCATCTCCTGAGACCGACGTCCATTTTTATCATACTGTGCCCGCTCCTTCAGCTGGCCCAGCTCATTTCTCGTTGGTCTCTCCCGGTTTCCCTTCAGTGGGAGTTCCTCTACCATCTCCTGTCAATCCAGCTCCAACCCCATCCGTTGGTCTTGGATCTGGAGGAGGAGTCCTAGCAGTTATGGCCCTAGCGGAGGAGTCACTAGCAGTACACAGTCCAGTGGGAGCAGTCGTCCTCCACGTTCTCATTCTTCAAGCACTCACTCTCCCCCTGCAGAGAACTTGAGTCCGCGCCATCCTTACCTTCGGCGCACATCACCACGCTTACCACGAGTTTCCGGCTCCACCCACAGCGAGTCCTCTCTTCCTCCATTGGATTTCCCACACCGCCTCCATTGAGACGATCAGCTCGACATTCAGTTCCTCCACAACGGAACCCAGATGAAGGCTACGACCCTTCATCGCTGATCCCGAAGTCTCGGAAGAACACCAAGCGTGCATTGATGGTAACTCTTAAACTAGTGCCAATGGAACCTGTTTCTTACACAGAAGCAGTATCTTCTCCTGATGCCGATCAGTGGAGAAGAGCAATAGAGGAGGAGCTAGATTCCCACGAATCTAACGGCACCTGGAAGCTCACCGACTTGCCACGAGGACGCCGACCATAACATGTAAGTGGACCTTTAAGTTAAAACTTAATACCGATGGGTCCATTGCTCGTTATAAGGCGAGACTAGTGGTTCTTGGTTTCACCTAGATCTACGGGTTGGACTACACAGAAACATTTTCCCCTGTAGTCCGCATTCAGTCAATACGGCTCATCCTTGCCATCTCAGCGCAGTATAATCTACATGTACATCAAATGGATGTTAAAACTGCATTTCTGAATGGAAAACTTAACGAGGAAATATACATGAGTGTTCCGGAAGGCGTGACTACAGCAAGGCGCAGTCAAGTATGCAGATTGCTCAAGACTCTCTACGGTCTTAAGCAATCATCAAGAGAATGGTACTTGATCATCGACAACTTCTTGCTTTCTCTTAGATTTGCTAAGTCCGGTGCAGACGGAAATGTTTACTACTTGCACCAGAAACAGCACTTCGTCATCCTTGCCCTCTACGTGGATGACACTGTGATTGCCAGCAGCAGTGAGGCTCTACTGTCTCACGTAAAAGGAAAATTGAGCTCGCGGTTCAGCATGACTGACATCGGTCCAGTCCATCATTGCCTTAGCATTGAGATTAACCGTGATCCATCTTCTGGCACTATCAGACTTAGTCAAACTTTGTATTTGACACAGAAACTATTTCAGTTTGGCTTACAGGACTGCAAACTTGTAAGCACCCCTCTAGTTACAGGTGAGAAACTGTCTTCGGATGACTCTCCCGTCACTGAGGATGAAAAGAAGCTATGCAATAGTTATCCTTATCAGAGTGCAGCCGGCTCTATTAATTGGGCTGCAGTATGTACTCGTCCTGATTTGTCTTATCCCATTAGTGTACTCTCCCAGTTCATGAGTAGTCCTGGACCTAAGCACATTGCCGCTATGAAGCGGATTTTTCGTTACATCAAAGGAACTTTAAATTTGTACCTTGAGTATGCTCACTCACCCCAGCCTTACTCTCTATTCGGTTACACAGATGCTGATTGGGGAGGACATGCGGAGACAAGACGATCCACATCAGGACATTGCTTCATCTACTCTGGAGGAGTCATCAGTTGGTCCTCCAAGAGACAGAAGTCAGTAGCCTTGTCAAGTACAGAGGCAGAATACGTAGCTCTTAGCACGAGCTGCTCAGACAATCTGGTTACGTCAGCTCCTGACCGACATCGGATTGCATGACAAGGAGCCGACCGTTACATATTGTGACAACCAAAGTGCTATGGCCCTTGTCGACACCAGCAAGTTCCACGACCGTACGAAGCACATCGACATCCGATATCACTTCATCAAAGATCATGTCGCTGGAAAAGTTATAGAAGTTAGATATTGTCCTACTGAGGACATGGTTGCAGATATTCTGACAAAGAGCTTACCAGCTCCCAAGTTGGATTATCTACTACCGAAGCTAGGAATGTTTTCTAGCTAAGAAATATTTTTATCCGAACTGTTACTGAGTGGGAGTGTTAGAATACCGTACGTAGTGTGAATACCCCTCTTAGCAGTAAGCAGTTCAGGCTTTTAGGATGGTGACCTTTCGTAAGGTCACCAAGGCCAAGACCCCAAGGTATATTATTCTGGCTGAAGGCCATTGTACATTATTGAGTATCTACTTACTTGGTTTTGCCTACACTCTCTTGAGGAGCTCTCTCCACACTCTCATACTGTCCTTATGCCGTGACTTAGAGTTTTACCTTAGTCTATTCTATTAGCAGTCCATTTCCAACAAGTAGTACAAGTCTCCAGTTAGTAATCAAATTATGGAGATCAAGATTCTCTTTGCCTTGGTTTGCAGGCTCTCCAGGCATTCTCCTCGCGGCCGTTCTTCCACCGTGGACCCATGCTGCGCTCTTTCGGTTCTGCTCCTAACATAAAAATGTCGGCATGATACACAGAACAAAATACAGCACTGGTTACTTGCGGAGAATGCCTCGTAGTATTTATTATATGTGCCATGGGGTAAAATACAGGGCGGTTTGCTGAACCAAACAGCCACCTACACAAGATGTCTTGTATACAGCAGTGTTTACTCAAACAGCTTGCACCGTCGTGACTACTTGCAATACGTCTATTCCCCTTTCGTTATATCGCGCTGTTTACTTACACAGCTTGCATCGTCCTTTACTACTCGCAAAGCGTTTATTCTACTTTCGCTATACTGCCTATAGGTCCTATCCACAGAAGCTGGATGCTGGGTCGATGATGCGGTTAATTTCACCTATACGTGTATAGGGAAGCAACGGTTCGAACCTGTGGAACGTAGGAGGCGTTCGCCAGTGGAATATAGTTGAGAAACCTTTCATCACCGTACTCTGAAGCATTGTGAGGTGCATGCTTTTCCTCCACGGCGTCTTGCTCTTTGTCTCCGTCGATATCCTTGGCGTTTTATACATCAATAATTTCCTTTAAAGAATAACATATTGTCAATGTTATCCGGGCTGATGTCATGTGGTCTGATTAGAGAGTGCTACAATGATTCTGATCTTCTTTTATGTATACCATGTTGCATAAGTCATCTGGGAAAGCACTATATTTTCCTGCATCAACATCGCAAGAAGGCACCGAAAGAATATGATAGAGGATGAAGGCTCTTGTAGATGTTGAATTGTAAAGTTCTAGTGATGATATTGTGGTACTTCAGCTCCACTCAGTTTTTCATATACGAAAAATCACGTGGAGCTAAAGTATCAAATCATGAAACTCTGATGTTGATGATCCATATAACTCCAAGCTATGGAGACAATCTCGGATAATGAACAATCACTTGTGTCGTCATCGAGTCATGTGTCAGAGTCATGTGTCAGATCTATGATTAAAGACTTGATCTTTCCTTCCCCCAAGATGTACAAATCCACTCCCACTTCAAAACTAGCCATGCTGGTAATCGTTGGCTGCTTGTCGTGACTCATGTCAAGAAAACCTATATCCTAAACTCTAAGTGAGGATTTTAGTGATACTAAAGATACTAAGAAGATAACCGCAAATATAGTACAAGCACTTTAAAAGAGCGACATGCGATCACACAAGAAGATATAAATTGCATTCGATACTTGTTTTCTCTAATCCCGTAACATTCATCAATATGTTATCACTATTCGTTATCAATCTAGCTATAACATTAAATAATAAACCTAATCAGATAATAAACTCTTGCATGATGTTCCTGCACCTCTTCCATGCTCAACTGCAAAACATGAGTCGAATGACACTCAAATCAATAACGAGAAATTATCGAGGACATTATTAGATTAACCTTCTAGATCTTGAGTGCCACTAGCTACTCGTCTTAGAGATGGTCATGCATAGATTGCTAGTATTTTTGTTTTCATACGTTGATAGTGAAAACTGGAAAAAAACTTGAAAAAATATGAAACTTTTTTATCTGAAGTAAATCATCTATTTATGATATATTATATATTTATTAAGTGTCTTTGTATATCAGTTTCCTCTAAAAAGACGAATAGTCGTAAATCAAAAAATCATCCGAGATAAAATACAAAGAACGTCGTAACTAGGTAAGCATTGAAGTAGTCGATGTGAAACCTTAAAAAGCAATATACAACTTATTTAACATCCTTTGCATACACTACACCACCGTGGGATAGTGTCTGCAAAGGAAGCGAGAGTGTTTGGGATCGAAGGTTCAACATTCAACATCCAACCCTATTCGTATAACTGAATAATATGCATGCAACTTCAACTTTCTTCCGACCGGAAGGGTTAGGTATTAAATTAAACTGCATACCCCTCTCCTATGCATGCTGTATAATATGCTGAAACTGCAGAGATTGTAGACCTCCCACTTATTACCACCCATTGTTCACATGTACAAGTCTCACTTCTACTATTTCGAAACTGTAAAAATGCAGAGTAACTCCTGGAAGGGAGAAGTGCTTTCGATTAGTTTCTTCTCTGACCCTTCCGGTCAGGCTATTGAATATTTATTCGCCCCCTGTAACTCGAGACTTGTCCGTGTAGAGTGGCCCTTACAAGCCGCCTACGATTCTGATGCCCAAATATTTCAATTGGTTTTAGGAGTTTAAACTTTACTTCTTCTTCAAATGCTCGGTAAAGACCCTCGGCACAAAACACACAAATTTAAATTTGAACTTGCCTTCGACGACGGAGAGTTGAGGGTCATCGACGAAACTCGCGCACTTCCTTAAATCACATCAGGTACATGAAATTGCCCGAGATGTGAAGCTTCCAGACCTCTGCTCGAGGAGAAGCGATTAGATCGTCACGGGGAAGAAACCGGCTATTTGTAGTTCAACACATCCGTGAGTGGTCTTGGTGCGCGGCGGGGTGATCGATGCCCTGAAATTCAAGTCAGTTTAGATATGTCACACGCCTGGCTGGAGTTTATCATGAGCTCTGTTAGAGGAGTTGATATTGTCTGGTGGTTTTTCGATTGATGTGTGATTTATTCTGGACAACCTTGGAGGATTGCTTCATAGTTGCACTTCTGTTCCCTCTCAGGTCGACCGATAGATGTGAAGGTTCTGGACAAGATACAGCTTGACAGGGCCATACACGGCCGATCAAGATGGCGGCCAGAGGTGGACGAGGTGGTCGAGGCAGAGGACGAGGGGGCCGCGGCTTCCCTGTCATGCGCGATGAAGACGGAATGGCTCTTATTCCCAAAAGCCGCGATGGTCCTCCTCCCCTCTTTCCGGTTGGTTCACATGAGAATGCAATTCATGCCATCATCTTCACTTGCGGCTTGGTGTAAGTTACACTATGATTTATTCGTTGTTATGAAACTCTTTGAAATCTGTTCTATACTCCGTGTTAAAACTTACCTTGCGATTTCAGAATTTTTTTCTTTACAGAAGCTAAATTCGGAAATCCGGTTTTGTTGCAGACACTGGAAAATCTGCCGTTGTTGCCTGATCTCTCTCAAAAGGACGAATTTTTGGTGTCAAGGCGAAGGCACTTGGAATCAGCGTGGAACGTCTCGCCATACTACATAGAAAAACCTAGAGCAAAATCTGGTACGGAGAATCACAAAGCGAGACGAACTTTGATCCACTGATGTTGATTTCTTCGTTGTTCGCACCACGTAGCGCCTGTAGAGAAGAATTAGGCGTAGTATCCTCACTGGCGCTAAGTTCACCTTTGGAATTCTCGTTTGTTGTAGTCGGAGTGGCAGCGGAGATAGAACGGTATTCTGATCGTTACAAGCTCAGTGTCCAGACGAAGCGTCCACCTCTTTCTTCTGTCTTGAAACTGGCCTCTGCTTACTTCCCAGCAGAGCTGTTGGGTCAAGGTGCGTACTTTCATCGACATGACGATAAATTCGGTAGCATGAGGAGTTTTCTGTCCTTTTAACATCTCGTTTATGCATTTGAATTTCAGGGAATCAGAAGCGAAGCACACAAACTGGTGGAGCTCAATGGACGCTGCAAACAATGTCAGGAAAAAACGGTTAGATCTTTCCCTTGTCGAACTTCATTTTGACTGGCTTCGTCGTGTTGTTAGGTGAAGGCAAAAGGTTTTACCGGAACTTGCGTATTATCAGTGCTGTTATTCAGTTAAGGTCCACCTTTGTTTTAGTTGTTTCCAGGACCTAGATCGTACCTCATGCCGTTGCCATTTTGACCTTAACGTTGGTTGATTCTTTATTGTCGATGCGATGCAGACCTTCAAAGACTTGATCAGTTGGCTACTTTGGAACAGAAGAGGTTGAAAGATGGAGAAGTAAGCTCACTTTAAACCTTCATGGTTTAGCAGTTTTGCCTCTCTTGTCATTTTCCTGTCAAATGCATTTGTTCTGAGTTCAGACTCATAACGGACCATCCATGGATCAGTTGGTAGCTAAAGGAAATGTTGCTTTACTGAATCTTATTTTGATTCTTTAGTGTGTTATTGTATTCTTGCCTCTTGATCCATGAAGAACAACAGTTGCAAACAGTTCCTTAGATAAGTTGCTGCATGGTCCACACCGTTCAGAATTCCAGTAGTTCTGGTCGAGTTCGAGAGTTGAGAAAGGCGCAGAAACATTATGTGTTCGTTTTGACTGGCTTTACAGGATAAAGAGGATGGAGATGTGGAGGAGAAGAAGAAAAAAGACGGCGAGGATGGGGACGACGATGACGATGAAGAGAAGTTGGAAGACGAAGAGGAGGAATTTGGTGACGACGACTATGCACAGGTATACGAGTTATGACTTCCAACGCACTTGAGATCATCCTCAGTGTCAGCGACAACATGTCTTTGCTTCTAAACTTTGCGGATCATGACTACTTTTGTGTTTGAGAATAGCCGGTAGAAGCTTTTGCACTAAAATGGTGTGCTTGTTTTGTGGTTTTCTCGCAGAATTTTGGATTTGACGATGATGACGATTACGGGGATATGGATGACGGTGGTGATGATGGTGAGATTGTTACAACCGATTTGTATACAAACTGTTACTCATTTTATGTTCACATTCGGATATCACGGGGGTCGTCAGTGGTCAGAGTTCTGACAGGGGAAGTACAGATTGAGGAGATTTGCGAACATCCAGAATATCCTTTGTTTACTTTGTGAGGTGTGGATGGTTTTCTGCAGAAGGAGCAACTTTTTGACGACTTCGATTTCAGAATTTTGGAGCAGATCGTAGCTGGACACTGGATGTTACGGTGAATGGATTTCCAGCATCTCACTGCTGCAGGCAGAGTAGTATATGTAGCAGAGTTAAACCGAAGTCAAGTTGGAGTGTTGACCTTGTAATCTAAGATTTTTGACATTTTGGAGTATGTAACCTGCTCATCTTTCACAATCAGTCCGTCATATTTCGTAACGGGCGCGGCAGCAACATTATATGTTGTATTGTAACTTCGTTAGTGCTTAGAGAAATCCCAACAGATGATTTAGTCGTTGGAGAAAGGAGGAAGCAATTTGTATGTTAAAAGAGTACAGAGCTCGAAAAATCTGATTTGTCTCGAGTGTCAAATAGACAGATTTGATTCAGTAATTTTTCGATTCCCAGATTGATTGTCCAGTTTTTGGGAAACGTAACCTCCAGAAACCGGGTATGGACTCCTCGAAACATTAGAATCCGGAACTGAAAAATGTTTTGGGGAATGTTTCCGGAATATTAAATTTCTAATGTTTCGAAATCGGGGATATATTCCAAAGTCCCAGTTAAAATCCGGATGCGGAAAATTCTAACAATGTGGCCAGAGTTTCATAAACTTTCATAAACGAGAGTTTTCATTCTGTATTTCGAAATTTTATGTACATTACTTTGTGTAAAAGTTATTTGACTCTGTTTTGTCTTTTGTATATTAGGTGTTTTTTGGCAGGCGTTGAACCAGCATCCAAATACTGGATTTCTCCATTTGTCAAGACCAGAAGAACTAACTATCCTATCTACAATAAAAAATATTCCATAATGAATTGACAAAATTGCGAAGTCAAAAATTTGCATTTTCAGTGTTAGCCATGTAAATCTCTGGGTTAGCTAAGACAAAATTGCGAAGTCAAAAATCTACATTCTCAATGTTAACCATGTAAATCTTTGGGTTAGCTAATAACCTTCCATGATGAACAGTGATCTTCCAAACTTTCATTGCAACATTCAAAATATCATCGAATGAGTTATTAGGACTTTCCAGATTCAATCTCATAACACTATCCAAGATCTGAGTTTGCAAGCAATTCTTCTTAGATTTCCTCTTCGACAGAATCTGCCACAGGCAAAAAAAAACCAAACAGATTCCAGACTATCACAAAGACAACTTACAGCACTCCAGCGAGACAATCAACGCATTTTGTTATAACGCTTCAGAAACTTACGTGAAACTTATGTGCAAATTCGGTTTGTAAAAAACTGAAACCTCCAACTCTTCTTTACATTTTGTTGATCTCTTGAAATAAGCAACAACTGCATTGATTAAGTCAACGATCTCATCACTAAGAGTTACAGATGAAGTATGCCGAGAAGCTTTCAAGAGAACTAGATTACAACGATGTGCAACACAATGAGAAGTAAGCATAAAAGGATTCACTACGCGCTTCAAGCAAGTTGCCACTCTCTTCTATACTCTATTCATCACAGAAGCCTTGTCAGATCCAAAACTTACCATTTTTTGTGTTGGAGATCCCAAACCTTCAGAAGTGCAAGTGTTTGTTATAGCTTCTCTGAGAGGTGAACGAGACCTAAGAATGATGTAAATGTTCCAAAAATCACCAAGTGTCCATGCACAGCAACATGGGTAGCTTCATCACGCATGATGTCAAAAGAGGACTACGTTGAATTCTAGCAATGATACATTTGTACAAAACAGAACTGATGCAACTGATCATGTCCACATATGCTTTATCATCGTGGTATATATTGTTTGTCATGTAACTGGAGACAGCTTTCAACATTTTGCAGAGATAAGGAACTTTGCAAATGCTATACACTCTTTCCTTACGAAATATGATGCTCGAAATAAAGTAAGCAAATTTTCATATCCAGTTTGCGGTTTCAAAAGCTTGCTAGAAAGCTTCATGTTCAGCCCAAGCTAAAGACTTGCAGTGTGGTAGCCGCATGATCATGAAATGCAGAGACTCGAATATTGATGCCACCATTTCTAGCAAAAGGAGATTTGCTTTTATCTTGAGAAACCGTGCAATATACTTTATCTACATCTCTATCAAAATGTATCCATCCGAAAAGATCGACCATGCATCATCCCAAAGTTTACATTGTCCTTCCACTCTAGAAAGGGTAGGTGCAATAACACAAGGTTCTTTATCTTTATCTGAAGAGGACGTAGAACAAGAAGAAATAGATATAAAAACAGAAAGGGACTTCTGCTTCAGCAAAGTATTATCCTTATTTGAAATCTCCTTCTGCTTACCAGAAGTCATGATGGTGAACTCAAGGAAGAAAAAGAACTACAAGGTTGTTCATCTACAGGAAGAGCTCTAGGACTAGCATGAATCTTGATCTTTTCAGGTGCTCTTACAGAGAAGATACACCAAACTCGTTTAATCGCTTAACCGAGTAATCTCAAGACGCAAACTGTGAGCAAACACTCACAAGACTATACCAAGAGGAAATCTTACAAACCAAATCAGTCAAAAGCGAAAGTCAATAGCAGAAGTCCATAACGACGTAGTCATTAGTCCAGAAAGAGGAAGAAGCATATACGTCGCTACACAACATACATCGCTGTGAGAGGACACCACACATACACCTAACACATGAACGATGTCATATACATACACAAGTGTATCACAATGATAAACAATATGTACTCACTGCACCATGCCAACGGGCACTATCACTAAAGTCGAGTCATTGCTCGCAGAGACTCCAGATTGCATTCACCAAGACTATCCACCATAGCTAGGAGCTTGAAGGCTCAACTTTAAGAACTAAGGCCTCCAAGCCCTACCTGCGAAGTATACCCCTAGTGGATCATCCCAAGAACTCGCTCTAACAGCACTAACGTCCCTACCGAGATTAGCCATTCTGCACTCGGCCAACCTAGCCGAGGTGCTAAACTGACGTGACAAAGAAGCCCAAAGACGTCGTTAGATGGAATGAAAGTCTTAGTCCTAACCCCCTAGTTCTCATTAAGTGACAATATCAAAAGCAGATATTGTCACTTAATGAACACTTGCAAGCTAGCTAATGCAAACTGCACACCATCAAAGACATAGAAGACCCAAACAAATTATGTATTATCCGTAACAATGCAGTATGAGTCGAAGTTTACGACAAAACTTGTAAAGTTAGCTATTGTAGTATGCAATAGATGCATAAATCGAATCAGAAACACTATAACATGAATCAAAGAGAAAATATACTAATAACTCTTCTCAATGCACCTTGGTAACCTGACCGGTTGTGAAATCGAAACTGACAGCAACCTGACCGCAACTTGTATAGAATGCGACTGGCCGGAATGAAACTGTACTGAAGATGATTCACTAACTCACACTAGCCCAGCTGCAAAAATACATACCTCAGTTATAGCACGGTGCCTTCGATCTCCACAGATAAGAGAAAAGACTATTGAGCAACAACTGAACCGCAACAACTAGAAGCATAGTACTGTCAACTCGACCCGATGATGAAAATCTGCAGGTATAAGTTGATCGCGAGGTACCACGTGACCGCCTTTGTTTGTATCTCACAACAAACCGCTTTCGGAGGAGTACGAAATCATGAAAGAGAATAAATGTTTTTCCTCTCAGTGTTCTTTGAAGTCGAAGAAAAGATTTTCTTTTGTTTATAACTTGTAAAGTTGGTGAATAGTTTTAATTTGATTTTTTATTTCAAAGATTCAAAGTTGAGATGAAAACGTCACCAAAAGTATTTTTTATTTAAATGATTAAATTTATGAGTTCTCTGACAAAATACCGCAAAATAAAGTCTTCTGAGTCACCAGGAGCACTTGTAGTCCTACTCGGGTTTAAGTATAGGGACTAAGCCTCTAGAGGAGACTCTTTACCTCATACAACCCTCTCCTTATTGTGCTTTTTGCCTACGTAAAACCATTTCCGTCCAAACACTAGATCTAATCTTTCTCCTTGTTACCTAGACGAGATTTTAGATGAGTTCTCTTTCAGATTTAAAATCAAATCTAATTACAAAATCTTCGAGCAGAATGTTATTTTAACGTTCTTCAACGTGCTTGAAACTAAACGTCTAGGACTTTTAACAGTAAAATCTTAGTATAGTTCGACTGAATTTAAACCTCTTCACAGTTTATGTTATTCTGAAAAGAAGTGTTCATTTACTTTGAGAACGAAAAAGTTAATATCCTTTATTTTTCTCATTCTTGAATGACTGTTATGAATAAATGATGAATGCAGTAAAATGTGTTCAAATAACTCTATAAGTGTGAAATTATACATATATACCTTCATTAAATAAGTAGAAAAATTTCTTTAACTCAATATGAGAAAAATATAAGACTAGGAACATGGACTTCTATCTTATGTTTCAATAATCTCCAAGATTCAAGAAAATATGGATCTCGTACTAAACAAAATATGGATACAAGATCCAAAATCAAGTTATTTGAGTAAAATCCAAGTTAAAGTCTAGCTACTGTGTATCCTACCTAATGAAGAAACGCTCAATTGTCTAAACGCTCAATTGTCTGAGAAGAATTGTAGCATGTGCAGACATTGAGGGTTTAAACGTTTTACAAATGCAATATATTCAGGTAAATGTGTTTCTTAATAATTACAATATAAAATAAAAGAAATTTGCACTTCGTATTTATATATTTATCTCTAGAGAAGCTAGAGTAAGAAGTAATTTGCAGTTAACCATAAATGCAAATTGTACTTCTATCGAATATATATATATATATATTCTCCAGACTGCAGAGCACTGCCTCTAAACATGTTCAAAAACCATTCACAGACGGAAAGAAATCATCAAGCTCATAGAACCCAACCCAGCAAGCAACAACAACTGATCTCTGGTGTAGATAACTGACGTGGTGCTCATCGGGGCAAAGAAGAACCCAACGCTACTCACAGTGTTGGTAGAATCCACGAACCATAAGTTGGAGAGAACGACGTGAGATCCTATCGCGAGAGGATCGTTTGCACACCCACGCACTTTATAGTCAAAGCGGCTCTGTTAGAGACTCAAGCTGGAGCAAGAAAGACCAAAATCAAAGGAAAACGCAAAGATCAAACTGGATAGTGACAGTGTAATCTCATCACGAGCAGCGGAAGGAAGAGCGAAGAGGTGAAATCACATAATACCCTAGGTGTGTAACCCAGCAACCCAACGATTCCGGAAACAAATAGAGGTAGACAAGGGAGTGTTGGAAATGAACTGTTGGTAGAATAGGCTAAGGCAAAACTCTAAGTCACGGCATAAGGACAGTATGAAAGTGTGAGAAACTCCTCAAGAGAATATGAGCAGAAACAAATAAATAGATTACTCAATAATGTACAATGGCCTTGGGCCTAGATAATATATTCTTGGTCTTGGCCTTGCTGACCTTACGAAAAGTCACCACCTAATAACCTGAAACTGTTACTGGAGGTATATTCACACTGTATTCTAACATGGAGGACAAGATGATGAGAGATCGAAAAGAATAGAGGTTGGAGGAAACTATGGTCCATAAGTAAAATCTCGAGTGTCGCTCCTTGACGCCTCGTGTGCAAATGCACCTCGAGATCGGAGCTAATTCGCCGCCATCACGATTGATCCACCCATGCGTTAGTGTTAGTGCATCACACCATCACAACCCTCCCAAACAGATCCGTTATCCTTGATGGAAGATCGAGACAACACGATCGAACAAGATCGGAGCATACACACTGAAAGACAGGTTGCCTCCCGTACAGTTCTAAATGTGGATAGACTACTGACTACCGTGTGACACAGTGACAGAGACCCAGTTGCCAGAGAGATTACTCTGCTGGCATCGAAGGGTCGGAACACGATGTGGCTACGATCCAACTCAGCCGCTGCAGTGCCACCGGACCCACCTGAATCTATAAAACGTCTCACGCTTTCACTCCATCAACGGTTCGCGCGCGTCCATCATCTGCTAAGTATGCATGCAGCATGAATGCTAGATGTGATCATATCATCTGGTAGTCTCCTGGTATTGCGTCGCGTGTTACTCGTCTCCTGACCCAGGTTGACTTAGGTATCCATGAGTGTTAGCTGCATTTCTTGTACGGACAGACTTTAAACTGTGGCAAGAAATGTATTCTATTGCAAGAGTTCATCTGGCCGAGCTCGAAATACTTTACCCATACCGAGAGGTCCAGGAGTCCAGGTTCAACTTGCCATCCAGTAAAAATGATTTGATGTTCGTGCAAGTTGTGTTGCTACTCCGTCAGTCAACGGCTTGTCCTGCTGATGCCACTGTTTGCTCTTTCTCTTCGGAAATGGCTAAATTCGTGAGCTTCTCTAGGAATCTTCTCACGCTTGTCTACGGAACCTGCTCGGAGCATGAAAGGCCAACGAAGCCCTATCGAAATCCATTCACACATGAATGCACATTTCTATGGTTTGTGCTGTTCTGTAGTTGTCTACCGACACAAGGCCTAGATGCTCGAGCAAGATACGACCCTGGTTACGCACCTGTGAGGACTTTCTCTCCCTGCCGAGTCCCTGGAAAGATGAGCACGAACTAAACTACTAGCGTAGTTGTGGGTCCCAGGAATGATGAGCACACACGAGGTTTCCAGATCAATAACGCTAGTAATGTCGGATGGCGTCAGAACGTTCATTTTCGGTATTCGAGATCAAGTTAAAACGGAATATGTTACCCCCGGGACTGTTGTAATAGAAAGAAGGGAGAAGAACTGTCACGGAGAATCGGCGGATCCTTGACCACATGACACACTTGGGCTTGAACGTCGAGCATTGGTATTGAGGGGAGTATGAGGGTCGAAGCTGGCAGTGGTTTCAAATGCTGAGGGGCTAGGACTCAGTTTATTTGCTTCCGAAAGTCCTATCGTCCTGTCGAACGGAAGATCATAGTTGCTAGTAACCAAGCTGTGTCTTGAGAGACTCTTCTACACATTGTTGAAGAGGTTGTCAGAACCTTCATGCTTCAGACATTGCTGAATTACTACTCAGCTTTGTAGGCTTGACGAAGGTGAATGAATCTCTGGTCGTTTTCAGCCTCCTCATCTTCATTTCTTTTGCTTCCATGGTATTTCAAGAACCTTTTTTGCTACATTTCTAAGTTCATCTGGCCGAGATCTTTTCGATCCCAAAGCTTCGGCCTTATACCCGTCTTTAGTTCTATCCAGCGGTTCGATCAGTATGTCGTGGCGAGCGTCAACAAGCTCCGTGCTCCTTGCAATCTTGAGATGTTGGACAGAAGAGACTGAAAAGGAGATCGAATCTCAAATACTTGAAAACTTGGAACTTGTCACGGAGCTGGATCTGGGCAAGAGCGACCCTGGAGCTGATGGAGTCCTGGCTCTTGTTAGAGCCCTCCAAAAGCGTGCTTTTCCTCGGCTAGAAATCCTGGATTTGTCTTTCAACCCGATAGGTGACAAGGGAGTTATCGAGTTGACGAAGGCGATCAACAAAGGCAACGTATTTAATCTACGAAATCTAGAACTTCGGAGTGTCAACATGGGACCGGGAGGAGCCAGAGCAATAGCTAAAGCTTTGGTATCTGGATCATTATCGTGTCTACATACCCTGCGTCTCGACTATAATGACATAGAAGATTTAGGACTGATAGCGTTGGCAGAAGCTTTAGAGGCAGGTCATGCTCCGTCGCTGAGGTCACTGGGTCTAGGACAGTGTGATCTTCTGAAGCTGATGTGCGGCGGGGATAGTGGCGTAGAAGGATTTCACACTAAGGGTCCTCAGGCTCTTGGGAAAGCTTTCCAATCAGGTAATTTGGCGCAGTTGGAAGCGCTCCATCTGGATGGCATGGACAGCGAGGAAGGATTGATAGCTGTGATGAGGGGTCTTGAAGCAGGTCCGGTGGGTGCTTTCAAGTCCCTTTATCTATCTTCGTACGATACAGGGGTGGAAGGCGTTCGGGCTATTGCACGAGTTCTTCAGTCGCAACACTTTTCCTCTTTGATTTCACTGAGTCTTCTTTACGGCATCCCACTAAAAGAGGAGTTGTTAACGGCATTTTCAAAGGCGCTTAGATCTCAAACTATGAACGAATTGCAGATTCTGGAATTCAGCAACGTGACAATGACGGAGCAGGGGTTGCTGGAGATGGCTGCGATTCTGGAGACAGGCTGCCTGCCAAGTCTTCAAAAGCTAATTTGCACGGGAGCTTGTAACACCCTTGCAAGTTCCCGGGCTCTGATCAGAGCTTACATGGAGAACTCGTTCCTCGTGGCCAAGATACTCGTTGACTGGCCGAGCTCATCAGTAAGAAATAGTGCGGAAAGTTTAAGGAGACGCAACGTGAGAACAGTAGGGAGTTTGAAGGTGATGAAAGATGAACCTCTTCTGGCTGGGCATCATGGCAGAGTTTTCCTCATTGGTCAGCCAAACGTAGGCAAGACATCTTTGAGAAAATCTCTTTGTAGCTTGACCGGATGGAAGGCGTTGGCTGCGAGCGTGCGAATGCGAGGCTACGGAGGTGAGGATGTCCGGGGGAGGCGGATAGATGTATCTACCATCCGTAACAAGAATTTTAACCTACGGGTATGGGATCTTGAAGGACAGCCAGAGTGCGACCTGCTCCACAGTGGGTTTCTCTCCAATTTGGCCTTCGGAAAGAGTCATATTACAATATTCGTGGTTGTTTGCAGTGTCAACTACACTGGTCAAGAGAACAAAGTCTTGGCAATGAAGGAACTTGATTACTGGATGAGATACATATCATCTATCTCTGCCAGGGGGGTTCAGGACTGCAAACCTCTGGTGTTCGTGGTCCTCAATTCCTTCCAAGGTGCTCACTCCTGTCATAAGTACGGCGAATGGACCAGCGTTATCAGCATGGTCAATACAGAGTTTATCGACTTCTTCAACATTCATCCTTACCCTTTCATCGTCAGTGCTCTGAGTCGGAAAGGCGTGAGACGACTCAAAACGAGGTTGCTGGAAACAGCTTCGAATCTGCTACAGGGCAAGAGGATTCCAAAGATATGTCGGAAGATTCAGGAGCGGGTTGGTATGTGGTCCGATTCCAGGAGCAAGTATCCGATTGTGAGTTGGAATAATTACTTGAGGATAGTTGGAGGTGCATTGGAGCCCAACAAGGTGAGAGCAGCGACAGAATATCTTCACGAATCTGGTCACCTTATGTACTTCCGCGCAGGGACACTGAAAGGAGGTGGTCGTGTGGGCGAAGGTTTAGTCATTCTTCAACCTGAATGGTTCTGGAAGAAGATGGTGGAGTACATCTTACTACCTGAACCTCGAGGGGCCACATCAGAAACCTCATTAAGGAGTAGCATGTGTGCTGATGGATCGATTTTTTTACCAGCAATTCGGGCTCATATCCGAAGAAAGCTCGAAATTGATGCCGATCAGGCAGGAGAGTTGATCGCCATCCTGGCGAACCTTGAACTTGTTTACGGAATCACAGAGGACTGCATTTTCGTACCGTCCCTCATGGAGAAAGACGAGGTCCCGTCGTACTGGTCCAATGGAACTCCAGGCCAGTGGGTGATGGGTTTTTCATTGGCGTTGGCAGAAACAGAGCCGAGGACCATGTTGCCCACTGCAATCTTCCGCCAGCTGCAGGTGAGGTTGTCTCGTCACCCAGACTTCGGTCACCGGCTCAGCGACAACCACTACGTTGCAGGCAGAAGCATGATCTCGTTCAGGAGCAAAGGGATGGCCGTAGCAGTGCACTACAGTGCGGATCCAACGAATCGGTTGGATATACTCGTTAGTCCTATGATTGTAGCGGACGAACATCACGATTACAGGCAGATGCAAGTGAACATCGCCCAGAAAATCTTAGATATAGTTGTCAATATTACTGATGGGTCCAGTCCAAAGGACTCCGTTGTACACATAAGCGAAAAACTATGTCCAGGGATCGATTTTGCCTTGAAGGTGATGAAGCCATGGTCCACAGAGGACGGTCTAAAACCAGTAGAACTCAGGGATATAAACATGTCCGTGAACGATGTGGAGGAGTGGATGCGGGGAAGTGCGGACAAGCCCACGCACGCAAGTGTAGAAGGAGAGTCTGTATTAGGACATCAGCTGCAAGCACGAAAAGAAATAGTACCCATGAAGCGGACGACGTATGATAATAACAAGGCCCTAGTAGATCCAATTGCCAGGGTCCTCAACATGGCAAGATAGCAGTAAATCCAACAGTATGGTTGAGGCAACAGAAGTTGGCGTCATCCTTCTTGTAGATATTGCTCTTTCTCCTTTGCCCCAGTCGCGAAGTTTGTAAATATCCGAAAACCACCTGAGTGCTACAGATAACGGGCTTATTGATGCCAGACTCAACCACATACTTGCATCCTCGTTCTGTTCGTCATCGCGTGCATCTGCAGGTACTATTACCTTCATGTCTGCCGCGGGAACTTTTCTTCTGAGCCTCACTCCACAGGTTGATGAATTAGAGAGAGTGGCAGCTTCGCTTAGACGTCTCTGTGAAGTCTATTTAGCAGAATATCCTCCTGGAAACCAAACCAAACGAATATCCTCCTCAGTATTCCATCTCCGTGCATCTCCGTGCATCTAGAAGTAGACTATTACGTAAGCAGATTGCACTTTTAGGAAACACATAAGAGAAACGCATTTGACTCGTCATGTGACAGGATCGGTGTGAAGCAAACAAGTAACGGGAAAGGTCGTCATAGAGTTCCAGAAGAGTTGTTGTACAGAGATCTCGATATTTTAAATTTTCTTCAACTTGTTTCTAGTAGGACTGATCGTGGTGTCCAAGATAAGGAGAACCTCGGTATGATGACAACACGAATTATCATTCGGGCTCCAAAATAGTTACCGGACCAGAGAGCAGTCACAGTTCGTGAGCTAAACAGGATCGCTGACTTGGCTGATTTAACTTTTTCTGGCTCCAGATTGCCAACTACTGAAAGATGAGGGACTTGCTGTGTTGCAGTGGCTTCCTCCGAGCCACGAGTTCGAGCAGTTTCCTCAGTGGAGTATGTCATGTCAGATACAGTAAAAAGGATGTATGGGAACCAACACTTTTACTTTCTTCCTCCGTAAAGCGACTTGAAATGCTTGTGACTTTCAACGGCTTGCTGACGTATGGACAGGAGGGGTGACTTTCTGGTACTGACTTTCTCGACTGACTTCCTTATTTCCCGAGGAAGGACGGAGAACATCTTCCTACCATTCTAGTGAACAAATATTGTTATAATCATTTTTTGACAGTGACCGTCTTGAAATAATTCTTACCAGTTTTCAATGTATATTTTTGTGACTTCTAAGACTAAATAATTAGTTTGTCAAGCAGTGTAAGATCACAAGTAAAAAACAAAATTTCCAGTACAAAGTGTACGTTGTAGAAGGTACTGCTTGTCATAGGCTTACGAGCAACGTAAGCTATGCTCTCAAGCCGTGGTTGGCATGCGTAAGTTCTAGCAGGACTTTCCTACAAGCCAGACTTTCCAATATGCTTATATAATGTAATTATCGGATGTAATAATAATCATGGATTGCAAATGGATTGGTCCTGTCAAAATACAAAAGATTAAATCGAGTGTTTGGAAATAAATAATTTTCGTCTAGAGAAATAATAAGGTCATTCAAACTTCTCCTCCTAACGAAAATTACAAGATTCAGATGAGAAGAATTAAATCTCCAATGACGGTGTAAGAACTGCAGAACGTCTATAGACATTTCATTCATAAGTTTTGAACGGTGCTCAGCAAAGCACATTTACGGGAATAGATTGTAAACGTCGAATGAATGGTGGTACATAAATTTTATATACCACCTCTGGAGATGGTGAGTAAAATTTACAACAAACAAGTAAAAAGTTCTACAGAAGTTATAGAAATGATTAACAGTCCATTATTAGGACCACTCAAGATAAGGGGGGCGCCGTTTGTTTCTTGTGAGCGTAAGCGGGTTTTTATCTACGATTTGCTCGTGTAATTCAGGTCTGAATATTTATTTTCTGAGGAGATATAATAAAGAGTGTCAAAGTTGCGAGGTAAATATTCTTCAACGGCGATGAGAGAAAGAGACATTACAATAGTTAACTTTGTAAGTGAAACCCTTATCTGAGTCTAGGTCGGGTTTGTGATTCTACACCACACTTTCTTCAGCTAATTTTTTTTCAGTTCTGACACTCTGGATAAATTACTCAACGTAGTAGATATTCCACTGCAAAAAAATTGAATAAAATGAATAAATAGTTGTTAAGAAAACACCCGTGGACGTTTTCCTGCTGGTACCTCCAGAGATATCCGCACGAAACACCTTTACGGTTTGACCGAAGTCGTAACTCTTTCTGGCTAGTGTATATTCTTTCAAAAGGGTTCTTAACTTTGACACCCTCTATTACTATGAATCAGAGACTTCTCGAAACGAAAATAAGAACTGCAAGGTTATATACATTTGCACCTTATCCGGATCTAAACTCTTCCTTCTCTCTTCTAACGATCATCCACATTACAAAAGATGAAATACAATATACGATAATAGAGGTGTCAAAGTTGAGCGATAAATATTCTTCAATGACGAAGAGAAAAAGAGCCATAATATCGCAGTAGTTAACTTTGATTGGAAGCGCGATTGAGTCTGTATCGCGCTTGTGACTCAGACACCGTAATTTCTTCAACTAAATTTTTTTCAATTCTGCACTCAGGATAATTACTCAACAGAGTAGATATTTCACTGCAAAAATAAACAGACAAAATAAATGAATGATTGTTAAGAAAACGCCCGCGAGCATTTTCTTACGGGCACTTCCGGAAGTGCTCGCATGAAACACCTGTCAAAGTTTAACCGAAGTCTAACTCCTTCCCATGGTTATAGAATCTTTCAAAAAGATTACTAACTTTTACACCCCTAACGGAATCCCCCTTCCTTCCGAAGTTTCACTATCGACGGATAGCTACGAAAACCCATAACAAGGAGAGAGGACATTTAGTTTTCTTGGTTGGTCGTAAGATGAGTTAACGGGTTGGAAATGAAAACATGAGTTTTTCTCTTTTTCTTTTTTCTCACTTGCCCTACTAAAATCCTTTCTAAAACGACGCTTACACTTGACATGCATTTTAGTAACGGCTTTACAAGGGTCCCCCCTTGTAAAGCCGTTACTAAAACCGGGCCCCTACACTTCTAAACCGAGGCATTACAGTTGGATAAGAGCGGAAAGCGAGATCAAACCATGAATTCGAATGCAGGAGACGTTTGGATTTCAGGACATAAATTTGAACCGTATGAACGAATGGCTTTTACTTGAAATTATATTTTCTTTTCATGACTAAATCTTTTCATATAAAAAGCTTAAACTGAAAACCTCTAGTAGATAATTTATCTCTCGTTCAGATGCAAAGGTGAATAAAAGTTTAGAGCATAGAACGAGCCGGAACATAGGCGTCTTTATTCTCATCTGAATATCTTAAGAGCCGAACTGATGCTGGTGCATTGTTTCAACAATCTAGAGAAGTTTTGGACTCAGATGATCCGTGTAAGAAAAATAAAATCGTTCTATGGTTTTATCCTGTTTAGCTGATACTAGTATCGTACATGTTCGTTCTTGGGTCAATCAGATTGGAACAATGCTTCTGTACACTGCATTAGTAGTAGGATGCTAGCGCTAGCCAAATCCAGCTTCTGCACAGCTGCAGCAAAGTACCAACTGACATGTGTAGGACTGTATTGAGGAAGTGGTGATCGAGGGGAACAAGTCGAGAAAAATCCAACGTTGACGTTCTTTTCTTTTGTCTTCTAAAGTGTTTTAAGAAACTCTATCATCCGATCATATCGTTTGCAGAGACCATGACTCTTTGTTGAATTCACATTCTTTGCTTCATCCCGTTGATTTATTCAGCCTGCACAAACTTGTTGAGACATATTGGCCCGCATGGAGCCATCTTGTCAAGGGGCCTTGTTTGCGGTTTCTTTCTCCTGTTCCTTATTATCAAGTTAAAATTCATTATTATTGTTCTCATGATATCCTTTCTGTCTGTCACTAATGTATGATATAGTTTTTGGTTAGAAAAGCTCAAAATAGTAAATTCTCATCTGTTCATATAGAGATCGATACTTTTTATCATTTATGAAGTAAGATTTGCAAACCCTTTCTATCAGTGCGAGCTGCCAAGCTTGCTACTCTTTTCGCCTTGCTAGAGCTATTCCATCTGGACACTAATTACCTCTTGACACCTTCATGACAGTGAGTCTATCCTTATTATAGGAAGTCATATTCGCTGCCTCCGCTCGTTATTGTTCGTCATGTTTTAGATTAATCTTCCCAGTAAATAAGTTCCCACCCTAATATATATCTTCTAACCTCTTTAAAGTGATGGAGGAGGTGTACATTTCTTGCTCCATTAGTTTCTTTTCGATGCTTATAGAATGTATCTCAGATGGAAAGAGTGCCAACTTATGATGACTGTGAAGTCGGTATGTTCCGTAATCTTTTGTTATCTTCTGCTGCTTAAATATGTATCTAACTGTTCCATAGGTGTTTTCAATGGGATCTTGCCTTTTCGCGATTCAACCATACTTTTCTCTTACACTGTGCCTAGTACTTGAGCGTGCAGAAAGACAAGGTGGAAGTTCCCCGCAATTCGACAATATCTTTTTTCCATATTTAATGTGTATGTTCAATTAGTGTGAATGCCGAATTAGTGTGAGTGATGATAATTCAGATGTAGTTCAAAATTGGGTGAATTTAACACTATTAGAGGTAAAACTATAAATCTGAGTGGATACATAAAATTTAATAACAGAGTTAAAGTAATCAACAAGAACTTGAATCCACAAACGGTGTATACTCACTTGATAAATTATACTAAAAGATCATATCAGCTCGATTACTTTAAATGAAAATTATATACGATCATTAAGAGAGAAATGATACTGTGTAATCAATGAAATACGAGAGATATAACTTAATAGAACTCTAATATAGTTTATTGACTCGGATAGTAAACAGATTGATTGATGACAAAGAGACTATAAAATTTATTTCAAGATATTTTATATTCATTTTTCTTAAATAAAATATAAAATATTTTATTATAATTATCTCCTTGACAATGTGAAATTGTCTACTTTGAAACTCGATTCTAAGATCAACACATCTACTTCTTCTTTGAATCATAATTCATAACCGATACGCATGGCTGAAATACGTAAAAATGAACTGATTTGAGAAAATAGTCAAAAAAGACATCCATAATGGATGGCTCAGCTTTGTAATAGGTCATATTTGTGAATGGATATTATGATCTTTTTATTAAGTTTTTTCAGTTCTGGCACTAAAAATATTGATTCAAAGCAGTAGATTCTCTACTGCACAAAAGAACAAACAAAAGAAATGAAAATTCGTTAAGAAAACACCTGCCAAGGTCGCCAAAGTCGTAACTCCCTCCTGCAGGTCCACAATCTTTCATAAATGCTCCAACTTTGACACCCCTAACAGCATGATATATAATGTTTCATATTCTAAATTTGAGGCTTTTATTCTAATACTGGAGTATCATATCATAAGCGTGTTGAATCCTAAATCCCGAAAACTCCTTTCCCAATTCTTGCTTTGTACCCATCTCCTACTTCCAGTAAAAGTCACTAAAATAAAATAAAAACTTGCTTTGTCATTTCACATTTATTTTATGAAGACATGTAAATTATACTTTTAACCAGGAAGTCAGGCCAGAAGAATGAGAATATTTAACCTTAATTATCGAATGTTGTATTTGAAAGAGTTACGCCTACGTACAATATATGCGGAGTCCAAAGAACACTACGAATTGAAGTGGATTATTATTTCCTGTAGCAAGTGACTTGACCTAATCGTACCAAGAGTCTTTGTGTTGATAACCTCCTTGCTTGTGGTTGGTGCGTAATTTTAAACCCAAAACAGCGGGGAACTGCTCTCAATCCCACCGACCATTTTGAAGCGTCAATCGCCACCATCCATCCCACATTTTGAGTCGACTTTTGAATTCTTATAAACGAGGACTAGGACAGAGTGAAGGTCGCGCAGAATCGACAGGGGCAGTAGAGCGGAGGGAATTCAAGAGATACAAGAGAAGTGGACCACCAAAGTATGGGCGTTGCTTGGGGCTGCTGCTGAACCAGGCATGGTGCCATGGTCTGATTCTTGTTACGCGGCCCAACTCTAATAGCAAGGTTCCTCTTGCCGAACACCAATCTGCCATAACAAGGTGCTCTTAACAAAAGCTGCGATTATCATGCGGTCCGAGATCCAGTCTTTGCTACGTTGGTCAACTTTCGTCGCACTTAATTTTCATGAAAAGTAAAAATGTGCTATTTATGCTTACATGTGATTGTGAGTGACGGTGAAGACATGGAAGATTGTAGGTGGTGTAGATCCCTTTTGCTTGCAGTTAATTGAGAGTTATCTTGGTCGATACTGCAACTATGTTTCTTTGGTACAAGGTCCAGCGGATTACTAAGTGCACTTCAATTTCATTAACTGATGTTAAATTAGACTGAAGTTCCGTAGTAAGTATGAATCAGATGTGTTTTACAAGGTCGACAAGGTGCTAGTCCATATCTGCCAAATGGACAAGTGCATGCATACACTTGCTGGAACTCAATTTATTATATGCAAATATAATGATAAGTCGAACATCGTTACTGTGCCTGCATAAAAGATAAGATGTATACTGGCAATTTGATGTCAGCAGTATGATAACTGAAAACTCCGACGTATGAGAGGATTCCTTTCTTGGAAACTTCAGCTTCCAGTCTAGTAGTTAAGGAATCGCAACATAATAAGAACCGTTTTCTGTCTTATATGCTCCTAATATTCTAGACCTGTTGAGTGAAGGTGGGATGGGACATCGCTAGAGCGGCGTAGCATGCCTAAGTAGTAGCCTGAGTTCGAAGAAGTTTATATAGTTCTTAATTTGTTGCATCCTACGATGAAATATGTTTGATTGGAAATCACCTGGATTATGAAGTTCACTAATCCTAATTGTGCTCATGATGTATTCGTTAATATATACTTTCACCTTTCACATATTCATAAATGACATTGTTAAAGTTTTACATAGTTACTAAGTTCAACCTTTGGTTGAAAGGTGTAAAGAGAAAGATTGGGAGGACAAAACGCACTAACAGCAACACCTCTACAACCAGACGAGAAAGGTGAGGAAGAATATATCTCCGACCGTCACGGTTGACTGTGTTGCAAAGTTCAGTTTATGAGAGATTTTTTTACGATACAGGTTCAGTTGTTTTCAGATTTTTTGCCCTGAAGGTCCTTCTGACCAATTCAACTGTGACTGTGCAATGTTTCAGAAAATGCGAATTTCAAAATTAAAGATGTTATTCAGGATGTGTATCGTTGGAGTGTTGCTCCTACATGTTTCGGCAAGAGTACATGGGACGGAGTTGGCTCGCACTTTTCTTCCACATCCAGACAAGGGGTGGAACTCAGCGGATCTGCCTTCAAAGACCTTCGATGCCATGTCAGGCACCAAAGTTGCTCCCATGGGTAATACCCAAAGAGCAACTCGATCTGCTCCATCCATTCCTGCCCCTGGGCATGGCTGAAGTCCTCGATATCACTTTTGCTGGGAAGGAGCACGGTGATCAGCACATTCACTTTATGGGAGTCATAAAGAAGGGTAGAGAGACATCGACGGCTTCTTAAGAAGAATAGACCTTTGGTAACATCGATTCTCTTGCTAAAAGTTTCTCCAGAGCGAAATGGTCCAAGTCTTCTCCTAGCTATGATCAAAACTTCAAACACCATTTATAAGAAGCTTTTACCAGAAACAAATGTTCAGCCGTCTATATCAGCCTGTAGAGAATGTAGCCTTGAATATCATACTCTAATAAAGAGGAGACTTGTGCTGTCTTTCACAAAAAGTGTGTTGGTCCAGTTCTAGATGCTCCGATGCTGAGAATGTTGTTAGAATCTCATCTTCGTCTAGTATATATAAGCTGCTGCTGAAATGTTTGTACATAGTCTACTCGTACGCTGCGCGTGTCCCCGACATTGTGAACTTGAAGCTGAATCTAAACTTCAACTTCTGTGAGCAACTTCGTCTGTCACTAGTCGCAACACGAATATCACGGGTACACCTCCAGATTCTATGTAGACCAGAATTACCTTAACAAACTACTGTGAGGTAATATCTTGCCAGAAACCAGTAAGCTCCGAAGGCAAGGTCTTCAGCCCGAGAGTAACAGATGTGAGTTTTGTTTTCAGTTTGAGTTAGACATCAGTACGGTTTGTTTTCACTTTGTGTTGGACATCAGTATGATACTTTCGGAAGCCGAGTACAGATGTTTTAAGTTCTGGAAATAAATATTTAAGGATTTCTATATAGGGAGAAACTGAATTAAGTTGATGAAGCTTAACTTCGTGTTAAGTCTTAAACTCCCTGTACGTGAAATGGGAGTCATCGGGACGGTATGAAGACGTTGTCATTATCTTCGGACCGGCCATCGAAGTTCAGATGATTGCAGTGTGTTCTATAGAGTCAGCGGACAGCTATGTGTAAATATCAGTACTGTTTTCTATAGAGTCCAGTAACTGTAAGTAATCTTGACCCACTTTCAGCGAAAGTCTTTGATGACCTTTGAAGTTTGAACCTGACATCGAATTCTGTCATTTTGATACTCGATTGCGTTCCCTTTCGTATAACATACTAAACAGTTGTAGGAGAAGGTTGTTCCATGTTTCAACGGTTTATTTAACAGATTTGTTCAAATGTTTCATATGTTGCTTGACTCTAAGAGCTCGAGGACGACACACTGGAAGCAGAAAGGGAGTCCAACACAACCATCACAGCTATCTCCAGATACTCCTTTCGTTGGTCAAAGGTATGTATGCCACAAAATGCTTGCTCGGAGAGTTACACATTTTTTGTATTATTTTATTCGTTTGTTTGATTTGTTTTTAGGGTATGATTTCGCAGTGGAGCTTTTCGTCCTGCCGGTAGCACGAGCTCGTACGCTGTGATGCTGTAACAGAACAAACTTTAAAATAGTGTTTACATATGCTGTTAAACTATCGCTCTAGAATTACGCAAAGTCAAATAATCCAGTGGATTTAAGTGGATTTAAACAGCACTACCAGTATGCAAGGGAAAACCATCCCATCTTTATGAAGCTCTTTATGAACCACTTCATGCTGAAAGCGCGATAGAATATGCAAACATGCTTGCATTCAGCGCCTCCTTTAAACTTGTAGTACTTGTACTTTAGAGAGGAGACTTCAGATTTGGTTTAGTGTATATCACGCAGTTGAGATATGTAGCTATTTGGAGTTAGAGGGATTTAATTCTCAATTAGAAGAGAGAATGAAATAGAGGACGATTGTGATACACTTACGTATCTGTATGACATTGTGCATGTGTTTGCGCACAACAAGATGCTTCTCTATCTAACTGCATACTGCAAGAAAGAAAAGCTACCTAAACTACCCGGTGACCCGATTCCTGCCCCTCTGAAAAAGCATCATTGCTACCCGTTCGCAAACAGAAAATACGGAGATAAAATATCATACATGGAAGAAGGAACCGCATTTTCTATGTTATGAGCTCTGGAGCAATCGAATGATACAAAATGAGTGCAAATGAAAGCGGGACTGCTTCACCGGAATTCATGGCTGCGGCTACGGAGCCTGCCTGGGTATCAACATAACCAAGTTACGCTGTTCACGAGGTGACACTCTCTCAACTGTAGCTTTTGTTAATAATGTTGCTGATGAAAGTTTTTAAGACTAGAGTTTGCGATGTTTATCTTTTTGTAAGGTTCAATCCGGATCACTGAACTCGGCTTTTTCCCATCCATTCATAGCACTGCATGAAGCTCCAGTCAGTTGACTAAGTATACACCGGCAGAAAATAGTTTTCTGGGTCACTGACTGGATGGCATGGTGGCTGGCTGTGGTGGGAGACTCCAGTCAGAAAATAGGCCTCTAACGCAAACTGTTGCATTAGAGGGCAATCTTCTGCTGCTACTGAAGATGATAATGCAAGCATCAAAGCTTCAATTGCTTGTTACAAGTGCCATGCATGCAAACTGTCGACCCTCGACAGGAGATCTTTAGTTGGGTGAAGTATCTGAGAAGCACGAATGTTTTTCTACGCTGCGCCTGGAGTCGTTGGCGGTTCACAGCTCAAATGCTTAGTGAAGTTGCATGCACCACATGAGTGTTCTCGCCATTCATGCTCTTGAGAAACCTACTTCCAACTCGTTCCCCTGCAGCTGGACTCAGATATGCTGGACTCAGAGATATCTTTGGTGGTCAATGTTCAACACTTCCATCACATTCACTAATTCTGTATATGACCAATCGAATTCATCGGGCATAGGGCCCGTCAAGCTGTAGTTGAGATGGTGGTACTGCTGCTTCCCAAACACGTTACAGCTTGAATAACATGGAAACATTACTTAGAGGGACACCTTCGTGATAATCAAACAGTGTTATCGGGTTTGTCATCTCCCTTTCCCTTCAATCATTTTTGGATTTAGGACTTCTCTCACCTTTTAGTTTCAGCAGTATAATTCAGAAAGAATTCTCTGGAACTCAGACCAAGAATATAATCAGCTTACGCACTGTTCCGTCCAAGTGGTGCTCTATATACTCGTATATGCCATGCAGATAATTCGCAGTATATGCTACGGATGCAGTTAGTTAAGCTCAGCGCTACATAGTTTAAGTAGTGTCTCTTTAAAGCTGTCATGTATTAAGTCACCTTAGTCGCACGAGACTCCCTGTCCTGTTTATGTAGTGACGTCAGTTTTCTTCGTGGCTCTTTCCGTTATCTGAGTACTGCTGCTCTGGTGCACCTAAAGGTCGGACTATATGGTCACTCTTAGGAGATGATGTATAGCTGATCCGTTCACTTTCTTAACAATATAAGACGGTAATCTAACTCCACTTACTGATCACCTACGCTTCTTACGGTCGAAGCATGCATGCTGATTTGGTGCAACGAGCAACGTCTTTAACCCAACCTTCGTAACCGGAGTCGTTGAAGAGAGGCAATCTCCTGGGCATCAGAATCATGTCACTGGACACATCTCCAAGGACATGATTCTCCGATCCTTCTGTTATACGTTGCACTTCTTTGACATCGTCGTTCTTCTTCATGTCGTTTCCATTCTCGTTTCCCTCTGGAGCGTGTACCTATGCAGGAGTGAGGAGTGAGTCGCATCAAAATCGGAGAACCGAGAGATTCTATGGCCACGACCAGAGAACAGAGAGGACCATCTCGAGGAGGTTTCCACACAACTGTGTCAGCAGATATCGAACAGACTGCTCATCAGGTCGGATAATACCGATTTCAAAGGATTTACAAAAGGTCAGATTTCATAGCTTTTCTAATGGTGTCAAGATATAACAGAGAATTCGGGAGCAGATACTGGGAAGCAACCTAAATGGGTACAAACTGGTGGCAGAATGACTTCGAGTAGGGAAAAATGCCCAAAGCTTAAGGATAGCTAAGTCGAAGTTTCTGTTAGTGTCACATATCATGATGCCCTCTCCTTGTTCGTACGTAGCATTGGAGACGGGAGAAGCCCAGTTGCGCTGACAGTTCTCTTTGTTACTTTCGTTAGTTACAATCGCACCTGAGTAAGAGAAGACAAAATTGTGCGTGTGGTCGGATCCAGCGGGCTAAACTCACGCGAGTCTTAACTACCTTCCAGTTCACTGACCAACCGAGGCTTCTAACCGTGACAAGATTACTTGTATAAATTCCGGATTCGTCATGACACGATTAAGAACGATATTTTTGCTCGAAGAGCCTGCAGCTGAAGAGACTATACTGGAAGGGTCCCAAACACTTCCAGAAACTACAGAAACATCAATCATGTTCTGCAGGTTCAGTTCTGTCATCGAATTTACCTATAGCTAGACTGTATGAACCAACTGTCCAGCTATGAGTTGGTGCAAAATTCCAGCTGCTATGCATGGAATCACGTCTAACGGAAGATCGAGGGATCGGGCCCTTCTCGTGAAACAACACCTCCTCAATGCAAAAGCAACGAGTGAATGAGTTCCTCGCAACTTTCATTCCAGTTACATAGAAGAATGAAATGGACACACGAATGGATCCGAGTCCAGGCAAGATTGTAAGTCTTTTAGCCGACAAAATGTTTGCCTGTTTACCCAATTTTGCAGTATTCGATTCTTCACAGATTTCCCCTTCGCGTTGGGATAGGAGCCAATTCCTCTTCTGAAGCAGATGATCAAGAAATACATACGCAACTGTAGAAACCCTAAAGTCTCATCCATCAACAATTATACCCCAATTATAACGTAATTTTACTTGGGGTATTTGTTTGAAAGTGCCATTTGACGAGTATTTTTTGCTAGAACGGAACCATGAGATGTTTGTCATCCTTCAACAGACCTTGGCCGCTTATGAATCATTTTCCTGTCACCGATAGCTGACTAGGTTGCCACGGCTGCAGTCTGTAACCTTGCTGGCCACCTCCAGCCAGCACATCGCGCATGACAACGGCTGACTGTACTGTACCATGAAGAGAACGCGGGCATAGTAGACGAACCCGAGATAAATATTTAGCGTCATTGATGTTAAAACATGAAGACTAAAAGCTTTAGACATCAAACTCTAAAGCATCGTGTTAAAACTGACATAGTGCAGAAATAGAACATAAAGATACATCTTTTTATGTACTGTAATCTTGAAACTGGAACAAATGCATGACTGTTTTGTTTTTTTGGAAACTCCATCCGACCGTGAAGATTAATCTTCGAGCCGGGAAAGTTCAATCCTTGAAAGAGAAATAGCATTCGGTGGCAACTTAGTCAGCAAAAATGCACCGTGATAACCTAGTCAACGATCGATGACAGGGAAATAGTTTATAGGTGATGAAGGGTACGTTCAAGGATGAAAAACATTTCATGGGTCTGTTATAGCGAACAAATTCGTAAAAGGGCCCGTTCAAACAAATACCCCAATTTTACTTTTACCGTTCCACATCAGAACAATGAACAGGCAGATACTAAGCTCACGTCAATCAGGTCAGAGACGCATACGGAGCTTTCCTCGAGTGCTTCTAGTGTCTCTTTGGAGCGCGCGCAGAAGCTGAATACTTCGTGAACGCAACGAAAGGGCAGGGCTACTTAATTATCATTAACTGGACAGAACAGTAGGAATCCAGTTCAAGCAGACGCAAGGAAACCAGGAATCTAGAAAAAGAATGCGTCCGAGGATCAAAGGCGGTATTTCTGGGCGCCTCCTCTTCTCTTCTGGGAGCTCTTCGGGAGACAGACTACATCTGCCGCTCGACACGTAGTAGACATCGGCGGAGAATGCTTACTACAGAGTCTCCTTGGAGCGAGCGAGAGGTCGTAAGAGTGGGACGCACAGTGCGGTCCAGTCCTGGTACAGTTACGTGCATGGGATAAGATTTCAGTCTCGTGTACGTTGCTGTTTACGGCTTCCTTCCTTGCTGTAGTTCTCTTGGTACAGAAGCATTCCTTTTGGAGTCCATTTGACCTTGTGCAACGAACGGCTTGTGCGGATGTAAATATTTCTCATAACGTGGCCATCTCATCTACATGGTACGTGTTTGCTCGACCAGCAGGACCTTGTGCAAAAAGTTATCTTCTATCATACCTCTACTCTTTTGAATCGATCCAACTTGATTCACTTTGAACTCGATTTTCTTTGCATGTATATTTTTCACCTCCTCCGTGTTCGGTGGAGGGGAATATGCAAAGGTGTTAATTTATCACCTAACCTAAACACTGTAAAAAAACGATTTTATGAGGAAACAGTGGACCGATATTATGGTTCTTGATGCGTGCTGCTACATACATTCCTTATGGGTTTTTCCGGAAAAGCCGACATGCAGTGTACAGTTAACAGTTAACATTTATGTGTAACCCACTGTTATGTCCGGTCCAGTGACGCTTTTTCATTTTACTCTTGATTGGAAGTTTGTCATTTTCCTTTTTTTAGCCAAAACTGCATTTTGGATGTATATTCACTGGTTTGAAATATGTGATGGATGATGAGAACTGAATGCTACTGTTGCACGTATAGAATTGATCACGAGGAAAGCAACACTATTTTCTCTATGTACTCAAAAATTTACTTGATCAGACCTCTAAAAAGAATGTCTGACTTGATCGTACCTCACTTATAATCCTTTACTTGATCAAACTCTCACCTGGAGTTTTCAGTCCTACAGGTCACTTCGCCTAGTCAGCAATATGTGTAAACAGGAAAAGCTATGCATACATAGAGATAAGTCAATGAGTAATCTAAAATTAATTTTTCCGAGTCTCTTCTCGCGTCACTACTCCTGACAAGAAAACGAAGCAAGTCTCAGTTTTGATGTAACTAAACAACATGAACTAAATGACTGACAACTCCAGGTCACAGATATGATCAAACAAGACATTATAAGAGGAGTTTGATCAAGTCCGACACTCTGATAAAGTAAATCTCTGTCTATGTATTTCCCCGGGTTATTTCCTCGCTACCCAAGTGCTAGAGCACACGTGATCCTTGATAAAATCTACCATTCTCGTGTATATATCAGTGTGGTCACTAGTTACGAGTAAGAGCTAGCTGATGGGTGAAGACCAAAGGCAATGCAATCTCTCTCTCCAAGATACGCTAGTAAAGGGATCAGAGGCATCATCATCGTATCTCCAGAGTTGTTATATATTCTCTAACATATATAACTACAGAAATCAATCACAAGAGATAAGACTAGAAGAGACTGAACTCATCAGTAGTACACTGACTCAAGTCTCAACCTGGACATTGTCTTTTAACAGCTGAGTGACCTTGCTTATGATCACACGCCGCATCTAACTCATGAGTTACATGCGGCTCGTTATAACCACATCCTCTTATGAATATATATATTCTTTCTAGTTCTTTTCTTTTCTATAATCACATCCTGTTATGAATATATAGAACCTGACAATTTCTGACTCTCGGTTTGGTAGTTATCTGTGAGCCACGTTTTTGTTGTGCTTCTCTTCTACCCTCCATAAACGTCAGCCATATTAGGGGTCACTCAAACCTTGGCTGTAAAGTACTTCGGTAACTCCCCTAAAGCTTTTTATAGGATTTTGTAGTAAACACAAAATTACAGCTGGGAAAAACGGAATCGGATGATTGCAGAGGTTGTGCAGTCCCTGACATTTTTTACTTGCCTCTTTTCATCTGAATCCTGTAATTTCTAAAAGTTTAACTTCTTTGCATAATTTATAAAAGTCTAATTTCTGTATATATTCACCTATTACTGATGGAAGAGGTCCATATTCAAAAGTTTTATTTATTACTTAATTCTTCACTTGAGAAGGATTATGTGATAAATTAAAACTTTCATAACATACGAGAGGTGCTGATCAGCATATCAACACACATATGTACTTTGGTGAGCGTGTATGTCAATACTCCCCTTATAGTTTATGACTGCGTCTTCTCACGTTTGCAGGTTTAGTTAATAATATTGTTTATACTTTTAATTTTTTTTAACTTGATATAAGATTTCATTTAACAGATATATTTTTTCCAAAACAACAAGCCGACAGAAGTTATCAAAAGTAGATATTGCATGCATATCATTACCAGGAAAGGTTTCAATGTCTCTAATTATCCATTGCAATTGGACTAATCATTGCATAGCTCTACCGATGACAACCTCAAGGTTCGCTGAGCCGCCACTGGACCCCAATTGTTGTGAGTGGCATAATTCCACGGAGGTGGTGATCTAGTCTTCGGAATTCCAGACATTCCGAGTTTGCAATTGATCAGTTTATTAGTATTTCTTTTTGAAGGAAGCTGGAGCCGTTTAATGTACTGTACGTCGAACTTGGTGTTTGGCTCTATTTCCCCAGAAGCCTTATCCATTTCAGTGGTGAGTTGGAACACGTAACAGTGAGAGCTCCCTCTGCTTTCCTCCCCCACGCTGCTAAGCAAACGTAAGGTTCAAGCATGCATGGTTACCGAGTCTGTCTGTGGTTCAACAAGAAAGGTCAAAGCCTTGTTGTTACCTCCCTATAGATGTATGGTTCGTAGTTACTTTTACTTTCCCTTGTTGCCCCTTGACAACAAGGGGGCAACAAGGGAACACAGCGGGCGACTTCCAATCATGTCGACATAGTTAACTCTCCCTTTGACGTTGCTGTACGTTTTCATTTACTTCTGAATAATTATCCATATTATCCACTTGCGCTGAGAAGATGTAAACGGTTCTGGGCCACAGAAAAAGCTGCGATCCGTATAATCTATTTTCCTTTGGATATAGTTCCACGTGGTTTCTCACGCAAGGAACCATAGAAATACTGTATATGCAGGGAACTTTTATAATATTAATTGTATATTTCCTGCGAAAGTAGATCGTCGCTTCATTTTACGGCATGTCATAACTTTTGGAGGTCTGATCTGAAACGACCGAAAGAGTGCGGACCGCACAGGAGGTCTTTCCGGTAATGAGAAGAAAACGAGAATAACCGTCATCAATGATTTCCGTCTCGGCCGGTTAAACTCCCTACAACTGCCTGGAAACCGGTTAAACTTTAGGTTCGAACTCTGCTTACCCGTCATTCCAGATGGCAATACGCAAACTACAGTACCGTAACTCAACGTACATCCGTGACAGACCATCCATTCCATTGACTTTGGGTTCGAGTTGCAGTTTCTTTGCGAAAGCCAAAAGAAATGACCCGCAGCTTACTGTAGTTAGTTGTCCCAGCACAAGGTCTTTGTGATGCCAATATCTGGATTTTACTGCCGAGCTTTATCAGCAAACTTTTTTTAGTGGTTTGGCACATGCAACACCTGTGTCCAGTTCCCACAAGCGACAAGTTTAGCCGACTGTGGTAAAGCCGGCCGCAACAAACGTGCCCGCTGCCTTCTCCCGAGTCCCGAGTCCCGAGTCCCGGCTACCCTGCGCCGTGCGGCTGGAGTTTGTGAAGAAACCGTATGTAATAATGCGATCCTGTATGACTGGTCAGCGCTGTTAACCATGGTCGGTGATAAACGATAAGTGAGTTACCACGGCGGTGCATACCGCTATGAAGGCAGTTCAACGCAGTTCAGAAATGTTTTCAGTTTACACCCTCCATAAAGATAAGAGGACAAAGCGTTGCGTCTGTAATTGCTTTGCGAGGGCCATAGCTTTGCTTGCGAATTCTCTGAAGTAACTATAATATATCAAGAAGGAAGAATTACATGATCAAATAATCACATGAAAAGAGATTCAAAATATATTTTGAATACAACTAGCATATTATAATGTGTATATACTAGGCGATGATCAGAGTACTTCTTGTATTATAACTACCCATAAACTTTAACTGAAGAAATTAACAATAAATTTATAAACTATATAAGATGAGTAATAATTTCTTATCAGTAATATAGTACATTATATAAGCTTATTATTATTATTTATTGTTAATTTTACGAGAGTCGTATAAACTCTGTGTGATTTATAAAAAAGAAATCAAACATTTAGTTTCATAATTTTATCTTTTGCTAAATTTCTTAAAATATTGAAACCCTACCAAATACAAATAAACAAACAAATAAAATTCGTAAGCTTTATTAATAAACTAGAATGTGCATATCAGGTGATCTTGACATATTCTTCTGAAATCAATGGCATCATGAGTTAGTATGCTGAGATCTGCAGAAATGAGTTCTATATTGTGAAGGGGTAATTCAAATAGATTTCAAAAATCAATAAATCGATTAAAATTGAGAAGAAATATATTTTAGTCTTTCTTTAAAGGAAATAATAATTATGATTCGATCTGAGGTTCTCTCGCATATTTCTTGTTTATCCTTTGAACATATGAACTTAGTGGATTGTTGTATAGAGCAGTCCACTACAGAGAACTGTGATGCAAATTCATTTCTTCAATTTCATCACTCATTTCACTTTTCCACACGTCGTTATCTAAATAGACATTTTATTTTTGCTAACTATAAATTTGTAATTTGTAGAGTGAAAATCCTTGACACAACGGTATATTCCTCTTCAATTTCAATCGGCCTTAATAAGATGCTTTTGTAGTTTCCACAATCCAGCTGCGAACAACAAGGACCCCTCAATTCGCTTTTATGACATGCTTTGGTCGTCAACCACTTACATGGTAAGGATAACAAAATTCTTGTGTATAGACGTGTCTAATTAAATATTAAATGTTCTTATAAAAATCTATTTAATTTATTTTTCAACTCTCACTTTAATACCAAAGTGATGTTTCAAATACAATCTTGGATTCAAATTTTGAATTAGACTTAACGTGTATGTAATTTTTCTGACAGATGTTAAAGAGGAAGATCAAGTTCGGAACTCAGAATAGCGTGATCTTCAGATTTTCCAGAACTACTGAATAAATCGTGAATGGACAATCATATTATAATCATAAGACATATGATGAATTAAAAATGATTCATAACATACTGGAGTCACGTACTAATTCCCTTAAAAGATAGTTGATCATTTCTGTCGTTCGAACTTAGAAATTATGTAAACATGTTTCTTACATGGGAACCAAATTATAAAATGATAGATACTACAAGCGATTTATTCCCCTTTTCCTTTATAGATTCCTATTTGTTTTGCAAAATGTAATATCTCGAACGTGAGAAAAACAGCTAAAATTATAGTTTAATATGTGAGATAAATTAATCAGGTAAGAATGATTTCTTATTTTCCTGGTACTCCTTGGGTATCTAACTACAGAGGTATTAAGTTACCAATCTATCATCAAAAAAAAATAAAATATCTGAGACCTTGAAGACGGTGCGAATGACATTTCTAAATGGTCTGAAATCGTTTACGGGTACATTTCCACATACGTTGAGCTTGTTTATTTAATTTATAGATTAAACTGATGTGTATTTGTTAGTAGGCTTTTATAATTATAGTTGAGCATATCATGCGTCCACGCTTTTTTTATAGGTTATGTCTGGATCTCGCATAAGTTTTAGGTTTTGTATCATTTAACATTTACAAAAACAATTTATTTTTTCATGACAGTTTAGAACACTTACATCTTTTCTTATAACAAAAAGCAAGAAAGAATTTCCCAAAAGCGGTTGGAGATGCTTATCCGATATTCTTCTCAACTCTAGTCTCCGACAAAATATAATCATGTAGGTTTGTTTTCAAAGAAAGAGTAATCTTTTTACCAACAGCATTAAAGCATATACAATGTGCGAGTGTAATTTTGTTCGTCTTACAATATAAGATAGTACGTAGAAAGATTGGATGAGCAAGATCCATCAACAAATATTTTGGAGATTCTCAGAAGAAGTTAAAGCAACTGGACATGGATCAATATGCATCTCAACTCATTTCAGCTGCAAAAAGAAAGAGCATAAAAGAATAGTAAAATTCATGAAGCTCATAGGTTTAGAGTAGAGTTATCGGTCTATTTTCCACAAGTGACATATGCTTTTCCAACAAACTTGTATCCTTGCATCGAAGACTTATGATAAACTGAAAAGAGGAGCATAAACTGCAGACTTGACTGAAATTTAATTTCAACTTGATTAAACATGAACAAGTTTATATGCTCAGATTTAAACCTATTATTTAAGGACAGTAATCATGCCACTACGAACTGCTCCTGCGGTCTCCTGAGGGGCTTTTCCACACACTTGCTAAAATTCTGAGCCTCTAAGCTCACTTTCACTCATGAGTAGTCATTTCCCTTCGGTCGAGGATATTTTAGCTGCAGTTCTAAGGTACGACATAAACCAATGAAGGGTGTGCTTTATCAGATAAATCAAGACATTAAGGGGTTTATGTAACATGATCCATGCATGTCTTTTTGAATTCTAAGGTAATTTACTCGCAACTTCTTTTCTTTTACCTATCTCTCGAACCAAATTCAAACAATAATATATCGAATCTATGAATCTAATACTAATTTGTCCAACCAAAACCCAGCTTAAACCCCGAGGTTTGAAGACCTCCTGGATCACATCCCTCAGAACCAAGGAAGACCCGGTTACTGTGCTCAGCAAGCCGTGGACTAGTACTTGGGAGGATTGTCTCAGGATATGGAATTGTACTGCAGAAGAGGAGGAGGTGATGATTTAGCCGAGGTACAGAAGCATGCCGAGCAGTATGAAACCTCGAGCATCACTCGAAATATGACGAAAGACAGAGAGAAGACCTCGAAGAAGTCCAAGAAGTCAAAGAAGTCTTCTAGGAAGTCCAAGAGGAAGTCCAAGTCCACTGAAACTGATAACAGTGATTCGGAAGCATCCTCTACTTCTGAAGAGTCTACCGTCGAAAGTTCAGAATCCGAATCTGAACAAGAGAAGAAGACGCGGAAGAAGAAGAAGGAGGAGACGCGAGCAAGGGAGGAAGTTGTGCAGAAGATGCCTCAGACTCAGATCATACAGTCTGCACCTGATCCTCGCATCGATGAGGTTCTGAAGCAGTTGCCGACCTGAAAGTTCATCTTCTGAACCAGAAGGACAAGCGGAAGCAACCTACGGCTTCCCGGCCAAACCTTTGGTGCAACCTTTGTAACTCTTCCGGACACACCAGAGATCAGTGTACGCAGGACCAAGCTGTCAACTGGGCAGGATGGGAAGAAGCCGATGAGGGATATCTACACGATCCGAGTGGGGAAACCTGCTATAGGATCGAGACGATACAACCCTTCACTCCTACGCCTCCCGCCCAATATAATCGTTATGTACCTAGGGATAGAGCTAGCAATGTACAGACCAGGACGCCCTGGCAACCTTCTTCATCACAACGACCTCTTAACCCTCTTCCTGGAGCGTGCAATAATTATGGAGAGATAGGACACTGGTGGTCCACATGTCCTCATCCGAGAAGACAGATTGGGCAAGTGCCCTTGTGTGGAACTGTAAGGAAGCCGGTCATTTCACAGGAAATTGTCCTCAGACCTTACGACCACGACAAATGGTTAGATTTGCAGATACCACGCTTCATGCAGAAGCTACATCAACTTCTAAACTCGAGTTAGCAATGGTACAGCACATCACGGTAGAAGAAGAAGATCCTGGGGATTGTACGGATTGTCTCCATATCGAGGAAGACGAACCGGACCCCGGGAAGTGTGAAGGAAAGACACCTCAGTTGCAGAAGACGACTGCAGCTCAGAAGACGAAGTTACTTGAGGCAGCTTCTTCTTTCACTTTGGCGGATGGCACTGTTTGGAACCCTAGCCCGGATTCAGACAGTTGACCTCCCGAAGAAGTCTTGGATGAAGCGGTGTTCAAGGTAAGTACCAGAAGCAAAGGGAAGTTAGAATCTCGTCAGAAGGAGATCAAGAAGAAGAAGCAGCAAAAGGAGAGGTCATCTTCTCCTGAGCGGCCGTCTTCTCCTACTTACGACTGAGAAGATCCGAAGTACTTTGCTCTTGACATTAGACAAGAGGTTGAAGCGATCATGCAAGAAGAGCTGGAGAAGAGACGGAAGATAGTACAACAGCTTCCTACACCGACTACGGCAGCCCCTGTCTCACGGGAACAGCCCCCAGTCGAGAGAAGACACTCTTCTGGTCTTCCATCCAAGGAAGCAGCCACTACATCTTCCCTGTTGGAAACACCAGTCACTCTTCTGAAAAGATCTCCTTACGACTTCTTGCGAGACTTGTGGAATCAGAAGGCGGATGTAACCTTCCAACAGCTGTTGGATGACAACGCTGGTTACAGGAAGTTGTTACAATCTGTGCTCCGAGGATCGAGGAAGAGGAGGATAGCTAAACTTCCCAACAGCACCCCGATCCTAAGGATAGAGCATGAGGACTTGGGAGCCCCAGAACTTGATATGGAGATCCATGGCTGTCTTCTGAAGAAGGTACCCATTGATTCCGGCTCCGGAGTTAACATCATGACTGAAGAAACGGCACATGCCTTAGGCTTCACTGAGTTCCAGCCTACTCCGAGAATCCTCAGAATGACGGACCAGACCAGAAGACGACCTTTGGGACAACTGAAAGATGTCTTGACGGTAATTGGTGGAGTATCTTTTTACCTCACTTACATCATTTTGTGACCTGTAGCTAAGGTTGGACATCAGGTGTTGATAGGAAGACCATGGCTGTATGCTGCAAATGTAAATACCGACTGGAGAAGGCATCGTTTGAGATTTCCCAATCCTACACCCAAGCCAGGTGAGAAAACTAAGGTCTCGCTTCCTTGGATCAAGATTGGACACCAAGGTGAAACTCCGTCTACAACAGAGGGGTACACTTCAGAAGACTCAGCTGCATCTTCTGACAGTGATGAACGGTATAATGAGTTTGTGGTGAATAACTTGTGTACTACAGAAGTAACGGAGAGAGCAAAAGATGTGATCTGTGGATACATTGAGCGCTACGAGATTGCGGAAGAAGAGCTTCCAGAAGACGAGAATGCCGTCTTCCCTTCGGGAGATCCGACAGTTGATCTTCCAGAAGACGAAAGTATCGTCTTCCCTTCGGAAGATCCGACAGTTAGTCTTCCAGAAGACGAATCTGAACCAGAAGAAGCTCTCAAACCGGAATACTTTGGTGCCAGTGAGTACAGTCACACTGAAGGAATGGTAAACCCGGATGATCTTCAAGAGATGGAGGTTGCTCCTGGGAAGAAGCTGAAGCTTTCCAAGGTGCGAGGGCCAGCAGTTGGAAGACTTTCGAGAACTTCTGACGGAGTTCCAGGATGTCTTCACATGGACCATAGAAGACATGAAGGGCATACCTCGAGAGCTGGGAGAACATCGGATTGACTTGCTGGAGGGCGTTGTTCCTGCACGGCAGAGGCAGTATCGGCTCAACCTCAAGTACTCGCTTCTGATGAAGGACCAGATCGACCAATACTTGAAGGCAGGAGTCATCTTCCCAGTACTTAGCAGTGAGTGGGTAGCTCCTATCGTCATCGTGCCGAAGAAGCAGACCGGGAAAATTCGAGTGTGTCAGAACTTCCGGAAGCTGAACTTGGCCACAAAGAAGGATCATCATCCTTTACCATTCACCGATTCTGTGTTAGACCAGGTAGCAGGGCATGAGTTCTACAGCTTCCTGGATGAGTATTCTGGGTACAACCAAGTTTCAATCAGAGAGGAAGACAAGTCAAAAATCACTTTCACTACTGATTGGAGCACGTACGCGTACAATCATATGCCGTTTGGTTTATGCAACGCACCCGCCACATTCCAGAGATTGATGATTACAATCTTCAAGGAGTATCTTCGCACTTTCATGGAGATTTTCTTGGATGACTTTTGTGTGTTTGGATCGAGAGAAGACCACTTGATATTTCTAAGGAAGTGTTTTCTGAAGTGTAGAGAACATCGTTTGGCTCTTCACCCTGAGAAATGCTTCTTTGGTATGTCAGAAGGGATCTTGCTAGGACATAGAATTTCCGGAAGAGGTATAGAAGTCGACTGTGCTAAGGTGGAAGTCATCATGAAACTCCACCTACCTGCTAACCTGACTCAGTTGAGAAGCTTCCTTGGCAACGTAGGATACTACAGGAGGTTTATTGACATGTACGCAGAGGTAGCAGGAAGACTCACTAAGTTGCTGAAGAAGGACGAACCATACGTTTGGTCTTCTGAGCAGCAGGAAGCATTCGAAGAAATGAAGAGGCTTCTATCGGAATCCCCTGTCCTAAGATCACCTGATTGGGAAAGAGTCTTCCATATCTATGTGGATATTTCTGCTTTCGCCATAGGGGTGGTGTTGAGTCAGAAAGATGAGAAAAAGAAGGATTATCCCATCTACTATGCGGGAAGACAACTCAGTGATGCAGAGAAGAAGTACTCGACAACTGAAAGGGAGTGTCTTGGCATGATTTACTCATGTAGGAAGTTTAGACACTATCTTCTAGCCAACCCGTTTGTCTTCTATGTGGATCATTTCTCTTTGAAACATCTTGTAAAGAAAGCAGATTTGTCTGGTAGGATAGCTAGGTGGATTCTTCTACTCCAGGAATTTACTTACACAGTTGAGTACAGGTCCGAAAGACAGCATGTTAATGCTGACTAACTATCCAGATTAGAGACGAAACAACGAGAAGATGAAGTGGAAGACGAGTTCCCTGACGAGAAGCTGTTTTTAGTTTTCACAGAGACACTTTCATCTGAGGGGGGGCGTACTGCCTGCTTCTCAGAAGACGAGACTAGATCTTCTGATCCAGTCTTTGCGACTTCCACAGAAGAGTCGATCTTCAAGGACTTGAGGAAATTCTTGGAAGACCAACAGTATCCAGAGGGATTGGATGCGGAGCAGAAGGCTGTCTTCTTACACAAGGCAGGTCCTTATGCCATCTTTCATGATATCCTGTTTCGGAAGGGACATGACGAGAAGCTAAGGAGATGCCTTGAGCCTTCAGAGATTAAATCAGTGATCACAGGTCTTCACTACGAAGATGCTGAGGGTCACTACGGGTTGAAAATCACAGTGAAGAATATGTTAGACGTCGGATACTGGTGGCCGACCATGTATCGAGACACTTTTCAGGAGATCAGGAAGTGCGATGCGTGCCAGAGGGTGAGAAGACCGACAGCTATGACAAGGTGACCTCTTACTCCCATTCTTCCGCTTGCTCCGTTCGAAAAGTGGAGGATCGGTGGCGAGAAGAACACGAGCACGGTACATTTTAATAGCTACCGACTATGCTACCAAGATGGTGGAAGGCGAGGCCACAAGGAGGAACGGTGCCGCAGTGATAGCCAGGTTCCTTTGGCACAACATCATCACTAGGTACGGATGTCCACTGGAATTGGTATCAGATAGGGGTACTCATTTCTTAAATGAGACTATCTCCCTCCTGATCCAATACTTCAGGATTAAGCATAGGAAGACGATGCCGTACAACCCGAAAGCGAATGGACTGACGGAGAAGTCGAATGATCTTCTGTGTAACATCCTGAACAAGGTAACTGTTAACCATGCGTATGATTGGGACACGAAATTGCCATCTGTGTTATGAGCTTTCAGGATTTCACCTAAAGTCACAACCCAGAAGACGCCTTTCTACCGAACTTATGGCATGACACCTATTGTGCCCATTGAGTTAGAGGTTCCAACTTACCGGTTAGCCGTATCCGAACCCATGGGAGAAGAAGAAAGCCAGGAGCAGCGTCTTCTGAATTTTGTAGAGTTTGAAGAAGACAGGAATGCAGCTTTGGAGAAGACATACGAGGTACAAGCGCAACGTAAGGTGAACTACGATAGCAAGTTGAGGAAGGTGACCGTTGTGGATGGGGACTTGGTTCTTCTCTATGACAACCGACATCTTAAGTTCCCCGGGAAACTTCATCTTCGCTGGATGGGTCCTTGCCGCGTCTTGGAGGTCTTCGACAATGGCTCCTTGCAGTTGGAAGAGTTGGACGGTACATTGATGACCACTCGTGTTAATGGATGGCGTGTCAAGAAGTACTGGACGTGAACAGAAGTGCCGAAAACACTGATGTTTGCAGGGACGCAAACATGTGAGGGTGGGCGTATGTGGTGCCCACAAATTACAAGATTCACAAATTTTTAAATTTTTAAGATTAATAACTTTTTTGTATAACTGAAGAAGCTTTGTTACTTAAGGTTACATCTTCCTTAGCAGGAAGATGATCTTACGAGCTGTTTGTAATAATAAGTTGACTTCTTCGGAAGACGACCATCTTCGGAAGAGCATCTTCTCAGTTGCGTCTTCGGAAGACAGAAGACGGCGGAAGACGGGAAGACAGCGGAAGACAACCATCTTCCGGAAGACAACGACCGCAAAGGCCTAACCACGGCTTTTTCAGTAAAGGAGTGGTTGTACCTACTGGGTCGCACCGAACAGGTAGGTAGGTTAGGTGAGTCACCTAGGGTCAAAACTCCTAATCTGCGGGGAAGATGCGCAGGAAGTGCATTAGCGCATTCCAACTTCCCGCAGCATAGCGCGCTTGAGAAGATCGATTTCCGAGAGTGAGCTTCGCGAGAGGAAATCGAGAGAGGAAAGCGAGCAAGGTGAGGACCAGTTGGCAGCTAGGCGAAGGGTGAGATCGAATTGCTGAAGCACGAAAGGCAGGGAGCGAAGGCGTTTTTGTGAGCTCCCGGGAAGCTGACAGTGGAAGCAGCTGAGTGAAATCGGAGGTGGGTGGCTCGATCGATTGAGGTGTAGACTGGACCTGACGACGGAGGCAGCTCAATGGGGTCGCATTAGGAGCTGGAACCAGAGCCAGAAGCGCACGGAAGGTCGAAGGCAACTCGAGAGGCAGAAGAAGACTGTAGAGGTTCTTCCCCACGTTCTTTCCCCTTCCCACTTCTTCTCGCCTTTGTTTTGGTATCCCTCGCGCTTCCCCGGTTGTTTGCAGGCAGCCTGATTGATTACTCCCATCCCCATTTCTCCTATTGTGACATTGGGTGCGGAAGCGCTCCCCAATTTCTGTTAGACATCTTCCTACTTCTTCCTGAGTTCAATTCGAGCTTCCCTACCCCTCGTCCTCAAATTGACGATCTCAGCTATCAATTTCCCTACCCTACTACCTCTCTACCCCCGAAACCTAGAATAGAAGACACTTCAGAAGATTGGAACATCTTCGGAAGACGTTTCTGAACTTAACTGTCTTCGGAAGACTGTCTTCGGAAGTCGACTATAATCAATTCGTATCAAGAGTGGATTTGTGTTGCTTTTGTGTTAAGAGAGGCTTGGTACGAATCTTGAGTGGTGTGATGAGTTCTTTTGTTATTTCGAGAAGTTGGAAGTCGGGAACTAGGCCTGTGCCTCCCGGTCTTCCAAGCTTCTCAACTCCACATCTTCCTAGAGAGACTAGAAGACTGAAAGGCTGGCAAAATGAGCGAGAAGACGTGAGGGTCCATTTCGGGTCTCTTCTGTCCGACCCATAGCAGCCATTCCTTCTTCTTCCCAAACTAGAAGAGAGTTGTGAGAAGACTTGCTGACAGAATCTGGAGAGAATGGTCGAGGGTCATGTCTTCCCACCGAGCAGCAAGCTTCTTCTGAGTGTGTATGAGAGGTGAGAAGTCAGAAGAACAGAGTGCAACTGTCTTGAGTTTGTTGTGAGGATAGATTGCACGTAGGAAGAAGAAGACATGTGAGACCAGTGAAGGGAAGCCTGACTTCGGGAGATCTTCCGAAGAGACATTGAATCGAAAACTGTCCTGAGTGTCTTCCCAGAGGCCAATGTCACCGTAGGAGCCCGCAACCGTCTTCTGAACCTGTCATGCACTTTATGTTTCACGAATCTTGTATCTTCTGATAGGAAGTAGGATGTAATGCAAGGTGGGTTGTCTTCTTGGTAATCCATGCGAGGCCTTGCTTAGTTAGGATGGTTTAGATATAGCTCGGAAGACGAGAGCTATCTAGGAAGTACTGTTAGAATCCCGGAAGACGGAGTAGCTGTCTTCTGGAAGACTAGTTTCGTCTTCTGAGAAGTAGAAGCTGGACTGTGGGCACTTGGGAAGGACTGAGCCTCCAGCTCACAGTAAACACGTGTGGCTTAGTGCAACAGAGTTTTCAAGCATGTCGATGCATCCGCGAGGCTTGGTGTTACCAGCGGCAGAATTGGCCGAGGCCACTCCTTTCCTCAAGGAGTTGGATCTCGACTTCTTCCTGTGGGATTGGAACCTCGCCGATCAGGGACTTCTGGAGGAGGTGTGGGCAGTGTTACCACCCCGCAACCGTTTACTTGCGAAGGCAAGAGTAGCTCGAGGAAGACCATCTTCCTGGACTGAAGATTGGTGGCGCAGGGCTTTCCACAGGCCAGACTCCGAGGACCGAGGTATTGGTTTGAGAAGAAGATTTTGCCCAGTGTCGTGAGTACGTGGCATGTACCTGGGAGCACCACTTGTCTTTTCGTGGAAGACAGGCAGGGTAGGAATGGGTGGAAGATCGAATCTTACCGGGAGCCGAAGAAGCGACTTCTGGCGAAGCTGTTTCTGCATATCTTCCCCAAAGGGAGCGCAGAAGATGAGGTACCTAGGAGATCAGGACGTAGAGTTCCTGGAAGCAGTGTGGGATGAAAGAGTGCCCATCTACTGGGGCGCATACGTCCACAACTATGTACAGACAGAGCTAGCGTACTTGGGTACCCCGGCGGGAGGACATTTGACACCTTTCCTCTGCTACTTGTACGTAGCCATGGGGGATCTTGGAGAAGATCAGCTGGCGAAGTATGGGTCAACAGGGCAACAGGAAGAGAAGGAGGAGACCTCGGAAGACGACGACCAAGCAGCAGCCGCAACTCCCCCTCCCACTCTGATGCCACAGCTGAGACCCGGCTCTCACCAGAAGACGCTTCTGGTGAGGGAAGACGAGTCTAGTGGATCGGAAGACGCCACGCCACCGAGGAAGATGGGTCCTAGAAGTGTACCTAGGACACCCATCTCCCTCATTCATTCAGGATCGGAGTCTGACTCGGAGGAAGAACTGCTGAGTACCCGATCGGAGCAGAAGACCGCTTCTACAACACCTGGGAGTCTTCCGAAGACTCCAGAAGACAAGAGAAGAAGGGATACTCCTACTGCGATGCGAGGAAGCGCATTGAAGAGACCCACTCCTGCCATGAGGGATCTTCCACCCCGGAAGATGAGAAGAGTAGCTTCTTCTCGTGCGCAGAAGATGAAGGCCATCGTGGTGGAAGAGGCATCCTTGCCTCTGGAAGACAAGGTCGATACCTCCGAGCGAGTAGTGGAGATGAACCTATCTTCCGCAGGAAGAAGATTGGAAGAGTTCAGCGCCTTCTTCCACAAGGAGATCCAACCAACTATGGAGTTGCTGGAGAAGAGAGCGAGGGCACAGGATAGACCCTTGCAACCTGGATTTAGTCTGCGCACCTTGCTGCGACAAGAAGAAGACCGGAAGAAGACGGAGTCGCTGGAAGCTAATCTCCGCACCACGGAGAAGCTCGCAGCCAGATACAAGGCGGAAGCAGCCGCTTCTGCCAAGGAGCTGGTGCAGCTTCGGAAGAGCAACCAGGAGTTGCAAGCGCGTGTACAGCAGCGTGATCAAGAAGTCCTCCGAGTGCGGGAGAAGATCACCACCCTCGCAGAGGAGCAGACCACTTGGAAGACGCAGCGAGAAGCCGCGGAAGCGCGAGTTGCAGTTGAGAAGACGGAGCGGGAAGCAGCGGAGGCTCGTGCACAGGAGATGCTAGCACAGTCGGTGGAAGCGCTTCGGAAGAAGTTCAACTTCACCGCGGGTAGGAAGTTACTTACCTTAGCTAGAGGATGGGACAGCGAGTCCAAGACAATGTTGGTGGAATGCCGGGAGAGCATGTTCATGTACTTAGATCGACAGATAGAAGGAGTGAAGACACTTTATGGTCTTCCCTCGCTTCCGACACCTGCAACCGCATCTTCCCACCCTCTAGTACCATCGACTGGATCCGGAATGGAGAAGGAGGAGTTCAACCTCGCTATGCACTTGGTAGTGACAGCGTTGGAAGCCGAGAAGACTCCAGAAGACGCCTCGAAAGACAGGATGTCTTCTGGAAGACAGGAAGACGAGTCGTCTTCCCATGTATTCCGCGTGGAGGAAGCGACTTCCCCAGACCCCTATGAGGTCGCCATGGTCCCTAGTACCGCACCCGTGCCTCAGAAGACCGAAGACGCACCACTCGACTCTGCTTCCCAGAAGACGCTTCTGTCTTCCGAAGCAGAAGCCGAAGCCGAGGAAGACACAGCCGCAGCGACAGCAGGACCAGCGAAGAGCGATGAGAGGGAAGCTATCTCAGTGACACCCGAGGTAAGTGCAGGGCTTCCCAGCCCATCAGAAGCCGAGATAGTAGCTCCGATAGGAGCAGATCAGGTAGAGGTTGTCTCCGTGCAATCAGAATAGATAGTAAACCGAAGTGACACACTTCTAGATTTAGTAAGACCGAACATGCTATCTTAAGGGTGGCAGTTTTCCATGTAAAATTAGTTAGGACACCATGTGGCAGCATAGGTAGCGTAGGAGAAACAAGGTGGATGGCTAATTAAGAGGGGGAATCGCTTGCATGTGGGCTGGCAATCTCCTGTCAACGCCTCTCTCTCCCTGGTGGTCGTCTCCCCTGGTTCTCATGGCAGCGACATAAGTAGGATCGAAGAATAGGAGATAGACTTCTGTAGCTACTGCACCCACATATCGATTCGAGGGTGCAGGCAGACGAGACACATTAGAGAGGAGACACATGATAGACAGTTCTTCGCACACTACACTCGTTGTTGGAAACATACGAATAGTCTTGGAATACACATGAGGGGTCTACATGCTCGTACCAGCAGTGGTTCGAAGATGTAGATAGAGGTAGTGGACAGTTTAGGAGCAAGGAACGACATCCTCGTGCAGTCCTGTTGACTAGACTGGTGTGTCGAGGAGTAGATGCAGGAAGTAGAGGGAGTGAGCTTCCCAATGCCATTGTGACTTCTTCTTGGAGAATGGATTGATTTGAGTGCAGAAGCTTTGTTCATGTCTTCTGGATGGTGGGTTCCTTGAATTCGCGCCCAATTGTGCATGAGAAGTGTTCTTCTTGAGTGGCGATGACTGTCAGCAGTTGTGGAAGTGTAGCTTGGCTCGTTCAGTAGAGCACTTGGGATCTACGTACGAACGATCTTATGGGTAAGGGATCCCAGAAGACAGAGTAGTCAGAGCAGCGAAGTGAAGAAGAAAGAAGCCTTCTTCTCACAGTAGAAGACGACATCCTCGAGTAGAAGACGGTGCAACTGTACACATGTTTGTTGTCTTCCTCCCCAAACTATTACAAGCAGGGATGGCTTGTTAGTAAGGATCCGGACTAGAAGCCTGTCGGAAACTTAATTTCTTCTTTTCATCTTCTTTTCTCTTGTTTGGATTTTCTCTTCTTCCCCATCTTCTCTCATCTTCCCCATCTTCTTATCTTCTTCTAGTGAGCTTCCGAGACTTCTATTGAGCTTCTGTGAAAGTGAATGTCGTTGTAGTGCTGCAGGAAGACTATTTCCGTAGGCAGAAGCCTGGGAAGGCTACAGGGGGCATACACCCTGTGATTGATCTAACCCGTTGGAATGTGAGTGCGAGAGTAAGGTCTAACAGCCGTGCCAGTCGATTTCTGCAAAGTAGAACATTCTTCTAGAGGTGTGAGAAGATGAGCTGAACCTCCAGAAGACGAGAATCGCTTCGGGAAGACGGTATCGAGAAGACCGGAAGAAGTGACCTGGAAGCAGGAAGATCGTCTTCCCGAGCTTCTCTGTGAATAGTTGTGTGATATTTTAGTTAGTGGTTGATTATTTAGATCTAGAGTATATTTTGGCGTACCTGGAAGACGCGTGGTTTTGTGAGAAGACGGGATTCTTAGGCAAAATCCGAGTGTTTGTGTGTTTGAACAGACCTTAGAACTTAGAGCAGCGTTACTTGTGCAAATTCTCTGTGGGAACGATATCTTGTATACTAAATGGGCAAAAGGAGTAATCATGCGTCACTACACAAACTTTGATGAGAACTTCGTCGATATTCCACCGGAAGGATGAAGTTCTTCATATTAACCATACTTCTTCGCTTACTTGAAATTTCACTTGCCGCCGAAGCTTGTTGACATGCTTCGTGTAACGTTACTGTGTCTTCTTGAGGTTCTTTTTCACTTATTTCTCGCGGTGTTGCATATCCGCCACAAACTCTTGAACTGATGTTTGCCGTGTTCTTGGTCGTGCTGATGTAGAACTCATTCCAAGAGTCAAGTCAAGAGGCCCTTCTGGCTCACGTCCGTAAGCCAGCAAGAAAGACAATTCGTCAGTTGTTGAATGCTTCGTGGAGTTGTAGCAATACTCAGCAAGACTGAACCACTCCGTCCCACTTTGATCCGCACTCACATAATTCCTCAAATGTCGATTCAGAACTGAGTTAACTCGTTCTGTTTGTCCATCCATTTCAAGATGAAAAGTGGTACTAAATTTTAACTTAGTCCCCAATTTTTGGAACAAGTGTTTTCAAAATGCACTTGTGAACTTAGAGTCTCGGTCTGAAATAATACTCAGGGATAATTCATGTGAACACCACCAAGTATCTAAGAACAATCGAGAAGGCGTGAAAGCTGTTGCGATATCCAAGGTCGGAGCAAACTTCACGAGTTTGCTAAACCGGTCAACTATCACAAAGATTGCATTGTATCCATTTGAGTCAAGCAGAGACATAATGAAGTCCATGTTGATGCTTTCTCAAGGTCTTGTTAGAATCGGCAAAGGATGAAGTAACCCCTGTTTCTTCTCATAAGAAACTCGATTCGCCTAACAGGTTACGCATGTTTTCACAAAGTGGGCAACATCGTCTTTCATGTGGGACCAATAAAACTTTTTAGCTATCACTGCTAAAGTGAACTTTTCTCCTTTATGGTCTGATAAGAGCGCATCATGACATTCTTTGAGCAACTTAATCCTAAGTTTTCCTTGTCCCACATAAACCTGACTTGGTTTGCACATGAGTAAGTCATGTCTCAGCTGCATGTTAGGCAACTTCACTCCTCGCTTGAGCTGTTCCATGTACTCCTTCGCTTGATCATCGACCGTGTAATCTTCACGTATTCGTCTCTCCAAGTCTGACTCCTTAGAATACATAGCTCGCAAAATCTGTGTCCACGATGAAAGATATTCTTCCTTGCGACTCAAGGCACAAGAACCACATTGTCTTTTCTCGCTTTGTGGATTAATTCTATATTCATGAGCGCCAAGGTATCATGCCACCATAGTTGCTTTGGCGTCACCCGATCTTGTGTCTCAAAATACTTGAGCGAAATATTATCAGTATACACTTGAGTTTCGTGAAGTCTCAAGTAATGCCGTCATTTCCTCAAGCAATGAACCACCACAAAACAGTTCCTTCTCATGAGTTGGTCATTGACTCTCTGTCTCATATAACTTCTTGCTTTCAGAAGCTACAAGTTTTCCATCATGCACCAACACTCTATCAATCGCTTAGTCGCTCGCGTCCGTGTGCACCTCGAATAGTTAGTCAAACTTTGACAGCTTCAAAACTGACACCTTTGACAAAAATGGATTTGATCGTATGGAACGCATCTTCCACCTCTTTGGTCCAACTAACATGTGCGTCTTTCCCCGTCCAGTCTGTCAGCAGCTTCTTGAGCAAGTCACAAGATGACTTAGGACGGACTTCTTATAAAGTCTATGGTCCTAAACAGTACCTCCAGCACACCTAGAGGCTCAACCGCCCGTGACGTCCGTCTGGGTTTAGGCTCCTGACCGGTGGTCTAACCCATCGTCTCGTTCCCTAGTCTTGCTCCAGCCGTTAGATCGTTCCTAAGTCCAAACGTCCAAGTCTAGACCGGAACGTGCCTTAGAACCGGTCCAGCCATCACCTCATGCTCTCGGAGTCCGTCCGCCAAACCCGAGGATCGAATGACTCGTCCTAGCCCACCCAAGGATCGAGCCCCCCTCATATATACTTCTGGAGATCTGCGGCCTGCCCCTCTCTTTGGTCCCTGAAAATTATATCACAATCTCATCACGGGATCGATCATAATTCTCAGCTCGGAGGTCAGTTCGAGGAGTTCTACATATCACTGGAAAGCTCCCGCCGAGCCCTTTCCAATGATACGTTACTCACATCTAGATCTCACGTGGAGCTCCGTCCACGATCTAAAACGTCGTTGGAGCTCCAACACTTAGCCGTTTTTCTGAAAACTTGTGATCCAGACGCAAACTCGAACCCTGTGGTTCAGACCAGCGTCCGAACCACGGTCTGTCTACGTCTCGGACCCACATCTCGGACATATATCTCATACTTATGTTCCGGTCTGTTTCCAGACTTGCCCTTTTAAGTCAGTGTTAGTCTGGGGTCGTCTCTCGGTAGACCCTTATGTCCTAATCCAATGTTCTAACCTTGGTTCAAAGAACCACTTAGGGTTCATCTGATCTCGACTTCCCGGCCAAGCCGTTCAGTCCTAATCACAATGTTCACAACCTAACGCAAGTCCACTAGGGTTCTATGGTTCACGTATGCGCCCGACTTTGAGACTGAGGGTCGCGACACTCTTTGACTTCTCGCGTCTGAATCATTAGACAACGTTGATATAACTCCATCTTGTTGCACCGGTGCCGTAGTTGATACTAGGCTTCTTTGACGTTGGAGTGAAGGTTCTTGGTTATCGTCCCTTGACTGTGCTTCAGACTAGCTCGAGTCGATCTGATCCCAGTGTCAGCCGTCACTCGTCTCTTGGTCTTCCTCTTAGAACTCTGTCTTACGTCGGTCATTGCTCCAAATGTTCATCTAGAAATGTTGATCTGTTTCGTATCTCGCGTCCCTCCTCAAGCGTCTAATCTTCAGTCGCTACCTCAAGTTCTCGCTCACCGAAGCATCGGCTCTAATACCACTTTTTGCGCACCTACCGTCTTGTTGCGCCAACGGAAGCTCTTGCTCAGTAGGTCACGAAACTCACAACGCTTATCTGCAAATCACGTTCACATGTTAGCATTTAGGCACCACTTACCTTAATTCTGTTTGGTCCGCACTAGAGCCGGACCGTCTCCCTAACTCTGAAGCTCAACATTCTCTAAGTCTCGACCTAGACCTAGCTAGGTCGGTCCCAAAACATGAGCAAGTCATAACATGACTTGGGCAGATTTATCATAAAGTCTAGGGTCCTAAATGGTACCTCCAGCACACCTAGCGACCCAACCGCTCGTGATGTCCGTCTGGATCTAGACTTACGAACAGTCAGTCTGCGTCGGACTCACTTCTCGATCTCACGTCTCGGACTTATGTCTCAGACGTATGTTCCGATCTGTTTCTCGACTTGTCATCTTAAGTCAGCGTTCTTTGAGATCGTCTTGAGTTAAGCCCTTATGTCCTAACCCAATGTTCCAATCTTGGTTCAGAGAACCACTTAGGGTTCATCTGTTCTCGACTTCTCGGCCAAGCCGTTAAGTCATACTCACAGCGTTCACAACCTAACGCAAGTCCACTAGGATTCTATTGTTTGCGTCTGTGTCCGACCTTGATACTGAGGGTCACGACAAGAGCCAAGATGTTGACATAGCCCAACTACCCAAAAAGACTACCGGAGCAGTCTTCTCCATAGATAATAAACCCACTCCGTCACATGATATCAACAATGATGTCTGCTTATAGGCGAGGGATCTTGTCACACATGCAAAGATCCCTGGTCCTAAGATGTCACCAAAGACTCATTGATCCTCCTATCAAACTCTCTAAGGCACGAGATGAAGATAAGGGATAAAGTATTGTGCCGGAGTAAGTAACTCGGACAACGTGTTATGAAAGAGGAAAAGATACCAAAGGTTACATGAGGATCATCTAACCTAAGGAGATCGTCAATATGCAAAACGTCATTCGTCAGAGCAATGTCTAAGAACCGGGAGATGAAGTACTCTAAACCCATCGGTACTCCGAAGATACGTAAACCATCTCACCTCTAGGTGTAACAAATCCCTCTAGAAGTTAGAAGTCCGACGGAATATCTATGAAAGACCAAGCCTTGCACTTTGACACCTTCACTCTCAATCCTACCAATGTCAATTGAGAGACGAGGTGATCAAAGACATCACAGACTTGGTTCGTCAGATCTATGATATGTGCGTCATCAGCTAGAGATGGAAAGACACAACCTGGAGCAACCAAGGTGGTGACCAAGAGAGCTCTATAGTGAGCTAAGACAAAAAAAGGTCCACCCAAAGGCTCCTTGACGAGTATTTAGAGCGGAGTCGGTGACTGTAATTCTCTCTATCGAAAGACCATGCTGGTAATAAAGAGACGAAGAAGACTCATAGAACAATTGCAGGAACGGAACGAGACTCACCAGAGATTCACCATCATCCATGAGCTCCCTAAAGATGAAAGCGCATGAAATGCTATTAAAAATATTTTCACGTCCACTGTAGGACAACCCAATCGGGATGGATGTCCAAGAGAGTCATAATACCAAAGGACACAGACTCACAACCTTTAGGTGGTGCAACTCAAAACTGATGTGGGCAAACGTGGTCCTGAAAAGTATCTCAAAGCTGAAGAATAATCATACGACTAATAAGTCGTAAGAGAAATCTCATCGATGACTATCGATCCAATCTCTTCGTCATTCTTCATCATGGTCAAAAGTCTAGATGTCCACAATACCTCAGCTATAGAATGAGAAATAGCTCTTTCAAGTAGCTGTCGCTACTTGAAAGAGCTCCGTGAAACTACTAAAAATGTCGTCTGTCTAGAAACAATCTCGTAAGTGCTCGTAGACTATACTAGACAGATATCCAGAAAGTAGACATGGAGCTGTACACAAGGACTGGACAAATAGAGATCTATTGAGACATAATGGTTCCTCAGGCTGATAATACTGAATCTCAAGTGGTGGGATATCACTCGATGGGGGTGAAGAAATTGCAACGACGTGATCGTCTCCTCAATAAGACATGTCACTAACAAAGCATGCAGTGCTTTAGCAGCTCTACCATACTCTCCAACATGATCTAAAATCCTACAGCGTCGTATGCGACAGAAAATGAGACGTCATTTTGTCATGTCGTGGACCGGCTCTTACCTGAAAATCTATTTTTTCGATACTTATCATTATCGCTCCAATAATGCTCATAGGACTAAAAAATGAGTTTTTTTACACAATTTTGGATCTTCATTTTCATTACATCAACTGGTAGAGCTCCTTGTCAACTTTCTATTAGCACTTCATCTACTTCATTTGGACTCCTAGTGGTGGAGTAACAAGACTCGGAAGGTAAGAAAATCAAGCTAAGCCTTAGCTTATGAGCTTTTTACACAACTTCGGATCTTCATTTTCATTAAATCAACTGGTAGAGCTCATTGTCAACTTTTCATGGACACTTCGTCTACTTTATTTGGACATCTAGTGGTAAAATTACGAGATTCAGAAGATGAGAAAATCAAGCTATGCTCTAGCTTATTGTTGCTGATTGGTTATTTGTGGTTCCTGGCGCTATACAAAAGACACAAGGGACCTGCTTGTTCATTGTCTGTAGAAATCTTCACGTACGCGATTGACATAAGGGGTTAGCTTGTTTCTACAATCTATCGGTGAAGGATTTGGAGAATTGAGAGGTTCAATGCATGCACGCAAGGTGCCATTGGGTTCATATCTGTGCAGGCTACGCGTTGGTTAAGACGGTTCTTGAAGAGATAGATCGAGGAGTGTGTTTTGGGAGAAATTGAGACGTAGAGAAAAGATTTGGAGTGCTTCAGTGATCTGCGAAGGAGAGTTGGACCGTTCGCACCGTTCAGGAGTTCAAATTTGCTATCCTTGGATCCATCACAACGCCGAGTTCTTCAGGAAATTGAAGACGATATGAAGTTTCATCGAGCGATTTGGGAGGTCTGGGTGAAATTGGCTCGCATGGAAGCGCTTATGTCAATTTCGTCGTCTACGACTTGAGGTTGGGTTGTTCTTGATGATAAGTGAACCAAGTTCTTTGTTCTTGGTGTCTACACGATCAGGGAGTCTTCACCTACACATAGGAGATGACCGTATGTGGAATGGATTGTTGGTTTGGGAGAGGTGAGCGAGTTTGAGCCGCAGGGAGTCGATTTATGTTAGTTTTTTTTGCTTTCTACAATCAAATTTCTTGCATGGTTTCTTGAAGGAAACTCCAAACAACTTGTTTGGAGTCTCGTTGGGTTCAAGGTAGCTAGATCTACCTACAAGAGAAGACGGATGTCATATCAGATGGTCCGTTTCGGCGGTGTGCATGATTCTAAGCCGCAGGAAGAAGTTTTTGGAGGTTCTGTCACATGCGACAGATTACAGTCCGCTCGTGTCTATTTCTCTGCTTTACATTCTTAGAGAAGAAAAATCGGGAGTGTATATAAAATAGGACTTGGTATACCTTACGACGCTTGTGATTGTTTCCTTTGTCTTGTCTCTGTTTGACGCACTACATCTCCACAGTCAAGAATCTCACGGTTTCCTAGACAACCTTCACGTAAAATCTGACACAATAATGTGTAGAGATAGACTCACTCATATCTCATGCAGCACTTACTAATTCTTCTTTGTAAGATCGTCCAGTCACCAACACGGAATCTCTGAAGATGGACCGCCACCTCTAGATATCTCACTCTATCGTCTCGAGCATAACAGAGACATCAACGAGGTAGTAAGAGAAACAATAACCATACCGTCTCATCTTTGGTTTTCCGTGTCAACATATCAAGAGGTAGGCAGAATGCTTGTCTCACCTCGTCACGAGAAGCATGAGATAGCCGATGAAACAAGCACGGACAAGAAAAATTCATCTCGAACAATCTCAAAATATTGTCAGTATGGACTCTCAACCACTCTCACGACTCAAGAGGAACTTTAGAAAGAAGGACTAATGATTTTCCATACTGACTGCACGTGTAGACATCCGCTCTCAGCTAACCTGAGCATCTCATGTGGACCAGTCATAGCTCTTGTGCATCTTTCTCACATGAGACTTTATTCATTGCGAGATAAATAACTGATCGCACACTGAACATGATGTGTCTCGAGTCAATCTCGATCTCGTGGGAAAGAGAATACCCATAGTTAGAAAAGAGACGATATCCAACCAAAGAGTACTTGAAATAAAAACATCTCAAATATAGAACCATAATCCTCTAATGATAAATAACACACTATATGTAGCAAGAAAGCCTCCAAAAATCTCTCAAAAACCCTAAGCAAAAGACTATGTAACCCTAAAAATCTTAAAGTATTTATATTCACTCATTTCTTCACTGAATGTAACAATTCTATAAAAAAACAAAAAAACAAAAAACAAAAAGAAGCAGGTAAACAAATCTGCACCATCCACCTCGACACACTCCACCTTCTCAACCTACACCTCTTCCCTCTCCTCACCCTAAACTTCTCTTGAACCATACCATAAAGAAACTTGCATGTCTATTCTCGAGCCCTCCAAGTGAGCTCGATGTAACCTGTAGGTAGTCCCCTCATCATCGCTCATACAGTGTGAAAGCGAATATGTATACAGTCGCGCTTCCAGTTCTTGAATGAAACGCACCACCAACCGGAATGTGAAGCTCGTCATGGTTGTCTCTTTGAAGCTCTGAATTGAGAGAAAGAAAAGGATACTTCTTCCCCTCCCAGTCTCGTCTGTGATTGAGAATTTCTTGACATTGAACGATACCAACCAGGGAATGTTTTCTCGTCTCTTGCTGGTCACTCAACTATAACATACATAGGCTAAGATCTAGCACCTCTCCCCTAACCCTGAAATAACGTGCGAGTTAGAGAGGAAGAGTTTGTTTTCTTTAGCAAATTTAATACATATTTATATAAGTTTCTAAATAGATCTTGCTTATTATTACCTAATCCTTCTGCAAGGAAAAGTGAGATAATAAATTAATATATATAGTTTTACTAAGGTCTCGAACTTGTAGCTTCAAAAGCGCGTGTTTCTGCACTTTCCTTATGGCTTTTGTTCAGATCTCTTTGCAAATCTTGTTCTGTTAACATTTAACAGATATAAAGAAATTTAGAGGAAGTAAAAAGAATTATTGTTTTCGAAGCTCCAATATAAGTTCCTTTTTGTTCAACTGATGATCGTTACGGATCCAACTATAGGTCATTGAATTCATGCTCTGAGACATGTGAAAACCGTTTGGACCGCAGTCTACTCTCCTCCCCATAGAGCGCAAAAGCAGTAGCTTTGGAGCTCACTCTTTTCTTTGCGAAGTGGGTACTAATGTACTGCATTCTTAGCTCAGTTGGATAGAGCAAACTTAAATGTTAGCCGATCAATTCAATAATCTTTGTATATTGGACCGTCTTTGTATTCGGTTCGAAAATGGTTAAGTTTCAAATCATGTAATTCCATCTGGTTCGGGTTTCAAGGATTCTGGTATTAGACAATTCGGCCTACATGATGCTCAATGGACGACTGTGATATCACCCCCTTAGTGCTCCAAGGTTTCTTGTATACAAGTCTTCTCGTGATTGAAAAATGACTTTTCCCTTTCGAGAAAAATGACCTCTCTGAAGACTCTTCAAGTCTCTATGACAATTGGCAAACTGCAGTCCAATTGATTTCAAGAACAATATTGACCGTCTTGGGTTGGAAAGGTAGTACTAGACCACTGAGAGGTGAAGTGTGCGTAAAGAAGCTAAATAACAAAGGCCTTCATACTTTTGCGGGTATGTTTGGCTACTGTATGAAAGATAAATCTGAGGTACATCACAGATGTTGTATGAAAATATTAGTGATGCTATGGATGGAGATGAGCTCTTCACACTTTTGGGTGCCACAGACACAAAAAAATAAGATAGTACACCGTTCGGACAATATACTGCAGTGCGTTTTGCAGTTCAACAAGTACAAATACTGCCATCTTCTTGACAGTACCCTCCTCACTTGTCTGCAGTCAATGGTTCACTCTGGCAAGTAAGCTCCATCCTACAAATGGTTAATGGGTACTGGTATACAGCGAACGAGAAGTTAGACACTTTGGAATCTATTGTACATCCGCAGATCATAACTATGACAAATATTAATACAATATTCTTCTCCAAGCACGAAAACCACCGACGCTACTTCACCACTCTGACTCCTGAAGAAAAAGAACGTTCTCTCGATCTGCCTTCTCCAGCAATGGACGGCTGTCCTCTCTTCGAAACCGTCCAAGTATTTCTTGACTACATTCCTCTTTGCAATGGAAGGGAACAACACTCTCCCTATGCGTGCAGACCAGCCAGCGGTATAGGAGCACGAGGCGGCAAGCAGTATCAGTGGAAGGGCACTGTCGTTCGTCTTGGTTTTACCGTTCATGTAGACTGGACTATTATCAGAACGGAACAACATTGTCTTATGTCAATACGATGTAGCATTGCTTCAGGTTTTATGCAGTGCAGTAATCTGTACAGTGCTCTTCTTCTTCTCGGTTTGCCTACAGCACGGACGCTCCACGCTCAGTTCTTGTAGGTTTCAGTAACTGCTTAGCACTTAGCACAGGGAAAGAACGTTACCATTATCCTATGCCATTCTGTATAATTTTCCTACTTTTAAACTACACACAACAGTATAGGGTCTATTGTTTTCGCGCTGCAGTAGTACGAGGTTTTTGCTTGCTTCTGTAGATAGAAAGACAAAGAAACGTCTGAGGATAGTGCATTAAAACAGGCAGCCAGCAATACCTTCGCTGCTACGCTGGCACTGTTGTCAAGGTATTTGCTCTACAAGCAATATGGAATAAATGATGTGAAATAATATACGGATTGTATAATGCGCACAATATAGAATGAATTATCTTAAATACAGACTGCGTAAACGAGCACAACCGTATGGAACAAGTTCGCTCACTGGAGGGCATATTCGGAAAAAATGGCAGAGTCCAAAACGCTTGTTTCGGGGGACCGTATAGCTTTTTTCCACAGCATCACATAATTTCTCTTCATCAAAACAAATTGAAGGAGGACGGCAAGATTCAACGCTGGTGTAAAATTGTTTTTCAAGAAAATGATTCTGGGCAACCGAGACAAGTAAGAAGAAAAATAATCGGAGTTAAAATAGTTTGGAGTAACTGAACGTGAGGGTGAATATATATGTTTAAACCCTCGTCTTCTTCAACCGAAGACGGACGAAGATGAGCGCAGAAAGAGTAACATAATACTCATTCTCTTTCCGTTGTAAGATGAGGAGGAACGGATGTTGGCCATGAGAGATATCTTTCATTACATCATCTCTTTCGACTGCTTCTATTCGTACTCATAAAACAGTTTAAGACAAGAAAATACATGTTGTCACGTTGTCCGATGCTTCTATTCTATTCCTCGATGTCATTCAACATTTTTCTTGCTGAATTATCTCTAAAGCACAGAACCGAAAGCTGACATGTAAACAAACTCAGTTGCATATCAAACATAGTATATTTCGTTGTCTTTCCACCAAAGATCCATATACTATCATAAGTTAGAGCATGTATACATCTATGTCAATATCTGCTTGATGTGTAAATGAAGTTCCATGTTCCAAGGATTTAGTACATATCAGTCCACTTGGGACACCGATCTTCGGTGTCCCAAAGTGGTTTAGCCCAGTGCTCGAGGAGTTTTTTCGTGAAAAATGGGAAATTTCTGATAGAATGCAAAGCATATCGGCAATTGTCGAAAAATTTACCAAATCTACACTAAAAAGTAAATTTTTCTGTCGGAAAATTTCCAACAGATTTGATCCAACACCGGAAATTTTCAAAAAGTACCGGAAGTCACTACTCTAAAAACAGGAACTCCCCGAGCATTGGTTTAGCCTACAGTCCTCTAAGAGAAAGGTCGTGGGTTCAATCCCTTGCGGGCACGATTGAGATGCATGTTGCTGCAAATACTTGGTCCGAGTCCCGCAGTGGTGGACTCACATGGACAGTCTCATGGTCCTCTAAGATCTCAAGGGACAAGTAACACCATTTATCATTTATCATTATTACTTCACATGGCAACACACGTCTGATATGTGAATCTTTGTGGTGCAGGATTGCATGACTCTTAGTTCAAAATAAACATAAACATAGGTTTACGATTATTTTGTCTATTAGTACCAAATAACTTTTAACACATTGTTCAAGCTTTGCATTTGAGTGATAAATATGATAGATGATACAACTCATTCCACAATACTCATACGCTGAAACACATCTGCACTAACTCGGAAAATTGCATGTTACTAACTGCTGCAATTTGTACGAAAACCAAAAATGAAATATCTCAAGATTCAAATCCACAACCTCAACCTCAATGTACTAACTGAAGCCTCGATATGGTACGCTGCATCACCTTTCACAACATAAACAAAGCGTGGACAGAGGATCACTCCAGTGCAGTAGTAAAGTGAGTTCAGGTCGATACACGAATTACGTCTTATCAGAGGATTTAAACGTTCATCTTTTTTAATTGATATAATATAACCCCAAAAATTACTTTTTCCCGTTTGTAACAAAATATAAACTCCGTCACACAAAATTTCTCTAAAGTCAAATTTTATTATTATAATCGTGGTCGGTCAAATCTCTTCAATCATGTAGAAGTGAATAAATAATATACATCCCAAGTGAGGTGTAAAAGTTCATAGCACAAAGAGAAATCGCGTGGAAAAATCAATGCTGCCAGTGGTCCATGTATTGTCATTTCTGACTATGTATATTTGAGATGAGAGAAAGAAAAGGATATTTACTGTTATCTCCCATGTTGATTGTACACGGCTGGGAGGCCGCGTACAATCAACATGGGAGGGACTAAAGTTCAAGGACTATAAGGGACTAAAATTCAGAGAACTCTCTTTTGCGGTGTTACTACAAAATACATAAATATGATTTATAAATCAAAGATTAAGTTAACAACTTAATTTTTTCTCGGAGTGTTCACTAATCCCAAAGTTGTGACGAGTTCCAAAGATAACCTATAAAAATAGTATGTGAACTGTTGATTTCAGAACTACGGTCGCACTTCGTTATGACACATCGCATTATAGTCATATTTGCAGTTCCTTGCATTATCACCCCTGCTGAGTTACTTCTATGTATTTCAATGCGTATGCTTTTATTTCTGAGATTATTTTCTGAAATAACCAATCATGAGATCTATTGGGAGGTTTAGTAGGGCATGACTTTTTAAAGACACCCCTCTAAACACATTAGTTTAATCAAATTTTGAGCACACTCATCGAAAGACTTGAATCAAGTTAAATTATTTCTTCTGTTTAAGCTTCCTTCTAACTACTCTGAAGAGATGAATCTTTATTATTTATGAGTTTACCTGCAGGGAGATTCGAACTGACGCTATCAGGTCCCTAGACACAGTCCGTTTGTACTGCACGATTCACTTTCTCTTGAAAGTTTTACTACATACGGTTTATATTAGAGACAAATGGACAGTATATCAGTCATCCATGAAATTACGAGGTTTATATGTTCTATTATTTTTCTCTAACTCTATGTTTATATCACATTTTTGTCATTAAAGTGATTATATAAGTATAGCTATATTTTATTTTGTTCAGTAATAGAGTTATATATTTATAATTACGAAGTATTATTCAGAAAATATGGAGTCACCAAGCGCATGGTTATAACGAGGTTTGATTATATAATGTTATTGTTTTAGAAATTATCTGAACAAAAGTATTCAACTTTAATATATTCATCACCTTTCGAGCCAAAAAGGTTAGAGAATAAATTAAACAAACATACTACCATCTTCCATCCGAAGATAGACGAGGGTGAATACGCATGCTTCCAAAAAGTTGAAGTACTAGGAATGTATCTTCATGATGATAACTTGTTGATTGCTGCATGACTCATGAGTATTCAAGTCTACGGCTGCCCTTTGCTGACCATTGGAGTCAACCAATTCTTAGTATCATCAGCTCCAATATATCGAGATCTTGTTGCCGCTGGAACATAGCTCGCATATAGTAGCAGAACTCCCAGCAAAACAGACAAAACCTTCCTCCCTTATCCTGTTACACTCCCCAGCAGAAGAATCTTTTCGTTTTCCAAAAGCCCTCTGGCCGCAGAACTTCCCTTGCACGGCTTTTCCGGAGCTCCAAGTCCAAGAGGGAGACCGCAAGTTGCGAGTTACAGCCAGCAGTCGGTAAGGTAAGAAAGCAAATACAGTAACCAAATATAGGGAAGTCCGGGGATGTGTAGTACCGTACGGTGCTCAGCCTCTGACATGTCCACAAATAATTTTCCAGAAAAGCTATATGAAACTATACTTGCAACGACGCTGGACGGACCAGATCATTGTTCTCTGGATCTAAAGACGCACCCTTGTGTAAAGCAAGGATCCATCCATGTGCATCCGGAGATCCTTGTCATCGGATCCATTATATTCTAACAAGCACCCTGCTTTGCAGTGTAAACTCCACGTGTGCAACAAATATGAAACCTGCTGACATGGCAGATTTCCCGCCATGAAAATTATTCCCTCGTGTCCATATGCACCACAGCTGTCATCTCCCTCCCGCTTATCTCACTGCAGCTCTGACGGACTGGAGCCGAGCCAGATCTTGTGCTATCTTTTTTGCCAAGCCTGCCCTCTCAGCCACGCAGCTGAATCAGACTCCAGCCGGAGATCTTTTTCGACTAGTCTGGCACCTGGATAGACCTTTACTGTAGTAGGCGTAGCTTGTAGAAGCTTTAGGCTCCCAATGGTAACTTGGAGACTGACTTCGTCCGCGCAAGGCCACAAATTCCCGTGCCCGAACTGCGGTAACATGTACCCCACTACGGTAGCACTGGGTCGGAACCTGCTTATATACAACTTCTCTTGCTAGTGGAACTCTGGAAGACGAGTACATTAGAGCCTTTATGCAGAAAAAGCACGCAATGAAAACAAACGGATGGGATACCCTATTAAGAGCGAATCAAAGGACAAAACATCCAACACCCAGAAGTGTAAAGGGAATAGCTCTAAAGTAACCCGAGCATTAGCTCAAGGGTACAAAAGGCTCACCCTTCCGAGCACGGTTCGAGAGCCTTCTTGAGAGTTCGTACGTCTGGATCTCGTGCTTGGAGAGTGGATACATTGTTGAGTCCAGAAGAAATTTAATATCGATTTTTCTGGCTGCACATCCTAGATACTGTTGTGATGTTTATCTTACGTAAGATATCTATGTCTCTCTGGTCTCATGGTTATGAAATCCATATTGTCTTACAAAAAAGATCAGATTTCTAAGCTTGTTCATGTCTTTGGACTTCTATTTGTTTTCTAGACGTTGATTTGTACTATGTCTATGTCTATCATTTTATTTTCTGGTCAGACCTTGTACTCATCTAATCAAATCTAATTCAAAAAATCTAATAAAAATCTTTCACTTTAAAAAAAGAAAAAAGTGATCAACATCTGTTCACAGTCATGAGGACCATGAACAAAGTTTCTACCGAGTAAATCTTAAAAAGAGCCTGAGGAGGGACTACAGATTGGTCATTTGACGGTCAGTCTGTGCAGCAGAGACTGGACGGAGGGCTCAAGGATTGCCTTATAGCTCAGTCTTGGCACAAAGCAGACTGCTGTGTATGGAGCAGTCTGCGCACGTAGACTGCTCTATGTCTCTTTTTTATCCTCGCCAACTCTTTATCTCTTTTTTTCGTTCGAAACGATTCACAAGTTATCAAAACTCTGGTGGGACATTTGATATAAAGTTTTGTGGTTGTTAAATCGCTCGTAGGTTCACTCTTTCGTTTTGATGTATTATGCAATGGACTGTAGAGAAAAGAAATAGAGTTCAGAAGACAGAGAAGCTATTGAGAATATAAAGAACAGACAAGAATGTAAGACATAGTCTCAAGAATCTGCCAAAAGTCCAAACTGTCATGTAAGTTCATAGTCCCACAACGACGTCGTTTTTCATTGTCATCATTGTTGATACTTCTCAAGTCTCGCTGTTTGCTAAGTGCTTGGGAATTTTTCTCGTGCTTAGGGCTAGATTTTGATATCAAGACAGTAGTGCGCATTCGTTCTTTTACATAGTTGTTTTAGTGCTCATTTCTACTTCCGTGCGCTCACATGGCAAGTCTATTGATCTAAAAGTTTCAACCTCGTATTGTGACTTTGGAGTCGGGTTCAATGACTAACTCACATTCGTGTGCAATTTCACGATCGTGCTTTCGAGAATGGGTTTGAGTAGTATCTTTTACGTTCATGATACCATTCAACTGTGGGTTAGGCTCGTGCATGGTTTCTTGGTGGCTGTTAGTCCACATGTAGCTGTGAGATTGTGTGATGGATTCATCGTTATGAGACTATGAACTTTCATGACAGTTCGGGCTTTCGGCAGATTCTTGAGACTGTGCGTTATATTTCTTGTATGTTCTTCATATTCTCAATAACCTCTAGGTCTTCTGAACTCTATTTATCTTCTCTGCAGTCCATTGGATAATGTCTCACAACGAGAAAGATAGACGAGTGAGATGGGATAGTGTTGAAGAATACTGGATTATCAAGGGAGGAGTCTTTTTCGACAGTGAATATCGTGTTTGCAGTGAAGAAATGCGAGAATGATTTCCCTTGTTTGCAAAAGCAGCAAAGGAGATCTATGATATCAAAGAAACTCGGGTAGTCTTTGATAGTGACTATGAACTGCTTGGGTGTATCGCTGTTGTGTATTTTGAGAAAATCATCAAGAAGCAACATTATCAAGTTTATAGAGAGTTGACGATGATCTTGGGTATGGAGATCACAAGGAACTGCCATATTGCCTTGAGTAAATCGTGAAGGTTGAGCTAAGTGAGGAATCAGAGATATTTATCGGCTTCTTGTCTTAGGATTGAAATTACCACTTCCTTGTAGTGAAAAGTATAGATCCTCGCTAGATGCCTGAACTTTACTGCTCTCAGTGACAAGTTTGAAATTTCAGTTTTGGAACTTGTTATATTGTTTGCGTGAGTTCTTTTTGGTTGCTGTTGTTTCACATGATTGAGGTTTTTCGTCTTAACTTTCGATCCGTGGTTGATTTATCATTCGCTTTATGGTGAAGATTTTTTTACGCTAAGTATTCATTTTTGCATTCGGGTTAGTCGATCCATGAGCTTCTTAGCTCCAGCAAAAGATCACCTCAGTCGAGGACTACGTGGAAACGAACACTCAATCCCGTTGGAAATGTAACATACATCTGATTCATAAAGTAAATGCCAAGCAAAAAATGTCGATATATTCTTTGTGTTCAAAATAACAGCCTTTGGAAATAATTGGGTCTGTGTAATCCATGTGAAAGATGAGATCATCCACGAAGATATTGGCTAGTGCAAAAATGACATAGTCTCAAAAGATGAAAGTAAATGTTCAGAAATGAAGCGCGTCAGTGCAGAAGCTATAGATAAATCTGATACTGATGATTGACTACTGGTTATAAATTTGACCCGCAATGTACTGCATTCTTGTAAACAGTTTTTAATATGACCTTGATTAATTTCGAGCATAGCGTAGTGAAAATACAAATAAATATTTATAAACTAAAATACTATAGGTACTATTATTCTTGTCGAAATATGAGAAAAAATGAAAATAGTGTGGTAGTACTTATCAATGAGCTTGATCCATGTGCGCATATTCTTTTTTGGAGCTCATCTTTCCAATCAGACGTATGACACACAAGACCTAGACTGAAAGCTGATCGTCGTCAAACTGTGGTATCGTTCTACTGGCGTTTCCTTCTCATAATCATCTCTCTATGAATATTCTCGTTCTAATCCAAAGCTGCACACGCAAGTCAAACCAAGTACGACTGGATCGAATGTATCCTCTTCGTAGTAAACTTATTGATCACTGAATGAAATATCTCACTCATGAAATTCTCCCGAGCTTTCGTGTAACAATGCATCTTCAACCACGTGAAATGGTTCTCGAGAAACACTGACACCGCATGATGTTTACGACCGTCTAATGCAATTCCATCTGTTAAATTTACCTGTCTATTTCGTGAAATAGCGTCATTTCCTTCGAGGGATTTTCGGACTCTCGAGCTCTAATTAATTAGTCTCAGACTTAAATATCACTCGAAACTCAATCCTCTGGAGGGCAGAGTATAGTAACATGAGTCTTGAGCAGTGAACGACGAATGGATCCTCGTGGTAACATTGGTAAATACTGTGGTAACGATGGGCTGTAAGATGGGTTTGTGATCGACGCTAACGGAGGTACATGAATGTACATCATTCACTACAATGATTTATTACGTCATGGGGATTACATGAATGAGGTTTATTACGAATGATGTATATGAATGATTACCTCATGATGATGATGTACATGAATGTACATCATTCATGTACCTCTTTCTCTCTTGAGTCTCGTAATAAATCTGAAGCTGAACGAGCTCAATTTGCTCCAACATTGCACCGCAGCCAGAGCTCGCGAGAACTTTGTTTCCGTTCAAATGAAGAGGTGAGGTTCATGGAATAGTTACCACACTTCTCTCAGTGGTCTGAAATCAATTGCTAGGGTTCAGAATCTGGCACCACCTCCACGGACATGCAAGACCAAAAGACCTGTATGTTAAAATTAGGCTGTATAGTATGAACATAAGTATAGCAACTAGTTTATGTCATTTTGGCTCATGCCCTTTCCCAGGTCTTGCTTGCCCCTGTACCAAAGTATATATACCTAGCCTATGAACTCCTATCTCATTATTATTATCATTCAGTAAACAAGCTTACACTACTTGGTCTCTCTTGCATCAATTCTCTCTCTCTCTCTCTTATCTTTTATGGTATCAGAGCTTCCGAATGTTATTTTCTCAGCACAATAACGTAAGCTTCAGGTAGATCCTAGGCATAGGTGAAGGAATAATCAGAGGACGCCTTGATTGCTAAGCGCGGAAGACGCTCTTCGCTCAAACGATCGCAGCGCTCAATAGAACCTTAGTAGTTCAACGACACATCTGCGATGACGAACACATTCAGCACGAAAGGCTGGATGAAGTTTGATGCGACGTACTTCACATACTGGAAGCACAAGATGAAGCTCCAGTTAGACACGAAAGATGTCTTTGGAATTATCGATGGTAGTGAACCTCGATCAGTTGTCACTCCTGACGATCTCTTATCTATCACCGGAGTAGAAAGCATTTGCGGAGTGAGATCTAGTGTTGCGAGAACGCTGTTATCATTCACATTATTTCTTGTCGTTTGACAACCGACGCGTGGAACACATTGACTTCTAACTTTGCCACGCAAGACACAGTGACCCAGATGCATTTAAAGAAAAGCTGGGAACACTCAAGACGAGGAGAATGACATAGTCACATCGCATGTAAACACCTTCAAATCCATCATCGAGCAGTTGGCATTTAGAGATGTACAAGTAGGCGCACAAGAGCAACTGCTCACACTCATGGGTAACATGCCTAACAACTACCAAATGTTCCTACAAGTGATGAGATGCAACACCAACTTGACGTTGCAAGATTTCATCTCGTTTTGTTCTCATCGAAGAAATCTTCTATTGACGATTACAACATGAATCTTCGACCACATTGTTCATAAGGAAGAGACAATCATCCAAGCAAGGAAAGAACGGCAATCATTCTGGATAGAATCAGCTTAAGAAGCGGCCACCAGACTCCAACATCTAGTGTTTTGGGTGCAATTTAACTAGACATCGTGTCCAGAATTGCTCAAATCAAGCCTCAAGCAGCAGCACTCCGTCCAATCAACCTCAGCAGCAAGGCGAAAATCAAAATAAGAATCAGCGATCTCGCAACCAGAAAACCCGCTAGCACAACAACAACACTAGACGAATACCGTCTTTATAATGAATTTACATCGAGTAGTGGATCGCCACTAGTACATTAACACCGGCGTCACCCACCACATGACATTCGTCCACGACCACAAAATGAGTAAATGCTCTTCAAGACCAAATTCTCTTAAGTGATGACACTATAGTACAAATCAAAGGTCACGACGACGTTGAAGTTAAACTACTCAACGGTGAAAATATCTGAATTAACGACGTCTTGCACATCTCTGCATTCGTAAGAATCTATTTTCAGCTCTGATGTTTAATTCCAAAGGTGGATGGTGCATAATCGATAATGGTGTTTGCTATATAGAGGACAAAAATAAATCGCTATCCCACCAAGATCATCGATCTTACCACTACTCCTTTTGAGTTATGGCATGGCCGCAAGCCCCTCATTTCACATCTTGGAGTTTTTGGCTGCACAACTTTTGCTAACATTCATGAGACTCGCCGCTCTAAGCTAGATATTCACTCTCACGAGTGCGTCTTTCTTGGCTACAGTAGTCAAAGCAAGACATACCGTCTTCAGTGTAGATATGAAGGTCATATGTTTGTTTCTCGTGATGTTATCTTTGATGAGTCTCTCCTTGCATCGACTTCATCCTCTCCTAATCCCGCTCTCACTACTATCACTGAGGATGCAATTCAGAATGATGTGCATTTCTTTCATCACCATCCTCCTCCTTCGGATCCAGCCCCTATCCTTCAGTGAGAGCTATTCTTCCCCCTCAGAGTTCCGCTTCTTTTTGTTCCACCTCTCGCCTTCGGTCCTTCCGTTGACTCTGGTCCCGGTCATCCTTCAAGCAGTAGCTTTGGTTCGGATCCCGTTTCTCTTCTCTCCTCGGTGGGATATGGTGGAGGAGGAGTTGATAGAGACACACATCACACACCAACTCAGTCTATGACCAGCTCATCTACCAGCAGTCCGCAATCACACAATCGATATCCCTTTTCAACTTATTCTATTATGAATCTATCTTCTCCCGTCCAAACCAGGCATAGTATTGATGTAGAAAATATGAACACGCTACACCCATTCCTACATCGTTCACCACCGCACTCTCCACCATCGTCGTCAAGTGAGACTGAGATTGCAACATCGTCTCCTCCCACCGAGATCCAAGCACCACCACCACTCCGGCGATCAACACGTCAATCCAACCCTCCTAACTGCGATCCAGCTGAAGGTTATGACACTACGACTTTGATACCGAAGGTACGAACAAATAAGAAGCGTGTCCTAATGATGACTTTGAGACCAGTCCTGATGAAGCCCAACTCCTACCAAGAGGCTCTGTCATCTCTAGATCATCGAGCATCTCTCATGCTTGATGGTCCGATGTCATCACCGAAGAGCTCAAGTCTCAAGAGGAAAATGATACGTGGACACTCATAGACTTATCACACGGATGAAGGTCCATAACCAACAAGTGGACTTTCAAGTTAAAGCTGAATTCAGATGGGTCCATCGTCTGATACAAGATAAGGTTGGTGGTCCGAGGATTCACTCAAGTGTATGCGCTCGACTATACTGATACCTTCTTCCCGGTGGACCGTGTGCAATCAATGTGATTGATACTAGCAACTGCAGCTCAACACAACCTATCAGATGGATGTGAAGACAACATTCTTGAACGGGACGCGGAATGAAGAGATCTACATGGCTGTCCCAGATGACGTCAACATCCAAAAAACTGATAAAGTGTGCAGGCTACTTCATACACTTTATGGATTGAAGCAATCTTCTGGAGAATGGTATTTACTCATAGATAAGTTCTTACTTTCCTTGGGTTCAGTAAGTCAGGAGCTGATGATGACGTATATTACATCCACAAGGATAATCAGTTTGTCATCCTAGCACTTTATGTTAACAACACAATCATAGCAAGCAGCAGCGAAGGATTGCTGACATACATAAACAATAACCTCAGCGTAAGGTTCAAGATGAGTGACATCCGGAGTATCCACCATTGCTTGAGTATAGAGATCAACCGAAACCGAGCAGAAGGATGGACCAGACTCAGTCAAACCTTGTATCTGATCCAAAAATTATTCCAGTTTGACCTACAAAATTACCACCTATTAGTACATCGTTGATCTTAGGAGAAAAGTTCTCAACTGAAGATTATCTCGATTCTTCTGAAGAGAAGACGCATTGTGCTTCTTATCCATATCAGAGTGCAACAAGCTCTATCAATTGGGTCACCGTTTGCACTCGTCTTGATCTAACTTTTAGCATTAGTGTATTATCTCAATACATGGCTAACCTAGGACTAAAACACATCACCGTCATAAAGCGCACATTTTGCTATAGGGTACTTTAGATCAGTACTTAGAATACAAATACTCGTCTCAATCAATTTCTCTATTTGACTACACTGATACCGACCGGGGAAGTCACATCGAGTCACAACGTTCAAGTTCTAGAAATTGTTTCATCTACTCTCAAGGAGCAATCAGTTGATAGTCGAAGAGACAAAAATCTGTCGCACTGTCAAGTACTGAAGCTGAGTATATGGCACTCAGCACATGTTCATCAGAAGCAATATGGCTTCGAAAACTCTTAGCTGATATAGGATTAGCTGAGGATGAGACTACCACTTTGTATTGTGATAACTAGAGTGCGACATCACTCGTAAAAACGTCCAAGTTCCATGACAGGACGAAACACATAGATATCCTGTACCACTTCATTAAAGACCAAGTTACATCCAAGAAAATTGAAGTGAAGTACTGCCGTACTCAGGAGATGGTAGCGGATGTCTTAACTAAGGACCTATCGGCTCCTAAGTTGAAGTACCTCCTACCAAGACTAAGCTTAAAAGTTTAGTCAACAACAACTAATCGCTAAGTGAGAGTATTAGAATTAGACTGTATAGTATGAACATAAGTATAACAATTAGTTCAGGTCATTTGGGCTCATGTCTTTTCGCAGATCTTGTTTGTCCTTGTATCAAAGTATAAATATCTGGTCTACGGACCTCTTATCTCATTATTATTATCATTCAGTAAACAAGCTTACACATACTTGGTCTCTCTTGTCTCTATTTTTTCTCTCTTTTCCTATACTGTAGAGGGAAGAGAGAGTTCGTGCATATTTATCTCCACCCACCAACAAGGTTTCTAGTGCACCGAAAGAAATTCCTTTGTATCTGTCAGGGCTTGCAGCCTTATCCTTCGTCTCGTCATACATTCCGTTTGAGAAGGAGTACCTCTCTCCGCTCTAGATTTCGGTGAGGAGTTGCATGTATGATTAGTCAGCGTATCGATGCGGAGAGCTAGGCACGATATTCTCGCTGCAAAAACAGGCCTGCTCTAGGTAACTATTACGAGCTACGGTAGTCCTAGTGCGAACGGCAGCATGCGCATGTCTCCTTCTTTGCGTCTCTTGGAGTTTTACCTCGCTTTGCCTTTGCCTTGTCTTGCCTTCCCTTCTCGTTGGATCATTTTCATCTCTCCGATCGATACTTTCGCAAGCTTTGATCCACAGCAACTATATACCAGATGAGGGAGTCAGAATTGCGCATGGGCACCTCTTCTCTTGCCCTTTCCCTGTTTTATCCTCTTCTACTTTTCCCTCGTGGGGAGCAGCATGGCTGCTATGTTCTCCTTTGTATCATTGTCTTGTTAATATCCCGGTACTTATATGTTCCTGAGATTGATGAGCCTCGGTACAAGTAGTTCGTTGCACCTTGCCTCGGGCTCTCTTGTCAGACACAAAACAAAAGTAGGTTCGAATTCCTAACATGTGCTTTCAACTACGGTAATGTCTGCCTGCCCTTTGGGTGGAACCTTGGAACTTGAGAGAGAACTACAGACTCATGACCACTTCCTTACTGTAGTAACTAGCAGTGGTCATGAGAAAGATAGAGGATAAGAACACGAACAAGAAAAGGAAGAAAAAGATACCAACTTGTATGCTATTCTTGAAAAGCTAGAATATAGAAGTAGGAGAAGGCGAGAACCTCCAGCTGCCAGCATCAACCAGGAAAGATAACTAATCATGATTTGCGCCCACCTCCGTCTAGTACAGTCTAGTACAGTTGTACGGACCGTACTAGAAGTCGATGTACAGGAGGAAATGAGAGAACTAGAACCCCAAACTGTAACTTTGGACAAAACAAAATAGACAATTTCTTAAAACAATAAGAAACAAGAGCTCTGGACCCAACCGTGCGGTATCCGGTCGTGACCAGCCACTAAAAGAAGTTCACGACGGATGTCGATACGGAATAGTGGCAAGTGAGGAATAGCACAAAAATAGCTTTAGTTAGTTTGATTTACAGTTATCTCTACAGGAACATTGGACTTGCATACTACGGACTGCAGTTCCTACCTGACCAAACCCTTTCCTGTAAACTTCCAGAAGAAACAATACTGAATTTGGTCACACAGCACGCGGTTGCAGTCGTGTCGCCGTATTCATCGGAAGCGTTTCCAGGGGTAGAAGGGAAGGGACCCTACCGTAGTCCCAGCTTGTTATGTGATCAAGCCCAAGGAACCTACTGGGGGGTGTGATCAAGCAAATTGCTGCTCATTGTAACCATAACAAGCTGGGACTACGGTAGTACTGCTCGCTGTTAGAAATTACTGCGTACAAGATGATACGACTAACCAGTCGTGTTGTGGACGATGTTTCATTTAGAAGTTCCAATGCTCAAGATACGAACACGACGTTCATGGCAGGTGGAAACTCTTATATATCTCCAGAAAATCACTCTGGGTTCACCATAAGATAGGAGGTAATCAGTGTTTACAAAATGAGTTTTGAGTGCTAAGGACCCTGAGTAACAAAGGAGATAGGAGAGTTATCATCTTTCAGGAGCAGGGTATTAGTGCCCGTCAAAGCTAAAACACAAGATTCTCTAACGTTCAGTACGAGAAAATCCTTAGTTTCTCGAGGGATAGCTTTGTATCTAGAGTCCTTTGATTTAATTTCATAATTTATTTTAGTATGTACAATATAAAAGATAAAATGTAGATTATATTTACAAGGAAAATAATAAAAAGATTGATAAACTTGGAATAATATAGTATTCATATATTTCAAATTCTGAGTAAAATAACATACATTATAATGTCATAACAAAAGGGATAGACTACAAGAAGAACATATGCTATAAATAAAACTTGATGTTTAAACCCCGGGTAGTGCATGAAACGGAATATTCTTTCTTTCCTCACAGTGTTCTTGAGTCTAGACAAAAGATTCTTTTTGTTCAAAAAACCCTGAAATCTTGGTTATAATATTTTTCTGTCAATACTAAGTAGTTCATTTTGAGATGAATCATAACTTGTAAAGCTAATGAATAGTTTTAATTTGATTTTTTGTTTCCAGATTCCAAGTTTGAATGAATACATAATCACCAAGAACATTTTCTAGATAATGGTTAAATTTTTCAGTTATCTGAAAGCAGAACCGGCAAAATTAGTACTTCTGGGTTACCGAGGGTTTAAGCACCAACCAGACTACAAGAAGAAATGGGAGTATACACTTATCTGGAGAAAGAAAACCGTAGACGATATCAAAATTAATAATGGGGGTGTGGGTTTGGTTTCTTGCACTTCTCTATATAAGCATGGGGCATGAACCTCTGCCCGTTTCCTGTTATTGGAGAAGACGTAATTGTTATTTGAGAAATTCTGTACTAAGCTGATGGAGAAATCCAATTTTTCTCTAAGTAGCAGAATGCACCTAGACTTGCGAGGTGGTCCAGACTTAACCCATAATGGGATTGTAATTAGACGCACTTTAAGAAGTACATATGGTAGAAGCTAAAAAGGAATAAAAATAATTTATTGAGGTATCAGTTTATTGTTTAATATTTTTCAAAAAAATTTAAATAAAATTTAAACATTTGTATATTTACCTCCTCGAAAGAGAGAAGAAGTGGATATGCACCTCATGTCCACTGAAGTGTACATGAGGTGTACACTTCAGTTAATTAACGTCTTCCACAAACGGCACGATATAACAATTAGGGCTCCGGACTTATACCCCCAAGAATGCAACAGCCCGCTTTTCACTTATGGATTCTCTCCCGATAAGTTGGCTACTCCGGGAAAGATTAACATATAATATTTATGAAATAATTTAACTTTTTATAATAGCTTATAAAAATAATCTTTTATAACAATTACACGTATTCTGATAAAAGAAAACGAAATTCACTGTACAAGGCCTTGGGGAAGGATATTCACTGAGTGTCTCACAAAAAGATGGAAGGGAAATCTTCCTTTGGTAGCGGTTCAGTTCCAAATTCTACATCACGAGTGTTTATAATCATGCATAAGGCTCTACAGTTCGTCAATCAATGCATTTGGAGAAAATGGTCAAACTAAAAGTCTTATCTTTTAAAAGGAGAATAAACATTCCCTATTGATTATAAAAAGAGAATATATATATGCATCCTAAGTTCCCTGCGTGAAGCTCGTGTATAAGAAGAGAAGAGCCGAATAGAGGAAAAATTCACGGAAGAGGTTGGTTGTGTGTCTTTTCTTAGTACAGTATGTGTGTTCTTTCCAGGACTAATATATATCTTTACGTCATATACAAACTATAGTAAAATCTTTATAACCTGTCTATAAAGTATGCAAATAAACTTCAGAGACATTTGTTTTTTTTTTGTCCAAAAAATAAACAAATGACAAAAAATATTCTAAAATTCTAATAAAAAATATTAGAATTTTAAACTAAATTGGTAAATATATTCAGTTTATTATAACTATAATATCATACTATTCGTACCAAATATAGAATACAGATTATCTTTCATCTTTGCATGATTCTTTGAACGCACTCAAGCGGGACCAAGAGATAGTCCTAGGAATATGCAGAAGGTATAGTATTTGGCTTTACTTGAAATTGAAAGTGTAGATTTGGCTTTCTTTCATGTAATGTTCATTTTGTGATGAAAAGCAAGAGAATTTCCAATAGTTGAGGTCTTTTTCACTACGGGACGTTTTGCAATCGTTGGTTGCTGCCTTTTTACATATTGAGATTTCTCAACAAGAAGACTCTTCCTCATGCCACCTTGGCTTTGAGTGGATGGAGATGCCGACCAAATAACGCTTGTTGATCTTTATATGTTTTGTATACTTTGTATGTTATTTATTTATTTATAAGTTGAAAGTTCTCCATATAATCAAAATTCAATTCAAAGTTCTTCATCTTTATTGACAAATCTGGAGAGAATCGCTTAATCCACTTTAAAAGGTGTGCTTAATCCACTTTGTGTCTTAGTCTACCCCACAATTTCAAAAGTAACAATGACGTTACCAATCACTCTTGTGGTTTGCCGTATGATGTGGCAAGGTACAGCGGATGTGACAAACATTCTTGGTGGGGTTAGAACATTTTGAGGATTTCGAGTGGTCTAAACAATGTTGCATTTTTCTCCACATCATAGTGTACCAAAAGTGGAGGACATTTAGGATTACCTAGTTCACAGATGTCAGTTTAGATGGAGAATGAGATGCTTAAAGAAATCGTCAAAATGTGATATTGCAATCTCATAGAGCAATTGTCCTCTCATACACCTTAGTACAACCCCAATAGGTCTATTTGACTTCACGCAAAAGAGAAACAAAGCACATAGAAGAGTCCATACACAAATCTTGACTCCTCAAAAGGTGTGAGAGATAAGTATATCATTAGTTTCTACTACAATATTGTCAATGTTTGCTAGCTCATGTTCTTATGCCATTGGTATCCCATGAGCTATCAATCATTCCAGTGTGTACCTTGGTGTAACGGAAAGTATTCTCTCTAGTTAAGACTACTTGGGAACCAACCAATAATCTCTAAACGTTGTGAGACGCTGAATATGAGAATCTTATTGACAACGAGGACGTTGTGACTTAAATGGGGGAGTTTGTAACCAGCTATGGTTAGTCAGAACTTCAGTAGACAATTGCATGAGATAGTTAATGTGGACTACTATAGTTATCTTTGTTTACTTCGTCACGAGACAACACTTGGTGGTACCAGATAAGATCTATTTTGTTGATTAGATTGGTTGATATGTATGGTGGAGCTACATCATGAATCCATGTGAGGGTAGATGAGTGGACTAGAAAGTGTGTACCCTTATCCTTGTCCTCTCTCTCTGATTATATAGAGAATGAGAACGATCTTTGATATCATTCCACCTTGAGTTGAGTATTCATCTTCGACTTGTTTCTCTATTGTGAAGTTTCCAAACTTCCTTAGTGTTATAGAGGAATAGACATAGGTCCTGAAGTGGAAGGAGGCTAATGCATATTGAGAGGAGATTTCAAAGAGAAAATTAATAAGTAATCAAATGATTTCTAGATGATATGAAAAAAATGAAAAAAATATTCACAAATAAAAATTTCATTGCTTTAATTTGCTATGATAAGAATCTCTTTGTAGATTGTTAAGATGACCAAAAATTTTACGCTTTTCTTATCTGAAGATTACTTATGGTGAATAAACTTATTAACATTCACTCTTGTGCACACTTGTGCTCGGAGGGGTTCACTAACAGTTTGTGTTAGAAATACATATAAAGAAAAAATAAAGTTTTTAATCTTTTTTAGCAAAAATTAATAAAATAGATTAGATTATTTTAATATTTAATTGAGATTTAAAGTAAAACTAAAATAATATATATATAAATAAATTCTTTATTTTGTTTATAAAATAAGATAATTTAAATTGATTTTTTTAGAAATGAAATAGAGATATGAAAATACTTGTTGACTAGCACATGTTATCAGCAAAATACAAAGAGTTGTTCCTCGAGCACATGTGGATTTCCTGACTTGATCACATAGATCAAATAGCAAGTAGACATCATCTGTTGATGAGAAATATCAATCTTTTCTGTTTAGATGCAACTGATTCTTAACATTGTTGTGCGCATACACATTGCTCACAACATACATCACTGTCAGAGGTACACCACACATACACATAACATATGGACGATGTAATACATATACACAAGTGTATCATAATGATAAATGATATGTACTCACTTCACCATGCCAACCGGCATTAAGCAACCACTAAAGTCGAGCCAAATCCATTTTGTGCTCGCAGAGAATCCAGATTGCACTCACCAAGACTATCCATCATAACTAGGAGCTTGAACGGTGAAATAAATCCCCGGCTGGAAGTCAGACTCGAAGAACTAAGGTCTCCAAGCCCTACCTACGAAATATACCCCTAGTGGGTTATCCCAAGAACTCGCCCTAATGACACTGACAGTCCTACCGAGATTAACCACTCCGCACTCGGTCAACCTAACCGAGGTGCTAAACTGACGTGACAGCTGTCGTGCGCATACACATCGCTACACAACATACATCGCTGTCAAAGATACATCACACATACACATAACACATGGACTATGTCATACACATACACAAGTGTATCATAATCGTCCCTAACTGACTGTTAGGTCCCTCTAACTCTAGATAATCCCATATCCCAACTATGTGATATACATCTTCATGGGTGTAAGGATTAGGAGACCGGGTGTTACATTGTCCCATAGTTAGTCGCTTGTCTGCAATCCATACCAAGCAAAGATCTAATTGGCTATCTCTGCTATATACATCGAGGGCAAACCCACCGTCCAACAGGAATGAAAGTGAGAGATGGAGTCAAACACGACATGTGTCAACCTCTCAAAAAATCATCACACACCAACATACGGACTGCTCCACCAGCAGACCCACACAACATACATCTCAAGCCCGCACGTACAACCGCTAAGCTTAGATCAACGATATCATCAATGTTTAGAAGATGACATGACATGCACTTACGCACATGATCATTCCAAACAACACCATCATGGTCTCCTAATATAAGTATTTCAGAAAATAATACCTCACACACTCGTAAAATAGTGCGCCATGCGGTCATATCCAACGTCGTCAGTGTAGTCTGCTGTAGATATATATAATCGTCAAGATGAAACTTGTGACTCGATGACTGATAACCTCCTCCTCGAATAGTTGCATATCACAATGTGTCTCTATTGCTAGGTTCTCAAAAGTCATAGGCATAACTCTTCGAAATATCTTTGCTCGTTGAGAACATGCTCTCACTCACATATCCGGGTCATCAAGGTTCAGCACCTCAGCAGAATCATGACGAATGGTGAAGGTAGATCTGGATCTCGGACATACAATAGAAAATACCGTGAGAAGGAAGCCAAAGACGCTTGTCGGCTAAAATGATACCCATAGCCAACCATGATAACTGCACATCCCAGTCTCCCAAGTGGCCCTTCTGCAAGCCATACTTATGCAATCCTCTCTTCACCGTCTGAACAATCCTCTCCGTCAAACCATCCGTCTCAGGATGATCTCGAGATGTTATCCGATGATCAATCAGCGCATGATCACACAAGGCTTGAAACTCACCAAGAAACTTTTGTACCTTGGTCCATCGGCACTTCAGCTGGTGCTTCAAAACAACTCAGCACTTGATCTAAGAATGTATATGCTATATCTTCACTCGTCTTGTCCGGTAATGCCACCAACTCAATCCACTTGAAGAAGTGCTCCACCATCACCAACACATAAGAGTGGTGACGTACGGTCAATGATAAGGGTCCCGTAAAATCCAAACTCCAACGGTAACCCAACCTCATAATCGATAAAGGGTGTAACTGTGGAGTAGGAGCAATAAATGATGCTCGTACTCGATCACAAATCACACATCGTGCGACAAACTGCTGCACATCGATGTGCATACCACGCCACCAATATTGTCCTTGGAGTAAGCTATGCGTACGCTTCACTCCAAAATGTCCCAACTCCTCATGAGCATGTCGTACTAACTGTGCTCTCTAGGATGGATGTGACACTATTCGTACTCTCTCATCATCTCCCACTCGAAGTACTGTCGTCCTTCTCGTCGAAATCTCTTCGTTAAACGACACGATCTCACTCCTTGGCACTTATTGTGCTTACGACCACGTCAATACGTAGATACTCCATTACGATCACATCGTCGTGGATATCTCGCTGGTCTGGAACACCACCTCCACCCTCAAGATCGAAGACTCACCATCTATTCTCTGACTTGAGAAAGATATGACTTGACCCTTCATACTAGAGTTCATGGTCAACACAGAAAAAAAGACAAATGCATGCCATCCTAGCACCATCTCTTCATCAACCCCGTCATGTCATCGAGCTCCAGTTTGATCTTGCTGACTCGTGCATTGGTTGCAATTCAACCCGTCGACATCTAAGTTTGTAACTCCAATTCTATGCACTACCTAGAAGTCATACTCCTGTAAGATCAAAGCTCATCGTGCAAAGCTTTCATGTAAGCTTGTCAGACTTCATCAACCACTTGAGCGGCTAGTGATCAGTGATGAGAGTAAAGGAGTTCTCAAACAGATAACATCGGAAGTGTGCAACAACCCACACTACAGTTAAACACTCCCCCTCGTATGAACTGTACCTCACATCCACCGAGGCGAGGTGTGCAGTTGTGCAGTAGGAAGAGACGTCCCCTAACGGGTCTCTTCAAGATAAGAGCAGATGTCAACCTATCCATGAGCTCTACAAAAGCTCGTTCCTGCTCATCTCTCCACTGCCACTCCTGGTCCACCTTCATCAGCTTGGTCAATGGCTTTTCAATTACACTAAATCTTTTCACGTATCGATGATATAAGTTCACCAAACCAACAAATGTCCAAACTTGACTCACATCTGTGAGGCGTGAGATACGTGCAATAGCTTCAACGTTCGTCTGTTGAACACTCAACCCACCTAGGTAGATGGTGTGGCCCAGATTCTCTACCAACTCCTAGAAGAACTTACACTTCTTAAGGTGTAACTTCAACTCATGAGCTCTCAATCGCTCGAACACATCCGTAAGTGTCTCTCATGCTCTTCCATCGTAGCACTATAGACTAAGATGTCAATATAACATCTGATAAAATCCAATCCTGCTAAGATCCTATCCATCACCCTCTAGAACTCAGCAGGGGAGTTCTTCAACCCAAATGGTAAGAACCGCCACTGATACAAACAATCCTTGCCGTGAGAGTCAATTCTCTAGAATGTTGTCTTTGACTTATCTTCTTTTCTCTCACCGGCAACTGATGATACCTTGCTCGAAGGTCCAAAGTATTGAAGACCTTCACATGTCCCACTGCATCAAAAAATGTTTGAGCATGATTTTTAGCGCTTTTCTCGGAGTGGACCATTGTCAGGCTGAGAGATTTAATGCTATAGAATTTGCGGCAGCTCGCACTACTACACAGATCTCTTCAGGTGTCAGCATGGTATACTTATCGGACTTCATCTACCGATTGATAGGAAGGTAGTCGTCACACATCCGTTATCCGTGTAGTTGTCATACATATCTTTCTTTGCTGGCATAACTGTGATAAATGCATACTTTTCATGCGATATCTCCACCAATCCAACCTCCAACAAGTCTTGAGTCTTACTCTAGATCAAGTTCTCTCCATGTCATTGTATCTATAAGGACGTCAAAAGATTGACGTGTCACTGGTCAAGTCGATCTCTATACTTGGTCCCTTCAAGGTACCCAAATCCTTCATACTGAAGGTAAAACAATTCCTGTAGCTCTTCAAAAATCTTTGAACTGTTCCTCTCTCTTCTCCTATAAGCTTGGATCCAATCTCCAGCTCTCAAGTATTCTTTGTCACCACGTTAGAGATAGAAGACGAAGTCGTTGACTGCTACCTTGTAGCCTCTGGAGCAGTTTCTTTCTACTCACCATCAACAACCTTCACCTCCACTGTGTGAAAAACTCCTGAGTTCTAGCTGCAAGCTCCACACTCTCTCCTACAACATTCCATGATGTCCAAGGATGACGAATTTCACACGCCTCGTCCTCAACATTTATCTGTACCGATCCGATAGACAAAGAGCTCATAACTGTCAGAGCAGTAACACCGGTCGATCGTATCTAACGTTGCTCAGTCAATCCAAGACTAACAATTCACGTTAGGCAATTTAAGTTCATTGCTTGGTCCAATATCTGAGACGTGAAATCTTTGACATCGAAGCTATTGCCGTCGTACGCGTAAGAAAACCCATCGCTCGCTCTCTCTCATCAGCATTGAGCTCCACCAACTGCTGTAATCGAATATCTCACACAAGCCCAGGTCCTCCATATTTGTAAGCATGTGACGCTAGAAAGCTCACCAAAGTGAGCAACGCTGTCAAGGGTCGTCCCACTAGGTTCACTATTGTCATGGGTGATCTATCGACGACTCTCACTACTTGAGATCGTCGTCTTGCATCCAAGATGTCATCAACTGTGAGGTACGCTGGTTGTCTCACTACATCGTGTGTGCGCTTAAGCACCTCTCTCGATAACAAGTTCGTCCACCACAACCGTGGACGATGTGCATGAGATCCTGCTCTTGGTGCATCCAATAGCACTGCCGGTCCAACCCAGAACTGCACTTGGTGCACACTCGTCATCATCTGTGTACGAGCATCAGCCAACAAAGGAACTTTCTCCAAGATGTACATTGGAGAATCCACCTGATGCATCTGGAGATGTCGTAAGATCCGTAACATCTCCCAAAACATACTAGATCGGCGGTCATGTAAACCCTGACCTCTCTCAGCACGTGTGTGATCTTGACATGACCATCCGGCTATCACCAAGTGAATGATGTCAATAATCGTGAGATCTTGTGTCCTCAACAGCAAAATATCCGATGGTAATGCTTGCTGGTATCCTTTGACAACTGATATGAACAATAACTCAGGATATCTCTACATCAAGCGTGCCACATGACGCAATGAGATGCGTCTCGTAATCTCATCTCTCTCCACATACAAGTATCGTTGTACTCGTTTACTTGCCTACAATACCACAGCCAAACTTGTGCTGATCTCTCCAAACAGCTCCAGCACACACACACCCTCCTCTAGATACTGCTACACAATGAGAGTCGTATCTAATGATGATAAGATCACAAGGTCAGTAGCAAGAACTATCATTTGTTTCTCTACTGGCGGTACAAAGACTTCACTCCAAACCTACTGCACCAACCGATCATCATACTGCTGCAACTCCTCCCTCGAACTCCAGAGTGGAACATCCAAGACAGATGGTACTATCATATTCATGCTAAGCATATCCTCCACCTCCTCAGACACCGAAGTATCCTCCGCATGAGCATTGTCTTCTAACAACACGTCCGGTCAAGTGATGACCGAACTGAGCCTTGCAACGGATGCCATCATCCTTGGTGTAAGCTCCGTTGTCCCAACTCTAGCACTGAATCGCACTGATAAGCGACTCACTCGTCTCTCACAGGATTACCAACCTGATCTGTAAGATGTTGTCCGGTCGATCACGAACCTCATAGGTTATAACACAGCATCTCCAAACAATACTCCGCGGCCGTAATGATGACCTTGGTTCTCATCATAGAGTCATCCGTGGGGTGATCTGGTTGAACTCTCACATTGAACATCTCGCGTGTCATGTGTAGAGCTGTACCTCTTGATCCTCCTAGAGATGTCTACAGCTGGAATGGACATCTCTCCACCTCGGACTTCCTCAACATCAACGGTTGGGCTCCAGAGATAACAAGACTTTCTGCGGTTGATACACCTTCTCTGAAGGTGTCACCAAACAAAAGATACCACTTCTTGTGTCCAACAACACCACACCTGGTGCCAAACCAGCACGGTCAATCGTCGGTATAGCTAGTAACTCATCTAACTTGACAACCGTCGCTTGCCAAGTACTACTAGTAGCTATTCTGATCCTCGACTCCATGGACACATCTATCGTCTCTCGTTGAACCACCTCAGTACTAGAGATAACTACATCCTCGCTCTCATTGAGCATGGCCGCCAACTAGAACACTGTAGTCAAGCTGACTCCCAATATCCTCATATCCGAGGCTGAAAATAGTGAGGTCTGCAGAACTGCTATAGTTGCTCTCAACATTGAGTTTGACGTCGCATCCACAGACATCGAGGGTTGACTCGCATCACCTCCACTCCTAGATGTTGGAGATATTATCGATAGATCGTTTAGGAATCATAGACGTGGTCTTCAACGCCTCCAATAGCGTGAACGATTGAGGAAGCCTGGTCTGTCTATCAGCCTCTCCGCGTTGTGGATCCAACTCTATCGACGCACCTTATGGTTCAGAGACACGTACTGCACCTCGAGTCACTGTCATAGATGTCTCAATCTACGCCACACCAGTCATGAAGTCGAAGTCTACTCCTTCTCCTCCATAAGACATGAAAGCCTCTGTTCTTGAACCAGATCTCCGCTGAGCCAAGTATCACCTCCACTCCTATCGCATCACCTCCACTCTCAGGTGTTGGAGATATTATCGATAGGTCGTTTAGGACTCATAGACGTGGTCTTCAACGCCTCCAATAGCGTGAACGATTGAGGAAGCCTGGTCTGTCTATCAGCCTCTCCGTGTTGTGGATCCAACTCTACCGACGCACCTTATGGTTCAGAGACACGTTGTCGCGCTACTTGGCGGCTACATGTTATATTTCTACTCCGACGCTTGAGTTTAGTAGTTCTAGAAGTTAGCTTATATTACTTCTAGTCGTTTATGTATATGTTTGACACCTTTGCATACGGTGTTAACACTATTTTGAGTCTTAGTAGGTTGATTACCATGTTGATAGGGCTTAAGCTCATGGGTTGTATTTGCGTGTCGCCCATGCACGCTTTCTAGCTGATTTAAGTTATTTTTCGGGGCTGCGTGTCGTTTTAAGTAATTTAAGTTTTACGCTGGCACTCTAGGGGGCTTGACGTGGTAGCCTATGAGTAAAACTAAGTTGCCACGTGGTTTAGGGTACTAAAGGACAACCAAGTGGAGCTATGAACTCCCATTGGTCCATTTTTGTCTTTTGTTAAACTCTAAATTTTAAAAACAGAGCTCTAGAGTGGAGTTCGAGCATTTGGTGAGGGATCTTCGAAATCTGAGAGCACAGGGAGAGAGGTCTCGTCATACCAAGCACTTCCAGTGAAAATTTCGATCGATTTGAGTCAATAAAGACGGAGTTATGAGCAATTGAAGTTCGGATTGTGCTAGAATTGAATCATTTTGGTTGGATTTAGGGTTTTCAGTGTCACTCGCAGCAGATTTGAGGAAATTGCTTCAAAACTTCGAGGTTGTGTTCTCCGCCAGCAGGGCTACGATTTCACAAAAAGTTTCATATCGATTGAGCAACTGAGTAATTCAGGGCGGCCGCTGAAGCTGAGGGGGTCTGAAAAGCTCTTAATCTAGAGCAGCGACTTCAGAGGAGGAGATCTACAATTCTGTGTACATTCAGGAGTCCCAACTTCACAGGGATGTTCAGCAACCTGTAGACTGCAAATCCTGTAAGAAACTTCGAAATTGATCGAGCCAAACTCCTGTTATAGGTTGAAATAGCCAGCTAGGTACCAGAAATTGCCGTAATTTTCTTGCTCAAAACTTTTCTGTTCATATCTCCGTGTCAGAATTTGATCTCAGGCTGAAATTTCGTCTGTGAGTTCAGTAGTACCTCATTTGCATGTAGGGGAAGTTTAGAGGTCTAAACCTTCATAGTTTTCCTCTCCGTGAGTGTCAAAGTTCGCCGCCTAATCCTATTACTGCCAGCTAGACCTGAATTTCGCCTTCTGGGTATATTACTAGATCTTACACATCTGTGTGAGTGTTTATAGCCCTATTGTGACCTGAAAGCCAACCTCTTGAGTGAACAACCACAGCCAGAAGCCCGGCGCTTTCCTAGGTAGACGGATTACACTCCGACAACGTACTGCACCTCGAGTCACTGTCGTAGATGTCTCAATCTACGCCACACCAGTCATGAAGTCGAAGTCTACTCCTTCTCCTCCATAAGACATGAAAGCCTCTGTTCTTGAACCAGATCTCCGCTGAGCCAGTGTCATACTAGCCATCATTTGCTCCAACTGCTCAATCCGAGCAGCCATACCCACATCTAACGTCGTAGTAGACGGTGGATCAACTGATCCTCACCTAGGTGTTAGATCTCTATCTCCAGCTTGACCACCACGGCCTCCCTGAGCTCCTCCGCTTCGTCCATGATCAGCTTTCTCTTGCCGTAGCTCGAGATGGAGATCAAAACAACGATCACTACTATGACATGGTGGCACGCAATGCTCACATTGCCTAGGTCTCGCTTGAGACATCTCAGATGTCTCATAACCACCTCTCCTCTTTGGGATGTCTTTCTGCTGATGAGGACCATCACACGTCCAACAAGGACTCGCTTGCTACTAATTAGAGAAGGACGGCATGGGCTTTTGTCCACCAGGTCCTCCAACATCTCCCTGAGATCATGACTGTTCAGCATGAGCCTTACCACCACCACCATGCTGTTGCGTAGTCTATGATCCTTGAGAAGAGGTGGTCGCTCCATGTGATCGCCACCCTCTCCTCCATCATGTTGAGCTCAATCCGCTCAGCTAGATCAAAGACAACCGTCAATGTCGGAGCGATATCTCTAAGGAGAGTGGCATCTCTGACTCTCCTACGCATCTCTCGGTATGAGATACCAGAACTAGACTGCATGTGCTTCTGTCACCCATTGGGTAACGCTAATCAACCGCCTCATGCGAGTAAACGTCTCGCGTAAGCTCTTTCCAGTCTTCCGCTAGATATCTTGCAGACTTCTCAACTTGTCGACCCGTACACCCTGATAGTTCTTCCTCAATACTAGAAGAATTGAACCACAGGGCTAAACCCTGATGGTATCCCGCTCATACTACCGTTTGCTCCACTACTAGTGGACGCACCGCTGGTAGTAGATACTCCACCATCCGTGGATGTACCACTGCTACTAGCACCCAAACTCGCAGGTGCTATGCCTCCTTAAATTGCACCAGTAGTGATAAAAACGTAGTTGAGAGACCAATGTTGTCTCCACAACTCAATCTCCACATTGTAGTCTCGCCTGAACTCATGGTAGTCGTCCATCAGCGGTCACTCCAAGTATTAGAACAAACTCTTCACGCCATGAAGGGTGTGAACATCTGTGGGTTCCGCATCCGCTGCAGATTGATCGTACCAGCTGTCGAACTCCTAGATAAAGTCATCTAGCTCAATGGTACCCATCGTACCCGAGTATCATCGAGACCCCTTCTGACCTCATAGATCTCGTCCATGTCTCACAACAACGGTATGGTGGCACTAGACTCATCACTTGAAACGCATTGTCTGCGTCTGACTCGTCCTCTGAAACAACCGACGATAATGGTGTAAGTAGTCGATACCTCATCCCACTCCGTGTATACTTAATGTCTAAGAAATTCTCACCAAAACCTCCCGAGAACTGCATGATGATAGAATCTCGTGAACACACTTTCCAACCAAAATGTCAAAATCTTCGTCACCACCGTAACCACAACTTGCCTAGCCCCGCTCCTACTGAGCTCACCTATCTCCTACTAGGCTGGTCAAGGTAAGGGCAACATGTACATGTCATCATCACAAGTAGTCTCTCACGATCTGTTGATCGTCAGTCCAACCTCACCGTGAGAGAAACAAAAATAGTCTAACTGGTCCGCAACTCCAGCTTCACTACCGACATCACAATGGAGTGAACTCATTCCGGAAATCAAGCACCAACACAAGCAAACGCTGCGCACAAACAAAAAGCAGTTTTATTATATAGTGATAGCACCGGTTGGGCTGAGAGTCAGACTCCTTAAGATTTACAATCGCAAAAAGTTATGCACCTCTTGCACTATGAAGAACATGCCTTGATCTCTATCATTTAGCTTCATCTCTTATCTAAGACGCATCTTAATATAATGATAATATGACCGTTCATCTTGCATTTTCACAATTAATCTTGCATTCGATATAGTTGTGAATTATTCCACTCAAGTTTCGTAGGATGCGCTTTGCAGGCATCCCAGCACCAGCCTAGATCTAGCATCCTGTGTAATGTGTCCCAAAAATTTTATAGAAAAGCAGGAGAAGTAGACAAGGCATCAAATAATTTCTGTCTCAAAACAGCCAAGCTAGAAATCGCTGATGAGTTAACACATGTTGGGATGGAACTCGGCATGTAAACGCCGCATTCAGCATGCAGCATGTATAATTTTTGATGGAAAATGTCCATAAAATAGATGATCTCGATAGATTCTCGATATCTAGAGTCCATGAAGAGTTAACTCAACTAAAAACTAAAATTGATCTGCAAAGTAGATGGAAAAGTATGATTAAAAAATCAATATGCAAATGGATAATTTGATGGTTGATAATAGATTCTAACTATCAAGAGTCTTATGGTTCGTTGTAATGTGCAAAATAAATACTTTTCCTAAACTATTGAAAGTCAAGAGTAAATATTTTTACTAATATTAAGGAAGAAAAGGCATGGTTGACGATTTATTTGCATTTCTATCCAATATTTCAAAGGGTATTGTTGATGACTGATCTTCTAAGTTAGTCTCTATCGTCGAGAGTACTTAGCATAAAAAGTCATGTTATGCTCTACGGTAAGTTTCATTTGTTCCTCATGTAATCAAGCAGACATTGCAGACCATGCTTTGTAGTACTGAACATAGTTTTCTATTCTCCTTGAGTTCATCTAAGGACACTTACTGATTTTCGAATTCTCCATTTAATTTGTCAATGTCTTCTACTTCGGTTGTGCACTTTTCTTATGGAAAGGGTAGACTCTTTAGGCTAAATGTAGTGACGTAGGATTACTCCTTTTGCCCATTTAGTATACAAGATATCGTTCCCACAGAGGATTTACGCAAGTAACGCTGCTCTAAGTTCTAAGATCTGTTCAAACACACAAACACACGGGTTTGGCCTAGAAATCCCATCTTCTCACAAAACCACACAAAACCACACGTCTTCCAGACACGCCAAATGGTGCTCTGGAACTAACCAAACAACTACCAACTAAAATATCACACAATTATTCACAGAGAAGCTCGGGAAGACGATCTTCATGCTTTCAGGTTGCTTCTTCCGGTCTTCTCGATACCGTCTTCTCGAAGCGATTCTCGTCTTTTGGGGGTTCAGCTCGTCTTCTCACACCTCCAGAAAGCTGTCCTGCTTCGCAGAAGTCGACTAGCAACGGTCATTACATCTTATTCTCACACTCACATTCCAACGGGTTAGATTAATCACAGGGTGTATGCCCCCTGTAGCCTTCCCAGGCTTCTGCCTACGGAAATGGTCTTCCTGCAGCACTACAACGACATTCACCTTCACGGAAGCTCAATAGAAGTCTCGGAAGCTCACTAGAAGAAGGTAAGAAGATGGGGAAGATGGGAGAAGATGGGGAAGATAAGAAAATCCAAACAAGAGAAAAACAAGATGAAAAGAGTAAATTAAGATTCTGACAGGCTTCTAGTCCGGATCTTGACTAACAAGCCATCCCTGCTTGTAATAGTTTGGGGAGGAAGACAATAGACGTGAGTACTGTTGCACCGTCTTCTACTCGAGGATGTCATCTTCTGCTGTGAGAAGAAGGCTTCTTTCTTCTTCACTTCGCTGCTCTGACTGCTCTGTCTTCTGGGATCCCTTACCCATAAGACCGTTCGTACGTAGATCCCAAGTGCTCTACTGAACGAGCCAAGCTACACTTCCACAACTGCTGACAGTCTCCGCCACTCAAGAAGAACACTTCCCATGCACAATTGGGAGCGAATTCAAGGAACCCACCATCCAGAAGACATGAGCAAAGTTTCTGCACTCAAATCCACAATCTATTCCCCGAGAAGAAGTCACAATGGTATTGGGAAGCTCACTCCCTCTACTTCATGCGTCTACTCCTCGACACACCAGTCTAGCTAACAGGACTCACGAGGATGCCGTTCCCTGTTCCTAGACTGTCCACTACTTCTATCTACATCTTTGAACCACTGCTAGTACGAGTATGCAGACCCCTCCTGTGTATTCCAAGACTATTCGTATGTTTCCAACAACGGGTGTAGTGCGAAGAACTATCTATCAGGTGTCTTCTCTCTAATGTGTCTAGTCTGCCTACTCCATAGAATCGACTACTGAACTTTTTAGAACTGGCAGAACTCTATCTCCTTCTCTGCGATCCTACTTATGTCGTTGCCATGAGAACCAGGGGAGACGACCACCAGGGAGAGAGAGGCGCTGACAGGAGGTTGTCACCTCACATGCAAGCGGTTCCCCTGCCCGAATTGCCCTACCTTGTCCTTCCTACGCTACCTATGCTGCCACATGGTATCCTAACTAATATTACACGGAAAAACTGCCACCCTTAAGATAGCATGTTCGATCCTACTATATTTGGAATTGTCAATGGAGTTACTAACTACTCAGATTGCATGGAGGCAATCTCTACCTGATCTGCTCCTATCGGAGCTCCTAACGCGGCTTCTGATAAGCTAGAAAGCCCTACAGTTACCTCGGGTGTCACTGAGGTGGCTTCCTTCTCATCGTCTCTTGCTGTCGCTGCTGCTGCGTCTTCCTCGGCTTCGGCTTCTGCTTCAGAAGACAAAAGCGTCTTCTGAGAAGCGGAATCGACCGGTGCTTCTTCCGTCTTCTGAGACACGGGTGCGCTACTAGGGACCATGGGGACCTCATAGGGATCCGAGGAAGTCGCTTCTTCCACTCGGAATACTTGGGAAGACGGCTTGTCTTCCGGGGCGTCTTCTGGAGTCTTCTCGGCTTCCAACGCTGTCACCACCAAGTGCACAGCGAGATCGAACTCCTCCTTCTCCATTCCGGATCCAGTCGATGGTGCTAGAGCGTGGGAAGATGCGGTTGCAGGTGTCGGAAGCGAGGGAAGATCATAAAGTGTCTTCACTCCTTCTATCTGTCGATCCAAGTACCTGAACATGCTCTCCCCGCATTCCACCAACATTGCTTTGGACTCGCTGTCCCATCCTCTAGCTAAGGTAAGTAACTTCCTACCCGCGATGTAGTTGAACTTCTTCCGAAGCGCTTCCACCGATTGTGCCAGCATCTTCTGTGCACGAGCCTCCGCTGCGTGTTCTCAATTGCAACTTGCGCTTCTGCGGCTTCTCGCTGCGTCTTCCAAGTGGTCTGCTCCTCTGCGAGGGTGGTGATCTTCTCTCGCACTCGGAGGACTTCCTGATCACGATGCTGCACGCGCGCCTGCAACTCTTGGTTGCTCTTCCGAAGCTGCACCAACTCCTTGGCAGAAGCGGCTGCTTCCGCCTTGTACCTGGCTGCAAGCTTCTCCGTGGTGCGGAGACTAGCTTCCAGCGACTCCGTCTTCTTCTGGTCTTCTCCTTGTCGCAGCAAAGTGCGCAGGCCGAATCCAGGTTGTAAGGGCCTCTCTTGTGCCTTCGCTCTCTTCTCCTGCAACTCCATAGCTGGCTGGATCTCTTTCTGGAAGTAGGCACTGAACTCCTCCAGTCGTCTTCCTGCGGAAGACAAGTTCATCTCCATCACTCGCTCTGCGGTGTCGACTTCGTCTTCCAGAGGCAAGGAAGCCTCTTCCACCACAATGACCTTCATCTTCTGCGCACGAGAAGAAGCTACTCTTCTCATCTTCCAGGGTGGAAGATTCCTCATGGCAGGAGCGGCTCTCTTCGTTGCGCTTCTTCGCATCGCAGCAGGAGCGTCCCTTCTTCTCTTGTCTTTTGGAGTCTTCGGAAGACTCCCAGTGTTGCAGAAGCGGTCTTCTGCTCTGATCGGGTACTCAGCAGGTCTTCCTCCGAGTCGGACTCTGATCCTGAATGAATGAGGGAGATGGGTGTCCTCGGTACACTTCTGGGACCCATCTTCCTCGGTGGCGTGGCGTCTTCCGACCCACTAGACTCATCTTCCCTCACCAGAAGCGTCTTCTGGTGAGAGCCGGGCCTCAGCTGTGGCATCAGAGTGGGAGGGGGCGTTGCGGCTGCCTCTCGGTCATCGTCTTCCGAGGTCTCCTCCTTCACCTCCTGTCGCTCCGTTGGCCCATACCCTGCCAGCTGATCTTCCCTAAGATCCCCCATGGCTACATACAAGTAGCAGAGGAAGGGCGTCAAGTGTCCTCCCGCCGGGGTACCCAAATATGCTAGCTCCGTCTATACGTAGTTGTGGATGTACGCGCCCCAGTAGATGGGCACTCTGTCATCCCACACTGATTCCAGGAACTCCATGTCCTGATCTCCTAAGTACCTTGTCTTCTGCGCTTTCCCCTTGGGAAAGAGATGCAAAAACAACTTCGCCAGAAGTCGCTTCTTCGGCTCCCGGTAAGATTCTATCTTCCAACCGTTCCTCCCCTGCCTATCTTTCACGAAAAGGCAGGTGGTGCTCCCAGGCACATGCCACGAACTCACGATCCTAGGCAAGATCTTCTTCTCGTACCAATATCCTCGGTTCTCGGACTCTAGCCTGTGAAAAACCCTACGCCACCAATCTTCAGTCCAGGAAGATGGCCTTCCTCGAGCTACTCCTACCTTCGCAGGTACACGATTACGAGGTGGCAACGCTGCCCACACCTCCTCCAGAAGTCCCTGGTCTGCGAGGTTCCAATCCCACAGGAAGAAGTCGAGACCCAACTCCTTGAGGAAAAGAGTGGTCTCGGTCAATTTTGCCGCTGATAACTCCAAGCCTCACGGATGCATCGTCATGCTGGAAGATCTGTTGCACTAAGCCACAAGCACCTACTATGAGCTGAAGGCTCAGTCCTTCCCAAGTGCCCACAGTCTAGCTTCTACTTCTCAGAAGACGAAACTAGTCTTCCAGAAGACAGCTACTCCGTCTTCCGGGATTCTAATCGTACTTCTTAGATAGCTCTCGTCTTCCGAGCTATATCTAAACAATCCTATCTAAGCAAGGCCTTGCATGGATTACCAAGAAGACAACCCACCTTGCATTACATCCTACTTCTTATCAGAAGATACAAGATTCACGAAACATCAAGTGCATAACAGGTTCGGAAGATGGTTGCGGGCTCCTGCGGTGATAGTGGCCTCTGGGAAGACACTCGGGACAGCTTCCGATTCAATGTCTTTCTCGGAAGACTGCCCGAAGTCAGACTTCTCTTCACTGGTCTCACTTGTCTTCGTCTTCCTACGCGCAATCTATCCTCACAACAGACTCAAGACAATTACACTCTGTTCTTCTGACTTCTCACCTCTCATACACACTCAGAAGAAGCTTGCTGCTCGGTGGGAAGACATGACTCGCGACCATTCTCTCCAGATTCTGCCAGCAAGTCTTCTCACGACTCTCTTCTAAGTTTGGGAAGAAGAAGGAATGGCTGCTATGGGTCGGACAGAAGAGACCCGAATGGACCCTCACGTCTTCTCGCTCATTTTGCCAGCCTTTCAGTCTTCTAGTCTCTCTAGGAAGATGTGGAGTTGAGAAGCTTGGAAGACCGGGAGGCACAGGCCTAGTTCCCGACTTCCAACTTCTCGAAATAACAAAACAACTCACCACACCACTTGGGATTCGTACCAAGCCTCTCTTAACACAAAAGCAACACAAATCCACTCTTGATACGAATTGTGTTCAGTCGACTTCCGAAGACAGTCTTCCGAAGATGATCTTCCGAAGACAGTCAAGTTTAAGAAGCGTCTTCCGAAGATGTTCCCATCTTCCGAATCGTCTTCTGTTCTAGGTTTCGGGGGTAGAGAGGTAGTAGGGTAGGGAAATTGGTAGCTGGGATCGTCAATTTGAGGACGGGGTGTAGGGAAGCTCGAATTGAACTTAGGAAGGAGTAGGGAGAGGTCTGACAGAAATTGGGCAGCGCTTCTGCACCCAATGTCTCAATAGAAAGAATGGGGGGTGGGGGTAATCGATCAGGCTGCCTGCACACAACCAAGGAAGCGCGGGGAATACCAGACAAAGGCGAGAAGAAGTGGGAAGGAGAAAGAACGTGAGGAAGAACCTCTACAGTCTTCTTCTGCTCCCCGAGTTGCCTTCGACCTCCGCGCGCTTCTGGCTCTGGTCCTAGCTCCAATGCGACTCCTCACGACTGCGCCTGCTGTCAATTTTTGGCCACGCCGTGATTCCACCTTCGATTCTACTCGCTACTCTCCAATGTCAGTTTCTCGAGAGCTCACAGAAACGCCTTCGCTCTCTGCCTTCCGTGCTCCAGCAATTCGGCCTCGTTCTTCGCCTAGCTGCCAACGGGTTCTCTCATATCTCGATGTCCTCACTCGATTCCTCTCTCAAAGCTCACTTGCGAAGCTCACTCTCTCAAATCGATCTTCTCAAGCGCGCTGTGCTGCGAGAAGTTGGAATGCGCCTAATGTGCTTCCTGCGCATCTTCCCCGCAGATTAGGGATTTTCGACCTTAGGTGTCTTCCCCGACCTACCTACCACTTGTGTGTTATCTAGTAGGTACACCTACTGTTTTACCCAAAAACTCGTGGTTAGGCCTTCGCGGTCGCTGTCTTCCGCCGTCTTCTCATCTTCCGAAGACGCAACTGAGAAGACGCTTCTCGGAAGACGGTCGTCTTCCGAAGAAGTCAAATTCTTATTAAAAAGCTCATAAGATCATCTTCCCTCTAAGGAAGCAGTAATCTTAAGTAACAACGCTTCTTCAGTTATACAAACAAGTTATTAATCTTAAAAAATTTAAAAATTCGTGCATCCTGTAATTTGTGGGCACCACACTAAAACCTCTCACAAAAAAATAAAAATTTCATTGAAAGTCGTTGTATTTCATTTTCGATCCTCCGCATCTCGAACCTCTCACATAAAAAAGTTTGATTCAGAGTCATAGTGTCATAGTGTCTTACTAGTATCAAGATGAACATTGTATTCTTTCTTGCTGTGATTTCGCTAGATAAAGCAAAACTGTCATAATTCTAAGAAGTAAGAGAAGAAAGAATATAATATTTTTGACACGAGTTTGAAAAGTTCTACTTATCATGAGCTTAACTCTCGATCATCAAGAGTTATTATAAAGAAGAGTGAAAAGAAAAAAGAAGAATGTATGAATGAATGTGTATGTTGTAGAAGTCCAAGCGTGAATGGTTAAGAAAATAAAAACTAAAGAAGAAAGAAAGAAAAAAGGGGATGTTTAAGAACTACAACTCTCGACCATCGAGAGGTAAAAAATTAGTCAAAAAAATACAAGTCATCAAGATTTTATAAAAAAACTAACTCTCGATGATTAAGAGTTAGTTTGTAGAAGACTAAATAGTAATCGAATGAAAATAAAGAGGTAGAATCAGAAACAGAGATAAGTACTCAAGTATCGAGCATCGAACTCCACCATCTTTACTCCAAATGCAATTATAGCTAGTTTTATTCCCAATGTGTTCTTGATTCAAAATAAGTTAAAGTTTCTTTTGAAAGTTACTATTCATCTCAATTCTCAATCATCGAGAATATAGTTCAAGAAGAAGATTGGGGAAAGTAAATTAAAGTTTCAAGATAAATATCCTAATCACCTCCACTCTCGATCATCAAGAAAAGAGTTCAAGAAGAGGAGTGGAGAAAGTAAGTGAAAGTTTCATTCATGTTTTCTTAATCTCCTTCACTCTCGATCATTGAGAGTAGAGTTTAAGAAGAGAAGTAAATAAAGTTAGTTAAAGTTTTGACGTAAATTTCATAATCGAGAAGTGGAGTTTCTTTCAAAATTTTGTAATCATCTGCACTCTCGATCATCTAGAGTAGAGTTCAAGAGGAGAAGTAAGGAAACAAATTAACCTTCCAAACTAAATTTCCTATTGGAGAAGTGAAGAATATAATTTAAAATTTCAGAATAATTCTGTAATCACCTCCACTCTCGATCACCGAGAGTGGAGTTTAGAAAGTTCTATAGCTCCTCCCAAAACAAAACATATCTAGATCTTTACATAGATAGATGAGGGTGAGAGAAAATGCAACAAATCATCAAACTTTGATATTTTAGTCCAAATATGAGTAACTCGATTAACTCCAAACAAGTTCTAGAGTTTTGAGGTTAAAAAAGAAGTTAACATAATCAACAACCGACATTAGATTATATAGATTATGCAAGACTTAAAAACAGCATTCATAACATATTTTATGAAGTTATGCAGAGCAAAATGTTGAAATTATCGACAAATAACATCAATTTTTCTGCATCAATTGCAGAAAAATCGATAAAGAGAAATATAACCAGAGTTATACACCTTTGATGTCTCGATATCCTCCAACTTGATCTATCAATAATTATTAAGTTACTATTTCACAACTTGGTGATCTTCAATGCTTTCTTGTCAACTTATGTTTCCTCGTATTAATTGATCCAAGTTTACGTCTCAAACATGAGTATATAATTTCAAATACCACTATTTTCAAACGTGATGTGGTCATACTAGAGCACACCATCAGAATACATCATGTTGAACAAATCTCTCAGTGATCGAGAGATCAAAGACCATTCAGAGTAATATTTTAAGACTAACTATTATTGTTTGATTTGTTGACTTTCAATGAAATATATAACTTAGAATGTTGAATGAATATTAAAATATGCTATATTTCTAATCAAATTTACATCGAGAGTGCTTTATGAAAATTTAACTCTCATTATCGAGAGTTCGACATATTCTAATATATGTGATGATAGTTCTACATGCTGCATGTCACGAGTTACACGCTGCATGGCGAGTGGATAACCTCATAGTCCGTCAATTGTCAAAAACTGCCGGTAAATTACAGATAGTCAGGAAAAACCTTAGTTGGACCTTAGTCATCCTATATGTCTTGAAAGGTTTGACCAAGGATTGACTCACTACACTTGCTGCAAGAGTTATATATGGCTTGATCGTGTTAAGAAATAAAGATAACATACTAGCTTCCTATATAAATTCTCATATGCAGTTTCATTGTCTTCAATGGTAAAGTGATTTTAACAGCTACATTCTCAGATGTTGTCACATATTTATATTCTTGCATTTAAACTTCTTCAACAACTCTATTATCTTTTTTGTTTGAGAAATGAATGTCTTCATTCCTTTCTTCCATACTTCAGTACTCTAACATAAATGGACTTTCTAAGATCTTTCATCTTAAATTCTACTTAACCTTGTAGAGCATTCTTCACATCTTAAACCTTGCTTTTACTTTCTCCATATATTCAACGTATCGTCTACATACAAAATGAGTGATCATTGTACCTCATTCTTTCTTCAAGATGTATTTGTCGAAATATCTCCAATTTTGATGAATCTCAGCTTGAGTAGAAATGTTGATGTGAATATGCCAAGCTTTAGACGATTGCCTTAACCCACACAATGATTTGTTTTTGCTTAGAAACATAACTCTCTCTTTCTCTCTCGCTCTCTACTACTACTTCTACTTCTTCCAACATTCTATTCAATAATGCATTACTTACATCAAGCTACCTAACTCTCCATTTCATTTGGATAGTTAATGATAAGATCATCCTCACAATTTGAACGACTGGAGTAAAAGTCTCAAAGTAGTATATTTCATATTTATGACTGCATTTTTGAACTACTAGCATAACCTTGTCTCTATCTATGCTATCCTCAATTTTACACTGGATTTTGTTAAATCCATTTTAGTTTCTTACCCACTAATACAAACAAGAGTTTCCAAGTCATCATGGATGATATGCATTTGTTTCCCAGAGAATGTCAGTGTGTTGGAAGGATGTTTGAGAATTTATTTTGTCAACTTCGATCTCATTTGAGCTAATCTCATCGAAAGTGACGACTCTACTCATTATCACATTCTCGATACTAAGACAAGCACTCTGTAAGATTTTTCCTTCTCACATAGCCAATGAATATACAAGTTACTTTTCTCATCAAGCTTCTTTATTTTCTCCTCAACTATATAGACAAGACACATGCTTCCAAACATTATGAAATAATTCACTTTTGGTTTTCTTCTAATAAATGCTTCACATGATGTCTTGGGTTGAATCATCTTTTTTGGAGTTCTGTTCAATATATGAATTGCTGTTCTGATTGCATATGTCAATAGATGATTACCAAGATTTTTGCTTTCAACATTATCTTAACCATATCTACCATTATTCTGTTATGTCTCTAAAGACTTCACTTTGGTGAGGTTGGGAAGAACAAGTAAGTTGATGTTTTATGTGACACTAGTACATTATTCTTGAAATTCTCTAGATAAGAATTCTCCTTCATGATCAGTTCCAATGGTTTTCACTCTCTTTCTGATTTCATTCTTTGCTACTGCAATGAACTCTTGTAGTTAGTCACTTGCGTATGACTTTTGTTTCAGAAAATATATCAATATTTTTCTAGTCAAGTCATAAGGAAGATGTATGAACCTCTCGTAGATCTTGTCTACATGGGACCTAAATTTCTGAATAAGTTCTAACCGTTCGGTTGAAGTAGACATCTCTCGTACATAGAATTTCTCCCTAGTGTGTTTCTCTTTGAAACAAGCTTCGCAAACTCTTGCAACTCACATACTTTTGATAAACCCAATACCATCTTTTGTGTATAAACTGCATCAACCTTCTAGAACTGATGTGAATATACCTCTGATGCCACACATGTGTTTCTATCTAAACTCAAGCAAGGTCTTGCTCATCGTCTAAAGTTATCATTAATTGGTAACCTTTCTTGATTTCTCTAAAGATCATCTGATTTATGCCCTTTCTGAAAATACAATAATCATGATGAAATATAGTGTTCCTTCTATCTCTTCAATGATTTTTCCTACACGCAATAGATTATCATCGATGGAAGGTATGTATTATACTGACTCAATCTTTTTCATTTCACATGTAGTCGACATTTTCAAAACGCAATGCTTTAGCAGCTTTCACTTGATGTAGTATCGTCTTCCATACCAACAACAAGTCTATTCATGACTGTTGAATATTCAGTGAACCATCTTGTGAAATATCATATGATTTGAGGTATCATTGTCGATTGTCAATCCACCATCAGTTCTTACTCTCATCAGCTAATAGAGAAGAATAAAATGGAGTGGATTCTTCAATATTGTGACTCACTAGATTTATCCTCAGCTTTTGTTTTGAAACTCATGCTTTCTCATACTATTTTTCGTCACTCGTATTGACTATGTCATTGCTTCTGGCAGTAATAACATAGTCCCAATTTCTTCTTTGCTGCACTAGACTCTCTATCAATCTTGTTCTGATCTGTATACTGTGGTCTATCTTTCTCATTGTAATCCATCATCGTCACGAGCTTTCCAGTGATACCAAATTTCACCAACATACCCTCATAGAAAAATGTATGTGCACAAAATTCATCTTTATAGTGCAAAGTTGCAGAAAAAAGAAAACATGGAATTTCCCAAGTTTTCTTCATACCACCATACGTTTATCTCTACAACTTGAAAGGCAATGATGTTGATCATGTATGAAGATCTTGAAGCCCTCTTTCCATCAAGATCATTTCACTCCAAGCTGACTTTCCTATAAAAAATTATGGTCTCTCAAAGATACATGACGCCTCCAAACTCAAGAAGTTACAGAAAAGTGATAACGGAGGAAAATGGTTTTCTGCAAAGTTCCCTCAAAGTTCCTTCCAAATGGGCTGACCTCAACCAATTCGATCATCCAACTGTTGAAAGCTACGATAAAGTGGGAAGGCACGAGAACACTTCTTCTCCAACTTTCTCTCCCAAATCCAGAATTGACTCAAATTTCACGATGGAACTTCAGCTGTCTTTCACTGTCCAAATTCTAAATCTCTCCCTTTTGATATCAGAATCGCCAGTTTATGTTGCTCATGACCTGCCTAAGTACACATGTGACCATCACGATTAGACAAATGATTTGCGTACATGTCATCAGATGTTATACATGTAAGTTACCAGAAGTGTCATGATTCTGAGCCACAATATCACCACCAAACTTTCCCTAATGAATTTCCTCATCTCAAGTTACATGATGTTAATTTCCATTTTGTATAATTACCATAATTATTTACTTGGTTGGATCCATGCGCACAAGTTGTTATTTGATCGGACTCCTATGCGCAACTTGCTTATTGACAAGACCTCTTACTTGTAGTAGACCATTTGCGATGGCTCTAACTCATTTTTTTTTCTAAATCGTAAGTAAGTTTCAACCGTAAGTAATTAGAATTTCAATAATTTACCAGAGTTATCGAAAAGTCAAACGATAAAAAAGTAAAAAACTTAAAGCTATTCAAAACACCCCTTGAGCGAACGACTCTAGACAAAACTAGCCTTGTATAAACTACGCCGTTAGAGAATCTTTCGCTTTAGCTTTGACACGCCCTAATAGATGTGTTGGAAATCGTCCGACGGAGGAAACTGGGGGAGCAATCTACAAGTTTTTCGCCCTGCATTCATCCGCCCTGGATCCGCCCTGGAGCCACCCGCAGTATGTACTGGATGTGTATTTGAACTTGTTTATTAACTGGAGTTAGAGGTCTCTCGACTATCCATCTGACGCGACTCTGGACTCTAGTCAGACCGAGAAAGCCGCAAGTTTATTCGAAAAGAAGAATGCATCCGGACTGAAGCATATCTCTTAGCCGGACGGGAAGAAGCGGACGACAAAGAGTGATAAAGCCTCTGGAAAATCCGTTGGTCAGGCAGGGCAAGCGGTCCGCGGTTGAGTTCCTTCTGGTTCCGGCCCAGCACGGCGGATCGAAAGCAGCCACAGCTTCCGCCTTTGCCAGAATCCCGCCGATCTAATCTCGTAAGCTGATTGGTTGCTGCAAAGGCGCATCCATTCTCCTTCACAAGGTAGTCTTCCGGTCTGTGGCCCACAGTATTTGATCGATACCACCATCCATCACACCTGTCCCTCTGATCCATCAGTCAACGTGGTTTTCAAACAATTCTACTTGCCGTACGCTCCAACAGAGGAGAGGTACCAACTCAAGGCGCCTTCACCTCTCATTTTTCTACGGTTTTCGCCTCCCTCCGGCATGCCTCCGTAAAAGTGCCGAGGATTGCGAAGTGAAATAAATGGGGTACAGCAACCTATGATGGCAGGTCATACTAATGCCCTAGATACACGAAGTAAACGAAAAGGATAGCCATTCCTTCCACATCTATAAGTCATACAGTGCCGTGGAACCGAACTGTCATGCCGAATAATAATTCTCTGTTCTCTTCTGGACACAGAACTTTCCGTCCGGACTCTCATTAACTTGAGGTCAACAGAACATGCCGTAGGACTTCGAGCAGGGTGGTGAAATACGGTGTGAACGCAGCCTCAAAGTTAACCGGCACATATTAACCAGAGTTAGTCAATTGGTTATATCAGTCAGTCCGCATGTCAGCAACGAAATCTGTGGACTTCGTGGGGTCGATGATGAATTGCAGTGGATTCCTCCTCCATAGTGGGATGATGGGTGGCGGCGCTTATTGCTGAGTCATGGAGTTTTCTGTTGCCAGAGATTGCGTACGGGCAGCCCACTTGGTACACGAACACACGAACAGGAACAGCTACTTGCACATGACTACAACCATGACCACAACTTCTCGTTTACGTCAGTAATAAAAACCTGCGACTTCGAATGTTGTCTGAAATCAAGAGTGCGATTGTTCGGACTGCAACTTGGATTCGCAAGTTGCCAGCAGCCGATTTCAAAACACATGTATTGTCCTTACCCGCCTGCACATAAGAAGAACAGTTCATAACAGCAGCTCAGTGGATCGATGATGAGGTTTTGGTTATGAATGGGAAATAGAAGCAAGAAATATTGTTGCGGCTCCTTCTAACTCAACGTCACACCTCGTATACAGTTGCTAAGTACAAGTTGGAACAAGTTGCAGTCTGACGCGCGAAGCTATCTTAGTTAAAGTCAAATCATATCCCATGAATGTTATCCTTTTGTGTGGTACCTGTATCTCGAAATGTCACCTGTGACATGTTCCTTGAATCCTGATGAGAAGAGCTCAGTAGGATGTAAGTACCACGTAGTTGAAGAACATGGTACTGTACAGTATATAATGAGATCTTGCTGCTGCAGCAGCATGCACGGTTGCTTCCTCCATCACTGTTTGCTTGACTTCCGCAGACCACATGAAACCTGCTGTATATTATTTTCAACCACCTCTCTACGTTTTTCAGAAGAGCCCTGAGAGCTCGGTTAGAGGCCGAGAAATACTTCACAGGCATCAGAACAGCACGGCCCATTTGGTAAGTTATGCTGTGGAGTGAATTCTATAATTCACATGATTTAGCAGTGCTTGCTGCCAGTTTCAGAGAAGAGAAGATATCTAGAGGTCTTTACACTTCTCTCTATCTGCTACGACTAATTTGATGTTTTATCATTCATAGCTTAGTCTTATATTGAAGCTTCCTCCGTGTGGAAGAATTACTCAGCCCGGATAGATGCTCGGAAAGGAGAACGAGAAAAGTTCCTCTAAGAAATAAAGTTTCATCCGTGAATAGCTAGTGGGAATATGTTATTCGCGCTGTATGCCTTGCCAGAAAGGGGTAGGGTTTAGGTGCACATGATGATGCAAAATGCACGCGTCTGGGCTTAGGGATATTGAAGACGATGAAGTCGAGGAAGTAGGAGCTCTGAAGATTAAAACTACGAGTACCGTTGTCAAATGTCTAGACTCTCTTCCTTCTCGCGTCCAGAAGTAACTTGTATAACTAATGATCGCGTAATGAAAGCCAGGTAAACAATAACTAAGCTAAAGTGAAAGACATATAGGTAAATATGCACTACTCTCGTGAACCTACATATTCAGCATCATACAGAAAGAGAAGAGAGATCTTCCTAACGTCGTCTATATATTAGAAGCCTTTTAAACCGATCAGCACATTTTCTTCTCACTCTTCGAGCATCCAGAGATTTTGCTAGCATGAAACTGTTGGTCATCTCATAACTGTTTTCATTCTGCCATACAGATTTTCTTTAACTAATACATCACTAACATGTTGACTATAAGTTGACTGAGCGACCTTAAATGCACTGCAGTAATAATTCCAATGCATGGTGTGGAGTAAGCTACTAAGCTGGATCTTCTTTTGAATCCTTTGGTCAAGGCCCTCTAGGGATTACGGTTGGACTATGTACTTACTGTTTGAAGAATCAAGACTTTTGGAGTGGGAGTACACAAGAATGGTCTTTTGTGTACTATATGTCATCTCGTCTCTAAGGGTCTGGCTGTTTCGATGAGTCAGTTGTTCAGTTTAGCTCATAACCAGAACACGTTTTATCATGAGTTGTGATCGAACGGACTCAGATCATTCGATGTCTAAAGCACCTCCTGGGCTAGGCTGAGCTAATCAGAATATCTTATCCGAGGGCACGATTAGTCTAAAATATCTAGCCTGAGATGTCAAGGTAGACGTAATAGTACTTCCAACATAACTGAACGACGTCATGGTTTGAATAATATCGTGTGTCTGATGTGTCTGGGAGATTTCATTTCGTGCCAAAAGAAAAAGATCTGTATGTTGGCCAGTAAATTCGTAGCGTACACTGTATTCTGATGTCAAGTCCTTCAAACCGAGCGAGCTTGCCCCCAAATTTGGAATATGAAACTTTAGACGGTAAGTTGAAGAGCGACTGCCAGTGCTCGGGGACTTCCGGTGCTTAGTGTTTCGAGTTCCGGTCTGTTCCCAAATCTCCGGTGTTGAACGAATCTGTCGTATTGCCGGGAGTGAATCTACACTTCCGAGCGTAAGTTACATAAGTTTCCCGACGAGAATACGATTCCCGATTTACCTTTCCTTGTACCGTAAATTTGCCGATTACTTCCCATGCACACGAACGGGCCTAACAGTGCGGCTAAAATGAGGACTAAAATCTGTCGAGAAAGTTGGGGAGGAAACTCCACATGCATCTCATTTATTACCCATGATACTGTACATTATGAAGCGCTGTCAGCTGCCACGAGGGAATGGCAAAACCAAACCATAACGCAAACCCTAATCTCCATCTAACCCAACTCAAACTCCATTAGATCAGGTTCCACCCTGACATGTCTATATAATACGGTAGACTGATTCACGGCGCGGAGCTTTGACCTTTTAACCGGTCCCATATTCAGACTTTAATCGATGCAGCGATATCGCCCGATTGATTGCGCTACTTACGTGGCACCATCAGAGAGAACACATCACGTGGAGCTATCCATATGCTGGGGCCTTTCTGTATCCCCTTCTCGTACCGGTACTTAGCCAGTTCCCGGGACCCTGGCTTTTATTGCTAAACAAACTTCACAATAGATCCCGCTGTCGGAGGGACTCCGGAGTTGTACGACACCCGGTTCTAGCTATCCGACCCGCCGAGTAGATAAAGAAGCGAGAAATCGCAGGTTTGTGATGCTGTGCGACTCGGAGCAGTTCTCATCGCCACGCGGGAAGCTGCTCTGAGCCTGCTCATGGGGAGCACCCGTGGGACGCTCGGAGGGTCGGAAGCAAAGACCAACTCACAGTCGCACAGTAGCTCGGAACTCCGGAGGGAGTCACAGGAGGGTGAGGTTAGGGTAGGGCTGGACTCTGGCCTAAACGGATGAGATGAGTGTCTGGAGAGGCGAGTGAGAAGAGGAATAACAAAAAAACACTGGTGGGAAAAGCGAGACTCGTGGTAAGCCAAGCGACGGGACGGGACGGGACCTCACTGTGGGACTGTGGGTTGCTGTATGATAACTACACTGGTAGATAGCTGTGTACAGTAGCAATCCTAGACTACGTTTAGACTAGTGTAGTGTACAACTAGTAGAATAGACCTGAGCTAAAAGCTACAATGAACATACCTGTAAAGAGGGAGTGAAGTGGAGAAGAGAAAGGAGTCGACGGACGGACGGAAGGACAGGCGGATCAGGCGGATGTGGACGACGACGCCGAAGAGGAAGGACCAGAGTAGTACAAGAGCGTGGAGTAGTAAAGAAATTCATTTTGCTGGATGTTGCTGGAGAAAAGCAAGTGTCGAGTGTGATCGCAAGTGATGCTGGTAGAGTTCATCCTCTAGCAGATGTGGAGCGGAGTAGCAGCGGAATCGATGGCTGCAGAATCGGGACCAGTGAGCAGTGGCCGCTTTGAGACACTGGATGGGAGGAGGATTGAGGAGGGACACGAAGAGCTTTGAGTAATGTGATTCTGGTAGGAAGAAGGGATTCGATTGGGAACGCAAGAGGGCCTAGGGGCCAGCCAAAGAAGACGGTGTAACGTCGATGTTGCAGGAGGAGCAGCAGCAGCATCCCCCGTGTGTGTGCGGGTTAGCGTTGTAGACTTTGTTAGGAGGAGGGAGAGGTGAGCGGAGCGGAGCGGGGTGGAGTGATCACTGTCTGCGTGACAAGGTGGTCCTCCATGTGGGTCAGAAGTCGGGATTCTCTTCGGTCGGTGAAACTGAGTCTGTCGGCCTAAGGCGAGCAAGCTTTTTCGTTCAAGGTTTATTTGCGTTGTACTGTATTTCGCTTCATTACGAAATTTCCGCGTGCATCCTTCCGTTCACTCCATAGTTTGTTGGCAGCGAGTGCATCGAAGCATCAATCCTCGTGTACTGTTTGAGTACTTCGTGTATCTCATGAGTGTCCGCGAGCTCTCAAGTTGATAATTCTGAATCACTCTTCTCTCCCGCTCTGTTCTGTAGTTCCAGCTGCATCGATGTCTGTGCTTTTCGGGACGGTTAGCATGCCACCTGTCTGAGATCTCTAGATTCTGAGTGAGATCCTTCTCTTGTGACAGAGCTGGGGTTCGCCTTTTGTATATATCGAGGAGTTGAATATACAATCCGCATAAAAACTGCATCTCCTTGAAGCTTCGAGATGATGAGGACATGTAAGGAAGCGTTGAGTACACCGCCCCAGAAGAATCGTAAATGCACATCCTAGTCACTCTTATAGTTTAGGCCATCTGGTGGACGAGATATGTAAGAAAATGCCCGTCTTAGAGCCAAAGAACATACTCAACCTTGCTGTAGGCTGACTTAACCGAATTGCTCTCCAGGGCTGGATTTAAAAACAGAAACGCACTGAGGCAACGAAGAATCTGCACCGCTTGTGGAGAAACGTCCTCTAGAGGTGAGCTATGGGTGGAAGGTCGTTAAGAGAGCCAAAATCTGCTGATTGTGCCAGGTCTTGCTCTTTTGTCTTCGTGTTTTGAGCCGTTGACGGGTTTCCGAGTCTTTTCCCTAACTGAGAAGCAGGAGAAAAAACTGGGGGAGTAAGAAGGATGTGACCATGGGGCTTTGATAACTGAGTGTTGGAAGAGTGGAGTAGAAATAGCAGGAAGCAGGGAAGAACTTTTCTTAGCTCATCTCAACCCCGTAGCGATGCCCTGCTGATGAAGATTAAGCACCTCTGTGTGTTGGAGGCTTGTGGCGAAGCCTGTGCATTGGTAGTGACAGGTCGGGAACTTGTTGCCATAGGTGTCTAGGTAGGCATTTGATATATCTCCTCCTGTTTGGCTCGCAGACCATGAGTCACTGTGTTCCCGACTGGGATGGTAACGGTGGGGAGTTAGATGCCGTCCTACCCTCGACCGATTTCTCTCTGCCGGTTAAGGGGAAGTGGGAGTCAGTGCCTCATAAAAGGTCGCACTTGTCTGATTTGGCGTTTGTGTAAGCGCTTGCTCTGGCTTTTTTTCCTCTCATAGCTTTCTTGATATCAGTCTTATGAAGGTTAATTTCTTGATTGCTGATACAACTCTGGAATGCCACCCTCTCGGTGACTCGTTGCTTTGATACTTTTTGGTACTGGAAGCTGGAACGGGTACTGAACAGCGTTTCCCTTTCCGTTCCTTTTGACAGGCCAACCCACGATGCTATCGAGCCTGAGTGGACGAGCGAAGGTCATATCGTAGCTATGCAAGGTCAAGGTGGTAAAGGCAACAAGTCCATGTGGCAGCAGCTGAATTACCAAAACACCTGGTCGACGGGACAAGAGACGGAAGATGCGGTTACCCCTGTGAAGCCCGTCAGCTCACCTTCGCCCGGCAAGGAGCCTGTTCTTGTGGCGAATGAACCCACAGTCGACCCGCACCATGCAAATACGCTTAACTTACAGGAGGATGAGATGGTGTCCTGGCTACAGTACCCATTGGATGACTCTCTCGAAAGAAACTATTGTTCGGACTTCTTTGGAGAGCTGCCGAACTCCAATGTATCAAACATGCAACTAATGAAGGATTCTTTCGGGGGACAAAATCAAACCGGTGGACGGAGTAGCAGGAATCCAGGTCCAGTGAATGTAGGGGGTAACTCGGTCAACAACAGGGTATCTAATGCGGACGCAGCAATGGCTATGGGAGCGGGACGAGCTGCTGGTTTATTGTCTCAGACAGGGGTAGAAGTTTTCACCAAAGTTCGCACTACAATGCAGCCTGGAGGGAAGTGGTGTCCTAGCTCTATCCAGAGCAACGGTGGCAAGACACTGGGTGCAGCACTATCCTCCCAGGCTCCGAGCCTGTCAAGATCTGTTCCGATGTCAGGAACCATGGCTACCCCCATGCTTCCGCCGAAGTCACAAGGGCTTAGTTTTCAGCCTCCTAGGACTTCAGGTCAGATGAATTTCTCGCACTTCTCACGTCCGGCGGCTGTGATGAAGGCCAACCTCCAGTGTCTGGGAGTGTCTCACGGAGGTGCCCCTCATGGCAGTGGGACGAATGTTAGGCTGAAGACCCAACCCTACAGTGGAAAGCCCCTCGTCGATGCAAGCACGTCATCAGGATCCTCCATAGCAGAGTCGACCACCACGAGACAACGAAGCGGAGCTTATCGCGAGGAGAAGGAAACTCAAGTGGAAGGTTCTGAAGCCCAGCAGAGCCTAGGGACTGAGTCGAGTTGGCCTTCGATGCAGAATTCCTTGTCAGGGAAGGACGGTGATGCTGTCAACTCTTCTGTGGATGGCGTGGACTGCGATTCGAAGCCTGGTACAGCTTATGCCGAGAACTGCAGAAATTCTAGCGTCACCGGTAGTGCCGTCTTAGCGACAGAAAAGCATCAGTCACAAGCGGAAGTGCAGGAAGCTCCGGAACCCACCATAACCTCGTCCTCTGGTGGGTCGGGAAATAGTGCAGAAAGAGGAAAAGAGGCCGCATCTAGTGGCAAAAGAAGAATCAGAGAAGGGGAGGAGTCCGAGTGCCAGAGTGAAGTGAGTAACCTGTTGCAACCCCAAGTGAGTCAAGTTGGTGCAGTAGCCCACAGGGTATGTTTAATCTAGTTTTTACTCTTCCTTTTGCGCTCGGTTCCCTTCTGTGTGTTATGATTGAGCAGATGTTAACTAGTTCTCTACTACTCTTAACTGTGTGTGTTCTTATTCACAGCAGGATGGAGAGGATGAAGCGCAGCTCAAGAAGCCCCAACAACGGGGCTCCACCACGAAAAGGAGTAGGGCCGCGGAAGTCCACAATCTCTCTGAACGGGTGAGAGTTAAACGTTATTTGGTATATCTGATCTTCCTCAGTTGTTTCACGGGATTGCCCGAGCCGTGAGCAATCGACGGCACGTGTTAGACCAGGTCGCGGATCATGTCGGGGTCTCCATATCATGAAATTGACGCAGTTCCTGCATGTCGTCGCCCTAAATCGCAATGTTAACTTAATCCTCGTGATGGTACAGAGACGAAGGGACCGTATCAACGAGAAAATGAAGGCTTTGCAAGAGTTGATTCCTAACTCCAACAAGGTGCGTTTGCAACGGTTAAACCGGTGACAGTACATTGTCTTGAAGAGTATATATTTTCTTGACTGCGTCATCTCACGAAGTAAGGATCTGATGCTTTTAGCAGACCGATAAAGCGTCATATATATTTTGTTGACTGGATCATCACACAAAGTAAGGATCTGATGTTTTGAGCAGACCGATAAAGCGTCGATGTTGGATGAGGCGATTGAATATCTGAAGATGCTTCAGTTGCAACTGCAGGTAACTAGCCCACTCTTTCTTGTTCAGGCAGTAGTGACATTTAACTCATTACTCGCTTCCTAGAGTTCCGTTCTAAACGCTGAATTCTCTGCGCTCTCTTTAGCAGATGATGTCCATGAGAAGCGGAATGAGTATTCCCGCGATGGTGATGCCGGGCGGAATGCAACACCTTCAAATACCCCAGTTAGCTCAAATGGGCCCCATGCCTCCCATGGGAATGGGGATGGGCATGGGGATGGGTATGGGCCCAATGGGAATGGGAATGAGCATGATGGATATGGGAGGCGGAGCTCCGGGTCGGCCTATGCTGCCTCATCCGTCTCACAGTGGACCATCCCACTCTCACAATGTATCTGCAACCTCACCAGCTGTGTCCATGGTAGACAATCATGACCAACGCCTGCAAAACCCGAGTGTGATGGAGTCGCTGAATGTTTACCTAGCGCAACAACACCGGCAAATGCAAATGGCCCCGCAGGTAGGTGCCCGTCCGTTTCTTGGTAGGTCGATTTGCTTTGAGTCAATTGAGGGAGGAGCTTGTTTCTTCAAGGACAAGACGCTGATCCTGTGTCAGTGAGTGAGTTCAACAAGCAATAGCTTGTTGGCTACCCCATCCGCCTGTAGCCCCAGCGGCGTGGGGTCGAGTCCGCCTGGCGGGGGGACTCACGCTGTGCAAGGGCAGCAGCATACGGCTGCAGAAAGCCCCACAGCGAAAAGAGGCCTAAAAACAAATCCAAACAAAAAAGTGAGTGAGTTCAACCTCTGATCTGTCACTGTATGTGTACGTGCAGCCGATGAGTATGGATGCATTTAATGCGTACATGATGCATCAACACCAGCAGCAGCAGCAGCAGCAACACCAGCTTCAACATCAACACCCGCACTCGCTCCATCATCTACCTAGCAGCATGGGTGGTGGAGCTCCTCAATGAGAAGGCCGGTCAAGACGTGGTGGTCCTGGATCTCCACGCTTTGTTTCCTTTTGTCGTCGTTTCTCTACCATCGGGGCTACAGTTTAACCAACCACTTTCTGCCGCCAATTCAGTGGCCGAGAAGAGAGGACGCGCTCAAAGGTCGTCATGCTGTCTAATCCGTAAACTGGTTAAAGATGATTTGCAGCTGAACGGGTTAAGGTGAGGGAGTTGCTGTCCGGTGCATCATGGTTCCACCTCTTAGTTTTGTAGTCTAGTGGAAGGAACTGTGAACATCATGATCTCAGGTTGGTGAGTATGACTCGACTAGGACCAGTTTTCCTAGTTGCCTTCAACTAGGCCGCAGCAGTGTTGAAGGCGTGTAATAGATTCCAGAATGGGATGATGTATCAAGAAGGCCTTCGTTGCCCTCGCATCAGCGGTGTGCTGCGGTGCCATGCGTGGCCCGGGGCCAGGGCTTTTTGCCTCTGTACTATTAATCAGCAAGCATAACTTCATCCTTCGGACTAGCCTTAGCGTGGCGAGGTTTCGGGGACTAGTTTTTCCAGAAGGAGGAGGAGCCAGTGTGCGCTGTAATTCTGATGCCCGCCCTCCTTATCCGATTGTCGCGGATCAGGACATATGGTGCCGGAGGACTGCACTGGCATACACTACTCTCTGTCATGAAGTGTGATTTGCATGTTGCCGGAAGCAGATCTGTAGGCCAGACCTGCCGCAAATTTGCCACGTCTAATTGTCGATAAGCTTCATGTTAAATCGTTGAATTACATTCATTCTTCTCTGTTGGCTGAAGGCAGGCCACTTGTAAAAAGAAATGCCGAGTTACAGACGCGGAGTTTCCATTTGAGATCCTTGTTCTGATTCTTCTGTAATAAATGGATCGTGAATGCGGAGCTACTTCGTCTTGCTGTACAGAACTGTGTTGCGTCCGAAGTGTGGTTTCACATGATTGTCTTGGTTTGCATCAACCTCCTGGTGAAGGTTTACCGCCAAGATGTTTTGGAGCAAGGTAAAGTGTTCCTGACAGGTTCTAAGCTGGCTGACGACCAGTTTGCACCCAAATACTCTTGTAGTTGAGTACCATTTGGCCGCATGGTCCATCGAGTTGAGTGTTGTTCTTTACACCAGTCCCGCCCTCAAGCTACAGCGGTGTAAAAGTTCACAGGATCAGCTTCGGAAGTACTTGGAGGCGGAGGTAGCGAGTGAAGTGTAGTAGTGTGTTATGGTACTTCGGTATGGATCGGCGACAAAGCATCATAACAAAGATCTATCTCTACCATATGTTCTACTCTTATGATACTTCGGTAGGGATCGGCGACAAAGCATCATGACAAAGATCTATCTCTACCAATATGTTCTACTCTTATGATACTTCGGTAGGGATCGGCGACAAAGTATCATAACAAAGATCTATCTCTACCATATGTTCGGCTAGGTCCAGGGAAATTCCAGTACTCGTTTCTCGCTAGAAAAAGTACTCGGTCGTAAGGTGTGCATTGTTGTGGTGCTTGTCTCTTCGAGAGATATGCATGCCTCTCTGGCCTGTGAAGGGAGTGGAATCCAATGCTGCACTACGGAAAGAAAGCTTGTCCATGACTTCGGGTTTCGGTGTGTTTTCGATACTCTCATTTCTACTACTTGATCCTCTTATCATTCGAGCTTATGGTCCAAGTCCTTCACCCATCTACCAAGTGTAATGAAAAAGGAATAAATGTGTCACTTTTTAATAAAGATAATCAATAAGTTTAATATCAACGTCATTCTTCTGTTTTCCGGTAATCTTCTGTCGTTATGAGTTCACAAGCGATAAGGTAAGGAGATATATCTCGATCGAATCCGATGCGAAAGTGTCCATTCCAGTAAGAAGATCATAACTGAAAGCCGAATGATTGGATGAAAATAAAATGAAAAACGATTTCTGCAACGAGTTATGAGATTTCCAAGATGGTTATTTATGGCAAAACACAACAAAAGGAATGCTCACATAACTAGAGTCATCTTCGATCTTGTCATGCCATGTAAGAATCAATGTTGACGGGACTAGATGGTGCAAAAGTTGGATTACATGTAGATTCAATAATCGTTGCAACTCAACCTTATATCAGGAATATCAACAACAAAAGTTTGACACCTCAGCAAAAGGGTTATGTTGATACGACACTGTTAAATGGTAAGAAATTATATTCGATGTTAACACTGCTGATGTGGTAGGACCTGTCCTCGATGTTGACATCACAAGAGCCATCCCTCGGGTGGTGGTGATAAAGGCAAAAGGCAACGTCAGCACAAAAGCAATTTTCAGTGCTGATATTGCACTCTATAGTGTGACAACCTTTCTCAATCTTGACATGGCACTCTCAGTATCCAACGACCATCTCTAGTGTTCAAATTTAGGTAAAGTTGGTCAAGTGATATCCTTTGAACTTTGACAGATCAAAATTCAATTCAACGTCGGTTTTAATTAATAAATTTCTTTGTAATGGAAAGGTTATTCTTTAAGTTAATAAGACTTGTAAAATTAATTTTCATTACGCTATAGCTCTAAGGAAAAATCTTGTATGAAGGTTCTAGAAATTTCTCTTAAGTTTCTTAAGCTTCATGACTACATCACTAGTTTATGTACAAAGGGATATGAGTTAAAGATTAGCAAGTATTGATTTTGGATCTTTTTTGGCATGTCCGCATAACACTGTAAGCAATGAATATGCATGCAAAGTGCCGTTCTCGACGAGGAGCGGAAACCGACAAGCTGGAAGAGCGAGGAGTGAAAATACTTCTTGTGGATAAGACGGAATGTTTGCATGGACGGGAGATGTGGTGGCAGCGAAAAAATGTTACAGTTTTTTCTCTTTTCCGTCCAGACTTATGGGCGACCATCCTTCCAGCTTAGGATTAGGGCTACATCTCTTAGCGGTCGATTATGCACGTCGTCGATGTCGTGTCGTGGACCGGCTCCTACCTAAAAATCTATTTCGATGCTCATTATCGCTCCAAAGACACTCATGAGACTAAAAATGAGACTTTTTGCACAACTGCGGATCTTCATTTTCATCGCATCAATGGATAGAAGCTCATTGTCAGCTTCTCATGGGCACTTCGTCTATTTCATTTGGACTCCTAGTGGAGAAGTTATGAGACTCGAAAGATAAGAAAAACAAGCTAGACCTCAGCTTACAGACTTTTTGTACAACTTTGGATCTTCACTTTCATTACATCAACGGGTAGAGCTCGTTGACAGCTTCGCATGGGCACTTCGTCTACTTCATTTGGACACATAGTGGTGACTCGAAAGAAGGGAAAATCAAACTAGGCTTTAGTTTACTATTGCTGACTGGGTATTTGTAGCTCCTGGCGCTATACTAAGGACGCAAGGGGCATGCTAGCTCATTATCTGAGAAAACTTGTACGTACAGCGACTGACGTAAGGGGGCAGCTTAAGGGGTTAGTTTGCATCTGTGATCTATCAACGGACGGTTCGGGAGATTTGGAGATCCAATGCAAACGTGCAAGACGTCGTTGGGTTCAGATCTGTGCAGGCTAAGCACTGGTTAAGACGGTTCGTAAAGAGACAGATCGAGGAGTGTGTTTTGAGAGAAATTGAGATGCAAGAGAGACTTTTGGAATGCTTCAAAATGACATGTGAAGGAGAGTTCGACCGTTCGGTCCGTTCCGAAGTCCAAACTTGCTGTCCTTGGATCTATTGAGATCAGAACGCCGAGTTCTTCAAGAAATTGAAGACGATACGAAGTTTCATTGGACGATTTGAGAGTTCTAGGTGAAATTGACTCGCAAGGAAGCGCTTGTGTCAGTTTTTTATCGCCTACGACTTGAGATTGGGTTGTTCTTCGCGATCGGTGAGCCAAGCTCTTCATTCTTGGTGCCTACGCAATCAAGGAGTCTTCATCTACGCATAGGAGAAGACCGTATGTGGATTGGATTATTGGTTTGGGTGTGGTGAGCGAGTTTGAGCCACAGAGAGTCGATTTACGTCAGTTTTTTGCATCATGCGACCAAATTTCTTGCATGGTTTTGCGAGGGGAACTCCAAACGGCTTGTTTGGAGTCTCGGTGGGTTCAAGATAGCTAGATCTACCTACCAAAGAAGACGTGTATCATATCAAGCGATCTGTTTGGACGGTGTGTGCGGTTTTAAGCCGTAGGGTGAAGTTTTTGTAAATTCGGTCACTTGCGACCGAAAATCAATGATATCTTGGCTGTCGAGAGTCGGATCTGATAGTTCTTGAGACCAACAGAGTCAGGAAAGAAGACCTTGTCGACATCTGAAGACCGTTTGACAAAAAGAGAAAGTTCTCAAGTAGATTTTTTTTGATTCTTTCGCTACGGGTTTCGTCTTTTTGAGTTCGTTAGAGTTCTAGTTGGTTATGTACAGCTTGTGGTAGCTAGCTTTAGCTAAGAGCTTGTACATGGATGTTGTTTGGACTTAGGTTTGAATCGTGTGATACTGGTACAACTCTTTTTGTTAGCAAAGAGATGTTTCTCTTGCTTTGAGCTACGCTTCGTAGTTTTGGATCTAGGTTGAGATTCATGGACTCATTTTAAAGGGTTTTGAAGCAGATTATAGACCGCTCTGGTTTGTTTCTCAGTTTTGTGTTCCTAGGGAGAAAGAACCGGCAGTGTATATACGTTGAGAGTTGGTATATATTGCGACGTTTGTTCTCGTGCTTGTTTCTCTCTTTCTTATCTCTGTTCAACACACTACATCTCCACAGCCAGGAACCTCACATTTTCCTAAACATCCTTCACGTAATATCCGACACGATACGATGGTGAACTCAACATGAAGGTCTGGGGTGGAGATTTCTTTTGTGTTTGAACTTTGAAGAAGAGATTGACAATCATGAGTGGGGACGGGAACGGTGATGGAAACGGAGCTAGTGGTTCAATTGGATTGTCAAAGGTGCATTTGGATTCGGTGATTGCATCAATGTTTCAAGCTTTCACAAGTTCGTACAGTAGCAATAGTCTGATGAGCGGAAGGAAACTTTGGTGTGGTGTCCACAATTTGCAGGATTGGAGATTTTTTTGAAAATTTTAAGTTAATGACGTGTCTATATAATTGAAGTAATCTTATTACTTAGATTACACCTTGCTTAACTGAAAGATGATCTTAAGGAAATTTGGGAGAAGAAGTCTACTTCTTCTGAAGCTGGAAGACGGAAGTCGGAAGACGCTTCTGAGAAGACAGTGACTGTAACCATGGACAGGTACCAACCGCACACCGACTAGATAAGGGGTAGGTGTACCTACCATATAGTCACGATTGTAGTAGGTAGGACTAGGGTAGTCGAGCTATTACTTAATCGCGTAGAGAAGATACGGAAGCTGGAGGTGCATTAGCACCAGAACACTCTCTTGCTGCTTCTCGAGTTGAGAATCGACTTCGCATTAGAAATTGGAGAATACCTTGGAAGCGCACGGAAGCGAATTGGAGAGAGTGAATTAGAGAAGGCGTCTTCCAGCCAAGAAGTGCACTTGAGGTGGAAGAGTGAGGGATCCTCATGGGATTAGAAGATCAGAAATTGAGGATCGAGTAGGGAATCAAAAGAGAAGCTTCGAATTGCAGCAGAGCGAGCTCGATTGTGAAAACAGATAGCAGCAACTCGAGATTGGAGGTAGAAGCAAGATCGTGGCATGACATTGAAGGTAAAATTGAAGTGCTGAAGCGTAGAAAAGACTGAAGGAGCAACCAGAAGCGCAGTCGGAAGCAGTACTGAGGTTCTTCCCATGTTCTTTCTCCTTCCTCATTACTTCTGCCCTCTATTTCGATGTCTCTCGCGCTTCTCTAATCATTTGCAGGAAGCTCATCGATCTTTCTCATTATCCTGAATTTCTCTTGAGAAAATTGGACTTAGAAGCGCTGTGCAATTTTTGTTACTAGGGTAATCGAAGCCATTTCCTTAATCGCGTAGAAGAAGATACGAAAGCTGGAGACGCATTAGCACAGATCTCTCTTGATGCTTCTAGAGTTGGGAATTGCTTCGAACTAGGAATTGGAGAGGACATTAGAAGCGCGCGGAAGCGAATTGGAGAGAGTAAATTAGAGAAGGCGTCTTCCAGCCAAGAATCGCACTTGAGGTGGAAGAGTGAGGGATCCTCACGAGATTAGAAGATCAGAAATTGAGGGTCGAGTAGAAAATCGAGAGAGAAGTTTCGAATTGCAGCAAAGCGAGCTCGATTGTGAAGGCAGTTAGCAGTAGCTCGAGATTGGAGGTAGAAGCAAGATCGTGATAAGACATTGAAGACGAAATTGAAGTGCTGAAGCGCGTAGAAGACTGAAGGAGCAACCAGAAGCGCAGTCGAAAGCTGTACTGAGGTTCTTCCCATGTTCTTTCTCCTTCTCCATTACTTCTGTCTTCTGTTTCGATGTCTCTCGCGCTTCTCTAATCATTTGTAGGAAGCCCATCGATCGTTCTCCTTATCGTGAATTTCTCTTGAGAAAATTGGACACGAAAGTGTTGTCCAATTTTTGTCAGCTATCTTCACACTTCTTCTCAAATTGAAATTGAGCTTCCCTGCTTCTCATTACAAAATTCGATGGTGTGACTATCAATTTCCTTATCTCACTGCGCTTCTGTCTCAGAATCCATGGACAAAAGACGCTTTTGAATGTCCGAACATCTTCGGAAGACGAATGTTTGCAATTCGTATCAAGTGATTGGATTAGATTGGAATTTGTGTTGAGAGAAGCTTGATGCGAATCCAGAGTGAACTTGAGAGTTGATTGTTGTTTCGAGAAGCAGGAAATTGAGAACCATGCATGTGTCTCCGAATCTTCTTAACTTCTCAAATCCACACTTCCTAGAGAGACTAGAAGATTGGAAGGGCTGGCAGAATGCGCGAGAAGACGTGAGGGTCCTTTGCGGATCTCTTCTGTCTGACCCATAACAGCCTGTTCCTTCTTCTTCATGAACTTAGAAGAGAGTTGTGAGAAGTCTTGCTGGTAGAATCTGGAGAGAATGGTCGAGGTCATGTCTTCTTGTTACGCAGCAAGCTTCTTCTAAGAGTGTATGCGAGGTGAGGAGTTGAAAAACAGAGTGTGAATGTTCCATGTCTGTTGTGAGGCTAGATTACGTGTAGGAAGCCGAAGACATGTGAGATCAATGATGAGAAGCCTGGTTGTGGGGAGTCTTCTGAGTATGTCAGTTCACCAAAAGCTGTCCCGGGAGTCTTCCTGGAGGTCACTGTCACCGCAGGAGTCTTCAGTCTTCTTTTGAACCTTTCGTAGATTGTACTTCTCACATATCTTCTAATCTTCTGTTAGGAAGTATGATGAATTACAAAATGGATTGTCTTTTTAGGAATCCATGCTTAGTTAAGAATTGCTTAGATATAGCTCGGAAAACGGGATGTACTTAGGAAGCACTGTTAGAATTCTGGAAGATGGAGTAGCTGTCTTTGGAAGACTAGATTCGTCTTCTGAGAGTGGAAGCTGGACTGTGAAGACATGATAAGGATTGAGCCTTAGGCTCACAGCAAGTATGTAACAGAAGCTCGAACATGTCGATGCATCCTCGAGGGTTGGTGTTACCGTCAGCAGAGTTAGCCGAGACCAAACCTTATATCAAGGAGTTGGGCCTCGACTTCTTCACGTGAAACTGGAACCTCACGGACCAGGGTATTTTGGAGGAGGTCTGGACAACATTACCTCCTCGCAACCGTGAACCTATCAAGGAGAGGATTGCTCGGAGAAGATCGTCTTCGTGGATGATGGAGTGATGACGTAGAGCTTTTCACCGGCCCGAAGCAGAGAACCGCGGGTATGAGTTGGAGAAGAAGATCCTACCGATGATCTGAGGAAAGTGGCATGTACCTAGAAGTACTACATGCCTCTTCCTAGAAGACAGACACATGGGAGGAACAGATGGAAGTTAGAAGCTTACCGAGAGTCGAGGAAACGTCTTCTAAGAAAGTTGTATCTTCACCTTTTCTCCAAGAGGAAGACCCAAAAGATGAGGTACCTTGGAGACCAAGACGTGGAGTTCCTGGAAGCTATCTGGGAAGGACAGATCGTCAACTGGGGTGTCTTCTTCCACACCTACATCCAGACCGAGTTAGTGTACTTGAGCATCCCAGCAGGAGGGCATCTTACTCTCTTTTTCTGTTATTTGTACGTGTCCAAGGGGGACTTGAAGAAAGACCAGTTGGTTAAGTATGGGTCAGCAAGACAGCGAGAGGTGATGGAAGAGACCTCGGAGGAAGAAGATCGAGCCGCTGCCATGTCTTCCTCTTTCATTCTAGTGCCTCAGACAGGACCATGCACTCAGTAGAAGTCTATCACGGTGTAAGAAGATGACTCCGACGACACAGAAGACGCGTCGTCACTGAGGAAGATTAGACCTAGGAGTGTGTCTCGAAAGAGTGCATTTTTCTCGACCATCCACTCTGGATCCGAGTCAATTCACAGGATGACACGTCTAGCACCAAGATCGCGTGGAAGATAGCTTCTGCGACTACAGGGAGTCTTCCAAAGACTCTAGAAGTCAAGACATGGGTTGATGTTCCTATTGCGACTAGAGGAAGTGCAGCGAAGAGGATTGCTTCTGCAGTGAGAAGAGAGCTTCCACCCCGGAAGACATTGAAGGTAGCGTCTTCTCGTACGCAGAAGGAGAAGACCATGATGGTAGTAGAGGTATCCATCTAGACCATCTCTGGAAGATAAGGAAGACGTCTCAGATCGATTCGTGAGGATGAACTTGTCTTCTACGAGAAGACGGTTGGAAGAGTTCAGTGCCTTCTTTAGTTCGAAGATCCAGCTAGCCATGGAGTTGGTGGAGAAGTGCGTCATGACTCAGGAGAAGGCACTGTAGTCTGGATTCGGTCTTCGAACCTTGATGCAGCAGGAGGAAGTCCAGAAGTAGAAGCATGAAGCTTTGGAAGCCACCTCCGCACCACAGAGAAGATGGCCGCGAAGTATAAAGTGAAAGCGTCTGCTTCTGTCAAAGAGTTGGCACAGCTGCGAAAGAGCAACCAGGAGTTGCAGATGCAACTCCAGCAGCGCAATCAAGAAATTCTGCGGATCTGAGATAAGTTGACTGGTCTCGCAGAAGAAAAGACGACTTGGAGTGCACTACGGGAAGCTGCGGAAGCTCAAGCCGCAACAGAGAAGAAGTAGTGGGAAGAAGCAAAAGCCCGAGCCAAGGAGATCATGACACAGATGAGGGAAGCGCTTTGAAAGAAGTTCAACTTCAATGCGAGAAGGAAGTTTCTGACTCTAGCTCGTGAATGGGATGACGCTTCTAGAGAGATGTTAGTGGACTGCAAGAAGAGCATGTTCTGCTACCTGGATTGATAGATTGAGGACCTGAAGACTCTTTACGGTCTTCTCTCTATTTCCCAACATGTAACTACATCTTCTCGTACACCAGTTCCCCATCTTATCTCTTCTTCCTCTCTTCTCATCTTCTTCTGTTGGATTTCTGAGACTACTATTGAGTATCCGTAAAGATGAATGCCGTTGTAGTGCTGCCGGAAGATCATTTCCGTAGACAGAAGCTGAGAAGGCTACAAGGGGCATACACCTTGTGATTAATCTAACCCCGTTGGAAATTGTAAGAGCAATATCTGATAAGAATTGATAATTTGACATCTACGAAGCAGGGACAGTCTTCTGGAGGTGTCAGAAGCCGAGTTGAACCTCTGGAAGCCGAGAATTGCTTCGGGAAGGCCGTCGTGGGAAGACTGGAAGCTGTGACAAGATAGCAATAATCGTCTTCTTGGACTTTTGAGTGGGTAATTATGTGATATTTTAAGTAGTTGTTGTATGTTTGGGTCTAGAACACCTTCTGAAGGATCTGGAAGCCGTGTGGTTTTGTGAGAAGACGAGATTTCTAGACAAATTCAGAGTGTTTGTGAGTTTGGACAGATCTTAGAACTTAGAACAGCGATACTATGTAAATCTACTTGGGGAACGAAATATTTTATGCTACAATGGGCTAAAGGAGAAATCTTAGGACACTACATTTGACAACAAAGGCGCTTCAAGCGGTGGTCAGCAAGATTGACCAATTCGATGAGAGAGATGTCTCAAGATATCTGAGGCATTATGTGAAGGAGATGGAGCTGAATCGGGTATTAGAAGATGAGATGATTGAGACATTTGAGTTGGCAGCAGCTCCAGAGATTGAGATCATGATAAAATGCTAACGAAGCATTTTTGACAAGGATTGGGAGACGTTTGCTCGTGCTTTGATGGATGAGTACTTCTTGGAGGACTCTGATCGGATCATCAAGAAGTCATTCTTGGAGTGGGTTGAGCAACCAAAGAAGGGTTTACAAGCTATTGAGTTACTCAAGGAGTTTGAGAAACAGTTTCCTAGGTTGACTAGGATGGAGAAGCTGACATTGCAATCCAACAAGACAGAGTTATTTCTTCGGGTTGCAGATGAGAAGCTGCAAGAAAAGTTGGAGGTACTTTTGGAGGATCGGGATGAAGACGATGGGTTGACCAGTAGTTGGAAGAAAGTTGAGAAAGCGGTTGGACTGCTTATCGAGAGAGAGCGAAGACGAGAGAAGGTTTCTGTTAGGAGACCAGCACCAACACCGACTGCTGCAACATCTGTTCTTATAGTCCGACCAGTGGTTCCTGTTGCTAGACAGATGGTACCAGTTGTTCTAGTTGAGATTGAGATCATGATAAAATGCTAACGAAGCATTTTTGACAAGGATTGGGAGACGTTTGCTCGTGCTTTGATGGATGAGTACTTCTTGGAGGACTCTGATCGGATCATCAAGAAGTCATTCTTGGAGTGGGTTGAGCAACCAAAGAAGGGTTTACAAGCTATTGAGTTACTCAAGGAGTTTGAGAAACAGTTTCCTAGGTTGACTAGGATGGAGAAGCTGACATTGCAATCCAACAAGACAGAGTTATTTCTTCGGGTTGCAGATGAGAAGCTGCAAGAAAAGTTGGAGGTACTTTTGGAGGATCGGGATGAAGACGATGGGTTGACCAGTAGTTGGAAGAAAGTTGAGAAAGCGGTTGGACTGCTTATCGAGAGAGAGCGAAGACGAGAGAAGGTTTCTGTTAGGAGACCAGCACCAACACCGACTGCTGCAACATCTGTTCTTATAGTCCGACCAGTGGTTCCTGTTGCTAGACAGATGGTACCAGTTGTTCTAGTTGTTCTAGTTGTCCAAGCACTTGTAGTATCTCCGAAGAAGGATGATTCAAACCTTGAAGAGATCATGCGTGGAATACGAGATATGCAGATCAAGCTCACAAGATTGGAAGAGAAGGGGTTTACAAGCGGAGCAAAACCGTTTGAGAAGCAAAGATGGATCCAACGATGTATTTGGATCATCCACGCAAAGATTACAAGGAGTTCACTGATATCTGCAACAAGGAGTGATCTTCTGGAAAGATGAGAAGGGAGCATTGAGAGATACTGATGCACTTCTTCAGACCAACTTTGGTAGAGGAGGGATGAAGAAGTTGGTTGAGGACCACTTAACAGCGCAAGCAGTTGCAATAGTGGAGGTTGGGACCTATGGTACAAGGGTTGAGGATCAAGCTGAGAGGAGTTTTAACGAGCATATTGAGCCGAATGGATTATGGTCGTCTGTCATCTCCATTGAGGACAGCTACGGATCCTCCTATCCAATGTCGGATCCTCCTATCCGACATTGGATAGGAGGATCCGATAGAAGCTCTATCGATACATGCCTACATCGCCAAGAACCAACATGAAGCGTTGTTGGAAGAGAAGAGAAGGCGAGATTCAGAGGATGCAGGGGAAGGAACTTCTTCCAAGAGACAGACTCGAGGAGAGAAGGTTCGTCAAGAGCTTCGAGATGCATGAGCTCAAGATCTACCGATGGATGATGCTCCTTCTCCATCGAAAGAGAGAGCGAAGGAGTTCAGAAGGAGAAAGATAAGCCAGCTGCATACAAACTACAGTCAGACATCTAGGCTTCAACAGACTTGAAGGGAGTCTTGGAAGATCGCATTCTGAATGCGAAGGTGGAGTTTATTTTGAAAGAAGTTTTGGACATTGCTAAGCGTGAGTTTCATGATTTCATCATTGATATCATCAAACGGAAGTGACATATTACGGGTGAGATTGTTTTATCGCATGCTTTGGATACTAAGGTGTCTGTGGATGAAGAGAGAGAGAGCTTGCAAAGTGCAGTGTATATTCTTCAAAGAAAGAAAGAGATCGAAGGCACAGGGTACATTTTGAGAATGAAGAGGAGGAAAAGAAGCAAAGCTCAAGTCATTATAGTCACAGTCATTGAGCTCGAGCTACGACGGAGACATTGGTGAGGATTGGAGATTTGGATGAGCCGGTGGTTGCTCTGATTGATCATGGATCAAAAATCAACATCATGTCGAAGGAGTTGTACAAGAAGAAAAAGTGCCATATCGACACAGAGCATGGGTGGGTCATAAGAGCAGCTAACAACACAAGAGAAGATTTGTATGGAGCATGTCCAGACGTTAGAGTACGCAAATTGATATTGCTATTGAGCAAAACTTCTTTGTTCAAGAAGCAACATCATACCCGCTCATTCTTGATCAACCTTTCATCACAGCAACTTAGATGGAGACAAGGATACTAGACGACGGATCTGCTTATGCTAAGATCCGAGGTCAAGATGAGACAAGAGTGGTACAATTCTTGATTGTACTGTTGTCGTGTCAGATTTTGCATGAAGGATGTTCAAGAAAATGTGAGGTTCTTGGCTGTGGAGGTGCTGTGTGCTGAACAGAGACAAGACAGAAAAAAACAACCACGAAAACGAATGCTGCAATATATACCAACTCCAAATGTATGTACACTGCCGGATCTTTCTCCTAAGAGCACAAAACTGAAAAACAGACCAGAGCGGTCTGTAACCTGCTTCAAAGCCCCTAAAACAAACCTCTGAATCACAACCTTGACCCAAAACCACAGAAGCGTAGCTCAAGGCAAGAGAAACTTCTCTTTGCTAACAAAAAGAGTTGCACCTGTATCACACGATTGAAACCCAAGTCCAAACCACATCCATGTATAAGCTCTTAGCTAAAGCTAGCTACCACAAGCCGTACATAACCAACTAAGTCCCTAACGAACTCAAAAGGACAAAATCCGTAGCGAAGGAACCGAAAAAGGCCTATATGAGAACTTTCTTCTTTCGTCGAACGGTCTTTAGATGTCGATAGGGTCTTCTTCCTTGACTCTGTTGGCCTCAAGAACTATCAGATCCGCTCTTGATAGCCGAGATATCACCGGTTTTAGATCGTAGGTGACTAAACCTTCAAAAACTCCTCCTTGCGGCTTAAAACCGCACACACCGCAGAAACGGATAGTCTAAACTGATAACCGTCTTCCTTGGTAGGTAGATCCAGCTACCTTGAACCCAACAAGACTCCAAACAAGCCGTATGGAGTTCCCTTTGCAAACCCACGCAAGAAATTTGGTCGTAGGTTGCAAAAAAATGACGTAATTTGACTCCCTGCGACTCAAACTTGCTCACCACACCCAAACCAACAACCCAATCCACATACAATCTTCTCCTGTGTGTAGATGAAGACTCCTTGATCGCATAGGCACCAAGACCGAAGAGCTTGGCTCACCGATTGCGAAGAACAACCCAATCTCAGGTCGCAGAGGATGAAAAACTTGACGCAAGTGCTTCTCTGCGAGCCAATTTCACTCAGAACTCCCAAACCGTCCGATGAAACTTGGTATCGTCTTCAATTTCCTGAAGAACTTGTTGTTCTGATCCCGATGGATCCAAGGACAGCAAGTTTGGACTCCAGAACGGTCCGAACGGTCCAACTCTCCTTCACATATCATTGAAGTTCTCAAAATCTCCTCTCTGCGTCTCAATTTCTCCCAGAACACATCCCTCGATCCGTCTCTTCAAGAACCATCTTAACCCACATGTAGCCTGCCCAGATTTGAACCCAATGACACCTTGCGCGCATGCATTGGACTTCTCAATTCTCCAAAACGTCCACCGACAGATCACAGAAACAAGTTGACCCCTTAAGCTGCTCCCTTACGTCAGTCTCTGTACGTACAAGTTCTCTTCAATTATGAGGAAGCAGGCCTCTTACGTCCTTAGTATAGCGCTTGGAGCCGCAAATACTCAGTCAGCAGAGTAAACTAGGGTCTAGCTTGATTTTTTCTTCTTTTGAGTCGCATAATCGAAGTACAAGACAATGGATAAGAAGGTAAAGTTAGTTGCTGGTCCTTTGTCGGATGACACTAACCAACAGATGGATCAAGCTTCAAGAGAGAAGAGTTTGAGAGATATTGTAAGGATAGGACATAAGTTCACGAATGAGACCCTTGAAGAGCTGAAGATTGGATCTGATTTGTCTCTTCTACCAGAAGAGAGGATGTGCTTCAAGGAGATGTTTTCATGACATGAGAAAGCATTTGTCTTTGAGCCACACGAGATTGGTCGTGTCAACTCATACGTTGTTATTCCGATGGTTATCTTCACGGTATCGCATGTGCCGTAGAATATGAGATCAATTCTAATACCGCGGGCTCACTTGCCTAAGCTGGTGGAGTTGCTGAAGGAGAAGATGCAGATGAAGATCTTGGAGCTATCGTTTGCACCGTATTTGAGCAGATGGTTTACAATACCTAAGAAGAATGGGTCGATGCGGTTCATCTAAGAAATGCTGAGGTTGGACCGATTGTGGATGAGTTTGCTGAAGGTTTTGCAGGAAGAGCAATTTACTCGATGAGAGATCTTTACTCAGGATATGATCAGTTTCAACTAGCGGAGGAGAGTAGAAGCTTCACGACAATGCGGACACCTTTGGGGTTGGTTAGGATCTGTATCTTATCACAGGGAGCTACCAACTCGGTAGCACACATGATGAACGAGATGAATAGAGTTCTTTGGGGCTCCATCTCTAAAAAGACGATGTCGTTCTTGGATGACATTCCCAAGGCATACGTGGTACAGTAAAGATTATCATATGTGCCACTACATTTGGATCTACACATCATACTTCATGTGACTCAAACGCAAACGTCTTATCATACCTAGATAACATCTCCTTGAAGCTCTTTTTCTCTTGCTCAGGAAGAAATCCATCACCTCCAATCTGCAGTTCCTTTATGGTGCTTCTGTGAACTGATGCTCAATTCTTCTTGACTCTTTGAGTGTTGGTCGTTGTGCAGCTTGCTCCATCTTCTGAATTGTAATCGAGTGATCAAGACAAAGCCACTAGTTTGACTTTCTTTGTCACTGACTTGTACTTGATCTCCACATACACCTCTTGTTGGTTTATAAACTTATCAATTACATCATAAAGTTCCTTGGATCTCACTCTCACCACTCTATCTACATCATCTATAGAGCTTTCTAATATAGATTTCAACTCCCTTATAGTATCTACAAATATTGTTCTTCAAACACTCCACATATGTATTCATTTCTTGCTAACTCTCCACTATCTCATAAAGACTAATGTACATACTTCACATATTACCTCTCAAATCTCTTTAGATTCTCAACCTTCCTATAACATACTTATCCACATGATGCCAATCCTAAGAAGCTAGTGGATAGAGCTTCATGCGCTATGAGATCAGGTGAGAATCCTATCTCTATTGTGTCATTGAAGTCTCGCTCTTCAATGACACTCAGTCAAAATCTCTAGACTCTCTAAACTCCTGAGTAATCTTAGGTTGTGGACGGTCTCTCAAGCTATCACGATTCCTCTCATGTTGTGGTGCTCATAATTTGCAAGATTGGAGATTTTTTTGAAACTTTTAAGATAATGACGTGTCTATATAATTGAAGTAACCTTATTACTTAAGATTGCGTCTTGATTAGCGAGAAGATGATCTTAACGGACTTTGTGAAGAAAAGTTGACTTTTTCCGAAGCCGGAAGAAGGACGTCTTCCGAGAACATGTCTTCTAGACTGAAGCTGGAAGTCAGAAGACGGGCGTCTTCCGAGAAGATAGTGATTGCGATCGGAGGGATATCAACCACGTACCACCTAGATAAAGAGTAGGTGTACCTACCGAGTAGTCACAATGATAGTAAGTAGATCAAGAAAATCGGACTCATTCTCTAATCGCACAGGAGAAGATACAAGCTGGAGGCGAATTAGCACAGAGCTCTCTCGCTGCTTCTCACTTCAGGGATATACTTCGATTTAGGAATTGAGGGTCGAGATTAGAAGCGCACAGGATCGAATTGAAGAGACTGAATAGGAAAAGGCGTCTTCCAGTCAGGAAGCGCATTCGAGGTGGAAGAGTGAGGAATCCTTGAGGGTTCAAAAGATTAGAAATTGAGAGATCGAGTAGGAAAATCGAGAGAGAAGCTTCAGAACGCAGCAGTCGAGATCGATTGTGAGAACAATGTTAGGCGCAACTCAAAATTGGAGGCAGGAGCAGGATCGTGGTACAACATTAAAGACAGAATTGAAGTGCTGAAGTGCGAAGAAGACTGAAGGAGCAACCAGAAGCAGCCGGAAGCAGTACTGAGGTTCTTCTCATGTTCTTTCTCTTCTCCATTGCTTCCGTCTTCTATTTCAATGTCTCCAACGCTTCCCAGTCGTTTGCAGGTAGTTCATCGATCGTTCTCCTTACCCTGAATTTCCTTTGAGAAAATTGGACGCGGAAGTGCTGTCCAAATTTCATCAGCCATCTTCTCACTTCTTCCCGAATTGGAATTGAGCTTTCCTTCTTCTCATTCTCAAATTCGATAGTCTGACTATCAATTTCCTTACCCTATTGTGCTTCTGTCCCAGACTCCGTGGACAGAAGACGCTTCTAAATTTCTGAAATCTTCGAAAGACGACTGTGTGCAATTCGTATCAAGTGATTGGATTGGATTGGAATTTATGTTGAAAGAAGCTTGATACGAATCCAGAGTGAACTTGAGAGTTGATTGTTATTTCGAGAAGCACGAAATTGAGAATCAGGCTTGTGCCTCCCAATCTTCCTAACTTCTCAAATCCACATCTTCCTAGAGAGACTAGAAGATTGGAAAGGTTGGCAGAATGCGCGAGAAGACGTGAGGGTCCTTTGCGGGTCTCTTCTGTCTGACCCATAGTAGTCTGTTTTGTCTTCTTGCTGAACTTAGAAGAGAGTTGTGAGAAGACTTCCTGATAGAATCTGGAGAGAATCGTCGAGGATCATGTCTTCTCATTACACAACAAGCTTCTTCTGAGAGTGTATGCGAGGTGAGGAGTCGGAAAACAAAGTGTGAATGTTTCTTGTCTGTTGTGAGACTAGAATATGTATAGGAAGCTGAAAACAGATGAGACCAGTGATGAGAAGACTGACTTTGGGAAGTCTTTTGAGTAGGTCAATTCATTAGAAGCTGTCTCGAGAGTCTTCCTGGAGACCACTGTCATCGTAGGAGTCCTCAACCTTCTTCTGAACCTTTCATAGACTTAACTTCTCACGTATCTTCTCATCTTCTATAAAGAAGTAGGATGAATTGCAAGATGGATTGTCTTCTTAGGAATCCATGGGATGCCTTGCTTAGTTAGGATTGCTTAGATATAGCTCGGAAGACGAGAGGTACTTAGGAAGTATTGTTGGAATCTCGGAAGACGGAATAGCTATCTTCTGGAAGACTAGATTCGTCTTCTAAGAGTGGAAGCTGGACTGTGAGGACCTGATAAGGACTGAGTCTTAAGCTCACAACAAGTATGTGTGGTATAGTGTAACAGAAGCTCAAACATGTCGATGCATCCTTGAGGGTTGGTGTTACCGCCGAGTTGGTCGAGGTTAAACCTTACATCAAGGAGTTGGGCCTCGACTTCTTCACGTGGAACCTCGCATACCAAGGGATTCTGGAGGAGGTCTGGACAACATTACCTCCGTGCAACCGTGTACCTCTTAAGGCAGAGGTCTCTCGGGGAAGATCATCTTCTTAGGCAGTGGAGTGGTGGTGCAGAGCTTTCCACTGTCAAAAAGAGAGAACTACGAGTACGAGCTGGAGAAAAAGATCCTATCGATGATCTCTGAGAAGTGGTATGTACTTGAAAGTACTACATGTCTCTTCCTAGAAGACAAATAGAGGAGGAACGGATGGAAGGTAGAAGCTTACCGGAGCCGAGGAAGCGTCTTCTGGAGAAGTTGTATCTTCATCTTTTTCCCAAGGGAAAGGCTCAGAAGGTGAGATACCTTGGAGACCAAGACGTGGAGTTCTTGAAAGCTATCCGAGAAAGACATAACGTCAATTAGAGCACCTTCTTCCACACCTACATCCAGGCCGAGCTAGTGTACTTGGACACCCCAACAAGAGGGCATCTTACTCTCTTCTTCTATTATCTGTACGTGTCCAAGAAAGATTTGAAGAAAGATCAGTAAGTCAAGTATGGACCAACAGGACAGCGAGAGGTGAAAGAAGAGACCTCGGAGGAAGAAGACCGGACAGCTGTCATGTCTTCCCTTCCCACTCTAGCAAGCAGAGCAATGATAGAAGGAGAAAGAAGCATTTTTTCCACAGCAAAAGATGACATCTTCGATTGGAAGACGATGTAACTGTAAGCAAGATTTGTGGTCTTCTTTCTCAAATTACTACAAGCAGGGATGGCTTGTTACTCAAGATCCGGACTAGAAGCTTGTCAGAATCTTAATTTTTCTTTTTTATCTTGTTTCTTCTTGTTTGGATTTTCCCTTCTTCCTCATCTTTTCTCAACTTCCCATCCTTCCCCCTTCTTCTACTTGATTTTAGAGACTTCTATTGAGCTTCCGTGAAGGTGAATGTTGTTGTAGTGCTACAGGAAGATCATTTCTGTAGACAGAAGCATGAGAAGGCTACAGGAGACATACACCTTATGATAAATCTAACCCCGTTGGAAATTGTAAGAGCAATGTGTGATAGATAAGAATAATTGGACATCTACGAAGCAAGGATAGTCTTCTGGAGGTGTCAGAAGCCAAGTTGAACCTCCAGAAGCCGAGAATTGCTTCGAGAAGATCGTCATGGGAAGACTGAAAGTCGTGGCTTGGAAGCAGAAAGCGTCTTCTTGGACTTCTCAGTGGATAAGTGTGTGATATTTTAGGTAGTAGTTGTATATTTAGGTCCATAGCACCTTCTGAAGGGTCTAGAAGACGTGTGGTTTTGTGAGAAGATGAGATTTCTAGACAAATCTCGAATGTTTATGAGTTTAGACAGATCTTAGAACTTAGAGCAGCGATACTAGTGTAAATCTTCTGGAGGAACGAAATGTTTTATGCTATAATGGGCTAAAGGAGAAATCATGAGACACTACATATATTTTGCAACGACAATCAAAAACTGAAATGCTCTTTTGTCATCTCTACTACGTATCCTAGCATAAGCTGAACAATCATCTATAACTCGCGTTTTCATTCTAACAGCAATAATGTAAGGCTGCACTAGAATGATAAGATACGTTGACATACTTTGGTACAAAAAATTCTGCACATCACTGATGTCACCCACAGTTACTTTGATGTTAGGACAAGCACCATAGAGTTCTCCTCTCTGCTTGTTGACAGCACGGTTAAGCCATCCATGGTCAGTGTCTATGGACCACCTTCCACACTTGTATAGCTCCTTAGACATTAGATTAATCTATGAGTCGTGATAAATCAGTACCACCACAAGTTCTTCTAGATCTCCTAGCTTCACTAAGGTCTGTGTGGTTGCTCTTGCCCAATGATTGCGAGAGTAATAACTCTTCTTTGATGCTTCCACCTCATCTTCAAACCTCACATACTGATCTGATCTCCTCTTTGATACTTGAAAGTAGTAACTAGCAATCTCATCTTTCTCATCTTCTGACAGTTTGGTCCTTAGAGTGCTAAATGTAGCTGCTTCATCCAAAATCTGACGTTCCCTCTTGATGATATCTATGATAACCTCATGGAACTCACGCTTTGCTATCCCAAGAATCTCACCCAAAGTAAACTCAACCTTCCCATTCAAGATCTAATTCTCTAACACTGCCTCAAGTCTGTAGCAATCTCAATGTTAGACTGAAGTTTGTATGTAGGTGTCTTATCTTTCTCCTTGTTTTTCTCTTTCTCCTTTGTCGTTATAAATGATACATCCTCCATAGTCTCCTCCCGAGTAGGTGTTGTCTCCTGCCTTGTCTCTTGTCTAGCTATTTCATTCCTTGTGACAGACAGTTTGGCTGTAGAAGCCTCACCTGCATCCTCCCTCTTGTGTTTTTCTTCTAGTACAGTCTCACAATGACTCCATGCAACATAAGCATGCACTTACATAGTATCCACAAGGCATCCCGTCATGTAGCTTCTCGAATTGAGTTGCAAACCCTCTTTAGCACATCCTTGTTTAGCTCTTGTTCTAACTATGGATCTCATTACATTAGACCACAACCCAGTAGTCTCTTTTTCTCTCTCCATTTTCACTTTCACTCCACAAGTAACATCATCCACAAGAGAAAGAACATGTAGACAGATGCAAACATTTCATTTACAAGCCTTTTCATACCACCCTTGCCAAAGTTGGTTCCCAGTATCATTCCAATCTCTCTCAAATGAATCTTATCATCTTTGAAGAAGATGAGATCCTTCCTTAGTGCATTTGTAAACTCCCTGTAAGACAGAGCTATAGAGTGAACTCAAACTTGAATGTCTTTTGAGGTGTATTCTCATACTTTATATAGTGAGAGAAGGAGTACATGATAAGATTCATGTCAATGCTGACCTCCCAAAGTGAGCACATGGATCGCTGATGTGGTTTACACGTAACCTTAGATCTGAAACTCCAAAACAACATCTAGAGGGTTTAGAATGAGTCAAATAAAGGCTCGTTGGAAGCTCTCAAAGAGTACAAATCAAGGCATTTAAAGCATACCTCAAGCCTTATCTCTAGCGATCCGTTTTCAGGTCCAAATAACATCGTTTGGACCCTCAAATTCCTTCCGAAAAGTTCCGGAAGTTCTTGTCTATTAATAGAAGTACTCTTTTGCTGCATATACTCTCAAGTCGACTTAGCCGTAACTGATTGTTATACCAAAGACTTCTACCAAACCAATCGTCACCTCCAATCGATAAATAGAACTCTACTTATTACGAACCTCCCCCCCTTTTAAGAAGCAACGTCCTCGTTGCTCAAATGCTTTTTGAAAGCTTTCACTATGAGTGGTGCGTTTGTAAGATTAGTTGCGGGTTCTCATGTTGCTTCACGTAATGGATATTTTTTCCATTTCACTAAGTAATCTATTTGTTGATGACGAATCTCGTGAACACGTTTCTTCAAGATGCATTCTACTTCAAACTCTTTCTGGCCATCGACAGTTTGAGAAAAAAGTCGAGATTCTTACGAAGTTCTAAATTTTTGGCGTTGTGGTGCATATCATCGTAATAAAGATACATGGAAAACCGGATGAATCTTCATGTGAGATGGAAGTTCGAGTTGATATGCAACTACTTCTATTCTGTGAATAAAAGAGAAAGGTCCGATGAAGAGAGGGTTGAATTTACGACTGTCAATAAACGTAAGGTTGGTTCTGGATAAACATACTTGATCACCAATCATGAACTCTTCATGTTGGAGGTGTCCATCAACATATTGCTTTTGTCGATTCTGAGCAACTTGCAGTTTCACCTTAGCTTTTTTCATTCCTTGCTGAATTCGTGCAACGAATTCATTGACAACAACATCCACTTTGGTGTTGACGACGGTGACATACCCAAATCTTGTCAAGCTTGTTCCTCTAGAGTAAAGGTTCGTAACATGTCTTCAATTGTTCGATTGACTCTTTCAGTTTGTCCATCGATCTGTGGTTGATAAGCAGTAGACATGACAAGTTTGGTTTTGAACAGACCAAATAGGGTTCTCCAAAATAGACTAGTAAATTGAGGACCTCTATTTGTTATGAGCACTCGATCATGCTGAGCAAAAATGGTGTTCAAGTATAACTGGGCGAGTTGAGGGATTGAGACGTCTTTCGTGGTTGGTCGAATGTGGATAATCTTGCTAAGCTTATCTACGAAGACGACTATGGAGTCAAACCTAGAACTGGTCATGGATAGTTCACACACTAAGTCCGTACTAACATGTTCCGAACGGAGGGTGCTTGATTTATAGCCTTATTTTGTTGACACATTGCACAACTCCGAGTGTATATTGCAACATCCTCTGTCATCCTGGATCAATAAAACACTTGTTGGACTACTTCAAGTGTCTTTTCTGCTCCCATGTGTCTTGCAATTGCTGAATCATGACATTCAATTAATATGGTAGTACGTAGTTTTGGATCCTCTAGGATCCATAACTTTCCTTCATGAAATACCAATCCATGACTGTGAGTAATGGTTCTTGAAGTTTTGGTTGCTACAATCTGTGCATCAGATCTCGTGCCCTTGATCAGTTTTATCCAGAAGTTAGAATTCACCTTGACTTCAAAGACTATGTTATGCACAGCATGCATGCAAGCTAATGCATCAGCAATTTGCTTTTTATCCTCAACATAAGCTGTCTCCATTCTGCCCAACAGATTTGTCTCTTTGAGTGATCATTCTACGTCTCCAAATAGACTAAAGGTTTGTGATCTGTCTCGATCACAAAAGCCTTCTGCTCTAGATAGTGCTTCTAATGCTTCGTGGCGAGGACTATTGTCAACTCTTCTCTTTTGATGGTGTGATAGTTTCGTTTTGCTGATAGCAACTTTCGTGAGAAGTATGCAATTGGATGCCAACCATCCTTCCATTCTTGTTGCAACACCGCCTCCACTGTCTGATGCATCCGTTGCCAATTTTATAGATTTTTCGAGTCGTATCACTTGAGGATCGGAGCATGTAGTAGTGCGGTCTTTAGTGCTTGAAAATCTATTTCTTGCGTTGTTCTCCACATCCATTTCTTTCCTTTGTCTAATAGAACAGTTAGTGGTTGTGCAATCTTGGCAAAATTCTTAATAAATCTATGATAAAGTCATATCAATCCCAAGAAGCTCTTAAGTTGGGTTTGATCTTCTAGAGTCTTTCACTATTGGATGACGGTTATTTTATCTACCATTACTTGTATACCTTCTGCACTCACTTTGTGTCTTAAGTAATCCATCTCTGTCTTGCCAACTTCATACTTTGAAATTTTGACGTATAATTATTGTGACAGAGTACTTGGAGAACCTCTCTCAAATGGTGCACATGTTCCTTCATAGTTTTGTTATAGACTAGAATGTCGTAAGGAATACAGGACTGATCTGTCAAGTAAAGACGGAATATGTCATTCATCAGACCCATGAAGGTGGTTGGTGCATTTGTGAGATCAAATGACATCACTAAGTATTCGAAGTGACCATACCTTGTTCGAAAGGCAGTCTTCTTCACATCTTCATCAGCAATCCAGATCTGGTTATAATCGCTCCGTAAATCTAGCTTCGTGAAGTACTTTGCTCCTTCAAACATGTCATCATGTCCTTGATCAAACATGTCATCCATCCGAGGTAATCGGTACTTATTCTTCACCTTCTGTTGATTGAGTACTCGATGATTGATGCACACCGTAGACTGTTATCTTTTTTTCTTCACAAAAAAGATTGGAGCTCCATATGATGACACATTGGGTTGGATAAACCTTTTATGCAACATCTCCTCAATTTGTGCCTTGCACTCTTCCAATTCATGTGGTGCTAGTCTGTATGGGGCTTTACAAGGAGGTGTGCTCCTTGGAATCACCTCGATTTTGTGATCAATTTGTCGTTTTCGTGGTAGCCTTGGAGAAACATCATAGGGAAGACATCCACATATTCCGCTATCACATCTGTCAAGCTTTCTAGAATTTGTCCGTCGAGTTGTGAACTCGGGATCTCTCTTATTGAACCCAAAAAACAAACATCACTATTACATATAGCACTCATACCTATGACGTACAAAGAAAGTTCTGTCTTCGAGATCTCATTCTATCTCTGAACATTTTCCACTGTTCACTTTTCATCACTTTTCTTCTCCAATCCACTTCAGGATTATACTGCTCCATCCACGACATACTCAATATGACATCATAATGAGCTAATTTGATCACTCGTCACTCAGAACGAGACATAAAGTTTTTTGTTACACCAAGATCGATTAGTACTCTCAGCTGGGTCCCTTCCAAGACTTCATCCGTGACAGTCAACTACGCATTATTTTTTGTCAATCTCCTTCTCCTTCCCTCGTCTTTCTTCTCCCTATTTGAACACTTTCTTCAAAGCATAGCATAAAAAAATGTCAACCAGTAAAGCCGCGAGGTGCATTTATTGGTGTTCTTCGTTTTTTGATGTTGTCTTCATTTTCTTCTCTCTCGTTCAGATGATTCAGAGACTGATGATATAGAGATCTTGGATCTCTAGAGAAACGGGTTCTACAATTTGCAACTATGTGATCAAGTCATCCATAATTGTAACATTTTACGTTGCTTGGGTTGAGAGGTGCAACATTCTTGACACCTTCTCACTTGGGAGCTCCTTGACGTCTTTTTTTGATTGACCTCGACGATCTCCACCTTGAAACTGTCGTGGTTGATAGCAGATGTTGTTTAATTTCATGAGTGTCGACTTGTTTGCATATTGGATTTCAGGTCGATTTTGATGATTTGGTAGAATCATCACTTCTCCTTCTCTTAATGCTCCAGCAATTCTTTGAGCGCAAACGATGGCTTCAAAAACCGTGCGTAGATTTTGCACCATTACTTCTTGTCGGATTTGTTCTTTTAAGCCCCTCTTGAAATTATCAAGCGCCTCCGCTGGATTCATATCGATGATTACGACTTGTAAGTCGAGGAATGCTTCTACATACTCTTGAAGGTTTCTTTTCTATTTCAATCCTCACATCTTCGTTAGAGCCATTTGCACAAAATCCACAGACTAGAAATTCTTTAACAGACCTTCTTGCATTACAGTCCATGTTACTGTTCTCTCTTCATCCAACACCGATCTCTCTCATGCATCATATCATGTAAGAGCTTTATCATTCAAGTATCCACACGCAAATACTTTCGCTACGTGATCAGTTATTTGCGTACTGAAAAGTTACAAATAGCGATTCATTCGAGAAATCCAATTCTCGATTATTCTCATGAGTTGTTGACCCAATGTTACATGTCTTCTTCATCTGTAGTAATAGCGTATCTTCATCATCGACTGGAGCTCTAAGGATAAGTGCCATGGGTTCTCTTGGTACAACTTGCTCTCCCATCACTGATACGCCTTGAGACGGTCCTTCACCTCCCACGTCTGTCATACTATGACCCTCGAGGCTCAACATCTTGCTCTGTAATGCTTCAACTGTCATCTTCATTTCCCGAAATTTGTTCAACATGTCCTACATCAATTCCTACATCACCAACTCTGAGTTCGCAGGTTGCGGATCCATGATCTCGCTCTCTCTCTCTCTCTCTCTAATAGCACAAAAGTTTCAGATTTTTCCTAGTGTAGAGTTATGACGATCACTCGAAAATGTTCATACACTATAGGTACTACAAAAAGAGACGAGAGAAGTGATTATTCCACGATAGAAATCTTCACCAAAATTTCTAATCACAAACTCTCTATGTAACGATTTTGGTCTATAGACATAGCGGATCTCCACCCACGTGTTGAAAGGAACGAGAGCGGGTATGTTTAGATCCATGTTCAACTAAATCAAGATATAGACACTCAAATCTCAATCGGTCACATACGTCACTACTGGAAGAATCATCGGGACTGACGAATTCATCAATTGATCATGAAATCCTCACCGAAATGATAGAAAAGTACACACGAAAATGCTCACGACGTAAATACATAAGCTTGATATGAAAAAGATTCAAGAATGGTAGTTCTGAGGCTAGAAATCTAATTCCGTCCATAACATAACTCTCTTATACACTTCATATGCTCGAGACTAACCTTCCGACGCACTCAGAGTTCCAATTACTAGGTACTTCGATCAAATGTCCTTCTAAGAGAGGTAATCTGCTCTCTTAGAATTTCTTGCTCTGATATCATTGTAAGACGAGGCTCTAGAGTGAACTCAAACTCGAATGCCTTTGGAGGTGCATTCTCCTACTTTATATAGTCAGAGAAGGAGTACAAGATAAGATTCAGGTCAATGCTAACCTCCCAAAGTGAGCACACGGATCGCTGACGTGGTTTACATGCAACCTTAGATCTTAAACTCCAAAACATCATCTAGAGGGCTCTTTGGAAAGCTCTCAAAGAGTATGAACCATGGCATTTAAAGCATGCCTTAAGCTTTGCCTCTAACGATCTATTTTCGGGTCCAGAAAACATCGTTTGGACCCTCAAATTCCTTCCGAAAAGTTTGGGTGAAGTCTTGACGCTCTCGTCTATTAGTAGAAGTACTCTTTTGCTGCATGTACTCTCAGACCGACTTAGCCGTAACTGATTGTTATACCAAAGACTTCTACTAAATAATTTTCACCTCTAATCGATAATGTAGAACACTACTTATTACACTCCCCACAGTCTCTTCTTACACGGTCTAGGCTATCGCATCATATACAACGATGAACAAAGCCTTCTCTCATCTGAGGTCTTTTCATAGTAGGTTGTACACCTTTCTCTTCTAGCCTACTGATCTTAAGCTCCTTCATACCTTTGATCAACTCATCTAGTGGTGAGTCTTTCTCTCTAGCAACTACAAAGGCGAGATTAGTAGGCAGTTGATTGATAAGAATTATCAAAGGTACTGCTTCACTTACCACCACTTTGTCCCTTCTTCTCTGTCTCTTGGTCAACAAAGAGATAGCTTCTTCAACCTCCTTCCAATCAGTCTTTAATCCTCTCTCCTCACTCTTGTCTTCCAACAACAACTCAAGCTTCTCTTGAATAGTCACGTCTGTTGCTTGTAAGAAAAGCTCTGTCTTCTCCACCTCTAGTATAAGCTTCTTTGTCCTAGAAAGTTGAGCATATTAATGATCAATTCCCTTAACAACTCATTTACAGACAAACCTTTGTTGGGCTTAACCACCCACTCCAAGAATGTTCTCTTGGTCACCTCTCTAAATCTTCAGTGTAGTACTCCTCCTTCAAGGCGTGCATAAAGGTCTCCCAACTCTGTCCTTGCTGCTGTTTGAGCTCCTTCACACGCTCACGAATCTCATGGACAAGAGCAAGTTCAAAGTTGTGAAGCCTTGGATTTCCAATTTGTTAGAAAATGTTTGTTTTTGTTAGATAAAATAGTAGATTAATTAGTATAGATGATAGATAGGATAAGTTTAGTGTAGTATAGAGTTTTTTAGTCGAAGGATGATGCTGAACAAGAATACGGAATCTGTGGAGTGTATCTCTTTGGAATAATAACCTAGATGCATTCTTCAGACGAAGAGCTTTCCAGGGATACCTCATTTGCTGAGAACGGATGTCGGACGACGAAAGTTCAGGCACAAGCACAAAAATTCACGCAACTAAAAATGGCACAAAAATTCACGCAACTTCGCGCTCGAGAAACAAGAGGGACTTCGCACATGAGGTGACGAGAGAAAAAGCTATAAGAAGAGTAAAAAAAAACATTTCACTTTACTATTTCCGCTCGCGAGTTTACTGTAGCGCTCCGCATCGATCGAACGAGAGTGGACAAATGCTGTCTTCGGCGAAGAGTCTCTTCTAGGGTTTTGTGCGGAGGAGTGGCTACATCTGTCTTCGACGAAGTCTCAAATCGAGTTCAGTTGGCGAAGTCTGAAGTCTGCGCTTTTCACGATCAAGTGCCGAGTGAGGAAGTGTCGTAATCGCAGAAGAGCGAAGAAACTTCGAATCTTCGGTGAAGATGAGAGGGATGCAAACGACGAAGAAGCCGAAGTTGAAGATTATAGCAACGAAGTGGTCGGACTTCAGTCCATATCGGGAACGACTCGAAGAAATGAGAATGACGTTTTTGATGGAGAACTGGAGGGTGATCTCTTCGAAGCTGTTACAGGAGATCTTCATCTGTAAAGGGCACCCCTCCGAAGATCTTCGGGCAAGATCGAACAATTGGAATCTATCGCATTGGAGCTTCGTCTTGGGAATCGATGACGCATGAAGGTCAAGTGACTTTATTTATGATAGTACTTGCAAGTCGTCTTCGGAGGAAGTGACGAAGTACAACGAGCTCTTCTCGACGATGCCGGTGGGGTCGAACGGATTTAAGGTACATAGCTATATCGACTCGTTCAAGAGAAATGTGACGATCGCGCTCAACACGATCTTCAAGCCACAACATACTTCGTATCTGACCAATTGGCAGATACACTTCATTGAGTAGGTCTTCGAAGATAGGAAGGCATATTGGACGAAGATCTTCCACGACCACGTGCAAAAGCTGTATAATATCTTCGTCGATGATGGGTCGACATACTTCGCGGCCTTCGCGGTGTTCTTTTATCGGGGAATGAAGTTACTATCTCCGGAGGAAGAAGAGAAGTTCGAAAGAAGAACGACGTCCGAAGATGAACTTTTGATGGAACCAACTCCTCGAAGGGAAGAAGTAACGACTCCGGCGGCTTCGGCGGGACCTAGTACCCGGACAAAGAGGAAAATTGAGGAATTTACACCAAGTGGCGTGACTTCAAGAAGAAAGAAGAAAGCGAGAAGAACGACTATGACGACTTCGGACGAAGGAGCCAAAGGCGTGCAATCTCCAGCGAAGTCGTCTTCTGCAGAAATAGTAGGAACCTCGAGCCCGAGAAGAGACCAAGGAGAGTCGAGTTTAAGAAGAGTACCTTCGGGTGTGCAAGCAGCCGAGACGGAGGTCCCTCAACCAGAACTTTGGACTTCACCCAGATCGGACGAGGCTACGACTTCGAGATCGAGTGACTCGAATTTGGGAAGAGAGTTGAAGATGTTTGAACAGACTCTGGAATTCCTAAGCGGTACAGCGTTGCAGATCATGGCGCAGTTGGACATGCAAAGGCATGTCTTCGAGAAGGAGGCGAAAGAGTCGATTTCGTTGAGTGATCTTCTCAGTGTGGTGCACTTCGGGCGACAAGGATGGATCAAGGAGAAAGACGCTCTGACGAAGAAGCTTGCGGACACTTCAGACGAAGTCAAGAAGTATACTTTGCAGCGAGATACATTGCTCGTAGCGCAGGCAAAGAACAAACGAGAGTTTCGAGAGAACTTCAGGATTGGCAAGCGAAATTCAATCTTATGACTTTGTGCTTCCACGACTTGAAGTCAGAGAGGGATGCTATTTTGGAACAGTTAGCGACTAAGGACGAGCAGTTGGCTGCGAAGGATGAGGAGCTAGCGAAAGTTCTAAAGACGAAGGAGATAGCAGAAGTGAAGGCCGAAGATCTTCGAATGAAGGTGGACGAGGTTGCAACGACATACTTCACCACCGAACTCGACGCGACAGAGACGGAGCTACTCCAGCAACTTCGGGCAGAGTTAACGATAGCGTCAGATCCTTCGGCGAAGAGTAGAATAGTTAAGATAACGGAGAGGATCATTAGAGATCTGAAGGAGCTTAGGGAGACGGTTAAATTTTCATTATGGAGTATAGGACAGACGTTACAGTTAGGTAGAGTAGACACTTCGGTTCCACCAAGTGGAGAGACGTGATCATACGGTCTAGATGTAATCATCTTTTTGTAGGAAATGAGATCCGTCATCTTAGGGCGAAGGGCTATATAATCGATGCGATTCTCAAGCATTTTACCTTTTCCATGTTTTCAGTTTTTGTTAGTTAATTTTTGATTGCGCAAGATTGCGAAGTGAGAGTGTGAATAAAGTGGGCGAAGGCAATTACCTACGAAGGACGTAGTTTGCTGTCGCAGGTGTAAATCTGATTGATGTAGAACCTCCGAAGTTGGCCTTCGGCGAAGAGAGTCTTCGAGCTATTTAATTGAAGGACGTTTCGAGGAATCTGAGAACATATTAGTTATTGTGAAGTGGAGAAGCATAAGTTAAATTGTAAGAAGAGTTTTGAACATGGTGGCTTCGTCTTAAGTTTGGCTTCTTCAAATAAGTGGGATTCTTAGGAGTGAGGATTTAGTTGGAAGAACACTTCTTAGGAAGAGTAGGGGCTTATTCTTTGAGCCTTGATGTGAAGTCTGTATTCTTCTGTCTTTTCAGAAGAACACTAGTAACATTTCAGCAATATTTGCTATCTCATTTGTTCATATATCTATCTTCTCAAATCTTTTATATGTTTGTTGGAAGGGTCCCTGATCAAGAACTATTTCATTGTTGTTTGCATTCGATTTATCAGATTTTGCTTGGGTTTGGTTTCTTATCAAACTTAAACTCTCATCTGGATATTATTCCATTCCGTGAGAATAACAAAAAACTATCTGAATTATCATTGTGACGTTGTAGTACTGTGTTTTGTGTAATTGTTAACTGTATCTTCGTAAGAACGATCCTTAATTTACTATTTCCGATACTTTGTGTTTCTCTGGGTTGTTACAAAAGTTCTCCATCATCTCCTTCTCAAACACCTTGTTCACCTACATCTCCCTAGCATAGTATCACACGTACTTGGAAATATCTCTCTTCTTGAACTGGTGCACCATTGATTGCAACGCCTTGATTGCTAACACCTCGTTCCTCTCTGTGCTCTGTTGCTGTTGCATAAACATGTGAAAAGCTTAGAACATCTACATTGTAGCATCATCAAACTGAATAGGTTGTAGCAGCAACACCTCCACTTGTTGATCCTTGGTTGGTCATGATATCTTATCTAGTAACACTCTCAAGACAACTCCCACCCTAGGTTTTCACGTTGAGTTCACCAGAAAGATATGTCGGAGTGTGATACGTCCACATAGGAAAATGTTGGACTTCTGGCTGTGGTTGTTTACTCAAGAGGTAGGCTTCAAGTTAGAACTTGGCACTAAGTACTTACACAGGTCTGCTGGGTCCTCTAATATGTTCAGAAAGTAAAAATCAGGTCTAACAAGTAGTAATAAGATCAAACCGTGAACTTTAACACTCAAGAATAAGAAACATATGATGGTATAGACTTCGAAACTTCTCTTATATGCAAATGAGGCCTTATTGAACATATGTACAAAATTTCAGTCTAAGATCAACCTTGAGCACTGAGATATGAGCAAAAACGTTCTTACTAAGAAAATTATAGCAATTTCTAACACCCAGATGGCTACTTCGACCTAGATCAGAAAATTGGGTTGACAACTTTTGCTCAATCTTATAGGATTTGTAGTCTACAGTATGCTAACAACTCTGCGAAATTTGACTTTCTGGTTGTACAAGGTTCTCCAGATCTCGAGCTTGGAAATTGCTGCTCTAGATTGAGAGCTTTTTAGACCTCCTCTGTTCAGCGATCGCTCTGATTTATTCACCTACCAAATGACATGAAATTTTTTTAACAGTCGTAGCTCTACTGATAGTGAACGCAACCACGGAGGTTTGAAGCAATTATCTTTATTCTGCTGCAAATGACACCTTAAATTCCAAAATCAACAATTGTGATGTAATTCTGACCCAATCCAAACTTCAAATTGATATAACTCCCTCTTTATTGCTCCAAATCGATCAAAATTGTCACTGATAGTGACTGGCACGACGAGATTTCTCACCCTATGCTCTCATATCTTTGAATGCCCTTACCAAAAGCCCAAACTGCCCTTAAGACCTCTACTTCCAAGTTTAGAATTTCACAAAGGACAAAAATAGACCAATGGGAGTTCATAGCTTCACTTCCTTGTCCTTTTGTGCTCCCAATCCACATGGTAACTTAGCTTCACACATATGTTACATGTCAAGCCTCTAAAGTGCCAACGTAAATCTTAAACTTCTTGCGAAGACATGTAAAGTGATATGTAACTCCAAAACTTAAACAAGCAAGAAAGTATGCATGGTGACATGTAAGCACAACCCATGAGCTTAAACTCTATCCACATGATAAACTTAAAGTTATGTACTTTTAACAACATAAATAAGTAAGAAATCACTTGCACAAACTACGAGTGCTTGAACAAGACAAATAATATACTATCAACTTATTAGGACTCAAAATATATAATATAATAGTGTTAACATCATATGCAAAGGTGTCAAACATACATAAAGGACTAGAAGTAATATTTAGCTAACTTCTAGAACTACTAAACTCAAGTGTTGGAGTAGAAGTGTAGCATGTAGCCGTCAAGTAGTGCAACATCGTATGATAATTCCACCCAGTCTTTTGTGTCAACTATGCCGAGCAATGTGTACAATTCTTTACCATCCTAAAGCATGCTCTCAGTAACATTCTTATATGCGCATGGTGATGGATCTCTCTCTCGTCCTTCATACAATACTCAATCATTCCAACGTAGGTGTGAATTCTCTTGTTACTTAACGCTTTTACATAGTCCTCTGCGTCTATTGTCTTCTCTGTCTCCCAGTCTAAGGTTGTTGTGATATGTTTTTTAACCTCCAAGGGTGATTTAGCATGGATATTGATAACTCTCTCGAAGTGGAGGTGAAGAAGTGTACTTCCTCTTTCAACGAAAAATACCTCTCTCTCGCAATGCATATTAAAGAAATTTTCCAGCAGAGAGAAGTACGTAAGGTCAAGGTCATCTCCGGTTCTACAAACTGTGACTGATAGCTCGAGTGACTATTGCGGTGGGGCGTTTCTCTTCACCTCGCTTCTCTACAAAGGTACATCGAAGCGAGATGGATGAGAAAAGTGTGGGCAGAAAAAGCATCAGACCCCTTCCATATTTTGGCAAATCTGATCCTTATATATCTGCATTTCCTTCTCTTTGTCTGTGCTAGTTTCAGCTCAAATCTCTAGTTCAGAAACACCTATCTACGACTAAGCTCTAAGCCTGCAACACCTCCACCTCTATCAAGAGAAAAGACCGACATACAAGTTGGCTGCAGATATTGAAACTTCTACTGATCTTAAGAGCATTCTGGAGCAAATGACGCTAGATGCACGAGTTGAGTTTTCTCTTCGGGAGGTTCTTGATATTACGAAAAAAGAGTTTCATCAACATCATCAAACACAAGAGACAAGTGATGTCCGAGCAAATAGAGAGTCACATGATAGATGTGATTGGAGCTTATGTGAATGATGCGAAATTTGGGAAGATATATTTCAAGAGGTTGATGACAAGAGATACCGACAAGAAGTGTTGGTTGTTGGTACCAACACGAGTTTGATGATGAAGAAATTGGCGAGGAGAGTCTAGCTACTGATAGTGACTCCTGAAAGAGACATTGGGCTCGTGCTACGACTGCTACACGAGTTCATCTCGAAGGTTTGTCTGAACTTGTTGTTGCTTTAGTTAATCACAGATCTAAGATCAACATCATGTCGTAAGAGGTGTACGAGAGTGGACAGTGATCTATTGAACTGAATCATGATTGAGTGCTACATGGTGTCAACAACCATAAGGGTGAGTTATACGGCACATGTCTTAATGTGAGAGTGAAGATAAGTGATGTGGAGGTAGATCATCACTTCTTCATGCAATCTTCTGCTTCGTATCATATCATTCTTGGTCATTCTTATATCACTATCGTGAAGATGAAGACCAAGGTGATGGACGATGGATTTCACTATGGTAGGATCCGTAGTCCAGATGACATACGTTCTGTTCAACTTTTGACCGTTCATACGAACCACGAATGAAATAGATAAACCTTGAGAGATTTTTCTATTTGTAGAAGTAAGGGTTTTCAAAATCCACTCTTGTAGGACGGGATAGCAAGAGTGAAGGATCTACTACTATCATGATCTTGCTTGAGCAGCCTAAGAGATCACATGAGGCTAATGAAGAGGCTGATCAAGATTCTAAGAGTGTGTATGGTGTATGAAGTTGGAGATTTAGTTTGACGATTTTTAGTTTTGATGATTGGAGTGAGTTCACGCGAGTAGAGGATTTGATTTGAAAAAGTAGGAGGCAGATGGAGAAGCATGTAGTAGATCTGCATTGTATAGGAGTTATGGGAGAAGATGAGATGATTCCTGGTGTGTACGAGGAGTTTGTCAATGTATAGTCTTTTGTTCATTGGTTAGTTGATGTAGATAGGATGATGAAACAGACGGGAGATAGGGTGGTGATCCTTATCCATTCTCGTAAAGTCTATGAGGAGATTATCTCCTACTTGCAAAATCGTCCTCATTTGAGACTAGAGAGTGGATTGAAGGATGCAATCTACTGGTGTGGCTCTCATCAAGAAGTAGAAGTACATGCTAAATATAAAGTTGTAGCAAAGAAGGTGAAGCCAATGACGACTCAATTATCTATTGATTCACAACAACAGATGGAGTCAGCAGTCACTGAGTCTATACTTAGAAATCCTGCACAGATAAGGCATCAGTTTACTCGAGAGATACTCAAGCAGCTCCAGACAGGAGGAGGTGATTTCTTGACTGAAGTAGAGAAAAAGGCTTTTGAGTAAATGAGTCTTAGCCATGGTAAAGCATTTTCCTTCTCAGCTGAGGAGATTGATTGTGTGGATCCTAGTGTGATAGCTCCGATGGTTATCTTCACTGTTCCTCACGTATCTTAGGACTTGAAGCCGATTCCAGTCTCTCGTGCCTTGCTACCGAAGCTCATTGAGCTATTGAAGGAGAAGATGCGGATGGGTATTCTTGAATTATCTATAGCTCTGTATTCTAGTTGATGGTTCACAATGCCTAAGAAGACATGAGCTTTGCGCTTTATCTAGGACTTACAGCCTGCCAACAGCATCACGATTCAAAATGACATGTGGTTGATGAGGTAGTTGAGATGTTTGCTGGAAGATCGATATATTTTCAGATCACGATCAGTTTCAACTTGCTTTGGAGAATAGGGATTTGACTATCATGCGTACACCTTTGGGATTGATGCCGATGTCCACTATTCCTCAAGGAGCAACAAGCTCGGATGCAAAACGCGATGCATAAGATATTGTGGGAGTTTGTACCTGAAGTCACTATCCCGTTTCTAGATGATATCTTCATGAAAAGTTATCCGGTAGAAGACAACGACAAAATTATAACTTCTGATGGTTGCAAAAAGTTTATTGCGGACCATATTCGAGATGTGGGTTGGATTCTAATACTTCTGGAGGATGTACACCTCACTTTGTCAGGTACCAAATCTCATTTTGGAATGTCGGAGATTGTGGTGGTTGATCATTTGTGGGTATTTTTGGGAGGCGGTTGAACCTAGAGAAGATAGATGTTATAGCAAAGATAGCATAATGTACTAATATCACTAAGTTTCAATGTTTCTTAAGAGCTTATGTGTTCGTTCGCGTAAGTATTCCTCATTATGCACACGTTATCAAGCCTCTGTATGCACTTATGGAAAAAAAGAAGAGATTTATTTGACGGTAAGATCATCATGGGACGATGGAACGACTGATTAGCTGACATGTTATCTAAGGCTCGCTACGAAGATGAGAATGAGACTAGCAGAAGTTGAGGATGAAGAGAAGAGAAATGTTTGGTGTCAAGTTGGTCAGCAAACTTCAGATTTTGAGCCACTGCCGTTCAAAGAGAAGTTCTACACGGAAAGATTATGTGACATTGGATTCTATCTGAGTCTTTAAACAGACGAGAGGGTTCGAGTGATGTAGACTTCAGAGAGATAAGAAGGACGGCATATGATTATTTGCTACAAGATGGATTTCTTTAGAAGCGTCCGAAGAGAAGAGATGGAGCGCTTATACGAGTTATAGATGATCTGCAGATCAAGCAACAACAGATGAAGGAGTTTCATGACACATTGTGGGCCGGAAACATCGAGGAGCTTGGACTACCTACACAAAATCAAAAGAGCATACTGATAGAAAGGTCTATATCAAGATGTGGTGAACTCATGTTTATTCAGTTGTGTATGAAACACACAGAAGTTGTTGTGGAGGTGAAATGCATATCTTTAGAAAAGACTGCAAGTTCTTACACAAGGACATAAGCTTCAAACATATTCTCTTTTATTGATTCTTCATGGATGTCTACTTCTGAGCAGACCTCTATGAATATACCATCGATTCAGTCTAGAGAAGATGTTCTTAGATTGATCACGAGGCACTATAATTTGCATACGCTAATTCTTAATTCTACAGGTGAGTTTGTAGGCATCTGATCAGAACTAGTCATAGCCATGCACTACCAATACACTTAGACAAAATTCCAAGAAACAAAGTCTTTATTTCCAAATACAAGACAAAGCTACAAAGTCCATCGGCCCAAATCGCTTCAAGTTGCTACTCGTATGGTTCATCGTTTCTTCACTCCTCGCTGGGAGGAGATGTCCTCATCTTGCTAACGCCCTTGTTGTCCTTGTCTCCGTTTGAATAGATCCAATACTTCACTTGCGTGTGTTAGCTCCTCCTCTGGCACCCAAGTTGCTTTCTTCAAATGATAGCCACGCCATTTGACCAAGTACTCCATCCGGTTAGACTTGCACCGCGATCGCAAAATGGTCTCTACCTCATATTCTGGTTCATCTTGCACGACTTCAGGTTGAGGCTTGAGTACCTGTTTGCGCTCCGGTCGCAAATCGTCCTTGAAGTATTTCTTTAATAAAGAAACATGGAAAGTCGGATGCAACTGCCACTCGCGAGGAAGGTCTAATGTATAGACATCTTCGTGCGGATTCTTGACAATGACAAAAGGTCCCGCGAACTTCGATGAAAACTTCACCGATATTTCCTTTGGAAGTGTGAAGTTTTTCGTACTTAACCATACTTCCACTTGAAACTTCACTTGCCGCCGATGCTTGTTTACATGCTTCGTGTATCGTTGCTGCGCCTTCTGGAGGTTCTTCTTTACTTGCTCCTCGCGCCGCTGCATTGCCGCCACCAACTCTTCAGCTGATTTTTGCCGTGTTCTTGGTCGTGCTGATGTAGAACTCCCTGCAAGAGTCAAGTCAAGAGGTCCTTCCGGCTCACGTCCGTAAGTCAGCAAGAAAGACGATTCACCGGTTGCCGAATACTTCGTGGAATTGTAGCAATACTCCGCAAGACTGAATCACTCCGTCCAATCACTTTGGTCTGCGCTCACATAATTCCTCAAGTATTGGTTCAGAACCGAGTTAACTTGTTCCGTTTGTGCATCTGTTTCAAGATGAAAAGCGGTACTGAATTTTAACTTAGTTCCCAACTTTTGAAACAAGTGTTTCCAAAAGACACTTGTGAACTTAGAGTCTCGGTCTGAAATAATACTCCGGGGCAATCCATGTGAACGCCACCAAGTATCTATGAACAACCGAGAAGTCGTGAACGCTGTTGCAGTATCCAAGGTCGGAGTAAACTTCGCTAATTTGCTAAACCGATCAACTATCACAAAAATCGTGTTGTATCTATTCCAGTCAGGCAGAGAAGTAATGAAGTCCATGCTAATGCTTTCTCAAGGTCTGGCTGGAATCGGTAGAGGATGAAGCAACCCTTGTTTCTTCTCATAAGAAACGCGGTTCGCTTGACATGTTACACATGTTTTCACAAAGTGGGCAACATCGTCTTTCATGTGGGGTCATCGTCTTTTTAGCTATCACTGCTAAAGTGGACTTTTCTCCTTTATGGTTTGATAAGGGCGCATCGTGACATTCTTTTAACAACTTGGTCTTAAGTTTTCCTTGTCCCACATAAACCCGACTTTGCTTGAACATGAGTAAACCATGTCTTAGCTGCATGTTCTGCAACTTCACTCCTCGCTTGAGCTGTTCCAGATACCCCTTCGCTTGGTCGTCGCCCATGTAACCTTCACGTATTTGCCTCTCCAAGTCTGACTCCTTAGGATACATAGCATGCAAAATTTGTTTGGACGATGGAAGATATTCGTCCTTGCGACTCAAGGCGTCAGGAACCACATTGTCCTTTCCCGCTTTGTGGATTAATTCCACATTCATGAGCGCCAAGGTATCATGCCACCGTAGTTACTTTGGCATCACCCGATCTTGTGTCTCAAAGTACTTGAGCGAAATATTATCAATATACACTTGGATTTTGTGAAATCCCAAGTAATGCCATCATTTCCTCAAGCAATGAACCACCGCAAATAGTTCCTTCTCGTGAGTCGGCCATCGACTCTCTGTCCCAGATAGCTTCTTGCTTTCGTACGCTACAGATTTTCCATCCTGCACCAACACTCCGTCAATCGCATAGTCGCTCGCGTTGGTATGTACTTCGAATGGTTTGTCGAACTTCGGCAGCTTCAAAACTGGCGTCTTTGACAAAATAGCTTTGATCATCTGAAACGCATCATCCACCTCCTTGGTCCAACTTACTTATATGTCTTTGTCCGTCCAGTCCGTCAACGGCTTCGTGATCTTTGAAAACCCCTTCACATACTTGCGGTAGAACTGCGCCAATCCTAAGAATCGCTGCATCCCCTTCACTGTAGTCGGAGGCTCCCAAGTCACAATTGCGTCCACCTTCTGCATATCCGGGCCGACTCCTTCTGCACTAATGACATGTCTCAAGAAGTTAATGCGCTCCAAACAAACTCACTTTTGTCAATGTTGACAAACAGTTTATGCTCCCATAGCTTCGTCAACACCACCCTTAGCTGCTCCGCGTGCGACTCCAAGGTTTTGGAGTAGATCAAGATGTCATCAATGTAAACGATGATGAACTCATCCATCTTCTCACGAAAAATCGTATTCGTCAATGTAGTGAACGTCGAAGGGGCGTTGTAGAGTCCAAATGGCATCACAACGAATTCAAACGATCCGTATCTGATTCGACAAGCGGTCTTCTCAACATCTGGATCAGCTATCCGGATCTGGTAATATCCCGACTTCAAGTCGATCTTGCTGAAGTACTTTACGTCCGCTAGCCTATCAAAGAGGTCGTCTATCCTTGGCAAATGATAATTATTCTTCACCGTCACCTTATTGAGTGCACGATAATCTACGCAAAGTCGTAACTTCCCATCCTTCTTCTTTGCAAAAAGACCTGGGGCTCCATAAGGTGACTTGCTGGTTCAAATATATCTCCGCTCGCCGAGTTGTTTTTTCAACTCAAGAGTTCCACCTGATTGAGTCGGTAAGGGGCTTTGGAAGGTGGTTCTGATCCTGACAAGACCTCGATCTTGTGATCCACCACCCGCCTTGGAGATAACTCAGCAGGTAACTCATCCGTCAAGACATCCTCAAACTCCTTAATCACTTCGCGAAACACCTTCGGAAGTTTAGTCGCGTCTCCTGATGTTTCCTCTTGTCTGTCACCCGTTATCAAATCTGCAACCCGCATCAAACACATGACCCCGTCATTGAAGTTCATTTGTTTGCCTTTGATCAAATTCACCGCAAAGTCGTCAATTTTCCGCGCCTTTCGGATCAGCCTCACTCCCAGCTTCCGCCCTTTAACTCTAACGTTTAACCTTAAAGGTTTCCGCCTAAGTTCCACTTCAAACCTGTCCAAGAAAGTGTTCTCCAAAATCGCATAGATATCATCCATCTCGCACACTGTGAAGTTCTCTGTGAACTCCAACTTCTCACACGCAAATCGTACGTCCAAGGCCACCTCAGAAGTTTGATACGTCTTGCCCTTGGCAAAACGCACATGTCTACGTCCTATCCTTGTACATAGAGCTCATCTACCAAAGCTGATGGACTTGCTCAATGAGAGGATTAGGAAGAGTATCTTGGAATCATCTATAGCTCTCTATTCTAGTAGATGGTTTACTGTTCCAAAGAAGAGTGGAGCCTTGAGATTCATTCAAGATATATAACAGTCAACAGGATGGCTATTAGGAATATGGGTATAGGATCTATTGTAGACAAGTTTGCAGAGGCTTTTGTTGGTCGTGCTACCTGTTCAATGAAAGATTTGTATTCATGATACGATTAGTTTCAATTATCTTTTGAGAGTAGAGACCTGGCTACAATGAGGACACCTTTAGGGCTACTAAGAATGTGCACCTTGCCACAAGGTGCTACCAATTCTGTAGCACATATGATGAATGATCTAAACAAAGTTTTGAGGGATTTCATTCTTTATAAAACTATGCCATTCCTTGATGATGTGTCAATCAAAGGATGTGCTGAGGAGGAGAAGAATGAGATAATGGATCAGAGGCGATTTTGTAAGTTTGTTGTAGAAGAGGAGGTGTCGTAAGTTTGTTGCAGACCACATAGCTGATTGTGATAAAATATTGAGTCGGTTGGAGGAGATTCATTTGACTTTGTCAGGAGCAAAGTCTGTGGTTGGAGAACAAGAGGTATTAATTGTGAGACACCTATGTGGATCTTATGGTCGGAAGCCTTACCAAACAAGGTTGATGTCATTCAAAAGATGAAGGAGATATGTGGATCAACTACTAAGGTGAAAAGATTCATGTGTAGATGTGTCTTTTATCATATATGGATACCACACTTCGCACATGTAGCAGATACGTTGTATAACTTGCTAAGGAAGAGGCAAAGATTTCAGTGGCAAGAAGAGCAAAGCAAGTCCATGAAGAAGTTGAAGGATCTTTTGTCTTCACCATCAACTCTACGAAAGATATATATGAGTTGGACGTATTTGTTATCTTATCTATTGATACTAGTCCTATTAGCATTGGATGGGTTGTAGGACATAATGATGAGGATGGAAAGAGGTATGTGGTGAGTTTTGATGCTAAGGTATTAAGTTCACAACAGAGAGACTACCCTCAGATCAAGAGAGAGCTATTGAGAGTAGGTACTACAATGAAGAGTGACAAGAATACTTTAGGAGCACTTGTGGTTGTGGAGAAGTATTGTTTATCATCACTAGTTGTACAACTCCAGATATTGCTATGTTGAGGTGGATAGCATATATCAAGTCCTTGAATCTAGAGTTTAGACATATTTTAGAGAAAGACAATCTTGTGACAGATATGTTATCAAGGGCTAGGTATTACAATGAGAAGGAAATGATAGATGACCACGAGGATGTGAGAACAGAGTTCTAATGTTCTTACTAGAAAAGATAGAGGTTGCAGCTCCACTGGAGTTATTTGAGGAAACTATGTATAATGAAGAGTGGTGGGATCTTGGACGCTATTTGAGTTCATTAGAAAGACAAGAAGATTGGTCTGGTGCAAATTTCAAGAGGATCCGTAGAATAACTTATGGTTAATTTTTACATGAAAGACATCTATGGTAGCGTTGTAGTCTTACTTGGCGGCTACATGCTACACTTCTACTCCAACAATTGAGTTTAGTAGTTCTAGAAGTTAGCTCAATATTACTTCTAGTCCTTTATGCATATGTTTGACATCTTTGCATATGATATTAACACTATTATGTTATATATTTTGAGTCCTAGTAGGTTGATAGTATGTTATTTATCTTGTTTAAGCACTCATACGCTTGTGCAAGTGATTTCATACTTATCTATGTTGTTCAAAGTAAATAACTTTAGCTTTATCTTGTTGATAGAGTTAAAGCTCATGGGATGTACTTACATGTCGTCCATGCATGATTTCTAGCTTGTATAAGTTATCTTTAAGGGTTACGTGTCATTTAACATGTCTTCGCATGTAGTTTAAGATTTACGCTGACACTTTAGAGGCTTCACGTGGTAACCTATGTGTGAAATTAAGTCACCACGTGGATTAGGACACAAAAGGACAGAGAAGTGAAGCTATGAACTCCCATTGGTCCAGTTTTATTCTTTGTGAAACTCTAAACTTGGAAGCATGGGTCTTAAGAGGAGTTTGAGCTTTTGGTAGGGGCATTAGAGAATCATAGAACACAAGAAGAGAAAGCTCATCGTGCCAGTCCCTGTCAGTGAAAATCTCGATCGATGTTGGAGCAATAAAGAAAGAGTTACGCCAAATTGAAATTCGGATTGGGTCGGAATTGCATCACAATTGTTGATTTTGGAGTTTTTGGTGTCAATTGCAGCCAAATAGAGATAATCGCTTCAAACCTTCGTGGTTGCGTTCACTGTCAGCAGGGCAATGATTGTTTAAAAAGTTTCATGTCATTTGAGTGAGTGAGTAATTCAAGATGATCGCTGAAGTAGAGGAGGTCTGAAAAGCTCTCAATCTAGAGCAGCAACTTCAAAGTTTGAGATCTGGAAAACTGTGTACAACTAGCATGTCAAATTTCATAAGGATGTTCAACGTGTTGTAGACTCCAAATCCTGTAAGAATCATCGAAAGTTATTGTACCAATTCTTTGTTCTAGGTCAAAGTAGTTATTTGGGTGTCAAAAATTATCATAATTTTTTACTCAAAATGTTTTTGCTCATATCTCAGTGCCCAGATTTGATCTTAGGCTGAAAGTTCGTATGTGTGTTCAGTATAGCCTCCTTTACAAGTATGAGAAGTTTTGAAGTCTAGACCATCATATATTTCTTACACTTGAGTGTTAAAGTTCACCGTCAGATCTTATTATTACTAGTTAGTCCTGATTCTCGCTTTCTGAAACATATTAGAGGATCTAACAGACCTGTGTAAGTGTTTATAGTGTCACTTTATAACTTGAAGCCTAACTCTTGAGTAAACAACCACAGCCAAAAGCACGACGTTTTCCTAGATAGACGTATCGCACTCCGACATATTTTTTTTTTATGAACTCGACGTGAAACACTTAAGGTGTGAGTTATCTTGAGAGTGTTACAGGATCAGAGATCATGACCAACCAAGGATCATCAAGTGGAGGTGCTGCTGCTACTCAACAACCTACTCATTTTGTTGCTGCTACGATGAAGATGTTCCAAGCTTTTCACATGTTTATGCAGCAGCAGAACACAAAGAGGAAGGAGGTGTTAGCAACCAAGGTGTTGCAATTAGTGGGTGCACAAGATGGACCAGTTCAAGGGGATAGATATTCCAAGTAGAGGTGAACAAGGTGTTTGAGAAAGAGAGGATAGATAACTTTAAACTTGCTGTTGTCCCTGATGTGCCGATCAAAGGATGTGCTGAGGAGGAGAAGAATGAGACAGTGGATCAGAGGGGGTGCCGTAAGTTTGTTGCAGACCACATAGCTAACTGTGATAAAATATTGAGTCGACTGAAGGAGGTTCATTTGTCTTTATCAGGAACAAAGTATGTATCTGGAGAACATGAGATATTATTTGTGAGGACACATATGTGGATCTTATGATCAGAAATCTTGTCCAAACAAGGTTGATGCCATTCAAAGGATAAAGGAGACATGTGGATCAATTACTGAAGTGAGAAGATTTCTAGACGCGTGTGTGTTTTATCATATATGGATTCGACACTTTGCACATGTAGTAGATCGTTGTACAAGTTGTTGAGGAAGGGGCAAGAGGAGTAAAGCAAGTTCATGAAGAAGTTGAAGGATCTTCTGTCTTCACCACCAACTCTACGAAAGATAACATATAAGTTGGACAGATCTGTTATCTTTACTGTTGATACTAGTCTTATTGACATTGGATGGACTGTAGGACAAGATGATGAGGTTAGAAATAGATATGTGATGGGTTTTGGAGCTAAGGTATTATCACGACAGAGAGACTATCCTCAAGACAAGAAAGAGCTATAGGCAGCAGTTACTACGATGAAGAGTGACAAAGAATACTTGATAGGAGCACATGTGGTTGTAGAGACAGATTGTTTACCTCTCTTGGGAATGATCACTAGTTGTACAACTCCAGATATTGCTATGTTGAGGTTGATAGCATATATCAAGTCCTTGAATCCAGAGTTTGCTATGTTGAGTTGAAAATCATGTGACAGATATGTTATCAAGAGCTAGGTATTACAATGAGAAAGAAATGATAGATGACCAAAAGGATGTGAGAATAGAGTTCTATTCTAGTGTTCTTGTTAGAAAGGATAGAAGTTGTTTTGCAGCTCCACTGGAGTTATTTGAGGAAATTATGTATGATGGAGAGTGGTTGGATCTTGGACAGTATTTAAGTTCATTGGAAAGACAAGAAGGTTGGTCTGATGTAGATTTCAAGAAGATCCTTAGAATAGCTTATGGTTATTTTTTACATGGAGGACATCTATGGAAGTGTCCTAAGCTATAAAGAGATATACCACAACGGGTGGTATGTGACATGGACTTGCAGCAGCAGCTGATCAAGGAGTTCTATGAGAGTCTATGGGCTGGTCATAGAGGAGTTTGGGCTACATTTGTCAAGATGAAGGAGAAGTATTGGTGGAAGGGTATGTATAAAGATGTGGTATAGCTTGTTTCATCCTATATACCTTGTCAGATGTATTCCAATATACGCCATCGTGATGGATTGCATCCTATTTATCCTTTAGCCATTCATTACAAATGGGTAGTTGATCTGGTAACTATGCCATTTGGACTTGGACAAATGAGATATCTAGTCTTGGCTAGAGAAGATCTATCTAACCAAGTTGAAGGTCATGTCCTGAGGACCAAGGACCACTGCTAGTGTCTGCTGCTTTCTACTTGAAGATGTTATTTGTAGTATGGGTGTGTGGGAAAGATCACTGCAGATAAAGGTGAACTGGATTCACAAGAAGCAGTTGAGTTCTTCAAGCGATTGAGAATCAAGTTGGCATTAACCAACTTGAGTGTTAAAGTTCACCGTCTGATCTTATTACTACTAGTTAGTCATGATTTTTTTTATGAACATATTAGAAGATCCAACAGACCTGTGTAAGTGTTTATAGTGTCACTTTATAACCTGAAGCCTAACTCTTGAGTAAACAACCACAGTCAGAAGCTCGGCGCTTTTCTAGGTAGACGTATCACACTCCGACAGCGTCTAATCTACAAAGAGGTATACCACAACGTGTGGTATGTGACTTAGAACTGCCGCAGAAGTTGATCAAGGAGTTCCATGAGAGTCTATGGACTGATCATAGAGGAGTTTTGGCTACATTTGCCAAGACGAAAGAGAAGTATTGGTGGAAGGATATGTATAAGGATGTAGTACAGTTTGTTTCATCTTGTATACCTTGCAAAATGTATTCCAATATACGTCATCGTGATGGATTGCATCATATCTATCCTTTAGCCATTCATTACAAATGGGTAGTTGACTTGTAACTATGTCATTTGGGCTTGGATAAATGAAATATCTAGTCTTGGCTAGAGAAGATCTATCTAATCAAGTTGAAGGTCATGTCTTAAGGACAAAGATCACTGCTAGTATCTGTCAGTTTCTACTTGAAGATGATACGGCTGTGAGAAAGATCATTGCAGATAAGGATGAGTTGGATTCACATGAGCAGTTGAGTTCTTCAAGCGATTGGGACAAGTTAGCATTAATCATTGCTTACAATCCTGAAAGGAATGGCAAGAGTAAACGTGGTCATCCTCCAATAACCAAAGCTTTGGTAAAAGTTTGCAAAGGTAAGATCTGTGAATGGCCTAGACTACTACCATTTGCTTTATGGACAGACCGTACAACTCATAGTACTGTTACTGGTTCCATGCCTGCAGAGTTGATACTAGGACAAAAACATGTGATGCCAATTGATGAGATTGTGTCTACTTGTAATACTTTGTCATGAGAAGATGATAAAAGTACGAAGGACCTTCTTGCATTAAAGATCCAGTAGGTAGAACAAAGACCTGAGGATGTTGTCAAAGTTGTGGAAAGGTTAAAGACTGCTAGAGAGAGAAACGAAGGTAGATTTGATCATAGATTAAGACCCAAGCCAATTAAGGAAGGTGATTGGGTGTTAGTCTGTGATAGTAGTCTTGATAATTAGCATAGCTCTATCAAAAATATTTCCAAGAGATGGTTTAGACCTTATGTGATATTAGAAGTTCATGATAATGTCACATACTCCTTGAGAGAATTAGATGGTATAGTGCTCAGGGTATCAATTGCAAGGAAGAGGATCAAGCTCTTCAGAAGGAGAGGGGATGACCATTGCAGTGTTTATTGAAGATTGCAGAGTTTAGTGAAGATGAAGCTGGAAACTCAACTGAGATTGGAGATGAGTTTGAAACTTAAGCTGAAGAGTCTTGATCTAGATCTGGCACATACCGGAGGATGTGCAGGTTTAGAGGGAGTGGATGTCGCACTACTTGACGGTTACATGTTACACTTCTACTCCGACACTTGAGTTTACTAGTTCTAGAAGTTAGCTAAATATTACTTGTAGTCTTTTATGCATATGTTTGACATCTTTGCATACGATGTTAACACTATTATGTTATATATTTTGAGTCCTAATAAGTCGATAGTATGTTATTTATCTTGTTCAAGCACTCGTACTCTTGTGCAAGTGATTCCATACTTATCTGTGTTATTCAGAGCATAAAATTTTAAGTTTACCATGTGGATAGAGTCAAGCTCATGGGTTGTACTTACATGTCGCCCATGCATACTTTCTAACTTGTTTAAGTTATCTTTTAGAGTTACATGTCTTCGCAAGAAGTTTAAAGTTTATGTTGGCACTTTAGAAGCTTGACACGTCACCTATGTGTGAAATTAAGTTATCACGTGGATTGAAGACATAAAAGGACAGGGAAGTGAATATATGAACTTCCATTAGTCCATTTTTGTCTTTTGTGAAATCTTAAACTTGGAAGCAGAGGTCTTAAAGGAAGTTCTAGCTTTTGGTAATCATTCAAAGATCTGAGAGCATAAGGTGAAAAAGCTTGTCGTGCTAGTTACTATCAGTTCAAATTTGATCGATTTGGAGCAATAAAAAGAATTATGCCAATTTGAAATTCGGTTGGGTCAGAATTACATCACAATTGTTGATTTTGAAGTTTTGGATGTCATTTGCAGCAGAATAGAGATAATCGCTTCAAACTTTCGTGGTTGCATTCATTGTCAATAGAGCTACGACTTCAAAAAAGTTTCATGTCATTTGAGTGGATGAATAAATCAGAGGACCGCTGAAGCAAAAAAGGTATAAAAAGCTCTTAATCTAGAGCAACAACTTCCAAACTCGAGATCTGGAGAACTGTGTATCAACCAACAAGTCAAATTTCGTAGAGTTGTTCACCATACTGTAGACTACAAATCCTATAAGATTGAGCAAACTTTATCGATCTAATTTTCTGTTCTAGGTCGAAATAGTCATCTGGGTGTCAAAAGTTACTATAATTTCTTTAATAAGAACATTTTTATTCATATCTTATTGTTCAGACTTGATCTTCGGCTGAAATTTTGTATGTGTGTTCAGTAGAGTTTTCTTTGGATGTAAGAGAAATTTTGAATTCTAAACAATCATATGTTTCTTATTCTTGAGTGTTAAAGTTCACTGTCTGATTTTATTAGTACCTATCAGATTTGATTTTTGTTCTCTGAACATATTAGAGGACCCAACAGACATGTGTAAGTACTTATAGTGCAAAGTTATAACTTGAAGTTTATTTCTTGAGTAAACAACCATAGCCAGAAATCCAACACTTTCCTAGATAGACTTATTACACTCTGAAAACGCTAATATTTTTCTTAGAGCTCTACAGTTTAACGAATATAGAAACTCCCATCCGTTGTCTACAACTTTCAAAACGTGATTTCTAGCTATGCTAACCTCCTGAAAGTACTTGGCGAGGAAGATGGATCATGCAAGGAGGAATATAGATACGAAGACTTCATTCTCTTTGGAATTTCTTTTTTGAACCCAAATGATATCACAATGGAAGACGTCGAGAATATATCTTTTTGGCAAGACATGTACCGCTGCAGCAGCTGCAAGTACATGGAGCGACAACTAGAAAGCAACGACATTGGAAAAGACGACGGCAGGAGCGAGAATCCAGCAAGTTTTCCTGATGATAACAACGAGCGAGAACCACCAAACATCCACGACCTACCGGACTTCATACCGTTGGCAGACACATATCTGCGAGCGATGAATGCAGACAGATCTTGGGGAAAAAGAGCCGATTAAATATAATACGTCCCTGCAAAGTAATAAGCGACGTCATGGACGTTCATATCAACTGAAGCCTTGTGGAGAATGTCTTCCTTAGATCGAGCCACGCAAGGAGGACCTTGGACGAGCTGGGAGGAGCTTCCTTTCTGCTAGTATACGTCCAAGCTATATAGAACAGAAGCTACGACAGTTTTCTTTGCATATACACTTCTACATTCGAGAAACAACCATCTTCACATGCAGAAATTTGCTTGATCATACCCCCAGTACGTTCCGTGAGCTTGATCATACGTTAAGATCCTCTCTTAACGTTTGGTTGCTTGATAATACCCCTGAGGGATTGTTAACAGTCAAACCAATCATTTTTTTTTTTTCATCATTTTAGTACTTTCAACCTCGACTATCACTGTAATTCAAAATATTTGACATTAATGACGCATTGGACTATCCATATTCTCATTCCTCTAATATGTGCAGTCTCACATCTGAATAACATCATAAAATGACTGGTTTGACAAGCAACAGCCAGTCAGGGGTGTGATCAAGCCAGACAACGTTAAGAGGGGTATGATCAAGCTCACGGATCCTATTGGGGGTATGATCAAGCAAATTTCTGTCTTCCCACGCAGCCACACAGGGAGGAGCTGAGAGGAGCTTCCTTTCTACTACTATACTTCCAAGCTATATACAATAGAAGCTACGATGTTTGTAAATATTCCATCTCATCAGAGCGACTATAATATTTTCTCAACGTGGTGACTCATTTTCTACCCCCACGATAGAGCGGGGCATCCACCACAACAACGATTGCCAGAACGGAACTAGGTCTCCAGTAGAACTGTAAATTGCATTTCAAGATACAAGCAGAAGCCACTAGTAGAGCAGAAGGAAGTGTCAACGGATACATTTAAAGGGGGCCATGCGAAAACAAGGCGTGCTACGGGAGTGAACCAGGCAGTTTTCTTGGTCAAGCCAAAAAAAAAGGCGAGAAGCCAATTAATTTCCGATGTCAGAACGAACTGAGCGAAGCTACAGTGAGAATATTATAATAGTGTGGAGATGGTTTTGTTTTCTAACACTTGGAACCATCTGACACTCAACTGACGGTCAAGATGTTACAGAGAGGTCTCCGGATCGCATTTGGCCTAAGTTATGTAAAGACTGAATCAGTTAAATGATTAGAACCGACACCAGATGAGGTAACGGTACTACTTCTCCACGCCGACCACGTTCGCACGTAGACGACGGTGCATAGTATGTAATGTCAGAGTGATATCAACGTGGAGCTCGAGTTGGAGAATTGGGCACTTACGGTCGGTTACAGCTAGAAAGATCGAGCGACTTCAACCCTTCGTTTTTTTCCCCTTCCGGGAGAGTTATACCGACTTTTTTGGTACGCAAATAAAGATCATAGGGCCTACACTGCCCTTTCCTGAAAGAGAAGAAACAAAATCTCAACGTAGAGTTCCTGCGGCCTTTCACGAGCATACATGAAGATGTTTCTTGTTCGGCGGCAGATTCTACATTGGAGCATAACTCAAAATCCTAACTATATACGCTCTCTGCTCTTGTCGCCTGACAGGGCTTTTACTCTGAACTATAAAGAGCAGAAGGCAGGAGTGACCAGGCTACTCTGATGAAAAATTACCCGAACAAAACAACTGTTCGCTGGAAGGAAACTGCTCAAGACGTTGCCGTATTTCGAGCTGAGTGGCTGTGACGGTGACGGTGACATGCGTCACCAGCACGAATTCTCAGGTACCTCCGACGATCAGTTACCACTCCTGCAGCAACGAGCCGAGCTGCAGGGCAGACGTCGTGGTGCTTCACAACACAACAGGAGTCAGGACGCTGAACACTTGTCTAAGATTCAATCAATCGATGAATCTATGTTCTTCGTGGAAGACTTCAGTCCAATTCCCGGACCTGAATCGTCTGGTGTCTGTATGAGAATCTGTACATACTTTATCTACCTGCTTATGTGTTAGTGTAGTCTTGCCTTCAATCCTCCTGAAGGTTGCCTTCTGCTACTGTCGTTTGTAGTTGAGGGCACTACGCGTATGTCCGAAAGAATCCTGAGCCTGAGTGAACCCGGGATTGCACAAGGGAAAGGAGACAGGCAGACAGCTCGAGACGAAAATATGGACGATAATGAAGGGGCATGATGATGAAATGGGAACCCCGACCCCGTGAGAAATAACCCGGGAAGCTAAAGCATATGTGAGGATGCATATTTCACAAGCTCCCAAGTAAAAGTGTCAACACAGGATCCTTCTGTGTACTCCTCCACTCGTAAGTTTTCTAACCACCTTTTATTGGGATCTTTTCAATGTTGCATTGAGAAGGAAATGTCCAAAGTCCGACAAAATCCTGCGTACTCGCCGCTTCCTGAATTCGTGCATGCTGATCCTCATCTAACTCAAAACGAACAGTCATCTAATCACTCTGGAAATGCCAGCTTTGAGTGCACTGAAATTAAAGGAAGCCGCCGATCAGTATGGACGTGACTCGGAATTAACACTCCACAACTCAGAGGCTACTGACAAATGCTCACTAACTAACTAAGTCGCTATGTCACAATAGACAAGAATTGGTGCTGGTTGAATGTAACTAGTAATCACAAAGTCAGTGGCTGGGTTGAAGGACCACGGAGTACCTATGAGGGTATTAATCTTCAAGTGCAACTTTTGTACTCGAAATGGTCATGCTAGGTTCAACCTCTGCAGCGTCCGTCCACGAAGATGAAGCAGGAAGGGAAGTTGGCCCGTGCGCTTGCTCCATGACTATCTCATCCCCGTTGCGAATGTCTCTGAGCGTCGCCTTGGATCAGGCGAAGTAGGAACATTTGTCGTCGGAACTCCAGGGTTCCTTCGCACGTCGGGAGAAGCGGGAGCATAAGTCCCCGGCAACGTTTGACGACGAACATCAGAGGAGTTCGCTACCCCCTGAGAACCGTAAATTCCTGTGGACGAATGCCTTCTAGGGTCAGGTGAATTCGGTACATACAAACTTTGGCTCGAACTTCGTCTGGGATCTGGTGACTTGGGACCTGGCCCTCCCAAAGATGCTGCAGCGCTTACTTGCCTACGTACCTCTGGGGTCCCAGTCGACCCGTATTTGGTCAATGAAGGTGAACTCGGAACCCCAGAGAATGATCCTGATCCTGGCATCAATTTCCTAACGTCCGGAGACGGAGGAGCCGCCAACGGCTTCCTCATGGGAGACGTTGAAGGTGACGGTAAAGAACCGTCCTCATCCGCGGTCACCTCCTTCAAGACCTCGTCCACAGCTTTTTCGAGATCTTCGATCCTCGAAGCCATTTCATCAAGTAAGGACTGGTTAAGTTGCCCAAGTAAAAACTACACATACTGGACCATTCCCCTCTTCTGCCTGTCGCACCACTCATTCTGTAACAATCTCCTTTGCAAACGCAAACGACACTTGACTCGACGAATCGCACAATGTGACGGTCCCCATACAGAACTTCCCCATTTCCTTATGGCTGCTGTCAACCTATCTCCGTTCCCTCCGACACCATATTACGGAATTCAACTGTTACTTCAATCTGGAACGCCGAATTACAGCATATTTCGCAAACCAGCAATGCTCACTGCTCCTGCTGAATATGAACGGTCCGTTTCTAGCTGGGGACTTTTGCAACAGTCCCCAGTTAGAAATTCCATCAGACCAAAAATCTCCCTCCCCACGATCTTGAAAACGCAAGTGAGACTATCGGAGTATCCATGACCACTAGAGGCAACGAAGCAGGTAGTCGACTAGAAGCGGCACCAGCCACTGACGTAACTAGATGGGACATACACGCGCGAAAGACGATTGCATACTGTACGATCGAAATAACAAAGCATTAGACACTTGATGACAAGGTTTAGTGGTGAGGATATTTCTTCCGATGATGGCATCAGACATGGATTGAAAACGTAGTTGCTGCACAAACCAATAGAGGAACTCAGTAGGGACCAACAACAGTCCCCTCATTGGGAACTGCACAATTTTGCTAGGTCCTGATGCGTAGGAAGAAAAACATATCATCCTTCAGGACACATTAGTTGAAATTCAGTTGCTGAGTATTAGAGCGAGAACAGAGTCTTGCTCGCGCTTTAGAGCAGGAAACTTTGCCAGCGAGAAAGGATAGCCACTCACCATTTGCTGCAAGAGATTTTGAACCTGCATGTAGCATAACAGAAATCTTAGCTTCCATCAACGTGACGGGCTTCAAACTCTCGACATGATGTTCGCCCTCGTTCAGATAAACTGAGCATAACAGGGCCATTTCAGATGCTGGTTACCTGCTCGTCTGGCGTACACCTCTTCGTCGAACTTCCAACAATGTTCAACTTTGCAAGTGAGGTCCTCTGGCCTTTAAAATCCGAACTTAGTCTTTGTCTGTCTCTTCTACTGTGAACGGGGAGTGGAGAATTTCTTCGTTCGTTCAACCTCTCTTTCTCCAAACTGAGGGCCATGTCGTTCCAGTAGTCTGAGCTCACTACACCGGATGGGCCTACAAAGGTTTCCTATGATTCACGCAGCTTAATTGACTCAAACGAGAGAATCAGGAAACAGAACTCTGAACCCACTTACAAAAGCTGTGAGGTCGGCAGTACTCTGGGGAGTGTCACCAGCTCCACCACTCCCCTCCGAGGCACCTGCTTCGTGCATCCCGGGGCCAAGAGAAAAGCCAGATGCATGGCCGTATTTCGCTTCTTGTGCGCGTAGATACGGAGAGTCTTGCACCCTACCCAAATACGGAGAATCCGGCATTCGGCCGCCCATGTAAGGAGAGTCCTGCACAAATCCAGACACGGTAGAGAAACCTCGGTCAGGGCCGTGGAAAAAACCGAAACAACGTGAGGGCCCCCGAGTCTCCAACTTCCAAGTCTACAGCCGAGGGCTAATGATCACGAAGAGCTACGGACGTCATCATTTGGCGGAGCGGAGAGACCACATCAATGTCAGAAAATTGGTTTACCCACCATGTCTCCGAGACTCAGAATCCGGCGACTGCTCTGGGTTCCGGATGCTTCCCAGTTAGGTTCCTACTCTTCGGACTGAAGGGGGCTGTGATGAGTTCCACGACAGAGCAAATACGCAAATTCTGGGTGCAAGATTCCTCTCAGCAGAACTCGAAAGGGCTCACGCATCGGAGTCCTGAGCAGTCTGGTTCCTGTCTACCTTCCTTTCCCTGTCAGCCTCCCTCCAGCCGAACCATGAATCGTGTTTCCTTCACAAAATTGTCTCATACGCACGATCCGGTTCTATCGTTTTCTTGCTAACTCTACTCGACCGCGCATGACACCTGCCTTGCTCCGCTCTGAGGCGTCAAGTTTTGTGCTTGGCCTCTTCTGCGTGTTGCTTCTTTCCAACATTCGCTGGCTGTTGAGTTCGACAATTTCCGCCTTCCGCCTAGAAAACTCAAAGCGCTGCAGATTCGGCGGTGCAACTGACAGAAGTTTGACTCGGCATAAGTGACAAGACTGCGCGCTCGAGAAATGCCAATCGCACCACGGCTGCTTCGCCTTATCACTGAAGAAGTACGAAAGCTTCTCTGCTTCTCCGGCTATGCTATGCGGGTCCCCATGACCAGGATCGCCAGCAAAAATCACTCCTTCAGAGAGTGAAATGATCGAAAAGCGACGCGGCGACGTCACGTCAATCCCATCCGGCTGGCTCTCCCCATCAGCGCACTTAATGCTTGGATCGCAAATCCACTTTAGTGTTTGACTCTACTCCTCGTAATTGGTGTAGTAAAATTAGAAAGGTAAATTATTGAAAAGGTTGCTGATGTTGTGCGAGTCTGCATGAATCTGTACCGTTCGATTTACTTGCAAATCACAATATATTGTCACTATCCTATACGGCCGGGTAATTAATACGAGTAGAATTACGTCTTACTGATGCACTATTGAGGATGTCGCTATCTTGGGCTCGCTCCTAAACACCTGTCCGCTCTGTTCGCTTTTCGATCCCCACATTCCTTCCCGCTATGACTAGTTTAGAATAGCATCGCTTGCGTTGTCTGTCTTGACTCTTGTCCTTTTCTCTTGGAACATGAAATCTCTGACTCCGGACTCCATTGGTAGTGCATGCATAAAATTCACCATCTTCCGAGTTCGGAAGAGGGGATATTCATGAGGTTGTAGCATTTAGAATATCCATTTCAAGATTTAACTCAAGATTTAACTCTGTTGTTTGCTGGATGAAGAGAAATTGTATCAGGATGTAGTTAACAACCTCTTGACAGATTTAAATAGAGCGAAGTGCCTTAATGGTAATTTTGTGATGATTTGATTATTTGACGTAAATAGATTTATATGATAAGTGTTGATCACGAATTAGTGGAGTCACATCTTGATCTGTTATGTAGTTCATGTAGTATAGGTTTTAGTATAGGTAGTATGAATTTTAATATAGGTTACGTGGATGAGTCAACCGACACATTTTATGAGCTCTGATTTTGTCAAGGACCCCACTTTTAGTATTTGGTGTCATTCATGCACCTTATCTTGTCTTAGGTTTTTATTCTGTCTTGTAGTCACTTTCTGATGCGGACGTCGCATCTCACATCCTGATGTGGATGTTGTGTGTCTACTTTGTCTGTTCTGACTAGGAGCTTGACCCTTGGAGGAGATAGTTCTCATGGGTGGACTTTCTAAAGGTTCATTCTTCAACCATCACTTTCAGAGTTGATATTATTTGTGTAAGAGATCTCTCAGTCCCCAAGAGCAAACTGGTAATATCTCTCCAAGCTCTGGTTCTCCTAGTGAGTACTCTTGGTTAGGTGGAAGTGTGGACAATGAGATCATCCAAAGAGCTGTCACTTCTTGATCAATATAGTGTAGAGTTACTTTTATTCAAAGAGTTGATGTTATTGCATTGTGTGTCGTTGCTAGAATGAAGCTGTTTGTTATGAGATTGTGATCACTATTGTGAAATTGAACCTTCTCAAGGATTTCTAAGTCGATATCGCATCTTGACGCTCATCTGTATGTACGCATCTTGACGTGACGTTCTTGTCATGATGGCAGTTCACATCTTGATGTGTTGATCGCATTCTGATGTACTTATGCATCATAGAGAACAGATCTCGTCCCATCTCGATATTTTCTTTTTCTCACCAATTCTTCATTTATATTTTGTGTGTAGATAGTCATATTTTTACTCAATACTTGGTGGTTCACTTTGATGTTGAGTTTATGATCCAGGTTATGAACTCTCTGGTTCTTGTTATTCTTTCGATTGTTACGTATATCCAAACTTGGGATTGTGTGTTATACATCTTACTGTAGGAGAGCCTCGTCATTCTGCATATGTCATTCATTTCTTAACACTTCTGCATCTATTTGTATGTTCGTTTACACATTTTCACATTTATTGTGTGCATGTCTTGACATCTCAATCTACTATCAAGGACATCTCGACATCCTGGTGTGTATGCACACTCAATTACAATTCAGTCTCGATTGATCTTACTGTACAGCGCGAGAGTCTCGACACATCTTTTGTGATTAAGAACAGTGTCATATGTTATCTACTGCTCTTCTTGACATCTCTATCAATACACATCATGACACACACTCTTTAGCTAGACGACATGATGTCTTGTTGGAGTGCTATCAGAGCTTCTGAGTAGTTCTAGATATGCAGATCTGAGAGTTTTGATCATGCCTAAATATCAGTACTTGTGAACTTCACATTTCTTTTATTTTTTCCCTAAGTCGTCATAGAGTTGTGTATCGATGTCTGAAGTGGATTGATCTAGACTAATTAGTAGTCAAATTTGTGCATCAATCGTTGTGATGTTCGTATCAGCATAGTGATAGTCGCATCTTGATATCAAGACGCCAGAACTCATAGAAGCAAACTTCTAATGAGTGATTGTCAGAGGCAATGGATTAATGCTCTCATGAAGGCTATACATTTTGGTGGAGAGACAAGTACATTAGGAATTGTCCACGACAGTAATATAAGAGATATTTCTCCTGCTTCAGTACAAGGGCAAAGGTCAACAAATATTGGTACTGCTAAGACTAAAGAACCAACCATGAATGAAGAGTTCACTAAGTTTGTGTAGATAGCACGCCACAATCATGATGTGGTATTAAGTCTTTTGTTTGAAATCCTAGTGTTTCGACAGAGGTTAGAAATGATAAGCTCTGAAGTACAACCAGGTGCGCATCCTGATGCGGTACCAAGCATCCTGATACACACGCATCAAGACGTCTATTGAGAATCATCATCATGGAGATCCCTCGACTACACCAATCAGAAGACATGCATTCAAGGGGTTGTATGAGATGGAGACTCAAGAGAAGAAAGACATCTTTATGGATTTCAGTTCATCAAGACGTGGTCATACAACCCAAATGGAGAAAAGAGAGCTATTACAACAAGACCTCGTCATCCTAATAGAGATGTATCTATACGAGAATACCTTGGCGAGGGTCCTCATAGAGTTGAGCATGCCAAGATATGGATGAGATGACTTCATGTCTTGACCCAATAGAATGGGGACACAGAAGAAGTTCTGGAAGCTACCACCATTTCCCTATGAGGAAGATTGGAGAGAGTCTATGCGAGGCTTACACTTGCATGAGATGGTTGATTAGTGTCACACAAGACGTGATGAAGACGCATGCAGTTCAGTTCTGGTATGAGATACTAGACCGAGAGTTACGAGGAGAGTTTGGGAGATGTGACTCTGTTACAAGTGACGTCACTACGTCGGTCATTGTCTTTGATTTGGTTGAGCGAGTAAAGTTCAACATGGTGGAGGAGAGGATGGTGACTGTTGGGTTAAACATTGATGTAGCATCTACCTCCTCTCTGGGACAGCAAGTCCCACAACAGCAATAGATCGATATGACATGTTGGACTTATGATGGTAACCACCACAAGAGAGAATGTCTACAGATGAAGTCCTTGTTCTCACATGTAAAGCAAGGATTTAATCTGAATTGCATAATCTTGAATTTGATCTCAGTTATCTTTATATAAACTTAAGTTTTATTTTGGTGTGGAAATTCATCATTGCTATATGACAGAGAATTTGATCTCAGTTACCCCTATATCTATATACTCAAGTCTATTTTGGTGCAAAAATTCGTTGTTCTTTTACGACAATGAGATGGCGATTATGTGACATTGAAACCTTGGAATTTTATGAAACTATGATATGGACGACTCCAGAAAGATTATTCACCAAATGATCTTTGGTCCTTCCTCTTGTGAATATGCATCCAAAGTGTACTTATGTCAGAAATGAAGAAGAATACAAATGATAAACATGAAAGTAAGATTCACTAGCATGATTCACTCTAAGAGGAATTTATAGCCTTCTCTAATCATGTTAATACATTTATTTTAGGTATGTGGAATATATGTACTATTTTTATCATAGAATTGAACGACTATGTCAAATAAAGATTTGGGTAAGCGTGAACTTGACTGGGAATCCGAAACGTCATGAATTATGACAGTGAACGTACATACCGGAAGACCCGTCAACCGTCTTTAGAATATAAAGTTACAACTTCGAGGAAATTCTGATAAGGACAGGAACTGTTGTAGAAAATCTAGAAAAATCGTTGATTTTTTTTAGAGTATAAGATTACAGCTTAAGAGAAACACACGTACAACTAAAAAAAAGTCTTAACCCATAAGCTTAACGTAGAGAGGTATCCTCCCTAGAGTATAAGTTCAAGGGGTCAAAGCTTTAACATATAGCCTTAGTCTTACATTCATTACTTTTTAGATAATATATTAATCTAAGCATTAATTTATTACCTAACCCTTCCCAACTGAAGAGTTAGATAAAATTAACATATCTGACTCCTCCATTGAAAGATGGAGGAGGTGAATAAGCATCCCCAACGCTTTTCTGCCGGACGAAGGAGAAACGTAAATGCGGGTTGGCTCAAAGCCTTCGAGATTTAAAGATTCACTGGTCCGAGAATTCACTCGTGTCAGTTTTGGCGTCCCTTGCATGTCATATTCTCAGGATCATGTTCTGGACCTTCTGCTCTCTTTAAGATATCGATAATGGTATAAGTGTTATATACATATTTTAGATTAAATAAAATAAAATTTAAATTTAAATTTAAATATTATATGTTAGTTGTTCCAAGAACGTTAGAAACTTTGTTAGAAAATCCACAAGTGTAGTGCACGATTTTGCGCTTCAGAGGGTAAAGTGCGGGAGGTGCTGCACTAAATCAATTTATTCATAAATACATTATTAAGGTTCTTCCATCTTCAGATGGAAGAGGTGAATATATGCAAGGAACTCACACATAATGTGAATATGCATGCAAATGGAGCAGGTGAATAACTAAACAAGCTGAATATGCACCCCCGATGACCTGACATGAGGAAATCCAGTATCGGCGTTGTGGATCTATTTTTCGGGTGTCTGCAAGAATTCAGGTTAGACGCTGCGTTATCTCGTGGTGTGGTGACTCGTAAGTTATCATAAACCTACAACGTGAGCCGGCGCTGGAAAAATTGATATTATGGCTCCGGGGGATACACAATTCACAAATACAATATTCTGATGTATTATCTGCACCCGACGTACGATTCTGAGCGTGATTATGAAATTAGGATATCAAGACCCGACTATGGCCCCACACCGTACACCTTGATTCTAATGCCTTGCGGTACTTCCAGCTGCCATACACTTAGCAGTCCTGTAACGGGAGGCGAAGTTATGACCCCGCTGTGCTCGAGCTGTACTGAAGGTTTTCGAGAAGCTATATTAAGCAGTTCACTCTTTTCTGCCTCTGTTTCTTTCTTACTCCTCGTACAGCCCATCCAGATTGATCAGTTCGTCGGAGTTCGGAGCCAATCACCTTCACCTGCGTGGCCCCTTTATCATAACAATCATTCAGACTGTGCAAACACCCCCGAGCTTTCAAGAATTATTTGCAGTGGTGTTATGTAGTACACGTTTTGACATCCAACAGCCCCCAAGTAGGACTCTTCTAATGGACGTACAATGTAGCGAGAGACGAATCACTCGATCATCCCGTATTATTCTGGAGACGACTATCATGGTCGCTTTGTCTCGAACCTACGGCTTACCAAGAGTGGGTCATTAGTTCAGAACTTCCGTTGATTTTGCCTCCCACCACCTCTCTGGGTGGTTGTTACTATGGTACACGGTCCTCCGAACAACTACGTGAATTTTATATCGTTCACCGCTTTCCCATGACAAATAGTACACTGGCGACGCCTCATCTACCACTTGGCATCTTCTGCTAACCGCATGTGTGCCGGCCGGCACCAGCAGCGAGTTGTTGACAAAGTGGAGACAGTGGACCTACACCCTCCATTTTGTTTGGAGTCGTTGCCTACTGCCCATACTTGGCCGTACCCCTGGGGGCAATCACCACTGAGGTCCAACCTGGGTTCAAGCAGGACACCCGCGTGAAACACCGAAAGTTATATCAGGACTCGTCATGATGAGTCCTGTAGAGTAATGAGCCCTTCATGCTCGGCTGGAAATACGTTAGAGTGAATCGGGTACACAACAATTCTGAAAGTTGGAGCCTTGTTGCTAAAAATGACCGTGAAATCAGTTGGGGCGAAAAGTTTTTCCCAATGCTGAGTGATATTAAATTTAAACTGAAGATCCTGCAAATGAACACTTTCGTGTAACCCCTTCCAGGCCTGCCTTGGGGAACCGAATCCTTGAATGGGCGTCCTGTAAGGGAAAATCTGACCTCTCAGATGACTGCAGTCCCAGTGCTTGCAAGCGACTGTTTCATTCGTGCAAGAACCGGCAGTGATGATCAAATCCATTTGCACTTTCTCTGAACTTATTGCGTATCGGGCTTTCTCCCATCTGTTTCTTCCTGTCTACCGCCGTCTACATCTACAATTCTACTTAGCAGCGGAAACTGTTCCGTTTTGTCTTGCTCTTTTGAGTTCTGCCAAGAACGATCTCTGTTATCGCTCTTTTTGGAAGCGTTAATATAGGACTTAAAGTACAAAGCACTGAAAACCACAATCTGCACATCCCACAACGATGACCACTGTTATCCTTCGGTAAAATTTTACTCACGAAGCGCTTTTCTAAGAAGTCATGATTCTCGATGAATTGGAGCTTAACCTATATTTAGCTGCTTCTCAATTTATGGAACCTCTACCAATAAAGTACAAAGGAGAGGTAGAATCCAACCACATATTGAAGTTATCAAATTGAACAAATCATGGCATTGATGTTATACGTACCGCTGCTCCCCATTGTTGCACTGTAAGGGGGTGTGCAAACAGCAAGCAAGATAAAAATATGCTAATAAGCTGCATCGACAAGCACCGCTAGATCAGAAAAGATGGGCCAATGAGTTTGAACAACCGATAAACATGTAACTATTAGAAAGGCAGATTTGAACAACACACACAGTAGACAGCACAAGTCAGTACTTCTCACGAAAAAGGTGAACAGTCTGCAACATGACCGAAACTGTTCAGACCTTACAACTTATGTTTGGGAATAACTCAAAATTACTCACACCTGTCTAGTGGTCATCAGAGTGGCAAAAATGAGAGCTCCGAATGTTCGGATTGTGTACGAAATAAAAAACTGGCTGGTTGTGGCAGCCTGGAAAGAAACAAGGCCACATATGAGGAGATTCAAACGAATATAGCACCCATAGACATGAACAACACAACATAATACATTGCAGTCTGAGGAAGACACGTACAGGAGATTACAATATTGAATAAAGCATCAGATGAGAAGAGAATTTTCATCTTATGCTATGGTACAACCATTCATGCTATCACAAAAGTCAGACTAATGCCAGACAACTGGTCCCCAACTAGACCTGACAACCATGTGTCATGATAATGGCTTCCAGTGGTAAAGAACTGAACCGAGTGTGATCGACTCACACAAGAAAGAAGAAGTATGTCGTATAGGCATTTTGGATGGCGAATTACAAAACTGACTGCCAGCGACCATTGGCCTTGGAGTAGTAGACCTACACAAGAAAACGGCGACTCAGGAAGACACTACAGAATTTTAAGCTTGGGAAAACCTACGAAGTTATCCGAAGGGAAAATGACTGTCAAAACTAATAAGAACTGCAAAGTGGTCGAGAGAGGCTGTCTACCAGTAATACTCAGAACCCCAGAACAAAGGGTTACGTAGAGAATCTGATTAAAGATGTCCATGTTGTAGCCCTTGAACAGTTTGTCCTGAAATGTGCTCGTAAATCCGTCAAACCTGCAACGGCGGTTTTCTGTTACAAGGATCCTGATCTCATAGCAATTAAGGAATGGATCAAATCCATAAAGCAGCACAACTATTTTTCGAAACTCCGGATGACTCTACTCAAATCGGTTGATGGTAAAACCTACACAGTCACAGCGGCCTGATTTCAAGCGACACTACTGGGTTTCAAAAGAACTCTCCTGATTGCGTAACAGTACAAACGAGACAAGTAACCTTCAATGCGTATGCATAGGAACAACTCAAAGCTTCCTATAATACTGAAGTCCGTTAGTCATGACAAGAAACGAACAAACGGATAAGCAAAAGCATGTCCGAGCACTACGGTGATAGCAGGGTAACAAGGTTATACCCCAAGTAGCCCGTCATCAGAAGAATACCCCAAAGGTTGTTTTCAGTGTCTCCCTTCAGGGGTGCTGATGCCTGTGGATCCAAGAGACAAACGCTAATTAGACAGAAACCAAGTACTCAGCTCATGAAACATCCGATATGAAGACCATCATCTTCCTACTCTCCAAGGACTGATACGGTGCGTAACTTTAGAGAGGGAGAAAGTAGCAATTAACAGGAATGATAACTACTTAGATGTAGACACAGAGGATGAGCAGAACAACAAGAGAACGCAGCGCATGACTGTAACGTCGGGCGCCTTCTAGACAGGAGTTCAGGAGGATCAGTTGAAAAGCAGAAAAAATGCCTCTTACCGACGTCAGAAAAAACACCGCGCAACCTACAGTGACCGAGGCAGCTACAATGTAATCATGTCTGTTGTATCTCTTTTGCATAATAACCGTACCCCAAACCTGCAAGCGCAAGCCTCAAAATTAGACACAGCTGAATAACTGCGTATAAGGATCGAGACAGAACCACTGATGACAGATAACTCGAACAAACTGGCCTTGAGAAAAGTCTCTTCACTTTCTCTATCAAGATCAACGCAACGTAGACAAGATGTATTCATAAAGAATTAAGCCGTAGTCTTTGGCTACGGCGCCCGGGCTGGAGTTGGAGCGTAGACATGTACCAAGCAAGGAGAAAACCTACGAAGAAGATTCTACACACCAAGTCAGAACTGTACTTCAAGTTTGACTGAAATGTACCGTACAGGATTACAAGAGATTGCAAATTCTGGGACCATTCTAACCTTTCAAACTCGAAATCTGACAGAAAATTAGCAGTTCAGGGTAACGGACATCTAACCAAATTTAGTTTGTGGCCAGAAGAATAACTGAGATTTAGAACTTCGCCACTCACCATAACGGGTAACATCTTCGCACATTTTCCAAGCGTTTGCACTGGGAAGCTTACATGTTTCAAGGCCTGTAGGGGACATGTTACAGCATTTGCGATTTAATTGGTTACTTTGTAAGGGTTAGTTTCTGAAGGAGTCTTCTCTCAACCACAAGAAAGTACTGTAGCCATGTGACGTGCACTATATACTCGACACTTCCCAAACTTTGGTGTAATTGCTTATGTACATCAATTGTCGCTATAAACCGCTGAGGTCGACCTGATCACCATCCTATTTACTGGAGTTGTCCCAACCGAAGATGGAGTACTAACGTACAGACATTATGACGTCCTCGTTTACGATTAGGTAGTGCGGACACAGAAGGCGTACCTCATACTGACAAGTCGTCGAAAGAACATTGGAGACGGAAACAGCACCATACTTGTATAGAGGTGCAACGGGGGCTATTTCCTTCCCCTTCACCTGTTTTCAACGGAGGGTGACGAGCGTCAAATCTAGCAACTAACCACAAAGAATCCTAGAGGTAAGTCTCAACAGCGCATAGATTACAACCAGGATGACATCTGGGGTAAACAGGATAATATGTTGTCTCAGACAGCCACCATGACAGTACAGTGATAAACTTGATACGCTTTCTGCATTTCTTAAGAAACAAGCTCAATGCTTTTATGTACTTCAAAGATCGTAGCACAAGATGATTATGACTACACATCCAGCGTCTGGTCCACCCTCACAATCAGGTCGAAGGCATTTACTCCATTTTTAATGTTTCCTTTTTTCTTTTGGTTTATCACTTTAATCGGCGGGCTCTTACTTGTTCCAGTGCGCACAACAGAAGGACATGTTCACATACAAGACACTGCTACGACTCGAGGTGAATGTAATCAATCCACGAGGACGAAAGGTAGTCATGAAGAGACTTACAAGGACGATTGTTGCAGTGGCAACCGAGGTTAACACTCTATTGCACAAAACAATAAACAGAGAGTGTCTGAAATACTCCTTCTCCGCGCCGTAGGGAGCACTCATGATCCTTTCCTATCCACAAACCAAAACGCAATTTGGCGTTACTAGGATCCAGAAGAAACTCCCGCTTAAATTTGCAGGCTGACTTAACTCATCCCCTGAATTTTATTCGGACTTAGCATACAAGTTCCAAATACCGGCGCTGAAGCTCGCACTAAAACCAATCATAAACACGACACATCTCATAGTCCAACAAACCAAGCAGTGATCCCTTCAGGGAAACAGTGTTTGGACGAACAAGCAATTAGTAGTATGAATCGCATTTCCAGCTGGTGTCTACAGAGCACAAAAGAACAGAGAGTTAATGAGAAACTCAGATACACTCGTTCGCGCTTATTCTTCTCGAGCTGGAGAAAGTGCAAGGGAGAGGAGGTCTAATCCACCTGTAGAAGCCCATACAGGACGAGGGTGGACATGACACCGAGAATGCAGAAGGCTAATTTCGCAACATCGGAGTGGCCGAGACTGTAGAGCAGTTGACTGCTACTCGTTTTCAAAGCCATTGTCTCCTCCCTTCAAGGACTCGGATATGTTTCCAACTCGAAAATTTCCCGTTCCTTTTCCTCGTTCATTCATCCTTCATCCTTCATTGTCCCTAACTCGGCATCCTGCGTCTGCTGGCTTCCTTCGTTCCTTCCTCTCCGACGGGACCCAACCAAGCTCAGGAAAAGCTCCTGCACAGAGTGATCGGCATGATTCCATCGAGCATCGATCTGGCATCTGCAGGGCCTCCATCGCATTCATGGCGAGTCCATTTCATAACCACTCTAGTCAATCACGGGTCGGTCTATTCCCTGTCAATCCACTTTTTGCTTTCCTGCCTCGATTTGAATCCCTTTCACTTTTCTTGCTTTCTTTCTTTGCTCCTTCCTTCCTTTCATGTTTCATGTCCAGTCTTTGTTTGTCAGATTCATTCATCAATAGTGAGTGAGCGATCAAATCACTGTCCATCCAACTTCTCCTCTCGCGTGGGAGACGGAAGGGAGGAGCTTCCGTCTACAGGGCCGGCCCGACTTTCCGGTATTCCTCGGACGCAAACCGTCATGCTCATCCCGCATGACGGTTCAGGCACCTGGCCGCCGAACGCGTTTGCACGGGCTGTAACAGGCTACAGTCTCGACTCTCAAGGTTAGAGGTGCCGTACCATGTGCAAGGATAGCAACGAGTCTGTTCGAGCTCCGGTGATGAAGTCCGAACTCCGTAACGCCCGTACCATCTCTCACTCCGAGTTGACGACGTCTCTTCGTCCCGGACTCCCGGCCAAGATCATGCTGCCGTAAAACTTGTTGGCACACTCACGAAAAGAGCATCCCAACGTGCACGGGCTGTAGGGGGTACCCGACCAACGAGACCGAGCACGGGGTGAGCGGGACAAACTATTTTACGTATTTCCGTAGCATCCGTACAGTGGAGAATTCGAAATCATGTCTGGCTCCAGATAGCATAGCGAGTACGTTCGGACCAGTCGTTCGCATTGATCGTGCTTGGGACTGGAACGTGCCGCTTTTCATTGTTACTTGATATGGTGCTGAGCTTGTCGTGTGGAGAAACAGTTCGTCAAATGTGAATGGTTCCTCGCATCTGGACCTAATCTGCTTATCCGTCTGTCTTTTGCCGGGTCTGATCAGCCTACAGCTCGAGCTACTGTAATCTGGAGTTGGGCTGTTTTGCGTCTTATATTCACATCGTTACGCTTTTGTTCATCACATCTGTTGTTCCAATCTTCGTCAGATAAGAACAGAGAACTCTGGCATGCATACACATTTACAGTGCAAGTTCCTTCATTGCTGGGGTGTTTGGCTTCTTTGTCTGTCTGGAACAGAATAAGCTGTTCTTGGCCTCACGAACGGCGGGACCTAATAACCACTAACCTCATGGTTTGCTCACATGAATCACCTAACATCGGTCTTGGGAATAACCTATATTCCTGTCTTCATTATCTCACTTATAACCAAATCTCAAATCCTTAAATCAGTGTGTCCAGGTTCCAGCTTACGCTCCGAAATAATGTCCTCTCTCCTTGTGTTCCATGTATAATCGTATTCCAAAACTGATTGCTAACTGCAATCAATGCACTTGCAGGTAGACGTGCCGGCAAAAACAAGCAGATTCATGAGGGATGAAGAAGACGATATGTTTATACTGTGAAAGGTGATGCAGCGTAAAATATCGAGGCTTCAGTTAGTACATTGAGGTTGAGGTTGTGGATTTGAATCTTGAGATATTTTCATTTTTGGTTTTCGTACAAATTGCTGCAGTTAGTAACATGCAATTTTCCGAGTTAGTGCAGATGTGTTTCAGCGTATGAGTATTGTGGAATGAGTTGTATCATCTATCATATTTATCACTCGAATGCAAAACTTGAACAATGTGTTAAAACTTATTGGTACTAATAGACAAAATAATCGTATATCTATGTTTATGTTTATTTTGAACTAAGAGTCATGCAATCCTACACCACAAAGATTCACATATCAGACGTGTGTTGCCGTGTGAAGTAATAATGGTAAATGATAAATGGTGTTACTTGTCCCTTGAGGTCTTAGAGGATCATGAGACTGTCCATGTGAGTCCACCACAGCGGGACTCGGACGAAGTGTTTGCAGCAGCATGCATCTCAATCATGCTCGCAATGGATTGAACTCACGACCTTTCTCTTAGAGGACTGTAGGCTAAACCACTTGGGACATCGATCTTCGGTGTCTCAAGTGGACTAATATGTACTAGATCCTTGGAACATGGAACTTCATTCACACATCAAGCAGATGTTGACATAGATGTAAACATGCTCTAACTGATGACTGTATATGGACCTTTGGTGGAAGGACAACGAAATACTATGTTTGATATGCAACTGAATTTGTTTACATGTCAGCTTTCGGTTCTGTGCTTTAGAGATGATTCAGCAAGAAAAATATTGAAAGATTATGTAGACGATGCTCTCAAGTGGAAGTCAACATTAGAGCGTCCACTAATGATGTAATAATATAGCAGATTTATAGGTTAGAACTCAATACTCCAATGCAGCCAAGGTGTGTTGTGTCATCCTCCAATGGTCTAAGACGAGATGATGTTATACAGAGATTTAGCATGTACAAGTTTGGTAGAACGTCTATTTTTGTACATACGCATCAACCACATTGAGTTGTTTAATATGATGATGTTTTGAACGTACTTCGATATACACATACGTTTCTTGCAAAGTCAACCAGACATATGTTAAGGTACTTCAGTAGGTTACTTGTACATACTTCTTGAAGTTCTATTGTCTATTAGTCTACTATATAAATAGTGAATGTTAACAATCCTTTAGTTAAATATTATTTTTAAGTTGTGTCAAGTAGACAAACTTGTTTGTCAATGCTTTTATTTTGATGTATAAATTGTGAATAAACCGTGACACATTTGAGAATTATGGAGTATTTCTTTATCGCTTTGTGAATGAATTTAGTCTCAATCTCGTGTAAGTATGTTCAATGAGTGTTTATGTTATGGGTCCAAGTTTCATGTTGATCTGAACCTCAGAGGTGAAGTTTATAGCCAGTCAAAATTCATAAAGTATATGAGAAGAGTGAGATATGACCAATTGAAGTTTCTGGTGTACAAATTGTGAGTAAATCATGACACATTTGAGAATTATGGGGTATTCTTTATCTTTGTAGATGAATTTAGTCCCAATCTCGTGTTCATTGTTCTAAGTTTTATGCTGATCTGAGCTCAAAGATGAAGATATAGTCGGTTGAAATTCCTAAGATGCGAAACGTAAATGTTTCAAGATAGTTCTGCACTTAGCTTGTAGTTTGCAACTTGTTTGCAAGAGACAAAACTCAGACTTTGCAAAAGAAGACATGTGAGAACGATCTATCACATATAAAGTTTTAGGGAGAAGAGCAATCTGAACTCCATCTATTAAGTACAAAAATTTATCAAAAAAGTTGATACGTCTATCATTAGAGAACACTAGTCACAATAACTGCATATCTGATGATAACTATAAGGTTTAATTCTTTCTAAAGAGCTGCTCTCATCTTACTACAACATGCAGACCTTAAACAATATGTTGTGGATGATGTTGAACATAGACATATCTCAATTAACTTTGGATCATGAGGTTAGTTGACGTGGTCTTGTTGTGCTAATTGAAACTATACATGCATATTGTTTTTGATTATCGAGCTTTTTATTAATGACTCCATGTTTGTGATATACAAGAGCTTATGTACTATCGCTCGAGGTCTAGTGAACTTTTCAACAAAATCTGGTCATCTAAGTAGACCCAACATGGGTTGAAATGACTATGGAAGTTCTTCATATCCAAGCACATCTTAACCAATAGTGTCCATCGTAACATTCATATCAAAAACCTGATCAGTTTGATCAGCACACAAGACTAAGTATGGCTGCCGGATAGTATGATTCACTCAATTCCACACATCCTTTGTACCTCTTATGTAGTCAACGTACGTCACATTTCTTTAAATTTGATGATCGTGTCTGCTTCTCGATTCCAATGATCGATAATTCACCAGCACCTTTCTAACATTATCATTGTTGTCTTCAAACTGTATAGGTTTATGATACAAAGAAATTGATGTATTTATAGTTGTTACATCGGGAGGAACTGATGTATCTATAATTGTTACATCTCTCTATGCTCTATTTTTCTTATATTTCCAAACTCCACTCCATGGTATCTGTCACGTCAGTTTGGGCACCTCGGCTAGGTTGACCGAGTGCGAAGTGGCGCATCCCGGTAAGGCCGTTAGTGCCGTTAGGGCGAGTTGGTGACAGAGCCCACTAGGGGTAAACTTCGTAGGTAGGGCTTGGAGGCCTTAGTTCTTTGAGTTGAGTCTTCAAGCTCCAGGCTATGGTGGATAGTCTAGTTGAGTGTAACCCGGATTCTCTTCGCGTTTAGAGTGGGTTTGGCTTGACCATTTGTGAGTAATCAGTGTTGTAGTGTTGGAGATGGTAATTTCTCTATACAGATTACTCAAAGAACTGAGTGCAGGTCGAGGCGGAGTTCAGTAAGAGCTCGCTGATCTGAAATCTGAAATCGTCCGCTGGTATCTTCGGGCGTTGTCGTTCGTGGTTGATCTTTGGAGTTGTGATCGAGGAGTGTGGGCGCATGCTACGTTGCTGGTCGCAGATCGATTTGCTGTTGTTGGGGTTGAGTGGAGATTTCTGTCATGCGGAAGCGCTGCAGAAATTTTGCGGAATGTTCTTGAAGTGTGTTGTTGGAGCCGGATTGCGCGTTTGGGCGTGGCAGTTGAAATACTTGTCAATGCCGGGCCGGAGTGGGCTCTTTGAAAGCGCATTGGAGAGACGAATCTAGTGCACTAAGTTTCATGGAGTTTGGCCAAGGATTGAAGAAGTTATGGCATGTCGAAGTTCGCTGCCGTGACACCCGCAAGTGCAAAAAGGCTAGTTACGTCAGATTTTGGTGTAATTTGGTGTTGGAACTCGAGTTTAGGAGTTTTGTTGTGTGTGTGTGCATTCACGAAGTGTCTCTTGTGCATTCGCGAATCTGTTGTGGTGGTGTTCGGGTTGGATTTGGATGTTCTTGCTGTTTTACGTCATATTTTGGTCACCCGTGTGCACCCGCAAGCTGTTTTCGCTGTTTTGGAGGCTGTTTTGGTGCAATCTTCTGCAATTCGAGGTGGAGCCGAGCCTCTTCTGGTGTGTTGTACCTGTTCTACTCTACTTCAAGCGGAGCGGAGCGGAGAGTGAGCGGGAGTGTCGAGGTGTGGAGTGCGTGTTAGGAGGCATTTCGAGGCTTCGAGGCTTCGAGGAGCAGAGGTGCGTGAGTGCGGAGGCGTGAGAGCGGAGTGCGAGAGTGCGAGAGTGCGGAGGCGGAGCGGAGCTGAGCCTGAGCCCGAGCCCGAGCCCGCGCCCGCCGCAAGCCAGCTTGCTGGCGTACGTGAGAGAGGTATCAAGTTCCAGTTGTGTGGGAAGGGTAAAACCAGCTGGTCACCCATCCCAACACTATTTCTGGACCTGGACTCCTAACTCTGTAGTCTTAGCTTTGGCTTTACCACTAGACCAATAGCTCTTGGTGTCCTACAGGGATGCGTGCAAGTACTTATGGACTTGTATAAGGTAGTAGGAGACCTTCTCGCACGTCCCTAGAGGAGTGGTAAGGCGACTCCACAGTATTAAGGGGAAGCTATAGTTGTGGTAGTGTTTGCCTACACCGTAGAGACGCGTATGGAGGCAGTTGGTGGCAGTTGTCTTGGATGAGCTAGTAGAGCTACCACGTGGATGTTTTTGCAGCTACTAGAGGTGTGGACATCTAGTTAGTGACCTCCAGTGTCAGTTACGACAGTTGGTGACCATATATTGTGCATGTGATCACCGACGAGGAGACGTCAGTCCGAGTGGGGCTAGGTTTCTCTTTATGTGAATGTTTGAGTGTGGAGGGTTATCGTTTGGACTTCTTGTGGTTGGAACCCCTCCATATTCTGCTTCCTGTTTGTGCGCCGCGTTTGCTTGTGTTGGCGCTTGATTTCTGGAGTGAGTTCACTCGAGTGTGCTGTCGGTAGTGAGGGTGGAGTTGCGGATCAGTCAGACTACCTTTGTCTCTCTCACGGTGCGGTTGGAGTGATGACCAACAGACCGTGAGAGGCTGCCTGTGGTGATGGTAGGTACATGTTGCCCTTACTTTGACCGTCCTAGTAGGGGATAGGTGAGCTCAGTAGGAGCGGGGTGGCAAGTGGTGGTTACGGTGGTGACGGGGATTGCGACTTCCGGTTGGGGAGTGTGTTAGCAAGATTCTCTCATCACGGAGTTCTCGGGAGGTTCTGGTGAGGACTTCTCCGACAGTGGGTATACACGGAGTGGGATGAGGTACCGACTACCTACACCATTGCCGTCGGTTGTTCCAGAGGACGAGTCAGACGCAGACATCGCGTTTTCTGGTGGTGAGTCTAGTGTCACCACACCGTTGTTGTGGGACATGGACGAGATCTACGGGGCCACGAAGGGGCCTCGACGTTACTCGGGTACAGTTGGTACCATTGAGCTGGATGACTTCATCCAGGAGTTTGACAGTTGGTGCGATCTGCAGCAGATGCAGAACCTACAGCTGTTTACACCCTTCATGGCATGGAAGGGTTTGTTCCAGCACTTGGAGGGACCGCCGATGGACGATTATCATGAGTTCAGGCGAGATTAAGTGTTGAGATCGAGTTGTGGAGACAACATTGGTCTCCCAACTACGTTTCTATCACTACTGGCGCAGTTTCGGGAGGAGTAGCACCTGCGAGTTCGGGTGCCAGTAGCAGTGGTACAGTCGCAGGTGGCGGAGTACCTATTACCAGCGGTGCGTCCACAGGTAGTGGAGCAGGTGGTAGTGTGAGTGGGATACCACCAGGGTTTAACCCTGTGGTTCAGTTCTTCCAATGTTTGAGGAAGAACTATCAGGGTGTGCGGACAGACAAGTTGAGGAGTCTGCAGGAGTTCCAGCGGAAGACTGGAGAGAGCCTACGCGAGGCGTTTACTCGCATGAGGCGGTTGATCAGTGTTACCCAAGGGGTGACGGAAGCACAGGCAGTCCAGTTCTGGTATGAGATACTAGACCGGGAGCTGCGTAGGAGAGTTAGAGATGCTACTCTTCTTAGAGATACCGCTCCGACGTTGATGGTTGTCTTTAGTCTGGCTGAGCGGATTGAGCTCAACATGGTGGAGGAGAGGGTGGTGGTTGTTGGGTTCAGCAAGGAGACACCATATGGAGCGACCACCTCTTCTCGAGGATCACAAGCTACGCAACAGCGTGGTGGTGGTGGTGGTAAGGATCGTGCGGAGCAGTCACGATCTCAAGGAGGTGTTGGAGGATCTGGTGGGCAGAAGCCCATGCCGTCCTTCCCCAGTCAGCAGCAAGCGGGTCCTTGCTGGACGTGTGATGGTCCTCATCAGCAGAGGGACTGTCCACAGAGGAGAGGTTATGAGACGTCAGGGACATCAGGGACGTCTCAAGCAGTACCTAGGCAATGTGAGCATTGCGGACGACCTGGTCACAGTAGTGACCGTTGTTTTGATCTCCATCCCGAGTTGCGGCAAGGGAAGGCTGATCGTGGACGAGGCGGAGGAGCTCAAGGAGGCCGTGGTGGTCGAGCTGGAGGTAGAGGTCCAGCACCTAAGAGAGGACCGATCGGTCCACCGCCTGCTACGAAGTCAGAAGCAGGTATGGCTGCTCGGATTGAGCAGTTGGAGCAGAGGATAGCTAGTATGGCTATGGCTCAGCGGAGATCAGGTGGAACAGAGGCTTCCACGTCTTATGGAGGAGAAGGAGGTGACTTCGACTTCATGGCTGGTGTGGCGCAGATTGAGGCATCTGCGGCAGGACTAGAGGTGCAGTACGTGTCTCTGAGCCACGAGGTGCGTCAGTGGAGTTGGATCCACAACGCGGGGAGGCTGGTAGACAAGCCAGGCTTCTCCAGTCGTTCATGTTATCGGAGGCGTTGAGGACCACATCTATGGTTCCTAAACGACCTACCGATGGTGCAGTAGAGTTGGAGGTATCGACATCCAGGAGTGAGTGTGATGTGAGTCCACCTTCTACGTCTGTGGATGCGACGTCGAACCCTATGTTGGGGGCGGCTACAGCAGTTTTGCGAGCCCCAATATTCTCAGCCACGGATATGAGGGCATTGGGAGTCAACTTGGCTCCAGTGTTCCAGTTGGCGGCCACGCTCAGTGAGAGCGAGGATGTAGTTACCTCTAGTGCTGAAGTAGTTCAGCGAGAGGCGGTAGACGTGTCCATGGAGTCGAGGATCAGGACAGCTACCAGTGGTACTTGGCAAGCGGCGGCTGCTAGGTTAGATGAGTTACCAGCTAGGCCGGCGATTGACCATGCTAGTTTGGCACCAGGTGTGGTGTTGTTGGACAACAGAAGTGGTATCTTCTGTTTGGTGGCACCTTCAGGGAAAGTGTATCGACCCCAGAAGGTCTTGTTAGACTCTGGAGCCCAACCGTTGATGTTGGGAAAGGCGGCGTGTATTGGTTTGGGTCTGAAGAAGTCCGAGATAGAGAGATGTCCATTCCAGTTGCAGACATCTCTAGGGGGATCAGGAGGTACGGCTCTACACATGACACGTGAGATGTTGACGGTGAGAGTTCGGTCAGATCACCCCACGGATGGCTCTATGGTGAGGGCCAAGGCCATCGTTACAGCCGCAGAGTCTTATGATGTATTGGTGGGAGATGCTGTGTTGTACCTTATGGGGTTCGTGATCGACTATTGGGCGGAGACAGCATCTTACAGACCAGGTTGGCAGTCCGGTGAGGGACGAGTGAGCCGCTTACCAGTGCGGTTCAGTGCTAGAGTTGGGACGACGGAGCCTACACCAAGGACGATGACATCCGTTGCAGGGTTCAGTTCGGTCATCACTTGGCCGGGCGAGTTGTTGGAGGGCAATGCCCATGCGGAGGATACTCCGGTCTTTGAGGAGGTGGAGGACATACCTAGCATGTCTACGTTAGTACCATCTGCCTTGGACGTTCCACTCTGGAGTTCGAGTGGAGAGTTGCAGCAGTATGCTGATCAGTTGGTGCAGCAGGCTTGGAGTGAATCCTTCGTACCACCAGTAGAGGAACAAAGGGTTGTTCCTGCTACTGGCCCTGTGATCTTATCACCGTTGGATACGACTCCCATTGTGTGGCAGTATCCAGAGGAGGGTGTATGTATGCTGGAGCTGTTTGGAGGTATTAGCACAGGTTTGGCTGCGGTACTGCAGGCAGGCATACAAGTACATCGATACTTGTATGTGGAGAGAGATGAGATTGCGAGACGCATCTCATTGCAACATGTGGCACATTTGGTGCAGAGATATCCTGAGTTGTTGCCCATATCAGCTGTTAGAGGATACCAGCAAGCATTACCGTCGGATATTTCACTGCTGGGGGCGCAGGATCTTACGTTTGTTGGCATCATTCACTTGGTGATAGCCGGATGGCCATGTCAAGATCATACGCGTGCTGGGAGAGGTCAGGGTTTACATGACCCGCGATCTAGGATGTTCTGAGAGATGTTACGGATCTTACGACATCTCCAGATGCACCAGGTGGATTCTCCAACGTACATCTTGGAGAACGTTCCTTTGTTGGGTGATGCTCGTACACAGATGATGGCGAGTGTGCACCAAGTGCGGTCTTGGATTGGACCAGCAGTGTTGTTGGATGCAGCGAGAGTAAGATCTTGTGCACATCGTCCACGGTTGTGGTGGACGAACTTGTTACCGAGAGAGGTGCTTAAGCGAGCACACGATGGAGTGAGACGACCAGGACATCTCACAGTTGATAGCATCTTGGATGCAGGACGACGATCTCAAGTAGTGAGAGTCGTCGATAGGTCACCCATGGCAGTGGTGAACCTAGTGGGACGGCCCATGGTAGCGTTACCTACTTTGGTAAGCTTTCCAGCGTCACATGCTTACAGAGATGGAGGACATGGGCTTGTGTGGGATGCTCAATTACGGCAGTTGGTGGAGCCCAATGCCGATGAAAGAGAGCGAGCGATGGGTTTCGCTACGGATACGACGGCAATAGCTTCGGTGTCGAAGGCTTCACGTCGTCAAGTATTGGGTCAAGCAATGGATTTGAATTGCTTGACATGGATTGTTAGCCTTGGATTGGTTGAGCAGCGTCGGATGCGATCGACTGGTGTTACTGCTCGAGCACTCTTGAGCTCTTTGCCTACCGGGTCGGTGGAGGCAAAGGCTGGAGGCGAGGCACGTGGAGTTCGTCATCCTTGGACATCATGGGATGTCATAGGAGAGAGTGTGGAGCTTGCAGCTAGAACTACAGAAGTTTTACGCACAGTAGCGGTGGAGGTTGTTGGTGGTGAGCAGAAGGAAACTGCTCCAGAGGCTGCAAGATAGCAGTCAACGACTTCGTCTTCTACCTCTAGCATGGTGACAGAGGATACTTGGGAGCCAGAGATTGGACCCAAGCTTATAGGAGAGGAGAGACGAAGAGTCCAAAGATTCCTGAAGAGCTACAGGAATTGTTTTGCCTTCAGTATGAAGGATTTGGGTACCTTGAAAGGACCTGGTATACGGATCGACTTGGCTAATGACACGCCAATCTTTCGACGTCCTTACAGGTACAGTGACATGGAGAGAGTCTTGATCCAGAGTCGGACTCAAGACTTGTTGGAGGCTGGGTTGGTGGAGATGTCGCATGGAGAGTATGCATCTGCCACAGTTATGCCAGCCAAGAAGGATATGTATGGCAACTACACGGATAGGCGGATGTGCTGTAATTTTAAATTTATCTATACGTGATGATAGTACCATACGATGCAACAAGCATGGACAAACTTTGAACCATGAACGGACAAAGGAGAACCTTAAACATCAACGGACAAAGAAGTGACAAAAAGTCACGAGAGGGTCTTTTGTCAAGTCAAACACATTGACCATCCTAAGCTCTTCTAGGTGATTAATATTAATCGCAACTAGTTTTAGAGGATGATTAGACATGAAGAGGCTCGAGGTGGAGTCACCGAGTCGAGCGTTTCACATCATTCTTCTCTTGTCTTCTTTCTCCCCCTTGCTCCACCTAAGGCCCCACCTTCTTCCTCCCTTCCTCTCTCACTCCTCATTATTATCCTCCTTCTCAATATTTCTCCTCCTCCTCTTATCTTCATCTTTCTTCTTGTTTTCTCTTTAATTTGTCTTATGTCTAGTTTTGAGAGCCGCACTCACTATCCTTGTTTAGACTAGGTGATATGATCACTCAAGCTAGTGGTCCATTCAGAGGTTGCATTGTCGAGAACACTTGACTTAGTCTCTTTTATCTCTAGCTCAGTGGATTGCACACACAGTCTTCATTTGGACAAGATTGACTAGACCATCTTGTCATATGATCTACATGACATCTTCTAGTGAAATAACCTCCGATGACTCTTATGTCTACTTTATAAATTCACAAATAGAAGACCAATAGCTATTGTTACATCTACATGTTACATAAACTATGATATAAATTTGAGTATAAATTAGCAAGTTCAGAATAACTGAAATAAAAATATTTTGTAAAATTAGATTTTAGTTTTTAACTAATATTTCATATAAATCCTTTGGAAAATAAAATTATCAAAATAATCACAATCGAGATCAAAATATCACCAAAAATCCTTTTGTAATTTTAGCTTTGAATCCTAACTGAATTTGTGAACTAGTTAATACCTATCAATTCATTATCGATATAAATATTTTCCAAACATGAATATTTTAGTAATATTTTGCAGGATTCTTCAAATAAAATCCAGTTCCATATAATTTTAAATTTTGTAATTCATTCAACCCCGGCTACTTTTACTAAATGATAGAAGATTATATCAATCTATATGGAGATTTAGCACGTGAAATTATAGTTGTAATGTGAAACATATATGTGAAGTAATATCCATGAATTAAGATTTAGCTCTATATGGAGTGAATTTCTTCTACTTGTGATATATGATTTCTTTTAATCCTGTTTATTCTTCTAGTATTTTCTGAAAATCCGTTATCACCATTTTGACAACAAAGTTAATGAACCATTTAAGAGAAATAAAAATTTTCTAATGAGAATACTTTCTTAGTTGCTTCTTCACATTTGATCGGTGTATATCACTTGAGAAAAACGAACTACTTTTCATGTATCCTATGTCGTAGCCTAGTTGTGAACTAAAATAGTTTTGAAATAAACTTATAATTTTATAATTTCACAAAATTTAGTTATCCGCTTGTAATGTCAATTTACCTTAAACTTTGTATAACAGTCAATTTATTCAGCAGTACTTAGAAATACATTTATTTTCCATTTATCGAAGCACTCTCCAAGTCTGATAAGTTAATGGTAAAAAGCTAGAAGCATACTAAAGATGTTATAATGTATACTTGTCTCATTGTGTTATTACACAGTGTATTCTCGAATTAATAACATTATTGGTCCCATGTACAAACATAATTGTCTTTATAACAAGTTTTCCTTCTTGAATGTCTATATAGTACGAGAAAAAGTTTGTTGTCCTTATACCTAGAAGAGAGAGCTGAAACTATTAAGTTCATAACATCTTCAGAGAACTCTAGATATTTTGTTGTACAACTTAAAGGTCTTATTACTAAAAAGAAACTATCAGTATTATCAAAATTAAAGTTTAGAGTAAACCTAATCCTTCTACGCTTACTTTCTGCCAAACTAGACTGAACGGCTCTTGACTAGAAAAATTTAATATCGAGCAGAGATTGCAATCTATTTGCAACACACGAATAGTTATTGCTATTCTAAATAAATTAAATTTAGTGCTATTTTATTTATTGGACAGTACTTAAGCACGAGTATGATTATAAGTGCTCCGGGTGACCCAGAAGACCTTATTTTTATCAATACAGAAATTTAATCGTTATGCAGAAAAAAGTTGTAATAATTACGTCTTCATCCAACTTGAAATCTGTGAAATAAGAAAGGGGTATGAAAATATATGAAGGTCAAATCAAGATCCTCCAGATCTAGAGACTTTCATACGTGTTCAGGGTGCTGTGTTTCAAGAAGCCAAGAAACACATGGAGAAGGCACAACAACGGTATGCTAAGTATGCAAACCGTGGTAGGCAAGACGTACAGTTCGAAGAAGGACAGAGAGTCTGGTTGAGAACCAAGAACTTCAGAATCCCAGCAGGGGTGGATTTAGCCAAGAAGCTTCTTCCAAAGTGGGCAGGACCGTTCTTGATCGAGAAGAAGTTAGGTCCTGTGACCTATAAGTTACGTTTTCCAGCTAGTATGAAGCATTATCATCCCATCATTCATGTTTCTAACTTGAAAATGTTTCGTGAAGAACTAGAGTCATTGCCAAGAAGATACCAAAAATGACAACCAGTGTTAGAAGCATTGCCAAGAGATGATGATCTTGAGTTGATTGAGATAGTAGATCATCGAGCATCACCGAATCCAGATGGAGCTAGAGAACCCGTTACTCAATACCTATGTCGTTGGACAGGTAGAGTTTCGGAATTGGTAAGTAAAGCTTGGGAGTACCTAGATGATCTAGCATTGTACAAGTTTCAAGAACCACTGCGTAGATATTTTGTGAGACGACAGTCCGCAGTGATCTCTTCCAGCTAAGCGGTGGATTGAATCGAGTCAGAAGAGTCATGCAAAGGGCCCTTCAAGGACACTGGAACCGAGTAGATCTGGCCAATCTGCTCGTCTAAAGGTGGAGTTGTGGTCTGCTGACTTCTTATGACTGTCGGATGTCAATCAGGTTTAGGCTGACGCTACTATGTGTGTATTATAGTAAAGAGGTGGATAAAAAGAAATTGACGAGTTCACCACCTGGAAGCTAGGGTTCAGTCTCACCCGAAAGCTTCAACGAGAATAGTTCTGAGAAAGAGCTTAACCTTACCCTGGATGGGGTAGTGTTTCTCTGGATTTGAGAAAGTGTTATTCCTAATGTGGTATTGCAGATACCGCAGTCTAGTGGAAGAACTGCGTTTTGTTAGTTGGGACGATTGTAACACCTTTTGCTTTCCAACCAGATGTCATTCGAGCAGTGATTACCAAAAAAGTGACAGCTACAAGGTCACAAGGCAGACTCAAGGAGACCAGATAAAGAGGGTCGCGAACCCTAAATGAACCATTATCTACTTTCAGTTTTTAGAGAAGAGCACTCTTGGTGGTGAGGAGAGGAGACTGTATTTTCAGGATAGAGAGATTGTATCTTGGAGTTCAGAAATCAGAGAGCTAGAACTGAATGCAAATCAGATTTCTTGGAGAGTAGACTTGGAGAGCAGACCTGGAGAGCAGACTTATGATCAACAAGAATGATAGGGTGTTGATTAGATCGCTGACTTGGGGTCTGATCTGTTGAGTAACAGAAATCAGGGCGTTCAGAGTGAAAGTAGGTTCTCTGGTGAAGTCTTAGTTCTGGAGTTAATTTCTCACAGTAGAGTTGCTGAGTAGTGAAGAATTGCCGGTCCAAGAGCGCTGCGTGACCTTGTCAGCAAGTAAACGCCATGTAATGTATATGAGCCCGTGATTTTCTCCATTCTGATAAGTAGGCTTGGGTTGTGTGTCAAAACTGAGTTGGACGCATCTGGTGTTGTGTTGACTTTATTTCGGTGTAATTACTTTGCCTTCCTACTTCCTAGCATTTACTAGGTCTCCTAGTCTTGGCGGTTGCTCCTTGTGGGTCCTGGCGTTCCGACTTGATCACCAATAGCGAAAGCGCTGCCCAAATTTTATGCAACCCAGGTCTAGAATAGTTCCACCTGTGTTTAGTAACCTAAGATTGACCAGAGACCTACAAAAGACTAGTTGGTTATTCGAAACCCGTTCAACAAATATTAAATCCTCTGTGCTCATTAGCTGATAGTTAAACGAACTGGATCTGGAGACACAAAGAAAGTATACAGGTCTCCAGGGAGGTTCACGTTCGGCAGTTCATTGGTTAGAGATTAAAGAATCTGTTTTTAGTTCTGCGGTCAAACGTTACATCTGGAGTCTACAGTAGACCACCGCATATAACTACAGTACAATATAGTACTCCCAACTTGGAATGTAACGTTCGACCGCAGAACTTGAAACAGATTCTTTAATCTTTAACCAATGAACTGCCGAACGTGAACCTCTCTCGAGACCTGTATACTTTATTTGTGTCTCCAGATCCAGTTCTTTAAACTATCCGCTAATAAGCACAGAGGATTCACTAACTGTTGAACGGGTTTCGAATAACCAACTAGTCTTTTGTAGGTCTCTGGTCAATCTTAGGTTACTAAATACAGGTGGAACTATTCTAGACCTGGGTTGCATAAAATTTGGACAGCGCTTCCGCTATTGGTGATCAAGTCGGAACGCCAGGACCCACAAGGAGCAACCGCCAAGACTGAGAGACCTAGTAGATGCTAGGAAGTAAGAAGGCAAAGCAATTACACCAAAATAAAGTCAACACAACACCAGATGCGTCCAACTCAGTTTTGACACACAACCCAAGCCTACTTATCAGAATGGAGGAATTCACGGGCTCATATACGTTACATGGCATTTACTTGCTGACAAGGTCACGCAGCGCTCTTGGACCGGCAATTCTTCACTACTCAGCAACTCCAGAACTAAGACTTCACCAGAGAACCTAATTTCACTCTGAACGCCTTGATTTCTGTTACTCAACAGATCAGACCCCAAGTCAGCGACCTAATCAACACCCCAAGTCTGCTCTCCCGATCTGCTCTCCAAGTCTACTCTCCAAGGAATCAGATTTGCATGCTTTCTGTTTTCTGAACTTCAAGATACAATCTCTCTATTCTGAAAATACAGTCTTCTCTCCTCATCACCAAGAGTGCTCTTCTCCCAAAAATTGAAACTGAGAATGGCCCCTTTAGGGCTCGCGACACTCTTTTGTCTAGTCTCCTAGAGCCTGCTTTATGACCATGCAGCTGCCACTTTTTGGTTAATCACTGCCCGAATGCCATCTGGTTTGGGGAAGAAGCAAAAGGTGTTACAATCGCCCCAACCAGCAAAACGCAGTTCTTCCACTGAACTGCGGTATCTACAATACCACATTAGGAACAACACTTCCTCAAATCCAGAGGAACAGTACCCCATCCAGGGTAAGATTAAACTCTTTCTCAGGACTATGCTCCATTACCGAGCATCCGTTGAAGCTTTCGGGTGAGACAGAACCCTAGCTTCCAGGTGGTGAACTCGTCAGTTTCTTTTTATCCACCTCCTTACTATGATACACCATAGTAGCGTCAGCCTAAACCTGATTGACATCCGACAGCCATAAGCAGTCAGCAGACCACAACTCCACCTTTAGACGAGCAGATTGGCCAGATCTACTCGGTTCCAGTGTCCTTGAAGGGCCCTTTGGCATGACTCTTCTGACTCGATTCAATCCACCACTTAGCTGGCAGAGACCACTGCGGACTGTCGTCTCACAAAGTATTTTCGCAGTGGTTCCTGGAACTTGTACAATGCTAGATCATCTAGGTACTCCCAAGCTTCACTTACCAATCCCGGGACTCTATCTGTCCAACGACATAGATATTGAGTGACGGGTTCTCCAGCTCCATCTGGATTCGGTGATGCTCGATGATCTACTATCTCAATCAACTCAAGATCATCAGCTCTTGGTAATGCTTCTAACACTGGATGTCATTTCTGATATCTTCTTGGCAACGATTCTAGTTCTTCACGAAACATTTTCAAGTTAGAAACATGAATGATGGGGTGATAATGCTTCATACTAGCTGGAAAACGTAACTTATAAGTCAAAGGACCTAACTTCTTTTCAATCAGGAATGGTCCTGCCCACTTTGGAAGAAGCTTCTTGGCTAAATCCACCCCTGCTGGGATTCTGAAGTTCTTGGTTCTCAACCAGACTCTCTGTCCTTCTTCGAACTGTACGTCTTGTCTACCATGGTTTGCATACTTGGCATACCGTTGTTGTGCCTTCTCCATGTGTTTCTTTGCCTCTTGAAACACAGTACCCTGAACACGTATGAAAGTCTCGAGATCTGGAAGATCTTGATTTGACCTTCCTGCATTTTCATGCCCCTTGGTAGCCAGAGCTATAGGAGTCTAAGGTGCATGAGAGCCCCGATAAACCACTTCAAATGGTTTAAATCCTGTACTTGAATGCTTAGTGTTGTTATATGTAAACTCCACCAAGTCCAAGTGCTCGCTCCAATCACTTTGATCTCGCATGATATAGTTTCTCAACCCTTGCTCTACTATTTGTATCGTCCTTTTCGTCTGACCATCAGTTTCAGGATGATAGGAGGAATTGAACTTGAGGGTAGTTCCGAGTCTTCGAAACAAACCCTTCCAAAACTCAACAACAAACCTCCTATCCAAGTCTGAAACAATGTCTTTAGGCATCCCGTGATACTTAAAACCATATCGAATGAATAGTTCAGCGGCACCTTTTGACGTTACTGCTTCCCTACAAGGGATGAGGTGAGCTTCGATCGATGACAACTAGCAAAGTGTCAAAACCTCTTGACTCAGATAAACCGGTGCATAAGTCCATACTTATGCTCTCCCAAGGCCCATCAGGTATTGGTAATGGTCTCAGCAATCCTGCAGGTCTCCTCCGCTCAGTTCGTTGTTGCTGACATGTCAAGCAAGTCTGCACGTACTTGATTACATCCTCCAACATGGTTGGTCAATAAAACTGCTCTTTAAGTCGTTGTAACGTTCTATTCTGTCCTCCATGTCCAGCTAGTTCACAATCATGACATTCTTGCATGACTAGTGTCCTTAGAGCTCCAGCTGGAACATAGACCTTGGTTTGCTTATAAAACCAAAGGCCGTTGCGAAATGAGAGATTACGTACCAATGGATCTCTATCTTGTTGGCTGGTCCAACGTTGAGCCTGAGGATCATCTAGCAATGCTTGTCTGATTCGATCCAAAAGCTCTTCACTTGTGTCTTGGGTTGTTAACGCCTGGACACGTCGACTTAACACATCCGCTGGAATATTTTCCTTCTCCTTTTGATATCGTCATTCGATATCAAAACGAGCAAGTTCCACTTGCCATCTCTGCTGTTTGCGGGACAAACGGGGTTTACTCTGAAAGTATGTATTACCCTCGCAGTCCGTCACAACAGTAACCTTGCTTGGTAACAAATAATGCTCCCAACGCTTCAGACAATGAACAACAGCGAACATCTCCTGTTCATGAGCAGGCCATTTTGCCTCTGTTTCTGAAAACTTGTGACTTTCGTAAGCCACTGGATGCTTTCCTTGCATCAGCACTCCTCCAATGGCCCATTGGGAAGCATCTGTGTGAACCTCGAAAGGTTCTCCCATCTTGGGAAGAGCTAGCACGGGCATCTCTGTCAGTGCTTGTTTCAACCCGAAACGCTCTTTCAGCTGCTAGATTCCAAACAACTTTGGAAGTCTTGCGTAATAATCCAAACAAAGGTGCAGCTTTATGCGCAAACTGATAAACAAAGGGCCGAAAATATGTAGCTAACCCAAGAAAAGATCTGAGTTCTTGAACACTCTCAGGTCTCTTCCATTCAACAATGGCTCGAATCTTGGCCCTGTTAGGATGAATATCCTGCGCATCGATCAAACATCCTAGAAACACCACACTCTCTTGTCCAAAAGAACACTTGCTCTTCTTGAGATACAATTGATGTTCTTCTAGGCGCTTAAACACTGTTTCAACATCTACTAGATGCTGATCCCAAGTGGATGAGAAGATGATGATATCGTCTAGGTACACGATAACACTCTCATCCAAGAGATCTCTGAAGATCTCGTTCATTAGCCTGCAGAAAGTACCAGGTGCATTGGACAATCCAAACGGCAACACTGTATACTCAAACAAGCCATACCTCGTCCTTACAGCTGTCTTTTCTTCATCACCTTCTTTGATCCGGATCTGATGATATCCAGAACGGAGATCCAATTTGGTGAAGTACTTTCCTGTGGCCAACCGATCTGTGGTTTCATCCATGAGAGGAAGAGGATACTTGTTCTTGACAGTAACCTTATTAAGTGCACGGTAGTCTGCACACATAGGGATACCACCATCTTTCTTGGCCACGAACAACACCGGTGCAGCATAAGGTGATATGCTGGGTCGTAAGATACCTTGAGCTACCAACTCTTTCAACTGAGTCTTCAGCTCTGTTAGCTCATCAAACGACATGCGTCTTGATGGCACTGCAATAGGTGTAGCCCCAGGAACCAGATCAATGGCATGATCCAAGGTTCTCCTCGGAGGAAGTCCTGTTGGTAACTGGTCCGGCATTATGTGAGAATACCTCTCAATCAATGCTTGCATATCAGGATGTATGGGAAGAGCAGCAACACGTTCTTCCTCATCCGTCTCCACCTTGGGTTTAGACATCACTGCAACCCAAGCTTCGTCAACCAACTTGATCTGCTTTCCAAACTGTCTGGCCGTGCAGATCTGAAATGCCACCTTGGCTCGTTGGAACTTACGAGCAGCATGGTTTGGCTCCTTGGGTCTCCCTTTGATGATCAAAGGATGTGGTTGACCCAAGCCCCATCGATCCATGACTATGACGTTCCCTTCTTGAACATCTAGCTTGGCTTTGGTCTCTTGTAACCAAGACCAGGACAAGATACCTTCCATCGTGTCGCCTAAGCTCATAACTAAAAACTCATGTCTCCTAGTTACCCCTCCAACAGTAATAGGAACACTCATGAGCTTTTCTGTAACGGTTGTGCTACCTTGCACAAACCTTACCAACAATGGGCTCATGATCTTGGTTCTAGTCACCCCTAAAGTTCTGACAAGTTTTTCATCCAAGACATTCACATCTGCTCCAGTATCTATAAGCAAACAACACCGGTGGTTTCCTATTTTTACTTCAATCCACGGTAGAAAATCTCCATGTTCTACCAAATGCTCACTAGCACATACCTCTGCTTCAGTAGTCGCCTCAACTGGGTCTTCAACACTGGTTGTCTCTTCAGTTGTCAACCCACGAACGTTGCTCGCTGTTGAACGTTGAGGACACTCACGAGCAATATGACCGTCTCGTCTGCATCGAAAACAGATGATCGTCCTTGAAGGTGTAGCACTGCTAGCTCCACTGTTCCTAGCACTTGAAGTCGAAGCTTGGTTGGATCCTGCATTGGATGCATAAGATCCAGTAGGTCGGATCTGAGTAGGACCACGAGTAACTCCTTGCTGTTGAGACCCACGAGGAAACCTCCTTCTCGCTGCACCAAATCTTCCACCACCACATCCTCTACCACCTCTACTCTGAGAGGACGCTATCTGTCCTTGAGGATTGCATCAAAATCCTCTACTAGGCTCGTCACCACTTGTTCCACGTTGAAACTTGGAGGGCTGCACGGTGTAGTTACGTTCCCTAGTGTTCTCTGTTGCTTCCAAAAATGCAAACAAGTCTTGCATGTCCTCGGACTTATGAAACATAACCCAGCTATCAAACACACTAGCATAGAAACCTTGCAGACCTTTCTTCAAGTGAAACAGCAAGTCGGTGCGATCCACCATGTGCAAACGAGTAACCAACTCAGAAAATCGCTGGAGATACTGTCTGATACTCCCTGTCTGTCTCAGATGAATAAGTTCTAGTCGAAACTGTGTAGCTTCATCCACTGGTACCAAATGTCGTCGGAGTTCATCCTTCAGCTAAGGCCAAGTGGACATAGGAGTTGTACCGTTCAAACTCCTCATCCGTTGTTGACCTCCATACCATTCCTTAGCCTCTCCTTCAGTCTACTAACAGCATAAGTGAACCAACTGCGCTCATCAAAATTCTCCAGGTAATTCTCCATTTCAGTAATCCATAACTCAAACCTGGAAAAGCTTTTCTCACTGTTGAAGGCGGATGGTGTCGCTGGTTCAGCCCACTTCACTTTCCGCTTGTGCCCTTCTTTGGCTGAGCTGCCTTCCGCAACATTCTCTTGCACCTTCTGTGATCCATCTTCATTCTTATCTGCTTGAGCAATATCAACTGCTTCTTCGTCTGGTAGTGCTAAATCCTTGACTTGCTCGATTTGCAGTACAGGGACCTCCGCTTCCTTCTCTTGTGTCACTTTTGCTTGAGTTAAATTCGCCTTAAGCACCTTGTTCTCAGCTTCTACTTGCTCAAGTCGGCCTTCCAACTTTCTCAGCAATGCTTTCATCTCGTCCAACTCGGTCGACACAGCCTCCATTGTCGATGGTGTTTAGCAAAGACTCAACTTGAGCCTGCTCTGATACCAACTGTAACGTTCGACCGCAGAACTTGAAACAGATTCTTTAATCTCTAACCAATGAACTGCCGAACGTGAACCTCCCTAGAGACCTGTATACTTTATTTGTGTCTCCAGATCCAGTTCTTTAAACTATCCGCTAATAAGCACAGAGGATTCAATAACTGTTGAACGGGTTTCGAATAACCAACTAGTCTTTTGTAGGTCTCTGGTCAATCTTAGGTTACTAAATACAGATGGAACTATTCTAGACCTGGGTTGCATAAAATTTGGGCAGCGCTTCCGCTATTGGTGATCAAGTCGGAACGCCAGGACCCACAAGGAGCAACCGCCAAGACTGAGAGACCTAGTAGATGCTAGGAAGTAAGAAGGCAAAGCAATTACACCAAAATAAAGTCAACACAACACCAGATGCGCCCAACTCAGTTTTGGCACACAACCCAAGCCTACTTATCAGAATGGAGGAATTCACGGGCTCATATACATTACATGGCATTTACTTGCTGACAAGGGCACGCATCGTGACTGGCAATTCTTCACTACTCAGCAACTCCAGAACTAAGACTTCACCAGAGAACTTAATTTCACTCTGAACGCCTTGATTTCTGTTACTCAACAGATCAGACCCCAAGTCAGCGACCTAATCAACACCCCAAGTCTTCTCTCCAGATCTGCTCTCCAAGTCTACTCTCCAAGGAATCAGATTTGCATGTTTTCTGTTTTCTGAACTTCAAGATACAATCTCTCTATTCTGAAAATACAGTCTTCTCTCCTCATCACCAAGAGTGCTCTTCTCCCAAAAACTGAAACTGAGAATGGCCCCTTTTGGGCTCGCGACACTCTTTTATCTAGTCTCCTAGAGCATGCTTTATGATCATGCAGTTGCCACTTTTTGGTTAATCACTGCCCGAATGCCATCTGGTTTGGGGAAAAAGCAAAAGGTGTTACATGGAACGTCAGACACATACTACGCAAACGTAGTAACGTAGTAGACGTGAAATAGATACGTACCACGTAGGAAGAAGGTGGGAAACTGTGACGTCGGGTGCAGAGTGAAGTGTCGTAAGCATCCTCTGCGAAAGTCTATGAAGCTATCCTTGGAACGTAGCTCATCGGGCCCGAGGATACATAAGCACTGCACTGAGAAGCAAGTGTGATGAGCCGAGATTCTCTTGTACTGAACCTCGTCGCAAAGCTAGAGACTGAGCTGAACCCACGTTCAATAATATATAAAGTGTTTAGTGTGGCCAGTTTGTAGATGTCCAACTCGAGCAAGGTTTTGTCCGTTCAAAGAAAGCACGACACCAGAAGGATCTCCTGGTCGCTGCTCGAGCAAGGTCTACATATGAGGGAAGGTAAGGCTCTTGTTCTGCAATTAAATAGTCACTCAAACTGCAGCGCAGAATAATTTTAATCTCGCTCGTTTGTGATTGACCTGTCTGATCTCATGACTGCAGTCCTCTCTTGTCAATCATCTATAGCTAGTAGGTCTTTGAAGTCCTTGTAGCCGAGAACCGCGGAGGCTGGTCAAAGTGACGCGTTTGGAGCACTTCTGCCTTCAGTTCGCTGACAAGCACCAGCCCGAAGGCACTCCAACTTTGATCTGACACTGTCGAATGTGCGTGGCCAATCTTGATCTTATCTTCACCAGGATTCGTCGTCAAGACGAGAGAGAAGACAAGAAGCGAAAGGTCTCTATCTCATTTCAGCAAAACGCCAGGAAAGATGAGTAGACAATAAGATTAGTGCAAGCAAAGAAGCGGTTGCAAAAGATACTAAACCAGCAGAGGAAGCTTGAGGAATTTCATCTCATCTAATGAAAAGCTTTGTTTATCAACTCAGTATCCCGATGGAGCAGGAAAGCCTATGTTCAATCCAGCTTTTGCCACTCATTCATATTCTGTGCAAGCAGCTATACAAGTCTAGATTCTCGAGAACCGAACCCTCTCATTCTTCTCCATAGCCGGAGTTGGTCGGAGAAGGTGTCATGTTCACAGTATGCATCTGAGGCTCAGGAGGCGATTAAAGGAAGCGATTAATAGCCTCCTGAGCCTCAGATGCATACTCTGAACATGGCATGCAGTTCTCTGTCGCTTCTATATGCAAGAGATCGGTCGATAACAGCAGTTTTTCCAGCAGACTAGGCCACGTACGGCATCAGAGCATAACAACCGATGTCCTTCATCATGCACCAGAGGTAGGTTCCAATATCGGAACCCGAATTTGAAGAGACAACAAGCGTGTTGGCAGAGCTTCTCACGTCTCACGCAAAGCTGTTTGCGGCGTCCATCACAATTGCAAGGTTCCTTGGGCTTGAGTAATGTAGCGCCACAGGACAGGTAAGACCCTTAGCCATGAATCAATTCGATCGACGTTTTTGAGGTTCAAAACCCTCTCCAACTTGTATGGACTTGTTGTTTGATTTGGCTAACTGGCAGCGCTTGTGGTATGACATCAGTACACCAGTGACCTTTTTAGAAGATGTAGGGCTGTAATCTTGACTGGATATAACTGTTCATTATGACAAAGATGAATATGCAGTTGACCTATGAATCTCCGGACAGTTGGTTGTCTCCTAATCACCCGGTGTGAATTGTCGACGATGAATAAAGAGATAAGACAGTACGCAGAAGTGTTGCTTGAGCCATCCACAGAAACGTGGTTGATCAGATGACTCTCGGCCTTATAGACTAACAATGCATAACAAGAGAGTTAAGCGGCTTGAACATTCGTAAAATATACATAACTCTCTTAGTACTTCACATGATCCACCGTTCCATTTAAGTCACATTTCTCATCACCTTATCATTCGATTGGCTTCGGCTTCCTTCGTGTAATGATTACATTGTAGGACCGACGGAATCCACCTGATTGTGAAGTATGTTAGATGAGAAACATTTACTCTTCCTCCCGTTTTATACGTAATAACAACCTTGTCATCATTTAACAGATTCACACTGATCACTCATAAATCAAAAGAACTCAGTATGCTTGAATTCTCATGAGAGATTGTAACAACACTCGAATGTTCGAGACACTAGATGTTAGAGACAGTTCAACTGTTGTAAGCTATTGTTGTAGTTATATCGTAGTTGTCAAACAATGTGAAATTCCAAATAATCCTCTTGTACTTCCATAAGAAGTTGAATTACTATGTTACCTGTACTCAATGCCTATCAACCTCGGGGTTTCATTTACTTATTATATTCTTATACCACTTGAAAGTGCTAATGAGAATAAAATATTTTTATCTACATTATCCGGAGTATTTCTAGAAGATCTTGATATTTTATATCTAGAGTTATATCTGAAAGGATTTTAATAATTTAAAGGGCATTTCTAAAACAGACTTAATTTTTTAATTTAGGAAGGAATCGTTAAGTTCAATTAAAAATAAAAACCTTTATTAGTTAATAAAAGAAATATAATGTTCTATATAATACAGTTAATCTATAATTAATTATTTATAAAAGTAGATATATTTTCTCTTAAAGAAAATGAATCAAAAAACAAGTACTCGATTCTGCAAATTACTAAATTTTAAATTCCTGAGATATCATAAGAAAGCAAAGGTCTTCAGTTCAATATGTTAATTATTTCAGTATTTTCAGAGGTATATCTTGTCTGAAATAACATGATTTTGAGCATTTCTAGATCTGGTCAGAGTTCAGTTCGCATGATCGTGAAGTGTTTTATTACCAAGAAACTAATATGATTTCATATGTTCTCTTTATGATTCAAAGAACTCAGAATATTAAGGATTTAGAAGAATCTATCCAAAAGCTTCAGAAATATACGTATTTTCTAGATCGAACTAACCCGCCATTTTCCGGAACTTAGCTGTTTGGTGCGGAGACAAGAAGACAAGACTGTACAAGAAGTAGACGATGATGCCCCGAGTTTGGGTATAAAAGCGTGAAAGCGAATATTATTTTTTTCTTCCCATAGTATTTCAATCTGAAGAAAATATTCTTTTTTTCCAAGAAACCTAAATCTTCATCTTGACATCCTTTTATCAATACAGAATAGTTTGTTTCCAGATGAATCATAACTTCTAAAAACTGATGAATAGCTCTAAGTTGATTTAGTAGCCAGAGCTATAGGAGTCCAAGGTGCATGAGAGCCCCGATAAACCACTTCAAATGGTTTAAATCCTGTACTCGAATGCTTAGTGTTGTTATATGTAAACTCCACCATGTCCAAGTGCTCGCTCCAATCACTCTGATCTCGCATGATATAGTTTCTCAACCCTTGCGCCACTATCTGTATAGTCCTCTCTGTCTGACCATCAGTTTCAGGATGATAAGAGAAACTGAACTTGAGGGTAGTTCTGAGTCTTCGAAACAAACCCTTCCAAAACTCAACTACAAATCTCCTGTCTAAGTCTGAAACGATGTCTTTAGGCATCCCATGATACTTAAAAACATATCGTATGAACAGCTCAGCGGCATCTTTTGACGTCACTGCTACCCTACAAGGGATGAGGTGAACTTGTTTGCTGAAACGATCGATGACAACTAGCAAAGTGTCAAAACCTCTTGACTCAAGTAAACCGGTGCATAAGTCCATACTTATGCTCTCCCAAGGCCCATCAGGTATTGGCAAACGTCTCAGCAATCCTGCAGGTCTCCTCCGCTCAGTTCGTTGTTGCTGACATGTCAAGCAAGTCTGCACGTACTTGATTACATCCACCAACATGGACGGCCAATAGAACTGCTCTTTAACTCGTTGCAACGTTCTATTCTATCCTCCATGTCCAGCCAGTTCACAATCATGACATTCTTGCATGACTAGTGTCCTTAGAAATCCAGCTGGAACAGAGACCTTGGTTTGCTTATAAAACCAAAGGCCATTGCGAAATGAGAGATTACGTACCAATGGATCTCTCTCTTGTTGGTTGGTCCAACGTTGAGCCTGAGGATCTTCTGGCAATGCTTGTCTGATTCGATCCAAAAGCTCTTCACTTGTGTCCTGGGTTGTTAACGCCTGGACACGTCTGCTTAACACATCTGCTGGAATATTTTCCTTCCCCTTTTGATATCGTCATTCGATATCAAAACGTGCAAGCTCCACTTGCCATCTCTGCTGTTGCGTGACAACCGAGGTTTACTTTGAAAGTATGTATTACCCTCGCAGTCCGTCACAACAGTAACTTTGCTTGGTAACAAATAATGCTCCCAACGTTTCAGACAGTGGACAACTGCGAACATCTCCTGTTCATGAGCAGGTCATTTCGTCTCAGTTTCTGAAAACTTGTGACTTTCGTAAGCCACTGGATGCTTTCCTTGCATCAACACTCCTCCAATGGTCCATTGAGAAGCATCTGTGTGAACCTCGAAAGGTTCTCCCATCTTTGGAAGAGCTAGCACGGGCATTTTTGTCAGTGCTTGTTTCAACTCTTGAAATGCTCTATCAGCTGCTGGGTTCCAAATAACCTTGGAAGCCTTGCGCAATAAGCCAAACAAAGGTGCGGCTTTATGCGCAAATTGATAAACAAAGCGCCAAAAATATGTGGCTAACCCCAGAAAAGATCTGAGCTCATGAACACTCTCAAGTCTCTTCCATTCAACAATGGCTCGAATCTTAGTCCTGTTAGGGTGAATACCATGCGCATCGATCAAACATCCTAGAAACACCACATTCTCTTGTCCAAAAGAACACTTGCTCTTCTTGAGGTAGAGTTGATGTTCTTCCCAGCGTTTAAAAACTGTTTCAACATCTGCTAGATGCTGATCCCAAGTGGATGAGAAGATGATGATATCGTCCAAGTACACGATAACACTCTCATCCAAAAGATCTCTGAAGATCTCGTTCATCAACCTGCAAAAAGTACCAGGTGCATTGGACAATCCAAACGGCAACACTGTATACTCAAACAAGCCATACCTCGTCCTTATAGCCGTCTTTTCTTCATCTCCTTCTTTGATCGGGATTTGATGATATCCAGAACGAAGATCCAACTTGGTGAAGTACTTTCCTGTGGCCAACCGATCTGTGATTTCATCCATGAGAGGAAGAGGGTACTTGTTCTTGACAGTAACCTTATTAAGTGCACGGTAGTCTGCACACATGCGGATACCACCATCTTTCTTGGCCATGAACAAGATCGGTGCAGCATAAGGTGATATGCTGGGTCGTAAGATACCCTGAGCTACCAACTCTTTCAACTGAGTCTTCAGCTCTATTAGTTCATCAAACGACATGCGTCTTGATGGCACTGCAATAGGTGTAGCCCCAGGAACCAGATCAATGGCATGATCCAAGGTTCTCCTCGGAGGAAGTCCTGTTGGTAACTGATCCGGCATTATATGAGAATATCTCTCAATCAGTACTTGCATATCAGGGTGTATGCAAAGAGCAGCAACACGTTCTTCCTCATCCGTCTCCACCTTAGGTTTAGACATCACTGCAACCCAAGCTTCATTTACCGACTTTATCTGCTTTCCAAACTGCCTAGCTGTGCAGATTTGAAATGCCACTTTGGCTTGTTGGAACCTACGGACAGCATGGTTTGGCTCCTTGGGTCTCTCTTTGATGATTAATGGATGTGGTTTACCTAAACCCCACTGATCCATGACTATGACGTTCCCTTCTTGCACATCTAGCTTTGCCTTGGTCTCTTGTAACCAAGACCATGACAAGATACCTTCCATTGTGTCACATAAGTTCATAACTAGGAATTCATGCTTCCTAGTCACACCTCCAACAGTAATAAGAACACTCATGAGCTTTTTGGTAACGGTTGTGCTGCCTTGCACAAACCTCACCAATAACGGGCTCATGATCTTAGTTCTAGTCACCCCTAAGGTCCTGACTAATTTTTCATCCAAGACATTCACATCTGCTCCAGTATCAATAAGCAAACAACATCGTTGGTTTCCTATTTTCACTTCAATCCATGGCAGAAAATCCCCATGTTCTACCAAATGCTCATCAGCACATACCTCTGCTCCAGTAGTCGCCTCAACTGGTTCTTCAACACTGGTTGTCTCTTCAGCTGTCAACCCACGAACGTTGCTCGCTGTTGAACGTTGAGGACACTCACGAGCAATGTGACCGTCCCGTCCGCATCGAAAACAGATGATCGTCCTTGAAGGTGTAGCATTGCTAGCTCCACTGCTCCTAGCACCTGAAGTTGAAGCTTGGTTGGATCCTGCATTGGATGCATAAGATCCAGTAGGTCGGGTCTGAGTAGGACCACGAGTAACTCCTTGCTGTTGAGACCCACGAGGAAACCTCCTTCCCGCTGCACCAAATCTTCCACCACCACGTCCTCTACCACCTCTACTCTGAGAGGACGCTATCTGTCCTTGAGGATTGCGCCAAAATCCTCTACTAGGCTCGCCACCACTTGTTCCACGTTGAAACTTGGAGGGCTGCACGGTGTAGTTACGTTCCCTAGTGTTTTCTACTGCTTCCAGAAATGCAAACAAGTCTTGCATGTCCTCGGACTTATGAAACATAACCCAGCTATCAAACACACTAGCATAGAAACCTTGCAGACCTTTCTTCAAGTGAAACAGCAAGTCGGTGCAATCCACCATGTGCAAACGAGTAACCAACTCAAAAAATTGCTGGAGATACTGTCTGATACTCCATGTCTGTCTCAGATGAATGAGCTCTAGTCGAAACTGTGTAGCTTCATCTATTGGTACCAAATGTCGTCGGAGTTTATCCTTCAGCTCTAGCCAAGTGGACATAGGAGTTATACCGTTCAAACTCCTCATCCGCTGTCGACCTCCATATCATTTCTTAGCCTCTCCTTCCAGTCTACTAACAGCATAGGTGAACCAACTGCGCTCATCGAAATTCTCCAGGTAATTCTCCATTTCAGTAATCCATAACTCAAACCTGGAAAAGCTTTTCTTATCGTTAAAGGCTGATGGTGTCGCTGGTTCAGCCCACTTCACTTTCCGCTTGTGCCCTTCTTTGGCTGAGCTGTCTTCCGCAACATTCTCTTGCACCTTCTGTGACCCATCTTCATTCTTATCTGCTTGAGCAATATTAAGTGCTCCTTCACCTGGTAGTGTTAAATCATTGACTTGCTCGATTTGCAATACAGGGACCTCCGCTTCCTTCTCTTGTGTCACTTTTGCTTGAGTTAAATCCGCCTTAAGCACCTTGTTCTCAGCTTCCACTTGCTCAAGTCGGCCTTCCAACTTTCTCAGCAATGCTTTCATCTCGTCCAACTCAGTCGACACAGCCTCCATTGTCGATGGTGTTCAGCAAAGACTCAACTTGAGCCTGCTCTGATACCAACTGTAACGTTCGACCGCAGAACTCAAAACAGATTCTTTAATCTCTAACCAATGAACTGCCGAACGTGAACCTCCCTGGAGACCTGTATACTTTCTTTGTGTCTCCAGATCCAGTTCGTTAAACTATCAGCTAATGAGCACAGAGGATTTAATATTTGTTGAACGGGTTTCGAATAACCAACTAGTCTTTTGTAGGTCTCTGGTCAATCTTAGGTTACTAAACACAGGTGGAACTATTCTAGACCTGGGTTGCATAAAATTTGGGCAGCGCTTCCGCTATTGGTGATCAAGTCGGAACGCCAGGACCCACAAGGAGCAACCGCCAAGACTAGGAGACCTAGTAAATGCTAAGAAGTAGGAAGGCAAAGTAATTACACCGAAATAAAGTCAACACAACACCAGATGCGCCCAACTCAGCTTTGGCACACAACCCAAGCCTACTTATCAGAATGGAGAAAATCACGGGCCATATACATTACATGGCGTTTACTTGCTGACAATGTCACGCAGCGCTCTTGGACCGGCAATTCTTCACTACTCAACAACTCTGCTGTGAGAAATTAACTCCAGAACTAAGACTTCACCAGAGAACCTACTTTCACTCTGAACGCCTTGATTTCTATTACTCAACAGATCAGACCCCAAGTCAGCGATCTAATCAACACCCTATCATTCTTGTTGATCATAAGTCTGCTCTCCAGGTCTGCTCTCCAAGTCTACTCTCCAAGAAATCTGATTTGCATTCAGTTCTAGCTCTCTGATTTCTGAACTCCAAGATACAATCTCTCTATCCTGAAAATACAGTCTCCTCTCCTCACCACCAAGAGTGCTCTTCTCTAAAAACTGAAAGCAGATAATGGTTCATTTAGGATTCGCGACCCTCTTTATCTGGTCTCCTTGAGTCTGCCTTGTGACCTTGTAGCTGCCACTTTTTTGGTAATCACTGCCCGAATGACATCTGGTTGGAAAGCAAAAGGTGTTACACCAGAGAGCAGAAGTTACTTCCCCAGCTCTAATACGTTTTTCGGATTTGACCTCATCTTCCTTAGTTTTGTATTACTTTACTCATCTTTGACCGGATACAGCAAGTTAAGTATGCAAGAAGTAAATGTTAACCGTGAGTCATATATTTACACGGAAACATTAATTTAAAATATCTTTACATCACATTATCAACTCAGTTATCTCTTATTTTTCTTAGTGCAGTTTCTTTATGTAACGGTAAACCTGCTATTGCCAGTTAGGGATGTGGTATAGGGAATGTCAAAGTTAGAAACTTTGAGAAATATTCGTCTTCCATTGGCAAGTGTTAGGCTGCGGCCAAGAGACCAGTTTGTTTTTCTACGGCTATCTCCGGAGGCAGCCGCACGAAACTTCCGCGACCGGCTCTAACTCGTGTTTTTTCTAAATTTTACGTGAGTTTTAGCCGTAAGTAAATTCAGAATTTTGACAATTTATTAGAATTATCAAAGAAAAAACAGATTAAAAAATAAAAAACTTAGAGCTATTCAAAAACACCCGTTGAGATGGAGTCAAGTAACATTCTGCTCTAGAGAGACACATGAACGACCATGTCAAGGGTACTACGACTGCTGTCACAGTGCTGTGTACCATAAATACGCGTATAGACTGACAATCCTACGATACCATAAATTCTCTGGTCTTGTACAGTACATTTAACTGATGTCACACTGATGGCTGGTCAACAATTTTGCTTGATTACGCTCTTCTTCTACCTCCGCTGGACTGAAATAACAAGCGTACACGGTTGCATTTAAAGGGCCTCTGTACATCACAGGCTCGCTGTTCATTTTCATACATACTGTCATTATACTTTCATTATACCTTTAGTTCCCTTCATTATACCTTTAGTTCCGATGAGACGTGTGTGCACATACTGTACATGGTTTCCCTGGGACATGTGCCTCAAGACTTACTCCTGGATTTTATATACGATCGTAGTAATTTATCTGGACGGATCTGAGCTTTATCTGAAGGTTCTGAACTGGAGAAATGGAGAACGTCTTTCGGCCCTCCAGAGTCTTTCCGCGGGGAATGATGGCGACAGTAGACCAGGTTGTAACGTTCGACCGCAGATCTCGGGACAGATTCTTTAATCTCTAACCAATGAACTGCCGAACGTGAACCTCCCTAGAGACCTGTATACTTTATTTGTGTCTCCAGATCCAGTTCGTTAAACTATCAGCTAATGAGCACCGAGGATTTGATAACTGTTGAACGAGTTTCGAATAACCAACTAGTCTTTTGTAGGTCTCTGGTCAATCTTAGGTTGCTAAATACAGGTGGAACTATTCTAGACCTGGGTTGCATAAAATTTGGGCAGCGCTTCCGCTACTGGTGATCAAGTCGGAACGCCAGGACCCACAAGGAGCAACCGCCAAGACTCAGAGACCTAGTAGATGCTAGGAAGTAGGAAAGTACACCAGAATAGAGTCAACTCCACACAAGACGCTTCAATCCAGCTTTGGCACTCAATCCAAGCTTGCTGATCATAAAATAGAGAAATCAAGGGCTCATATACATTACGTGGCTTTCAATTGCTGACAAGGTCTCGAAGAGCTCATGGACCGACAATCTTCCTTGTTCTAGCTACTCTCTTGTGAAAATTCCCCTCCAGAATCAGAATTTCTCCAGAAAGCTTGATTTCACTCTGAACGCTCTGATTTTGTACTCCAATGAACTAAATCTCAGATTAACAGTCTGAACAAGACTAAAATCCCTCGGGTATCCTTAGCCTGAAGCTTTCCATCCACAAGATGCACTCTATAGAATCTGGTCTAAATCTCCAATCTCCAGATTTGCTTCTCTGTTTACTGTATGTCAATGTCTGCACTCTGCCAGCCTCCTGCCTGAGAACACAAAAACTAAACTCCCGTGAGTTTTAGGGTTCGCGAACAAGGTTATATGGTCTCCTTGAGTCTTTCTTTGGACCTGTAGCTGCCACGCAATCTTATCTAATCCTTGCCCCTTTTTAAAAGTAAACGGCGTTACAATCGCCCCAACCAAGAAAAAGCAGTTCTTCCACTGAACTGCGGTACCTGCAATACCACATTAGGAACCACACTTCCTCAAATCCAGAGGAACATTACCCCATCCAGGGTAAGCTCTTTCTCAGAGCTATGCTCCATTACCGAGCATTCATTGAAGCTTTCGGGTGAGACAAAACCCTAGCTTCCAGGTGGTGAACTCGTCAGTCTCCTTTTATCCACCTCCTTACTATGATATACACATAGTAGCGTCAGCCTAAACCTGATTGACATCCGACAGTCATAAGAAGTCAGCAGACCACAACTCCACCTTTAGACGAGCAGATTGGCCAGATCTACTCGGTTCCAGTGTCCTTGAAGGGCCCTTTGCATGACTCTCCTGACTCGATTCAATCCACCGCTTAGCTGGAAGAGACCACTGCAGATTGTCGTCTCACAAAATATCTACGCAGTGGTTCCTGAAACTTGTACAATGCTAGATCATCTAGGTACTCCCAAGCTTCACTTACCAATCCCGGGACTCTACCTGTCCAACGACATAGGTATTGAGTGACGGGTTCTCCAGCTCCATCTGGATTCGGTGATGCTCGATGATCTACTATCTCAATCAACTCAAGATCATCAGCTCTTGGTAATGCTTCTAACACTGGATGCCATTTCTGATATCTTCCTGGCAACGATTCTAGTTCTTCACGGAACATTTTCAAGTTAGAAACATGAATGATGGGGTGATAGTGCTTCATACTAGCTGGAAAACGTAACTTATAGGTCACAGGACCTAACTTCTTTTCGATCAGGAACGGTCCTGCCCACTTTGGAAGCAGCTTCTTGGCTAAGTCCACCCCTGCTGGTATTCTGAAGTTCTTGGTTCTCAACCAAACTCTCTGTCCTTCCTCGAACTGTACGTCTTGCCTACCACGGTTTGCATACTTAGCATACCGTTGTTGTGCCTTCTCCATGTGTTTCTTGGCTTCTTGAAACACGGTCCCCTGAACACATATGAAAGTCTCTAGATCTGGAGGATCCTGATTCGACCTTCCTGTGTTTTCATGCCCCTTGGTAGCTAAAGCTATAGGAGTCCAAGGTGCATGAGAGCCCCGATAAACCACTTCAAATGGTTTAAATCCTGTACTCGAGTGCTTGGTGTTGTTATATGTAAACTCCACCAAGTCCAAGTGCTCGCTCCAATCACTCTGATCCCGCATGATATAGTTTCTCAACCCTTGCTCTACTATCTGTATAGTCCTCTCTGTTTGACCATCAGTTTCAGGATGATAAGAGGAACTGAACTTGAGGGTAGTTCCGAGCCTTCGAAACAAACCCTTCCAAAAATCAGCTACAAACCTCCTATCCAGATCTGAAACAATGTCTTTAGGCATCCCATGATACTTAAAAACATATCGTATAAACAGTTCAGCGGCACCTCTTGACGTCACTGCTTCCCTACAAGGGATGAGGTGAGCTTGCTTACTGAAACGATCTATAACAACTAACAGGGCATCAAAACCTCCTGATTCGGGTAAACCTGTGCATAAGTCCATACTTATGCTCTCCCAAGGCCCATCAGGTATTGGCAATGGCCTCAGCAACCCTGCAGGTCTCCTCCGCTCAATTCGTTGTTGCTGACATGTCAAGCAAGTCTGCACGTACTTGATTACATCCTCCAACATGGACGGCCAATAGAACTGCTCTTTAACTCGTTGCAATGTTCTATTTTGTCCTCCATGTCCAGCTAGTTCACAATCATGACATTCTTGCATGACTAGTGTCCTTAGAGCGCCAGCTGGAACATAGACCTTGGTTTGCTTATAAAACCAAAGGCCATTGCGAAATGAGAGATGACGTACCAATGGATCTCTCCCTTGTTGGCTGGTCCAACGTTGAGCCTGAGGATCATCTGGCAATGCTTGTCTGATTCGATCCAAAAGCTCTTCACTTGTGTCTTGGGTTGTTAACGCCTGGACACGTCTGCTTAACACATCCGCTGGAATATTTTCCTTCCCCTTTTGATACCGCCATTCGATATCAAAACGTGCAAGCTCCACTTGCCACCTCTGTTGTTTACGTGACAAACGAGGTTTACTCTGAAAGTATGTATTACCCTCACAGTCCGTTACAACAGTAACTTTGCTTGGTAACAAATAATGCTCCCAACGCTTCAAACAATGGATAACTGCGAACATCTCCTGTTCATGAGCAGGCCATTTTGCCTCAGTCTCTGAGAACTTGTGACTTTCGTAAGCCACCGGATGCTTTCCTTGCATCAACACTCCTCCAATGGCCCATTGAGAAGCATCTGTGTGAACCTCGAAAGGTTCTCCCATCTTTGGAAGAGCTAGCACGGGCATCTCTGTCAGTGCTTGTTTCAATCCTTGAAACGCTCGTTCAGCTGCTGGATTCCAAACAACTTTGGAAGCCTTGCGCAATAAGCCAAACAAAGGTGCGGCTTTATGCGCATACTGATAAACAAAGCGCCGAAAATATGTGGCTAATCCAAGAAAAGATCTGAGCTCATGAACACTCTCAGGTCTCTTCCATTCAACAATGGCTCGAATCTTAGCCCTGTTAGGATGAATGCCCTGCGCATCGATTAAACATCCTAGAAACACTACACTCTCTTGTCCAAAAGAGCACTTGCTCTTCTTGAGATAGAGTTGATGTTCTTCTAGGCGTTTAAACACCATTTCAACATCTACTAGATGCTGATCCCAAGTGGATGAGAAGATGATGATATCGTCTAGGTACACGATAACACTCTCATCCAAGAGATCTCTGAAGATCTCGTTCATTAGCCTGCAGAAAGTACCAGGTGCATTGGACAATCCAAACGGCAACACTGTATACTCAAACAAGCCATACCTCGTCCTTACAGCTGTCTTTTCTTCATCACCTTCTTTGATCCGGATTTGATGATATCCAGAACGCAGATCCAGCTTGGTGAAATACCTTCCTGTGGCCAACCGATCGGTGGTTTCATCCATGAGAGGAAGAGGATACTTGTTCTTGACAGTAACCTTATTGAGTGCACGATAGTCCGCACACATGCGAATACCACCATCCTTCTTGGCCACGAACAACACCGGGGCAGCATAAGGTGATATACTAGGTCGTAAGATACCCTGAGCTACCAACTCTTTCAACTGAGTCTTCAGCTCTGTCAGCTCATCAAACGACATCCGTCTTGATGGCACTACAGTAGGGGTAGCCCCAGGAACCAGATCAATAGCATGATCCAAGGCTCTCCTCGGCGGAAGTCCTGTTGGTAACTGGTCCGGCATTAGGTGAGAATACCTCTCAATCAATGCCTGCATATCAGGATGTATGGGAAGAGCAGCAACACGTTCTTCCTCATCCGTCTCCACCTTGGGTTTAGACATCACTGCAACCCAAGCTTCGTCAACCAACTTGATCTGCTTTCCAAACTGTCTGGCCGTGCAGATCTGAAATGTCACCTTGGCTCGTTGGAACTTATGAGCAGCATGGTTTGGCTCCTTGGGTCTCTCTTTGATGATCAAAGGATGTGGTTGACCCAAGCCCCATCGATCCATGACTATGACGTTCCCTTCTTGAACATCTAGCTTGGCTTTGGTCTCTTGTAACCAAGACCAGGACAAGATACCTTCCATCGTGTCGCCTAAGCTCATAACTAAAAACTCGTGCTTCCTAGTTACCCCTCCAACAGTAACAGGAACACTCATGAGCTTTTCTGTAACGGTTGTGCTAACTTGCACAAACCTTACCAACAACGGGCTCATGATCTTGGTTCTAGTCACCCCTAAGGTCCTGACTAGTTTTTCATTCAAGACATTCACATCTGCTCCAGTATCAATAAGCAAACAACACCGGTGGTTTCCTATTTTCACTTCAATCCACGGCAGAAAATCTCCATGCTCTACCAAATGCTCACCAGCACATACCTCTGCTTCAGTAGTCGCCTCAACTGGATCTTCAACACTGGTTGTCTCTTCAGCTGTCAACCCACGAACGTTGCTCGCTGTTGAACGTTGAGGACACTCACGAGCAATATGACCGTCTCGTCCGCATCGAAAACAGATGATCGTCCTTGAAGGTGTAACACTGCTAGCTCCACTGCTCCTAGCACCTGAAGTCGAAGCTTGGTTGGATCCTGCATTGGATGCATAAGATCCAGTAGGTCGGGTCTGAGTAGGACCACGAGTAACTCCTTGCTGTTGAGATCCACGAGGAAACCTCCTTCCCGCTGCACCAAATCTTCCACCACCACGTCCTCTACCACCTCTACTCTGAGAGGACGCTATCTGTCCTTGAGGATTGCGCCAAAATCCTCCACTAGGCTCGCCACCACTTGTTCCACGCTGAAACTTGGAGGGTTGCACGGTGTAATTACGTTCCCTAGTGTTCTCTGCTGCTTCCAGAAATGCAAACAAGTCTTGCATGTCCTCGGACTTGTGAAACATAACCCAGCTATCAAACACACTAGCATAGAAACCCTGCAGACCTTTCTTCAAGTGAAACAGCAAGTCGGTGCGATCCACCATGTGCAAACGAGTAACCAACTCAGAAAATCGCTGGAGGTACTGTCTGATACTCCCTGTCTGTCTCAGATGAATGAGCTCCAGCCGAAATTGTGTAGCTTCATCCACCGGTACCAGATGTCTTCTGAGTTCATCCTTCAGCTCCGGCCAAGTGGACATAGGAGTTGTACCGTTCAAACTCCTCATCCGCTGTTGACCTCCATACCATTCCTTAGCCTCTCCTTCCAGTCTACTAACAGCATAGGTGAACCAGCTGCGCTCATCGAAGTTCTCCAAGTAATTCTCCATCTCAGTAACCCACAATTCAAACTTGGAAAAGCTTTTCTCACCGTTGAAGGCTGATGGTGTCGCTGGTTCAGCCCACTTCACTTTCCGCTTGTGCCCTTCTTTGGCTGAGCTGCCTTCCGCAACATTCTCTTGCGCCTTCTGTGACCCATCTTCATTCTTATCTGCTTGAGTAGCATCAACTGCTCCTTCACCCAGCAGTACTAAATCCTTGACTTGCTCAGTTTGTAGTACAGGGACCTCTGCTTCTTTCTCCTGTGTCGCTTTTGCTTGAGCTAAATCCGCCTTAAGCACCCTGTTCTCAGCTTCCACTTGCTCAAGTCGGTCTTCCAACTTCTTCAGAAACGCCTGCATCTCGTCCATCCCAGTCGGCACGGCTTTCATTGTCAATGGTGTTCAACAAAGATTCAACCTGAACCTGCTCTGATACCAACTGTAACGTTCGACCGCAGATCTCGGGACAGATTCTTTAATCTCTAACCAATGAACTGCCGAACGTGAACCTCCCTAGAGACCTGTATACTTTATTTGTGTCTCCAGATCCAGTTCGTTAAACTATCAGCTAATGAGCACCGAGGATTTGATAACTGTTGAACGAGTTTCGAATAACCAACTAGTCTTTTGTAGGTCTCTGGTCAATCTTAGGTTGCTAAATACAGGTGGAACTATTCTAGACCTGGGTTGCATAAAATTTGGGCAGCGCTTCCGCTACTGGTGATCAAGTCGGAACGCCAGGACCCACAAGGAGCAACCGCCAAGACTCAGAGACCTAGTAGATGCTAGGAAGTAGGAAAGTACACCAGAATAGAGTCAACTCCACACAAGACGCTTCAATCCAGCTTTGGCACTCAATCCAAGCTTGCTGATCATAAAATAGAGAAATCAAGGGCTCATATACATTACGTGGCTTTCAATTGCTGACAAGGTCTCGAAGAGCTCATGGACCGACAATCTTCCTTGTTCTAGCTACTCTCTTGTGAAAATTCCCCTCCAGAATCAGAATTTCTCCAGAAAGCTTGATTTCACTCTGAACGCTCTGATTTTGTACTCCAATGAACTAAATCTCAGATTAACAGTCTGAACAAGACTAAAATCCCTCGGGTATCCTTAGCCTGAAGCTTTCCATCCACAAGATGCACTCTATAGAATCTGGTCTAAATCTCCAATCTCCAGATTTGCTTCTCTGTTTACTGTATGTCAATGTCTGCACTCTGCCAGCCTCCTGCCTGAGAACACAAAAACTAAACTCCCGTGAGTTTTAGGGTTCGCGAACAAGGTTATATGGTCTCCTTGAGTCTTTCTTTGGACCTGTAGCTGCCACGCAATCTTATCTAATCCTTGCCCCTTTTTAAAAGTAAACGGCGTTACAAGGTCACCTGCGGGAGGTAAGGTTCACTTGGAATACGATACTCTGATGTACTACGGTAGCAAGAGAATGGCGGCCGTCTACAGCCTATCCTCATGACTAAATTTATCGTAGCGGTTCGGTCTCAGCCTCTCAGTGGTAGGGTCACTAAACGTCAGGACTCAGAAGGAGGTAAATGACCAGAGCTAGCTAGGAGAAGGTAGTAACGTGAACTTGTCCAATCCGTCTCGAACATATCGAACAGCTTTCTTTCGCGTGAGAGGGGCAGTTATCGCAGGAGCTTTCGGATTGACAGTGGGCTCTAGAGGTCGGAAGTTCGCGATTCTTCAGGATGTTCCTACGTACTTATCCTGCTGATTTTGAGGTCCAGTAGGACAACGATGCTGTTGCTTCTTTTCCGTGCTTGAAGTCAGGGATATTTGAAAGTTGTAACCTTTGGAGCTCGTGTTTTCAGCTCGCGCTGGTCATCATCGACATGATCAGTTTCCACACGTATGAAGACCGCGATGCAGTCTTACTGTCTGTCAGATTATACCATCCTACACGATACTTTCTGCGTCATAATGAGGATAGCTCGGAATTTTCCTGTGAGGCTGCTGACGCGTATCTCCTTGACCAGGTAGCTAGCAATATCCACTACGACGGCTTCTTGTGCTCGACGTAGTCTGGTGGTATCACAACGGTACGGGCAAACGAGACCTTTCTGTTCACGAGCTTCCGCTACTAATTAACTCCTGTGACGAACCACGTCTAGATCTCATGATCATGTCTCAAAAGTTATCTCGCTCTCAACCGACTTCACAGACCATCTTCCCGATAGACCTCTTGTAACCTGATCTGTTCCATTCGTGACCCTTTCCGTTTACTTATCCATTACTCAGCTGGTAATCTCATTCGAGATACACTTGAACTCGCTCTTCTGTCTACTCGGGGGAAAGACATGTCAGTCATGTCTAAACCATTCCACGTGATGAGACAGCACCCTTACAGTGTCCTTTCAAGTGGCAAGATTCGCAGCTTAGCTCTACATATTGCAGGTCAGCTTTATTGCTGTACTTGCACAGGTTAACTACATGCACGCCTTTCGCCGTCAAAATTTAGCGAGGAGGTAGTGTCCTTGCAAATGCTAGCGGTGCCTCTGGTAACTGAATAAATATTCCAATATCACATACTAGGACTGAACCCTCGTTACCGCTTTTTCAGTCAATCAGATGGGTGGAGATGGGAGTTGGGTCCTTACCTAGATGAAACAAACCCCCATGTCCACCCATGATTGCTCTCGAAGTTTGAGGGACCCGGAAATTCATCGGTTCTATCCAAGTAATCCTTCCTCTTCCAATCCTTTCATCTACCGACTACATTCCATCTATGGACTTCCAAGTGCAAGTCACCGACCACCTGCACCTCTTTGAGCAAATTAAAGTGAAGTTTCGCCATCGTACGCACGTAGGGCAGCCCCGGCACGTAACACTGTCGCGCACACAACAGCAGTTTGTGTGTTTGTTCTAGGCGTGACGGAGCTTTTTTAGTGTCTCCATCTCAGTAGTCAGGGCTACTTCATGATTTCCAAAGAAAGCGACATTGTACAAAGTGTCTGGCGCATCGTGATTCTCCTGGCAAAAAGACCCCGGCGATGAATTGATCCCCGAAGTAGCAGTTAGTAACCGCGGGGGATGGAGTAAATACAGAGAAATATTCCGGGGGTGCTGTAGTTAGCATGCCGACACGAACAGCTCATCTTCACGGATTGGTGATTGAACCCACACAGAGAATTATCTATCCTGGCTTGAGACATGCTTTCCCAAAGTCCCCCAAAAGCAACCGTTTTGTAGTAGCTTTCGAGAAGAATAAGGGCAAGAGAGTGAAGGTCGAGATCAGCGTACATCGAAAGCTGTAGTTGGGTGCTATAACTGCCCAGTCATCCCAGATAAGACGGCCAGGATGAGTTGGGGTGTTACAGCGAAGGGCTAGATGAATCTAACGATGCAAGTCTCTGTCTTTTGATGCTCGAGCCTGGTGATTGATCCCCAAGCCCTGACCTCTCCATCACTGCCCTCAGAGCTTCCATTACAGTAGATACAGATGGATCTTCCTTGTCCGCTTCGTCATTATCCTCATCGCTTCTGGTCATCAGCAAAACGTTTTTGATGCGCCCTCCCAGTGTTGCGATCTCAGCCTTCACGGTCTGAAGTCTCAGACTGTGCAGAGTTCTCATAAGGTCCGGATAGAGATCTGGTCGATCATCACAACAGATAGATGCTCGATAGTAGACCCGCCCATCCCCACCCTCATCTGATGAAGGGTCCACATCCACAGTGAGCTCATCCACATCCGAAGGTACTGGACCGCCTTCAGCGATGTCAGCTGCTTGCCGCTTGAGATACTTCAAGTGGTCTATCACTTCACCAAGCAGTGATGCCTTGTCTGTCTGCACAACCACAAGGATTTCAAGCGTCGTCATGACGTTTATCGGTTCTCGTCAGTTTATGAGTTTCCATCTACTGTTTACAGCTCATTTCTGCACGTATTAAGGGATAATATTGCCTTCATCGGTGAACATGTAGTAGTAATCTCTTCAGAAATTAAAAGTGTCCACGATGAGCTGCATCCAATCGTCTCTGTACCTGGGGCGAAATTTCTGTACTTCTAGGTCTGATCATGAATTCCTTTCTATGTCAGCCGTATATATATAGCATTCACCCATTCCAACCAGCCGATTAATTTGAGGGAATGCGATCTTCACAGTAAAACCTACGTTCTCCATAGGGAAGTCTTGTCAAGATAAGTGGCTTAAGACGTTCTGCAGAGCACTCTTCAAGTAGCGGTAAATGACTACGTAAACAACGGAATTCCATCCCTGATCTAAACTTTGGTCACGTGTGTAATAACCTCTGAATGGGGAAGGAGATCGACGATAGTTCTCAAAACGCCATTTTGGAATCTGCACTTACGGGATAAAAGGAGGATGACGAACGAATACTAACTTACGTTAAAGGCTACGTGCCCGCCCGTGTTAACTGGGCATGACGCGCATAATTTGAACTAACTAAGACCTGGGATCGATACACGTGCTAATTAAACCACCGGTTAGGCAAATGCTAAATTGAGGGATTGCTACGATGCACACAAGGTAGTAAGACGGCAGTAACTACTACCGGCCAATGTACGGTACAAACTGAGCTGCCTACAGCCGTAGGCAACATTCCCTTCGAGAAGATCTCGCAGACAGAAACAGACTGCTCACAATCTCTCGCTGCTACTAGATCGGCCCTACTAAAACTTCACTCACATGCATTGTTGCTCCAGACATTACCTTGGTAGAGCTAGGCAAGTTGTTTCGTAGAGTGGCAAGATGAGTGTTAATACGCTCTCGCCTCCTCCTCTCAGCTTCGCTGTGACTCTTGGAAGCCGCCAGCGCCTTCGCGTCAAGAATCTCCTGAGGAGTCAACTTCGAAAGGTTGATAAGCTCGCCTTTCGATACGTCCAGGACTAATGATCCTCCGTTGGTTCCCCCAGCAGCGAGAGGTGGAAGATATTGCTGCCCGTGCTTGCCTCTTTCGCGAGAACCACCACTAGTACTGTGACAATTGACGTCGTCATAACCAAACGAATTCATTGAGCTTCTCCCTAAAGGGTGGTGTTCGGCATCTGGCATAGGAGTGATTCCAAATAAGTGCTGCTGAGGACAGTGATCATAAGTCAACTGGGGCGGTGGCGAAGGCCCGAGCATCGAAGAAAACTGAGTGGAAACAAAGGGCTCCTGCTTAGGAAGCAAGTGGCTGAAATGCGCTGATCCAGATGCAGTATGGTGATCCAACAACCCTCGCGATGCTGCTGCCGCCGACACACTGAGCAAGGCAGAAGGGCCAGGGCTACCAGTTGCTGGCAATGAGTGCCCTATGGACCAACCTCCGGAATTCGACAACGGTGGCGTGGCGAAGTTCGATTCCTCCAGTGGAGGCTTGTTTAGAGGTCTGATGAAGCCGGAATCCGGTGTGATTTGCCATTGTGAGCATAAATCTACGCGCCCCGTCGCTTCTCCAGCCATTGACTGTAGTGATCTCTTATCTCTCAAGGAAATCTCCAGAAGATGAAGCTGAGGATGTTTATCAGTCGAGTTCCTCTTCAAGCAAACCAATGCTCTGGTGGTGAAAACAGAAATTGGAGGGCTGCCTAACAAGCTCCAGGATTCAACAATCGCCTAGATTCATAGCTTGCTCGCCTATCGCAGCAGCATTAGCTACCATCCATCGCCCCAGTTGCCATTCGAATCTCTTGGATACACTCCCAAAAGCACTTGTGAGTGTTAACACACGACTCACGAGACTAAGCGAGCTGGAAGCTTGACTGATTATCCCAGATCAAGATACCACATATGCCATCCTCAGCTTGTGTTTGCCGGCGATTTCTTGAACTTGGAGTATCGCCAACTAGTCCCGCCATTAATTACCGCCGATAAATATCGGGCAATGGAGTTAGCAAGAAGCCTCCAAGATCGTCGTCAAAGATGTGCAGGTTAAACAAAGTTGATACCTGAGATGATCCTGAGCAGTAAAGATGCTATCTTCGCAAGAACGATCCACCACAAAAGAAACTTTTTGTGCGTTCTGAATGATGCTGAGGCGACTGACCACCTCACCATGGGCACAATCCGAGGACAGTCGCCACCTTCTGCAACCACTTGCCAGCTGAAATCTTATATAAGGAACTCGCACCCTTCCAAGCCATGGTGAATTTCTCTGATCCTTGGGGTATCTGCGAGCTCCTGGATATGTGAGTCTGAAAGTTTGAACTGTTCGGCACAAGTACAGCTACCGCCATCGGTATAGCAAACTTACGGTACTCATACCATGGTCCAGTAGGGCAGGCACGGCATGCATGCTCGCGTCGCTGTCCACCACGGTGGACAGTGCACATGAGAACAAAACGCTAAAACCTTAGCAAATCTGGACATCTAGCTAGGCGCCGACTACGGCTCGAACCGACTGAAATTCAGGAAAATTACCAGCTCCCAAGATATTTTGGACCAGAGACATCAATTCTTTTAGCAGCCAAAACTTTCAAAACGTGTCGCATCGACTCTACGGTCATTTGATAATTCCGTCCTTGATGTTTATTCAGTGGAACCCTTCCAAGTAATGGCCTTAAGTAAATATCACCCAAGCCCTTTTGTGTGGTAGTGAGAGAATGCTGTACTCTCCGCAACAATGCTCTTACACTTATCACCTCTCATACATCCAAGCTCGATTCTTCTGCAACGAACATCCACATGTTCCTGCTTCATTACTCGCTGGAAGCAATCCAGCTTCACTTCAGCTCCACTATCGAGCAATCTACTCCGATCCTCGAGGTCCCGCCCTAACAACTCAGATCTCCATCACCTGCACTTTCGGTATTCCCTAAACACCTACTCCCTTCACCTGAGCCTACACAAGCAGCATGGCCTTCTCATCTTATCAATTCCGTCCAGCCGCAGAAGCTAGCGGTGATGCCTGGAGTATGCGTGACCGGTGGCCCAAACTGACTGCGTGATGCGCGACAGCAACGGGAGGTGCGTGGCCGCTGCTGAAGAGCGAACCAGGTATGCGTTGCTGATCCCCTATCTCCGATCAGAATGTGGTTGGCGGCACACGTACACACAAAGTGTTCTCTCCCAGTGAGTGCCCCAAAATGTGAGTGAGAGCCTTCTGCGAAGGAGGGAAAAGACAGAAATCTGGGATAACGAGAGAAAATCTAGAGCACGTAGATTGGGAGGGTTGGATGCGCCGTTTAGGCGGATTGCGACTTCTTTCGAGCGTGAAGAGAGAGAGAGAGAGAGAGAGAGAGAGAGAGAGAGAGAGAGGACCAGGAGACCAAGAACAGGAGACGGTGGTTACTGCGACAGCCAAACGAGCAGAGCAGATATGCCCACAAAGCGAAGTGGGTTCTGAACACGCCCCCAATCTCGCTGCGGCTCTCGGGTCAGATTTATGGCGTCCCTTTCTCCCCCGGACAGAGAACATCTTCTGGCGCTTAGTTCGTGCCTCAGCTCTCCCTTTAGGCTGACCATGACCCGGCCAAACTCCGTCTCACAGGAAAGAAGGGAGCGGGCCGGCCCCACCTACTCCCCGTCGAGGCAGGCAGGAGATCGGTCTCCAGCAGGCCCCTACGCAACGGTATGCATGGATAGTCCCCTCAAACATCTTTATCACGGTTATCGCTTTATCTCGTATATGTCTTCTCGACTTGTAATGAGACAACATCGAGCTCTCCAACTAAATTAGCGTCAGCTTCAAGGCCTCACTCAGACAATAATCAGCTGCATCAGCTGACCCCATATAGGAAATGCTAGATTACGCATGACGTCCCACTGGACCAAGTGGCACCCGTCCATACCGTGGTAATAGGGACACATGATTTGTAACAAAAACTGTGCATTGTTTTGTCTCTAGTTAAGATGTCGGTAGTGAAGATTTCCTCAACGCGACCTTTCCTTAACCTCAAGTGTGGTTAGTAAGTTCAACTTAGCGTGCACTTCAGCTGAGAAAAGTTGCCTTGGATAAACTTTTCTCTGCTGAAGTGCACGCTAAGTTGATCCAAGGCACGCAATAGTAAAAGTCCTGACAAAACGGACGCTGGAGTCTGGAGGTCTCTCTAGTCAGAGGCAAAGAGTAACAGCCAACAGGAGTAGTGCTAATCTCTCAGTGTTGTTCATCCGAGTTAGTTCCAGCCTCCAGGTTATAGTTAGAGATGGAGATAGAGTTCGATGCCAGGTAAGAAGAGCTGGCTTATCTTGAAAGATTCTAAGGGTGGGGAATGTATGATCTGGTCAGGAGATCAGATCCTGCTGGCTGGTTCTAGTCCGGTTCAGTATTTGCATCATTCTTGGCGGCGGATCAGTGCAAGAAAAAAAGGAGTATCAGTGATTGCACTTCCGCAAGCACCTCTGTCAATCGTAGTACTACAGTAGGTAGTCTGCTCCGTCCATAAGCGGAACATGTTAGATAACAACATGGATAAAGGAAATGGGAACATTTCTCAACGGATGACATGTAAAGGCCGGCCGGACTGACAGCCCGTTTCTATGTACTGGCAATATGTGCCAGCCTTAAGGAATAATGTGCAATGACCTGATCTCTACCTGTTTCACTCGAATTACCGTACCTTTCCTAACAGGTGACCATCAAATATGAATTTATGACCTATATTAGCAGGTTATACAAGCGCATGTACGGGTGAAAAGTACCCGGGGACAAACTATCGATGGCAACGGCGACCGGAGGAACCGCCGGCCGCTTGTGTAAGGGGCATCAGCCAATCAAATCTGATGCTTCGGTGCTGTCTTCTGGCTATGACCACCATAGAGAACTCAGAAAAAAGTGAAAAAAGAGAAAGGAAAAGAGAACTAATAACCCCGTAATACTTACTATTTACGGCAGATATACTTGCTCTATAGGGTAAAACGTGACGCAATGAATAGCCAACAGATTGAAAGAACTCATCAAGCATTACAAGGAAAAGAAGAAATCGAAAGGCCAAGCAACTAACATCCCGAAGAGAAGAACACCGGGGCTAAACCCCACTATCCTTTGTTCTAAGGTCGCTTACCCTCTCTATAATATCAGAAACAGATAAATCGGTGGTCCTGCAAACGACAGGTGCACATGAAGTAGCATCGCCTACTGCAATTGTCCTCCTGTGGCCCGCGCCTGCTAAAGCTCTCTGTAGAGCAATGAAAACTCGCAATGTCCTCCGTCAGGACAACATCCAAGAATCAAGAGATGAAGTCCTTTGTACTCACCGGTACTCCGGAGATGCGTAAATCATCTATAAGTGTAACAAATCCCTCATGGAGATGGAAGTCCGACGGTATATCTATGAAAGACCAAGCGTTGCACTTTGACATCTTTACTCTCATCTCTACCAAGATCAATTGAGAGACGAGGTGATTGCTCTAAATACTCTGATCGCAATACGCTTTCCAAGTTAACATCCACATAGACTCAGTGGATGAATATGCATCCACTGAGATACATATTCATCTTCTTCCAAATTCGAAAAAAAAAATATGCACAAGTGGTTAAATTTATTGTTAAAATCTTTCATCTGAAAAGGTTAGGTAATAAATTTAGTTATTCATTGAATAATTAAATAAGTTCAGTTGGATCTCATTTATATTTTGAAAGACAACTTTGGATTTTCTCCACTTATGGATCATGTCTTTGGAGCATTCAAGTACGTATAGCTTAATTTCTTCTTGGTTCACGCGTATCCAAATGTAAAGATGCAGCGAACAGCAAGTAAGGACTTTCAAAGCAAGCATGGACATATCTCTGTTTTAGAATATCTATAACAGGAAACAGGTTAGGAAGAGCAAGTACAGTCACATCTCTTGTTTATAACTTCTAAAATAAGATTAATTATTTGGTTTTTCTCTTATTCATTTCTAATAAACAAAGAAGTATAATAAAAACTAGTCCAGTCCAAGTTAATTTTGTGAAGATTAACTATTTTTTCTTCATCGCAAGTAAGATATCCACCAATAAGAATACTAGATTATTTTTCTTATTTTACATTTTTTTTCTTCTGTCTTCATGTTGAAACCAAGTGTAGCATGCATATTCACCTCTACCAAGTTTTAATTTATATCATACTTCTTCTTCTTGGAAGGTTATAAATTAAAACTTATAAATTAAAAATATTTTTACTCGTGAGAGTCAGCAATTTTATACCAAACAAAGGTTTTCGAGAAGTACTTATGGGTTCTATATAGCTGGAGTGAACATGTGTAGTCAAGTTACTAAATGAGATCTAAATTTGGTATTCTAAATTTAATACTTTAAATTAGAAAAGTTAACTTTGACTGAAGTAACTATTTGCAAACCCTGCAACCCGTCACTGCTGTCTGTTCTTCATTGCATTTTTCACTAATCTTCATTTTCACTGAAGGTTGACACTCAGTGACTTTGCATTCTACACTGTATTTTTCATTAAATTATTTCACTGAAGTTGTTATCAGCCAATTGCTGATGACATGCTACCAGTCATCTGTTAAACATGTGTCTTTTCCTCCTTTTTCTTCAAAGTACAGTTTGGATACATATTTCGCACTAACTAGACTCTTCCAGCTCCACGAGACTTTTGTATAATCAATCCTCTGGTGGGTAACCTGTCCTTCCAGTGAAATTGTTTAGGACTTCTGTATGAGCATGGTGAGTATACGACGAAACAGGGATGAACTAAAATCCTATGATTAGAGAAAACCTAATGTCTCTATACATATTTTTCCCAAGTTCTCCTTCCCATCTTTCTATCGCCGCCTGTGGTACCCACGTAACAACTACGAACCAAGTAAGGAAAATTCATTCGGAAGGAGTCCACGAAGGAAAGAATCACGAAGGTGGGAGGTTTATCGTGTGACCAAGAAGCTGACCGGGGTAACAGCCGGCCAAGATGTTTTGTGAAAGTAAAGGGGAGGTCTTACCGACTAATCTACAGGGTCATCAGTTGACAACCGGCCGAGTGTTTTGTGAAATAAAGGGAAGGAGGGCTTACCATATAATCTACAGGCGGAAGACGTGACAGCGAGCCAACTGTTATGTGATCCTAAAGTCGCCGTTCAGTTAGAAAGTAAGCCAAGTTGGCATATATATTTGTAAATGGATAAAGATGCTCACTCTGATTCACGATGTGGATAGATGGGTACAATTTTATGACACAAGCTGAACCAAGAGTCATAGCACCTTGCTGAGTCTAATAACAGGTGATATAGGGAGTTTTGTCTTGTCCAGAGTCGAGCTAAAACCTTGAATTCAAAGCAACTCCCGACGTGCTACACAGAGGCAAGTTGCACCGGACTTAGCTTTGTGCCATGCGGTTTAGGGTTGCATGCTGTAAACTCGAGTGGAACCTCCCCCTCAGAACCTTCACGCTAGCGAATCCTTATGGCATATACCTTAGAAAAGGACAAGACGTAATAACTTTTACTTTCAGAGGGTTGAAGTGAAAAGCTCGGCAGCTGAGGTAGGACCAATTGGAAAACTTGAAGAATGGGGGGGATGGATGTTTAGTTCTGAGGTTGATATCAAGGAACGGACTCCTCGACATGAACCTCAGTGGATATGGTGTTCTCTGCTGTTGTCTTATCTCGAAGCTCCAGGTATGTGGCCCCTAATTAGAATCACAATAGGGAATCATTTGATGGATGAGCCTAACTCGAACCTTCCAGCTTCCAGCTACACAAGCTTAAAGTTGTACCGGTTACCAGGGTTTGCTGGCAGATCCTCCTGTGCATGAGAAGGCTAGCAGCTCATTTGTTCTGTGGTTTGTGCCAGAGACCCAGGGTCCGTGGCACATTCTAGGGATTTTGCGACAGCAGCAGCAGCTCTAAGGTTACTGTATGCTTTCCTGAACAATAGGTACATGGATTTTTCACATCTCTCGCAAGCAGTTATCTATGGGTCCCAGGTAGCATACACCATACAATCTCCTCCTTGTCACATAGTCCCTCAAATGATGAGATGATTGCCCGGAAGCAAAGAGGTGCTTCTCCCAAAGTGATGGCGCCCTTTCTCCCCTTCGCCTTCTAAGACAGTCAAAACAATACACTGTAGGTGAGTTGAAGGCCGCAGTAAAATGTGGGCCCTATGATGAGTATGACATGAAGACAGTGCTTCCCACCACTTCTCCCTCGTCTCTGAACAAATGTTCCATCTCTTCACTACACCCCTTGCCTATTTCATCAACGAAACTGCTGTCTCCTCCCTCATTTTGCTGATTTCAGCCCCACATGCAACTGGATGCATCGATGAGAAACTAATATCAACCAATCATCGACGAGCGGGGGCACAGTTTGCACATAGAGGTGCAAATATGGGGGTGGAAATTTGCGAACAGCATTCCGTTCATTCAAACTAATATTGTTACGGATTTGAACACTCTTAAGTCTCGCTGTTCCTCCTTAACTCCATTCCAAACGAACCAACAAACACCTCCTCCTGTTCACATGTGGACAAGAGGAGGAAGGGGATATCTAAGGCATGTTTGTCCCGGGGTTCGTACCTTGCAGCTGCGATATGTCTCCATGTTATCCCCATCATTCTCCTCCAGCCTGCAAAGTATGCCACTTACTGTTAGCCACGCCACTGCTCCTCTCCGACAGACTTCCTACCAAGAGAGACAAAGACCACTACAAAACATTCGTCATAGGTAAACTCCAGAACTAGACCTGTTTTCTCCCACTTCTTTTTTCCACTAAACATATAAGATTGTTTACTCGCTTCCACGGTACGGTCGATCAGTGTTTACGTCCCGATTTCGAGCATAGAAGTGTGGGGGAAGACCGTACGAGCAATCCAGATGCGCAGACGCTTGCGCAAAATCTTAAATATTGCCCTAAAGTAGATGCTCTTATGTTGGGACATTGGCGGAACGCTTTCCGTTGTCAGAATCGTACAGCAATCTGTGTCTGCGCTTTTCATTCGCTTTGTATGGCAATGAGTTTGTAGCGACGATTCCCCTACGAATTCATTTACCACCACAACTTTCACGCAACACTTGAGTTTATCTGAAACTGGCTGACCAAGAAACGCAATACCTTTTCCTTAGGTTCACAACTACTCTCTCCATGGACCACTAACAGACATCATTCTACTGGAGTTGCTATGCACTCAGAAACTCGAGATCCGCCACACACACGACCTAAGGGAAGTGAACACCATGGACGATCTGATGGGCCTCGAGCCATGAGAATCAGATACAGGTCCCCGATGTGACAGGATTCGAGAGTGTCGTACTTGGGGCTAACTTGAAAGTTCTCTAAGGTATCTTACCTTACTCGCGTGAAGAAAGTTCGGCACTTGTCCGACCCAAAGCTCTCAAGTCGTTCGTTTCCACTACGTTCACTGTGCGAACAATCAACATTTGAACGAGACTGATTAGGGAGCCAAAGTCGAAAGAGGAAACGCTCCAACGTCGCGTTATGTCTGGAATTCGAATATCGGTACGCGAATGGAACAATTCCCCTAAGAGGATCTCCACCGGGCGCGCCAAATATCTAGACTATTTACGAACTGGGTGTTTTCGCACCCTTTTTTATACTGTAGCTATTTCCACCGGACGAGCTTAACGCTACTACAAAAGGTAACGCTTTGCTAACTTTTGGTTTTTACTTAGAACCGAAATCTGGTTTCGAACTTAGGGTGTAATCGCTCTATGTTTTTCGGGGATTAGATATTTTGCTTGCATGCTTGGATTTGAAAATAGGTAATAAGAGAGCCACCGCACTGTGTTAAGTTTTTTATTTTTTCAGCTGGTCTAGACTCTATTCACAGTTTAGAGATTCACTGTGAACCCCTTTGTTGTTTTTCGATTAGTAGTGTTTTGGACTCTTGCGACTCTGGTTTTAATGATAATAATGGATTTTCTCAAGAAGGGAACTCAAGGATCCAAAAACAGAAGTAGTTGCGCTGCAACTAATTTCTTATCATAAAAAATTACAATTAACCACATGCGCCAAATAATTTCAGGAGCAGTACTTGTAAAAAAAGATCTTAAAATGCAAAACTCAATAAGCTTGGTGCGGTTATAGAGTTAAACAGTCTACAGTTCGTCCGAAAACCTTTTAGCGTGCGTAACAAGTAGTCCCGGTGGAAAGCTCGTTAGAAACAGCCTTTTCGCCGCGCTTCTTTCCACGCTATATTCAATTCTTATCCGCTAACAAAGCGCTTCCCTGTAGGGGTGCTCTAAAGTACCTTTTTAACCAAATCGTTTAGTATCTATGCACTGTTCTTATCCTCCTTGATAAGTTCGATGACCACCGGAATCTGGAACTTTTGATTACGTTTACTGCGCGGGGAATTCAGAATACATTCAGAATTTGTACAACGCTCTTGAAATACCGTTATTTACAGTACTGAAGGATGAATCTTTGGATTTTCTCGACTTACCGCGAAAACTACCAGAAACTTCTGGCTAGAATGGTACGACTTTACGACTTTCGGACACGCCATACCCGCGAGCAAGTTATTACCAGCGGGAAAAGAATCGCGAGAAGAACAGTAACACAGGGCCTAGCCAGCTGTGGGTTCCAAACTGGAACCGTGCCGAGCGGCCCCAGCCCAGACTGTTCCCGTTCCCTTCTGACTTTCCGGCTGTTTGGGAGAATTGACCTTCCTTTTGTGAGAACTCTCCGGGGACTCTCCGGTAGTTATCGATCATTTTGGTCTAGTTCTGACGTTTTGAGTGGAAATTATTCGGGGCCTGCTCTACTTCTCCTGATTTTTCAGGAGCGTTTCCGGAACAACTTACGAGGAATGCCGGATGTAGTCTGGAATAGGGCGAAAAGCTTTTGAATACACAGGACAGGCACTAACGTTATCTGATCAGGAGAAGTGAGTTCCGAAGCATCCGAGTGGAAAGTGGAGACACGAGAAATATTACTGGTATAATTTGCATGATCTTTGATATGCTTTCAGAAGGAAAATGAGAGCGTAATAAAATTATCCGTATAGGAAATCACAAAAGATTAAGGGGAAAAATCACTTACTAACTCGTATGATGTGGCTTACTATTGTAGTTAAGAGTTTGCGAGATCTCTCATCGTTCCAGGGTTAGGGATTCAAGTTGTTTGCTGCTAGTTACTATAAATTAAGGATTTTTTAACATCAATTCTTACTCAAAAAGTGTCAAAAATAGCACAATGACATCCAACACCATATGAACGATGTCAAAAAGTTGTCAAAAAGTTGTGGGAAAACTTTCTTAAATATGTAGTAAATTATCGTATGAAACGGCACGTATGAAAAGTGTCTGAAATGTGTATGAAAAGTGTCAAAATAGTACGATAGTTTTTCCACAAGAACTCCTACAATAATTATATTGGAATACTGTCTTAGAAGCTTGAAAAATAAAATAATTTCTGCTTTATTTTGACATGTTTATGACACATGAATGTTGTAGAAGTGGAATTTTTCAACATGATTTTGATATCTTTAAGACACTTTTTCTGACATATTTGTTGTGAGAACTTGCACTAACAGTCATAAGATTTTGATATTCCGGTATTCTGAAAGATTTCCCATATATGTTAATATCTCAAAATTATTATTTTCAAATAACTTTCTAATGGATTTATGACTTATTCCAACATGCTTTATGTCAAAAAACATATTAAATGAGATTTTTAGAGATTTTTAGACATATTTTGATAATTTCTCACATATTGACTATGAGCTTGACCTACCATTTGCTACATGCATTGTTCCAAAAATAATTTTGTTAAGATTCATGCAAAAATCACAATGTTCAAAGGAATATTAAAGAGGTAATTGTGTAGAAATATACATCACATCATAGACGCATATGAGATATATATCCACTAATATAATGACGAATAGCCATTGCAGTAAACACACATATATATAAAAGAAGAAGATTTATAAATGTTATAAGTCTCCTCCTCCACCATTTTAAGTCATGACCTCCTCCTCAGAAGTAGTATATGCATCCTTGTAGCCTCTGTCCTCGTGGGATCTAGTGACTTAAAAGACGATCCAATTAGCAAAATAATTTATAGAGAAGCATTAAGCAGAAAGGATTTTTACAAAGATTTTGTGAAAACTTATTGCAACGTCATATATATCAAGAGAGATTCGATGTTGAGTCATCTTTTTCTTTTAGAAGAGTGTTCTTGATTTACTAGCGTCTAATGCGAAGCATGAAATTAGACCTAGATCACAAACTCCTTGTGATCTAGGTCAAACAAACAAGGTGATGATTAGTGATCAAGTCTCATAAACAAAGAGTGCCGGAGTATATAATTATTGGTTGAGTAATTATCCTAACTTATGTGATTGTTGGAGTCATTGGACTAAAACCTAAAGCTCCTTATCATCATCATGGGACCATGAAAAATCAGTGTTAGAGTCTGGATAATCTGAGAGCATATGCATAACCCTCCTGCTGGACGTACCTCTTGCTTGTTGAGCGAATCAAATAGTGCAATTTGACCACTAGAACCACTATCTCCATCCCTTCCTTGGTTGATTTTCTGTCGCAACGTCCAACCTAAAGACAATCAAAATTATGATACAATTATGACACAAAGCTATCAAAGAGTAGTTGTCAGAAAGATGTGAGAATGATGTAGGAAAGCTACGGATGTCAGAAAATCATAAGAGCATGTTGGAAAGGTGCTGGAAAGATGTGAGAAATTAGGTGTAGTAAAACATGATTGTTTTCTGATATCAATTATGACAACAATGTAAACAACTTGTCATAAATATAACCTTAACATATATCAAAGAACGCTATCAGAAAGTTATCACAATCAATTACTATTCTAACAATATTTTCGACATCTTAGGTGTTCAATCACAAAGATTGAAGTTCAAGATGCAAAACTTCAACTTGGAACTTCACTTTATCACTGACAACCAGTTTATGTGTGTACACACAGCCTAAGTTCTATATTTTCTCTTGAGAAGCCACATTGCACTTGTTGACATCAGATTTGTTGTACTCCTCTAGCTTCCGCTCTATCTCCTTGTCCACATTCTTCCTAAGCTCTTCCAGATTTAGATCTCCGACTTGATAGCTTGGTAGCAAACCAACATGTTGTTGAGGTACAGATGCTTGTTGCATCCCCAGCTTGACACCTTCTCATGTACGATAGACTCTTGAAGGAGAATTTTGTTTTTGTAGAAGTTGTATATCTCTTCCAAGATCTACTTCTTTATTTTCGTAGAGAGTGTGCTTCATCTAGTTGTCAATTTCCTGTTCATCTTACGAATCTGGCGGTCCTACAAGTGATAGGTGTTCTGTGATTTTATGACATGTTCTTGATAACAATTTGAATTTTCCTACAGCATTTTGACATCGACTTATTTTTCAAAAATTTTAGATTTTTTCAAGAATAATTATGGCAGCATTTTTTACAGTATTTTTGTCAAAAATATCTTAAATTCATAAGACATTATCAGAATTATGTCCAAAATGTATCTTAAAGTTATCTTAAATTTCTAAGATATTCTCAAAATTATGTCAAAAAGATGTCATAAAGTTGTAGAGAAGTGTCAAAAGTACATGAGAATGTTCTTAAACAATATCAGACATATTTATCACATCTCGATGTCAAATGAATAATTTTGACAATATGTCATTGAAATATAATATAAAATATAATATGTGGAAAATTTATCGAAATACAATTTCGACAGATTTAAGACATCAAGAAGATGAATATGAATTTTGACACTTTCTTGACAAAAATCTTAAATAAAATACGATGTCAGAAAATTATCAAAAAAATCACTGGAAATTTTAGACACATATTTATGACATTTTTTCGGTTGTGATTCGTTAAAATTTTCCTCTCTCAACAATGTTGAAATTTTGTCAGAATTGTTGTGGGAACGGTGTCAAAAATAGATATAATATATAACAAAAAATACAATATGTGAAAGAGTTATTGAAATATAAGACATCAATAAGATGAATATGAATTTTGACACTTTAAAGAAAACTCTTAAATATATCCAAAATAAAATACAATGTCAGAAAATTGTCAAAAAGTCATTAGGAATTTTCAGACATTTTTTGATAGTAATTCGTTTCTGCAAAATTTTCCTCTTTCAACAATGTTGGAATTGTGTCAGAAGTTTTTAGAGGAATGATGTCGAAAATATATCTTGTCGGAACTATGTGGAAAACCACAATGTCGGAAAAGCATGAATCTGTAGCAGTGTGCCTATTGTTCTCTACCTACTACCTTCCTTACCTCTCTTGCTCGTTACCGTTGCGCGCATTGTGCTTACTCGCTTTGCTCTTCTTCACGCGCTCTTTGGTTTTGGTGTCATTTTGTGAGTTTGGGAGGTTGGCCCACGCTTGTTGCTTTTGATTTCTTACCGCCCAATGGGTCGTGTCTTTGGAAAATGTGCAAGCTTTATTTTCTTTGTCTATTCATTGTTGATAAGTTTCGCTACTCTCCTCCGTCGTTCTATTTGTGTGCTCTCTCTCAGATCTACACTCTGCCCTTCGCCTGAGATTGTCTCTCTTGCGAGACCACAATACCTCCGCTCGGCTTATGCAGCTTACGGCATCCTGATCCTTCTCATTTTTTGCTGAGCTCTATACTTCTAACTTTATGTGCTTTATTTAATATTCATGTTCTTCTGTTTTTTGGCTCGGCTACAGTTTTTAGCTTGTGAAGATTGCTATGAATTATGCTTCCTTCACGGATTCCACAACGATGAGCTCTTCGGGACCTTCAACCATTTGATTGGGACTGTCCTCGCCGTGTGGATCCTTACATCACATGGGTACAACTGCAAGTTCTGTCGGATGCACTCCTCCTTCACTTTTTGCTCTAATGGTCGGGACACAAAATATTCTTCATCAATTTTGAGACCTACACTTATATGTTGAAACACAAACTCCTTATGCATCCAATAACTTGCTCGTTCAGAAACAGCTCTGGCGTCGACTCATTTCAGACATCTCCATCAGATCAACAATTTGTCTTGACGATTGGAAGGGGGTGGAATCGTTAACGGATGCCTCCCACTCATCTGCGCTTCTCACTGATCAAGAACAGCAACTCTTCTCGGTCCTCCGCATCAAGTTATAGATCCAAGATGCGAGGACTCATGTGCTTGTTTTTGGATCACCTTATACGCGCTATCAAATCCGATAGGGCTTCTTTTCTTGATCTATGATCGATAGTATATACCTCACACATCTTACTTCTTGGCAGTGTTCAGCTCAACTTCATCTCTTTGAATATGTTCTTTTTGATCATTTTACTGATGACTCTTGACTTGTTATCGTCTCCATCTGATTCTCATAGTGACTCGTCACGAGCGTACTTTAAGACTGATCCTCGGCATCTCAAACGGCCATCTACATTGGACGCTATCAGGTAGATTTGACTCATTGCAATGACGGTGGATACACCTTTCTCCCAAAACTAAGTACATGGTTGGACAACATCCGTCATCACTTATGGCAACTGCAGCAGCAAAAACAAAAGTAGCTCCGAGCGTTAGATTTACTATCCATACATCTCAAGGCCATGCATTCCAAACCCAACAAGACTACAGCTGACCTCCAGGTAATTTTCAATCTCACGGCACATAAGTGGAGATTGGAGGTGGTTCGCTCCCACCAATTGAAGCTCTGCTCGTGGTCTCAACACTGACGGTTGGTGATGCACCTACTAAAAATTTGTCTCGTTTATATCGGCATCGGATTTGTCATGTACACATGTCCTCACTCACTACTGCTTCAAGGTAAGTCCTTATTGATGAGAGGTGGTCGAGGTATTCTTCTTCTATTCTCAGTTATATTCCTCTGTCCATCACCTCAGAAAGTCTGTCATGACTTGGACCTGTTGCTTTGATATGGTTCTCTCAGCCATTACACCCTCTCAAAATACTTTGCTTCAGGAACCTCGTTCCTTCCAGAGCTCTTTGAGATTCTGTTCTTTCTCTCTCATGACAAGATCCTAGAGATCGATGAGATCTACAAACATCCTTCATGAATCTGGTCTATTGTAGGAGAGATTTGCTACAGACCCTGATCTGACTTTTGGGTCTCTGCTGTCTTTCCACACTATTTTCTTAGAGGAGTCATTAAATTGTTACCCGAAGGCACTTCCCAGATTTCTCTCTCTGACTGACGTCTCATTTCTTTACTTTGCTTGCATTATAAACTTTTGCTAAACTGCTGGTCCTACGGCTCGTCCTTGTTCTCCTTTTCATAGTCCTTCAGACACAATCGTGATTCATCAAGGGCATGTCTACTACAAACAATATCTTTACTCTTCTACTTACTCACCATCTGCTTCTCCGCAGCCGCTCCTCTGTTATTTTCTTGCAGCTTGATTTTCAAAAAGCCTATAAAAAGGTATATCACTCCTTCTTATGGCCTCTTCTAGTCTGGATGAGTTTTGGATCCAACTTCATTTCTCTTATACAAGGACTCACGTGCCATTCCTCCACTATGGTCCATTTTAATTTTCTTTTACTTCCTCGTTTCTCATCCAGCGAGGGGTTTGTTAGAGCTATCCGTTGGCTCTTCTTCTTTACGCCCTTACTACTTTTCCGCCCATCAAGCTCATCAAGTGGGCATGGCTCACAGATCTTGTTCACACGGTCCACCTCGACTCCAATGACTATCTTGATGTGACGCTGTATGCGGATGATACATGGGTCTTCCTGCAGCTTAACTCTCAATCATTGACAAGCTTACAAGCACTACTAGCGCTATTCCAACCAGCTACCAGTGCAGTGATCAAACTCTCCAAATCGATTGTGCTCATCATTAGGTCTTGGCAAACACCACCCATATGACTTCAGCGTTTTGGATGTTGCATCTGGTACCTTCGAATTTATCTCCGACCATAGATAACTCCGGCATCCCTCTAGCAATCTATATTCACTTCTTTGCACTCAAGTGCTCTGCATGGAATCTTTCCTCACATTTCGAGCACAGTCTTATGTTACTCAAACATGTACTTTTCTTTTCTCTTATTCACTCGCTTTCAGTTCTTCCAGTATTGTTCGCTATCTAACGATTATCATACGTCACTTTCTTTGGGTGTTTACTCCCCTAGGTATGCAAAAGTTCCACTTGTTGCTTGAGAGATTCTCAGTTTATTGTTCTTTGCAGGTGGGTTAGCTACAACTTTTAACCCATGGCAATACAATATCGCTTTACTTGCCCACCAGGTCCTCAAACTGTTCCTCTCTTTTCTGCCACAGTGGTCAAGGTCTTTTCATTCTCTCTTATGCTCTTATGCTACTGCTTCTCTCAGGTTCAGTTACCTCGTCTCTACTATTGTATTCCTTCCATACGCCACGCCCTCGCTCCGTCCATACTGTGCTCATAGCTCACCTTGGTATCCACTCTCCGCTCTCGTCAGGCAAACCAACCTCTACTATTCACCTTTTCTCTTTCCGATTTCTCTCACCGCCAGGTCTGCATCATCCGCACAAAGTAATAGAAAGTACACATCTTCTCTTTGCTCCAACTATGGAGGTCTACCGCTCGGTTGGCACGGACATATTCACATCACCCTACTATGGCCGCCTTCCTCTCTCTATTGACCTCCGCTAGAGGATCATCCACTGACTCTCCGTACACTCTCTGCATCTGGAATTGGCTCCACACTCCCTCATGTTCTTTTTCCTCTCCATCAGTAGCCTCTTTCTACATCATTACTTTCTCTTTCAGCGTCATAATCTTACTGTCGACTCAATCACGTATGGTTCCTCCATTGACCCGAGATTCACTGGAGACGCATGTTCCTCTCTCTCTCTAGGATGGTCGTCTTTCTTACATTTCTATGACAATTCTTGCGGTGCTCTATTTTCACAAGGATCCGAGCTGCTAAAGTTTCAACAGCATATGGTGCATACTTTTTGCTTATACCATGCGGAGGACATATGACATTGCACTTTCGCGTATTCTCCATGGTGGCTGCTATGAGAGACCCTGGCCAGGCATTTTCCTCTACTTTGAGTTCTCTTCCGTTCTGATACTTCTTTATCTAATTTCTTTGAATCGCTTATGCACTCACGATCAGCTCACCTTGCCACCCTCTGGTTATTATCAAATCACACAGCTTTGTTGACGCTCTTGTTGCTCGTTTCTCTTTTAAATTCTTCATTCCACAATACCATGGTGGCTCTGCTATTCAGATGCTTGCTGCTTATATTCAACAGCGTTCAACACATTGGTCTACAACCCTTCTCTCACGTTCGCTGCTCTATTTATCTCTACGTCTTTCTAGTTTGTAATGTCTCATCATCTTCTTCGATTTTCGCATCGACTACTTAGTTCTGGGGTATCTCTCTAGTGATGCAAAGTTGTTGCTTCTTAGGTTGTTTTTTTTTCTTGGGATGCTTGGCTTATATATTTTGGATTTCCTGTCCGAACACTAATAAAGTGTAGTATACAACAACTTGTCTGGGTCCGAATCAACATCCACAGGGTAATCCATCGTCCTCATTTCACATACGAACAAAAATGACAAGCAACAAAAGGACGACTTGAATCAGAGATGTGGATTTTATGCGGTTGAAGAAATGAGATGACCTCTGAAAACTAGCTTGTGGGAGTGTAGTGCTCTAGGAGGAAGCTCTAGCGACAAGGATGAAGAAGGTGATAATTTGAGAACGAAAAGTGAAGATAACTTAGTGTGAGGATACTTAGTGTCTATGGTGATAGAAACTACTTAGTAGCACTTCAGCAATACTTCTCTGTTGAGACTTGTTATCCGTGGCTCAGTATTCTTGTTGTTTATTTTTTCCTTGAGATCTCTGATCTGTTTAATGTCTCTATGTTAGTTGTCAGGATTATCAACTCTGTCTTGTTGGATAGACCTGAGTTTGATCTCTACCGGGACTGATTTCTGCCCGTGAGAATAAAAGATAACTATAAAAAATCATCTTTATCATCTGTTTACTACATTTAGATTATATTTATTTGTATCTCTGTGAGTTCTATCTTTATATTACTACTTTTGAGCATCTTTTGATTTTCTTGTGTGTTACAATTGTTTCTTAGTTTCATTATTGGTTCATCTTTATTATCTTTTGAAGCTTCAAAAATTAAACAAAATGTTTGATGTTCCAATAAATATATTTGAAGATCATTTTTTGGAAGAAGCTCATCTTCAAGTTAGACAAACTCATGAAGAGTGTCCATTGTCTTTTTTCCTTATAAATTTATATTAACATAGTCAAATGTGTGATTATTTTTGTGTCACAACATCAGTATGCATGCCTCAATCACTGACTTTTGCTATGTTAGTCAAGCATGCATATTCATCTTCTTCCAAGCATATTCATCCTCTTCCAAGTTCGGAAGAGAGGAAATATGCTCGCCTTTTGATTTATATTTAACCTTTTCTTTTTGAAATATTAAACTATAAACTAAAAATCTTAAATTATAAATGTTCGTTTGTTATACCAAGAGAAGTATCAATATTCATAACTTGCTTATGAGTTTTGAGTCACGGCAACGGTCATGTGTTATGAAGTGAACTAAGTTAAATATAAGTTTTCAGTTTTAAAAATTTAAAAATTTAAAAATATGAAAATAATTGTCCTTTTCTATTTCTCGTCCCATGCAATTCCAATATTTTTCACTCCTATATTCACTTTCACCTGTGTGGTACGAAATGTAGAGCAGTGCTATGCATTTCGTACCGCACAGGAGAAATAGCATATAATAAAATATGTTATATATAGATACCTGTAATATATGTAAATAGAGATACACGTGATAGCATCACCTTGTTCACCAAAGTGACCAAACCAGTTCGCTCTATCCACTTACAAAAGCAAGTGATAAATATAGTAAGTACAACAACAAGCAGACAAAGACTGTACTGTGCAATAGTATCGACTCATGTTTTACTGTTTTGGCTCTCCTTTTAATTCTTCTATTTATTTTCTTTTTCTAAAAGTAACTGTTTTGCCGTGGAGCATTGTGTTACACGGATTACAACACCGCTTTCACCGGCTTGCAGTACCCGCTCGCGAATACCCGGGTCGGTCATGAGTAACCAGCCGGCTTAGGGGTTCACCACTCGACCGTAGGAAACCCCACAAGCCAACCCCTAAATTCATTCCCTTGTGAGGCTTGATGGGGTCTTCCCATCCGTTTGCTATTCATTGGGTCGCGTGACTCCTCTTGCCTTGACCCCAGCAAACGGCTGGGACTGTTTCGGCTGGGACTTTTTGTCTTCTCTCTTTTTGCATGTACGTTCATGACATTGTCGGTCTAAATTTAGTATGAACTCTAATCTTCGAGCGTAAATGAGACGAAGAGTGCTCCAAATCTCTTATACCGTTTACATCTAAACGTAAGGAAATTACGCTTACAAGTCAAAGCCAAAACATAACATTTTTCTTTAAAAACTTTAATTTTTGAAGTTTTTTGAAATCAGTTAAACCAGTACTGAACCTATTATAATCTGACCAACCCATATTGAACCTTATTTAAACACTTATCTGCGAATTCGGTGAGCAACAAGAACAGACTTGGCTTATTTCAACACTATTTGATAAACATACCAACGGATCTGGGTCTTTGCGAGAGTAACATGGCAGATTGTACTAAAGGGGGTTTGCACCTATGAAGAGGTGCAAAAATGTTTCAAATTTTTACTTAATGAACTTATATTTATATTCGTTACACGTTTGTAAACTACAATAGCTAAGAACATTATTCATGTGACTAAGGTACGATGAACGTATGTTATCAAAATCAAATATTATCAACTAATGACAGAAGTCTTTTTGTGTCAAACGTATGATATTGATTTTCACTTGCGAGGCTTGCATGGAAAATTAAGATTTGAAAATATTTTTTTGCAAATGCGTATTTGACATCACAATTGCGTAGAGCTCGTTGCGTAGATGACAATTAGTTCTTGTATCGTAGCAAATAGAGCAACGAGGAAGGAGCTAAATGCGGTTGAAGATTTAAGGTGTACTATCTCGTGAGTACTGATGTGACACCGAGAAATGATGACTTGGCACTGAGAAAGATGAAATGTCAAACTGATGATGTGTCATGAATGTTGATGTGGATTTTGGATAATGTGTCAAGTTTTGGTTGGCTATAATATGGACGAAGTGGTGCTAAATGTGTAGACGCTAATTAGACTTAAGGCAAAGGTGACATGTTGCATGGTGGACATGTGGTGGATCACATGTTTGACAAATAATGTGACAGCTTTTATCTTCAAGTGGAGTGCTCTGAGTATATAAAGAGACCTCGGGTATGTGAAGAATTTGGAGAAAGAAGCCGGGAGGATGTCGAATTTTCACCAGAATTCTTTTTGAGTTTTGGATCAGATTTTAGATCAAGGTTGGAGACCGTCAACCAAGATGGATTCTTGCCTAGCGTCGGGGAAGTACGCGAAGGCTGGAAATACACTGAATGCCTGTGTTGTCCGAACTATGCAAATAATACGAGCATTGGCACCAATGACAAGTATTTCTCTTTTTCAATCAGCCAGCATTGTTTGTGATTCTTGGAATGGACTATCGACACACTGAGAGTTGAGTACTAACTCGGACTCTAGGCAGGAATATTTATCCTCTTCCAAGTTAAGAAGATGAAACTATGCATGTGGTTTAGTTTATTGCCTAACTTTTTCACTAAGAAGGACTAGGTAATAAATTAAATGTCTCATTAACTGCAAGGTTATTTGCTTGTAACATCCTGAAAGTTGCATCTCTCTTTTCTTTCTTTATGAGTTATGTCAAGAACCATATCTTCTTTCTTCTCGTTCTCTCGGTCCGTCTAACATTTAGTATTTAGAAGTATTTTATTTTTTCTTTTCAGCTTAGTATAGAATTTTCACTTAATATTTAAGATGAGAGTGATCAACAGTACGCTTCTTCTTCTTGATCTTCTCCTTTCTGACTACCTCTTGTCTCACCGCTAGTTGTTCTTCTGTTAGCTCTCGAGGAGCTTCTGGATCAAGAAATGCCTTCAAGACTATCTCTATTGCTTCTTCCTCGATCGCCGCTACTATCCTCTGTTCTACTACGAGAGGATCTTCTGATTTCTTTGGTTCCGTCTCCCTTTATATTTTGTTGCTGATTTAACCTCGAGATATCTCCTCGTCATCGACGCCTTCCTTACTGACTTCTTGGGTGGCTTCACTTCCACTACCTCTTTGTCATCCAATAGCGGTTGAGCCCGTGAGAGTTTTATCTGTTTCAAAGTCCATAGGTGACGAATTGGTTCTTTTCGGAGTCCGAGGGAGTCTATCATCCAGAGTCATCACGATGGCTTACCAGCTTGTCCATTCAAATTAATTGCCAATAACTCCAACAATCTAATCTTCATTTGCGTGAACAACTCACTGTACTTCGTCACTTTGTCCGAAGTTGATCAAATTGTGCTATCATACATTAGATCGCCTTCTCGACCTGCTTCGTTGATGCCAAGTACAAAGCTCCAATTCTGCATCAACAAATTCTGTGATCTTCTCTTTGGTTCAGACGAAGAATGTCCATGACAGATAAGTATCTCGTTGACTAGTTCCACAAACACCACGCCCCAATTCTGCAATAAGAAAGAGAAACCCACGTCTTTCAATCGTCTCGCATACTGAGGAAGATCTGATCATTATATCGCGAAGGACTTCAGTCTTCCTTGCGTCTTCTTCGAAGTTTGCATCCCGCGCATCTGATCAACATGCGAAGTCTGAAATGCAACGGAGTATGAAAATGTGCAAAGTTATTCGTTCGGAAGTTCTCCTAGCTATGTCTCAGAAAGTAGTGCTCTTCGGTGAAGTCCGACTTTGTCAGACCTAACTCTCAGCTCAGAGCGCTCCTAGTAAATCCACAAACGAAAAAGATAAAATGAACTGTTCATTCACATCTTATATCCCACTTGGTAACTTCTCACGTGCGAAGTTCTTCGGGTCACTCGTCAGTGAAATCACACTAACCACCACCCTACTTCATCTATTCTTTCGAGGGTCATAACTTCGTCATCTGATGTCCATTCTCAGCAAATAGAGTATCCTTGAAAAGCTCTTCGTCTGTAGAATGCAGCCAAACTATCGCCCCCAAGATATACATTTTGTAGTTCTTGTATTTCCACTCGCATCATGCTTCGGTGAAGAAACTTTATACTACAACTAAAACTATTCTATCTTGTCATCTATGCTAACTAATCTACTTTCTTTGTCAACAAAACAAAAATTTACGAACAATATGAAAATCGGGTTGTGGTATAATTTTCAAAGATCAAAGAGGAGGGCGGGGCGTTGATTCCCCGAAGTATATATGAGGGGGGCTCGATGCGTGGACGGACCAGGCCGAGTCACCCGACCTTAAGATTCGGTGGGTGGACTCTTGGGACATGAGGTGATGGATGGACCTGCACCAAGGCACGTTCTTATCCAGACTTGGACGTATGGACTCAAGAACAATCCAAGGGCTGGGGCAAGACTAGAGAACGAGATGGAGGATTATACCACTGTTCGGCAGCCTGGACCCAGACGGACATCACATGCGGTTGGGCCGTTAGGTGTGCAGGAGATACCGTTTAAGACCCTGGACTTTATGAAAGTCCGCACCAAGTCATGTTATGACTTGCTCATGTTTTGAGACCAACCTAGCCATATCTAGGTCGGGACTTAGGAAATGTTGAGCTTGAGGATTACGGAGACGGTCCGGCTCCGATCTGGACCAAACTAAGTAAAGGTAAGTGGTGCATGAATGCGAACATGTGATTGTGGTTTGCAAGTTAGCATTGTGAGTTTCGCTCACAACGCTAGTGACTTATTGAGCAAGAGCTTCCGCTGACGCAACAAGACGATAACGCAAAAAGTGATATCAGATCCGACGCTTCGGTGAGCGAGAACTCGAGGTAGCGGCTGAAGGCTGAATGCTTGAAGAGAGACGTGAGATACACTTGGATCAATGACCGACATTAGATAGAGTTCCAAGAGGAAAATCAAGAAATGAGTGACGGCTGACACCGCGATCAGATCAGCTCGAGCTAGCCTCGAGATGCAGTCAGGGGATGATAATCGATAATCTTCGTCGCAATGTCAAAGAAGTGCACTACCAATTGTGGTACCTGTGCAGCAAGATGAAGTTTTGCCAACGGTGTCCAACGATTCAGGCACGAGAAGTCAAGGAGCTTTGTATGCAGAGCTCATTATGATGATGAGATCATGCACGAGGGTATGGTCTCTAAGGATAAACGTATCACCAAGCTTGAGCTAGACCAAAGGAGATCTTCGTCTACCAAGAAGCTTTGTAAGATAAATTTGCTGACCCATTTTCATGTCTAGGATGGGCTTGTAAGGTTAAGGATTTCTTAACTGAGTTGGATCTATACTTTGAGGTGCAACAAGCTAAAGAGTCAGACAAGATGAGAGCGGCGGTTACGTTCCTGAAGGATCATGCGCTTCTCTAGTGGCTGCATACAGAGACAAACACGTCTTGACCGTCTCGGCGCTTGGTTGGAAAGAGTTCAAGGAGTTACTTGCGAGACGATTCACTCCGGAGTATCAAAGGATTCGGGATGGTGTTGAGTTAGTTAGGTTCAAGCAAACGGGACCTTGAGTGCTTATGTGCGCGAGTTTAGTGCTAAGCTAGATTCGTTTTGTAAGTGGACTAAAGAGACCAAAATATGTATATTTATTAGAGACTCAAGTCTAGCTCGGAGAAGACTCTCTTTTGGATGTCGAAGCTATCTGAGACATATGCTAAACTTTTGAAACTAGAGGAGCAGATTGAGGACGAAGTCCAGCAACAAAAACCTTTTGAACCACGTATCATGGACAAGATTCATAAGAAGAACAAGGACTTCAATCTACAATGGGATGGGGGTGAGAAGGATCGGAAGGACTCTTCTGTCTTGGCAGCAAAGAGGCAGCAAACAAGGTCTAAACCTAAGCGTCAAACACCTCAGAAGAGCAATGGTGCTAAGTTTACTTGCTACAACTGTGACGAGGCAAACCATATTGCTAAGAGATGTACGAAGCCTAAGATTAGTAACTGTAGCATGAATGGGTTGTTGTAAAAGACTTGTTGGAAGACCAGATGACTGTGATCTTGAGAACTGCAAAGAAGATTCGATGGAAGAGATGAATAACATGCACAGGTGTTCACTTTTGTGAATATGCATCCCAAACGCTTATCCTAACGTGGTCCGGGAAGAGAACAAGTGAAATATGAAGAGTAAAATTGACAAACTGGATTCAATATGAATCGAGTTGGGTGAATAATAAATGACAAACGGCTGAAAAATATGTATATCATCAGATTCTGATTAACTAGTTGAAGAAGTGAGAAGAGAGAGATTAAAAAAGTAATGAGAGAAGCAACTTGGGAAATAAATATCCGAGTTTACACTACTAATTTGTATGAATACTTTATAAATATATGTTATCTTTATAGTTCAGTGTGTTACACATGGTCACTAGGAAAACAAAAAAAAATAAGTCAAGTGTACAAAATGACCGCATCCTACTATAAACACTGTGGCCTTGGATGAATAGTATTATTAAATTATATTATATTTAAATATATGACCAAATTCTTCCAAGAGAAAACTTTTAGTCATAAATTTAAAAATGTACATATACATCTGAAGATAGAGAGGGTGAATGCATGCAAATGAAAATACCACTGTATCTGATGAAAATCTATGAAACTTAAACAGCAGAAACCATTGAGATATTTTACCCGCTGATAATTAATTTTGCACACAGGTGACGCGGTCCAGTATCACGATGAAGAAAATTCTTACAGAGCACGGGAGCAACTTCGGAACCTAATGAGACCGTTTGATGAAATCTTCAAACACGTCCGATCAGATCGACGGACTGGAAAGTGCATGTACCGACGAATGTTTCCAGTCCGTCGTAGCTATGCCCGTGTATTTTCGTTCTCGTTCGTACTTAGATGTGCCTGAATAATACCACCGGATATAAGGAGAAAAGGAAGAATAACGGGAAACGAGTTACCACCCTTTCTAGGCACATTAGGATACCGTAATCTGAAGGAAAAGTGGGAGCGCGGTGTAATTCAGCGTGATTCGTTTTCCGGCGCCGAAATGGGTGCGGACGTAAAGTACTCACGCGTGTCGTTTTCTGCAAACTAGCACATGCTCGATTCTCGAAGAAATCTTAGCGTTTATCTCTGCACTGTCTGCAGTGAGTCTGGGCTCATCCTTACGACTAGTACGATCATATCAAGATGGGGTGCTGAACTTTGACCGAGTCAATGAACTTGACATTCTAGACTATACTGTAGTCGCCGACCTTCTGCTTCTGGTTATATATACAGTACTGGTGGAAGTCTGGAACCACTGGGTGCAGGACTACCAACCGGGACGGGTTGCCGTGGCATCCGCGCGGAGATCCCGTGCCGGAAACCAGCAGAAGCCATTCTCGCGTTTCAGAAGTGATTTTTAGGCACCACAGTGAAATAATAGTGCCATTTAAACCCAAAACCATAAACTTCACTACAGAAGTTTCTTTCAGTCACGTAACTCATATCTGATATAGTTTTGTAGAAGAGGATAACTTGGTTTGAGAGGTCTTTGTGATCAGTCCTTATAGTTACGGATAGTGTTACGTTCTTTTTCGAATCTAATCGTAAGTTCATGAATCACGCCAATATTAATGATATACTCTAATTTCAAACTGAATTTTTAACAAAAATCATAAATGTTGTTTAGACGACAGAGAACTAATATTGTTCGAAATTCAGGTTGCTTATTCTAACTCACAATCGCATGAAAAGTTTATCGGACCTCATATAAACTTTACCACATCCGTTAAGTTCAAATAAGTACTTAAAATAAACATAGCACTGAATCCTAACCACGGCGTTCCGTGCTGTTATAAAAGAAAATCACAAAGTTGAACATTTGTTATAACTTTCTGTGTAACACTCTGTGCTGTATTACAAAAGCACAGCGTGGAAAGTTGTTTTGCAAGTTCCGTACGGTACGTAGCACAGTGGAGAACGCTTTTCACGGTGTTTCGTGTTTTTACGAAGCAGAATGCTATTCGTATGAATAATTATTTTTTCCGCACTTAATGATGAAATGCAGAACAGACTGTTTACGTTCAACGAGTCCCAAAAGTGCACTTGCGTTCATCCAAATTTTGAACAAACAGCGAAAAGCATTTACTACTGACTAAGGTGTCAGATTACACTACGAGAATTACGAATGAAAACATAAAATAATTACGTACCACCTCTAGAGGTGATACGCAAGATTTATATTTCGTCACTATAAAAATATTTACGTTGATGACTGTAAAGGCATAAACCTCAGGTTTGACCCTAATGCCAGTATCGTTCATCGTTGCAAGATTTTTTGTCGTGTAATGTAGTTTGTTCATATTTATCATAAGATTAAAAAAAGAGAAAAAGTCCATGTGAACCAGAACGAAAAGAAGAGTTTTTTGTTATTTTTTCTTTTTAAAGATGAAGGACTTTTTATTGCACTTGGTCGAGGGGTACAGGATCTGACGAATGGACTGAATGATAGACGAGAGACTTAGTACAAACCAGCATCTTGAGAACACATAGAAACCCGAAGACATAGACAAGCTCAAAAATCCAACTCATTTTGAAAGGCAGTATGAAGTCCACTACCTTGAGATCAGAGAGGCACACGATCTAACGAGAGGGCAAACATCATAGCAATATTGAACATGTACATATGACCGAGTAACTTTTATCTTGTAACGAGAGATAAGCATCATAGCAATACCCAAGGTTTGCAGACGACCGAGTATTTTTTGTCTAAGAATTCAATCCATTTTGAATACCAGTATGGATTCTACTACCCTAAGGTCATAGAGACACATATATCTAACGAGAGGTCAAACATCACAACAATATCCAAGATGTGCAGACGATCAAGTATTTTTTTTGAGAAAAATCAGTACTGGAATTTCTATTGACCCAGCCGAACAGAGTAAAACACCACATCCAACCCGCAAGCACGAGATCTGGACGTCAGAACCTCCTGGGAAGAGGACCAAAGTCGAACTACAGTTGGAAAGGTGAGAACCGCAACTGATACCTCTCAAGCTAGTGCAAGAGGATGAAAAAAAAGTTCAGATCGAGATAAATTGCTAACTTATACACTCACAATCGCATTGCAAACGTAGTTATTTGTTAATAAGAGATTTTAAATTTAATATAAAATATTTTTCTGGATAAAGAATATTTTAAGAACTCAGTTCCAGTTGTAAAAATAGGGTTGGACGTCCAAATGTGCAGAAATTATAACTCGAGTTCTGAAAGTTCTAAAGGAAAACAGATAGCTATTTTCTTTGCTACTAAACCGATCCTAGTAGTACTAGTTTATCCATTTTCTTGACCTGAGGCGAAGCTAAAAATAGGATATAAATATCTGGACCCAAAACGAGTCTAAAATTTGGTTATAAATTTCCCAAACCTAGATAATGTGTGTGGGAAACGATAGATGCTTTATCTAGTATAAATTAACTAAAATAGAAAAAAGAAGAGCATAAATCACGGGAGGGAGTGGTTTCTCAGTTCTAAACTACCGCTCGATGTGAAACCGAGGGGAGGTAAATGTTTAGAACTGAATACTCTAGTGATTTCTGTAACATATTATGTAAAGATCATCGTTTATCAAACAGTATATAAAGATGATAATATATCAACCAATCGTGCTTATCAGATGTCCGCTGCGGAGAATGTATCGTATATAAAGCTATTCTAAAGTACAAAGGAGGAGAGACTTTATTTCCAGAATCCCTTACGTAAAGGAAATGGAGCACGCGCTCTTTTCCTCGTGCTGGTGCTGGTGCGGAAGTAAACCACCGGAACTACAGTGGTACAGTATGTGCGGTGACTCGACCCCATAGCGGTCGCTTTGACCCCTGTAAGTGACATGTAGCAGTCCGTCCATTCTTTTGGACAAATTCAACCGTGCGTAACTCTGAATAAGAAGGTGAGAATGGGAACTCATAAGAGTGCTTTCAGTCGATTATTCCCAACAGCTTGCGTGCTTCTCCAAGAACAGGACGGAAAAGCAGTAAGATTTGGTAAGCTGCATATATATGGACAAAATACACTGGTCAGAGCAGAAGAGTACCCACATTCTGTGGCTTCTTCCAAAAGTGGGTTGGCTGGCTGTCTGTCTCCAATGCCTCTCCATTAGTCCGACAGCCTTTATTCGTTCTCACTGTACTCTACTACTGTTGTGTACTTGTTCTCTACTCCATGTATGCAGGGATTCCTCCACTTCAGCTGCCAGCCTACTCTTCTGCCTTCTAGGAATCGAGTCTGTTTCTTCCTTTCTCAGCGAACACACACTCAGACCGATCAGACCGCTACCCGAGGACGACTTGGACCTCTAAGAATCCGAGCAGGGATACTCAGAAATAGCAGTGACAGTTGTACGGTAGGACAAGCAAATGGACTAAAAATCCATGAAGAAAGCTGTGAGTTTCATCGACATTTGCAGATGTTGGGACACCCGATTTTTCTTCCTCCTCAAGTCGCCTTCTTCAGCTCGATATGCGAGAAAGTTTTAGGTTATAGCTTTCTGTTATCCACTGGTAGATGATCATACAGCGCTTTTTATTGAAACCCCTGAATAGCGAGACGGGAGAGCTGTGGTTGCCAGAACACTCGGAGTAGCAAAATCGCATTTCGCAGGTGATCCTCAACATTAGACGAAAATTCAGGTCGGGGCAAGGCAATTAGTAACTTGAGCGTACGCGTATATTTACAAGCGGTTCTCAGTAGCATCATTGAAGGTCCATCTACACGGGAGAGGGAAGAGTTTTGGCTGATTCCAGCTTGCGAGTTCCAGTAAATTAATTACCTTTGCGCTCTGGGATCAATTTCTGATTTTGTCATTTTGCAATGTTCTAATCTCTTCTCACCTACTCATCTAGAAGCCGGTATTGTGTGGTGCAAAGTACTGGGACTGTGTATGCCTCGTTTAAAGTTCGACTGCCTTATTGTCAGAAACAATAATCTGTTGTATCGTAGAATGCGATTGCAGAACTGAGCGATTGCAGAACTGAATATGTGGAAAGATATCGCTCACCTAACATTCTGCGTTTCGCGGGGACCATCTGTTCAATCCTTGACCGTCGCGGAGGTCGCCGGCCCGCATACAGCGAACGCACTACGCAAAGCAGCACGTGAAGAAACGTTTAAAGTTTTGTCTTTCTTTTTGTGGACACAGCGTATGATTGCTGCATGCGTATCGCATTTCACTTTCAGTTCACCCGCATGCTAACAATATGAGGACAAGAAGCGATGCAAGAATATGCAGACGAGCTGGATGGAAACCCTGAGAGCGAACACACATAGAGATTCTATTCTCTATATTATGCTCAAGTCCTAGAATTGTGTCCTCTGGGCCTCCTATCCTTCACATTTGCTTGTTTGGTGGGATATGATGACATGTGATATCCTGTATTAACCGTTTAGCATTCACGGCTTGGTAGCAGCATGTACCTTATACTGTTCGCTCTTCTCTGCTCGTTCTGCTCGGTCATTCTGACGTGCATCTCCGACCGACTGTTGTTGCTACACTGGTGATCCCAGTGTATCAAAGCCTCACTTCACTTTCCGCGACCATTAATTCTGGCCGATATTCGTCTACAGAAATTGCTGGCAGGGTTTAGGTGTCTGTCTCGTACTCTGCTGTACTTACACAGCTTACTAGTCCGCTGAAAGTAGACAACGATTCGAATAAAACATCTGAGGCTGCACTGTTGCATACCTTTCTAGTTCTGTTTTCATAGTCGTGAGAAAAGAGTGTTCTGACATAAATGCTCAGAAGTTGCCAACTTATAGGAGGCCTTTGAACGACGATAAGAAGATGCTAGAAATATAGAGTTCCAGTGAAAGCGACAAGAATATGCGAAAGAGTTTTTCGTTGGAAGACAGAACGTTCTCGCAACGAAGAGTTGACAAGTAGATTGTCCAGAATCAGTCGGACTTGCCTTTCAGTTAAAACAAGTCTCGAAATTTTCTCCCTGGGATATGTTGAACTTGTGATCGGCACGCATACGGTTCACCACAGTTGAGGAAAAGAAATATTAACAGAGAAATCACCGGAGGGTAGGTTTTACACAGCTTGAATATTCTTCTCCTGACGGAAGATGCACTTGAAGCACAACATACGGAAACTTTCGAAACCTCTCTTCCTTCCTCCTTAGTTGTGGAAACTACAAGACGGTTGACTAGTACTCAAGCCAAGTGAGACAAAGAAGTGAAAAGGAAGTGAGTGATGGGTGCCTTCTGAGCCAACAGCTCTCGTTCACGGTGGGCCTCGATCATCGATGGTCCTCAACAAAAACGTGCTGAAGGGAAGCATGCTTTCTCGAGAACTGTGTTTGGAGAAGGGTGGCTGGAAGAAGCTCTACAGATACTTTTGGGATGCAGCAAAAGTGGCACATCCTCAAGGCTCACGGAATATGACCATGAGCGTCACCGACCAACGGTATGCTATAATTTTCAACCACTCAGAGTTAATGAGTGAAGAAGCAGTCCAGTTTGTGAAGAACAGCTTAGGATTACTAATAATTATAAAGAAGTCGTCTTAAGATGAATGGAACGGAAGTTGTTTCAAGACGGACGGACGATTATCAACTAGTTTGGGCTTGCAAATTTGTCCACACTCTGCTTTAAACAAGTACAGACCTTATCAACCTCTGACTGCTGGAGTATCCCCTTCCGAGTAGTAAAGAGAGCGTCCAAATTTCTGCTTTACTCAAACATGACAAAGCGCTCTAGTCATTTCGTACGCATCGTTGCACCACCTCTTACAGGTAGAAAGGGTAAGATGAAGATGTAGAAGTAACAGTCGTCATCCAAACTGGAAGTAAAAGTCTGTGGTTCAGAAATGACAGTTTGAATGGAGCTCACAGTTCAGCAAATAAGCAGTGGAAACATACTACTTTATTTAAGAACGTACATAATCGCGGATTAGTTGTTGCCTGCATAACAAACTCACAAAAATATAAGTAAAATGCATGTTTATGATGGGGCGGTAGATAAGACGATAACCAGTCAACGCACTTCCCCACAAGAAGCCTGCACTCCAGAATTACGTCCACTGTAGCAGTAATGGACATCATTATCCTTGAAGCATGAGTCCTTTGAGAACTAGATCTGGAAGGGACCCACATTCTCTTGAAACTCGTTCTGTTCAGCTTTCTCAAACAATAGTTTTATGCAACCGAAATGATTAATTTAGCCCTGAAATATTGTGAAATGCACCGGAAATGGAACCATTAACTACTCTAACAGTGACAGATGAAGAACCGCAGAAAATGACAAATGCCAGATAAGAGCGTATCCTCGTCCGCTGCGCTCGAATAGGCTATGAGATTTTGGTTCAGACTGTACACTTCAAAGAAAAGTAGAAAGCAGGAAGCGTTGCCTCTCCACAACTCTCGTGCAACAACAGATTTTGGGATACTTGAATAAGCTGCAAGGCCTCGAGAAGATGGCAAACAGTGAAAAGCAGTATATTTACTCCTTAACAGCTTCCCTGCAAAGATCCTGCGATCATGCCGGCATGTAACCCTGGAAAAGGTAGACCGACTTTACTCCTCAAAACTAACTCTCCCTTACTGTTCTTGCTCATAGATGAGTACCTTTACCCTTGCAGGCAAAGAAATTTAGAGAGGACTTTGCCTACCTCCTTGCCACTGTGACAAAATCTCTTTAGGTAAATCTCCATGACGATAGGGGCGTGAGTGTTGTGGACAAATATTAGACCGTCTAACTCAGATTTGCCAAACGACCAACTGTTTACTACTCTCCAACACTCGTGCAAAAAGAGGTTGGATAATGCTTGCGATCTTCCAGGGGAACGCGGCCGTGGAGAGAGATTTATCCCTTCAGCTAAACGCACGAACTCAAGTACTTCAGGTGTTTATTATGTCGTTTTTGGGACCTTTTTTCCTGTGAACAGTGCGGTTTACGGACCTGTCACATTCACTGAACGCCCCACTTGTTCCCTACGGCCGGAGGCAACCGCCGAATGAAAGGCCAATAGGATTTGCAATTATTACTTAATTATAAGTACAGTATAATTTTCTATCGTGCAGTACACACTCTCTCCCCTCTGAAGAAGTGTTACACCGGAGCACCTGTAAGGACGAACGGAATTCGATGCTATTTGCGCTTTGGAGGAAGTAGACTGGTCTTTTCTTTCTGCTGCAGGTTCTACAACACATGTCCTTGCGCAGCCAAAACTATTTTTGTTCACTTTGCTCAGAGTGTACAGCATTCTAGTATAATATAGTTCTAGCATTCTTGAGACAGCGAAGATCGGTGTTTCAAGTGGTTTAGCCCACAGTCCTCTAAGAGAAATGTAGTGGGTTCAGTTCATTGTGGGCACGGTTGGAATTGCATGCTGTTGCAAACTCTTAATGAAGCTTATGGAGCTTCTGGTGCGAGTCCCGCTGTGATGGACTCACATGGACAGCCTCATGATCCTCGAAGACCCCAAGGGAGAGGTAAGACAGTACAAGACCGATGAGAGTTCTTATGATGTATTTTGTTTAGTTGTAATCATGATATAATATCTTAAATCAAGATGGCTTATCAACCTTGTTGATAGTACACTGTACAAGTGAGTTCATGGACCTAGCGCAGAAGGTTATGAACATAATTTATTCAGTCTCTGATCCTAAGGCCAGCTTGGTGGTCAGCACTAGGGAATCCTATAGTATTGCTCATCGCGTCCCGTCACAGGCTGCACACCCAACGCTGCTAACCCTCATGCCCAGGCCGGAGATCTCCGTCAAGGATATCCCAGGATTTGACCAAATGTAATTGTAACAGATTTGTAAGGGAATGTACTAACCATTCCACTACCTCCGGGGACTATATATGGGCGATGGCAGTTGTACCTACTCTTTGATTGCTGCTGGAAAGTTTGTCAAGCCCTTGGACTACTGACACTGACGAAAGAAAGCAGATGCATAAGACAGTATGTTTCAAGCAACCTTCAGTTAGAGAGTAATATAAGCACGGGCCTGTCAGTTTCCTTGTTTCTTCTATTACCGTACCTTCACTTTGGCCAATCCGTGCTACACTTGGAGGCGTGCTCTCGGACCTGCACGACCTAGAATCAAGCGCACGTAGCAAACGCCTTGAGTGCACCTCGGGATGATGGGAGCAATCAGGAGAAAGTGTGTGGATTAACGTCAGTCCTTGATCCACCCATCACGGTCACCCTCTTTGACACCCTAACGTCACTGCTTGACGCTTGTTCGATTGCCATCTCGCGGTAGAGCAAAGAGTTCGTTCGGGACTTGTGTATTGAAACCATTTCGTCCAGACGAATCCATCCTTTTACAGCGACTCGACTGCTTCTTCTGTTTGTCGACGAAGACTGGTGATAATCAAACGGAGTGGACGTGTGTGCAGCAAAGAGTTCGAGCTTGTGCAGGTTTTGGCAAGAAGCCACTGAGTGGCACTGTCGTGCCGTTCAAGACTATGGACGTGATTGTGTACCGTCTGTTTTCGGGGAAGATCCCGTTTATTAGTGGAAGGCCGACGGTGCACGGTTTGGTGGTCTTTATCTTCTTCTTGATGGCAGGCAGGAGATGGGAAGCCGATACCTCTTCCAGTAGTTCATAGCACACCAAAAAGCATCCAGGATTCGCATCTGAAGACCCACTTTTTGAAAATTATTGATATGGTATAGCAATGAGATCTTTATCTGATAAAAGTAAGTTGTCCTTTATGTTTATGCAAGCATGCGTATTCACCCTCGTCCATATTTGTTCAAGAAGGGTCAGGTAATAAATTAACGCCCAGAATAAATTAATGGTCTCGCATTTGTATTTATGGTTTAAGTCTCGAGCTTGCTCTCAACTTGCTGTAATTCTTGGTCCAGTGATCATTTACAGTTTATCAAGAAATTATATGTTTTATAAGATCTAGTGTAGAATTCTTATATAACACTTTCATTTTTCTTGAATAATAGAATGCTAGGAAATTTTTCTCGAGCATGCATTATCGCTTCTCTGAGGAGAAATAATTTTGTCTTAAAAGACACGATATAACAAAGAAAAGAAAGATAACCAGTGCCCTCCAAGAAATTTCACCCTATTCAGTCTCTATTCTTCTACATCTTCCACTCGCAATGCGCTACAGATGCATATCTAGATGTTTGTCTGGAAATTTTCTGACAAACTTAAACAAACGGCTTATTATTACGGAGATTATGTTCGTTTTCAGTAGTGGGTGTCTTTCAAAATATAATTTATATGAGTTTTAGTAAGTTTGCAAGCACTAAATCAGATTGGCTTGGAATCATACTTTGTCACTCTTGGATTGTTGTTGGTTAAAACATTTTGAGCTCGTGTTAACTAGATTGTTCGAAGTAATTTTGAATAAAATATTTTTAGGTTGAACTTTCTACTGAGAAGATTTGCAGTCGAAACCCAAAAAGTTATGTTCAGTTTGGAGAGACTCCAATTCCACGTGGGGATGTGGATTCTAAAGAACTTTGCCATATATTTCGAAAGATTGACGGCTTTAGGGTAAAATAGGAGACAATGCGCTTCAGTCTCTTGTTTTGGGCACATTCTATTGAATACTCAACATTAAATTTATGTTTTATGTGAATCTAGTATCCCGGAGATATGTCGGAATAGCATTTGTGTTCAAGATTGTTAGCTCAGTACAGACTGGGATCTATCAGGAAGATCAACGGCAATTCAGCAATATACAAGAATCAGCATCTCGACGTTAGGGATCTCTATCACCTTCTATACTCGTCTTCCATGCATATCCTGTTTACTTTTTTGTACATTCATTCTCTTCAAATTCTGAGGAGAGGAATATGCAAAGAGTTTTAATTTATGTTTTAACTTTTTAGAATGATTAAGTTATAAATTAAAATTAAAATTTAAAAAAAAAAAATCTTAGAAACACATGTTTTTGTATCATAAAGAGTTTTTATCTCCATGCGTTATTTATGGGTTTTGTATAACTCAAGCGACCATGTGTAATCAAGATAACCGGGTCTTAAATTTAGTGATTCAAATTTAATATTTTAATTTTAACTTTTTAAATTAAAATTTTTCTATCACAATCTAAAAGATATTTGCAAATCCAGTCGAGCATCACTCTTCTCCATAACTCTGCACTTTAGTAAACTGTATTTTTCAGTGAATTGTTTTTTAAGATATTTTTGTTCCTTGTTTAAACGGTTTTCTTCTTCTTCTCGACCAGAAGTACATTTTGCATGCATATTTTTCCTTCCTCCTTCTCACTTCCTTCCGCGTTTTTATAATGCAATTAGCTCCGGAAAGTTGTAAAGTCAAATACTTTAATGTACATGTTTCTAGAGCTAATTGCAATGGTAATTAAAGTATTTGACTTAACATTTATAAACATGTAAACGAGATGTCACAATAGATACCAAAACCACAGTACGGATTATGATTGTAAATAGATCATATTTTTCCAATTTATGAACAAACCCTTCCATGAAAACAAACTCGGTCATTAATTTAAGTATTTACATAAAGGAATATATAGTAAGGATGAAATATGCATTCCTAAGTGGCCTGTTTACATTCAGGTTTGCTTGACAATGACATTTGCACACCTTCGTTTATATAAGAGTTTGCTGGATCCAGTCATTAGTTCACACTTGTTTCGAGAACTCGCAATTGATGTACATCAGAGTTCTGAATATGATATAAAAAGACATTTGCACATCCTGGTTTAGAGGTTCACTATAAGGTATCGGCCTCCCATTGATATACATAAGAGTTCTTAATACTGGAGTCATCTTCCAACACCCTGATCAAATCAGGTGGAGTATTCTTGAACAAAGGCATTGCAACAAGGGCGTGAAGAGAATATGCATCCAAACTCCCCTTTCGGGTCAGAGAAGGAAAAAGATAAGCTATAAGAACGGCAGTTAAAATTCACTAGATCATTGGTTGTAAGATTATTTTATAGTCTCTTCTGGCTGTACTAATATTAAGTATGTGATCGATTTAATTTAACATGTGACATAATTTAGGTATCGCAGATTATGTCACATCACTAGTTTAAACCGGCTAAGGTTGGATAAGTGAAAACTGGAACTGCGAAGAACTGTGGCACTGAATTGAAAGACTGGAAGAACCGTCTTAACTTTTTTTAGAATAGAAGGTTCCATGAAGTACACGTACAACAAAAAGAAGATCAGAACCCATAAGTTTAACATGAAAAGATAATCTCCCGGGAGTACAAGTCCAAGACTGTCAAGGCATTCACATTCATCAATCATAAATTATCTAAGCGTTAATTTATTACCTAACCCTTCCCAACTGAAAGGTTAGGTAATAAATTAACGTTAACATATTTGCCTCCTCCATGGCGTGAAGAGATTCTTCTAGCAGTTCTGGTAAGAATACACAAGAGAATCACGACCTCTCACAAGTTCCTACTACGGTACATTGATCTTTTTCACTCAAGATGATACGTCACGAGATCACTCGTGAATCTCTCGTGTTACGTGTGAATTGCACTAATCTAAGCTGTTGGCACATTAGTTTGTAGACAAACTCCTTCATATCTTCGTTGTAAAGAGATCTAAATAACTGCTAATTCCACCATTGAACTGGAACAAGCGCACATTACATTTGTTGTCTTGTCATACATACTTCACGAGATACTCTCATGGTATACTCATACCGAAACTAGTTGAGACAGTTTCGGTCTGATCAACATTATCACTAACTCTTTGGTATAGGAGAAGACTTGACCAGATAAGTAGTACAGAGAACCATTAACTCACCTTACACCTAGTCCTTTAAGTTCTTTCTTGTGTACCATTGCCGGAATCAAGTAACCCGAACGCATGACTTCCCTAAAATATGTTCTAATCGAATTTTTAGAGACGTCAAAAGTACTTCCGTCCGTCCTTCATTGTTCTCGTCACATGAACAATGCTACTATCATTCAAAGTCACTGAGTTAACAACGCTGCCTTCCTTCTCAAATTGTTGAACAGATGTTAGTTCCTCTCTTCCCGTCCACAATGGTCCTCGAGATTGATTTCGTAGGCTTTAAAGATTCGGGGGAAATTTTTGATGATACACCACACTATCATCCTCCTCTACGAGTTGACTTCAGATTTCAATCAGCTACTAGTTCTCCAAGACTTGCTGAACCTTTGACTTCAGTGTTCCACACTCTAACTGAAACCGACACCGAATGATAGTTCGTTCAACTGTCAAGGTCCTACATTGCTTGACCAAAATTAGATACCTTTGTTAGACTATTGTTGTGTTTGAAAACTAACTGAATGATGGATCAATACGTGAGTTGCAACCAGTTTTGTAAGATCTACGAACAGTGAACAAGCTCCTCTTCAGTTGATACAGTCGCATGACGATGACAATGAAATCATATTCTTCAGCAGAGTCTACAAAAAGCTACAACAGGCAGGGTACTGGGGATATGAGCTGAGAGAATGGTAAGAGAAGACTACATCAGAGGAAAAGAAGCTCGGAGACAATGCTTGGAAATGTATGACCGAATTTCGTTGATCACTGTGCTGACGAGACACACGCCCAAAGTCGTAGTATGCTCCTCTCGCAATCTCTATAAGCATGGCTATGCCATGATACTGGTTTCCGAATTTCCGAATTTAGCTTGCTTGACCAACTAGAGTTCCTTCCGCAAGCTCCCTCGAAGTCTTCTTCTACTTGATCTGCATCCTCCGATTCCTTTTAAAGCCTCATTGGTGAGCCCGGCATGACAAGTTCGGGAGTTGGATTCTTCAGCCACGCAAGCACATTGGACTTGTCCATTCCCAGCTCGGCAGCGAGAGCTTTGACCTGAGCACAAAATATATAGCTACATCGCGGTGAGTCCGCGGTTGAACGAAATACTGGACCAGCTGCATCAACTATGTACCAAGAGGCAACAATCTATACAAAACTATCTAGAGGACGTCTGTCAACTGATGACCACAAGTCGAGCTGCATCCACCGCATCATCGCTAAATGTTCGTTCCACATCTGCGTGTTCATCTGCTGAGTAGAACCTGATGATACTGGTTAATGAGCTCATCAACCTCTCATCTCTTTTGGCCTTCAACAGGAGAATACACAAAACTACCGTACGTTTGCATGGCAACAGCCGTAACTTTTTCAGCTACCATGTTTCCAAGCTCACTACTCTCTGCTCTCCTTCATCTCCCCTTCGGTATCCAGAATTATATCATCCTCTTCCTGTATCAAGGCTTTAACTCGACTCGACTTTGATTATAGCAAAGCGGCAGAGTGGGTTGGTGCGGGATGAGTGGTGAAAAGGGGGAGCTTGTGCCTTCTTTTTAATTTAAGGTTTTTTATATCTTTTTTATATGTAGTAATTCAATATCATTTATTTTTTGAAATGTTCATTTCGAAACACTGCTCATTTTGTTTTTTTTTTTTTGGTTTTTTGTTGATTATACATTGAGCTTTCTTACATTTTTAGTTTTCAGTCTTCTTCATTATTTCTTACGGTGTACAAAGTGAGTTCTTTCTTTACCATGGAGATAGAGTCTGCACGTGTTGAGACGAGAGCGAAGATGATCGATGTGCACATGTCGACATCTGCTCAATCAGGAACCTAGTAGTAGTGTCTGTCTCTTTCTATTCTTTTTTTTATTCATGTTTCTCTCTTTTTTTGTTTATTTTTTTAAGATTATTCTTTTTTGTTGTTATGCATAGTGAGCTTGATGCATGTAAACATGATGTACGTTATGCTCTCTTAAATGTATGAGAATTTTTATGTGTTTAGTTACTTAGATTTTTATCTCATGCTATTTTTTATGTTTCGTTTATTAGTTTGGTGAGACCAATATGATTTAGGTCTATGTCCACAACTTTGGTTCGGAGGCTATTATGACTCCTCGTCTTATTAGCATCTGAGGACCTTCTGCTCAGAGACATGTACTTCGTATCTCTTGTTTATCTTATGGTCGTTCATTTACGGCGGGGCCCAGTATCAATCATGCTCGTGCTTGTACAAGTGCTGGAAAGAGACATCTATCTTTGGTGGTTACTCCGTCTCATTGTACCAATTCTTCCATAGTTTCTCTATCATTGGGTTCTCTCTCATTGTCAGTCATCTCTCTAGTTGATATAGCTGGAAGTTCAGTTTGGTTACGTTTCATAGACATCTTCTGTTTTAGATTTCTTTTCACTTGATCGACGTCCATCTTGTCTCTTTCACTCTATTCCTTTTGCGTTGAGGGTAGATTTTTAGACGTGCCCTTAGATCGTCACTGATTCTGGATCCTTTAGATGAGTATGCTTGGTATCTATTTTTTCTATTTCCGTGATGGTGTTTGAGATACAATAGAGAGAGAAATCATGTCAACGTGAGGTTTTATCTCGACTCTATCGATTCATACGTGATGACTAGGAGTATCTACATAAAGACTTCTTGGATAGCTTGCAAGATAGAGATGCAGATCATGCAGTTTCTCCGGATGTGGAGATTGTGGATTCAGAGGAGGTTATGAAAAAGAGACGACTCAAACGTTATGTGCTACTTGGTTGAGTTGAGAGCTCAGTCGTGTTGTTCGAGCTTTACGTCAATTGGTGACGACTCTTCATACACAAGATACTACTCTCGAGCTTAGACGATTATACCCTCAGCGTTATTCGTCACCTTCTCTTGAGATTTTATCTTTTCAGCCGTCAAAATCTTTCGTTCTAGATAGAGACTCCTTTATTCGTGCTTTCATGACCGTCCTTAGTCTAGCAGCTGGTGGTCTCTCGAGTTTGTGTTATGAGTACTTGCGAGAGATTCTGTGAGTGGGTTTACTAGCTTTTCACAGTGTGCTTGGCTTTGGTTCATAATATGGTGTATCCACGCATCGTTCAAGTTTTGACGGCGGGTAGGTTGCTCTTGATGGACAAGGACAGTGGAAGCGTACGTCCTCTAGCAGTGAGAGAGGTCCTTCCACTTTCTCAACTCATATCTTTTGTTCAAACATTTTATGGTGTTGCTATCCCTCTATATTATTTTCATGGTTCTTCAGTGCAGGGTGTGCATGTTAGACTATCCGAGATAAGTACTAGACAAAGCGATCTTCTAAGAGGTCCATTGTTTGCCATGGCTCATTTTCGAGCCTTGTAAAAGGTGGAGGTTCTTCATCTAGGATGTCTGATTCTTTTTTTACAGACGATGCTCATATTGTGGACATGTTTCTTTGGTAGGATAGGTATTCGAAGATCTTCGAGCGGAGCTTTTGAACATTGGTTTGTCGGTTAGGGTGACCAAGTGTCGGGCTTGATCTCCTTCTGGTTTGGATTCTTCTTTCATTACCCTAGAGGGCTTTCTCACCCCTCATCATGGCATTCGAGTCTTGGACATCCTTTTTGGTTCACCTGAGTTTGTATCCTCCTTCTTAGAGGAGCATGTATTAGAGCAAGGTCGTTTGACTCCTCTCTTATCTCGACTTGAGAACCTTGAGATAGCATTTTCCATTTTATCTTCTTGCTTTGCAAGGATATCATCATTTATGCAAAGATGTGTGTCACCTACTCCTACTTTCCTCGACAGTTTGGAACGGTTTGATCAAGACTTGTCGACGACTTTTGCAGATATTCTGAGACTAAGAGTTTTTCTTTGTCCAGAGGGAGAGTTGGCTAGGGTGCATGTTACTTGACCTCGCAGGCATGGTGAGGTAGACCTCCTAGCCTCTAGGGTCTCTGTCCCTTTGCCTTTCTTGGGCAGTTGGAATCTAGTCACACCGTCTTTGACATTACATTTCCACATACACCATGTTCTACTATTGCGAGATTTTGTTCTATATACAAGAGACAGATCTTCTCCCTACATGTATCATTACGTCAATGTAGACATTACCTACTCCGACTCAGTCCCTCTTATCTCTTTTTGATGTCATTGCTAGAGATGGTATGTCTTCATTCTAGAGGATACTCAATCATAGTTTCTATATGCATTTAGTCCTTGCTCGTCTCGAGTCAGATGGACTTTCATATCATATTATCGCTCATCTTCGTTCTTGTGCGAGTGTGGATGCGGGTGCTTAGCTTTTTGCCAAGCCTTCCTCCTCCTGACTACACATCGTACCTTCAGCTTACATTATAGCTATGCGTCTTTCATTGGGTCTCTCTCAACCTCTAATCACAAGTATCTCGAGGTGTAGTTGTGACCAAGCTATCTATGTCACAAGAGGGCATCTTTTCTAATGTACACATGGAGAAGAAATCATTACAGAACATGACACCATTCGTGTTACTGTACTTTATCTCATGAGAGAGATAGACCTTCATGTGAAAAATGAGGTTAAGGATCTCTTTTCCTCCTCCTCCATGGATCTTTCCTATGTTCGTCAAGCGGCACTTACATCGGGACATGCAACTTCTTTGACGACTGAACAAAAGATCCGAGACTACTCAGATATGGATGCTTCTTCGAAACTTTCGTATGTTTTCATCTGAAATTTACTGACATGTTGAGTTCGTTAAAACATATGCAGATGAGGAACTCTAGGAGGACTACCCTATCTTTAGGATGGTATGTCCAATTATGTACAACAATGAATCAGTATAGCATTGCAGAAGGCATTAACGAAGACTTTGCAGAGAGGAGTCGAGGTACTTTCATCATCCGTTAAAAGAGATGATACATCAATGACTCAATTCAAGAAAACTCTACCCTCGTTACTTGAAGAGGTTTCCAGTTAGCTAGACATAACTAGTGTTCCTTTCTTTTTTCTCCGCTTTGTATACCACTGTTTTTTCCCACTTGTCTCTTATGCTATTTCCCTTTTCACTTTAGCATGCTGTGGTGTTCTTTTGATTACTAATCTAGATCGCGCAAAGCCGCTTCTAGCTCATTTAACTTGGCGCTCCGAGAAGTAGCTTAGTCTTCTCAGTCCTTACCAACCTAGTGCTCAGAAGCCGTATTCTGCTGTCAAGTTGTCAAAATATTCAAGCCGTATGCTGAAGGCCCGATATTAGAGATTACACGGATTCCTCTCTTTTCTGTTTCGTACAATATTCGCTTCGCTTTGCTTTTCTTTTGTGTTTCAGTTAAGCTTTTTAAGTTGCTGGAAGTAGTCATCCGAACCTAGCATGCTCTTTTTCAAGGTCGAATAGTCCAGATTTAAGTCGTCCAATCTGTGACGATGAGTAAACTACACCCGGAGTGAATGGCGAGATTTGTTTCTACGACTAGGATTGCCGCAGATACTCAAGCCCCTGAGCCACCTGGAGATATCTCGCTGTTTATAACCCGGACAGGTACGAGATTGAACTGGCAATTCTTTGTCCCTTAATTCTAGTAATCCGTTTAGATTTTGCAAACGGAACGATACCGAAGTATTAAGCCTTATTGCCTAGGTTTACACTTGATTAGACTTGTTGCAGCAGCACATGGTTCAGAACCGTTTTGTTCAGAAGCTGAGAAAAATATGCTTCTGCGACAATGTGAGTCGTGCAAGATGGAAACATGTGTATACTCAGACTCCAGAACTGTAGTTTGCTTTCTCGTGCGAACAGTTGATACAAAGCCCCCCCCATCTGAACTGTGCTCAACGCTCCTCCTGTAATGTTTCTGTCCAGGAAGCTCTCCAACCATGCGGACCTCACCGTGGAAGAGTTATACACGATTGCTGTAAAAGAAGACTCTTATGATTTGACTACTTGTAACAGTGACTCTACTTGCTGAACTTGGACTGTTTACGCGCCAGATATCGTTCCCGGGCAGCAGTGACTGATGTCGCACTTCTCGTTGTGGTAATCACTTCCCCTATTTGCCGAGACCCCGTTTGTTCGCTAGTTATAGCCTTGGCATCCTCTGAACGGTTCGTTGAATCAATCTGTGCCTTTAGTCCACTGCCATGAGCAAAGAAATTCCCCCATCTAATCAGCACTCCGATATCATTACAAATTACGTACAAAGAAAATGAACGTCCAGTCGACGGGCATACCGACATCCAGGATCTAGTTGCCAGACACTGATTCAATACTTCATCGCATCCAGGACCTGAGCTTTCAAGCTTTCATGCTGCACAAGTTCCCTTTTACCCAAACGCTAAAGAAGATGATACTGTCTATGGGCACGAATCTCACCTGAGACCTTGGATGTCCATATTGTCCATTTTTGCCAGAAGCGGCTCCACCCATGCTCCCTCGACCACACAGACATGCCGTATGAAAGGATGAGTTGTTGATATAAGTTCATGATAAAGAACCCATTCCGGCAACAAACCCTCTTCATCAACTTCAAGAGGACAGGATGACGGATGAATCTGGAGTCAATTGTACAGTTAGCTTGAGAGCAAAGAACACTCTGGATGTGCTAGTGACCGGAAGGAGATTGAACAATTTACTAACCATGTAAGCATACAGGAATTGCCTGAATCTACGTTCGGGACAGGAGAGACGGTTTAAGCAGAAATGAGGACATAGCTACTACTGTGGCACAGAGCTGAACAAAGGTTAGGAAGGGGGCAAGGCATAAATCACCTGCACAAGTTGCGATTTGTGGGCAATACATCGATATCCATTGTGGCGTGGCAATCGGTGCGCTATACGACTCCCGAAGCCCTTGCACAGAGCTTGACGAAGAGCGCGGGCGCCGCCCACTTTTTGTCGATTCCTTGATTCCCGTACTTCTAGCTCGCCATCTAGCATCCACATTTAGATACGCAGTGTCATTCAGGGACACTTCACACGAGCTTAGACTGTGACGAGAAAGCCATCAAAGCACTAGAAGAAATACCTTTATTCTTTCTCAGCATAATCTGACCAAGCTGTCGCCTCACGTCCCTTGCAAATTTCATAGATCTTATCTGCATGCAATATGACCCAGCTGAGAAAGAAAGTCACTAGGCAGGTTGGTGAATGACAAATGTCATAGGAGTCTGCTGTATTCTGCGTAGCACTGGAGATTCTCACGTCTGCGGAGAAGCGACATAGAGCTGGTTGAAAAGAGGTAGAAGACGAACCTGCAACCCATTTTCCTTACACCACTCCAACTCAAAATTACGCCTTTCCCATGCATCATATATCTGTAAGTATTGGATATGATCCCCAAGCCCACGACCGTCTGGTAAGTTTCCTTCTTCCCGAGCTCGTTTCTTATCTTTTCCTTGCCTGCAAGAACAGCGTTCGACAGAAACTTATCCTGAATATACAGCTATATCCGAGGTTAGCGTAATTACACCCGGCCTAGGTCCGCTTGAAATGGGAACCGAAGAAGTTACATAACAAAACCTTGCAACGGAGGAAACTATTCAACTTCTGGAGATGTGCCGACTTTGGAGGATGCTTCAGAGCTTTCATCTTAGACGAGGAAATGCTGACTGTCAGAGCAAGCTTACTCAAGGAACACTCTATCCAGTATAAACGAAAGGAACAGCAAAACTCTTACACACACCACTACAAGTGAGGGTCAAGGAATACCTTGGGGCATGATAGAATATGTTCTCACAAGAGAGCATAGCTGCTACGGTAAGGGCTTGGTCAAGACAACCTAGCTCCTCTGCGGCTATCAGAGCTCGTGCAAGAGCTGGTTCAAGCGGAAGCTCTGACACATGCCAACAATGAGGAGAGAAACGCACAGTCGTTAAGCAACATCCAACGTTGAAAGAAACTTCATACAACGCTTACAGGTTCTCGTCGTCCAGAAGTGGAACAATTCTCTCAACCAAGCTTGGACTTACCCGCCATTCTTTTCCCAAGCGCTGTGATGAACCCGGTCTCTTGAATTGCATCAACTATGTAAAGCTGGCCCAGAGCATCTTCCAACGCTTCAACTGCAACAAATTCCAAAAATAAACAGATCAGCAAGTGCACCTTATCTAATCGAAAAACCAGCACCTGTTTTGCCTTATTCAGAAATCACACTAAGTTTCTGTTAGGAGCTAATGGCCGAACCTGTAGAAGGTAATGTTGTCGGGTCGAGAAACACAGCACTGAAGAAAAGCTCCTAGCTACTGAATGTTAGTCATAGAGGTGGACTCGACACATGTGGTGTATGTGGTTGGTTGACGAGCATATCCGTTTCGGAGTCTACACGAATTCTTTGGCAGGACCATTTGGGAGAAGCAAGGTAAGGAGAAACGAGATAAGATCCTTCGTGATGAGGTACATCGACAACTATGCTAACAGATTTCCCACAGTCGCTTAAGAGTAGTAAGTGAACTTACGCGACGGTTGATCCAGGAAGTCAAAGTTGAGAATATCAATATCAGGAAGCTCTAGAGACTTCAAGTGGAGCACTGTTCCTGCGAGTGAGGAGCGTTGAATTTCAGGAACAGTGGCGGCAATTAGCTCGTGATCATATGCAGCTTCAGGATAGAGACGATAACATCTTCCAGGGCGAGTTCGTCCGGCTCTACCAGCACGCTGAATAGCCTGGACTCTGCAATGCCAGCACGAGCATCAAAATTCGGAAAAGAAAACTCAAAAAGATATTGAGCTAAGCCATTTATCAACGATAATAAACTAGTTTCACACTACGAAGAAAGTATACACTGCCGATGTTTTCGACCCTCTAGAATATTTAACGGAACCATTACGACGTGCACGCGCTATAACCTTCATAAGTTACCTGCTAATCGGGACCACAACAAGAGAATCCATTCCGGAAGCAGGGTTGTACTGCCGTTGCTTGACTAACCCTGGATCAATCACATACCTGCGAGCAATGTAGCAACATTCAGCGTACAGGAGAAGTTACTATGGTCGATTTCTCATCGGTTAAGAACAGACGTACGACAGTGTACAGTTACCTTGCTGATGAAGCAAATTTTGATTAACCTATAGATAGACTTCAGAATATTTACGCTTGACGGTTTCTCTTGGCGTTTAGGTATGTTTTAATACTGCAGATCTAAGTGAAAACCGGGGAGCCCTACCCCAGTTCGTGTTGGCTAAGTATAACACAATTGAACTCATTTCAAGGTGCTCTTCGTAGCTCTTGAACGACCAAGTAGAACGTAGAGTATCAGAGGACGAATCCGAAATAACTGGAAACAAGTGTAGGACCAAAACCAAGCATTTGTGATAATATTCCCCACGACCAACACGCACGTGAAAAGGAAAAGCTTCCTCAAATATAAACAGGTTGCACAATTTTCTTACACGACACCATCAACTGTAAGAGATGTTTCCGCAATATTTGTTGCTACGATGATTCGTCTGCAGTTGTCTGGCGGTTTCCCGAAAACCCTGGCCTGGAACAATCTACAGAAATCAGATATCAACTTTTGAACATACTGACATGAATAAGCGGAGGTTAGCACTCTTGGAAAATATTGGCGCCGTGACTGGTGAAGGCGATACGACACTTAGTAACCAAATCATGTGCAGTACTTGTAACAGGTGTGCAACATTGGGACGACAAAGAGATGAAGACCTACGACAAGGGGCATGGTACTTTGAGCAAGGAAGGAAGAGATCTTCTTGTATCAAGACGTCAGTGGATGGGCATCGTCAAAACTGTGCACGTGGTGACAGAAACACCAAAGCCGTGCAGTGAAGTTCTAAGGACTTCCCTTGAGACAAGACCTAGACAAGGAAGCATGTGTGATCTTCAACAGGGACCGAACAGTTGACGTCAGAAACTTGCCTGCATTTCTGGTGGTAGTGAACCATACAGCGGTAATATGACAGCATCCATGCAAGACCCTTCTTCCAGGCTTCTCACTTCCTCTTCTAACTTTGCAATTGTCTTCTCTATTTCATCCTGTTCGCACCAGAAAGTAAAGTACAGTTCGGAGTCAGAGCATACACACATTTGCATGTTGCTCAACTCACTTTATTGCAGAATCAGGGATAAGGATAAACCTCGGCCATAACATTTTAAACTTCAGGATCATTGCATTCGCTAAAGCTAAAGGGATTTACAAAAATGTTATAGACAAAAGTATTAACAGTACATAGCGGAGTTCAAGATCGTACCTGTCCAGTCATAAACAGCAAGATGTCTCCAGGTGGCTCACGGACATGAATATCTGCGACAATCCCAGTCAAGGAGAACAATCTTGCCGCTATTATGAGTGAAGTGTACTTATCCTCAGGACTAAGCGACTTGCCTAATTTGAAGCAGACCATGCTAGATTAGGATAACGACTTCCAGCAACTTCAGAAAACTCGACATTGCACCTTTAACAAACAAGGGAAAGGGAAAAATATATGCTTTCTCGAAACCATTGAAGTAAACAGAAACAAGTTACATTCGTCAATTATCGGAGGTGCATAGAAGGTGAAGGGACTCAACCAATGAGCCTAAGCATATGTTGACTCTTTGTTCAGTACTAGTAAGCCTCGACTTTGCAGAGAAATATGGTATCTCACCTAGTACAGTCTGAACTGAAGCCTCCAGGTAGCTTACCGGCCGCTGCTTACTGTAAAATATCTGAACAGGAAACAGCTTCCCAGGAACTCTAATAACTGGACAATGGAAGAAGAAATCTGAAATTTTCTCCCCATCAAGTGTGGCAGAGGTTATAACGACCTTTAGTTCCGGCTTACGTTTACCGACAAGTCGTCTCAAAAGACCAAGCAAAATATCCCTGCCACATCCACCAGCAAATCAGTAAAGCCTCCCTCCCGCACACTTTACTCCACTTTCTATTATGGATCAGCCTCATGGCTAGCATATGCATTGTTCAGATGGCCCGCTACGCCTTCAAATTCCGAACCCTATACCATGAGGACATGGATGTGATTGACGACATTTTAACGGGCCCCGTCAGAGCATATCACAAAGCTTGCCAACAAAGCTGTTCTTCATAGGAAAGACGACTGCTTCCTCATTCCGAGAATATCACCGCTATGATGATGTTACACGGAGGAAGACTTACGTATTCAAACTCCTCTCGTGGGCTTCATCCAGTATGATGACGGAGTACTGTTGGAGCTCTGGATCAAACAGACATTCTCGGAGCAGACAACCATCAGTCAGATACCTACATGCATCGGAAAACATACATAATCATGTTCAGTCCCACAAAGTAAGTTTCGACGTGGTCACTGATGTAGCACTTCACTGAATGAGTCTTCAATCAAATGCAGGGGCCTCCAGGGCCAAAAGCTTAACGGGATGTTACATGCATCTACTGACATTTCTGCTATCTACTGATTTGAGATTCGTTTCCATTATTCAAAGGAAATTTTGATTTACTCATTGCACACTATTTGTTCTGCGGATTGTCCCCAACATCTTCTGCAGCTTTCCACCTCTCCTCTTCTCTTGTCTTCGATCTTGCCAATAACCTTGAGACTTCTACGAAACGAGAGATTTAGTCACTTACTTTACAGCGGTCTTCGAGGATGTCCTATCCTCGAATCGTATGCAGTAACCAACGTCTTCTCCCACCTGAACGCCCATTTCAAAAGCAACTCTCCTGGGAATGCTCATACAAAGTTATGCTGTAAGCTTATTTAATGCAGTCTGAAAATTATCATCTAACTGTGGCGATAAATCCAGACATGGCGTCATGCAATCCGAGTCTGGTCACTTCTTCCACAAGCCAAGCAGCTTTACTCGAAATTGTACAGACAATACCGCGAGCTTCAAGTACAATTAGAAAAAGGGACATGAGTCTTTTCCAGGTTCTGTGGTCGATATGTGAGCTCTTGACACAGGAGCCTGTAGGCGTTTGTAAGCTCGATTGAGGAAACTGACAGCATCGAGTGTGTCTGAAGACGAAGGGTAGTCAAGAACACTCGTGCAAAATGTGCACCTGACTACAAAAATATCGTCAAAACTCGACCAGCCGTTATAGACCTGAACGCTACCAAGAGCATACAGTTCCAGACCTCCTGCTGACGGGAAAATTCACGTATGTAAACCGCGGAGCATCAAGTTTCCTCATGCGGGCGACGGACCTACCGGGCAACAGAGACAGCAGCTACTCGACGGGGCTGCGTCACGCCAATTCGACCTGTGCTTGTGTAGCCAGCTTTGTGAAGCATTTGGGAGAGCTGGGTAGTCTTGCCGGAACCTGTCTCTCCAATCAGTACCGACACTGCATTTCCAGCTACTGTTTCAAGTATTTGGGACTCGTATGCGTGGATGGGCAGGGTTTTCAATTCCATCTCCTCCAAGCCAAGAAGAAACCCGCCTCTTCTTCTACTCTTCTGTTGGCGATTACCTTCCAACTTACACGATCACGGGACGATCGCCTGTCCGCTGGTCATCAACTAAGAAACATTCGAAATGTCCAAGACAACAAGGCCTGCAATGCATCCGACAGAACTCGCTGACGCAGTTAGCTCTGACTGAATTCTTCAGCCACCTCCAACAGTATCTCCAGATTCTGCACTGCTCAACGTCCGTTGACACCGTGGAGCCAACTCGTTCAAGCTTGAGCCCGGAGATAATCAGGGAGTGAAATGAAGAGGTGAGCGCTCGATGCGGGGCGAGATATAGCAGGCATGGTTACGTGACCTGGTCTCCCCCGACACTGGCTTGTAACAAGTGGTGAGCGTTTGCACTGACTGCTATTTTACCAATCTCCTTACCTCCATAAGAAAATTATGTATGATCGTCCGACTTTACGTTGGATATTATGCGTAGATGCCTGTCCATCAGTTGAAGAATTCAATGCCTCATCCCACCTACGATCCAATGTCCGTAATGAACTGACCACGGATATGTCGCCATCTCTGCTCATGCTTCCCTCTTTGCTGAAGATCTTTGGCAAAAGTGGAGAATAGCATTTTGTCCTCCTAGATTTTAAAACTGAGAACGTGCTCATGCTTCTCTCCTTTTGCTGAAGCTCTTTGGCAAAAGTGGAGATTAGCATCTTGTCCTCCTAGATTTGAAAACTGAGAAGCTGCTCATCCTTCCCTCCGTTTACTGAAGCTCTTTGGCAAAAGTGGAGAAGAGCATCTTGTGCTCGTAGATTTGAAAACCGAGAACCGATCACAAGATCCTGAACTTCATGGTTTGAAGCTTGAACGAGGTTCTAAACACTTCCCGCAGGAATAGAAAGAATTGCCATTCAGAGTCCCCGTCCAGGGAGAACAGTCAGCTTAAAAGCTGTACTGTGCAATTTGTTCCGACTACGTGAGGGTGAGAACTTCCAAGTGTAGCTTGTTTTGCGTTGGAGTGCTGGGATTTGCAGGCTTACGAAGTCAGTTTTCTCCCGGAACAGTAGAAAAGCAAACTGTACAACGTTAGGAGATCCGAGCTCCGATTCGTGGGGAACTGTTCGTTCAAAGTCAATCTGTTCTCCGTAAAACATTTTGGATTCGAAATCTCACTCGTTTGTATTTTATCGTGGTATATCCGAGAACTCATTGTATGTTTATCCAAAAACGTTGAGTTCACTCCAAAACGTGATTGTATTTTATAGTGGTTATAAATTCGAGAGCTCAATGTATGTTTTCCCAAGAACGTTAAATCCACTCCAAAACGTTAGCTCACTGGAAACTGTAATGCCACTCCAGAATTTGAAATTTGAACAACGTACTCGTATTCGTGAAACCCCTAATCCGAAAACATATAACGCTGCCTATGCCCGGAACACTGGGGGATTCCCACAGTAATAGCGGTTTCTCTTTCCCGAGGCGAGAATTGAAATCGGAAGACTCTTACAACCGGAACCCCCACATTCGCAGGCATTACTCTACACAGTATGATCCCTCCAACTTCTTGCCCGTCCATGAGCAAATGCAGACAACGTTTAGAGCCATGGCTAGGAAATACTGGTCCTGCCACGACAACATCCCTCAATCGAAAGTAATTTAGACACAAAAGAGCTCAATCAGCAGTATGAGCACCAATGTCTTATTTCATGTTGTCAGACTTTCTTCTGGTATGTTGAGTGTGGACAAAAGGAAGTGCCGAGTACGGCGGAAGGAAGACATAAATCGGGCAGAGCTCACAAATACCTACCACGACGGTAGAAAGGATGGATGCAACCGTGTCTCCTTGGACATGATCCTGCCGCCAAAAGCTAAATGACAGAAAGACCTGCTGTTGATGATCACCACTGAAGGTTTCCACTCGCAAAACGGAATTAATACCTCGTGCATGCATCTCCCAACCGCGTAAAGGAGGCTGCACCCCTCATGACGACGCGTGGACGACAGCAATTTTAGTAACGGTTTGACATCATATACAAAGTATATACAAAGATATACTCGACGCTTGCGAGGCAAAATTCAGGTCAGTTTGTCCGCGGGTTATTTACCAAAACAGTCCCTAACGTGCCAACATAACCCAACTTTGACTCTTGGTAAGCTTTATTTGTTACTGATGCTTCTCGCGCTGGAAATCATTTCTATTCCACTGTTTGGGACTAACAGGACCATTATCGGTTTACTCACAACAGGTTAGAAACCCTTCGCGTTTCTATTTTGGGTATAGTGCTGCATTTTATACGTGGATCCTGGTAACAATGCCTAAAACCTCTATTTGTTTAGGGCATTTCCACCGACTCTTCCGCCGTACTTGGGATAGGTTTCTTACCGCAGGTAGAAATTTAGCAGGATCGGTATTTGCGCCCAAGAAAATTAAGAAGCCATGTAGATAGGCTCACTGAAACTGAAACTGAAACTTTCGCCGTACACATAGAGAAGCGTGCAGTTCTGTACGTGCAAGTCTACGACGTTTCCTCATGGTGTCCTCTCCTCAGACACCTGTGGCGAAAGGGCTGTGAGCAAGTAAATAGTTAGAAGAGAATCACTGCAGAACCCCGTGACTGAAGTAATTCTGCACGTATTTCTTGTTTTTCATCAGTTTTCCAAGCTGCGAAGTCGGACGTCCGACGTCACATGGTTCACTTGTATCAGCCGCATCCCACGTAGCAAATTCTTCTCCCCTCTTGAACAATTTCTTTTGACATTACGGCAGATCCGCCGTGTGTATGGCACACATATGTTCAACCATCCAATCAATGCTTCTCGTTTAATATTTCCTTCTGAGGATCCCGCTGAATAGATGCTGGCAGATATGTTGATGACAACGCAAATTCACTTATCTAATTCAATAGCCCGCCGCATCCACTAGAGCAGAGTAAGACTCGTTCTCATCTTTCATTGTGGATGCCAGTAACTGTCGAGCATTTCTGCTCTTGGACGGTAGCAGGAGTTTCCTTGGAGGCGGTTCAACATGGAAAAGGCCGTACAGCTGGTCCCTGTCTGCTGTTATATCATCCACTGGCCCATCCCAGCATGTTTCGCCGATAACTTCAAGCGCTGCCTCCGCATCATCACCCACCAGTTGTTCACCCATCTGCAAAAGCAGTAGGTAAAGCTGTTCTGCACAAACCTTTCGTACCTGGAAATAAGAATCAAGCCACTTCTCATGAGACACCACAACAGTTAAAGCTCAGGAAACACCTTGACATCTCCGGACTTTCTGGTTTAAGTCAGGGATGAACGATGTAAAAAAGAAGCCTGAGAAAGGTTTGCTTATCCACAGCGAGAATCTCAGTTCCATTACCCACGGTGCAGGATCCTGAAGTTATCGAACCCAGATGATAACTGAATGCAGAGGCAGGTAACTGAGAACTGCCTCAAATCATCAAATACAACTGTAACTTCTGTAAGACTTTCCCAAGAAAGCATAATGCACAGATATCAACCAACAGCGACGTGTAATTCATGTACCTTAGGGTAGCGATGGAATAGAAGATACAGTAGCTGCTCAATGGACTGGCTCCGAACGACGCCTTCTAGTGTTGCGAAGTGACTCAGAATACTGATACCAGCTAGGAGCTTGGCCACATCTTTGCACCCTCCTAACTCATGCCGTACTAAGCTGAGCAAATCAGCAGCAATCTTCTCACCGAGTGGCTGTACCCACAGTAGAAAGAAAGTATTAAGATCAAGGGCTCAGACAGAAGTGCAACATCGTCAAGTACGATATCATAACAGTCCGTTCGACTGGAGCAGACATGAAGCGCGGAAAAGCATGCCACAACATGACCTTTCCCTATGTATCATCTTCATAACATGCCACGAAAGTAACAAAACTAAAAATTATGCCTTTGTGTGTAATGCAAATACCTTTGAAGCAGAAAATACTCCTCTTACAAAGAGTATATCAATTGTCTGCATCAGATTCAGAGATATCAGTACTAATGCTACGAAAAATCTTCACCACAATGACATTTTCAAGCATCATAACAGTTCACTGAGCCTTCAGCATAACGCTGCACAACCTTCTGCTAGTTGGATATCAAACAAACGTCACTCGCACGTCAAGAAACGTATACCGACTGGTTCTTAAGCCTTTAAATATCATTCAACAGCTGACATATGAGCTATTTGCTGTTTTCCTTTCCTTGAGCTACTTCATGTCACAGTTCGTTAAGTACTAAGATCCTACATCAGCCTTGACGTTTCTCGTATCGACAGTTTTCTCTTGAATATTCTTAACATTCTGGTTCGACGACCACATCGTACGTCTCTGGTGCTTGTGTTCTACTGAGCTTTCCTAAAGACGAGGAAGTAAACAGCTTTGTGCCCATATAATAGTAGCAGAAACTGGGCACTCATATATGTGTTCCAAGAGTTCATGCCTATCTTCAGCTGAGGAACGAGGGTTACAAACTAGTTCATACCGAAATCTGCACGAAACCCTTCCTCTGCAAGACTACTGTCACTCCACTGTGGAACTTGATTTCCACAGAAGGTCTTACGGACAAAAATGAGTATTAGGTATGTGAGTATTACCTTCAACGTAGGAATTACTCCTCTGTCGATTCCCGCATAGCCGGATAAAACATGTCCAAGTTCCACGGCAAGCCAATCCAAGCTTGTGGCGCCATCTTGCTCAGAACCGGACTTGGTCCTCGAGGTGTCCGTACCGTTGAGAAAATCGACAAGAGCACTTCCCGCTACTTTACCCAAGGAGTCAGCCAACCCTCCAATAGAAATAACGATTCCCGAAAGCACATACTGCCTGTACTCTGGAAACATTAGCAGTTGCACCAGTCTTGGAAAAGAAACAGCTGGAGCCTGCTTGTCAAGACAGGCAAATTACATAAGACACTCGCACTCAGGGTGTATCAACAACAGTAAATCGTCGAATCACCGGGTGACCAGACACTTAAGCAGTGAAGTAAAACCTCTCGACTTGAGCGCAATTCAGAGGTGAAACATGTATGCCACATACCGCCCAGTTCAAGGTAGAATCATTTGAGACTATCTCCTTCAACTCTTCTTTGTGTGGAATGCAAACTGCCGGGACATGGGAGTTCTGTAACAAGCGCTGCAAAGATCTCCCCGCTACGTCCCTCACGCGGTCAATTTTTTCAACAGCCTGTTTTGCCAAGCCTCCAATAACCTGAACTCCCATGGCTTCAGTAAGTAAACCGCCAGTGTCACGATTTTCACATTCATTCGTCGGCTCGTCTGCGTTGCGGGATTTTCCATTAAAAGAATCCTGGATCCTACCGAGAAGAGAAGTGCATCGCTCAATACCGTCCATGGCAGCCTCTCTGACCCATGAGCCAACGTCCCCTCTGTTGTCAACTGCGTAGTCATTCAGTGCATTAAAGAAAGCCTTCATAACCTGATCTTTCACCACCCTCAAAGGCATGTTAGGACTTTCCGCAGGTGTGAACGCATGTTCGAAGTCAGCACGGCACAGGGTCTCCGAAACAGACGTCAAACCACGGACAGCATTAACTCGAGTTTCCGCATCATCATCAGCGGTATTTCCCTGGTAAGAGAAACAAAGCGTTCAGAGTTGTAGACAGCCCGCAGCAAGAAATTAGGGCGCCCAGAAAAATATGAAATAACTGGATCGCAGGAATGAGGTTTAAGCTAGCTTGAAGAAGATACTTAGATGAAAGAACATATGCGGAGTGTAGTACTCCTAGCGTGGAATCTTGCTAGTGACATGAGTGCTGACGTAAGACAAAACTAGTTCAAGATGTCTATCTTGCACAGGTCAGGAGTGATCAGATCTGCAAGACCTTCAATCGCATTGCAGCGCATAGTGCATCCACAGCATCCTTCCAAAAGGGTCGCAGCAAGTCACAGGGCAATGCACCAAGCGCAAGTGCGGCCCCTCTTTGAGCAGCAGGATTGGCGTCACTCTTCAAAATCAGCAGGTATTTTGAGGTAGTCCTGGCAACCGCTGGTGCAGAGGCAGGAAGCAAATAACCTGCTATGAACGCTTTCAAGGCCGCTATAGCACAAGCCTGCACTCGAAGACGGGCATAGTCAACTAGCAAGATTATGACCATGTCTCAATCACCATACCAAAAGCACTTCACTACCAACAAATATGTAGCCCATACTATGGTAAGTACCACAGACAATACCTCCCAAGTAAGAAGCGAACAGAAGATTAGGAGAAGACCTCACCTGTATATCGGCGTTTGGGTGCTTCATGTTTTCATCAATTGAGTCATGGAGGACCTTCTGGACTTTGGGCGGCAGGGGAACTCGTAGAGTTGCAGTGCATTCAATCAGCCTGGAGACCGCAGCCCGCATTATTTCTCCACCCTTGCCACGATAAAGACGTGCCTTCTCGATTGCTGGCACAATCCCGGCAACCAGCCTCTCTTTCTCTGTAAAGAACAGAATAAGGCAAGAAACTCAGTTTCATCGACGTAACTAAAATTATTTTCACACTTCCTAGGTATCCTGCTTGGCACAGAGGCTAAAAGGCATCCCATGAACGTATCTTTGAACACCATATGATGCGGAGGCGACTTACTTTTGGTTGAAATACTTCATAAACCCAAAGACAAAGTGTCCTGTTACCTGCTGTAAGTTGAAAATTGAGTTGATGGAGGGCCCGAATAACTTCAGCTATTGCTAAGGTTGCTCCATGACGTTGATAAAGATCTGTAGACACGGTCCAAGGTACAAGAGTGTCTAGAACATGACCCTCAAAGTATGGAGCATCATACTTCACTAGGAGAGAGAGAGCCTCAGCAGCAAGTTCCCGTAAACCTTTTTCCTGTGTCATCAAACAGACGAAACAGGTTAGCTGGAGAACGTACGGCTTAAGGAATATTGTATTTGTATGCCTGGAAGCACACCGTCAGCAGCCACTGTTAAGCTACAATTTCTCGTGAATGCTCAGCTTAGACACCTCTGACCTGCTACCTACGCCGCCGGAGGCCACGACGAGGCGAAATTCATGCACCCAGAATTAGAAAGAGGAACGGACTACCTACCCAATGGGATATCTTCACATTCAATAGTTCGTCGGTAAGGGATAAACGATACTCTTTGAATTGAGCAATGTACACCGCAACGGCACAGTAAGCATGAGTACGAGTTCCAAGGGAGAAATAATCAGCAGCATTGACAATATCGATTCCGTGTTCAAAGTCTCCTTGCCTTCCCACGCCTTCCTGGAAAGCCGCTGCTGCAGCTCTCCTACAGTTGACCTGATAATATATGCCGTTGTACGTAGTTAGCAGCGCGATGCAAGAACTGCCCATATATTATACTTCTTTAGGTAACCCGTGAATTTGAGACCAAGAGAAGTAAACAGCAGTTGACCTGAGAATATATTGGCACACGGGTAAAGCAGTTTTCGGTGAAAATAGTGACTTCTCCCGCACACTTAAGGTAACCCCCAAATAGTTTTGAACCCATGCAAGTACAAGGTGAGTAACATGTAAGCTAACTCGGTTCGAGAAGTTATCTTCATACGTCGAGAATGGCAGATATGCTCAAGGACCACTCTCTAGTATAGGGGTATCACGCAATTATCCCAGCCAAGTACATAGTGAGAAGCATTAGGGACCGGATGTGCGCTAACAATGCCGACTGGAGTTAGCGAATTACTTTATAACCGGAGGGTGTGCCGATGGGAATGTGTAGTGCGAAGCACATTTATAGAAAAGGTTCCCCTTGGTATGAGCTCGAATGTGACAGAGCAATGACAAGAACAAATTGCAATACGTACTGATGCAGTCTGACCGCTTCTAATGTAAAAACCAAATTTAACCCCCATGCAGAAATGAGGACCAACTAGCTTTGTATAATACAATCTTGAAATACGCGAAGGCTATCAAGGCAAAACGTAGATACAGATAGCCAAAGAATCCAGCGCAGGAGAGAGTTATCTTCATACGTCGAGAATGGCAGATATGCTCAAGGACCACACTCTAGTGTAGGGGTATCACGCAATTAGCCAAGCCAATTACACAGTGAGAATCACTTAGGGTCCGAATGTGCGCTAACAATGCCGAGCGGAGTTAGTTGCCAGCGCAGGAGAGAGTTATCTTCATACGTCGAGAATGGCAGATATGCTCAAGGACCATTTGTGTCACGCAATTAGTCCAACCAAGTACACAGTGAGAATCAATTAGGGGCCAGGAATCGATCAGCGCAGGAGAGAGTTAGTTGAAGTGAGTTGAGGAGCACAGATTTAGTGAGTGAATACAGGGAGGAGCCAACCAGAGGTATTAACTGAAGAACGTATTTTTGCCCGTCCATCACTGATGCATTTAGGTACTGAGTAGGTGTACACTCAAGAACCTAATTACCAATATACACTCGGAGCATGCAGCAGAACACACTCCCGTTGCATGCACCTCAACCTGCTCTCTGACTTCATCAGCACCCAACGGAGAGGGTTAGGCTGTAGATGAGTAGGAAAAAGTAGTCAATCAGATGAAGACTTAACCGACTCATCGAGGCCTTGTCGGTCCAGGAGTTTCTGTTCAGTTCCGGGACATCTGATCGGTTTGAGAAGTTAGTTGACCTGAGTATATATTGATACACGGGTCAAAGCAGCTTTCTGAGGAAACAGTGACTTCAGTAGTTAGTTGACCTGAGTATATATGATTCGTCCAAGAGCGATGGCAGTTCAGCAGTGGAACAAGAAAATGATTCGATATGGGAGTATAGCGGTTCAACTAAGGAACAAGAACCACGCTAGCAAACAAAGGTAACACCAGTAGAATAACCCAATGAAGTACAAAGAAAGTGCCAAAAGGGAAAAGTAGCCTGTACGGTATCTTGAAACGTCAAGTTAGCGCAAATCTGTAACTTAAGGAGACAGACCAATGGGAACGTGAAGCGCGGCGCACATTACCTGAGATGGAACAAGAATATATCATGGTACGCGGGTAAAGCAGCTTCAGGAGAACAGTAACTTCCCTCGCACACGTAGGTAACCCCCATGGACCCATAGTTTAGAACCCATGGAACAAGAATATGTGACTCATGAATATGATAATGGCAGAATATGAGAATATGAGAATGAGAGAATATGTGAATATGAGAATGGCAGCTCAGCTAAGGAGCAAGAACCACACTCAATTGAATACACAGAAACCCCCAGTAGAATAACCCAGTGAAGTACAGAGAAAGTTCTAGAAATGACAGGTAGCTATCTTGGAGCGTCAAGTTAGCGTAACTCTGTAACCTGAGGGGACTGACCCATGGGAGTGTAAAGTGCGGCGCACATTCCCCGAGATGGTGCCTCTAGGTATGGAAGTGCAAAGTAGTGACATGTACAGTATGCAGTGCAAGCGGATAGAAACGAAATCAAGAAATCTAATGCAGAACTGAAAGCCTGGGTTAAATATAGCCGGAGTGAATACAGATCCTTAAATGGCGAAGAAAGTATGGGTCCCGAAAACCGAAAAGAAAAAGTTAGTGTACAAAAGACGGGGGTGACGAGTGAAATAATAAGACCAGTCAGTCAGAAGGATATACGAACAAATTAGTGCACAAAGGTCACTGACGCAGCTGTAGGTAATGAGTAGGTCTACACTCAAGAACCTAACTACCACAAGATACGCGCAGAGCATGCAACAGAACACTCTCCCGTCGCATGCACCTCAACCTGCTCTCTGACTTCACTAGCACCCAAGGCTATAGACGAGTAGGAAAAGTGATCAAACGAAGTTGAGGACTTTTCCAACTCAGCAGGACCTTGTCGGTCCAGGAGTTTCTGTTCAGTTCCGGGAACATCTGAGGGCAACTCCCAGTCTTTGTGTAGTGGTAGATCAGTGAGCTTGTCAACCAATTGCAGAAAAAACTATAACATAATAACCGACCCACATCGCAGTGCCTAAACGTATGTCAAAACCAGCAACAAGAAGGACCAATACCGAAACCCCAAAGTAGAAGGAGGTAGGCGAAGGAAACATTTCCTGCAACACCAGCGGACTGAGCTAGACAGTCTATACCGAGCAAAAGTACACTGAACCAGAGGTCAAAGCAGGTAAAAGCGCTGGACATAGTGCTATACTAACTATACTAAGTTGGCGCTGCTCCATAAGTGTGGTAGTACAGAAAAAAAAAACAGCTTAAGGTTGAGACGGACCCGAGGAAACCCCGGAGTCAGAAGGTATAGAGTGATAAAACAAGGGTATGAGGAAGACGGAACATGGAACATGGAACAAGGATATGGATGGATGGAACGAGAATATGTGTCAGTCTATGTGATTAGCAGCGCAATGCAAGAACTACTCACAAGCACTTAAAGTAACCCGTAAATCTGAAGCCCAGGAACAACATCTATTTGTACACGAGAATGGCAGAGAACTAGACAACTACATAACAAGAACAAAGATGGGGTGAATTTCTGCTATGATTGCCTACGATTTTAAACACAATTGTTTTACGGGGGATCAAGGTGTTGGGAATCTATAGCTATCAGCACATGTCCAGGAACCGGAGCACCTTGTACGAGAAACAATTAGACTAACTTGTATAAGATGGGACGCAGGCTAATCTAACCGCAGTGTAAGTGAAACATGATAACACTAAGACCCTGGGCCCCTCATCACCAATACTATCCTGTGAGCAGCGTCTAGATATTCTAGGTATCATGACGGGAAATCTGAGAGCAGATAGAGAATGAATTTGTAGCGAAGGATACGTGAACAATAAAAGTTTCAAAGATAGGACAGAACGGAGAACCAAGAATGTGGCTGATACGCTTCGCGTAACAAGCAGTGGGACGAGGATATTTGGTGGCCGACACTGACAGAACTATGAACAGTAAGATGTGGTGAAACTACGCTGACATGAGCATGAATAGAAAATCAATGTAGTAAATACTCCTATCATGCGCCTCCATCGAGTCGTAATATCTGAGGGTCGATACAAATCAGGCTTTGAAATGGAGAAAGTGCGCTGACAGCAGAAGCATACACTGAGCGCATGAAAACATAGATAGCATATTGGTAAGCCACCAAACGCAACATTACAACATAACAGGCAAGGAAGCTAGAAAATACTGAATCTTCATCTAACGCAGACCTTGAACACGACGTGTATTAAACATTTACAGTGGAAAGAGAGGACGGTTTAGGCAGAACGATAAAAGTTCTATACTGGTAAATAGGAATGCAGATCGGACCACGCCCACACACTGAAGCTAACCCCCAAAAACGCAGTGAACCCGGAGAAGTACAGTGAGTAGTAAAGATCGATGTGAATGTATGCTATTTCAGTCGTGAGGATAGCTAATGTCTGTAAGGGAAGGTGTACCCCCGGAAAAGTATAGCAGAGGGCACGATGCCGGAGATGGTACTCCCAGGTATGGAGGTGCAAATATATAAGACATGTACAACATGCAGTATGGACAAAACTGTCCTTATGCAGCGTGTATCATCTATCGAAGGTGTAATATTAGCCAATAATCTAGTGAGATATAAAAACGGGAGTATTGCTGGAGTACAGGTGAACGATGAACGATATATGCTACAGACTCTTAAATCAACCCGCAAGATAGGACCCAGAGAACGATCATCAGATGGTGGGGGTTACGAAGGCGAAATGCAAACCTGTTCGTCAGTCATATGTTAAACAAAGGGCGCAAACCAACGAGCACAGGTAAACAAACAGAAAACACAATAACGAACAATTTTCTGTACAAGGGTCCTTGGCACAGCTGTAGGTAATGGGCAGGTGTGCACTCAAATACCTAACTACCACAAGTTAGACGCAGAGCATGCAGGTGGAACACCCTTCCCGATAAGTGAGAGCGAAGTGTAGAACATCAATCACAGTAAAGAAAGGAAGAGAGGGAGCGCATCGCAGTTATAACAATAAATGATGGAATCAGAGAGCAAAAAGCATCGATCCATGTTCCAAAGGGCAGTCAGTCAGTTGACCTGAGAATAAGTTGCAAGTGGTAAGCCTGCACACTTGTTTCTTAACTGGGATTCTGTAAAAGCAAGTAAGAAAAGCCGTCAAGAATCAAAGCAGGCAGTTTGACCCGTAGGATAAAATGTAAGAGGCTGTCGAATTCTTCACAAACCTCTCGGTCGTAGCAAGCGATAGTCAACAGAGCTGGCGCAAGCTTCTTGAAATGAGTCTCCATCAGAGCAGGAGAGTAAGCCCTTGCAAATGCCCACGAAACGTATGCAGCTGCGTCTCTTACATGAGAACCGACGCTATGAGGCCCTTTCCGTACATCGTAATTGAGTGCCTAATGACATAAATTCATCCGATTCGTTACACAGCTACACATCTTCCTTGGACGCATTTGGTGCGATTGAGCAAACGAACGTTGGATCGACAACGGCTAACTTATCAGCAACTGAGCGGAAGAATGGATAAACTCAGTGTGAACTGAACACCTGCAAGAAGGATAACAAAATGTCTGCTGAACTTTACCTTTATAACTACAGGTACAACAGTAGAAAGTCGCGTGGGTAACAAAAGGCCTCTGCGAGCTAGCTCAGCCAACGCTAAACAACCTCCATGCCATGCTCCATCTCCCTGCATCAACCAGAACCTACAAGCATCCAATCAGACAATTACCATGAGACAGCAAAACACACACTTTGAAGCATTCTGGGTAGAATACGAGGTAGATGACCTCGGCTGAGTAAGCCATACGTGTATCACTGATGACTCTGGTGACCATTTCACCACTGAGCAAAAGGTGGACAATCCAGATAGGACAAACCGTTTCCCTGTGAGGCACCAACTTGTCGTCCTTAACTTTGATGAACTCAAGAACTCAAGACAGACATCTGATGGACCGAGAACTCACAAGCTCACTGGCCAACGTAAACTCTCCTGTACTGCAATACGGAGTGTAATGTCCCACTTATCTGGTGAATCTCTGATCAACTGATGTACTCAGAAAGAGAAGATTACCTCTGTGGGCCGGAAAAGTTCCAGGACGGAACCCACAACCTCATCTGCCAACGCTAAAGTCAACCGACCAGTTACAAGCCCAACACCTTTTGCTGCTGACCAACGTACAATCGTATCCTGTTCAACACAGCATGTAACTGAGCAAGGTCCAAACTAACTCGCACTCAATTTGTACCAGGAAAGAGAACAATTACATACAGAACATAAGAGGAACCCCGTCCACAACAGAGGACTGCAATCTTAACTACACTAAGGATTCGGAGCACACAATCCATCACACTGAGGAAGCGTAAAGATCAGAAAGTCACGCGACTGAGACTTGAACGACAACTTGGCCACCATACCTTATCTCGAAGACCAGTCAGCAACTGTTCAATAACTTCTTCAATAATCTCTGGCACATCAAGTTCTTCTTCAAGTATCTCCATTTCATCGTCAGGTTGCACGTCTTTCGTATCTATACCGCCTGTTGTTTTATTTTCACCTTCCGATGTTTGTGACCCAAGATTTTGGGCAAGTGAGCGGCGTTTTTGCTGATAAAGAAAGAAATAAGCGCCAAAGTATACTAATCAGGAGAATGACAACAGCGCGCAGAAATCTACCAGATCAACTGTCCTTCAAGTCAAAGAGGTCGAGAGTACTCAAACACAGGACAGCGTTGAATCAGATCGAGATGCAAAAGAATCAGTAGCTGTTGCTGACAGATGATGCTTGAAGTGATAAGCGATAATGAGCAAGATGATACAAATGCAAAAGGGTTCTCTTAAGAAAGAAAGGTACTGAAAGGTAATAAACGTTTGCAGTTTTGGAACTGGAGAAGTAAATATTCCTACCGTGTAACGCCAGGTAGCAATCATGGGAGGCAGATGCAGCAGACTGACTCGCTGCAGCAGCTTGATAAGAAGCTTCCGGAGTAAAGGACTACGACTAGCTGCTGAAGATCTTGCCAACTGAGACGCAACCTGCCATACTGGCAATGTTGCATCCCGTAACATGTCTCGTCCACCAACCTGCGTGTTGATAACAAATTATAACTATGTGCAAGCTTCATGCCCAACAAGCCAGCTGCCAATCCTTGAGTGCGATTCCATTCAATCTTGCTAATTTACAGTGACTGTGATAACCAACTTAAATTATCACCCTAGTGATCTTTTAGACCAGTCGAACACACTACAACTCTACTGACCAAGGAAAGATGCCACAATGACATAAAAGCCACTTAAATGTTCTCTATAGATCCTGGTCACACCCGTTGCTGACAAGCAACCGAGAAAAGGACCACAGATATGCACACAACAAGAACCAGGCGACAGGAAGAAAGCCCAATATCAACCACTCTAGAGATAAAGATATATTCCATCCAACAGGGTTCATTGATTGACCTGGCATAATACGATTCCTTGGTAAAAGCTCCCCTAATCAGTACCTTGAACATGGCAGCCAATACTCCCACGACACCTGGGACGAGAAAAACCTTGATCGCTTCATCGTGTGTCGTGCTCAAAGCTTCTCTTGACCACTCAACAAAGCTGAGACCGCGGGAGAAGAGGCAAATTGCTTTAGAGAAGCTACCACCCACGAAAGTGCCACACAAAATAAAACATACCCAACTATAGCCAGCACCAGCAGCATGGGGAATACATACAGAAGTTCCCAAAACTTGTAAGCAACCTCGGACATCCATCAACAGCAACAAAAGTACTTACTCTCTCAGAGCATCATGCATATCTGGACGGGTGAGGAGGCGTGAAAGCAGTACTCCGGACATTTCACGAACGGGGCCAGGAGATTGGAGATATTCTTTGCATATTTTAATGATTCTCTGAACCAAAGGTGGTATGGTGGATCCACAGTTGATATCAGTGCAGTCTGCAAGGGCCGTATCAACGGATGCCATATCAAAAGGTATAAGAACGAGAATTGAGAGCCAAAGAAGTAAAGTGCATTTTGTCTCCCATTCACCAGTGCTCTCCTCTTTCAACACGCTACAGACAGTAACCTGTTCCAAGACAGTCACATCAACCACGTGGACCATTCAGTGGAGCTGTAATATGCGTCTAACCCTAATCAATACTGTAGTTTCGAACCCCGCCTCAACGTACTGCCCTGATACAGTTCTGCTTACAAGAACTTCTTACTAACAGCTTGATTATCATCTCTAGGCATGTTTGACTCTCAGTGCCTGGATTATCACCGTCGAACAGCATGATTTGGGTGCATACTAAAGTATGAAGAATCAGCAACAATCAATTCATCTGAACTCTGCTACACAAGAGTCGGCACTTCGAGGAGTCAGTCTATGACTAAAAAGCTCAGTCCGGACAAGAGCCAGTTTCTCTACTTTACACATACCTCTTGATGGCAACGCTCCAACAAGGACACAGTCACTTCAAGATCGCACGCCTGATGAGGGAAGAACTTGACAACGGTCTTGTAGCCACATACAGTCATAAGAGTATGAACTATACTGCACAGCTTTTTCACCACGCTTAGATCCACACTCTCCACATTGCCTGCTTCCGCTACTTTGTTTTGAAGTGTCTCCATCAGGGGGCTAATGATGGCCTCCAAATGAGGTTCAAGCAGTTGACCTTGCTCTTGATACTTCACTATCTGAACCGCGCCAAGGAACTCACCATCAATAAATGTCACTTCATCCTTGCAACTGTTCACAATCGATTGCCTACCAGAAAATACGGAAGACTTCTCTGGGCAACAAACTACGAGATGCATGGAAGAGGTTCTAGACCCGCATATGAAATCATAACCTTGCACCTTAAAGAGGAGGTAACTCAAACAGAAACAATGGAATTCTTATCTATGTTGTTGTCATCGCTAGCTAGCATTTCCAGTGGCCAAAAGCCTGACGGTGGCCACGTAAGATCCAAGAAAATGTACTTAAAACAATAATTAAATTAAACACGTTCTCGAACTCCAAATTCCATTAATTCGAAACCATAACCGGGTGACCCATCAAACACATGTAGACCGTTCTGTAAACTGACATCAACAATGCGACGGAAGCGCACAATTCTGTTACCACTCTCTATCACATTTCTGTGATGAATCGAACTTAAAAGAAGGTTGGAGAATCAGAACAATGTGGCTACTTGAAGCACGAAATTTTGCATCAAGGATCACAGAATGGTTCTCACAATTTTCTCAATTTTCTTAAATTCGACCGCATCGACTTCCCCCCTCGCAGGCTTCACGCGTAACACAAACTCGTGAAGTATTCTAGCTTCTTGTACGAAAGATCGAGCAAGACGCACATCCAGAGAATCATCGTCCTCACTTGGGTTATCCATGCTCCCCTGCATCGCCCTTTCTCGCAAGAACCAATGTACTCCTTCACGACTTCTGGGGATTTGAAAGCCCTAGACAAAGCCCACCTAAAACCCCTTTTACAACGCCAAGCAGCTGCATTATCGCGTCTGCGCCTTCCACCATGCTTTCCCGCCAGCAAACGAGACGAACGTCTGCTGTTTCTTGTTCCTTTCTCGACAACCGCCAGAGCACACTAACATCCTATTCAAAATCATTTGGTAACGACATGAGTACATTGGTCTTCTCTACTGTCTCCACTCTTCCCTATTGCCGCTAGCCTTACGTATGTGCAAGGCCTGCAGCCTGCTGAGAACATCGTTCAGTAGATCGTTTCCACACTACGGTGGCAGTTGCTGTTCTACAGGAAACAAGCAGCTTCGTGTCTCTCACTGTTCTCATCTACACTCTTGAATACGTTCGATATATCCAGTAAGTTCGGACGTCTATTTGTCAATTCATAGAGAAGATATGACACTTCTTGCACTGCTCATGTTTTGTGACTTAGGTGCCCTTGATGAAGATGGTCTGAACGGAGGGGGCAATGAGCATTAAATTCAAATATTTTAAGGCATTTTATGTTTACTTGCATGTATTAATAATAAACAAAAAATGTTTTGTAGTTTATTGCTTACATTGTTTGGTATGCTTGTATTGTCGATAGAATTCCGGCGTGGTCGGTAAGTCAGGAGCTCAAGTTCTAATAGACTCCCCGGGAAATCACTCTCTTTTTCTCCATAATGGTATGGGTTTAGAAGCTATTATTTAGGAGAGTATTATACAATACCCTTTATTTTATATAATGTTGTGTTAGCTAAGTTCCAACTCACGCTCTAGAGGGATATGAAATATTTGTAACTGCATTTTTATTATTTTGTAGAGGGATATGATAGTTATAAAACAGAAATTGGTTGGTAAGGATTAGTCCTAACGCGGCAGTCAAGGAATGAACCTATTAGATCACAAACTCAATGTTTAAGGTGGTTTTACTTACGTAAAGTCCTTCAGTCCAAACACAAATTGTAACTCATACTACTTGATAGTTTGATTGACGGGTTGATGTTTTAATTGAAGATCGCATTTTCTAAAAGCTTGACTCTTTTTCAAATGTGATTTTAGGGAATTTAACGGTTAGTTCATTATATGTAATTTCCTTTGGATGCATGAACTTATGATACTTAACAGTTTGCTTATAAGGTGTAAGTCTCTTACGGATATGTGTAAGTTTCCCTATAGATTTCATATATCTTTTTAGGAAAACCTCTACTGTTTCTCTCATGTGCTCAAACGACATCAGTGATAAAATATGTGATCATGATATGTTCGAGAACAAACATCATGCACAGTTGATCAAGTTGATCACGAGTTCGAACTCATGTGAACCTCCATATGAACACATCACAAAGCTGCTACGTGGTAGTCTGGCAACTATGAATTCTTGATGTAGACAGTCCGGTCCCACAACAACAAGCAAAACTCTATGAAAATGTAAGGTCAGATCGTATGATAAAAATGTGGACGAGATTACGTTCTTAAGGGTACTTGTTACAGCTTACCGGCATTAGAATCTATAAACAATGCTAGAAGAGTAAGATCTCCATCTCTCATAAAGAGTAAAGAGATTCTGCACAACCGATCAACTCAAAACGATGGTGAACTAATGCCTAGAATTACTTAGGTATGTAGGACAAAAAAGGAAGAGTATCTAATTTTACCATACAACATTGTGGAAAGGGAGTGGTGTGATGAAAGGAAAGATCTTGTGAGTATGCTCACATGGTTTACCTCTCTACACAATCAAGTCATATGGGGTAATTACAAAATCCGACATTTACAGGCACAAATATAATATAAAGAGACAAGCAAGCAGAAGACAACATGATTAAAACTTTACACTTGAATATTATAACTTTGTTCATACAAACTACTAGAGGAATTCCGGTCACTGTGAATTGCTATGCAATCCATGTGAATCCTCATAGATAATTAAGTATTTATTGTATATAGATGACATAAATAGTTAATAAAATAGATAAAATAGTTAATCATATATTATATCCAACTATCCTCAGCGTAAAATTAGATAGTAAACTTTCACGAAACTTTCAGTTATCTCTTGTTGTCTCTCCTCTTAACTAACTTGAAACAACTGACCTTACCACCTCATGGAAATGATATTACTCCAACCCAAACTATCTTTGACGCAAATATGAACTTGATACCTTTCTTGACCTTTCTTGACACTTTTGCATTGATCTTCTTCTTCCACTTTGGAAAAACGTATTGATTTTCATGTATTATTCACTTTATCCTAGTCTCTCTTTCTTGAAAGTTCGTTCATTAGACTTGTTTTCTCTCAATCTTGTAAAAATATCTCCCGAGCTCTCTTTTTCTCACTCTTTTGCTAACTTCTTTCTCTACGTTTGATTTTATTTTCTTGAACATCTTTATAGAGTTTACACTTTATAACTCCATCTGCCTGTAGCCCGGTCGGCGTGGGTTCGAATCCTCTTGCCGAGGGGATTCAAGCTATGCAAGGGCAGCAGCACACTGCTGCGAAAAGAGATTTGAAAATAAATCAAAACAAAAAATATATAAGTTTATACTTTCTTATGGCTACCTTATAACTCACTCGTGTTGCTCATTATTCACCTCTTCCATCCGAAGATGGAAGATGAGGTAATAAAGTAAGCTAGCTGCACTCTTCCATCTTCGGATGGAGAAGTGCAGCAAGCTTACTTTATTACCTCATCTTTATTACCTCATCTTTCTGTCCAAAAGGATTAGATGATAAACTACTATATTTATTTATGTACTTTTTTTATTGGTATATTGTCTTCCTTGTAACCTCCTTCCTTACGTTTCAATTATGAATTCTCTATGGACGTTTTCGCTATTCTCTAAAGAATTAACATTTAACAATTATTTAACTTCAATTTTCGATTAAACATTATTTATTTGTTAAAAATCAGTTTTTGACAACATTAACATAAAAGAAGCCCAGCTGAGAAGAAGAGGCTCCCGGAAGCGGCCGAGTCTGCACCTGAAGCAGTCTCCTGAGAAAACCATGTTGTGTCGTAAACTGATAACGTCCAGTCAAAAGTTCCAGAGGGAAGTATTCTTTGCAGTTTCCGCTCTCAGTTACCTCCGACCTTGGGAATGCTTATTCATTGCTTACAGTGTTATGCGGACATGCCACGTTAGCTGTCAAATAGTTTTCGTGCTCCAGGTGTTTGAGAGGACCGAAATGACCGCGTCGAGTGCCTTAGCTTGGGAGCTGGAAATGGTCCGTTTACGAAAGTGTAAAATACTTACAACCAAAGCTTACAGACGCTGCAACAGAACTTTTTTTCTGGAGCAATACAATTAAAATAGTGCTCGCAACCTGCTCCGAAGTACAGTAGAGTAGAATGCACACTCTTGTAATGAAGCATTATGATATTTATTCAGTGGTAACTGAAGTTTGTACATGTAGATGGTGTACAAAGGAAAACAGCGCTCACTGTCCTCTGTGTAGGCAACAGAATAGACTACATATAAATGGTGTACAGATTGGAAAAAGAAGTGGTCATTGCGATGTATCATATGACGGTCACATTGCTAGTTACGTTTTTACTTTGCTTTGTTCTATTTACGTTATTACTCCACTTCGATGGGCTGATTCTCGTCATAGCCGTCAGATCTCAACAGAATATAGACGAGAGAGATGAAATCTGACAAAGTTCGGTGCTGTTCTCCGTCTTGGAGGATTGTCTGGTCCGTCTCGGCTCTTTTCTCTTTCTCGTTGATCCGTTGCTCGACGTCGGCTGCTTCCTCTGTCTCGTTTGTCCGCGCTTCGAAGTACCTACAGCTGCAATGTGAGCATCGTCTGTTATCAATATGAAAGAAATGTTATTGATGTCTTCCAGTGTGATCTGTTTGGATATGATGAAAGACTTTCATCGTTTCTTCTGTATACATGCTTGCATGATCCGTCTAGGTGAAGCTGAGTACTTCCTTGAAAGCAGCATCTGACGAAGACAACGAGACAAAGTTTTGGAGAGCGAGTGTGAGCGTTTGTACTTGTTAAATTGGAGTGCCCTGGGTAAAATATTCATGTAAGTCAGCTCAACGCGGTTTTTTGTATCTGCAGCTCCTAACAACATAAACAACTCTTTACCGTCAGCCACCATACTCTCAATGATGTTCTTCATCACGGCATGATGATGCTGCAGTTTCTCATCTTTTAAACAGTACCCAACCATGCCCACAAATGTGTGCAATCCTTTGTTAGAGAGTTGCTTCACGCAAATCTCGACGCCAATCGGACGTTGCTGATCCCATCCAAGTGTCTTTGTAATTAGTAAACGGATTAGATGGACTGGAGTAATTTCTTTTTCACCTCGAGACAAGATTTCTCGTGGATGGACGTAACACCTTGGAAATGCAAGTGCAGGAGACTACTCCTCGTTCAACAAAAAACATCCTTGACAGACACTGCTTGCGCAAGAAAGTAGAAAGGAGTGGGAAGAAAGAAAGCTCAAGGTCACTCCCCGTCTGACAAACTGTCACTAATAACTCCAGCATTGGTGTCCTTGCTCTTGCTTGTCTCCATAGAGACATACTGTCGATCCAAGATCATGTGATGACGGCAAATGAATCGGTATCTGGATTGGTCAAGCTGAGTGCAAATGCAAGATTAATAAGTCTACAAGCGGACTACACTGTGGAACGTCTGCTATCACCTTTGTGGATAAAAACGATTGGGTAACTAAACATACGAAACCGTCTGTCATGCAAGTACAGTGAAACTCTGTCTTCCGAATAAGAGAAGAACCGGTATGACCCAGCCAAAATTACAATAGGCACGACGTGCAAAGAGCATGGATAATAGGTTTTGCCCACCTTCACATAATCGAACTTGAGGAGGAAGTTGATGGTAGTTGTAGAGTATTGCAGGTCGAGGTAAATATAACAATGGGTCAGATGCATTGCACTATCGTCAAACTAATCATTGGCAGTTTGTTAGAGTAGAATGGGGACCTCGGAGTAGTCTCTAGAATAAGAAGAGTTTCCAATAAGCAGTTCTGTTGGACGGTGGGTAAGGGACTCGAATCGCTTGTTGCGTCTGAACTGTCTTCTGACTGTTATGGGAGGAGAAAGGGCCTCGTCTGCTCTCTCTACATCCTCTAAGGAGTCTATGAGAAGCAACAGGATGTCATCATCTAAGGACATGGTCCCGTCGAAGACTAATCATCTCATCATGGAGTGAAAGCGACATCGAAAAGAAGACAACATATACACAAGCAATAACAAAAGGTAGAAGGTTCACGTACCCGTTCTCAAGCGAGAACAAAAACATGTGTCCCACCTGGGCAAGAATTGAAGTACCTAAATGAGGTACTTGACATGTCCAAGTATGGAGACAGACTCCCCTTCCGTAAGAGTAGAAGAAACGAACATGCCAAACATTGGAAGAAACGAAAGAAATTAGAGCAAACGGTAGAAGCTTCCTCTCGCAGTAGTGTCAGCATGATCATGTACGCCAAAGTCATCCGTGGCTATTACATCCTGCTATTTCGTGAGCCTTGATTGTCACTGAAAGAGAAAACAAAATCGTGAGATAACGAGACTGAAAGCAAGAGAAGTAAATCGCGCGAGAGGCGCGGCAAGCAGCGATGAAAGTTGTCTGTCCGGTTTCCCACCTGTGCGACTAGAAGAACGCCAAGTACGACTCCGAGAGAAGACTCCTTCTATAGGCAGAGGAGAAATAAGCAAAACCTTGAAAGAAAACCAGACAACCGAATTGTCAGTTTAGCGCACATAGTTAGCGAGAGCGCCGATAAGAGTTATCAATGAAGAGAAAAATTTATTGACAAATATGAGAACGTCGAAGAAACTCCGAGAAGAAAAGCATGTTTTCAACTCGGTGTGAGTGGAAAACCAAACATGAATGTTACGAAGAGGAAAAGCCTTTCCAAAAACAATGTCGACAACGTTGTAGTGTCCATGAACCTCTTTACTCAAATGCAAGAAAAAGCGAACGAGAGAAGAGCACACCAAGAAGATCGCAGACTCGATTTAATGGTCCAGATGTTAGAGATTCATCGATTGGAGATTGAGTTGCTGAGAGGAGATTCTCAAGGACTAACGCAACTATCATCTACAACTAGAACTCAAGTTCTTATCCATATATCTCTCCTATCTACATATGATTATGCATTAGACCGTAAACGAGTTCTACAAAATTGCTTGAACAATGCATCTCTCACGATCTCTCTTTTTCGTGTCTTGACTCTATCCGCTGCAGTTCTAGGAAGAGGTTGTAGATGTGCAGCATTCAGTCGTTCATCCACCGGATCTACATCATGAGATAAAGACTCTCCTTGTAATATCACAAAGTTATGTAGCACTCCACATGCAAGTATAACTCTGGGCACTTGCTCAAGTCGCATAAGACAGTCACGAAGTATAGTCCATCTTTCTTTCAAATGACCAAATGTATTTTTGATTTTCACTCGTGCTTTTGATGTGTACTTATCAAACTCGTTTTCAAGTGTAGCTCCTTGATGCATATGTCGATGAAATCGTTTGATCAATGTCGCGCCCCTCATTCTCAAGATCGGACGCATACGCAAACAACAGAACCCTAGCGGACTTGCGCTAGGTTGTGAACGCTGCGAGTAGGACTTAACGGCTTGGCCGGGAAGTCGGGATCAGATGAACCCTAAGTGGTTCTCTGAACCAAGGTTAGAACCTTGGGTTAGGACATAAGGGTCTACCCCAAGAGGGCCCTAGACGAACGCTGACCTAAGGGGGTGAGTCTGGGAACGGGCTGAAACATGAGTCTCAGACATAGGTCTGAGACGTGGGTCCGAGACGTGAGACCGAGACATGGGTCCGAGACGCAGACGAACCACAAGGTTCGTCCCTGGGTCTGGACCACAGGTTTCGGAAAAACTGCTAAGTGTTGGAGCTCCAGGGACGTTTTGGGTCGTGGACGGAGCTCCACGTAAGATCTCGAGGCGAGTGAGGTATCATTGGAAAGGTCTCGTCGAGAGCTTTCTAGTGATATATAACACTCCTCGATCTGACCTCCGAGCTAGAAGTTATGGCCGAACCACAATCGGGTTGTGGTATAATTTTCAAGGACCAAAGAGGAGGGCGGGGTCGCCGATCCCCAGAAGTATATATGAGGGGGGCTCGATGCCTGGGTGGGCCAGGACGAGTCACCCGACCCCAGGGTTCGGCGGGCGGACTCTGGGGGCATGAGGTGATGGCTGGGCCAGTTCCAAGGCACGTTCCGATCTAGACTTGGACGTCTAGACTTAGGAACGATGTAAGGGCCGGGGCAAGACTAGGGAACGAGTCGGCGGGTTAGACCACTGTTCGGGAAGCTAGACCCAGACGGACATCACGGACGGTTGGGCCGCTAGGTGTGCTGGAGGCACCGTTTAGGACCCTGGACTTTATGGGAAGTCCGCCCCAAGTCATATTGTGACTTGCTCATGTTTAGGACCGACTTAGGCGGATCTAAGTCGGGACTTAGGATTGCTGAGCTTGATGGTTAGAGAGACGGTCCGGCTCCGATCCGGACCAAACAGAACTAAGATAAGTGGTGCATGGACGCTAACTTGTGATTGTGTTTGCAGGTTAGCAGTGTAAAGTTTACGATCTACTGAGCTAGAGCTTCTGCTTACGCAACAAGGCGGTAGGTGCGCGAAAAGTGGTATCAGAGCCGACGCTTCGATGAGCGAGAACTTGAGGTAGCGGCTGAAGGCTGGACGCTTGAGGAGGGACGCAAGACACGAAGCGGATCAACGTTTCTAGGTGAACACTTGGAGCAATGGCCGAGGATGGACAGAGTTCCAGGAGGAAGACCAAGAAACGAGGAGCGGCTAGCGAGAACAGATCGACTCGAGCTAACCCCGAGGCATAGTCAGAGGACGACAACCGACAACCTTCGCCCCAACGCCAAGGAAGCCCCGTACCAGCTGCGTTATCGGTGCAGCAAGATGGAGTCTTGCCAGCGGTGCCCAATGATTCAGACACAGACAGTCAAGGAGCCTTGTATGCGGAACTCATCAAAATGATGAACACCATGCAGGAAGGCATGACCTCCAGGGATAAATGTATCGCTGAACTTGAGGCGGGCCAAGGAAGTTCCTCGTCTACCAAGAAGCTTTGTACGACGAATCTGCCGACCCCGTTTACAAGCATAGGACGAGCTCGTAAAGTTAAGGATTTCTTAACTGAGTTGGATCTATACTTTGAGACGCAACAGGCTAAGGAGTCTGACAAGGTGAGAGCGGCGGTTACGTTCCTGAAAGACCATGCGCTTCTCTGGTGGACTGCATACAGGGATGAGCATGCCTTGACCGTCTCGACGCTTGGTTGGAAAGAGTTCAAGGAGTTGCTCGCAGGACGATTCACTCCGGAGTATCAAAGGATTCGGTACGGTGTTGAGTTGGTGAGACTGAAGCAGACGGGGACCTTAAGCGCTTATGTGCGCGAGTTCAGTGCCAAGCTGGATTCGTTCTCCAAGTAGACTGAGGAAACCAAAATATGTATATTCATTGGGGGACTCAAGTCTAGCTCGGAGAAGGCTCTCTTTTGGATGCCAAACCTACCAGAGACAAGTGCCGAACTTTTGAAGCTAGCGGAGCGAATTGGGGACGACGAAGTCCAGCAGCAAAAACCCTTTGAACCACGCAGCACGAACAAGTTCCAGAAGAAGAACAAGGGCTTGAAATGACAATGGGATGGGGGTGAGAAGGATCGGAAGGATACTTATGCCCCGACAGCAAAGCGACAGCAAACAGGAGTAAAACCTAAGGGGCAGACACCTCAGAAGGGCAATGGTCCAAAGTTTACTTGCTACAACTGTGGCGAGGCGGGTCATATTGCTAAGGGGTGTACGAAACCTAAGGTTAGTAACTGTAGCATGAATGCGTTTGTTGCAAAGGACTTGTTGGAGGACCAGATGACTATGACCTTGAGAACCACGAAGAAGACGCCGGGATTGATGTTTCTACAAGCCAAGGTTGCTAACCGTGATGTTACTTTTCTTGTGGACACAGGAGCGACTCACTCCTTCATAGTCCAAAGTTGGTGAAGAAGTTGGGCTTGTCTACCTCCAAGGCAGACAAGTCTATTCAGGTGCGCTTTGCCAAGGGCAAGACGTACCAAACTTCTGAAGTGGCTTTGGACGTGCGATTTGCGTGTGGGAAGTTGGAGTTCACAGAGAACTTCACGGTGTGCGAGATGGATGATATCCATGCGGTTTTGGGGAACACTTTCTTAGATAGGTTTGACGTGGAACTTAGACGAAGACCTTTGAGGTTGAATGTCAGAGTTAAAGGGCATAAGCTGGGAGTGAGGCTGATCCAGAAGGCGCGGAAGATTGATGACTTTGCAGTGAATTTGATCAAAAGCAAACAGATGGACTTCAACGACGAGGTCATGTGTTTGATGCGGGTTGCAGATTTGATGGCGTGTGACAGACAAGAAGAAACATCAGGAGACGCGACTAAACTTCCGGAGGTGCTTCGCGAAGTGATTAAGGAGTTTGAGGATGTCTTGACGGACGAGTTACATGTTGAGTTACCTCCAAGGCGGGTGGTGGATCACAAGATCGAAGTCTTGCCAGGATCGGAACCACCTTCCAAAGCCCCTTACCGACTCAATCAGGTGGAACTCCTTGAGTTGAAAAGACAACTCGGTGAGCTATTAGCGCGGGGATATATTCGAACCAGCAAGTCACCTTATGGATCCCCAGTTCTTTTCGCAAAGAAGAAGGATGGGAAGTTACGACTCTGCGTAGATTATCGTGCACTCAATAAGGTGACGGTGAAGAATAATTATTCCTTGCTAAGGATAGATGACCTCTTTGATAGGTTAGCGGGCGCAAGATACTTCAGCAGGATAGACTTGAAGTCAGGATATTACCAGACCGCTTGTCGAACCAGATACGGATCATTTGAATTCGTGGTGATGCCATTTGGACTCTGCAACGCCCCTTCGACGTTCACTACATTGGTGAACACAATTTTTCGCGAGGAGATGGACGAGTTTGTCATCGTTTACATCGACGACATCTTGATCTACTCCAAAACCTCGGAGTCGCACGCGGAGCAGCTAAGGGTGGTGTTGACGAAACTGCGGGAGCATAAGCTGTTTGCCAACATTGACAAGAGTGAGTTTGGTTTGGAGCGCATTAACTTCTTGAGACATGTCATTAGTGCAGAAGGAGTCGGCTCGGATATGCAGAAGGTGGACGCGATTGTGACTTGGGAGTCTCCGACTACAGTGAAGGGGATGCGGCGATTCTTAGGATTGGCGCAGTTCTACCGCAAGTATGTGAAGGGGTTTTCAAAGATCGCGAAGCCGCAGACGGACTGGACGGGCAAAGACGCACAGATAAGTTGGACCAAGGAGGTGGATGATGCGTTTCAGACGATCAAAGCTATTTTGTCAAAGGCGCCAGTTTTGAAGCTGTCGGAGTTCGACAAACCATTTGAGGTGCACACGGACGCGAGCGACTATGCGATTGACAGAGTGTTGGTGCAGGATGGAAAACCTATAGCGTACGAAAGCAAGAAGTTATCTGGGACGGAGAGTCGATGGCCGACTCACAAGAAGGAACTGTTTGCGGTGGTTCATTGTTTGAGGAAATGGCGGCATTACTTGGGACTTCACAAAACCCAAGTGTATACTGATAATATTTCGCTCAAGTACTTTGAGACACAAGATCGGGTGACACCAAAGCAACTGCGGTGGCATGATACCTTGGCGCTCATGAATGTGGAATTAATCCACAAAGCGGGAAAGGACAATGTGGTTCTTGACGCCTTGAGTCGCAAGGAGGAATATCTTCCATCGTCAACACAGATTTTGCGAGCTATGTATCATAAGGAGTCAGATTTGGAGAGGCGAATACGTGAAGGTTACATGGGCGACGATCAAGCGAAGGAGTATCTGGAACAGCTCAAGCGAGGAGTGAAGTTGCAGAATATGCAGCTAAGACATGGTTTACTCATGTTCAAGCAAAGTCGGGTTTATGTGGGACAAGGAAAACTTAGGACCAAGTTGTTAAAAAAATGCCACGATGCGCCCTTATCAGACCATAAAGACGAAAAGTCCACATTAGTAGTGATAGCTAAAAAGTTTTATTGGCACCACATGAAAGACGATGTTGCCCACTTTGTGAAAACATGCGTAACCTGTCAAGCGAACCGCGTTTCTTATGAGAAGAAACAAGGGTTGCTTCATCCTCTACCGATTCCAGCCAGACCTTGGGAAAGCATTAGCATGGACTTCATTACCTCTCTGCCTGACTCGAATGGATACAATGCGATTTTTGTGATAGTTGATCGGTTTAGCAAACTAGCGAAGTTTGCCCCGACCTTGGATACTGCAACAGCGTTCACGACTTCTCGGTTGTTCTTAGATACTTGGTGGCGTTCACATGGATTACCTCGGAGTATTATTTCAGATAGAGACTCTAAGTTCACAAGTGCCTTTTGGAAACACTTGTTTCAAAAATTGGGGACTAAGTTAAAATTTAGTACCGCCTTTCATCCGGAAACAGATGGGCAAACGGAACGAGTTAACTCGGTTCTGAATCAATACTTGAGGAATTATGTGAGCGCGGACCAAAGTGATTGGACGGAGTGGCTCAGTCTTACCAAGTATTGCTACAATTCCACGAAGCATTCGGCAACCGGTGAATCGCCGTTCTTGCTGGCTTACGGACGTGAGCCAGGAGGGCCTCTTGACTTGACTCTTGCAGGGAGTTCTACATCGACACGACCAAGAACACGGCAAACATCAGCTGAAGAGTTGGTGGCGGCAATGCAGCGGCGCGAGGAGCAAGTAAAGAAGAACCTCGAGAAGGCGCAGCAACGATACACGAAGCAGGTAAACAAGCATCGGCGACAAGTGAAGTTTCAAGTGGGCGAAGAAGTATGGTTAAGTACAAAAAACTTCACACTTCCGAAAGAAATATCGGCGAAGTTTTCATCGAAGTTCGTGGGACCTTTTGTCATTGTCAAGAATCCGCATGAAGATGTCTATACAATAGAACTCTCTCGCGAGTGGCAGTTGCATCCGACTTTCCATGTTTCTTTATTAAAGAAATACTTCAAGGATGATTTGCGGCCGGAGCGCAAACAAGTACTCAGGTCTCAACCTGATGTTGTGCAAGGCGAAGCAGATAATATGAGGTGGAGTCTATTTTGCGATCTCGGCGCAAATCAAACCGGATGGAGTACTTGGTCAAATGGCGTGGTTACCATTTGAAGGAAGCAACTTGGGTGCCAGAGGAAGATCTCGCACATGCGAGCGAAATATTGGACCTATTCAAACGGAGACAAGGACAACAAGGGCGTTAGCAAGATGAGGACATCTCCTTCCAGCGAAGGATGAAGAAACGACGAACCATACGAGTAGCAACTTGAGGCGATTTGGGCCGATGGACTTTGTCCTTGTGTTTGGAAATAAAGATTTTGTTTCTTGAAAATTTGTCTAAGTGTATTGGTAGTGCATGGCTATGACTAGTTCTGATCAGATGCCTAGGATGTTGTCAAGAGGAGGAACGAAGCACACTCAAAGGAAGCGAGATGGTTTGGATAAGCATCTAAATCAAGACTAAGTCTTGATGTCAAGACTTAGGTTTGCCGTAGCGTTGGCAAAGCAAGTATGAAATTTCATACTTGTCTTGGGGCTTGGGGTGATCTTGCTTTGTGGTTTTCTACAAAGTAAACTTAGTCTCGCGTCTAAGTCAAATTAGGTTGCGACCGGAAAGTGAGTTTCGAGGGACCTCGTAAGTAGGTGTGAATACTTATAGTTTGCAAGTTAGACTCTTAAGTAGAATGTTTAGAAGTTGCCAACTAGTTTTCTTTAGGGTAAGCCAAAAAAGTAAGGCTTTTCCCGAGACTAGTTGGAATTTTCTAAGTGTTCTAGCGACAACTTAAGACTCAAGCGAAGAAGAGAATTGTGGGTTAGCTACCAGAACGCAATTCTGACGCCAAGGGGTTGGGTACCCATTTTGAACTTGGTGTTAACTTAAAGGATCATTGTTGATGAGGGCATCAACCTCCAAAGTGGGGGTGAGTGTCGCGCCTCTCATTCTCAAGATCGGGCGCAGACGCAAACAACAGAACCCTAACGGACTTGCGCTAGGTTGTGAACGCTGCGAGTAGGACTAAACGGCTTGGCCGGGAAGTCGGGATCAGATGAACCCTAAGTGGTTCTCTGAACCAAGGTTAGAACTTTGGGTTAGGACATAAGGGCCTACTCCAAGAGGGCCCCAGACGAACGCTGACTTAAGGGGGCGAGGCTGGGAACGGGCTGAAACATGAGTCTCAGACATAGGTCTGAGACGTGGATCCGAGACGTGGGTCCGAGACGCAGACGAACCACAGGGTTTGTCCCTGGGTCTGGACCACAGGTTTCAGAAAAACTGCTAAGTGTTGGAGCTCCAGGGACGTTTTGGGTCGTGGAGAGAGCTCTACGTAAGATCTCGAGGCGAGTGAGGTATCATTGGAAAGGTCTCGTCGAGAGCTTTCCAGTGATATATAACACTCATCGAATCTGACCTCCGAGCTGGAAGTTATGGCCGAACCACAATCGGGTTGTGATATAATTTTCAAGGACCAAAGAGGAGGGCGGGGCCGCCGATCCCCAGAAGTATATATGAGGGAGGCTCGATGCCTGGGTGGACCAGGACGAGTCACCCGACCCCAGGGTTCGGCGGGCGGACTCTAGGGGCATGAGGTGATGGCTGGGCCAGTTCCAAGGCACGTTCCGATCTAGACTTGGACGTTTAGACTTAGGAACGATGTAAGGGCTAGGGCAAGACTAGGGAACGAGTTGACGGGTTAGACCACCGTTCGGGAACCTAGACCCAGACGGACATCACCGGCGGTTGGGCCGCTAGGTGTGCTGGAGGCACCATTTAGGACCCTGGACTTTATGAGAAGTCCTGTCACGTCAGTTTGGGCACCTCGGCTGGGTTGACCGAGTACAAATTGACGCATCCCGGTAAGGCCGTTAGTGCCGTTAGGGCGAGTTGGTGAGAGAGCCCACTAGGGGTAAACTTCGCAGGTAGGGCTTGGAGGCCTTAGTTCTTTGAGTTGAGCCTTCAAGCTCCAGGCTATGGTGGATAGTCTAGTTGAGTGTAACTCGGATTCTCTTCGTGCTTAGAGTGGGTTTGGCTTGACCGTTTGTGAGTAATCCTTGTTGTGGTGTTGGAGATGGTAATTTCTCTATTCAGATTACTCGAAGAACTCAATGCAGGTTGAGATGGAGTTCAGTAGGAACTCGCTGATCTGAAATCGTCCGCTGGTATCTTCGGGCGTTGTCGTTCGTGCTTGATTGTTGGAGTTGCGATCGAGGTGTGTGGGCGCATGCTACATTGCTGGTCGCAGATCGATTTGCTGTTGTTGGGGTCGAGTGGAGATTTCTGTCATGCGGAAGCGCTGCAGAAATTTTGCGGAATGTTCTTGAAGTGTGTTGTTGGAGCCGGATTGCGCGTTTGGGCGTGGCAGACGGAATACTTGTCAATGTCGGGCCGGAGTGGGCTCTTTGGAAGCGGATTGGAGAGACGATTCTAGTGCACTAAGTCTCGTGGAGTTTGGCCAAGGATTGAAGAAGTTATGGCATGTCGAAGTTCGCTGCCGTGTCACCCGAAAGCACAAAAAGGCTAGTTACGTCAGATTTTGACTCAATTTCGTGTGGAAACTCGAATTTAGGAGTTGTTTTGTGTGTGTGTGCATTCACGAAGTGTGTGTGGTGGTTTTGAGGAGCAGAGGTGCGTGAGTGCGGAGGCGTGAGAGCGGAGTGCGAGAGTGCGGAGGCGGAGCGGAGCTGAGCATGAGCCTGAGCCCGAGCCCGCGTCCGCCGCAAGCCAGCTTGCTGGCGTGCGTGAGAGAGGTATCCAAGCTTCAGTTGTGTGGGAAGGGTAAAACCAGCTGGTCATCCATCCCAACACTATTCCTGGACCTGGACTCCTGACTCTGTAGTCTTAGCTTTGGCTTTACCACTAGACCAATAGCTCTTGGTGTCATACAGGGATGCGTGCAAGTACTTATGGACTTGTATAAGATAGTAGGAGACCTTCTCGCACGTCCCTAGAGGAGTGGTAGGGCGACCCCACAGTATTAGGGGGAAGCTATAGTTGTGGTAGTGTTTGCCTACACCGTAGAGACGCGTATGGAGGCAATTGTTGGCAGTTGTCTTGGGTGAGCTAGTAGAGCTAGCACGTGGATGTTTTTGGAGCTACTAGAGGTGTGGACATCTAGTTACTGACCTCTAGTGTCAATTACGACAGTTGGTGACCATATATTGTGCATGTGGTCATCGACGAGGAGACGTCAATCCGGGTGGGGCTGGGTTTCTCTTTATGTGAATGTTTGAGTGTGGAGGGTTATCGTTTGGACTTCTTGTGGTTGGAACCCCTCCATATTCTGCTTCCTGTTTGTGCGCCACGTTTGCTTGTGTTGGCGCTTGATTTCCGGAGTGAGTTCACTCCAGTGTGCTGTCGATAGTGAGGCTGGAGTTGCGGACCAGTCAGACTATCTTTGTCTCTCTCACGGTGCGGTTGGAGTGATGACCAACAGATCGTGAGAGGCTGCCTGTGGTGATGGCAGGTACAGGTTGCCCTTACCTTGACCGTCCTAGTAGGGGATAGGTGAGCTCAGTAGGAGCGGGGTAAGGCAAGTGGTGGTTACGGTGGTGACGAGGATTGCGACATTCCAGTTGGGGAGTGTGTTAGCGGGATTCTCTCATCACGGAGTTCTCGGGAGGTTCTGGTGGGGACTTCTCGGACAGTGGGTATACACGGAGTGGGGTGAGGTACCGACTACCTACACCATTACCGTCGGTTGTTCCAGAGGACGAGTCAGACGCAGACAGCGCGTTTTCTGATGGTGAGTCTAGTGTCGCCACACCGTTGTTGTGGGACATGGACGAGATCTATGGAGCCACGAAGAGACCTCGGCGTTACTCAGGTACAGTTGGTATCATTGAGCTGGATGACTTCATCCAGGAGTTCGACAGTTGGTGCGATCTGCAGCAGATGCGGAACCCACAACTGTTTACACCCTTCATGGCGTGGAAGGGTTTGTTCCAACACTTGAAGGGACCGCCGATGGACGATTATCATGAGTTCAGGCGAGATTACAGTGTTGAGATCGAGTTGTGGAGACAACATTGGTCTCCCAACTACGTTTCTATTACTACTGGCGCAGTTTCGGGAGGCGTAGCACTTGCGAGTTTGGGTGCCAGTAGCAGTGGTACAGTCGCAGGTGACGGAGTATCTACTACCAGCGGTGCGTCCACAGGTAGTGGAGCAGGTGGTTGTGTGAGTGGGATACCACCAGGGTTTAACCCTGTGGTTCAGTTCTTCCAATGTTTGAGGAAGAACTATCAAGATGTGCGGACCGACAAGTTGAGGAGTCTGCAGGAGTTCCAGCGGAAGACTGGAGAGAGCCTACAAGAGGCGTTTACTCGCATGAGGCGGTTGATCAGCGTTACCCAAGGGGTGACGGAAGCACAGGCAGTCCAGTTCTGGTATGGGATACTAGACCGGGAGCTGCGTAGGAGAGTTAGAGATGCTACTCTTCTTAGAGATACCGCTCCGACGTTGACGGTTGTCTTTAGTCTGGCTGAGCGGATTGAGCTCAACATGGTGGAGGAGAGGGTGGTGGTTGCTGGGTTCAGCAAGGAGACACCACATGAAGCGATCACCTCTTCTCGAGGATCACAGGCTACGCAACAGCGTGGTGGTGGTGGTGGTGGTGGTGGTGGTGGTAAAGATCGTGCGTAGCAGTCACGATCTCAGGGAGGTGTTGGAGGATCTGGTGGGCAGAAGCCCATGCCGTCCTTCTCTAGTCAGCAGCAAGCCGGTCCTTGCTGGACGTGTGATGGTCCTCATCAGCAGAAGGATTGTCCACAGAGGAGAGGTTATGAGACGTCAGGGACATCAGGGACATCAAGGACGTCTCAAGCAGTACCTAGGCAATGTGAGCATTGCGGACGACATGGTCACAGTAGTGACTGTTGTTTTGATCTCCATCCCGAGTTGCGGCAAGAGAAGGTTGATCGTGGACGAGGCGGAGGAGCTCAAGGAGGCCGTGGTGGTCGAGCTGGAGGTAGAGGTCCAGCACCTGGGAGAGGACCGGTCGGTCCACTGCCTGCTACGACGTCAGAAGCAGGTATGGCTGCTCGGATTGAGCAGTTGGAGCAGAGGATAGCTAGTATGGCTATGGCCCAGCGGAGATCAGGTGGAACAGAGGCTTCCACGTCTTATGGAGGAGAAGGAGGTGACTTCGACTTCATGGCTGGTGTGGCGCAGATCGAGGCATCTGCGACAGTGACTAGAGGTGCAGTACGTGCCTCTGAGCCACGAGGTGCGTCAGTGGAGTTGGATCCGCAACGCGGGGAGGCTGGTAGACAGGCCAGGCTTCCTCAATCGTTCACGTTATCGGAGCCGTTGAGGACCACATCTATGGTTCCTAAACGGCCTATCGATGGTGCAGTAGAGTTGGAGGCATCGACATCCAGGAGTGGGTGTGATGTGAGTCCACCCTCGACGTCTGTGGATGCGACGTCGAACCCGATGTTGGGGGCGGCTACAGCAGTTTTGCGAGCCCCCCTATTCTCAGCCACGGATATGAGAGCACTGGGAGTCAACTTGGCTCCAGTGTTCCAGTTGGCGGCCACGCTCAGTGAGAGCGAGGATGTAGTTACCTCTAGTGTTGAAGTAGTTCAACGAGAGGCGGTAGACGTGTCCATGGAGTCGAGGATCAGGACAGCTACCAGTGGTACTTGGCAAGCGGCGACTGCTAGGTTAGATGAGTTACCAGCTAGGCCGACGATTGACCGTGCTAGTTTGGCACCAGGTGTGGTGTTGTTGGACAACAGAAGTGGTATCTTCTGTTTGGTAGCACCTTTAGGGAAAGTGTATCAACCCCAGAAGGTCTTGTTAGACTCTGGAGCCCAACCATTAATGTTGGGAAAGACGGCGTGTATTGGTTTGGGTCTGAAGAATTCCGAGATAGAGAGATGTCCATTTCAGTTGCAGACATCTCTAGGGGATCAAGAGGTACGGCTCTACATATGACACGTGAGATGTTGACGGTGAGAGTTCGGCTAGATCACCCCACGGATGACTCTATGGTGAGGACCAAGGCCATCGTTACAACCGTAGAGTCTTATGATGTATTGGTGGGGGTGCTGTGTTGTACCCTATGGAGTTTGTGATCGACTATTGGGCGGAGACAGCATCTTACAGACCAGGTTGGCAGTCCGGTAAGGGACGAGTGAGCCGCTTACCAGTGCGGTTCAGTGCTAGAGTTGGGACGACGGAGCCTACACCAGGGACGATGGCATCCGTTGCAGGGTTCAGTTTGGTCATCACTTGGCCGGACGAGTTGTTGGAGGGCAATGCCCATGCGGAGGATACTCCGGTCTTTGAGGAGGTGGAGGACATGCTTAGCATGTCTACGTTAGTACCATCTGCCTTGGATGTTCCACTCTGGAGTTCGAGTGGAGAGTTGCGGCAGTATGCTGATCAGTTGGTGCAGCAGGTTTGGAGTGAAGCCTTTGTACCACCAGTAGAGGAACAAATGGTTGTTCCTGCTACTGGCCCTGTGACCTTATCACCGTTGGATACGACTCCCATTGTGTGGCAGTATCCAGAGGAAGGTGTATGTGTGCTGGAGCTGTTTGGAGGTATCAGCACAGGTTTGGCTGCGGTATTGCAGGTATGCATACAAGTACAGCGATACTTGTATGTGGAGAGAGATGAGATTGCGAGACGCATCTCATTGCGACATGTGGCACGTTTGGTGCAGAGATATCCTGAGTTGTTACCCATATCAGCTGTTAGAGTACCAACAAGCATTACCGTCGGATATTTTGCTGTTGGGGGCGCAGGATCTTAGGTTTGTTGGCACCATTCACTTGGTGATAGCCGGATGGTCATGTCAAGGTCATACGCGTGCTGAGAGAGGTCAGGGTTTACATGACCCGCGATCTAGGATGTTCTGGGAGATGTTACGGATCTTACGACATCTCCAGATGCACCAGGTGGATTCTCCAGCGTACATCTTGGAGAACGTTCCTTTGTTGGGTGATGCTCGTACACAGATGATGGCGAGTGTGCATCAAGTGCTGTCTTGGATTGGACCAGCAGTGTTGTTGGATGCAGCGAGAGTAGGATCTCGTGCACATCGTCCACGGTTGTGGTGGACGAACTTGTTACCGAGAGAGATGCTTAAGCGAGCACACGATGGAGTGAGACGACAAGCACATCTCACGGTTGATAGCATCTTGGATGCAGGACGACGATCTCAAGTGGTGAGAGTTGTTGATAGGTCACCCATGGCAGTGGTGAACCTAGTGGGACGGCCTATGGTAGCGTTACCCACTTTGGTAAGCTTTCCAGCGTCACATGCTTACAGAGATGGAGGACCTGGGCTTGTGTGGGATGCTCAATTACGGTAGTTGGTGGAGCCCAATGCCGATGAGAGAGAGCGAGCGATGGGTTTCGCTACGAGTACGACGGCAGTAGCTTCGGTGTCGGAGGCTTCACGTCGTCAAGTATTGGGTCAAGCGATGGACTTGAATTGCTTGACATGGATTGTTAGCCTTGGATTGGCTGAGCAGCGTCGGATGCGATCGACGGGTGTTACTGCTCGAGCACTCTTGAGCTCTTTGCCTACCAGGTCGGTGGAGGCAAAGGCTGGGGGCGAGGCACGTGGAGTTCGTCATCCTTGGACATCATGGGATGTCATAGGAGAGAGTGTGGAGCTTGCAGCTAGAACTGCAGAAGTTTTACGCACAGTAGCGGTGGAGGTTGTTGGTGATGAGCAGAAGGAAACTGCTCCAGAGGCTGCAAGATAGTAGTCAACGACTTCGTCTTCTACCTCTAGCATGGTGACAGAGGATACTTGGGAGCCAGAGATTGGACCCAAGCTTATAGGAGAGGAGAGACGAAGAGTCCAAAGATTCCTGAAGAGCTACAGGAATTGTTTTGTCTTCAGTATGAAGGATTTGGGTACCTTGAGAGGACCTGGTATACGGATCGACTTGGCTAATGACACGCCAATCTTTCGACGTCCTTACAGGTACAGTGACATGGATAGAGCCTTGATCCAGAGTCGGACTCAAGACTTGTTGGAGGCTGGATTGGTGGAGATGTCGCATGGAGAGTATGCATCTGTCACAATTATGCCAGCCAAGAAGGATATGTATAGCAACTACACAGATAGACGGATGTGTGGGGACTATCGTCTTATCAATCGGCAGACGAAGTTCGATAAGTATGTCATGCCGACACCTGAGGAGATCTTTGATGCAGTGGGGCATGTGAAGGTCTTCAGTACTTTGGATCTTCGAGCAGGGTATCATCAGTTGCCAGTGAGAGAAGAAGATAAGTCCAAGACAGCATTCTGGAGAATTGACTCTCACGGCAAGGATTGTTTGTATCAGTGGCGGTTCTTACCATTTGGGTTGAAGAACGCCCCTGCTGAGTTCCAAAGGGTGATGGACAGAATCTTAGCAGGATTGGATTTTGTCAGATGTTATATTGACGACATCTTAGTCTATAGTGCTACAGTGGAGGAGCACGAGAGACACTTACGAGATGTGTTTGAGCGGATGAGAGCTCATGGGTTGAAGTTACACCCTGGGAAGTGTAAGTTCTTCCAGGAGTTGGTAGAGTATCTGGGCCACATCATCTATCCAGGTGGATTGGGTGTTCAACAGACGAAGGTTGAGGCTATTGCACGTATCCCGCGCCCCACAAATGTGAGTCAAGTTCGGGCATTTGTTGGTTTGGCAAACTTTTATCGTCGGTACGTGAAAGGATTTAGTGCAATTGCGAAGCCGTTGACCAAGCTGATGAAGGTGGACCAGGAGTGGCAGTGGGGAGATGAGCAAGAGCGAGCTTTTGTAGAGCTCAAGGATAGGTTGACATCTGCTCCCATCTTGAGAAGACCCGTTAGGGGGCGTCCTTTCTAACTGCACACAGATTGGAGTATGTTGGGACTTGGAGCAGTGCTGACTCAGCATGATGATGAGAAAAAGAAGTTCGTGGTGGCGTATGCCAGTCGCTCCAATAATTCAACGGAGGCGAGGTATAGTTCGTATGAGGGAGAGTGTTTGACGGCAGTGTGAGCTGTTGCACACTTTTGATGTTATCTGTTTGGAAACCCCTTTACTCTCATCACTGATCACCAGCCACTCAAGTGGTTGATGGAGTCCGATAAGCTTACAAGGAAGCTTGCACGATGGGCTCTGATCTTACAGGAGTATGACTTCCAAGTAGTACATAGACCTGGAGTTGCAAACCTAGATGCCGATGGGTTGAGTCGCAACTCGTGCACGAGTCAGCAGGATCAGACTAGGGCTCGATGGCATGACGAGGTTGATGAGGAGATAGTGCCAGGGTGGCATGCATCTGCCTTTCTTTGTGTGTTGGCCATGAACTCTAGTATGGAGGACCAAGTCGTATCTTTCTCTGATCAGAGAGTAGATGATGAGTCTCCAGATCCTGAGGGTGGAGATGGTGTTCCAGACCAACGAGATATCCACGATGATGTGACCGTGATGGAGTATCTACGTACTGGTGTGGTAGTAGGCACAGTAAGTGCCAAGGAGCGAGATCGTGTCCTTCAACGTGCGAAGAGATTTCGACGAGAAGGACGACATGTACTTCGAGTGTGAGGTGATGGGAGGATACGGATAGTGTCACATCCATCCCAGAGGGCACAGTTAGTGCGACATGCCCATGAGGAGTTGGGACATTTTGGAGTGAAGCGTACGCATAGCTTACTCCAAGGACAGTATTGGTGGCGTGGTATGCACGTCGATGTGCAATAGTTTGTCGCACGATGTGTGGTTTGTGATCGAGTACGAGCATCGTTTAATGCTCCTACTCCACAGTTACACCCCTTACCGATTATGGGGTTGGGTTACCGTTGGAGTTTGGATTTTGCGGGACCCTTACCGTTGACCGTACGTCACCACCGGTATGTGTTGGTGAAGGTGGAGCACTTCTCCAAGTGGATTGAGTTGGTGGCATTACCAGACAATGCGAGTGAAGGGAGAGCGTATGCGTTCTTAGATCGAGTGCTGAGTCGTTTTGGAGCACCAGCTGAAGTGCTGACAGACCAAGGTACAGAGTTCCTTGGTGAGTTTCAGGCCTTGTGTGATCAGGCGCTGATTGATCATCGGACTACATCTCGAGATCATCCTGAGGCGGATGGTTTGACGGAGAGGGTAGTTCAGACGGTGAAGAGAGGATTGCGCAAGTATGGCTTGCAAAAGGGCCACTTGGGAGACTGGGATGTGCAGTTACCATGGTTGGCTATGGGCTACCGTTTCAGCCGACAAGCGTCTTTGGCTTCTTTCTCACCGTATTTTCTATTGTATGGCCGAGATCCAGATCTACCTTCGGCCATTCGTCGTGATTCTGCTGAGGTGCTGGACCTTGATGACCCGGATATGTGAGTGAGAGCATGTTCTCAACGAGAAGAGACATTTCGGAGAGTTATGCCTATGGCTTTTGAGAACCTAGCGATTGCCCAGCATAGAGACACGTTGCGATATGTGACTATCCGAGGAGGAGGTTATCGGCCGTCGATTCGCAGGTTTCATCCTGACGATTGTATCTATCTACAGCAGATTGCACCGACGACGTTGGATGTGACCGCAGAGCGCACTATTTTACGAGTGCGAGAGGTGTTACCTTCTGGAGTACTCATGTTAAAGGGCCGTGATGGTGTTGTGTGGAAGGACCATGTGCGTAATTGCGCGCCATGTCATCTTCCCAACATTGATGGTACCGTTGACCCAAGCTTAGCAGTTGTACGCGCGGGCTTGAGGTGTATGTTGTGTGGGTCTGCCGGTGGAGCAGCCCGTATATTGGTGTGTGATGGTTGTTCGAGAGGTTGGCACATGTCATGTTTGAGTCCACCTCTCAGTGTAGTTCCTACTGGACGGTGGGTTTGTCCTCGATGTATATAGTGGAGATAGTCGATTAGATCTTTGCGTGGTATGGATTGCAGACAGGCGACTAACGATGGGGCGATGTAGCACCCAGCCTCTTGATCCTTGCACCCATGAAGGTGTGTATCACGTAGTTGAGATATGGAGCTATCTGGAGTTAGAGGGACCTAACCGTCAGTTAGGGAGGCGATTGTGGTACACTTGTGTATGTGTATGACATCGTCTATGTGTTATGTGTATGTGTGGTGTATCTCTGACAGCGATGTATGTTGTGTAGCGATGTGTATGCGCACGACAGCTGTCACGTCAGTTTGGGCACCTCGGCTGGGTTGACCGAGTGCGAAGTGGCGCATCCCGATAAGGTCGTTAGTGCCATTAGGGCGAGTTGGTGAGAGAGCCCACTAGGGGTAAACTTCGCAGGTAGGGCTTGGAGGCCTTAGTTCTTTGAGTTGAGCCTTCAAGCTCCAGGCTATGGTGGATAGTCTAGTTGAGTGTAACCCGGATTCTCTTCGTGCTTAGAGTGGGTTTGACTTGACCGTTTGTAGTAATCCTTGTTGTGGTGTTGGAGATGGTAATTTCTCTATTCAGATTATCGTGGTACACTTGTGTATGTGTATGACATCGTCTATGTGTTATGTGTATGTGTGGTGTACCTCTGACAGCGATGTATGTTGTGTAGCGATGTGTATGCGCACGACAGTCCGTCCCAAGTCATATTCTGACTTGCTCATGTTTGGGACCGACTTAGGCGGATCTAAGTCGGGACTTAGGATTGCTGAGCTTGATGGTTAGGGAGACGGTCCGGACCAAACAGAACTAAGGTAAGTGGTGTATGGACGCTAACTTGTGATTGTGTTTGCAGGTTAGCGGTGTAAAGTTTGCGACCTACTGAGCTAGAGCTTCCGCTGGCGCAACAAGGCGGTAGGTGCGCAAAAATCAACCACTCTCTGATAAGATAAGCGATATCTCCAAGTAACACATGAGGTATAACGATTGCATCATTCTCTCCACTCACTATGATTGTTGGCTAAGAAAGAATACGCTTTGTTTCCACCAACTGATATAAACTTGATTGTTGTAAATGTGCAGCATCGTGAGTAGAGCCATGCATGGTGCAACATAAGTCCCAAAACTTTTAGATCGGAATCGCATACTCCTTGTAGCAAGACTGAGTAATCAGAGTGACGATTCTTATAGTGTTCTAGAAGATACTTTTGTGATGGGTTGTGTCTCAATTTATGTGAGAATCATCAATGGCCCCTATTTGTAAGATTCCACAAATCTGTTGAAACTTGCTCATAATGTTTCTACTCTCTATGATATGTGGTCTACGTACATACTTGGAGTATAATTTACTTCTACTGGTACGAATATCAGTAATCATCATCGTGTATTTCACTATGATCGATTCTCCAATGTAGTACATGTCGCTAAGAGTCCTTAACTGAGCATTATGTACAAAGCGATAGATCACTATTGTCACCTATTTGGCTAGTTCCATTCGCTTTCTTGCTGCAGGTCATTCGCTGATACTAGGCATGAAAAGTTCTATCTCGTCTACTAGTTTTGTTGTCGTGTCGTGGACCGGCTCCTATCTGAAATTCAGACTTCGATGCTTGTCGCTCTAAAGACACTCATGAGAAAGACAAGCTAAGCCCTAGCTTACATGCTTTTGGCATCATTTCATATCTCCATTTTCATCGCATAGATGGGTAGAGCTCCTTGTCAGCTTTCCATAGGCACTTTGTCTACTTCGTTTGGACACCTAGTGGAGAAGTTACAAGACTTGAAAGATGGAGAAAACAAGCTAGGCCCCAGCTTACGGACTTTTGGCACAACTTCGGATCTCCATTTTCATCGCATAGATGGGTAGAGTTCCTTGTCAGTTTTCCATACGCACTTCGTCTACTTCGTTTGGACGCCTAGTGGAGAAGTTACAAGACTCGAAAGATGGAGAAAACAAGCTAAGCCTCAGCTTACGGGCTTTTGGCGCAACTTCAAATCTTCACTTTCATCACATAGATGGGTAGAGCTCGTTGTCAGCTTTTCATAGGCACCTTGTTTACTTTGTTTGGATGTCTAGTGAAAAAGTTATGCGACTCGAAAGAAGGAAAAATCAAGCTAGGCCATAGTTTACTTGCTGATTGGGTATTTGAGGCTTTAGGCGTTATATCCAAGACGCAAGGGGCCTCCTTCAGTTTATTATGACAGAACTTCGTACGTACAGAGACTGTAACAAGGGAGCAGCTTAGGGGTTACCTTGTGTCTGCGATCTTTCGGTGGACGGTTTGGAGATTTGGGAAGTCCAATACACGCGCGCAAGGTGTCATTGAGTTCAGGTCTGTGCAGGCTACGCACAGGTTAAGACGGTTCTTGAAGAGACGGATCGGGGGATGTGTATTGGGAGAAATTGAGACGTAGGAAGGAGATTTTGGAGATTCTAATTACATGTGAAGGAGAGTTGGACCGTTTGGACCGTTCTGGAGTCCAAACTTGCTGTCCTTGGATCCATCGGGATCAGAACACCGAGTTCTATAGGAAATTGAAGACGATACCAAGTTTCATCGGGCGGTTTAGGAGTTCTGAGTGAAACTGACTCGCAGGGAAGTGCTTGCATCAAGTTTTTCATCGCCTGCGACCTAAATTTGATTTGTTCCTCGCTATCGGTTTGCCAAGCTCTTCGTTCTTGGTGCTTACGTGATCAGGGAGTCTTCATCTACGCATAGGAGAAGACCGTACGTGAATTGGATTGTTGGTTTGGGCGAGGTGAGCGAGTTTGAGCCGCATGGAGTCTATTTACGTCTGTTTTTACAATCTGTGACCAAATTTGTTGCGTGGTTTTGCAAGGAGAACTCCAAACGACTTGTTTGGAGTCTTGTTGGGTTCGTGATAGCTAGATCTATCTGCCAGGGAAGACGAATATCAGTTTAGACGATCCGTTTGTGCGGTGTGTGCGGTTTTAAGCCGCAAAGAGGAGTTTTTGAAGGTTCGGTCACCTACGACCAAAAATCGGCGATATCTCGGCTGTTGAGAGTCGGATCTCAAGGTTTCTTGGGTTAACGGAGTCAGCGGAGGAGACCCTATCAACATCTGAAGTCCGTTCGGCGAAAGGAAGAAGTTCACATATAGGTCTTTTTCGGTTTCTTTGCTACGGGTTTTGCTCTTTTGAGTTCGTTAGAGTTCTGGTTGGCTATATACAGCTTGCGATAGCTACTTTAGGTAAGAACTTGTACATGGATGTGGTTTGGACTTGGGTTTGGATCGCGTGATACTGTTGTGGCTCTGCTTGTTAGCAAAGAGAAGTTTCTCTTACCTTGAGCTACGCATCGGTGTTTTTGGGTCAGGGTTGAGAATCAGGGGTTGTTTTTTAAAGGCTTTGAAGCAGGTTACAGACCGCTCCGGTCTGTTTTTCAGTTCTATGCTCTTAGGAGAAAGAACCGGCAGCGTATATACATCTGGAGTTGATATATATCGCAGCGTTCGTTTTCGTGGTTGTTTTTCTCTGTCTTGTCTTTGTTTCAGCACACAACATCTCCACAGTCAGGAACCTCGCATTTTCCTGGACATCTTTCACGCAATATCCGACACGATACGGTTGTGAACTCGACGTGAAGGTCTGGGGTGGAGATTTCTTCTGTGTGTGAACTTTAAAGAAGAGATTGGCAGTCATGAGTGGGGATGGGAAAGGTGATGGAGATGGAGCTAGTGGTTCAGGTGGGTTGCTGAAGGTGCAGTTGGATTCGGCGACTACATCGATGTTCCAAGCTTTCACTATGTTGTTACGACATCAACAGTGTGATGAGCGGAAGGAAGCTTTGACTACAAAGGCGCTACAAGCGGTGGTCAGCAAGATTGATCAGTTTGATGGGAGAGATGTCTCAAGATATCTGAGGCATTATGTGAAGGAAATGGAGTTGAACCGGGTCTCAGAAGATGAGATGATTGAGACGTTTGAGTTAGCAGCAGCTCCAGAGATTAGGGATCATGTTAAAATGCTAACGAAGCATTTTAACAAGGATTAGGAGACGTTTGCTCGTGCTTTGATGGATGAGTACTTCTTGGAGGACTCTGATCGAGTCATCAAGAAGTCATTCTTGGAGTGGGTTGAGCAACCAAGGAAGGGTCTACAAGCTACTTAGTTGCTCAGGGAGTTTGAGAAGCAATTTTCACGGCTGACTAGGATGGAGAAGTTAACTCTGCAATCCAACAAGACAGAGTTATTTCTTTGGGCTGCAGATGAGAAGCTGCAAGAGAAGCTGGAGGTACTTTTGGAGGATCGAGAAGAAGACGATGGATTGACCAGCAGTTGGAAGAAGGTTGAAGCTGCTGTTGGTCTGCTTACCAAAAAGGAGCGAAGACGAGAGAAAGTCTCTGTTATGAGATTGGCACCAACATCGACTGCTGTAACACCTGTGGTCCGACAGTGGTTCCTGTTGCTAGACAGGTAGTACCAGTTGTTCCAGCTGTTCCAGTTGTTCAGGCACCTGTAGTATCTCCGAAGAAGGATGATTCAAACCTTGAGGAGATTTTGCGTGGAATGCGAGATCTGCAGATCAAGCTCACAAGATTGGAAGAGAAGGGGTCTACAAGCGGAGCAAGACCGGTTGAGAAGCAAGGCTGGATCCAGCGGTGTATCTGATGCGATGGTACTGATCATCCGCACAGAGATTGCAAGGAGTTCACTGATATTCTGCAGCAAGGAGTGATCTTCTAGAAGGATGGGAAGGTAGCGCTGAGGGATACTGGTGCACTTCTTCAGACCAACTTTGGTAGAGGAGGGATGAAGAAGTTGGTTGAGGACCACCTATCAGCGCAAGCAGTTGCAATGGTGGAAGCTGGAACTTATGGCACAAGGGTTGAGGATCAAGCTGAGAGAAGTTTCAACAAGCAGGTTGAGCCAAGTGGATTGTGGTCATCTGCCATCTCCATGAAACAGAAAGAGAAGATGACACATGAGACGTTGCTGAGAACTGCTGCTACGATCCGGAAGGATACTGGATGAGAGGATCCGATAGAAGCTCTATCGGTACATGCTTACATCGTCAAGAACCAACACGAAGCGTTGTTGGAAGAGAAAAGAAGGCGAGATTCAGAGGATGAAGGGGAAGGGACTTCTTTCAAGAGACAGACTCGAGGGGAGAAGGTTCGTCAAGAGCTTCGATATGCAGGAGCTCAAGATCTACCGATGGATGATGCTCCTTCTCCATCGAAGGAAAGAGTGAAAGAATCTCAGAGAGAGAAGGGTAAGCCGGCTGCATACAAACTACAGTCGGACATCGAGGCTTCAATGGACTTGAAGGGAGTCTTGGAAGATCGCATTCTGAATGCGAAGGTGGAGTTTACCTTGAGGGAAGTGTTGGGCATTGCTTAGCGTGAGTTTCATGATGTCATCATCGATGTCATCAAACGGAAGCAACAGATTACGGGTGAGACTGGTTTATCGCATGCCTTGGATACTAGGATGTCTGTGGATGAGGAGAGAGAGCTTGCAAAGTGCAGTGTTTATTCTCTAGAGGAAGAAAGAGATCGAAGACGCAGGGTGATTTTTTAGGATGAAGAGGAGGATGGGAAGCAGAGCTCGAGTCATTTCAGCCACAGTCACTGGGCTCGAGCTACAACAGAGACGTTGGTGAGAATCTGAGACTTGGATGAGCCGATGGTTGCTCTGATCTATCATGGATCAGAAATCAACATCATGTCGAAGGAGCTGTACAAGAGGAAGAAGTGGCCGATCAACACAGAGCATGGGTGGGTCATAAGAACAGCCAACAACACAAGAGGAGACTTATTGGAGCTTGTCCAGACATCAGAGTGCGCGTAGATGATGTTGCTATCAACCAAAACTTCTTTGTTCAAGAAGCAACATCATACCCGCTCATTCTTGATCAACCTTTCATCATAGCGACTCGGATGAAAACAAAGGTACTGGACGACGGATCTGCTTATGCTAGGATCCGAAGTCAAGATGGGACAAGAGCGGTACAATTCTTGACTGTACCGTCCAATCACGAGCGCAATCGAGATCGTCTGAGAGAGAAACCACTTCCAAGGGTGAGTGAAGAGTTCAAGGATTTTCGTTGAGTACCACTATAGAGCGGGATTGTGGTGGTGCGCATGAGAAGGTACTCTCGCTTGATGGAGATAGTGTCTTTTGTACAGAGTTTGTTAGATTTTCAGAGTGTGGGGTTGCTATTTACAAGAAGGTAGAAGAGCTAAGGAGAAAAGAACAAAAACATTTGCGTGATGTTGAGTTGATGATGAAAAGTTGGGTAAGCTAGAAGGGGATGAATGGATTTCTGGTGTTTATGAAGAGGATGGGTTGGAGGATCCTTTGCGAGAGATCATGTCTATTGGATGGGAGGATATGGATAAGGTTGTGCAGATTCATTCAAGGGAGGTCTATTCGGTGATCGAATCATTCCGTGCACCGGAGGTTCGAGTTGAGACAAGGTACAAGACAGTGGATAAGAAGGTAAAGCCAATTGCTGGTCTTTTGCCGGAAGACACTAACCAACAAATGGATCGAGCTTCAAGGGAGAAGAGTTTGAGAGGTCCTGCAATGATAGGACACAAGTTCACGGAGAAGACACTTGAAGAGTTGAAGATTGGATCTGATGGGTCTCTTCTACCATAAGAGAGGATGTGCTTCAAGGAGATGCTTTCACGACATGAGAAAGCATTTGCTTTTGAGCCACATGAGATTGGGTGTGTAGACCCGTACGTTGTTACTCCGATGGTTATCTTCACGATACCGCATGTGCCATGGAACCTGAGACCAATTCCAGTACCGCGGGCTCACTTGCTCAAACTAGTGGAGTTGCTGAAGGAGAAAATGCGGATGAAAATCTTGGAGTCGTCGTTTGCACCGTATTCGAGCAGATGGTTTACAGTGCCTAAGAAGAATGGGTCGCTGCGGTTCATCCAAGACATGCAACCGGTGAACGTAGTAACAATCAAAAATGCTGGGATGGGACCAATTGTGGATGAGTTTGCTGAAGCGTTTGCAAGAAGAGCAATTTATTCAATGGGAGATCTTTACTCAGAGTATGATCAGTTTCAACTAGCGGAGGAGAGCAGAAGCTTCACGACAATGAGGACACCTTTGGGGTTGGTTAGGATGTGTACCTTACCACAGGGAGCTATCAACTTGGTAGCACACATGATGAACGGGATGAATCGAGTTCTAAGAGACTTCATCCCTGAAAAGACGATGCCGTTCTTGGATGACATCCCCATCAAAGGATGTGTGGAAGATGAGAAGGATGAAGCATTAGATCAGAGGGGGTGTCGGCGATACGTCATTGATCACATTGCAGACTGTGAGAAAATCTTATCTCGACTCGAGGAGGTTCATCTTACGCTGTCAGGTGCGAAGTCTACATTTGGGGTTAGAGAAGTTTTGATTGCTGGTCATTTGTGTGGATCGTTTGGTCGGAAGCCAGATCCGAACAAGGTGGATGCGATTGGAAAGATGAAGGAGGTTTGCAACTCGCTGACAGAAGTAAGAAGATTTTTGGGTGCTTGTGTATTCTATCACATTTGGATTCCTCATTATGCGCATGTGGCGGATCCGTTGTATGGATTGTTGCGTAAGGGTCATAAGTTCAGATGGGAGGAAGAGCATACTGATGCGGTAAGGAAGCTGAAGTCTTTACTATCATCTCCTCCAGTTCTGAGTGATTACAAGGGTGCTAGGTCGGTGGTTCTTACTGTGGATACAAGTCCAGTTGCAATTGGATGGGCAGTCGGACAGGATGATGAGGATGAAGACATGTTTGCGGTTAGGTTCGGAGCGAAGGTGTTAAGTGCTCGACAACGTGCTTACCCGCAAGTGAAGAGAGAACTGTGGGGTATTGTTTCAGCTATGAAAATTGAGAAAGAGTATTTGATTGGAGCAGTAGTAGTGGTTGAAACTGATTGCTTGCCGTTGTTAGGGATGATCATGAATTGTTCAACTCTTAATATTGCGATGTTAAGATGGATCGCATATATCAAGTCGTTGACCTGAGTTTAGACATATCACAAGAAAGGATAATCAGATGATGGATATGTTATCTCGGGCTCGGTATGATGGGGAGGATGAGATGGTAGAAGACATTGACAACGTGGGTACAGAGTTCTATTCGATTGCACAGACAAGAAGAGAAGATGAGTTATTTGTTGAAGGGTTGTATAATGGTGATTTGCTTGATATCGGGAGGTACCTTAGTACGATGGTTAAGCAGAAAGGTTGGACAGATGAGAGGTTTCGGAGAGTTCGAAGGAAGGCCTACAACTTCATGTTGCAGGATGGATTTCTTTGGAAGCGATCGAAGCAGAAAGGTGGGGTACCGCTATGGGTGATTTGCAACAAGGAAGATCAGCAGAAGTTGCTCAAGGCGTTCCATGAGAGTCTTTGGGCTGGACATCGAGGGATTTGGGCCACTTTTACAAAGATGAAAGAGCGGTATTGGTGAAAAAACATGTACAAGAATGTTGTATCTTTTGTGGAGTCTTGTTTGACATGTTAGATGTATTCGAACATCCGACATCGTGACGGATTACACCCGACTTATCCGTTGGCAATCCACTTCAAGTGGGTGGTAGACTTGGTGATTATGCCGGTTGGATTGTGACAGATGAGATACTTGGTACTTGCTAGAGAAGATCTTTCAAATCAAGTCGAGGGTATGGCGCTTTGGACAAAGACAACTGAAGAGGTATGTAGATTTCTCTTAGAAGAGGTTGTTTGTCGATATGGATGTGTGGGAAAGATCATTGCAGATCGAGGAGAGTTAGATGCACATGAGGCTCGTGAATTCTTTGCAAGGTGTGGGGTGAGGTTGTCATTGACAACTGCATACAACCTCGAAGGAAGTTCCAAGAGTGAACGCGGTCATCCGCCCATTGTGAAGGCTTTGGTGAAGGCTTGCAATGGGAAGGTACAGGAGTGGTTTTGACTCTTACCATTTGCGTTATGAGCAGATCGAACGACGCACAACTCGGTGACCGATTACATGCCAGTAGAACTTATCACGAGTCAGAAACCTATCATGCCGATTGAAGAACATGTTCTGACGTGGAGTGTGTTACCTTGGGAAGACAATCTGACTAGGGAAGAGCTTCTTGCTATTCGAACTAGGCAGTTAGAGAGAAGACCAGAGGATATCCAAACTGCTTTGGATAGGCTGCGAGAAGTACGGTTGAAGAACAAGGTCAGATTTGATCAGCGATATCGTTTGAGACCTAGAGAAATCAAGGAAGGTGATTGGGTGTTAGTCTATGATAACAGTCTAGCCAACCAGCATAGCGCACTCCGGAAGTTTTCCAGAATATGGTTTGGTCCGTATGCGATGAAGAAGGTTCATGACAACGCAACTTACGCCCTGCAAGAGTTGGATGGAACTTGAAGGTACCAGTGGTAGATAAACGTGTCAAGATTTTCAAAAAGAGAGATGAGGAGGTCGATCTAGCAGATATCTTGACGGAGTGGTTTGAGGATGAGGATTATGCAGAAGACCTTGAAGGTGAGGTTGGCTACGATGGGAAGTAGGACGATAAGCCGGTCCACTCCTTGGTTGGTATCTCTGGTGCATACCGGAGGATGCACAGGTTCAGAGGAGGTGGATGTCGTGTCGTGGACCGGCTCATATCTGAAATTCAGACTTCGATGCTTGTCGCTCCAAAGACACTCATGAGAAAAACAAGCTATGCCCTAGCTTACGGGCTTTTGGCATCATTTCATATCTCCATTTTCATCGCATAGATGGGTAGAGCTCCTTGTCAGCTTTCCATAGGCACTTCATCTACTTCGTTTGGACACTTAGTGGAGAAGTTACAGGATTCGAAAGATGGAGAAAACAAGCTAGGCTCCAGCTTACGGACTTTTGGCACAACTTCGGATCTTCATTTTCATCACATAGGTGAGTAGAGTTCCTTCTCAATTTTCCATATGCACTTCGTCTACTTCTTTTGGACGCCTAGTGGAGAAGTTACAAGACTCGAAAGATGGAGAAAACAAGCTAAGCCTCAGCTTACGGGCTTTTGGCGCAACTTCGGATCTTCACTTTCATCACATAGATGGGTAGAGCTCATTGTCAGCTTTTCATAGGCACCTTGTTTACTTTGTTTGGATGTCTAGTGAAAAAGTTATGCGACTCGAAAGAAGGAAAAATCAAGCTAGGCCTTAGTTTACTTGCTGACTGGGTATTTGAGGCTTTAGGCGTTATATCCAAGATGCAAGGGGTCTGCTTCAGTTTATTATGACAGAACTTCATACGTACAGAGACTGTAACAAGGGGGCAGCTTAGGGGTTAGCTTGTGCCTGCGATCTTTTGGTGTATGGTTTGGAGATTTGGAAAGTCCAATGCACGCGCGCAAGGTGTCATTGGGTGCAGATCTGTGCAGGCTACGCACAGGTTAAGACGGTTCTTGAAGAGACGGATCGGGGGATGTGTACTGGGAGAAATTGAGACGCAAGAAGGAGATTTTGGAGATTTCAGTTATCTGTGAAAGAGAGTTGGACCGTTCCGGCCGTTCCGGCCGTTCCGGAGTCCAAACTTGCTGTCCTTGGATCCATTGGGATCAGAACACCGAGTTCTATAGGAAATTGAAGACGATACCAAGTGTTATCGGGCGGTTTAGGAGTTCTGAGTGAAATTGGCTCACAGGGAAGCGCTTGCGTCAGGTTTTTCATCGCCTGCGACCTAAAATTGGTTTGTTCTTCGCGATCGGTGTGCCAAGCTCTTCGTTCTTGGTGCCTACGGGATCAGGGAGTCTTCATCTACGCATAGTAGAAGACCGTACGTGAATTGGATTGTTGGTTTGGGCGAGGTGAGCGAGTTTGAGCCGCATGGAGTCTATTTACGTCTGTTTTTTGCAACTTGCGATCAAATTTCTTGCGTGGTTTTGCAAGGGGAACTCCAAACGACTTGTTTGGAGTCTCGTTGGATTCGTGATAGCTAGATCTATCTGCCAGGGAAGACGAATATTAGTCTAGACGATCCGTTTGTGCGGTGTGTGCGGTTTCAAGCCGCAAAGAGGAGTTTTTGAAGGTTCGATCATGTGCGACCGAAAATCGTTGATATCTCGGCTGTTGAGAGTCGGATCTCAAGGTTTCTTGGGTTAACGGAGTCAGCGAAGGAGACCCTATCAACATCTGAAGTCCGTTCGGCGAAAGGAAGAAGTTCACATATTTGTCTTTTTTGGTTTCTTCGCTACGGGTTTTGCTCTTTTGAGTTCGTTAGAGTTCTGGTTGGCTATATACAGCTTGCGATAGCTAGCTTTAGGTAAGAACTTGTACATGGATGTGGTTTGGACTTGGGTTTGGATCGCGTGATACTGCTGTGGCTCTGCTTGTTAGCAAAGGGAAGTTTCTCTTGCCTTGAGCTACGCTTCGATGTTTTTGGGTCAGGGTTGAGAATCAGGGGTTGTTTTTTAAAGGCTTTGAAGCAGGTTACAGACCGCTTTGGTCTGTTTTTCAGTTCTATGCTCTTAGGAGAAAGAACCGGCAGTGTACATACATTTGGAGTTGATATATATCGCAGCGTTTGTTTTCGTGGTTGTTTTTCTCTGTCTTGTCTTTGTTTCAGCACACAACATCTCCACAGCCAGGAACCTCGCGTTTTCCTGGACATCCTTCACGCAATATCCGACACGATATCGTAAAGTTTCTATGCGACATTCTGTATCGTTTTCTCATATGAGTATCTAAAAATTCAGTATTCTTGTGTCATATCTGCTTATGAATCACGTCCCACCATGTGTGTTGTTTGGGTATTATCTAGAACTCTCAAGATGTCGTCACGGTAGTATGCACACTCTCCAACGCTTGGATGAATAAAAACAGCATGAGAAATTCTTGACTAGTATCAAAGTCTGATGAACCGATCATGAATGTAGCGAGTTCTCTTATTTCAAAAAGTCATCCACCCACAAACCAGAGTAAAATAAGTCCCCATACATCCATTTTCTCAAATCTGTATGTCCGCTGTTTGTCCTGGAAACGAGAAAAAACAAGACGCTGCTGTAGATGGTGAGATTTTTTTCAGATCTAATAATCTCAAGAGAAGTTTACAATAAGAGAAAAGAATTTAAAGATGAAATCATAATAAAAAAGTAACATAACTTATTCTGAAAGAAAAGAACATAAAATCTGTATGTGAGAAAATGTACTACTCTCAAACAAAACACACAAATAGAAGAAATAAGAACTCCGCAAAACCCGTCGAAGGAAAGAGAAATAAGTAGAGAAATAGTTTCTTGATGTGACTTAAGATAATAAGTCACCCAATTCATTTTATCCTTACTTTTCGGTTTCTGGGCTTGAAACAGAGAGAATGGGTCTTGTTAACTGGCTCGCATTCACAAGAACCCTTGTACGTTAGGCATTTTCGCACCTAACGTACACCTGACGTACGTCACGGAAGTTTGTCATGTAAGTCGGACAAGAAGCCCGACTCACACGAAGATGACGTACTGTGATCTTCATTATGGACTGTAAACACGTCGAGCCCCTTCCGTCTTACAAAATGGAGCAATCCGTTTCAAGAAAACGACCTAAAGGGGAAAGGTTTCGGGCCGGGTCGAACCAGGTTTACCAATAAATATTTCGTGAAAACGCTACACCCGGTTTGTGCTAGTGAAGAGCACTCTCGAGAGCTCGAGGTCACACAAATGTGCTTGGAGTGTTAGAAGGTCACCTTTTCGTCATGCTTTTGTTGGATCATACTTTCTTATTTGTGGTCAATAGAGATAATGTTTTATACCAAAACGATTAGAAAATGATGCTCTACAATAATCTTTTGTTTATTTTTCTTTTTGTCTATTCTAAAATAGATTCTGGTGTGATTTTTCATAATTCAAGGTAAGAGGTTGCAAATCATAACTTGATGGACTATGGTGTGATGTTTGATGTTTTTCAAAACCAGAATTCACTTTTCAGAAGAGGATTGGAGATAGAACCTGATATACCAACCGAAATGAGCAACAAGACAATCCAATGCTCTCAAACTTCATCAAAACCATCGCATTCGAAGAGAGGTATGAAAAAACAGTAATGTTATCAGTTCTTGTTCAATTGTTTTCGTGTTAGCATATTGATAGAGCACTAAATGTATATTTCATGTGATATTTGATGTAATCAGGAGATACAACTCATAAATCTGCTTCTAAAAACAGAAAGTCGAATGGAAATATGAACATGAAAAGTAATTTCTAGATATGTATGAGGACGTTTTTTTTTGTATTGTAACCAAGGCAATGTGAGTCTAGACCAATGACGAGTGTTAACCACTCGTTTCAACCAAGAGACAAACTTATCATTCGAGTACACAATACTCAAGAATAAGTTTGATAACTTGGTCCGAAGATATAAGACCGAGAAAGCCAATCAAGAGAAAACCAGTGCACAACCAAGTTCATGAGAGTATTATGAACAAATACATCGAATTAGAGGTCCTTCGTCTAAAGAACAAGGTATTCTTTGAGCCTTAGATGGTGGTAGCGATACTCCTCTCCATAGCTTTGTTGATCTGAGCAGTGAAAATCTTACAGATGTGTTCTCCGAGAACGAATGTCAGTCGAGTGAACCTCCGTCGTTTGTTGATCTCTTGAATGATTCTCAATCACCTCAAAGAGAAAAAGTTATTGACGTATCTGAGAATGTCAAAGAAACTCCGAGAAGAAAAGCATGTTCTCAACCCGGTGTAAGTGGAAAACAACACTTGAGTGCTAAGAAAAAAGAAAAGCCTTTCCAAAGATAATGTCGACAACGTTGTAGTGTCCATGAACCTCTTTACTCAAATGCAAGAAAAACGAACAAGAGAAGAGCGCAACAAGAATATCGCAGACTCGATTTAATGAACCAGATGTTAGAGATTCATCGAATGGAGATTGAGTTGTTCAGAAGAGGTTCTCAAGACTAGCGCAGCCATCATCTACGACTATAACTCAAGTTCTTATTCATATATCTCTCATATCTACATGTGATTATGCATTGGAATGTAAACGAGTTCTACAAAATTGCTTGTATAATGCATGTCTCACGATCTCTCCTTTTCGTGTCTTGACTCTGTCCGTTATAGTTTCAGGAAGAGGTTGCAGATGTCCAACATTCAGTCGTTCATCCACCGGATCTACATCCTGAGATAAAGACTCTCCTTGTAGTATCACAAAGTTATGTAACACTCCACATGCAAGTACAACTCCGAGCATTTGCTCGAGTCGCATAGGATAGTCACGAAGTATAGTTCATTTTTTTCAGATGACCGAATGCATTTTTGATTTTCACTCGTGTTTTTGATGTGTACTTGTCAAACTCATTTTCAAGTATAGCTCCTTGATGCATATGTCGATGAAATCGTTTGATCAACCACTCTTTGATAAGATAAGCGATATCTCTAAGTAACGCATGAGATATAACAATTGCATCATTCTCTCCACTCACTATGATTGTTGGTTCAACAAGAATGCGCTTTGTTTGCACCAACTGATATAAACTTGATTGTTGTAAATGTGCAACATCGTGAGTAGAGCGAAGCGTGGTACAACATAAGTCTTAAAACTTTAGATCATAATCGCATACTCCTTGTAACAAGACTGAGTAATCAGAGTGACGATTCTTATAGTGTTCTAGAAGATACTTTTGTGGCGGGTTGTATCTCAATTTTATGTAAGAATCATCAATGGTCTCTATTATCTGTGAGATTTCACAAATCTGTTGAAACTTGCTCATAATGTTTCTACTCTCTGTGATATCTGGTCTACGTACATACTTGGAGTATAATTTACTTCTACTGATAAGAATATCAGTAATCATCGTCGTGTATTTCACTATGATCGATTCTCCAATGCAGTACATGTCCCTAAGAGTCCTTAACTGAGCATTATGTACAAAGCGATAGATCACTATTGTCACACATTTGGCTAGTTCCATTCGTTTTTTTGCTGCAAGCCATTCGCTGATACTAGGCATGAAAGGTTTTATCTCGTCTACTAGTTTCGTAAAGTTTCTATGCGACATTCTGTATCGTTTTCTCATATGAGTATCCAAAAATTCAGTATTCATGTGCCATACCTGCTTATGAATCACATCTCACAATGTGTGCTGTCTGGGTATTATCCAATACTCTGGGGATGTTGTCATGGTAGTATGTATACTCTCCAACGCTTGGATGAACAAAAACTTCATGAGAAATTCATGACCAGTGTCATAGTCCGATAAACCGATCATGAATGTAACGAGTTTTCTTGTTTCAAAGAGTCTTCCATCCATAAACCAGAGGAAAATAAAGTCCCACACATTTTTTCTCAAATCTATATTTTCGTTGTTTATCTTGAAAATAAGAAAAAACAAGCCGCTGTTGTAGATGATCAGAAAATGTACTCTCAAACAAGATACACAAATTAAAAGAATGAGAACTAGATCAAAATCCGTCCGAAAAGAAAAAAAAATTAAGTGAGGAAGTAGTTCCTTGATGTTGATATGAACTAAACTAACAAGTCACCCTGGAGTCTAGGGAAATTGAGTTTGGAGAGTCGCGCGCGGGGAGGGGGCTAAGAGGATCGCAGAGTTTTAGAGTGAGAGGGGAGGGTGTTAGAGTGTGATAGGGGGTAGTTTTTTTTACATATTCTTTTTCATGTTGTTTTTTTCTTTCTTTTGGTTTTAAAATTGGCACATTTGGTGGAAAGATGAGTGAGTATTAAATAGTTTTTGATTTTCTGAGAAGTTAGGGTTAGAGAGGGTTCCTTTTAGGGTTTTTTGTGAGACTTTTGATAGTTCTTGACAGTTTTTGTCACATTCACTGTATTTGTTTCTCTCTATCTTTACATATCAGGGTTTAGGGTTCTTCTTTCTTCTTTTCTTCTTCTTCTTTTTTTCTTCGTTTTCTCTCTTTTTATTGTTGTTGTTTTTATTCTTCTATGTTCCTTTTTCTTTTTGGAGATGTTTCTGTTATGATTACCGTTTGATCGGATATCGTTTTTCTCTAGCTATGGGTACTCTCTCTCCCATGAGATCGAGACTGATTCGAGACACACCATGTCCGGTGTGCAATCAGTTATTTACTTCGCAAGGAGAAAAATCTCATGTGAGAAAGATGCACAAGAGCTATGACACGACCACATGGGATGCCCAGGTTAGCCGAGATCAAAGGTCTACACGTGCAGTCACTATGGCACCATTAGCCCTTCTTCCTGGAGTTCCTCTAGAGTCGTGGGAGTGGATGAGAGCCCACTCTGGCACTATTCTGAGTTCGTTCGAGACGAGTTTCCCTTGTCCGCGTTTGTTCCATCGGTTACCTCGTGCTCTTCATGACGAGGTGAGACAAGCATTTCGTCTACCTCTCGACATGTTGGCACGGAACACCAAAGACGAGGCGGCATGGTTACTATTTCTTCTACTTCCTCGTTGGTGTCTCCGTTATACTCGAGGTGGCAGAGGAGGACATCGGGAGGTGGCGGCCTGTCTTCGGAGATTTCGTGCTGGTGATTGGACGTCCTTACAGGAGGAATCAGTCCGTGCGATACGAGGTAGGAGTGAGTCTGCCTCTACACGTGATGTCTCATCTTCCGCTCGCATACGACGCTGTAGGATGTTAGGTCAGGCTGGAGAGTACAGTAGAGCTGCTAGAGCACTGCATCCTTTGTCCTTGGCATGTCCTACCGAGGAGACGATCGCTGCGTTGCGTTTCCTTCACCCCTCACCAGGTGATCCCTCACCACCTGAGGTTCAGGACTATCAGCCTGAGGAGCCATTATGTCTCGATAGATCTTTGTTTGCCCAGGCCTTGTGTACAGCTCCACGTCTATCTTCTGGAGGTCTGTCTGGGATGGTCTACGAGCACCTACGGGATTGTTTTCAGACAGACGACCCCTCTAGTGGTTTCACGGAGCTTTTTCAGATAGCGGCAGCAGTAGCTCAGGGACATATTCCTTAGTCTATAGCTCAGGTACTAGGGACAGCTAGACTTTTGGCCATGACGAAGGATGGTGGAGGGATTCGACCGATAGCCATCGGCGAGATTCTCTTACGACTTATCAGTCGTACCATTGTCCTTCAGCTTCGAGATACTTTTCATGACCACCTTTGTCCACATCAGTTTGGAGTTGCGACACCGTGAGGTTGTGAGTCTGTGTCTTTCGGCATTAGAGCTCTCTTGGACATCCATCCCGATTGGGTTGTCCTACAGGTGGACGTGGAAAACGCCTTTAATAGCGTTTCTCGCGCTTCCATCTTTAGGGAGCTCATGGATGGTGGGGGATCTCTGGCGGGTCTGATCCCTTTCGTGCGATCCTTCTGTGGTTCTCCTTCTTCTCTTTACTACCAGCACGGTCCTACGATAGAGGGTGTTTCAGTCATCAGCTCCGCTGCAGGTACTCGTCAGGGAGATCCTTTGGGTGGACCCCTCTTTGCCTTAGCTCACTATAGAGCTCTCTTGGCCACCGCCTTGGCTGCTCCAGGTTGTGTTTTTCCATCTCTAGCCGATGATACGCACATCGTAGACCCGGTGGACCAAGTCGGTGTTGCCTTTGACCACCTTGTCTCTCAATTGGCCTTGGTAGGGCTGAGGGTGAAGGTGTCAAAGTGCAAGACTTGGTCTCCCATAGGTATACAGTCGGACCTACAACTCCCGGAGGGATTTGTTATCCCCATTGATGGTTTACGCATCCTCGGAGTACTTGTGGATACAGAGAACTTTGTCTCTCGATTCTTAGATGTTGCTCTAGCGGAGGACGTTTTGCATATTGAGGATCTCCCTATGTTGGAGGATCCCCAAGTTGCCTTTGGTATCCTTTACTCTTCCATTGCGCGACGTCCGAGTTACTTACTCCGCACAGTACCTCCATCTCCTATCTTCATCTCGCGCCTCAGAGAGTTTGATAGGAAGATCATGAGGGTGTTTGACGACATCATAAGACCGGGGACGTTTGACTGTGTGGCAGGACCTCTCGCACGTAGGCAGACATCTTTGCCGATATCATGTGGCGGAGTGAGCTTATTATCCATGGAGGAGACTGCTCCGGCAGCCTTTTTGGGTAGTTGGGCCCTCTCAGCACCTTGGCTCTGTTGTCGTTTTCTCGTGCGAGATAGACCTATTCTAGAGAGCTACGTGACAGAGGTGGAGGATGGTTCTTACCCACTACAGATGTGTCTCCGTGAGGCAAGAGATGGCCTGACTCTTGAGGCACGTGAGGCACACCCTCGATTTGATACCTTAGCTACCGATGGATCTCGCGGACTACAGTCTTCTCTGAGGGGCACCACTTCCAGCAGGTTCTCCATGCTCTCTTAGTGGATCCTTCCATCTCACGAGATACTAGAGCTCGACTCCGCTCTTGTTCGGGCAAGGGCGCAGGCTCTTGGCTCATAGCTCGACCTTGCATTAGAGCGTTCCGACTCGCACCGACTATCTTCTCTACAGCGATGAGGTTCCGTCTAGGCTTGGTACAGCCTGTTGCTTCGGCACTATCCACTTGCGAGTGCGGTGTCTCGCTCGACACATCGGGTCGTCATCTTGCTCGATGTCCTCATGGTGGAGAGCGGATAGCTACCCACCATGCCATCAGAGACGTTGTGTTTGCCTTAGCACGGGAGAGCGGTCACATGACGTGGAGAGAGCGTTGGTATGCCCTTCAGACAGGAGGATCAGTGAGAGCTGATTTGTACATGATGAGAGAGGATCAGGTCTCAGTGGCTGATGTGGTTGTCACGGATCCGACACGGGACTCAGTGGCGGCACAGGTGATCACCCATCTCCCAGGATGGGCTGCAGGCGTGGCGGCAGCAGCGAAAGTGACCAAGTACAGAGGTATGCAAGTGGGACATCGCTTCATCCCTTTAGCTATGGAGATATACGGATCGACATGTTTGGAGTTCGACGTCTTTTTGAGAGACTGTGCTAGAGCCTATCATGAGAGGCGCAGGGAGTTCCACTTTCTCTTTCTTTCTGCACCATATTTTTCCGACAGCGAGTTTCCATTGCTCTACAGAGAGCTTTAGCAGGAGCAGTTCACAGGAGGACAATCGCAGTAGGTGATGCCTCTTCAGGTGTGCCAGTTGTTTCTAGAGGTACTGATTTTTTGATCTCCGACATTATAGGTGCGACAGGTGATTTTAGAGCTACTGATAGCGGGGCTTAGCCCCGATGTTCTTCCCTTCGGGGTGGTTGTTGCTTGGCCCTTCGGGTCCTTTCTTTCCCTTGTGAGGCTTGATGGGGTCTTCCCATCCGTTTGCTATTCATTGGGTCGCGTTCCCTACGTGACTATCCCTATTCATTTTACCCTTACTTTCCGATTTGTTTGGGTTCAAACGGAAGAAGTGTGTCTTGCTGATGAGCCCGCACTCACAAAAACCCCTGTACGTGAGACATTTTCGCACTAACGTACACCTGACGTACGTCGCGGAAGCTTCACCATGTGAGTCGGGCAAGAGTCTGGATGTGTATGACGGACAAATAACTTTGAAACCCCCTAATGCATCCAACGTTCTTGTTCCATCGCTGCTCGAGACTCCAGTGCTGCATTGAGATTTGACGAAGTTCTTGAGAGTGGTGGATCAGGACGCTCGGACAAGAAATTCGTGATTTGACGAAACTGCAAGAGTTTGCCCGCCAATTCTCACGCTCTGAATGGAATTCCGGATGACGCCTCTAGTCATTCCTGTGTGCACCGATTTTCCACCGTCCGAAGCTCACGGGACGCTTTCGCCAGTGTGGAAGTAAACGGACGATGATTCCTGATTTCTCGGGGCCTGAGTTTGCACCTCACCAAATTACTCGAGGAATGGGCCAAATGTGAGAAAAGTACCGGATGTTCACTCACTAAATGGGCAATTGTTCGATTTTTAGCTCCATATATGATGGAAGGATGGAAGGACAGGACAAGCCGTTGATTATTCTGTTAGCGGGATCAAGCGGAAGCCATTTACACGTTAGATCTGTAGGATTCTTTTCAAGTGACTCACTGTTACGTTAGGTTTCCAGTTGTGGAGTGAAGAGTGAGTGTGTGCTGTCGAAGTGCATAAAAGGTCAGGAGCTACTTTGGAAATTCCACAAGTCTGGCCGTTTTCATCCTTGTCGATTCTGTTCTGTGACTCAAGTATAGCAGTATTGATTACTGAGCAGTGCAACTTACTCTGAATAGCTCTTCTAGATTTGTACAGTGACGCTGCTCAATGCACGGTGTTAAATCACTTACTTCAGCATTTGGAAGAATTGAGCTTGGTCTGGAGTGGCAGATGTATGTGGATGATTTTAATTGATTTTGTGATGAACACTGAGGACACGAAGATGTCATAACAAAAATCAGACTTATGTAAAAGAAGTCTTATATTTATTTTCCTTATATCTTGTTCAAAGTGATATGAATTTTGTAACTTCTTTCAGTGAAAACCTTAATATTGTATCATGTAAGAACTGAGTTTTGAAAATTAAAAATCATCTGAATAACAACTTTTCATTCATATGCTTCATGCTGTACCGTAGGTTCTTTTTGTTCTTGTCGTTATTTTATTAAGTTTTCTTGTTCATGTGTTATAACATATGAATTAAATATTGGTTATGCGTTATAACACTTAGATGTTATAATGTTATTTTTTATAAATATTATAATTTTGGTACTCTAGAGCTATAACATTTATCCAGGTTCAATGTATATAGTATGATCAAGATTCTGTTATATTTATCTCGACATATCTCTCAAAACACCAAAACATCTGTGTTTTGGTGTTTTGAGTCTTTTGCAAAAAACAACCATCTCCAAAACCGGTTCGTGCGTGTCGCTTTCCAGAGTTTATTTAGGTAAAAAACTAACTATCACGGAACCGCGCTATGTACATTGGGCATCGGAACCGTGCACGAGGCTTAAGCATGCGAGTGCTAAACAGCTCCTAAGCAGAAACATAACGGATGGATTCTCCGAGATTTCTCCCTAAACCGTGGAGAGAGCTCCCTGAAACAGCGAAAACAAAAAAAACAGATAATAAAGTGATGCTCTTATTACCGAACCTAGGCTACGCACATTTGGGAGCAAAAAACTACAGCCATAGTTGGATTCTTATCTCTAAAGTTAAACTCACTTCCGTTTTCAGCAACATTGGGTAACCAGAGTTTAGGGAAGTCAGTCAGTCTATAAACTCTGATTCAGTTTGAACACTGTGGTAGAGAAGAACAATCGAATATTAACAAACTTCAAACAGTTCTTTTTCTTACCATAAAGAGAAGATTCATGGGGATATGAAAGCTTGTCTGATTTAATTATATATTATATTTCGATAAATGTTTTTATCCGTGTTATTTTTGTATGAAATAGTAATACTATTACGATATTGAACACCTGGACTGAAGTATATTTTGGCAGGGTGTGTACTTTTACAAAACTTTATAAAAGGAGAAAATCTGATATTTTTCATCAGTCTCACTCTATTTCAGTAAAACCTTCTGTTCCATTAAATCAATTTCGTAATTACTTGAGCTAAAGCTATTGCTATCAAATGTAAACATAAAATGTTAGGTTCTGCTCTTATAATGTTAAGGTTCTGCTCAAAGGAACATTCTGAGTTTTTCAGTAGACTATCATGCAAGAAAAGTAAAAGAAGGAAAATAGATTTCTTTTAACTTTATATTCTACAAAATTATAATGCTGATAGTATTGCAAGTAGATCTTTTTATGTGTATATGAGTTTATAATTTGTGCATTGTGCTATTTGACAAAAAAGATGTGTAATTTATGAAGCAAGAATATCTACGGATCAATTCTCAAACATTATGAGGGAATGTGAAACATAACAAGGTAATTATGCCAAGTTTAGTTCCACGGTAAGTAGATCATTTTACATCTTATTAAAGTAGTCAAAGTCAGATAGATTTTCATTATTATCGTAATGTTTAGGTCATTATTTAGTCCTTGAACGAAACATGAACTATGATTCAATTTGAGGTTTAGCTTCACATCAATTTATTGTGTATCTTTTCGTTCAACCTATGAATTTAGTGGTAATAGTGAACAGTAAACTACTAGGGAATTTCATTAACGAAATTAACTTCTTTCAGTTTAATCAACTCATTTCACTCTTTCAGCTATAGAGATTCTTGATTTTCACCAACTATAACTTTTTATTTAAAGATAAAATAAAGTGCAACAAGAATACGTGAAAACATAAAAAAACATAAGAAAATGTTTCCCCCTCACGCAAACCGTCTAATCGCATCTCCCACAGTAGAGAGAGATAGAATCGATCATCAATTATTACGAGTGTGGATATGCTTCACATAACCTCCTCTACAAACTCCTACCAACATAGTCATATCTACGAACGTATTCCACTTGGTATGCATCATAGTGTGGACATCATGTGACTGAATCACAAACACTGAAACTTCCAGTATAGTAACTCTCATGGGAAAGAGGAGAGTGTTGGGCATTGAAGCATCTTCTGTGCCTAACATCACAACACATGAATGACATCTCTTCTCTTTCATCCACTCTTTCTAGAAATCTCCAAAAGCGATCAAGGTAAATCCGAACAGCTATGGATGAGGATGATTAAAATGCGATAGAAGTATCGAACCGAAAAGAATGGAGGAAATTTGTGCCGATTAAAAAATCACGGCATCTCGATCGTTGTTCTCAAAGTCCAACATTTCTATGTTTGTATTCTGTAGGTGCTGCTGAGATGACAAAACGTGATCTGAAACTCGACCTAAACTCTCGACTTATGGGATTCATGCAAAGGTTTGATCTCGCTAGGATTGACGCTGCTGATGAATATGCATGTGCGGGAACATCCGATCTTGAGTCTTCGTGCCTAGTTGAAGGATGGAGAGCATAGCTGTCTCATGATCTCAAGCGACACCTAGTTGGTAGAGTATCTGCTATGGGCGAGCAGAGATGTCCGTCCTCTCGGTCATAGCAACGGAGAAAAGTCCTCCCTCCTTGAAAGTTCACTTTCAAGGAGGGAGGACTCGGAGGAGGCGATGAGATTCATGCATATAAAGATTGTAAGCATGTACTGGATCCATTCAACCTGACCAAATTTCACCAAGACTGAAATATTGAGGTCCGGACTCTGGATGATTCTCCCCAAAGATTGGGACTTGGAAGGATAACATCTAACAGGAACATGTGGTAGGTATACACGACAAAGCCAAAATGTATTTTCCCAAGTTCAACTTTCTCAAACAAGTTACTCATCTGAGCCTTTCTAAATGGCAAGTTTTCTAAGTTACAGACTCTGTCTTTTGTTTGTCCATAACTTCTTGTAGGAGAGTCAGTTTCTTGTGAGAGTTGTACGGTTGGCAAGCAATCTTCTTGAGTTCCTTCCTGCGGTAAGCCCTTCCAACAAACTTTGGGACGCATCCGGAAGTTCAAATTTTCTCCATTACACACTTTATCTTTTGTTTATCCATAACTTGCAAGATACTCAATTTCTTACGAGAATTGTACAATATCTTCTTGAGCTTCCTTCCTATGATAAGCCCCTCCAACAAACTTCAGACCGCGTCTCAGAGTTCAAGTTTTCTCCATTATGCACTCTGTCTTTTGTGTATCATAACTTGTTGTAGGAGAGTCAGTTTCTTACGAGAATTGTACAATTGAAAAAGTTACACATTCTATCTTTTGTTTCCTCATAACTTCTTGTACAAGAGTCAGTTTCTTACAAGAACTATATGGTTGGAAAGTAATTTTCTAGAGCCTCCAAACTGCATAAGCACCACATAGATACAAGGTGAATATATTATACGTGCAAAACATGTGATGGCACTTCTTGATATCCATAGGTTTCTAGATAGATGTCTTGCACATTTCGACGTTGTCATCTGGTCAAGTTGTCAGAGGAAGAACTTGGAGAAATATTCATTGTATATTGTAGAGATAGTGTTAGTAGACGATTCTCCATATAAAGCCACTCCAAACTCTCCGTTCACTAGTATATTCTCTAGATTTTAAGATGGTTCAAAGAGAGATAAACATCTACTTGATGTTTTTTTTTCATATTTGGATGTACTATCATATGCCTTTGATGTCTGTGAATACATCCGAGATAATCTTCTTAAAAAAATTTTTTATCTTGAAGATTCAGTCCACACAGTGGAGGTCTGCCCTGACAGTTATATCAATTCTCTTTATTATCGACTAACTCTCTTGTTCCTGAACTATTGATCAAGAGACTTCAGATTAGTGAAGTTGAGAGAAGAATTGTTGTTCAAATGCCAGAGAGAGATATCTAGCACATCAACAATTCGATCATATCTTCTCGGATTACCATAGTCTCAAGTTAGAAGATCCATTTAGAACTGAAAGTTTAGATGATACGAGTGATAAGAATGATTAAATCATAGTATTATATTAGCTCGACAATTTTTGCTTGATGTAATTCGACTTCATCTTCGTGATGAAAGTTGAGCAATATCAATCATGCAGCTTTTTATTTTTGAAATTTAACTTTGAGACTGAAACATTAGATAAACAAAAACAATACATTTAGTGTTCATATTTGAACAATTTGGATGACAATTTTAGGATTATGTTGTGCCGCAATGTGTAGTAAAACATGTTAACTAGTTCTACAAGTGTTTTTTTAATAAGTTAGTATTCTGGTGTCTTTTCTAAACTTCATGATGTATCCAAAAGTTAATATTGTATTTAGAGTGATAACATTTCACCTCCAATCTTATGATAATCGAGCTTGTTTTATTTGTTATATATATATGTTATTTTTATTCTATGTATATTATGTTATTATCATTTCGTGATATATATATTGTACTCATTATTGAGTTCTTATCTTCTTATAAAAATTTATGTATTAGTGTTATAAATATATATCATTAGATTAGTGTATTTAATTTAATAAATAATCACAATATGGTAAGATAAGTAATATTTATTATAAAATGATTTATTTATAATGACCTCCGGAAAATTTCAAAACGGAAGTGGCACATCCGGAAAACACAAGTAGTACATTTAGAAGACATTCATGGACTATTTGGATCTCAATTTTGGGACTATGCAAAGTCTCATTTTAGTGAAGAGATTGATAAACATGCTATCACTAGAGAGAAAATAAAAAACACTTTTCGTTGATGCAAAGCTCAATGACTCAGAGTACATGTAACGTCTACAATAAATAAAATAACTTTCTACTGTTTTTGTATGTTTTCATCACCTCCCTCTCAAAGAATATGACATAGGATAAGTTTGTTTCTAAGTCTCTTAGATATAGAAAAAGTAATTTAACGAAGAAATTACTCGTTCTCATAGAAAACGTGATTATATACATTTGTGATAATATCGAGGGTGATTATAACGAATACTCGTTACATTACTAGTGTACTTTGATATAATTTTTTGCTACACTTTATGTCTCTTCTACATTTTCTTTATCCACTTTAGTCCGTTGTTTACCTCTCCTTTTGTATGCTTGGAACAGTTGTGTACACAAGTTGCAGGTTCATCTTCAACACAAGACAAGTAAAATATTATACGAGTGGATAATATGTTATACAGATATTTTAAACTGAACTTTCCGTGTAGATACATGATGGACTGCTGACATGTACATCTCACTTTCAGATGATATGGAATTTTGACTTTGCTATTGTCAGTCGAGGGTACGATCAACTAAGGCAAATCTTAAGAAAAGTGAAATAAAGTCCGACAAACATATTAGGAATGCGATCAAGTAAATTTTTGTTTTAGATCCAACAAAGTTCAAATAGGGTATAATATATAGTACAAAATGACCAACTGTGTTTCAATCAAGGAGGAAGAAAAAAAAATTAACAAGAAGATAGCTTTAGCTTGCAATATGATTGAAACTGGAAAAACCATCAACAATACCAAGGTTGAATCGATTCCGTTGAACAAGTCAGATGTGGATGAAATAAAATATATTTTCTTCCAGATCATTCATAGTAGAGACAATATATATAAAAGTTTTGCTCGCACCCCTAATACATTTGTTAGGCATGACCCGACCCCTCTTAAGACTGCATTACTTGATAGCATCTTTGATTGCAACAGCAGGTTAAATTAATCAAACTACCATGTCATCTGAATGCAAGACGAGCATATCAAGAACCCGTCATGTATCCGCACGAAAAATTAAGTTTAAAGTGTCTATACAACAGATTATCAGCCACTCCTATCTCTTACTTGTCTCCTGTAATGTTTTCAAGTGACGATAAACCTGTTGTTGCTAGTCAAGTAATGCAATATTAAGAGGGGTCGGTAAAGTCAAACAAATGTATAGGGGTGCGGTAGAACAAAAGTTTATTATTTTCGTATAACGAAGAGTGATCTCCTTGTTAAATTTGTTACACGGCATTTATGGGCGCCCAACATCTTCCTACCCCGTAACATGAAAATATTCAGGCGTTCCAAACCACGCCGTGACTGACCAAGGCAGAATAGGAGGGGAAAGAGATCCCCACGTAGGTAATGAATCCAACCATTTCATCGCGAAAACCAGAAGCTGAATAGAGGAGCTGAACTCTTTTTCCTTTCCACCGACTGGGCAACAGTTGAATTGGAAGCCTTTGGGATCGAAGGATTCATAGAGAAATGAGTGATCCGGTGTTGTTGCTGCTCAAGCTGCCGTACTCGGCCTTGCGAGTGCCGAGGTTTCGATTGAAAGCGCCCTCGTTGTCACTTCCATCTGCGTCTGCCGTCTTTGCTTTGGTTTTGGTCTCGTACTTTTTGGTCATCTCCGGGTTTGTGTACGATGTGATCGTCGAGCCACCAGGCATCGGGAGCAGACAGGATCCGATCACGGGAGCCATCCGCCCGGTGGTTTTTTTGCCCGGACGAGTTAATGGACAGTATATTATCGAGGGACTTTCATCGGGGTTCATGTTTGTGCTCGGAGGAATAGGGATCGTGATGCTAGACCTGGCGACTGATAAGGGCAGAGCAAGGAGCGTACGCCTTTCCTTTGTTGCGGCTGGAGTTTCTTTCGTCTGCATTGCTTACATTATGAGCATTTTGTTCATCCGCATCAAGATCCCTGCCTATCTGCACTAGTCTTGCAAGAGTTTTCCACGGAAAACTCAGGAGGAGACAGTTTCTTGGTCTCCACCGGTCTGCTTCTGCGGTGAACTTCCTCCAGGAGGTTCGCATATCAGACCTGCCGACACCGGGAGAAAGGGCTAAGAGTTAGTTACATGTAAATTTTCACGGCTAGAGGCCAGGTAATGAACTTTGCTGATCAATCAGTTCAGCCTGAACTTTCCCGGATTGCTCTTAGTTTTTCCGCTTTGGATCAGGCAGGTGTCAGGCCTAGGCCTCAGGTGCCGGTGGAGGTCAACCTCAGTTTTGTACTCGGATGTATCAGGAAGTGAAATATATTTGCAGCCGTAAGGCATTCTCATGAGTTTATTGCTTATGGCGTCTTGTGGAAAGCGTTTTGTACGTTAAGGGTTTACGGGGTTCCAGGGAAAAACTGCAAGCTGGCCTTTTTTCTCAGTGACATTCTTCTGAAGAGCCCTCAACAGGTCAGAAGGGAAAGTGTTGGTACTTTCCTCGTTGTCCCTTTTGATTTTTCGTGAAGAGTAGCTCATTCTGGTTTTCTGTGCCGTAAGTGACTTTCTGGTCTTACTGTAAAATGAGGTCTCCTCTCAATGAACAATCTTTTGCCCCGTACAAGTATGTATACGAAGTGCAGATACATGCACTTTGTTTCAGGAGTTCTGGAAGTTTGCAGTAGGAGGCACCTGTATCGCTGCGGAGGCTTGTTGTACGGAATATGCGCTTTCTTTGCTCCTTGAAGCCAACCTTTTGATTCTGCTCTCCTGACCGTCGTAGCAAACTGCATGTTCCAGAGTTTATGGGAGTCTGGGAAGCCACAAATTCTTCGACTGCTACTGATTGCTGATGAGTTATATACTCTATGTACGTTTATTGCGGAAGACGGCTATGCTGATTGAATCCCTATATTCTTGTTGAACGTGTAAAATATGCGGTCAAACTTTGAGTCAAAGTTTCATGCCTTCATTGTTTTCTTCTGGACTGAAGGTGGTAGACTGTATTTGCTCGCAATCATCTAATTCATCTGAGCACAGTAACTTCCCAGCTTATGAAATCCCAGTTGCAGTAGGATACTTATTCGAGTGTTACAGTTTTATGGAGTATTTTCTGGAAAACATAATTTGCTGAAAGTTTCTTTATCAGCTAGACTTCCCGGACATTGCGAAGTAAGATTTGTGATATCAGCGGGGTTCTGCAAGCGGTCTTGGCTGCCTGCCCTGGCGAGGACGTTGAAGTATGCGAGAAGGACTACATAAGATGATCTGCTAGGCCTTTCCTTATTCTTCTAAGAATTCTTTCCTTTTGCTGCGTTCAGTTCCTTTTGTTACCTTTCTAAAAGGCTTACACAGCTAGGTTCCTCAAATCGCTTTGCTTCTGTGTGCCACGTGTATACCCATAAGCTCTTAATGATAGATTGAACATGAACTCTGCCGTTTTCAGCATAATATGCCATGCCTGTTGCTTTGTTGAGCTTGTTGAATTAATCCTAGTCGCATTCTGTGTTCTCACGACGTTAACTGTGCTCCAGCTCTTGGTTCTGTCAACTAACACGATTCTTCAGTATTAAAGTGCTTGGTTCTGTCTGTACAGTGAAGTAGGCCGTCTTGTCGAGATTCATTGTAAAGTACATAACGAGAGTTTGGTGATGTTTCTGACTTGCTGCTTTCATTAATCTGCAGAAAGCATCTTCCGTGGATTTCATTAAGATGCAAATAATTGCAATGTGTCTGTAGAGAACTGGTAGTTTGCGGCTCAAGTTAGCTGTACTGCGAAAAAGATTATAGGACGAGAAGACTATATCTTCTACATCCACGTGAATTCATCATTGAACGCTGAATTTACACTCATTCCTAATTTCATACTGCAAGCAATCAAGGGACTAAGAAAAGATTTCTCAAGATAGTTCACTGTTAAAACCAAGCGCTTCTTGCAGGATTGTGTAACTGCTACTGTATACGGGCGAAATTGTGGACATTGGACTTAGAAATCGTCATAGAAAGCAGGAAATCTTCTCCGTGTCAGCGCTTTATGACGAGGTTGAAAGGGGTCTCTGGTGCAATCTAGATTTCTACGCTTGAAGTTGTGCAAGCAGTCGAATCCTGAATACTGATACAAGTAGCCGGTTTACGGCTGCTTCCTTGAACGGCTTCCAGTGCACTTGTCAGTCTCTTGGAAATAGCGAAAACATAGTTGCACTATTTCGAGACCGGGTAGAGCTCAGTCGGTGCTGCTTTTGTATAAGTTCGAACCATATTTGAGAACATGAAGATATTATTTGAATTCGGCTGCCATTGAATGGATGTACAAGTTTCCCTTAGACAAGTCCATCTGAAGGCTTCGTAGATGAATTGTTAGCAGTCGTATCGCTTCTCTTCGTTTCGGTTGACGTTATGCAACGAAGTCGGGATGAGACTTTCCATTTGCTAAATACGAACTACACTTACGAGGTCAACTGTTTCGAAGGTGGCGTCGGCGGAACCCGTGCTCTACTCGTGCCATTTCACGGAATTCTATCCCAAATTTTGGCCATGAACTTATTGATGTGTGGGTCCAGCTATGCAGAGCACACCCGGCCTTTTTGCGCCTATTCGGAATAGAGGAGGCAGCTCATCTGTGAACCAAAATTTTCTGATCCAAAAGCTTTTACACGTTTGCTTCTGTCGGCCGGGGAAGTTCTCTGAAGGGCAGCTTAGAGTTAACGCCGCTGTGGGCCTCTTAATTTGGAAGGAAATTAGTAGCAATCGTGTTGTGATGCATTTGGAACTCTTTGGAACGATAAGTCTACAAGCATTTTGCGTTCGGTCATCATTCTCGTCTGTACCCGGCTGTCCTGGATATCCTCAAAAGGAACCAAGTGGAGATCTCTGCGTTAAAAGCGGGTCGGTCAGAAACCCATCTATTTTGACGTAGAGATTGGCCTCTCGAGCTGTACAACGATTCGTCACCTGTCTGTGGACAACTCCAGGTTCTAGCACAGTTACCCAGAAAGAGAAATCCTGATCTGCGGCGTGCCAAACAAATCTCCAATTGTAGAGACAGCTCCATCCAGCTGTGAAGCGTTCTTGGTTAGAAGAAAGGAGGTAAGTACCAAAACGGAAGGGACTCGACACGGCATTTCCTACAAAGTTGTAAAACTCGAAACGGTAGCTCAGAAACATCCCTATGAAAAAGGGTGAAGCAAATGCCGCAGGTTGAAGCAGCTGTAGCGAACGCGGGTTCCAGGAAATCTCGTTTCACGTCTAAACCTCTGCTACATCAAACTCGACTCACCATACGTTTTCCAGTTTTCTTCGTTCTCTGAGGTCTGTGAGAGGTCTGTGAGCTTAAAAACAGATGGCGGTTGGCCTTGGCGGTGGTTTCATGCGCTGTTTTGGACCATTAGTTCTGCTGTTTTCCTGCTCCACAAACCTCCGCCTCTCTCTGTTCTGTGTAGCGCCATTTCAATCTACGATTGCCATCTCAGCTCCTATATCCAGTCTCGTCCAATCCTTCTTCATCCCTCTCCTCTCGTTCAAATCATATCTTCCTGTTCTTGGCCTTCTCCCTCCTTGAATACCCACAGCACCATTTCAAGTCCTGGAATCTTGGATTGCAGAGAACGCAAGGAGCCTATGAGACTTGCTAGCGGGAGCATATGATGGGAATGGTGCTCTTGGTTGCAGGTATTCGAAGGGAAGTAGAGTTTGCTTAGTTGCTGTTTGTAGAAGCGAGGAACAGCTTTGGTGTATTCTTCAGCTATGGTGACGACTGCTGCACCTCAGTCGTGTGCAAATACCACCGTAGCCGCTCCACAGCAGTCGAGCTTGCAGTCCATATGTTCATCCTCGACATGTTCCACCTCATCCTTCGAATCCCGAAGCGTACACACCTCCCGAAGGTTGACCTGTGGACGAAAATGTTCCATACTCGAGCTGAGTAGCAGCCCAGGAGGTTCTGAGTTTGGACAGGGGAGTCGATCTTTGAATCATGTGAACAGCGTGCGTAGGCCCGTCTTGAGAAGGAGTGCTGAGAAACCTAATCGTCAGGACAGTCCCTCAACCCCGGATTCCATTGTACCACTTTCGCTAGCACAGAATGAAAATTTAGAAGGGGTAATTCAGGTGGATCGAGATGAGGGCGATGGGCCACAACCTTCTTGGGGGTGAGTAGCGGAATCCAACTTGACCTTCAGTTTTGCGTGAATCACGTCGTGGGATTCCGTTTCCTTATTCAGTTTTCTGCCAGATGACGGGGAGCCTTTACCAGAGTAAATACGAAGTGAATATCTTGGGAGTCAGCTTTAAATTCAAATTTACAGACCCACCGGAATAGTTATTCTTACTTGGTTACAGATGCAATTATATGAATGTGTGTAAACCTGTAGCAGGAGATCTTCTGTTAGCAGTGGAGAAGTTTCGAAGGGGAAAACACTGGAAGTTGTGACCTTTTAGCTCATTTCACTTCAGGGAAAAAGAGTTTGGGACATCTACACTTTGCAGTCTGATGCGTCAATCTAATTTCCAGTCTAAAGTTGAAGTTTCCTATAGCAATGTCATCTTTCTGTCTCAGGTGTCTGAAATGGGACCTGATAATAACTCCTAAAATGACAATGTGCAGGCGGATATACTTGTTGGGTGGAGGAGATATCTTGTTCCTGCTCTTGTTTGCCGCAATTGGCCGTATGAGTCACGGTTTGTCAGCTTTTGATTGGGATGCTGTTCGCACAGCTGATCCCTTTATTGCAGGTATGTTTGCGTCGGCCTGGCGAGTAATTCAACATCAAACTAGTGATGTTGAATTACGGTGATGTAGTTTGCCGCATGGCTAGCATCCTTCGGCTGTTTGTCGTCCTTTTTCAAGTTTTCTCCCCGACAAAGTCGTCATTCGAGGCGAGTCGTAATTTTGTTTCGAATTTTACGGTATCCATCTGTTAGTTATCCAATTGAAGCTCAGTTGCTTAGCCTCAGGTGGCTTCCGATTTCTGACCTGGACGGTGTGTGCACACATTCTGGCACAAATGCTTAGGTTTCCGGAACGATCTTATTATCAGATTCCTCGCTTCTGAACATTTTAGATATAATGTCCCCCACTCTGTTCTGTATACCGAAACAGTGTGAAGCTAGTACATCATATATGCGGTCCAAGCTGGCGAAAAGGCTGAAAGATTTAATAGCAATACATCCTTACAGTGAGACTGACAGGTTGTTGCTGCCTACGTGAGTGTGCTCTGTGTTCGGGTCTTGTCTGGTGAGTCACCTTCTTGACAACTTCTGGATTCTTCTGATGCCAACTGCAGGCTGGCTTCTTGGAACATACTTCGTCGGCGGCTATGGTCCTGAGGGACAGGGTCTGAAAGGAGTTAAAGTGGCATCACTTGCTGCCATCAAATCTTGGGCTGTAGGAATTCCTGTAAGTATCTAATTCGTATGATCAAATTTGGCTTAATTTGATCTCGGTGCATGAAATGCTAAGCTCGACTCTGTGTCTGGATGTTGAACAGCTAAGTTTAGTGATTCGGGGATTCACCACCGGGCACGTCCCAGCTCAACCTTTCATTATGGTGTCTCTTGCAAGCACTTTTGTTCTCCAAGTGGGATGGAGAACCGCTTTCACCGCTCTGTTTCCGAATGATGAGACGGCTTTTCAGAAGAGAAAGGGTGACCGAAAAGGCAACCCATTCGAGTTTTTCGAGGTTCATTTGCGTCGAGCTCTGAAACCAAAACTTGAATTTCTGATAAAGCTGTTCACACACGGTTTGGGGTGTTCTCTTCTGAGACATAGAAGAGACGTTATGTTAATGCTTTCTGGTTCCTTGTCTTGCAAATTTGTCCGTTTAGGGTTGATGAGTTTATAGTTTAATCACTGTGACCTGCTTTGTCACTTTGTTGGTGCCATTCTTGGTAGAGTCCTTCAACCTTACATATCGAGGTTATTGATGTGGTTGCAGCTCCTCACGTCCCTCGTCAGGAGATGGTGAGAACAGAATGTAGTCAACATCATGTTGACCGAGGATATGCATGGTAGTGTGACTGGCGATGGAAGAGCAATCTAAAAGCTCAAGAAAGCTATGGGGAGCTTTGTGGGAAATTTTGTGCACTTACCGTGCTGTATGTTTCCGACCTGCGGTACTTTCAAACTTATGAGGTCACCTGAATGCAGGTCAACTCGGTTGATGACATTTGTAAGCATAGTCAACAACTTTTAGCAGCGGGGAATGAATGTTCTGTTGAGGTCCAGAGACCAGAGATGGGTTGTAATCTGCATCTTATTTTCTTCGTTTGGTAATGGCTGGAACTTCGTCAGATAGTTTTGCGTCCCCGTGAAGAATTAACCACCATGACTTTTAAGGTAAAAAATCGTAGGCTAGGAGGGGAGCCACCGAACAAAGGAAAGAAGGGAAGCCAGCTCTCAGAGACTGGAATTGATAAACGCAACCAGTGAAGTAGTTTGAATCGACAATGCTTGGAATCACCAGATCCGCTGTTGGGCCTGGTGAGACAGAGTAATAATCTGTAGCGCATCTATTGCATCTATCGCATGTTTTGATTTCTCGTAGCGACTTGCTCTGTAGAATCAGTGCTGTTGCCTGCAGCGGAACAAGGCAGACAGTAGGAATTTCGGTGTTCAAATCAAGGCTTGCCTACAAGTGACAAGAGACAAAGATCTTTGCGAGGTAGAACCTCGGATCGAGTTGGATGTGCTCTGTGGACCTGAAGTTGTAAGTCATGAGTAAAGAGCGTATCTGCAAAGTTTACATGAGTGCTCATGATAAGTTCAAGAGTGGTGCAGAAGTAACGAAGCGAGGGAGTAGGTTACCTCTACACGTAGCGGGAATATGTGTGGCGTTCGTCGGTCTCCTGAGGAGAGTGTTCACAGAGACGAGGTAGCTCCTGAGGAGATGACTCGCATGACCAGGACTGTCTGGCCACCGTACATTCTCTCGTCGTAACGTGTTCATATATAGTATCCTCACGGAGCTCCATGGATAACGTACTGCCATTGCTAGGACGGTTAGCCTGACAGCATAAGGGTGCATTCAACTGCATTGTCGTTTTGTGCTACATCAATGCATCAGTTTAGACAGGGAACGGGACTTCAGTCGGACCGGCAACATGGCTCCAGTTTCCAGACATTGGCCTGGCACAAGTATTCAGTGGTGAAAAAACTTCGTCTGCCGAGCAAGTATCGAAGATGCTCGAGCGCCACTTCCTGTCTACGATGACATCAGTAAAGCAGAATGACGCGAGAAAGTGAAGGGCAGAATGAGGTTGAAGCTTTCCGCTTGCACAAAGCTTGGCGCTCTTCGAACTGATTCATAACACGAGCTGTGCAACTCACCACACAGGACAGTTCGAGGGCGGGGACTCGATGGATGTTCTCGCAGGGTCATGGTCAAGAGATAAATGGTACGGTACAAGTAGCTACCGCTGTTCTGGAAGTTTGTTGAGAGAGAGAAGCAGAAGTGGAAGACGTTGACACACAAACTGCCCCCAAGGCCAGCCAGCCAGACTGACATATTCACGACGAATGGTGTGGGGGGAAGATTGCGCGAATTTGCCTCTACAAGAACCGTTGAATGGCCCTGACACTGCCCCGGGACGACATGACCGCCACCTGAAGTGGAGAATGCCGACCGCGAGCTCTCTGTTTGAGTTGTTGGGTGAGGCTTTGTCCTCGTGGAAGGACATTGTCGGGAATGAATGAATGAGAGGGTGAATGAGCGAGGGCGACAGCCAAGGAATCGAAGCAAGGGTAAAAGCTCTCTCGAGTCTCGATCACACACGGCTGCTCGTGACCTTCAGTTACAACTATCCATCCAGCGGCAACTGCCTCCCCTTCCTTCCCTCTGCTCCGCGCACCTCCTTCTATGTACGTCGTTACAGTCTCCCCCTTCTCCACGCGGCGCCGGAGTACAGTAGAGCCATCGGCGTCACTCATCAAAGGCAGGATGTCTTGATGACTGACTAGGTACTACGGTAAATCAAACAGACCTGCAAATGTTTTCACGTCAGAAAGTCACAGTCAAGGGGGTGGTGGGGGGAGGCGAAGGGGGCAGCCTCCTTTCTTGGAAGTTCCCCGATGGTTTCTCTTTTGTAACTTTCGTAACTGTTCACTCATTATGAACTCTGGTGTTTTCCACATGAGCTACGTAACCGTACACTCACTCCAGTACGAACATCGTCTTTGGTAACCATTATGAACTGTAACCTTCAAAGTCGAAACTGTTCACGCAGCTGAAAATTAGCGTCGCTGTTCGAGTGCATAGGTCGGACAGCGTTTCTGGTGAAACCCTCTAGTAATTGATATTTAATGACAGAAGACGGCTTAAAAGAATATCTTCCCGGTTAAATACAATAGCTGTTTTTCATTTCGTGAAGAAAACAGTTTTTTCAACCAACTGTTATTATATTTAGGTTTCTCGGTCTTTTTAAGAAATCGTGCCGGTTGAAAAAATACACTAAATGCCGGTGCTTTCCGAACTATGTTCGAGTGCTCCCTTCTTCTTCGCTACACGCTTTGATGAATACTTGTCCCTTGACTGGATAGCAGGACTTCGGGACCTCCCCGTCTGTCCTGGAGGCAACTGTACAAAGGGCTCAAAAGAGAAAAGAAAAGAGAAAAGAGAACGAGAAGTACTGTATAGTCCATTCCCTTTCGCTGCAATAAGCTTAGCTTAGGTCGAGCGATTATGGATTAGGCCTTGGCCCCGGTCCGGAAAAGTTCGACTCGAACCGTTACGGTTAAAGAAAAGCCGAACCTGAACAGAAACCAAATGGGAACAATTTAATAAAATCCAAATAAATTAAACTATTTAAATCACACCATTCAAACTGATCTAAATTTTAACCATATAAATTAATCAAAACATGAATCACGTTGAACCATCATTAATTAATTTAATTTAATTAATTATTAATATTTGTCAAAGAACACGATTTCCATATGGTGAGTGTGGCAGCTCATAATCTGGAGTTAAAAATTTGCACCGAAATTTTAACATTGTAAATCATTTACCTGCAATTCAAAACGATATAACTTGAAAGTTGAACCAAACATATATTAAACTGAACAATAGTGCGGTTTCAGTTCGCCTAAATATGAAGTGAATAGTTAATTTCAAGTAAAATTAAGATTTTGCTTCTTCAGCTTGAGATATAACGAATTCTCACTTCTTTTCAGATGTTTATTGTTATGTTCCGTTGCCATATGCTTTACACTTTGCATAATTTATTCTCTATTGTGGAAAATAGTATTCAAACTGATCACCTATCAGTTGAATTATTTATTTTACGGTAAACCCGAACATATTTTAAACCAAATAGTTTTCAACCTGAACAGTCTATAAACCCCATCTTATAATTTTCTATTTGAACTAGACCGAACTTGGATTGACCAAACTTAAAACTACTATAAACCACTATTCCTCGATTAACGATTCGGCTCAAACCGAATTGGGGCCGTTGAGCGAATCACGGGTCAAAGATATATAAACACAATCAAAGACATTGGAGCAAATCTGGCGAGGCGGACGGGGGAATGACGAGACGGTAGTCAAGTCATCTAGCGCAATAGCCAGGGGCCAGACAAGCCGTTCGAGAATGGGAGGAGGATAAAAGATAAAAGAATACGGAAGAAATGAGATGATTTGGTACTCGTGGGAAGAGTTGGGTCACGGGGTGCACGCTTCCGCCAGTCCTAATCATGAACTGCTGGGGCTGTGTTTTGTGATGTTTAGGGTGATGGGACATCTCCTAACTTGGTCGCACGTGTTTGAATTCGAGAGAGAGATCTCAGTGTAGATTTTATTACGAGTTTTAGCCCAGCTGTCGGGAGCTGCCAAGAATCTTAATTAATTAGTTTCAGCTGGTGGTCTGGACTCTGGAGCTATATTTAGGCGGGAAAACCAGTCAAGGCCAGACGGGACACAGGGGACGGCACGCGAGGAGGGTTGGATGCAAAGGACAGATGTAAGCTTTAAGCCCATGTGGTCTGTCTCCGTTTGCGGCGAGTGTACACTTCCGTTTTCCCCCTCTCTCTCTCTCTTTCTCTCTCGTCAGTCCCTCTGACTTTGAGTTTCCAAGGACCAAGGCACCACTCCCTCCGCAGTTTGGTTTGGTTCTAGTGAAGTGAGGTGAGGTGAGGTGAGGTCAGCTCCTCTCACGGTGCACTCAAGTCCTAGCTCAGCTCAGCAGCAGAGCTGAGTTCACTCGCTTTTTCGTCTCACTGTTGTTCTGTATTGTTCCACGGCTAGCCTCTGTTTGCTCATCAGCATTCGCTGCTGCGGGGCTCGTTGTAGTCACTAGTGTCCGTGTCATTCGAGCATTGCATCCGTCTGTGGCTGGCTTTGTCTTCTCTTCCTGCGCCTCATCCCTTTCAGGTCGTATTCCTGGTCCGACCCCGGGCTCTCTTGCTTTTTCTTGCCACAAGTGAGGTAGACGAACGGAGGCTGTCGACCTGCTGCAGCGACGAAGGAAGGCCTGGCCCCGCCCCGTGACTAGCGAACACCCTAAGATACTCCAGATTCTCTACCGACAAGGAGTCGCTCCTCCACACCACTTCAGATTGACTTCTTCCAGCTAGAGAATCTGGGGTATCTCACGATGTTTCCTGGCCATTCCGCGCCGCGAGGTGCTGCTTTCCATCTCTTCCTTCCTTCGGTGTTTCGTTCCATTAGCTTCTTGTTCGATAGGGAGCTGGTAGTCGATGCAATCAATCCTTGAGAGGGATTTCGAGTTTTCTTGGACCTAGTGGGTCTTGCTGTCCATCCGCAAGTAGACGTCGAAGGGATATGGCCTTACAGTGCGAAGTTGACGTCGAACGAATACGTGGTCCCACGCGGTTGTAGGCTGTATATATAGTCGAAGATCAGTTGTGGAGACCCCGAGGGAGGTCTACTTTTCGCCTCAGTGTTATGCATTGCGGAGTACAGATGGGGGAGTTGCTGTAATGCCTAGTGGTTCGTAGTCAATATGCATGTGCTCCACGCATCACGAAATTATTCGAACAGCGGCCCCACAGAATCTGATCACTCTTGTCATGTTCAAAGTGGTTGAAATCATCAAGGATCTGATGAAATTCGACTCATTATATAATGCATGTAGTTATCTGATGGAGAGCTTACTGATCGATCAAGCATGTCAACCAAGGCCTCTATCCAACCGCCCACATGCTCACTTACCAGGACTGGTTCCATTTCCGAATCAGACGAAAGCACCTGCTCACGTCGGCCACTTCGAAATGGGAAACGTTGGGCGGAGAATTGGGTACTGTAAGTAGATCTCATGTTGCGTAGACCAGAGCCTGCAAACCAGAGTTGTGCCTGATCTGCCTTGACCATCTTATCAGCTCAGAACCTAAACACACGAACCTTCTCCCAGCGCGCAGAGAGGTAAGATTGCAAGAATGCCAGCAATATGAGCTAGAAGCAAGGTCCTAGAACCTGGAGTAGTGAACATGAGAAACATGACAGTTAAAGGGGGGACGGGGACCATGCCTCCGAGGATGTCAATGCTGCAATCCTCGAAGTGGCAGTGAATGTAAATTCGGTTTGGATTGGTCTCGAAGCTTCAACATCTTCTATATTTGTTAGAACCCACTCCCAGCTGCTTATGATACGGTAGTAGTAGGAATATGAGCGCTTGCCTAGGAAAGCAACCAACTAGTGAGTAACTGACCAGGGTCTCGTAGCATACTCACCCCGCTTTAGTATCTTGAGGTTGTTAATTCATAATTGTGAACTATCCTCGTTCTTATGATCGGACTACTCCAGTCCGCATAGATCATACCGACTCTACCTAAACATGAACTGCTCCAGCTCCAGGCTAGGTACTCTCCAGGCTCCACATGTACCTGCTTTCGGTTCCCCTCTTATCCGGGTAAGTCGCTTTCCCTTTATGTTGAAAACTAGACGTCGCCGTCGTCTGCTACTGTACCTAAACCCTAAAGTGATCGGAAATTCAGTCCCACGTGTCCAACTAGTCCTGTCTGATGGTCTGGAAAAGCTGCAACTTAGTAGTGGCTGCTGAGGCCTGGGGCTCAGAAGGAGGAGGAGAAGGTGAGGGTGACCTTTCAGTCACTACCGTAGTGTATAGTGGTGGTTATTCTAGTGATAGATAGATAACTTTAGGCTACCATCCTGCTGTAATTACAGTGTGAAAGAATCAGCACTCATGCGGTCTATTAGCTTTAGTGGGTGGGTGGGTTGTTTTATCACCAGCCGTTTTCCTCCGCGCTTGCGTTTTAAGGCATGTAGCGGTGTGTGTGTGCTATCAATTATCGTGATGTTGTACGATGTGCTGCTTGCTATGTAACACACACAGAGCTGCTATGTAGCAAGCAGCAGATCGCACAACATTACGAGGATTGACGCTGGTTTGTGTTGTGAAAGATGGTTACTGTGAGGGATGTCAATGAGCTAATGATAGTATCGATGTTGAGAAAATAAGAGTGAATAGGATGGCCGCATATACATGTTTTTCATAGTCTCTTTGCGACGAGATCGTGAGCGATGGAAGGTCATTTCCGTGATGAGAAATTTGATTGCAACTATGGACGGTGGACTTCCCCGTTTAGACGTCCTACTCCACTAATGCCCGTGGGTTCCTACAGGTAGAGCGAGCCCGGAAATATAGCAGACTCTCTGAGGTATATCAGGGCCCTAGACAGTTGGGTTGGCACGTCGGTTTCCCCCTGATTCAATGCAAGGGAAAACTAGAGCTGTTGTAGCTTGTGCGATTCCAGATCTAATCGCCGAGCTGATGTCAAATCAAACAGTGCACTGGCTTTGATTTAGAATGTATCTGGAACTTTCCTGAATTTGAAGTCACGACGATATGAATGTGTTGTTTCCTTCTTGAATTAGAAACAGGCGTGACCTCAGCTAGCAGAAAACAATTGCAAGCCGTACGCCTAGCTCTTGCTAAGGGAAGGTAAGCAAGTAGTTTCGAACTTAATCTGCCGGTCAAAATGAAGTACGCGTTCGTTCGTCTCTCGGTTCGTCCATCGCCTCGCCTAATCGCAGCTGTCATCATGCCTTCCTTCACTGTCTTATTTAGTATTTACATCGTTCTCTTCCTCTCACACAAGACTGTCATCTGAGTTGGAACCAAATTCAGTTGCATGAACGAGTGGAGGTTCTTTCCTTGTCTGTGATTTGAGCATGCATTAAATTTTCAAGGCGCCCCATTAACTGCTCCAGGAAACAGAAAACTGACGTTGCTTGTTGTTGGTGGGAATCTGGCAATTAATTATAACGTTTCCTTGTGCTTGTATTACTTGCTCGTGCTTGTGCTAGTAGACGTCGCATGAATGTCTCAGCTGACATGGTTTGGCTCATCAACAGTACAAGACTGAAGTCTCGACCAAGTGAGATCCAAATGTTGCATTGAAACTTGTCGACATCAGTGGCCAGTCAACTGAGGAGCTCATCACGGCAGACATTCTGGAATGATACCTTGGCTTGACCTGCGTTTCCACTCGCCGACTTCTAGTATATAGCTTATCAGCGAATAATTATGCACCACGCAAATTAGGAGTTAGACCAAAAGAGTGCAACAATCAAGAATCCCTTAGCCCTTGAGTTCAGCTCGGTGCTCTATGCTTGTGCTTTGCTAGTATAAGACAGAGTACAGTCAGGTGCATTTACCAGGCACGTTAGAGCAGAATCCTTCAGATTATACTGATAACTACAGGAATAATAAACAGTTGATTCAGCACCGAACGGTATGCAAGATATGCAGCCAAGCATAGTTTACAAGCGGGTATCATGATCACAACATCATCCTGCACGGCATCGAACTTGCGAGGGTTGTTCGCAGTTTCTGGAAGGTAGACGTACGGTCACCCGTTATCATTCCTGATCAAGATCACCTGTACAAGTTGCTTGCAACAGCAAATCGTTTTAGTTGGCACCTACCGCTGCCTTTGGTTTTGGGAGATCTCTCAAGGGAAACTTCAACGGTGCTGTTGTGGCGATGTCAAGCCTTTGGACTCCATCAATGAAGGACAATTCAGATTTCAATCTGAATCGTGCAGTTGTGATGCAGACGTATCAGCTGAGAGACAGAAGAGGTCGTTCCTCCTACACAATTGTGGGTTTTGATGTTACTGCGAATCAGGTTTCTCAATGTATATGTCGCTCAGCTGCTTCATTGTATATTCTGGAGATTTCGGAGCGGGTAATTTGTGATGTTGACACAGGAGTTTCAATGATCAGAGTAGAGATCAATGGGGACAATAAATTATTCGATAGGGAAATCTGTAACTCCGAGATTTGAGACAATGAGATCATGGGCGGGATAGCACACGGATTCGTTTGCCCGACTTCGGCAAAGTAGTCTTTCTTCGACCTGGTAACTAGTTTTAGTTTTAGACGTTAGATATAGACTGCAAAAAGCGACCTATTTAGTTCTAGGCTCAAGGATGATCTAGATGAACAGAACCCGTATACAGGCTCTCCTTAAGCACGTTGGTTCAGTTGGCACGGTGGTGCAGCTGTCAGCGACACTAGTGTCCGATACTGTCATGATCATGAGGCTTCTCTCTAGTATGTACAAAGGAATATTCAGTCGAGACTTTTATCTGTATAATTATATGCAACGTCCAAGTCCCTTCAGAGTCTCGAATCTTCGAACTTGGCTGCAGGAAACGAGGTCAAAGTATTTTTGCTTAGAATGAAGCTTGCTTGATCGCAATGGTTGCTGACTTCGGTTCCCCTCACTGGAGGAGGTTGATTCTCCACTGTAACAAGCCTACTGTTTCTCTTCCCAGGAACGAGTTTATTAGAAGGGCGCGAGTGCCAATGGAAGAATGTGTTACAGAGTCCAGATAGTGCCAGCTCGTGATAATATCGCAGCAAGTTTACTAAAGCTTGTGTGGAGAGCTTGAGCAAGTACGGCTTCTTGGCTCTGACGATAAAATGACGTATTTCTGGTACTCCGTGAGCACTTGGGTGCTTTTTCTCTGTACGTCTGTTGGGCCGTTGACGTGATTGTAGCAGATTGATTGCAGTCCTTATTGATTTTTGTTAACAGGATAGACACTCATCACGAAACTCTGACAGGAGAGCGCATCTTGTTAACTCCATTCTGAACGAATGATGAACGGTGCACAGACTGCTCTCTCCACCCATGCATACATACCTTTAGGTTAGTGTTGGGGATAATCTCGTCCTCTTTTTTATCCCCAACACGACGAGATTTGATATTTAACCATTTGGTCATGCGGATGCCTTACACTTCACCTCTTTTGCTGATCGATCATTGTCTGCCGGGTCTACGAGGTACATACTCGTGCCCCCACCTTCGACGAGGAGAAATGAGCTTGGTGTTTAAATTTTACTTCGCACCGATCTGCGCATTCAAAGGCTTTTCTTGCAGTTTCATTTTCTGTTTCCAATTCTGTTCTGGCCGAGCTGACACGCTCGCTAGAAACCTCCTCCTGATCTTCCTGTGAGCATGACGTTGCATCATGTGGCTTATGCAGAAGCATGACATAAAAATTGCAACCGGCAGACACCTGAAACTGGAAGGCAGATTGACGTCGCTGCTACTTTAAGCTTTAATTTCTTTTCCAGGTGAACTTGAGCAGCAGTCCAAGGTCTGAAGAGGCTGGAGGACGTCATCTTACGGTATCGAACTCTTAATTAGGGCTTGAAGGACGTTGTGAGCATCCTCACAGTGCGAATCGAGTTTCAACGGTAGAGTCAGTTGGCACACTCACCTGCAACTTGCTCAGTATTATTAAAGCGAGGAGACAAATAAGAATGACAGATTACCGAGAAGATCGAGGTTCATGTGCATGTCACATGTGGAGGGTTCTGTAGGTACCGGTTAGTTCTGCTACCAACCGCATCCCAAGCACAAAATTTCAGTCTCATCCAGCAGAATGTACAGTACAGGACCAAGGCAGAGTCTGAACTCTCAAGGAGCTGGTAAGGTATAGAAAGCCGACCTGCCCAACAGCACCTGAACCAGTTGTGGAAAGCAAGGTACAGCTAACTTCACCACATATAGTATACTATTATACCGACAGAAAAACTAGATTGGAAGATTTGACCTTGTCGGTGAGTACGTACACCCATCATCTGTGAGTTGATAAAACAAATACGTAACTGTCCTAATTAAATCACACTGTTCTAATTAAATATCTGTGCGCATTAAACATGCCCACCAAAGAAGAAGTTCATACCAAAGATGTACGCGGTGGTTGAAGTGGCTCACAAAACAGAACTCGTTCTTTGCAGAGTTGCCAAAGTTGGTCCGAAGAAGACGAAGACATTCTCCATTGAGGACCTTGCACTCAATGGACATTCTTTTAAAAGCCAACACACGAAGAAGTATTTAACTTGTTTCAAACGTCGAAACTAAAGGTTAGTAATGATAAATACCATACCAAACTTTAGTCACTAACATGACAACGACCCAAGTCAAGAAGCGAACCATATCTATGATTTTATGGCTGGTGGTTGTCTCTGATGCTTTGTTTCGTATCTGCTGCTGTAGCAAAAGTTGGAACAGAAAGCGACCAGCTTTTGACTACGTTAGTCATCATGTGTCATAAATGGCAAGGTAGTAGGCTTTCGGTCACACGTATATAGGACCACACGAATCTGGATACTAAAAGGTGCCATCATACTGATGTGACCTAGATCTAATGATGCATGACTATTCTGCCTCATGATGCAAACTATTCTGCCTTTTGAACGCTTGCAAATATTCTGAAGCACTCAAAACTTGGAGAGGGAATATTAATGAGTCGCAAAAAGCCAGAGAAATTGGAAGGCCATCGAGAGGGAACTAGATCAGTCACCCATGGAATATGTTCTGGGGTGGACCATAATAAAACCTTCTTGACCTTGATATTACGTACAGCAACGGCTAGGACTGGCCATCCGGTGACACAAAAATCATTCCATGGAGACATCTAGTAGGCCACTCCACAGAGTTCAACTTACAGACTCCATATCTGAGATGTCTCGTGTCATTGTCATGATATCATAAACCATTTCTGCCTTTCTCCTTTGTATTTTCCTCGTGGCTTATATCTGATGAACCATCGATCATGGCTTCAGTCAAGTAGCCGTACCTGTTCATATCATGATATGTTGGAAAACATGATGGTTTTCCCAATCAGATATTCTCTGTGCCGAGGAGATTATACATGTACTAACGGGGCTCTTGCATGCAGGTCTAGTGAAAAAAATATCCAGGGTTTTTTCAACTTGTGGACCCACCAGAGTCACATGGCACGAAGTTTACGCAGAACGTTCGAAAAAGGGTACTAACTTCTAATCTCAACGAGGGGGAATGGAAGAAAAGTGAAGAGCTGTCGCACCTCCCCTGGAGAAAGGAGTATTGTATACGATTTGTCTTTCTTTTCTGTAATGCAGCCTTGGTAATGCTGATACTCGTTTCTCCCTATACTTCTGAAGAAAGTGGACGGATCTACGGTCACTGCCTGAAGTACATACATTGTCAAGTCAGTGCGGTTGCTCAAACTTGCTCTCAGACTGTCTGATGTTGTTGGCCTACTTCCCATGGCCAGCCAGCATCTGGACTGGAACCTTTGCATACGCAGTCTTCAGTACTCTGCTGGATTAAAGATCACACTGCCTTTCTTCTCTCTGGTAAAGGTGTTTGAAATACGGATCTTGCTGAGGCTGGCAAGAGGTAGCGTTTCTATTTGAGTGCAGACTTGCTTGGGGTTTCGTGCTTCTGATTCGAACTCTTCGTTGTGTAGATTCTTTAAAGAGGCCAGAAAGTCACCTATGAGATAATACGCGCGCGTAGTCCAAGTAGCATATCTCATGCATACAAAATGAAGGGTACTGACAACGTTTGTCAAGTCACTGTCGTTTGGCTGCTGTTGATTGGCAACCTACCTCCACACAAACCTGATTTCGTTGACCTATTCCGGGCCGGCTCATGCCAGTGATAGTTAACTCATTGACCCACAACGACCGATACTGAATATTTGAACATCTCCGCTATAACTGAAGATCCTGACTGGCAGTTGAAACAACTTCCATCCACTCAGGATGCCCAGGGTGTGACTTTTGTCAGCACTGCTTTTGGCCAGCCCGCCTCACGAAGTTTCATGATCGTTAGGTGCATCGTAAACCAATACTGCTTTCCGTGTTAGCCAGGAATCAGACTGACCGTATGTTGCAACTGGAGCTATTGTCGGCAATCAGGACATAATATCGAAGTTTAGGACTAATCTTAGTTTTAGAGTAGTAGACAATAATGGGTTAAGTCTGGAGTTTGGACACACTAGGGCTTAGCGAGGCTGGCATCGATCAGAAGTTGACGATGGATATGGATGGGTTCCGGTATACACCAGGCACGTACGTTTATTTGCGTCTCATCATCAAGTGGGTCCTCAGATGTGTCGTTTTTCCAGAATAGGTTACCTAAGAAAGACCGTCCATCAGATAGCGATAGTCGAAATTTCATGAGATTATGTGGTACGGATCAGATCCTCGTCACAAAGCACACATAAGATACGCATTTGTTTGCTGTAGTGGCCTCCGAAACCTAGAGGTCAAACATACATGGGATTCTTCCGTTGTCCGCAAGCGAAGGAGGTATGGGAAGTCTCGACTGATTTGGCTTGTATTTATCGGAGAGACTTCCTTACACCTTCGGGTTCGCGGCTAGCTGAAAACTAGGGCTCGTTCTCTGCAGAGCTTAGAATTTAAGTATCGTAACAGGGAAAGTACTGCAGTCTGCCATCCAACATTTGCGACATCGTTTTCATCAGCCTTTGATGAATGGTCAGGTCAGCATTTTGATCGAGAGCAGCATGAACATTGTTCGCGCCTGAGTTTGCATTTGCAATCGGTTTCCAGAATGGATTCTGACTCGGATTCTTTTTCTCCTTCTTCCTGTTCCTCCACCCCCTGCTCCTCCTCCTCCTCTCCATCTCCTGATCCTTTGGTTTCCCCGTTCATGCATATGGTCGAGCTACCTTGCAAGGTGAGGTCCCGCCCCTTCGTCTGTCGTGATTGGGAAGACATTGATAGATAGCATGGCGCTCCTCTTTTGACAATGGTTTTATATATATCTTATGCGATCATGAGCAACACGATGATGATAGCTGCAGTCTGTACGTAGGAGGGTATTCAAGTGTGTCGACATATATGTTTATTGCGTCGAAATCGACTGACACGCTTTCCGTCTCTTTAAATTAATATGCAGAAAGAGATGGCTTTCATCCATGATCTCCATCGACATGCGTACGGATTTGACTACAAGGGATGTCTTAGGCACCTCAGTTACAACCGCGGATATTTACAACCCAGCAGACATTTATCACAGTCGAGCAGAAATCTAGGCAGGGGACAGAAACTGGAGACTGACAAAGCCTCGGGCTCCAAGTCTGGGAAGTACTAGACAGAGGTCGTAGCTGCTGCAGTTTTACCGTTTCGCTACTCTCGACATCCCCAAGATTTTGTGATCCTATATACTCTTTATGTTGGTAGTGGGGCTGATATATAAACGGATAGCTGTAGAGAGTTCCAAGATGTACAGTAGGTGACCCGAGTGTCTGAAGAAGAATTTGACATTCACTTGAAATGACACTGACATAATTTTCTTCCACTAGTCAGCAGTTATAAATTCCTGCACGGCACGGATCGGATCACAATGAAACGTGCGACGATCGATCATCTAGCTTCATACTGTACATGAAACCGACCACGCTAGTTTGTCGACCAGGGGGGTCAGATTTCTCACGATCCACTCAGTACTGTATGAGAGTGACACTAGTACAAGCTGGATCGATCCATCGAGAACGGAAAGCCAAGGCAAGGGGAAGCTTAGCTAGCTTGAGGTCCTCGCGGTCCGAGTCTGGCTAAGCTTTAGATCTAGAGGTCTTTGGTGTATTAAGCAAAAGCACGCAGAGTGGACCGACAATGGCGATTGACACGATGGATGATATTCAGTTTCCTACTTCTGGAAAGATCACTGTAATATAAGGGGACAGTGCTCTCGGATCCGGATTAAAGGACAACACTCGCTCAGTAGATCGAGCTCGAGGCGTTTAATGAGCAAGATCTCAGAAGAAATGCAAGGTCGTCCGGATCCGTCAGAAGGTGAAAGATCGAGTATGAACAGAGGGAGGTAGCACCTGGACCAGCACTAGCTAGCTAACGAAGTGCAGAGTAATTAGCAGCAAGCGAAGAAAGAGGCCCGAGGCAATAGCATCCGTCGGGCATTGCAGATTGACGAGAAAGCCAACGGCCTCGAGCTGGATCGTAAATATCTGGATCTCGGAAGGCAAGCATTTTGTTCGAATCATCCCGTTCTATGGTCGATCATGTCTCGGCCACGTCCGTCTCTAGGGGTGGGGCCGCCGGCCTCGAATGGCAGCACGGTCGGGCGGGCCGTCTCGCGATCGACGAGGAGGATGATGAGCAGAAAGAGGAAAATGCTCCAGCCGACTTTATACATTATACAGGTCGACCAGACAGTCGAAAGGAAATAGGCATGCAGAAGCCGAACGTTATGAATGATCGACTAGTCAGGCTCCATCTGATTCAGGCTTATGATCCGCTGTCCGATCCGGGCATATTATTTTTGGTCAAGATTACTCCTTTTTCAGAGAGATGGATGTGCAGAGGTAGTCGCCTGCAGATTGTTCACCAAGCTTTATGCCCTCGCACGTTTTCAGGGCCTTATCATGAGCCTCCTTTCTCTCTCCTCCCCTCCCGATCGTGCCAATAGAGAGTATGAACGGATTGACTAATTCGATGCGTAGTGCACACTCCCCAATGGAGTTGCAATTGTAGGTCGTGGCTGTTTGACCAATAGACACACATTGACCTGGGCCCTAAACTGTCAAGTCAAAGGTGCAGACAGAGAGAGAGAGAGAAGAGAGATGTTTCACTCGCTTGTTGGATCGAACCAGGTCCCAGTGCATATGCGCTGCACGATTATCACTGGAGCAAAAGCAAAGAAAAAACTGGATACAAGGTCACTTTCTGCTTAATCACACTTGTTAATAAAAGGGTAACTGTTAATTTCCCAAGCCCCCAACCAGACGTCTGCAGCACCAGTTTCGAGTCTTTGACCTTCTGACTTACTATAGATCATCTTCGGGGGAGCCAAGATGCCGTTGTGCCTCTTCGGGAGGTGAAACCACTGGAAAGACGCCACATGTTGCTGAGTACATGTGGATCTGCATCTCGTAGCCCAGTTCATGTCTAATTTTGAACTAAGTTTCAACCCAGTCTCGTGATCATGAAGCATACTGATTCCATTATTAGCTCCAGAGGCCGGCCCGCTCGAGGGCAGGGAGGGAACTTGCCCCGTGGGATGTGAGCACGTGGCTTTCGGACACTGTTCTAAGACTTGGAGATTGCTAAAGTTCGTGGGCAGTCTCTCAGCACTGACATCACGTGTTCGAAATCCCGAGTTCAGGCTCCTGTCTGAAGGGAGGAATCAGTCCGTCCACAAACCCTCATGTTAGTTAGTGCTAAACCGCAGTCTGGATTTGGCTAAAAGCGTTCGTGATTATGATTATGAGATTCTCACAAGATTCCTCCATTTGGAGAAAATGTTTCATCATTTCATCTCATTTGAGTTCATCGTGACGAGATTTAGGCTTCACGTCTATCGTCCACTCACCTTCTGAATGGTACAGTACCGAGCATGTATAAATGAAGCGTTCCGGGACTCGGAGGTTCGGTACTGCCTGCTCGGACTTGGGCAGGCAGAGGGGCCGGGCCCCGCGGGAGCTTCTTCGGATCATCTTTCGAATTCTCTGCTCCGCAAGCTTAAGCAGCCCTCTGCGAGATTTCTTGACCTTACCGAGGGATGTCCGCAAGCAAGCCAGCTGAAGCTGCTCTTCAGATTTCTTCCCCATAGATACCGTGCCTACCGGCTCCTCCTCCGCACGTTTGGCTGGCGATTGTGTTTGTAAAGAAGCTTCAGTCTCTTGGATCGTTGGACATCGTTGAAACGGTAGAAGCGACCAGTCTTCCGTGGCCAGCGAACATCGTAAGATACTCCAGATTCTCTACACGGATGAGTTGTGTGGCGCAGCTGGACCGTTTGCTCCACCGGCCCGGTAGAGTATCTTGGGCTATCTTACTATATTCTCTGATCACATTTGGAATGTCATCACAAAATCGATCGATGTCACTGATGTGACCTCTTTCAGCTCGGCGAGGTCACTTGCAGCTCCTCTGCAGATAGCTACTCGCGTCCCCGTTTGCTTAATAATCCTGTCCTTCTCTGCTCATGAATAGTTTTGTAGCGTTTTCTCTGCAAAGAGTTTTTTTCTCTCTCTCTAAGCACTTCTGCAGCTTGCTCAGGATATGGACGGAGGCATTCTGGTGTGACAATGATGGCGATCAGCGATGGTTCTTCCATGAACAAGACGGTATTTGATCCTGTTACATAGATTCTCGTAGCGATTACACACAGTCGATCGGACACAAGAACTTATCATCGCACTTTTCCCTATCTTCGTCGAGAGCTTTCGTATATTGGTTGGAATGGTAGCCTTTGGAGTTCCTCCGCGTTTCTGCAGGACACAGGTGTAGGAAACTGTCAAACTACTATAGGCTGAATGCAACGTAGTGGTACCTTCTCCACACCGAAAGCATTTGTTCATCGTTTTCATGATCAGCTTCGTTGTCCTGAGTCAGTTGTGCAGATTGTCCACATTGTCTGTGGTCCATATAGAGGGAAGCGCATCGTCTCGGTCGCACACTTGTCGGTTTATCCTCCTTCGCAGCTCGGCCAATCTGCGAAGGAGGACGAACTTGTCATGTCCTATCAGCAAGAATCTTCCGGAGGGTCACAAGAATATAGGTCAAAGGCGCCCGTTGCGTCACTGCTTCCACACCTTTAATGCCTCTTGCACCCTCGGTTCGATTTGCTGGAATCGAGTAGAAATGCGTCGGAGTTCCGCAACGTGATGAAATTATGCCTGGACAAATCAGTCGGGCAAGTCTCTGAGATTTCAGGCATTGGCATTATATTTAGGATGTGCTTTAATTTATTTGAATAGTAGCAGATGCATTTTGTCGAGAAGACATTCGCCATACACACCGCAGAAAGGACAAGCAAGTCGACTCCAGAGAAGGTTGAACCCTGGCCACCCGGTCGGGATATGTTTATCCCACAAACTATTTCGTGGTTCAGACACGAGGTACAGAACAAGCAAATGTTTATTAGTGCACAGATCGGTCTGCGTAGTTTGCTTGCAAGCATGCTTGTTTGCATTGCATTGCTTGCAAGCATTCGGCTGCTGTCAGAGGGTCTATATAAAGATTTTCCCAAGGCTTCGGAATCGGTGGTGGGCGTGAAGGCGCAGACAAAAGCTTATCAACCGAAGCTTGTCTAGCTGACAGTGCTACTTCTCCTCCTGGAATAACGCGGGACTCGGCCGGAAGCCTTGCTTCAGCTTGAGAGATGTCCGAGCTCATATTTCGTTCGAGTGGGAATGTTTGGAAGTGTGATTGTCAATCTTAGGGGCATGTGGCGAAAAGCTCTTTCGCTTTTGACTTCTTCAGGGTCCATGAAATAAAACACTAACCCACGGGTGCTGAGAATCAACGCAAACCATATTTTTCTAGTTGAACGACTTAAAGTTTGATAGTGTTTGTCAACTGATACCTATTTCGGTGAAAGCGCAAGCCCCTGTTCACAGGGGCCTCGACTCTCGAGATGTGGTCCTCCATTCCAGTTAGACGGTTTTCTAGCATTAATTTCAAAGTAACTGACATTTCCAGACTTGTGAGGGAATCTTTTCCACTGTAAACATGTCATTTTCTCTTGACCCTTTCTTCTGTAGCTCAACTATTTCTAGAGATGTTTCAAGACAGTGTTCATAGTCGAGAGACATTGTGAATGCTCGACATGATAATGAGCAGTCCTTTATTGTTGTGTGAAGCTTTCTAAATATATTGCCGGTTTCGCTGCCTGCTAAAACTTGTGCAGTCAAATGAAACCCTCTGATCGGAATGAGCAGCTTGCAGAAGTGGCACCGAAGCATTAAACAAGAACATTTTGCGGGAGTGTTATTCGAACAAACATCTCTCTCACTACACTCGTCGGTAGGAGTTACAGTGACAAAAGCCCAGTCATAGCGCATCATAGCATGGACGACTGAGCGCTGCCGAACTGGACGCTTGGGTAATGTAATTAAGTGCTTATGCTCCAAACTCTCCGTCGTGTAAAGTGTACCAAAGGCAGGCAGCAAAGTGTACCTGCCTGTCTAAAGATCTGGCTTCTGATACCCCGTAATACACGAAGACGATTGACTCCTCCAGTTGCTGAGGCGACCACTGAGGAGACTGGAGACGCTTGACATGATCGTATAAGCTAGCGCTGCATTACGGGGTGAGCGGGCAAAAGAATCATGGCCAAAGAATGTACTAATCTGCAGCACCCGATGATTTAATGGCTCGATCCTCTAGCATCTAAACGTCATCGCCACAGGGAACATGATTGGGCTTTGTAAAGTAGGCTGTGGGTCGAGTCGACTGGATGGTACCCAATGATGAACTATTGATTCTTTGCTTCTTTGTAGGCTATGTTTAAAGCTGTACCAAGGAATTGTGAAACTCTAATCTCCATATGGTGATTCGGAGCGGAGGATGTAGTTTTACGAAACTCAATATGTATAAAGGAGCCTGGAAAATCTCCCATGGCGTATCGATGAGTGTGAGCGAGGCTTTAAAGATGAAGACATGAATAGCACTGAAACAGGTGGGCTGGATAGCGGAGGATTAATTAATCTTCTGCCATTTTCCTTTCATTATTCTATCAGTCATGTGCGTTATCAGACATTCATAAGTTGCTGGGCCAGATTCTTCTGGCAATTTCTGATTCCGAAACCTTTTGGACAGAAAGTCGTAAAGAGTTTCAAGATTTTCTCTCAACGTCCGTGGCGAAATGGTAAGATTTTGCGGTCACTGTCTGGGAAGTAGGAACGAAACGCAGCTTTCGAGTATTTGAAATACTATCAGCGTCGTTCGTACAAGTAGCTAGATTTAGAGAGCAGTGAGCAAATCCCGACTGAGAGGCCGACAAGGCAGCGAAATGAGCAATGATTGAGATCTGGTCATTTCATTTGCGACAGGTCGGATGTTACCAACATCATAGTGTTACAGTACGGCTCTGCTCTCAAGGACAGCTGAGGAGGTGTCCGTAGAGCTTCACTTAAGTGCATTCGTGGGTGAAACACCTACACACTACACAGGTGACAGCTCCATGTACGTCTTCAAGGTACTGACAGCGAGCTAGAGGTCGAGTTTGAGTTATGACTGGTCGCACACAACAGCTCAGTTCGACCATATCCAAGTACAGTAGGTTTCTTTACCATGGAGTTTCTCGATTAAAAACAGCGTTTTACTTCCTCAGTCCCCGGGATAGACATCTGGTCCTCCTCAGTCCCCCGATGTTCAGACTATCTCCCTCATACCCCAGACCGGCTACCGGCAGTTTTGAGTACCGAGCCAGTGGGTGACCTGAATGTCACAGTTGTGTTTTACTGCGCAGGATGAACTCGTTCTGAATGTTAGGCTATGGTTCTGAAGCGGAAGATTGCTCTGTGTCTGTTAGTGCGCGAGTGCCGTGCTGAACCAAGCGACTATTCCGACTGCACTCGCGCGGTGAGCAGAGAGGGGATTCCAGCTGCTATTGTTACAACTGCCAGTAGAATTTACCTGTGATAGTGTAGAAATTACCGGTAACGAGTTGATCACGAGCAAGTTGATCTCAAGCAAAGAATTTGATTAGATTTCACATCGGCACTTAGCAGAATCACGATGTCAATGATTACAGAGAAGTTTCTTCTAGTTATACATTGCAAATTTAGATCATGGCGACAACCGTTGTAGCAACCCTTTAGTTCTATGCCAGCACATGTATTGTAAAAACCTTCCGGAACATGTATGCACGCGCACGTACGCATTTCCCATCTTTTCAATTGAGTTTACTTGGAACAGCGGTAGGCACCATAATGAAAAGTAACTCAAGTCTATTTACGTTCACGCCCGTGGATTACATTATCCTCCAGAGACTGTCAGTCAAACTCGATTTTCTCTCTCTAGAGCATTCAAATATTGCTTCAACGGTATGTTGACTCAACAGAATTAGATTGTCTTCTATCATTTTATCTTAGAGTCAGCTGCTGCTATTGACATAAAACATCAGAACGTGATCTCTTGGTATCTCCACAACCGTACAATCAAAACAGCAGTTCATATCTCCATATTATGGTGTTATGGAGGCCGGTTAATCTTATTAGAAGAAAAGTAAGTGTATGCAAATTCCAACTGCTTATCACAAGCTGGCCAAATCTCAATGTCAGTATGACTCCTGCCTAAAGATCTACCGGACAGTATCACTGGTACAGGAAGTACATCTAGGTCCGCATGATTAAATGATAAGCACACCCCAAGCTTGTAACAACGAGTTGGAAATGTGAACTATACACAGGATTGATCACAGGGTATATAAAAATGAAATTTAGGATCCAAGTTCTTCGACGACTATAATTTGTTTATGTGCGTATATTCAGTATTAGATTTTCCTCTTTAGAAATCACGGCTCTAAACTATGAGGTCTCTCTGGAGGTGGCCAAAACCTGGAAAGAGGCAACGGTCAACACACATTCTCGTAAAATTTGTCTACATATCTTGGGAACGTTGAGGATGCAATGCCCTACCTGCTACCAACCCATGGCTTTTGGTAGAGTGGAAACTGAAAGGTAACGAACTTTCACTGATTAACAGTTTTCATAAAGAAGCGCGGATTATCTCGCACATGAGGAGCTATCAAAGCTTTACTAGAAGTCTAAACACATTCCACTATGATTAGTACTCTATCTTGCACCAGAGAACCTCTCACCTTTCCGCTGAAAACAAAGTGTGCAACATGCATTCAAACATGAGCAACTGACGATACAGCGGATTGAACATATATCGAACTTGGCAAATCGGTTCAGCATGCCCAAAACCTTTTCCGCCTCCAACAGTCACTACTTCTACATTGATGAGAGCTGATTTTGGCTAATCCTGCCATTGCGTTTCTGTGCACTTGTAATTCAAAACTGAAGATAGCACATCTCTGCCGACCCGTGATCAGCTTTCTCTCATTACGCACTATGGACTTGACTGTAGCGTCTGTCTTCCGTCGTTGCGACCTTACCTCAGCCGGTTGGGGTATGAGGAAGATAGTTTGAACACCAGGTAGCTGAGGAGGACCAGATGTCCATCCAGGGTACTAAGGAAGCAAAAACCTGCTATTAAAAATTGTTCCCACCATCAATCGATTCTCGATCTCGTAGACATCAAGTCTTCGAATGGAATTGAACTGTTCTTTCTTGGGAAGATGTGAATAAAATCCCATCCCAAGACATGTCCCAACGAGGATACGTTACAGATATCTTTGGTAAACTATTAACGTTAGAATTATACAGTAATAATGACCGAGAGGCAGAGTGTTGTAACGTAGGTCTTATTGACTTGCAACGCCGTGTACTTATAATATATTAATTCGACCAAGGGGAGTAGGTTTAGAAACCTAGAAAAAGTTAAAATTATATCAAAATGTAAATCAGTAACCAAAACATCGCTGGTTTAGAGCAAATTAATGTTCTCTTCGTAGCGTGTCCGAGGGTCGAGTTATCATCGTATGGCCCTCAACTTACTGTAGCCAACTCCGCCCAGGTTGCAACTGAATGCATAAGGAGCATGCGAGTCTTACCAGAAGTGGGTGAAGACGGAGGAGAGAGCCAAGAGAGTTCTGTTATCTACAGAAGAGGGAAGCGCTCGTTATAAGCTCATTCGATAATTCTGAGGAGAGAGTAAGTAGCGATGAGGAACCACATGAGGTGATGGGTGTGTTATGTAAGTTCGAAGAGAAAATCGAGAGGAAAGAAGTTAGCACGGTTTCCCAGTAGTTCGAATATTTCTCAGAGAGCTAGAGGGGTTATAACCTCGTCTAGTTGCATTATATCTCACTCGATCCGCCTGCTAACCTCCTTACCAACTCGTAATTATTCATCTTCTAAATACTGTCCACCGCGTAGAGGTGTCAATAACCCAGTAGGTAGTCCTACTACCTCCCAAGTAGTTAATTTTTAACCAAGTCCGTTAGTCTTCATGCTCCCTTCCGCCGGTGAAGTTAATTTTTAACCGAGTCCGTTAGTCTTCATGCTCCCTTCCGCCGGTGAGTGAACTTCAACCGCTCGCAAGTGACCTGAACTATCAAGTTGATAGTTCTATCCACTTAATAACCACATACTTGGTAACCTCTTTTTTTCTGTAACCTCAGAAGGTTTTAACTAAGGTCACCCCGACTGTCCGTGAACTAACTATATTCCAATTGTGGTACTGGTTGACTATGTACTCTTCTCTATAATCAGTCTCTCCTAGTTTCCCTCCTTCGACTTCAGACTCCCTTCTGATTCCTTACTTCACTGTCTAAGGAGTAACCTATTTATCTAGAATAAAAAGATAAATAAAACCCTTGAGGACAAACTGTTCTTCGTACTGGTTTGTTCAACTGAACTCCATAAATAAAAAATGTTTATCTCTATTTATTTCATTCTTCACACCCATCTTTAATGCATAGAGATAAATTAAATAAAAATACATTAATAAAGTAAAATTAAGAAAATATCACAAACTGAAGTGTGACAAGTGTACTAGTTCGTGACAGATACGTAGCCTAACAGTTGACAATAGTCAGATTCTCTATTCGATGCTGAAACTAAAAAGACTTACGTGAACCTCTGAAGGTCCTACAGAAGATTTGGAATAAGATCTCTTGTCTGTAATGAATTAATCTTCGAACGTGAATCTTTTTGAAGACTCTCAAAATATTTTGTTTGTCTTAGATTTAGTTTGTTTAACTTTTGGTTAATAAACCCAAGAAGCTTGATAACCACCAAATCAATTTAGGACAACTGAGTAGTCCTCTCCGAGTTTCAGGTCATAATATGAGATCTTAGAACACAGATGGGTTACTATGGCTTCTAACCAGAAGATATTTGAGCAGCAGTTTCACCATTGGGGTGATCAAGTTGAAACACAAGAGATAAAGGGAAGTCAAATGCAAGACTATGATATCCAATGGACGTTTGAAAATCAGAAATCAAAGTAATCACAGGAGGACAAAGTAATCACCACACCACGCACTTCCAATTCAGTTTCGACACATAAATCTAAACTTTTTTATCGTGGAATAGATGAAAACATGGACTCATATATATTACATAGCGTTAGTTTGCTAACGAAGATCATGGAAGTATCCTAAGTTGACTAACTTCATTACTTCTGGTAATCTGCTAAAGGAATTTCACTTCAAGACTGAAATCTCTTGAGAAATCCAATCTTCTCTAATTTTGCACTCACAAAACTCAACAAGAAATTAAAAAGCTGTACTACTCTTGTAACAACTACTATTGTTTTTATGCTAATGGGAAATTTCACCGCCACAGAAACAAATGTACATGTGCACTGCGAGAGTGTCAGTAGCAATGGATCAGTTGCACTTGCTTTGATAATGAGCGCTCTTGTTAGTTTCAAAGCTTGAGAAACGTAGGAGATTAAACTAAAACCTAGAACTTAACCGCTGCTTTCCTAATGTTTCTTTACGAGGAACGAACTTTGTTGAAAAACCTGAAGACATATCTGATGGGATGTATGCTCATGTCCTGCAATTTGGGTGAAACTCCAAAAACTCCAGCAAAACTTTGTCAAAAGTTGATATTTACGTTCGATGCATATGCATATGCCAGATATCACCAGCATTGTTGAATGAAGATCCCTACGTGGAGAGAAAGAAGCAGGAGATGGATGTTACACACATGCGCAATGAGCCCAGTCTGATGATAAGGGAGACATTGCCGGAATAAGCTCGCACGAAAATATGGATCAGCTTGGTAACTAATAATGTAAACGTTTGCCCTCCTTCGTCTTCCCGCTGGATGCTTCGTTCGGTGTTTACTGCTCGTGTCTTGTGTGCTCCAGTGGGGACCGTTCAGCAGCTTGTGTTTTGTGCAGCTTACGTTTCGGTGGATGCGATTGTAACCGAATTATGTTGTACTGGTGTCTCATGATCAACTCACTCAGCTTCAGCAATTTTTTCCTCTCGGTGAAATCGAGCTTTCGGTCTTCACCTATGATGCTCGGCCGTTGCTTGTGGTTCCGCAACAGAGTTTTTCGGAGAGTCTTACTCGAAGATACTTCACCCTACAGGTGCTACTACAGTCTCCAGCAGTAGCAAACGGATGCTTGCTAGGTAGGGGAGTTCGGAAGGAGGGTCTGGTGTTCCTCGCGAGCTTTTTGGTACGCAGTTAACTCACTAACGGTTTGGACGAAAGCATTGCCAATTATATTATTCGGATGTTCATAGCTGGCCGCAACTGGAGACCCCATCATACCAAGCTGAGTGAGAAGTAAGGCCTCATGTTTGCGGGTGGGAAAAGCGCACTGAGTCCGGTACCCAAAACTGTTGAAGGTAGTCACGGATAGAAAAGATTATCAGTCAGTAGTTAAACGGGAATAATCTTTTACTAATTGTATTGGTAAGTAGCAGCAGAAGTGGAATAGTGACTGGTAGTTGCAACAGAAGCAAGTGGGTGGCCATGAGAACTCGCAAATCAGCTTCTACTATAACGTACTTGGACAGCGTCTGCTCACTCCCTGCCTTGTACAGTAACTCTTTGACTTAATTGCGGGTCAGTCGATGAACATTGTCCTCGTTGTCTCCAAATCTTTCGGTTTGTTTGTCCTACTACCTATCTGAGAGAAAGAAGAAAGTGATGATTTGATTAATATGTATGTAATGTAATTCCGAACGTGGTATCGTTCTTTCCCTGAGCATCATCTGGACAAAGTAGGTGAGGTGGAACTCGAACAGATAGATCAAACATACCGGCTAGCTACTACAATACGTAGTCCACTGAGAGTGTTAATGTGGCCTCTGATTGTTCCCGTACGGTAGCTATGCAGCGGAGACATTCAGTAAAAGTCTAAATTGGTGGTACTTCTTTGCTGATCTTCCTGTATTCCGGATGCTGCAGGACCCAAAATTGGCTTTTCCCGAGCGTACAATTTGACTAACATACTGCTGTTCTCTTGGAGATCCTAGAAGTTGTGATGTCTGCCGAACTGATTGCATCTGCTGTAAACTTTACATGTCCTGCACTCCAGAAAAACACTATTAGCACTCTTTTAACTGTTAAAGCTGCCAACTTGGACGAACATGTTTTGATCACGAAACCATTCTCTTCATGGTAACAATGGTCCGGTTTTCGTGGATGAGCTGTACTAAGGTCTGCCTCATGCCGCTCGACAAGATAATCATAGTTCTCTCGCGTTCTCCAAACAAGTAAGACTTACGTTTCTCCATCTCTTTGAACAGTTGCTCCCGACTAGGAGATATCACTACAGTAAGTACTGAGTTCGCAACGAACTCAGTGACACTTTTGATCATCAAACGCATTATATCAACGCCAACGGTTCTCGTGTGCATTTTCTGTTTGAGCAAGTACTATGCTTGTCCTTGTGCTGCTCTAGATCTGGAGTGGGAAACCATACAAGCTTTGATGCCATTAAATCTTCAGAACAAGAAATTTCTGCGCTGAGCTTGACCTTCAGAATCGGATCGACCTGTCACTGTCAAAATAAACTGTCTGTACGAAGCAGCAGCTAGCTGGAGGGCTGTAGTGACTGTCATCTGCTTTTCTCGTGGAGAGAGATAAAACCCGTTCGCATGTTTTCTAATTGGGTACGGATGACCTGCAATTGCAGGTTACCCATGTCATCATGGCCTGATAAAGCAGATCGATCTTCCAAGTACTGTGAGCAGAAAGGAATTCGCTGGTCACCACATCATACCTCAAGATTCGTTGTGGAACGACTAGAGTAGCTAGGCAACAACAGGATTACAGGTGAACAAATCCATCTTACTCATGTCTTCCAATTCAGAACAAGAATTGACGACCGTAGCTTGTCCTCTTTCGAACCGAAAGTGCTTTGCATTGAGGTGTGTGAACTCCAGTTTGCTGTCACATCGTTCATTTCCAGCCGTGGAACATGTACCGAGTCTTCCCCCTCCTCTTCATACGACAAACTCATTTTGGACTCCGGAGCATGATGAGCCTGAGACGAGCTTTAATTTGCGTGCCTACGACGTGCTTCAAAAGGAGAAGTTTAGACATGTTTTGCTCTATATATAATTTTTTTAGCATTCATGTTTGATTTTTTCACTCATACTAGGTTGAGAACATGTTTTTCTTCTTAGAGTTTTTTCACTGTTTTTAGATACATCAATAACATTTTTCTTTGGGATGATTGAGAGTCATTCAAGAGATCAACAAAAAAAGAAATTTATCGACTTGAGATTGATTCATGAGACTTGAGACTTGAGATTGATTCATCAAATGAACCCTAAGTGATTTTCTGAACCAAAGTTTGAACATTGGGTTAAGACCTAAGAGCTTACCCCAAGATGATCCCAGACGAACATTGATCTAAGGGGGCAAGTTTAGAAACGGACCGAAACATAAATCTGAGACATAGGTCTGAGACGTGGGTTCGAGAAACGGGACCGAGACGCAGACGGATCGTGATTCGAACGCTGATCCGAACCACAAGGTTCAAGTCTGGGTTTAGACCACATGTTTCCGAAAAACAGCTAAGTGTTGGAGCTCCAGCAACATTTTAGGTCGTGGACGAAACTTCACGTAAGATCTCGAGACGATTAAAGTATCATTTGAAAGGTCTCGACAAGAGCTTTTCAGTGACATGCAGAACTCCTAGAACTGATCTCTGAGCTGAGAATTCTAGTCGATCTCGTGATCGAGTTGTGATATAATTTTCAAGGACTAAAGAGGAGGGCGGGACCGCGGATCCCCAGAAGTATATATGAGGGGGGCTCGATGCCTAGGTGGACCAGGACGAGTCATCCGACCCTAGGGTTCAACGAACGGACTCTGGAGGCATGAGGTGATGGTTGGGCCGGTTCCAAGGCACGTTCCGATCCAAACTTGGATGTCTGGATTTAGGAACGATGTAAGGGCTGGAGCAAAACTAGGGAACGAGTCGACGGGTTAGACCACCATTCGAGAGCCTAGACCCAGACGGATATCACGGATGGCTGGGCAGCAAGGTGTGCTGGAGGCACCCTTTAAGACCTTAGACTTTATGAGAAGTTCACCCCAAGTCATCTTGTGACTTGCTCATGTTTGGGACCGACCTAGGCGGGTCTAGGTCGTGACTTAGGGAATGCTGAGCTTGATGATTAAGGAGACGTTACGACTCCGGTCCGGACCAAACAGAGTTAATGTAAGTGGTGCATGGACGCTAATTTGTGATTGTGGTTTAAAGATTAACGGTGTGAATTTCGTGACCTACTGAGCAAGAGCTTCCGTTGGCGCAACAAGGCGGTAGATGCGCGAAAAGTGATATCAGAGCCGACGCTTTGATGAGCGAGAACTTGATGAACGACTTCTCGCTTGTTCCTAGATACTTGGTAGCGTTCACATGGATTACCTCGGAGTATTATTTCAGACCGGGACTCTAAGTTCACAAGTGCCTTTTGAAAACACTTGTTCCAAAAATTGAGGACTAAGTTAAAATTTATACTCCCTTTCATCTTGAAACAGATGGACAAATGAGCGTTAACTCGGTTCTGAATCAATACTTGAGGAATTATGTGAACACGGACCAAAGTGATTGAGCGGAGTGGCTCAATCTTACAGAGTATTGCTACAATTCCACGAAGCATTCAGCGACCCGTGAATCGTCATTCTTGCTGACTTACGGACGTGAGCCAAAAGAGTCTCTTGACTTGACTCTTGCAGGGAGTTCTACATCGGCACGACCAAGAACACGACAAACATCAGTTGAAGAGTTGGTGGTGGAAATACAGCGGTGCGAGGAACAAGTAAAGAAGAACCTCGAGAAGGCACAACAATGGTACACGAAGCAAGTAAACAAGCATCGGCGACAAGTGAAGTTTCAAGTGGGCGAAGAGGTATGGTTAAGTGCAAAGAACTTCACCCTTTCGGAGGGAATATCAGCGAAGTTTTCATCGAAGTTTGTGAGACCTTTTGTCATTGTCAAGAATCCGTACGAAGATGTCTATACGTTAGATCTTTCTCTCGAGTGGTAGTTGCATATGACTTTCCATGTTTCTTTATTAAAGAAATACTTCAAGGATGATTTGCGACCGGAGCGCAAACAGGTACGCAGGCCCCAACCTGATGTTGTGCAAAACGAAGCAGAATACGAGGTAGAGATCATTTTGCGATCGCGGTGCAAATCTAACCGGATGGAGTATTTGATCAAATGACGTGGATACCATTTGAAGGAAGCAACTTGGGTGCCAGAGGAAGTTAGCACATGCAAGCGAAGTATTGAACCTCTTCAAATGGCGACAAGGACAACAAGGGCGTTAGCAAGATGAGGACATCTCCTTCCGGTGAGGAGTGAAGGAACGACGAACCATACGAGTAGCAACTTGAGGCCAGAGTTCGTCTGTCGAACCCTAGGGTCGGGTAGTCTCGTCCTGACCCACCCAAGCATCGAGCCCTCCTTATATATACTTCTGCGGATCTGCGGCCCCGCCCTCCTCTTTGGTCCCTGAAAATTATACCACAATTCGATCATAGAATCGGTCATAATTCTCAACTCATAGATCAGTTTGAGGAGTTTTGCATATTTTTCACGCACCTACCGTCTTGTTGCATCAGCGGAAGCTCTTACTCGGTAGGTGACGAAACTCACACCGTTAACCTGCAAACCACAATCACAATTTAACATCCATGCACCACTTATCTTAACTCTGTTTGGTCCGGACCAGAGCTGGACCGTCTCCTTAATCATCAAGCTCAGCATTCCCTAAGTTTTGACCTAGACCCGCTTAGATCAGTCACAAAACATGAGCAAGTCACAAGATGACTTGCGGCGGACTTCTCATAAAGTCCACGGTCCTAAATGGTGCCTCCAGCACACCTAGCGGCCCAACCGTCCGTGATGTCCGTTTGGGTCTAGGCTCCCGAACAATGGTCTAACTCGCTGTCTTGTTCTCTAGTCTTGGCCCAACCCTTACATCGTTCCTAAGTCTGGACGTCCAAGCCTGGACTAGAACGTGCCTTGGAACCGGCCATGCCATCACTTCATGCTCCTAGAGTCTGCCCACCAAACCGTGAGGTCGGGTGACTCGTCCTGACTCACCTAGGCATCGAGCCCCTTTATATATACTTCTGGGGATCTGCGGCCCCGTCCTCCTCTTTGGTCCTTGAAAATTATATCACAACCCGATCACGGGATCGGTCATAATTCTCAGCTCAGAGATCAGTCGAGAAGTTCTGCATATCACTGGAAAGCGCTCGCTGAGGCCTTTCTAATGATACTTATTCACCTCGAGATCTTACGTGAAGCTATGTCCATGACTTAAAACGTCGTTGGAGCTCGAACACTTAGCCGTTTTTCGAGAACCTGTGGTCTAGACCCAAACTCGAACCCTATGGTTCAGACCAGCATTCGAACCACCTGTCCGTCTGCGTCTCGGACTTAAGTCTCGATCTCGCGTCTCAGATCCACGTCTCAAACCTATATCTCAGACTTATGTTTCGATCCGTTTGCAGACTTGCCCCCTTAGGTCAGCGTTCGTCTGGGATCGTCTCGGGATAGATCTTTATGTCCTAACCCAATGTTCCAACCTTGGTTCAGAGAACCACTCAGGGTTCATCTGATCCCAACTTCTCGGTCAAGCCGTTAAGTCCTACTTGCAGCGTTCACAACCTAGCTCAAGTCCAGTAGAGTTTTGTTGTTCTCGTCTGCGCTCGACCTTGAGACTAAGGACGCGACACTCACCCCCACTTTGGAGATTGATGTCTTCATCAACAATGATTCTTAAGTTAACGTCAAGTTCAAAATGGATAGCCAACCCCTTGGCGCCAGAGTTACGTTCTGGTAGGTAATCCGCAATTTTCTTCTTGGCTTGAATCTTAAGTTGTCACTAGAACACTTAGAAAATTTCAACTAGTCTCGGAGAAAGCCTTATCTTTTTGGCCACGCCTAAACAAAACTAGTTGACAATTTCTAAACATTCTACTTAAGATTTTAACTTGCTAACTCATAAGTATTCACATCTACTTACGAGGTCTCATGAAGCTCACTTTCTGGTCGCAACCTGATTTGACTTAGATGCGCGACTAAGTTTACTTTGCAGTTACTAAAACCGCAATGCAAGATCACCCCAAGTCCAAAGACAAGTATAAAAGTTCATACTTGCTTTGCCAACGCTACGACAAATCTAAGCCTTGACTTCAAGCCTTAGTCTTGATTTAGATGCTTATCCAAACCAGCTCGCTTCTTTTGAGTGTGCTTCGTTCCTCCTCTTGACAACATCATAGGCATCTGATCAGAACTAATCATAGCCATGCACCACCAATACACTAGACAATTTTCAGAAAACAAATTCTTTATTTTCATAAAATACAAGATAAAGTTACAAAGTCCATCGGCCCAAGTCGCCTCTAAGTTGCTACACGTATGGTTCTCGTTTCTTCACTCCTCGTTGGAAGGAGATGTCCTCATCTTGCTAACACCCTTGTTATTCTGTCGCCGTTTGAAGAGATCCAATACTTCACTTGCATGTGCTAGCTCTTCCTCTGGCACCCAAGTTGCTTCTTTCAAATGGTATCCACGCCATTTGACCAAGTACTCCATCCGGTTAGATTTACGTCACGATCGCAAAATGGTCTCTACCTCGTATTCTGCTTCGTCTTGCACGACATCAGGTTGAGGCCTTAGAACTTGTTTGCGCTCTGGTCGCAAATCATCCTTGAAGTATTTCCTTAATAAAGAAACATGAAAAGTCGGATGCAACTGCCACTCGAGAGGAAGGTCTAACGTATAAACATCTTCGTGCGGATTCTTGACAATATCAAAAGGTCCCGTGAACTTGGATGAGAGCTTAGCCGAAATTCCTTCTGGAAGGGTGAAGTTCTTCGTACTCAACCATACTTCTTCGCCCACTTGAAACTTCACTTGCCGTCGATGCTTGTTTACCTGCTTCGTGTAACATTTCTATGCTTTATCGAGGTTCTTCTTCACTTGCTCCTCGCGCCGCTGCATTTCCGCCACCAACTCTTCAGCTGATGTTTGCCGTGTTCATGGTCGTGCTGATGTAGAACTCCCTGCAAGAGTCAAGTCAAGAGGTCCTTCTGACTCACGTCCGTAAATCAGCAAAAAAGATGAAAACCGGTCAACTATCACAAAGATTGTGTTGTATCCATTTGAGTCAGGCAGAGACGTAATGAAGTCCATGCTAATGCTTTCCCAAGGTCTGGTTGGAATCGGCAAAGGATGAAGCAACCCTTGTTTCTTCTCATAAGAAACGCGGTTCGTCTGACAAGTTAAGCATGTTTTCACAAAGTAGGCGACATGGTCTTTCATGTGGGGCCAATAAAACTTTTTAGCTATCACTGCTAAAGTGGATTTTTCTCCTTTATGACCTGATAAGGGCGCATCATGACATTCTTTGAGCAACTTTGTCCTAAGTTTTCCTTGTCCCCCATAAACCTGACTTTGCTTGAACATGAGTAAGCCATGTCTCAACTACATGTTCTGCAACTTCACTCCTCGTTTGAGCTGTTCCATGTACTCCTTCGCTTGGTCATTACCCATGTAACCTTCACGTATTCGCCTCTCCAAGTCTGACTCCTTAGGATACATAACCCGCATAGTGTTGAGGATGGAAGATATTCCTCCTTGCGACTCAAGGCGGCAGGAACCACATTGTCATTTCTCGCTTTGTGGATTAATTCCACATTCATGAGCGCCAAGGTAAAGCCACCATAGTTGCTTTGGCTTCACCTGATCTTGTGTCTCAAAATACTTGAGCGAAATATTGTCAGTATACACTTGGGTTTTGTGAAGTCCCAAGTAATGCCGTCATATCCTCATGGAATGAACCACCGCAAACAGTTCCTTCTCGTGAGTCGACTATCGACTCTCCATCCCATAAACTTTTTGCTTTCGTACGCTATAGGTTTTCCATCCTGCACCAATACTCCGTCAATCGCTTAGTTGCTAGCGTCCGTGTGCACCTCGAATGGTTTGTCAAACTCCGGCAGCTTCCAAACTGATGTCTTCGACAAAATGGATTTGATCATCTGGAACGCATCATCCACCTCCTTGGTCCAACTTACCTGTGCATCTTTTCCCATCTAGTCCGTTAGCGTTTCGCGATGTTTGAAAACTCTTTCACATACTTGCGGTAGAGCTGCACCAATTCTAAGAATCGCTGTAGAATTACGTTCTGGTAGCTAACACGCAATTCTCTTCTTGGCTTGAATCTTAAGTTGTCGCTAGAACACTTAGAAAATTCCAACTAGTCTCGGAGAAAGCCTTACCTTTTTGACCACTCCTAAACAAAACTAGTTGACAATTTCTAAACATTCTACTTAATATTCTAACTTGCTAACTTATAAGTATTCACACCTACTTACGAAGTCCTCCGAAACTCACTTTCTGGCCGCAACCTGATTGACTTAGACGCGTGACTAAGTTTATTTTGCAGTCAGAAAACCGCAATGCAAGATCACCCCAAGCCCCAAGACAATTGGGCCGATGGACTTTGTAGATTTATCTTGTATTTTGTGGAAATAAAGAATTTTTTTTTGGAAATTTTTCTAAGTGTATTGGTAGTGCATGGCTATGACTAGTTTTGATCAGATGTCTAAGATGTTATCAAGAGGAGAAACGAAGCACACTCAAAAGAAGCGAGCTGGTTTGGATAAGCATCTAAATCAAGACTAAGTCTTGATTTAGATACTTGACAAAACAAGTATGAACTTTTATAAGGCATGAGATGATGGTTGGGCCGATTCCTAGGCACGTTCCGATCCAAAATTGGACGTCTGGATTTATGAACGATGTAAGGGTTGGAGCAAGACTAAGGAACGAGTCGACGAGTTAGACCACTGTTCGGGAGCCTAGACTTAGACGAACATCACAGACGGTTGGGCCACTAGGTGTGCTGGAGACACCGTTTAAGACTCTGGACTTTATGGGAAGTCCGTCCCAAGTCATCTTGTGACTTGCTCATGTTTGGGACCGACCTAGGTAGGTCTAGGTCGTGACTTAAGAATTGTTGAGCTTGATGATTAGGGAGACGGTCCGGCTCCAATCCAGACCAAACAAAGTTAAGGTAAGTGGTGCATGGACGCTAATTTGTGATTGTGGTTTGCAAGTTAGTAGTGTGAATTTCGTGATCTACTTAGCAAGAGATTCTGCTGACGCAACAAGGCGGTAGGTGCACGAAATCCTAACATGTTTTGTTTCCTTAAATTATAAGAAATTATTTTAGAATGAACAAAAGATAAATAACCAAAAGATTCTTATAGAGTGTTCTTTCCTAGTCATTCTGGTATAAAACATTACCCCTCTTGACTAGAAATAAGGACGTACGATGATTTCAAACATTACGGGAAAGCAACCTTAAGCAAATCCAAGTCCAATATACGAGGTTGAGTTCTCGAGACGCGTCTTTACTATCACAAACTAGGTAATATATTTTTGCGAACGATACGATACTCGATTAAGCTTGAGTCAACGATATCACCGATGTTGGGAAGATGACATGGCGCACACTTACGCGCATGGTCCTTCCAAACAACACCATCATGGCCCTCTAACATGAGTACTCCAGAAGATAACACCTCACGCACTCATAAAATAGTACGTGATGTCACATCTAACGTCATCGGTGTAGTCTGTTGCACGTAGATATAATCAACAAGATAAAACCTGCTAATCGATGGACCATAACCTCCTCCTCGAATAGTCATATATTGCAACGTGTCTCTATGCTGAGCAATCGCCAGGTTCTCAAAAACCATAGACATAACTCTCCGGAATGTCTCGGCTTGTTGAGAAGATGCTCTCACTCACATATTCGTCATCAAGGTTCAACACTTCAGCAAAATCATGACGAATGATCGAAGGAAGATCTTGATCTCGGCCATACAATATGACTAACTTGTAACCTCCTTAAAGTACTTGGGCAACAAATAAACATTCTCAACACTTAGTTATAACTAAATACCTTACTAATAGACAAACTTCCTATGTGTAACATAGGTCGTTACATTTTACCCCCGTACTAAATTTTCGCTCCGTCCTCAGAGTGAAGAGATAACTTTCGTCTATGAAACAACTTCAACTTGTCATGGTTCACACGATCAAATCTCCTTCCTCCCAGTTTGTAACACACAAGAAAACCAAAAGATGCTCGAAAGTAGTAATTTAAAGATCGAACCCACAGAGATGCAAGTAAAGATCATCCAAAAGTAGTAAACATGTGACAAAGGTGATTCTTTATGGTTGTCTTTTATTCTCACGGGCAGAAATCAGTCCCGGTAGAGATCAAACATAGGTCTATCCAACAAGACAGAGTTGATAATCCTGACAAATAACATAACAGATACTAAACAGGTCAAGGACCTCAGAAACAAATGAACAACAGAGAACACGAGGAAGTACTGCTGAAGTGCTACTAGGTAGCCTTTAACACCATAAACGCTAAGTATCTTCACACTAAGTTACTTTCACAACTACTGTTCTCAGAAAACTCTGACGAAGAAGACTCTTCTTCCGCCGAAGTACCAAGTTCAACTTCTTCCAAAATGTTCTCACCAAAGAACAACTTCCTCCGAAGTTAACTTCGTCCAAAAACGCCTTCGTAGCAAACTAACTTCACAGATGCTGGTCTATTCTCAGTCCTCGCCGTAAACGTCCTACTCTAATTTCAAATGTCGACAGCAAATCCTTCGGCAAACTACGATTCTTCGTAGGTAAATCCCTGAAGTTGACAAACACACAATGGCTCCACAAACTCAGGAAATAGAAAATCCAAAACTATCGATTTCCCTACCCGATTACTCCTTTCCTCCCGAAATCTGGAACGGAAGACGCTTCGGAAGATTGGAACATCTTCGGAAGACTGTCTTCGGAAGTCGACTGTACACAATTCGTATCAAGAGTGGATTTGCTTTGCTTTTGTGTTAAGAGAGGCTTGGTACGAATCCTGAGTGGTGTGGTGAGTTCTTTTGTTATTTCGAGAAGTTGGAAGTCGGGAACTAGGCCTATGCCTCCCGGTCTTCCAAGCTTCTCAACTCCACATCTTCCTAGAGAGACTAGAAGACTGAAAGGCTGGCAAAATGAGCGAGAAGACGTGAGGGTCCATTTCGGGTCTCTTCTGTCCGACCCATAGCAGCCATTCCTTCTTCTTCCCAAACTTAAGAGAGAGTCGTGAGAAGACTTGCTGGCAGAATCTGGAGAGAATGGTCGAGGGTCATGTCTTCCCACCGAGCAGCAAGCTTCTTCTGAGTGCGTATGAGAGGTGAGAAGTCAGAAGAACAGAGTGCAATTGTCTTGAGTCTGTTGTGAGGATAGACTGCGCGTAGGAAGACGAAGACGGAGACCAGTGAAGGGAAGCCTGACTTCGGGAGGTCTTCAGAGAAAGACATTGAATTGAAAACTGTCTCGGGTGTCTTCCCAGAGACCACTGTCACCGCAGGAGCCCGCAACCGTCTTCTGAACCTGTCATGCACTTTATGTTTCGCGAATCTTGTATCTTCTGATAGGAAGTAGGATGTAATGCAAGGTGGGTTGTCTTCTTGGTAATCCATGCGAGGCCTTGCTTAGATAGGGTTGTTTAGATATAGCCCGAAAGACGAGAGCTATCTAGGAAGTACTGTTAGAATCTCGGAAGACGGAGTAGCTGTCTTCTGGAAGACTAGTTTCGTCTTCTGAGAAGTAGAAGCTAGACTGTGAGCACTTGGGAAGGACTGAGCCTTCAGCTCATAGTAGGTGCTTGTGGCTTAGTGCAACAGATCTTCCAGTATGACGATGCATCCTCGAGGGTTGGTGTAACCAGCAGCGGAGTTGGCCGAGGCCACACCCTTCCTCAAGGAGTTGGTCTCCATTTCTTCCTATAGGATTGGAACCTCGCAGACCAGGGACTTCTGGAGGAGGTGTGGGCAGCGTTACCACCTCGCAACCGTGTACCTGCGAAGGCAAGAGTATATCTGCAAAGGTCAGACTCCGAGGACCGAGGGTATTAGTTTGAGAAGAAGATTTTGCCCAGGGTCGTGAGTACGTGGCATGTGCCTGGGAGCACCACCTATCTTTTCGTGGAAGACATGCAGGGTAGGAATGGGTGGAAGATCAAATCTTACCGAGAGCCAAAGAAGCGACTTCTGGCGAAGTTGTTTTTGCATCTCTTTCCCAAGGAGAAAGCGCAGAAGACAAGGTACCTGGAAGATCAGGACGTGGAGTTCCTGGAATCAGTGTGGGATAAAAGATTGCCCATCTACTGGAGCGCATACGTCCACAACTATGTACAGGCGGAGCTAGCGTACTTAGGTACCCCGGCGGGAGGACACTTGACACCTTTCTTCTGCTACTTGTACGTAGCCATGGGGGATCTTAGGGGAGATCAGCTGACGGAATATGGACCAACAGGACAACAGGAGGAGAAGGAAGAGCACTCGGAAGACGATGACCGAGCAGCAGCCGCAACTCCCCCTCCCACTCTGATGCCACAGCTGAGGCCCGGCTCTCACCAGAAGACGCTTCTGGTGAGGGAAGACGAGTCTAGTGGGTCGGAAGACGTCACGCCACTGAGGAAGATGGGTCCTAGAAGTATATCTAAGAAGCCCACCTCCCTCATTCATTCAGGATAAGAGTCCGACTCGGAAAAAGATCTGCTGAGTATCCGATCGGAGCAGAAGACCGCTTCTGCAACACCTGGGAGTCTTCCGAAGACTCCAGAAGACAAGAGAAGAAGGGATACTCCTACTGTGATGCGGAGAAGCGCAGTGAAGAGAACCGCTCCTGCCACAAAGGATCTTCCACCTCGGAAGATGAGAAGAGTAGCTTCTTCTCGTGCGCAGAAGATAAAGGTCATTGTGGTGGAAGAGGCTTCCTTGCCTCTGGAAGACGAGGTCGACACCTCAGAGCGAGTAGTGGAGATGAACTTGTCTTCCGCAGGAAGAAGACTGGAAGAGTTCAGCGCCTTCTTCCACAAGGAGATCCAACCAGCCATGGAGTTTTTGGAGAAGAGAGTGAAGGCACAGGAGAGGCCTTTGCAACATGGATTCGGTCTGCGCACCTTGCTGCGATAGGAAGAAGACCAGAAGAAGACGGAGTCGCTAGAAGCTAGTCTCCGCACCACGGAGAAGCTCGCAGTCAGATACAAGGCGGAAGCAGTCGCTTCTGTCAAGGAGCTGGTGCAACTTCGGAAGAGCAACCAGGAGATGCAAGCGCGTGTACAGCAGCGCGATCAGGAGGTCCTCCGAGTGCTCGAGAAGATCACCGCCCTCGCCGAGGAGAAGACCACATGGAAGACGCAGCGAGAAGCCGCAGAAGCGCGAGTTGCAGTTGAGAAGACGCAGTGGGAAGCAGCGGAGGCTCGTGCACAGAGGATGTAGCACAATCGGTGGAAGCGCTTCGGAAAAAGTTTAACTTCACCGCATGTAGGAAGTTACTTACCTTAGCTAGAGGATGGGACAGCGAGTCCAAGGCAATGTTGGTGGAATGCCGGGAGAGCATGTTCAGGTACTTGGATCGGCAGATAGAGGGAGTGAAGACACTTTATGGTCTTCCCTCGCTTCCGATACCTGCAACTGCATGTTCTCAAGCTCCAGCACCATCTACTGGATCCGGAATGGAGAAGGAGGAATTCGACCTCGCTGTGCACTTGGTAGTGACAGCGTTGGAAGCCGAGAAGACTCCGGAAGACGCCCCGGAAGACAGGAAGACGAGCCGTCTTCCCAGGTATTCCGCGTGGAGGAAGTGACTTCCCGGACCCTTATGAGGTCGCCATGGTCTCTAGTATCGCACACGTGCCTCAGAAGACCGAAGACGCACCACTCGACTCTGCTTCCCAGAAGACGCTTCTGTCTTCCGAAGCAGAAGCCGAAGCCGAGAAAGACGCAGCCGCAGTGACAGCAGGGCCAGCGAAGAGCGATGAGAGGGAAGCTACCTCAGTGACACCCGAGATAAGCGCAAGGCTTCCCAGCCCATCAGAAGCCGAGCTAGTAGCTCCGATAGGAGCAGATCAGGTAGAGATTGCCACGAAGCAATCAGAGTAGCTAGTAACCGAAGGTTGACAATTCCAGATTTAGTAAGAACAAACATGTTATCTTAACGGTGACAGTTTTTCATGTAAAATTAGTTAGGACACCATGTGGCAGCATAGGTAGCGTAGGCAACAAAGTGGATGGCTAATTAGGAAGAGAAACCGCTTGCATGTGGGGTGGCAACCTCCTGTCAGCGCCCCTCTCTCCCTGGTGGTCGCCTCCTCTGATTCTCACGGCAGCGACATAAGTAGGATTGCAGCGTAGGAATGGAGCTAGCTGCTGCACACCCATATCAATTCTATGGTGCAGGCAGACTAGACACATTAGAGACACATGACAGATAGTTCTTGGCACACTACACCCGTCGTTAGAAACATACGAATAGTCTTGGAATACACAGGAGGGGTCTGCATGCTCGTACCAGCAGTGGTTCGAAGATGTAGATAGAGGTAGTGGACAGTTTAGGAGCAGGGAACGGCATCTTCGTGCAGTCCTGTTGACTAGACTGGTGTGTCGAGGAGTAGACGCAGGAAGTAGTGGGAGTGAGCTTCCCAATGCCAATGTGACTTCTTCTCGAGGAATAGATTGTTGATTTGAGTGCAGAAGCTTAATCCGTGTCTTCTGGATGGTGGGTTCCTTGAATTCGCTCCCAATTATGCATAGGAAGTGTTCTTCTTGAGTGGCGGTGACTGTCAGCAGTTGTGGAAGTGTAGCTTGGCTCGTTCAGTAGAGCACTTGGGATCTACGTACGGACGGTCTTATGGGTAAGGGATCCCAGAAGACAGAGTAGCCGGAGCAGCGAAGAGAAGAAGAAAGAAGCATTCTTCCCGCAACAGAAGACGACATCCTCGAGTAGAAGACGGTGCCACTGTATTCACGTTTGCTGTCTTCCTCCCCAAACTATTACAAGCAGGGATGGCTCGTTAGTCAAGATCCGGACTAGAAGCCTGTCGGAATCTTAATTTCCTCTTTTCATCTTGTTTTTCTCTTGTTTGGATTGTCTCATCTTCCCCATCTTCTCTCATCTTCCCCATCTTCTTACCTTCTTCTAGTGAGCTTCCGATACTTCTATTGAGCTTCCGTGAAGGTGAATGTCGTTGTAGTGCTGCAGGAAGACTATTTCCGTAGGCAGAAGCCTGGGAAGGCTACAGAGGGCATACACCCTGTGATTGATCTAACTCGTTGTAATGTGAGTGAAAGAGTAAGGTGTAACGACCGTTGCTAGTCGACTTCTGTGGAGCAGGACAATCTTCTGGAGGTGTGAGAAGACGAGCTGAATCCTCAGAAGACGAGAATCGCTTCGAGAAGACGGTATCGAGAAGACCGGAAGAAGTGACCTGGAAGCAGGAAGATCATCTTCCCGAGATTCTCTGTGAATAGTTGTGTGATATTTTAGTTAGTAGTTGTTTATTTAGATCCAGAGTATATTTTGGCGTATCATGAAGACGCGTGGTTTTGTGAGAAGATGGGATTCCTAGACAAAACCCGTGTGTTTGTGTGTTTGAACAGATCTTAGAACTTAGAGCAGCGTTACTTGTGCAAATCCTCTGTGAGAACGATATCTTGTATACTAAATGGGCAAAAGGAGTAATCCTGCGTCACTACACTTTGTTTCGCCCTACTGCCATGTCTAGAGGCGAAACATGTAAGTGCATATTATTTTCATTTCGGGTCATTTTTTACTTCTTTCTATATGTTCTTTTTAGCGGGTGCGGAATTGGAGAGCATGAAGGAAGGATCTTCTATGTTTAAATATACTCATGAGGAGGATGAGCGATATCATTTGTGAAGTGGTGTTGGGTTGAAAAGGAGGAAATGGAGAATTCTTTGCAAGGAGTAGAGGAAGAAGCTCTCGATCGACTTGGATTGCTTATTGCTCTATCTTTTGACTTCCCTCGTCCTGATGTAAGTAAGTAGTTTTTTCTATAGAATATATGTATTCATGTAAAAGATATATGTGTGTTAAAATGTATGATCATGCATATCCTCATTGTCATTTTATATTTTGCAGATTCCGTTTTGTATAGAGTTCATCCAATCATATGAAGAGGATAGTCATCGAGCTATTGTTCAAGGACATCAGATTGTATTGGATGAGTCTTTCGTACGGGAGTCTTTAGTTTTACCCATGGGAATAATAGTACCTCGTCCTCATCATGTGAAGAGGAGTTTGATAGAAGATTGGTTCCCTTCAAAAGACGAGAAGAGAAAAAGATATTTATTATGGATGCGTGAGTATCCAGAATGGAGGCCTATATTCCAGCTCATCAATTGTGTTCTTTTGGCTCGTCGAAGACCAAAAGAAGTTCATGGGCATTTAGCTTTATATGTGAAAAGTAGAGTAAAAGAAAGTGGGGAAGATTATGATTGGACTGAATTCATTTTGGATTCTTTGGATGCCGAGATCTCCTCTATGAAGAAACATATGAGTAAAGAGAAATTGGTACGACATCCTGAAACATGGGTGGGTATGATCTTGACTCACCTCATGATCCATATCGATATACTTTTCGAGGGAAAAAGAGTCTCGCAAACCTCAGTCATCATCAAGTAAGCGTTTATTTTCTGTTTTAGTATTGTTTTAGGTTTGTTTTAGTTACTTTGCGTTTAGTATGCTTGAATACTTATTGCTTAAACTCACATTTAAAATTCTTACTTTCAGCTCCAGTTGTGGATTCTGATTCTCGTGGTCAAGATCTTAAGTCTTCACAGTCTGTTCGTTCATCATCACCAAGTAAGAAGTTTTTAAGTTTTTTAAGTTTTTTGTTTTACTTAGGTTAATTTTTTTATTTAGTAGGATTATGTTTCAATATTGATTCATTAAACTCTCATCTAAAATGATACTTTCAGATACTACGGTGCACTTTTCTTCTCCTGAGCAAGATCCTCAGGCTTCGCATCAAGACCCTCAGTCTTCGCATCATGCTCCTCCCTCGTCAGGTAAAAAGTTTACACTTTAGTGAGGTTTAGTCCGAGTTTGTGTCTACTTTGAAAATTTTCACAAGTTTTGGGGTTTTTTTACTTGTTGGTAAAACTTATTAAATGCTTTTTAAATATGTTTAATTCTAATTTATTCTAGTTTAGTTTTACTTTGTTATTTTAATTAAGTTGTACTTGTTATTTGCTGTATATCTGTAGATGATGAAGCTATTCTCATGGCGAGAATGAATCAACTCCCATAATGCCATCAAAAAGAAGGAGGAAGAGCTTAATTCCAAAAGTGAACAACTCGAGCATATGGAGTATCAAGTTATGATTGTGAAAGAGGAATTGAACACTATACGTGAGGTAGAAGAGTTCTACCCTCATCTAGTTCATCCTACTGCATAGATTCATGGTTACTGCAAATCGACGTAAGATCTTAATCCTTGATTTGAATGATCTTTTAGTTCAAGTGGGAAGGAAACGAGCATGAGTTGATGCCAATGCGTGAAAGAGGATATGTAGTAGAAACTACATCGAAACCGTCTATATGGTACGTGGCGAGACGTGGAGTGAAATGTTTTCAGGAGATATGTTTAGATAAGTTTCATGTCATCATATGTACTTCTCGGACGTTGTTAAACACGGGAACGCTACTACGTGCTATGGAAGAGGTGAATTATCTACCTCCTGGAGTTGCACGAGGGAAGGTATGGTATTTCTGTTAAACTTATTTTCAATTAAGATTTGCTATGTATTGGTATTATATGCTATGTTTTTGCTCGTGGATATGTGTTCTAAAAACTAATTTTTCTTTTGTAGGTATGTCATGTTTTTGCTCAAGACATGTGTTTCAAATATAAGATAGTTAGAGAAGCTGCTTTTGGAAATCACATGTACTTGAAAGATTTTGCTATTCTTCATCATCGTAACTTGAGCACGAGGGACGTGGATGATAGTCCAGTCAAAAATAGTACTAACCATCCTTTTAATGCTATCCATCCTCCTCCTTTTTCTCCTTTTACTATAGACAGTGATAGAGAGTTATATTTAGAAGCCACTTTGTTGCCTTGGCTTCTTCGTTGGAGTGTTAGTCCAGAGGAGACACCTGCTTACGTGGAGAGTAGATATTCACAAGTTTTTGCTCAGGATCCATTTATAGCACTCAAAAGTTATTGGACCAATATTACCCAAGAGGAGGTCAATATCGTATGGAGATCCGTGCCACATGGAGTTTGTATGCATCTCTACACTAAACTCAAGTGAGAAAGATATCTCTCTTTTGTTAATCCATTATATAAAAGAGTTTTTGAAAATGACATTTTGTATTACTTCTTTGTCTTGGAATGTTATGTGATGTGTTTTTATGCATTGCTCATTTAGGGTTTATAGGCCGTTTAGGATTCAGGATTTTTTTGCATTGCTCATTTTATTTATTTCGTATTATTTCATACGATGCTAGATTGCTTTTTCAAAGATTAAGGGTTTGGACGAAACAACTCGTGTTTCGTCCTCTGACTATTACTCGTGAAAGGTACCCTTCGCGACTAATGTCACGAGCGAAACATACATGTTTCGTCTCGTGATAGGGTGAAACATGCGTGTGTCTGACTACAAGCTTTATCTGACTGATGAAGCTTGTCTGTAAGCTCATAACCAGACGCTCGGAGCACTGCACATAGCTTCAAAATTAGTATATATGACGAGGAACTCCATCAAACTTAACCATTCAAACTACACCTTCCAGTGCTTTTTCCAAACTGCTCTATAGGTCCTATTGCATCATATTCTAATCCAGAGCTAGACGATATTCTGTGTGATGCTATTGATGTTTGAAAACGATCAAAGGAGTTTCGTTACTTGATCTCTAACCTTGACGTACATTTGTCTTTATCCTGATTGTTTGAAGTAGATTTTCTCTTTTCTTGCATCTGTGGGGAGGGAGCTTTTCGGGTTCAAATCCCGCTCTCAATTCAATCTATTATGTATCCTATCGAGTTCTGGAAAAGAATCCAGTATTGATTGGAGCCGAGTACACATCAGCAAGAAGATGTGTAGCGTTATGTACTCGGCTCCAAGCAATTATGGATTTTTTTCTACTTTACTCGAATCTGGAGATATCAAGAGGCTGAGGTACAGACTGGCTGGAGCCCGAGGGAAGGTCTAGGTGGACATCGAGGTTCAGAACACGATAAATAGTTTCAGCGCTATCATGCCGCAAGGATCAAGAACGTCCATGAACCATAGCACTTCTCTTGGTTTTTTCAAGCACTACCTGTAAAGCGACCGAGGTAAAGCGAAACAACTCGTGCTTCACCTTCTAACTATTACTCGCGAAGGGTACCCCTTCACTACTAATGTCACGAGGTGAAACATATATGTTTCGTCCTTCTTTGGGAGAAACATCGTGTTTCGTCCTTTGAATATTACTCGCAAAGGGGTGCCCCTTACGACTAATCCTCCGGACAGGACAGAACAAGCCGTGTTTCGTCCTCTAAGAATTAGTCGTGAAGGGGTACCGCTTCACGACCCATGCGAAACATCATGTTTCGATCAATGAGAAACACAAAATGGAGGAGTGCACGTAGAATATTTTTGGTTCAACTTTGTATAATGAAAGCCGTATAAAAAATATAAGATGGACGAGCTAATCATTTAGAACCATCTTAGAACCATTCCTAGAACTCCTTTCAGTTTTTTGCATTCTACTAACTCCAATAGCTCTCCTTTCTGTTCTCATTGGATCTCAACTACCCCTTGCAAATCCCGAGCAATACCTTCCAAGCTCATTTCAGTCTCTTCTGATCTTTCGACTAGTGTCACTACCCGATGGTGTAAGCGCTGCATCTCTAGAAGCTCAGCGTTATCCCCCAACGTAGACTTCTCACTTTCTACCGAAGGATAAAATGTTACACAGTCCATGACAGAGACAAGATCCTCTATCGCATCTTCGAACTTGTCAGACTCTTCTATCTCATGTTCTATGTCGAACACTATAAATCGATTCTGCTTCGTGTTCAACCCAATTTTGAAGCGTCACTTCTTTTGACAAACAACGTTGAAAAGTCTATCTTGGTCGTGGATGATAACTTTTTCAAAAAGGATTCTGCAGTCATCCCTAAGAGCTTCTCTCCAATATTTCAAACAATAACTATTGGTAAGGCTGCCTCCGGTCGATCACTTACGTTGTAATCAATCAATCCTAAATGAAATCGATACTACCTCTTGTTTCCTCTCTGACCACAAGCGTGTCAAGTCTTCTTGCTGTCGAGCTGCACTTGAAATATAGCACCTTCTTAGCGGAGCTTGATGAGGTCTGCCTAGGGTCTATCACTTGCTTCAAACACCCCGAGAAATTTCAAGCCACATACGATATAGAATTCCATTTCCATTTTTTGATTATCTGTTGAATATAAGCTACCACCCACATGCAAGGTATGTTACTGATACACTCTTCAAGTTCAGCCAACGAACACATTGCAGCTATGATGGCAAACACAATAGTCCTAAATGAGGAGCACAGTCTCCGAATAGAGTTCTCTATGATTGCACTGCCGTCTTCAATCGCTCTAGACTGTACTGTTTCTAACATTCACTTATCATTAAAGTTCTCGTTCTCAAGCAGTCGCTCTCCAACCGCGATTCAACCTAAACAGCCATTGGACACTTTCATTAAACAGCTGTTGGACACCTCCATTGGATACTACGATAACCCTGTAGAAAGATCGATACTTCGAGGACACTCCAAGAAGAGAGAGCGAGTAGACAAGAAAAGTAAAATAGGAATGAGATGGGAGAGGCTTTACCTCTCCATGTATATATAGTGGAGGTGAGTACAAGAGAAACTCTAATGGTGGGTTAGTCCTCTAACTAACTATAACTATCTTAACCACTCCGACTAATGTTAGCCGTCGATCTACTAGAGCTTGGGACTATATCAACACTCCACTTCAAGCTCATCTCTATATCCTGTACTCCTAGACAATGTATGAAAGCATCAAACTTATCTCTAGGCAATGTCTTAGTGAAGATATCGGCAACTTGATCTCCTGTGCTCACATAACTGAGCTCAATCTCTCCTGCAAGGACCTTCTTTCTAATGAAGTGATAGTGCACCTCAATGTGCTTCGTCCTAGCATGGAAAACAGGATTACTAGCTAAGTTCATGCTGCTAATGTTGTCTGTATATACAACAACATGAACTATACACTCCACACCAATATCAGATAGCAGACATCGAAGTCAAATTGATTCGCATGTTGCGTTTCGTTGCTCCTCGGTACTCTGCTTCCGTGGATGACAAAGCAACTGTGGGTTGCTTCTTAGAAGCCCAGCTTATAGCAGCGCTTCCAAGTCCAAAAGCGTATCTTGACGTGGATCTCCTGTCGGCACTTCCTACCCAATCAGCATCTGTGTAGTCATGTAATAACAATGGTCCATCGTATCGATAGTGAAGTCTGTACTGCATCGAGAACTTCACGTAGCGGAGGATCTGCTTGACAACCTCAAAATGTGATCTCCGTGGTGACTGCATGAATTGACTAATCAGATCGACGACATAACTCAAGTCTGGTCTGGTGATCGTCAGGTAGATAAGACTCCCAACCATCTGTCTGTACATGCGTGGATCATCAAGTAACTCACCATCCTCTGCTCCTAGTTTTATCCCTTGCTCTAATGACGTAGCAATGGGTTTGCCGTCAAGCATACCAAATCTCTCAAGCATACTGAGAGCATACTGTCGCTGTACAAGCCAAACATCCTTCTCATATCTAATGAACTCCACAGCAAAGAAATACTTGAGTTTCCTAAGTCCATCATCTCGAACTCAAATTTCAAGTGATCTTTGATCTGGGAAATGAGCTCCTCATAGTTAACGGTAATGATCAAGTCATCAACATAGATGGTGATCACAACAATCCGGTCTTGTATTCGCAATGAATACAAGGTAGAGTCTGAACTACAAAGATGGAAACCAAGAGATTGCAAGTAAGAATGGATCTTTGCATACCATGCTCTTGGTGCTTGTTTCATACCATAGAGAGCTTTCCGTAACTTACACACACGAGAAGGAAACTTCAGATCCTCATAACCTTGAGGTTGCTGCATGTAGACCTCGTCCTCAAGATCGCCGTTGAGGAAGGCGTTCTTGAAGTCCATCTGGTGCATCTTCCAACCTTTCTGAGTTGCAACTGCAACTGCAGTTCGAATAGTCACCATCTTCGAAACATGAGCAAAGGTCTCCTCAAAATCCACTCCATGTTGTTGTGCGTTGCCTTTAGCTACGAATCTGATCTTGTACCGACACACGGTACCATCCGAGTTGCACTTGACCTTGAAGACCTACTTGCAACCAATCACTTTCTTATCTTGAGATAAGTCTACCAACTCCCAAGTCTGTTGGTGATGAAGCGCAACAAGTTCAACTTCCATAGCACTTTCTCATTGGATCTTGTGCATCGCCTCCTCAAGCGAACTCGGTTCATGTTCCTGAAGAACATTGGTCATATATGCATGGTGCGCAGCAAGCAAATCTTCATGCATATACCTACTCACTCGATGTTTTGCCCGCTCAGATCTACGAGAGGTAATCGGTGCACTAGTCACCTCCTCGTACAACTGATCTGACATAGACGTCAAGGTCTGAGACAAAGTATCCAGTGGATGTGGAAGATTCACATATCTGGATGAGTCAAACATACGCTGCAATAGCACGCGCTCATCTTGTGTAGAAACTATACTAGTTCCACTAGGCTGTGTTACGTGGACTCCAACGTTAACAACAGCTCTATGTGCAATAGATTCTGATATGAAATCAGTGACTTCTCCAGATCCTCCACTCAACGTACTACTCTGAGGTACTACAGTGGACTAACTCCTTGGTTCTACAGTAGGTACAGGGATGGCTACAACAGGTACAGGTGCAAACCAAGACTGTAGCTCATCAGAAACAACATCTCTACTGATATCGAACTGCTTGGACGAAGGATTGTAACACCTATATTCTTTCGTATAAGAAGCATAGCCAAGGAAGATACATCTATCTACTTTCGGATCTAGTTTCTTACGTCTTTCATCAGGTATGTGCACATAACAGATATATCCGAAAATTTTAAGAAAAGAGTAATCAGGCTTACTGCCCGTGAAGACCTCCATCAGTGTCTTGTTGTGGACTGCCGTTGTAGGCGTCCGGTTCATCAGATACACCGCACATGAAACAGCTTCTGTCCAGTAAGGTCTAGGCATGGTCTTCTCGTTCAACATCGCACGAGCAGCTTCTGCTATGTGTCGATTCTTGCGCTCTGCAACCCCGTTCTGCTGCGGACTATAACTGCAGATCTTTTGGCGTCGAATGCCATGCTCACGCATATATGCATCGAACTCTCCAGAGATGAACTCGCCTCCTCCATCAGATCTCAAACAGAGGATAGAAGCTCCAGACTGTTTCTCCACCAACTTGCAGAAAGTCTAGAATGCTGACAGTACTTCGGCAGAGGACTTGTTTCTCAACAAATAGATCCAAGTACAACGCGAATGGTCATCAATGAACGACACGAAGTACTGACCTGATCCCTTAAAGGGCTGTCTAGCTTGCTTGTCGAACTGACATACTGCACAGACTCCAGTGGGCTCACTGGATTTGAATTTGGACAGATCTGTAACCAGGTCAGAACTCGGAAGGATTTTCAGCCTCTGGAAGTTCATTTGCCCAATTCGCTTGTGCCAAATGTCAATGTCAGACACTACTTGATCACTCTGTCCGTATATGGCATCCTGTATCTTAGGTGCAGATGCATCTAGTTTAAACAGCTTACCACTCTTGCTACCTCGAGCTATGACAGTGCTATTCGAATCTTCAATAAAGCATCCATCTTTATTGAAGCACATCACTGCCCTCGCAGAAGAGCAGAACACTTGGAAGACGCAGCGAGAAGCCGCAGAAGCGCGAGCTGCAGTGGAGAAAACGCAGAAGGAAGCAGCGGAGGCTCGTGCGCAGAAGATGCTAGCTCAGTCGGTAGAAGCGCTTCGGAAGAAGTTCAACTTCACCGCGGGTAAGAAGTTACTTACCTTAGCTAGGGAATGGGACAGCGGGTCCAAGACGAGGTTGGTGGAATGCAGAGATAGCATGTTCAGGTACCTGGATAGACAGATAGAAGGAGTGAAGACACTTTATGGTCTTCCCTCACTTCCGACACCTGCAACCGCATCTTCCCAAGCCCCAGCACCCTCGACTGGATCCGGAATGGAGAAGAAGGAGTTTGATCTCGCTGTACACTTGGTAGTGATAGCGTTGGAAGACGAGAAGACTCTAGAAGACGCCCCGGAAGACAGGAAGACGAGCCGTCTTCCCAGGTATTCCGCGTGGAGGAAGCGACTTCTCTGGACCCCTATGAGGTCGCCATGGTCCCTAGTACTGCATCTGTGCCTCAGAAGACCGAAGACGCACCCTTCGACTCGTCTTCCCAGAAGACCATTCCGTCTTTCGAAGTCGAAGCCGAGGAAGACGCAGCCGCAGAAACAGCTGGGCCAGCGAAGAGCGAGGAGAGGGAAGCTACCTCAGTGGTACCCGAGGTAAGTGCAGGGCTTCCCAGCCCATCAGAAGTCGAGGTAGTAGCTTAGGTAGGAGCAGATCATGTAGAGATTGCCATCGAGCAATCAGAGTAGTTAGCAAACTCAATCGACACTTCCAGATTCAGTAGGATCGGACATGCTATCTTAAGGGTGGCAGTTTTCCATGTAAAAATAGTTAGGAATCCATGTGGCAGCATAGGTAGCGTAGGAGTAACACAGTGGAGGACTAATTGGGAAGAGGGACCGCATGCATGTGAGATGACAACCTCTTGTCAGCGCCTCTCTCTCTCTCCCTGGTGGTCGCCTCCCCTGACTCTCGAGGCAGATGGTTAAGTAGGATCGTAGAGTAGGAAATGGAGCTCTGCTAGTTCTGCCAGTTCTGTAGAATTCTGTAGTAACTGAACATACACACCGATTCTACAGGCAGGCAGGCGAGACACATTACAGCAGAGACAGTCTTAGCGCACTACACCCGTTGTTGGAAACATACGAATAGTCTTGGAATATACCGGAGGGGTCTGCATACTCGCACCAGCAGTGATTCGACGATGTAGATAGAAGTAGTGGACAGTCTAGGAACAGGGAACGGCATCCTCGTGCAGTCCTGTTAGCTAGGCTGGTGTGTCGAGGAGTAGACGCAGGAAGTAGCGGGAGTGAGCTTCCCAATGCCATTGTGACTTCTTCTCGGGGAATAGATTGTGGATTTGAGTGCAGCAGCTTCGCTCATGTCTTCTGGGTGGTGGAATGTATTGAATTCGCTCCCAATTGTGCATGGGAAGTGTTCTTCTTGAGTGGCGGTGAATGTCAACAGTTGTGGAGTGTAGCTTGACTCGTTCAGTAGAGCACTTGGGATCTACGTACGAACGGTCTTCTGGGTAAGGGATCCCAGAAGACAGAGCAGTCAGAGCAGCGAAGTGAAGAAGAAAGAAGCATTCTTCTCGCAATAGAAGGCGAAATCCTCGAGTAGAAGACGGTGCTACAGTACTCACGTTTGTTGTCTTCCTCCCCAAACTATTACAAGCAGGGATTGCTTGTTAGTCAGGATCCGGACTAGAAGCCTGTCGGAATCTTAATTGCCCTTTTTCATCCTATTTTCTCTTGTTTGGATTTCTTCTTCTTCCCATCTTCCCTCATCTTCCCCATCTTCTTATCTTCTTCTAGTGAGCTTCCGATACTTCTATTGAGCTTCCGTGAAGGTGAATGTCGTTGTAGTGCTGCAGGAAGACAACTTCCGTAGGCATAAGCCTGGGAAGGCTACAGGGGGCATAAACCCTGTGATTTATCTAACCCGATTGGAATGTGAGTGTGAGAATAAGATGTAACGACCGTTGCTAGTCGACTTCTGCGAAGCAGGACAATCTTCTGGAGGTGTGAGAAGACGAGTTGAACCCCCAAAAGACGAGAATCGCTTCGGGAAGACGGTATCGAGAAGACCGGAAGAAGCAACCTGGAAGCAGGAAGATCGTCTTCCCAAGCTTCTCTGTGAATAGTTGTGTGATATTGTAATTGGTAGTTGTTTGTTTGGGTCCAGAGCACCATTTGGCGTGTCTGGAAGACATGTTGTTTTGTGTGGTTTCGTGAGAAGATGGGATTTCTAGGCAAAACCCGTGTGTTTGTGTGTTTGAACAGATCTTAGAACTTAGAGCAGCGTTACTTGTGCAAATCCTCTATGGGAACGATATCTTGTATACTAAATGGGCAAAAGGAGAAATCCTACGTCACTACATATAGTGAGGAACCATTTTTGGCGCCGCTGCCGGAGATTTCATCTTAGTAACTTCTGTTCTAAGCTTCTTGGATCTGTGTGCCATTAGTTAGATTCGTTTTGAACTAACTTCGATTGTAGTTGAATGTGTTGTGGGACTCTATCTTGCTAGAAGACGGGAACCGCAACCAGAAGCTGATAAGATACATCAGGGAAAGTTGGAAGAAGCCGCTTCCCTGCTTCCAAGAGCTTCTTGGAAGACTCGATCTTGGAAGATTGCAGTGAGTGCAACCAGAAGCAGGAGAAGAAGACGTTCTGAACCTGTGATCGGTTGTTCAGTCATTTGGTCTCCCGGATCTAGTGGTAGAAGAATAGAGATATCTGTTCTCAGTACTCTAGTGGATGTCTCCGACCAGAGGAAGAAGCAGAAGACGCACGGGTAAAGATCCTGAGTGGGTAAACTCACCCTAGTGAACCGCTTCTAGAGAGCAGCGGATATCCCTGAGACACCAAAGGAAAGAAGAAGAGCTCAGGAAGATCCGATCGGTAGAGTTGGAAGAGCCTTCCATCTCGAGCATAATCTTTGGCGAAGACAGAAGCCAACCGGGTGATCACGTGTATAAAGTAGATTTTGGTACTGGTTACTCGGAAGACGTCTTCCCAAGTACGGAAGAAGCTTCTCAAGGTGAGGAAAGACTGGAGGAGATTGTTCCAGACGTCTCGGAAGGTAGCAGTGACAGTAGCTCTGACTCAGAAGACGACCTTCGTGATTTAGACAGGCCTGGACCTTCGAGAAGACCATCTCCACCACCTGGACCTGAGGAAGAAAGAAGTTGGCAGTCGCACCAGCCGGCGGTCAACATGGCTTCCCACACTCGGCAGAAGTACCATCCGTACGACGATGATGCTGATGCGGACGACTTCATCACGATGTTCGAGACCATCTCTAGATCCAACAACGAAGACACTGATGTTGACAGACTCCGTGTATTTCTCAGTTTGATAAAAGGGAAAGGAAGGAAGTGGATGAGTAAAACGTTGGATGATGTTGTAGTAATGGCCGCTTGGGCTACTCTGAAGGCAGCTTTTCTGAAGAGGTTCAGAGGAGTGGGCTACGATTGTATGACCCTTATAGGGCTTCAGAGACTCGAACGGAAGAAGAAAGAGACACTGCGGGATTACACCGAGAGGTTTGAAGATCTCTTGGATCACATCCCTCAGAACCAAGGCAGACCCGGCTACTGTGCTCAGCAAGCTGTGGACTGGTACTTGGGAGGATTGTCTCAGGATATGGAATTGTACTGTAGAAGAGGAGGAGGTGATGATTTAGCAGAGGTACAGAAGAATGCCGAGCAGTATGAAACCTCGAGCATCACTCGGAATATGACGAAAGACAAAAGGAAGACCTCGAAGAAGTCTAAGAAGTCGAAGAAGTCTTCTCGGAAGTCCAAGAAGAAGTCCAAGTCCACTGAAACTGATAACAGTGATTCGGAAGCAGCCTCTACTTCTGAAGAGTCTACTGTCGAAAGTTCAGAATCCGAATCTGAACCAGAGAAGAAGACGCGGAAGAAGAAGAAGGAGAAGACGCGAGCAAGGGAGGAAGTTGTGCAGAAGATGCCTCAAACTCAGATCATTCAGTCTGCACTTGATCCTCGCATCGATGAAGTTCTGAAGCAGTTCGCCGACCTGAAAGTTCATCTTCTAAACCAGAAGGACAAGCGGAAGCAGCCTACGACTTCCCGGCCAAACCTTTGGTGCAACCTTTGTGACTCTTCTGGACACACCAGGGATCAGTGTACGCAGGACCAAGCTGTCAACTGGGCAGGATGGGAAGAAGACGATGAGAGATATTTACACGATCCTAGTGGGGAAACTTGCTATAGGATCGAAACGATCCAACCCTTCACTCCTACGCCTCCCGCCCAATATAATCGTTATGTACCGAGGGATAGAGCTAGCAATGTACAGACCAGGACACCCTGGCAGCCTTCTTCTTCACAACGACCTCTCAACCCTCTTCCTGGAGTGTGCAATAATTGTGGAGAGACAGGACACTGGTGGTCCACCTGTCCTCATCCGAGAAGACAGATTGGGCAAGTGCCCTTGTGTGGGAACTGTAAGGAAGCCGGTCATTTCACAAGGAATTGTCCTCAGACCTTACGGCCACGACAAATGGTGAGATTTGCAGATACCACGCCTCCTGCAGAAGCAGCATCAACTTCTAAGCTCGAGTTAGCAGTGGTACAACACATCACGGTAGAAGAAGAAGATCCTGAGGATTGTACGGATTGCCTCCATATCGAGGAAGACGAACCAGACCCCGGGAAGCGCGAAGGAAAGGAACCTCAGCTGTAGAAGACGACTGCAGCTCAGAAGATGAAGACACCTGAAGAAGCGTCATCTCTCACTTTGACGGATGGTACTGTTTGGAATCTTGACCCGAATTCAGATAGTTGGCCTCCGGAGGAAGTTTGGATGAAGCTGTGTTCAAAGTAAGTACCAGAAGCAAAGGGAAGTCAGAATCTCGTCAGAAGGACGTCAAGAAGAAGAAGCAGCGTAAGGAGAGGTCATCTTCTCCTGAGCGGCCGTCTTCTCCTACTTACGACCGAGAAGATTCGAAGTACTTTGCTCCTGACATTAGACAAGAAGTTGACGCGATCATGCAAGAAGAGCTGGAGAAGAGACGGAAGATAGTACAGCAGCTCCCTACACCGACTACGGCAACACCTGTCTCACGGGAACAGCCTCCAGTCGAGGGAAGACACTCTTCTGGTCTTCCACCCAAGAAAGTAGCTACTCATTGGAAACTCCAGTCACTCTTCTGAAAAGATCTCCGTACGACTTCTTGCGAGACTTGTGGAATCAGAAGGCGGATGTAACCTTCCAACAGCTGTTGGATGACAATGCTGGTTACAGGAAGTTGTTACAATCTGTGCTTCGAGGATCGAGGAAGAGGAGGGCAGCTAAACTTCCCAAGAGCACCCCGATCCTAAGAATAGAGCATGAGGACTTGGGAGCCCCAGAACTTGATATGGAGATCCATGGCTGTCTTCTGAAGAAGGTACCCATTGATTCCGGCTCCGGAGTTAATCTCATGACTGAAGAAACGGCGCATGTCCTAGGCTTCACTGAGTTCCAGCCTACTCCGAGAATTCTCAGAATGGCGGACCAGACCAGAAGACGACCTTTGGGACAACTGAAAGATGTCTTGACGGTAATTGGTGGAGTATCTTTTTACCTCACTTACATTATTTTGCGACCTGTAGCTAAGGTTGGATATCAAGTGTTGATAGGAAGACCATGGCTGTATGCTGCAAATGTGAATACCGACTGGAGAAGACATCGTTTGAGATTTCCCAATCCTACACCCAAGCCAGGTGAGAAGAGTAAGGTCTCGCTTCCTTGGATCAAGATTGGACACCAAGGTGAAACTCCGTCTACAACAAATGGGGTACACTTCGGAAGACTCAGCTGCGTCTTCTGACAGTGATGAACGGTATAATGAGTTTATGGTGAATAACGTGTGTGCTACAGAAGTAGCAGAGAAAGTGGAAGATGTGGTCTGTGGGTACATTGAGTGCTACGAGATTGCGGAAGAAGAGCTTCCAGAAGACGAGAATACCGTCTTCCCTTCGGAAGATCCGACAGTTTGTCTTCCAGAAGACGAGAATACCGTCTTCCCTTCGGGAGATCCGACAGTTGGTCTTCCAGAAGACGAATCCGAACTAGAAGAAGCTCCCAAACCGGAATACTTCGGTGCCAATGAGTACAGTCACACTGAAGGAATGGTAAACCCGGATGATCTCCAAGAGATGGAGGTTGCTCCTGGGAAGAAGCTGAAGCTTTCCAAGGTGATCGAGGGCCAGCAGTTGGAAGACTTTTGAGAACTTCTAACGGAGTTCCAGGATGTCTTCGCGTGGACCATAGAAGACATGAAGGGCATACCTCGAGAGATGGGAGAGCATCGCATCGACTTGCTAGAAGGCGTTGTTCCTGCACGGCAGAGGCAGTACCGGCTCAACCCCAAGTACTCGCTTCTGGTAAAGGACCAGATTGACCAATACCTGAAGGCAGGAGTCATCTTCCCAGTACTTAGCAGTGAGTGGGTAGCTCCTATTGTCATCGTGCCGAAGAAGCAGACAGGGAAGATCCGAGTGTGTCAGGACTTCCGGAAGCTGAACTTGGCCACGAAAAAGGATCATCACCCCTTACCATTCACCGACTCTGTGTTAGACCAGGTAGCAGGACATGAGTTCTACAGCTTCCTGGATGGGTATTCTGGGTACAACCAAGTTTCAATCAGAGAAGAAGACAAGTCGAAAATCACTTTCACTACTGATTGGGGCACGTACGCGTACAATCAAATGCCGTTTGGTTTATGCAACGCACCCGCCACATTCCAGAGATTGATGATTACAATCTTCAAGGAGTATCTTCGCACCTTTATGGAGATTTTCTTGGATGACTTTTGTGTGTTTGGATCGAGAGAAGACCACTTGATATTTCTAAGGAAGTGTTTTCTGAAGTGTAGAGAACATCGTTTGGCACTTCACCCTGAGAAATGCTTCTTTGGTATGTCAGAGGGGATCTTGCTAGGACATAGGATTTCCGGAAGAGGTATAGAAGTCGACTATGCTAAGGTGGAAGTCATCATGAAACTCCACCCACCTGCTAACCTGACACAGTTGAGAAGCTTCCTTCGCAACGTAGGATACTACAGGAGGTTTATTGACAGGTACGCAGAGGTAGCAGGAAGACTCACTAAGTTGCTGAAGAAAGACGAACCATACATTTGGTCTTCTGAGCAGCAGGAAGCATTCGAAGAAATGAAGAGGCTTCTGTCGGAATCCCCTGTCCTACGGCCGCCTGATTGGGAAAGAGTCTTCCACATTTATGTGGATGTTTCTGCTTTCGCCATCGGGGTGGTGTTGAGTCAGAAAGATGAGAAGAAGAAGGATTATCCCATCTACTACGCGGGAAGACAACTCAGTGATGCAGAGAAGAAGTACTCGACAACCGAAAGGGAGTGTGTTGGCATGATTTACTCCTGTAGGAAGTTTAGACACTATCTTCTGGCAAACCCGTTTGTCTTCTATGTAGATCACTTCTCTTTGAAACATCTTGTAAAGAAAGCAGATTTGTCTGGTAGGATAGCTAGGTGGATTCTCCTACTCCAGGAATTTACTTACGCAGTTGAGTACAGGCCCGGAAGACAACATGTTAATGCTGACTACCTATCCAGATTGGAGACAGAACGACGAGAAGATGAAGTGGAAGACGAGTTTCCTGACGAGAAGTTGTTTTCAGTTTTCGCAGAGACACTTTCATCTGAGGGGGGGCGTACCGCCTGCTTCCCAGAAGACGAGACTAGATCTTCTGATCCAGTCTTTGCGACTTCCACAGAAGAATCGATCTTCAAGGACTTGAGGAAGTTCTTGGAAGACCAACAGTATCTCGAGGGAATGGATGCGGAGCAGAAGGCCGTCTTCTTACACAAGGCAGGTCCATATGCTATCTTCCAGGGTATCTTGTTTCAAAAGGGACATGACGAGAAGCTGAGAAGATGTCTCGAGCCGTCAGAGATAAAATCAGTGATCACAGGTCTTCACTACGAAGATGCTGGGGGTCACTACGGATTGAAGACCATAGTGAAGAAGATGCTAGACGCCGGATACTGGTGGCCAACTATGTACCGAGACATTTTTCAGGAGATCAGGAAGTGCGATGCATGCCAGAGGGTGGGAAGACCGACCGCTACAACAAGGTGGCCTCTTACTCCCATTCTTCTGCTTGCCCCGTTCGAAAAGTGGGGAATCGACTTTGTAGGTCCTATCGCCCCGGTGGCGAGAAGAACACGAGCAAGGTACATCTTAATAGCTACCGACTATGCCACCAAGATGGTGGAAGGCGAGGCCACGAGAAAGAACGATGCCGCAGTAGTAGCAAGGTTCCTATGGCATAACATCATCACTAGGTATGGATGAATTGGTGTCAGATAGGGGCACTCATTTCTTAAATGAGACTATCTCCCTCCTGACCCAATACTTCAGGATTAAGCATCGGAAGACGACGCCATACAACCCGAAAGCGAATGGGCTGACGGAGAAATCGAACGGTCTTCTGTGTAACATCATGAACAAAGTAACTGTTAACCATGCGTATGACTGGGACACGAAACTGCCATCTGTGTTGTGGGCTTTCAGAATTTCACCTAAAGTCACAACCCAGAAGACGCCTTTCTACCTAACTTACGGCATGACGCCCATTGTGCTCATTGAGTTAGAGGTCCCAACATACCGGTTAGCCGTATCCGAACGCATGGGAGAAGAAGAGAGCCAGGAGCAGCGTCTTCTGAACTTCGTAGAGTTTGAAGAAGACAAGAATGCAGCTTTGGAGAAGACATACGAGGTGCAAGCGCAACGTAAGGTAAACTACGATAGCAAGTTGAGGAAGGTGACTATTGTGGATGGGGACTTGGTGCTTTTCTACGACAACCGCCATATTAAGTTCCCCGAGAAACTTCATCTTCGCTGGATGGGACCTTACCGTGTCTTAGAGGTCTTCGACAATGGCTCCTTGCAGTTGGAAGAGTTGGACGGTACACTGATGACCACTCGTGTTAATGGGTGGCGCGTCAAGAAGTACTGGACGTAAACAGAAGTGCAGGAACCACTGATGTTTACGGGGACGCAAACATGTGAGGGTGGGCGTATGTGATGCCCACAAATTACAGGATGCACGAATTTTTGAAATTTTTAAGAATAATGACTTGTTTGTATAACTGAAGAAGCGTTGTTACTTAAGGTTACGTCTTCCTTAACAGGAAGATGATCTTAAGAGCTGTTTGTAATAAGAAGTTGACTTCTTCAGAAGACGACCGTCTTCGGAAGATCGTCTTCTCAGTTGCGTCTTCAGAAGACGAGAAGACGGCGGAAGATGGGAAGACGGCGGAAGACACCTATCTTCCAGAAGACAGCGACCGCGAAGGACCAACCACGAGTTTTCGGGTAAGACAGTAGGTGTACCTACTGGAGCGCACCGAATAGGTAGGTAGGTCAGGAAGACACCAAGGACGAGAATCCCTAATCTGCGTGGAAGATGCGTGAGGAAGCACATTAGGCACCTTCCAACTTCCCGCAGCACAGCGTGCCTGAAGAAGATCGATTGAGAGAGTGAGCTTCGCGAGCTAGCATTGAGAGAGGACATCGAGGGAGGAGAGAGTAAGTTGGCAGCTAGGCGAAGGGTGAGATCGAATTGCGGGAGCACACACAGCAAAGAAAGCGAAGGCGTTTCTGTGGAGCTTCCGAGAAGCTGATAGTGAAGAGTGGCGAGTAGAAGCAGAGGTGGAATCGAGGTGTGGACCGAAATTGACAGCAGGCGCAGTCATGTGGAGTCGCATTGGAAGCTAGGACAAGAGCCAGAAGCGCGCGGAGGTCGAAGGCAACTCGGGGAGCCGAAGAAGACTGTAGAGGTTCTTCCCCCTGTTCTTTTCCCCTCTCACTTCTTCTCGCCTTTTCTTGGTACTCCCCGCGCTTCCTTGATTGTGTGCAAGCAGCTTGATCGATTACCCCACCCCCATCTTTCCTATTGAGACATTGGGCGCGGAAGCGCTGCCCAATTTCTGTCAGACATCTCCTTGCTTCTTTCCGAGCTCAATTCGAGCTTCCCTACTCCTAGCCCTCAAATTGGAGACCCCAACTATCAATTTCCCTACCCCCCTACCTCTCTATCCCTGAAACTTGGAACAGAAGACGATTCAGAAGATGGGAACATCTTCGGAAGACGCTTCTTGAACTTGACTGTCTTCGGAAGACCGTCTTCGGAAGTCAACTGAACACAATTCGTATCAAGAGTGGATTTGATTTGCTTTTGTGTTTAGAGAGGCTTGGTACGAATCCTGAGTGGAGTGGTCAGTTGTTTTGTTATTTCGAGAAGTTGGAAGTCGGGAACTAGACCTGTGCCTCCCGGTCTTCCAAGCTTCTCAACTCCCCATCTTCCTAGAGAGACTAGAAGACTGGAAGGCTGGCAGAATGAGCGAGAAGACGCGAGGGTCCATTCGGGTCTCTTCTGTCCGATCCATAGCAGCCGTTCCTTCTTCTTCCCAAACTTAGAAGAGAGTTGTGAGAAGTCTTGCTGGCAGAATCTGGAGGGAATGGTCGAGGGTCATGTCTTCCCATCATGCAGCAAGCTTCTTCTGAGTGTGTATGAGAGGTGAGAAGTCAGAAGAACAGAGTGCAGTTGTCTCGAGTATGTTGTGAGGATAGATTGCGTGTAGGGAGATGAAGACAAGTGAGACCAGTGAAGGGAAGTCTGACTTTGGGAAGTCTTCCGAGAAAGACATTGAATCGGAAGCTGTCCCGAGTGTCTTCCCAGAGGCCACTGTCACCGCAGGAGCCCGCAACCATCTTCTGAACCTTTCTCATACTCTACTTCTCGCATATCTTGTATCTTCTGATAGGAAGTAGGATGTAATGCAAGGTGGGTTGTCTTCTTGGTAATCCATGCGAGGCCTTGCTTAGATAGGATTGTTTAGATATAGCTCGGAAGACGAGAGCTACCTAGGAAGTACTGTTAGAATCCCGGAAGACGGAGTAGCTGTCTTCTGGAAGACTAGTTTCGTCTTCTGAGAAGTAGAAGCTAGACTGTGGGCACTCGGGAAGAACTGAGCCTTCAGCTCATAGTAGGTGCTTGTGGTTTAGTGCAACAGATCTTCCAGGTATGTCGATGCATCCGCGAGGCTTGGTGTTACCCGCGGCAGAATTGGCCGAGGCCACTCCTTTCCTCAAGGAGTTGGGTCTCGACTTCTTCCTGTGGGATTGGAACCTCGCAGATCAAGGGCTTCTGGAGGAGGTGTGGACCGCGCTACCACCACGTAACCGTGTACCTGCGAAGGCAGGAGTAGCTCGGGGAAGACCGTCTTCCTGGACTGAAGACTGGTGGCGTAAGGCGTTTCACAGGCCTGAGACCGAGAACCGAGGATATTGGTAGAGAAGAAGATCTTGCATAGGATTGTGAGTTCATGGCATGTGCCTGGGAGTACCACCTGCCTTTTCGTGGAAGACAGGCAGGGGAGGAACGGTTGGAAGATAGAGTCTTACCGGGAGCCGAAGAAGCGACTTCTAGCGAAGTTGTTTCTGCATCTTTTCCCCAAGGGAAAAGCGGAGAAGACAAGGTACTTAGGAGATCAGGACGTGGAGTTCCTGGAATCAGTGTGGGATGACAGAGTGCCAATGTACTGGGGCGCGTACATCCACAACTATGTACAGACGGAGCTAGCATACTTGGGTACCCCGGCGGGAGGACATCTGACGCCCTTCTTCTGCTACTTGTATGTAGCCATGGGGGATCTTAGGGAAGATCAGTTGGCAGTGTATGGGCCAACGGAGCGACAGGAGGTGAAGGAGGAGACCTCGGAAGACGATGACCGAGAGGCAGTAGCAACGCCTCCTCCCACTCTGATGCCACAGCTGAGACCCGGCTCTCACCAGAAGACGCTTCTGGTGAGGGAAGACGAGTCTAGTGGGTCGGAAGACGCCACGCCAGTGAGGAAGATGGGTCACAGAAGTGTACTGAGGACACCCATCTCCCTCATTCATTCAGGATCGGAGTCGGACTCGGAGGAAGACTTGCTGAGTACCCGATCGGAGCAGAAGACAGCTTCTGTAACACCTGGGAGTCTTCCGAAGACTCCAAAAGACGAAGGATGGATGGGCGCTCCTACTGCGATGCGAGGAAGCGCAAAGATGAGAGCCGCTCCTGCCACGAGGAGTCTTCCACCCCGGAAGATGAGAAGAGTAGCTTCTTCTCGTGCGCAGAAGATGAAGGCCATAGTGGTGGAAGAGGCTTCCTTGCCTCTAGAAGACAAGGTCGACACCTCCGAGCGAGTGGTGGGGATGAACTTGTCTTCCGCAGGAAGACGACTGGAGGAGTTCAGTGCCTACTTCCAGAAGGAGATCCAGCCAGCTATGGAGTTGCTGGAGAAGAGGACAAAGACACATGAGAAGCCTTTACAGCCTGGATTCGGCCTGCGCACCTTGCTACGACAGGAAGACAGCCAGCAGAAGACGGAGTCGGTGGAAGCTGGTCTCCGCACCACGGAGAAGCTTGCAGCCAGGTACAAGACGGAAGCAGCCGCTTCCGGAGGCTCGTGCGCAGAAGATGCTAGCTCAGTCGGTAGAAGCGCTTCGGAAGAAGTTCAACTTCACCGCGGGTAAGAAGTTACTTACCTTAGCTAGGGAATGGGACAGCGGGTCCAAGACGAGGTTGGTGGAATGCAGAGATAGCATGTTCAGGTACCTGGATAGACAAATAGAAGGAGTGAAGACACTTTATGGTCTTCCCTCACTTCCGACACCTGCAACTGCATCTTCCTAAGCCCCAGCACCCTCGACTGGATCCGGAATGGAGAAGGAGGAGTTCGATCTCGCTGTACACTTGGTAGTGACAGCGTTGGAAGACGAGAAGACTCCAGAAGACGCCCCGGAAGACATGATGTCTTATGGAAGACAGGAAGACGAGCCGTCTTCCCAGGTATTCCGCGTGGAGGAAGCGACTTCCCCGGACCCCTATGAGGTCGTCAAGGTCCCTAGTACTGCATCTGTGCCTCAGAAGACCGAAGACGCACCGTTCGACTCGTCTTCCCCGAAGACCATTCCGTCTTCCGAAGTCGAAGCCGAGGAAGACGCAGCCGCAGAAACAGCTGGGCCAGCGAAGAGCGAGGAGAGGGAAGCTACCTCAGTGGTACTCGAGGTAAGTGCAGGGCTTCCCAGCCCATCAGAAGTCGAGGTAGTAGCTCCGGTAAGAGCAGATCATGTGGAGATTGCCACCGAGCAATCAGAGTAGTTAGCAAACTCAATCGACACTTCTAGATTTAGTAGGATCGGACATGCTATCTTAAGGGTGGCAGTTTTCCATGTAAAAATAGTTAGGACCCCATGTGGCAGCATAGGTAGCGTATGAGTAACACAATGGAGGGCTAATTGGGAAGAGGGACCGCATGCATGTGAGGTGACAACCTCTTGTCAGCGCTTCTCTCTCTCTCCCTGGTGGTCGCCTCCCCTGACTCTCGAGGCAGATGGTTAAGTAGGATCATAGAGTAGGAAATGGAGCTCTGCCAGTTCTGCCAGTTCTGTAGAATTCTGTAGTAACTGAACATACACTCCGATTCTACAGGCAGGCAGGCGAGACACATTAGAGCAAAGACAGTCTTAGCGCACTACACCCGTTGTTGGAAACATACGAATAGTCTTGGAATATACCGGAGGGGTCTGCATACTCGCACCAGCAGTGGTTCGACGATGTAGATAGAAGTAGTGGACAGTCTAGGAACAGGGAACGGCATCCTCGTGCAGTCCTGTTAGCTAGGCTGATGTTTCGAGGAGTAGACGCAAGAAGTAGCGGGAGTGAGCTTCCCAATGCCATTGTGACTTCTTCTGGGGGAATAGATTGTGGATTTGAGTGCAACAGCTTCGCTCATGTCTTCTGGGTGGTGGAATGTATTGAATTCGCTCCCAATTGTGCATGGGAAGTGTTCTTCTTGAGTGGCGGTGAATGTCAACAGTTGTGGAGTGTAGCTTGACTCGTTCAGTAGAGCACTTGGGATCTACGTACGAACGGTCTTCTGGGTAAGGGATCCCAGAAGACAGAGCAGTCAGAGCAGCGAAGTGAAGAAGAAAGAAGCCTTCTTCCCGCAACAGAAGGCGACATCCTCGAGTAGAAGACGGTGCTACAGTACTCACATTTGTTGTCTTCCTCCCCAAACTATTACAAGCAGGGATGGCTTGTTAGTCAGGATCTGGACTAGAAGCCTGTCGGAATCTTAATTGTCCTTTTTCATCATGTTTTCTCTTGTTTGGATTTCTTCTTCTTCCCATCTTCCCTCATCTTCCTCATCTTCTTATCTTCTTCTAGTGAGCTTCCGATACTTCTATTGAGCTTCCGTGAAGGTGAATGTCGTTGTAGTGTAGTAGGTGTAGGTTAATGTCGTTGTAGTGTAGTATTGTCTTCCGTCCAGGAAGACAACTTCCGTAGGCAGAAGCCTGGAAAGGCTACAGGGGGCATACACCCTGTGATTTATCTAACCCGATTGGAATGTGAGTGTGAGAATAAGGTGTAACGACCGTTGCTAGTCGACTTCTGCGAAGCAGGACAATCTTCTGGAGGTGTGAGAAGACGAGTTGAACTCCCAGAAGACGAGAATCGCTTCAGGAAGACGGTATCGAGAAGACCGGAAGAAGCAACCTGGAAGCAGGAAGATCGTCTTCCCGAGCTTCTCTGTGAATAGTTGTGTGATATTGTAATTGGTAGTTGTTTGTTTGGTCCAGAGCACCATTTGGCGTGTCTGGAAGACATGTTGTTTTGTGTGGTTTCGTGAGAAGACGGGATTTCTAGGCAAAACCCGTGTGTTTGTGTGTTTGAACAGATCTTAGAACTTAGAGCAGCGTTACTTGTGCAAATCCTCTGTGGGAACGATATCTTGTATACTAAATGGGCAAAAGGAGAAATCCTACGTCACTACAGATACAATGTCTGTACACGCATACTTGGCAAAGAGTCAACATGAGGCTCTCATGGAGGAGAAGCGTAGGAGAGATGATGCTGGTCCTAGTGAGGAAAGATGTACTCCTAAGAGGCAGTTACGAGGTGAGAAACCTCGGCTAGATACAACGCCGGTGCGAGAAAAAACTATGGAGGAAGTTCCACCATCTACTACAGAGAGGTTAGAAAGGAGTAAGAAAGGTAAGCCTGCTACCTACAAGCTGCAGTCAGATATTGAAGCTGCTACAGATTTGAAGGGGGTGTTAGAAGAGAGAGTGCTCAACGCGAAGATTGAGTTTACTTTACGAGAGATCCTTGGAATAGCAAAGAAGGAGTTCCATGATGTCATTATTGACACCATCAAGAGGAAGAGACAGTTGACAGGAGAGACTGTTATGACTAACGCTCTAGATACGAGAATAACGAAAGAGGAGGAGCAAGAGTTAGCTAAATATTGCACCAGTCATAAGGTTTGATTTGCTGTAGATGAAGATGAGGGAGATAATAGGGTTCCCAGTTATTATACTAGGGGACATTGGGCTAGAGGTACTACGGAGACCTTGGTGAAGATAGGAGATTTGGTAGATCTGGTGGTTGCTCTCATTGACCATGGATCTGAGATTAATATCGTATCCAAAGACGTCTATAAGCGAGGGAAGTGGCCCATTGACACAGAGCATGGTTGGATGATCCGGGCAGCGAACAACACACGGGGAGAACTCTACGGTGCTTGTCCGGATGTAAGGGTGAAGATTGGGGATGTAGTCATAGAGCAAAACTTTTTTGTTCAAGACACTACTTCGTATCCGATAATTCTTGGATAGCCATACATTACGGCTGTAAGGATGGAGACCAAGGTGCTGGATGATGGGTCTGCATATGCTAGGATCAGAAATCAAGACGGTAAGAGAGCAGTGCAGTTTCTAACTGTACCTCCTAACCATGAGCGCAATCGGGAGAACTTGCGGAGTGGTTCTCTTCCTAAAGTCACTGAAGAGTTTAAGGATTTTCGCATAGGGTCACCATAGAGCGAGGGTATGGTGATATCGATATACAGAAGGAGGTACTCTCGTCAGCGAAGGGAAGTGCCTTTTGTACAGGAGTTGTGGGATTTTCCGCGAGTGGATTTGCTTTATATACGCAGCTTGTTGATCTACAGAAGTGGGAGCGGAAGGCTGTGGAAAGAGCTGAGAAAGATCTAAAAAGAGTGTGTGTGCTTGACAAGGAGGATAGAATAGTGGGTGTTTACATGGAGATGGGATTAGAGGATCCTTTGGAGGAGCTTACCAAGATTGAGAAAAGGAGTGAAGATCAACTGATGAAAATAAATTCTAGAGAGCTCTACTCGATCATAGAGTCATTCCAGAAACCAGAAGTCAGGGTTGAAACCAAATACAAAACGGTGGATAGAAAGGTTAAGCTTGTAGCTCAACCTTTACCTGGTGACTCCAACAACCAAGTTCAGCAAGCTTCGAAGGAGAAGAGCTTAAGGGACCCTCGCCAAGTGGGTCACAAGTTTCCTGCAGCTACACTCAAGGAGTTGAAGGGCTCATCTACCTAAGCTTATGGAGCTTCTGAAGGAGAAGATGCAGATGAAGATTCTCGAACCTTCATTTGCACCGTATTCCAATCGTTGGTTTACAGTTCCGAAAAAGAGTGGAGCGTTACGCTTCATTCAAGATATGCAGCCAGTAAACCAAGTGACTATCAGGAATACAGGGATAGGACCGATTGTAGGAGAGTTTGCTGAAGCATTTGCTGGAAGAGCGATCTATTTCGTGGGAGATCTCTACTCCGGATACGATCAATTTCAACTTGCCGAAAGAAGTAGGGATGTCACCACTATGAGGACTCCATTGGGACTGGTAAGGATGCGCATATTATCACAAGGGGCTACTAACTCAGTGGCGCACATGATGAATGGGATGAATAAAGTCTTACGAGATTTTATTCCGGAGAAGACAATGCCGTTTTTGGATGACATTCCGATCAAAGGTTGTCCAGAGGAGGAGAAGGATGAAGCGACGGATCAGAGGGGTTGCCGTAAGTTTATTGCTGATCACATTGCAGATATTGATAAGATATTGTCACGTCTTGAGGAAGTCCACTTGACGTTATCAGGAGCTAAGTCCTCGTTTGGAGTGCGAGAGGTTGTGATTGTGAGACATTTGTGTGGATGGTTTGGTCGTAGGCATGATCCAAGTAAGGTAGATGCCATCCAACGGATGAAGGATACATGTAGTTCGCAAACTGAAGTACAGAGGTTCTTAGGGGCTTGTGTATTCTATCATGTTTGGATTCCTCACTTTGCACATGTTGCTGATCCTTTATACGGCTTGCTTCGGAAAGGCAAGAAGTTTAAGTGGGACGAGAAGCACTCAGAGGCAGTTCGAAGGCTAAAAGAACTGTTGTCTTCCCCGCTTGTACTTCGTAGAGTCAGCTATGAAGGGGTAAACCTGTAGTTCTGACTGTTGATAGTAGCCTTATAGCAATTGGATGGGCTGTGGGGCAAGATGATGAAGAAGGGAACAGGTTTTCTGTGCGGCTCGGCGCAAAGGTGTTGAGTGAGCGACAAAAGAAGTACCCACAGGTGAAGCGAGAACTATGGGGGGTGGTTACAGCTATGAAGGCTGAGAAAGATTATCTGATTGGAGCATCGGTGGTTGTGGAGACTGATTGTTTGCCATTGTTGGGAATGATTACGAATTGTAACACTCCTGATATTGCTATGCTAAGGTGGATAGCGTACGTCAAATAATTGAATCCTGAATTCAAGCACATAGTTGGTAAGGATAACCCAGTAGCAGATATGTTGTCTCGAGCAAGGTATGAAGGAGAGGAAGATATGATCGAGGACACAGAGAATGTTGGCACTACCGTCTTTTCTAGAGCGCAAAAGGGAGAAGCAGTGTATCCAAAACCATTCGAAGAGGAGTTGTACGAAGGTGAATGGATAGATATTGGATGTTATCTTAGCACGTTGCTGAAGCACCCTGAATGGAGTGATATACATTTCAAACAGGTCAGGAAGAAGGCATACAACTACCTATTACAAGGTGGTTATCTGTGGAAGCGATCTAAGCGAGATGTTGATCCACCACAAAGAGTTGTAAGTAAGAAAGAGATGCAGACGCAACTTATTCGAGAGTTCCATGACAGTTTATGGGCTGGACATCGAGGTATTTATGCAACCTTCACAAAGCTCAAGGAGAGGTACTGGTGGCGTAACATGTATAGAGATGTTGTAAGGTTTGTAGAATCGTGTCAGACTTGTCAGATGTACTCAGAGATCAGACATCGAGACGGTTTGCATCCTACGTATCCGCTTGCAATCCATTATAAATGGGTGGTAGATCTGGTTATCATGCCAGTAGGGATATGGCAAATGCGATATTTGGCTCTTGCACGAGAGGATCTGTCCAACCAAGTAGAAGGACGGGCTTTGCGTACAAAGTCCACTGAAGGAGTTTGCAGATTCTTGTTGGAGGACGTGATCTGTAGGTACGGGTGTGTTGGGAAGATTACAGCAGATCGTGGAGAGCTGAATACTCTCGAAGCTAAGCAGTTCTTTGAGAGATGCGGGGTGAAACTAGCTCTTACTACGACCTACAATCCAGAAGGGAATGCTAAGAGTGAGCGAGGTCATCCTCCTATTGTTAAAGCCATTGTGAAAGCTTGTAGAGGAAGGGTGAAGGAGTGGCCAAGGTTCTTACCTTTTGCTTTAAGGGCTGATCGCTGCACACATAGTTCAGTCACTGGGTACATGCTAGCGGAGCTAATGCAAGGGCAAAAACCTATCATGCCCATCGAGGAGCACATTCCTACTTGGAGCGTTCTACCTTGGGAGGATAATATGTCTAAGGAGGATCTTCTTGCGCTTCGGATTCGTCAACTGGAAAGAAGACCCGAGGACATAGAGATTGCAGTTGATAGGTTGAGAAAGGCTCGGTTGAAGAATAAGGGCAGGTTTGATGAGCGTCATCGGTTGCGGCCAAAGGAGATTAAGGAAGGCGATTGGGTGTTGGTGTATGATTGTAGCTTGGACAACCAACATAGTGCTCTTAGAAAATTCTCCAAGCGGTGGTTTGGACCATATGTGGTTCTTGTTGTACATGACAATGCTACATATTCACTTCGAGAGCTTGATGGATCAAAGCTCAAAGTTCCCATTGCAGGAAAGCGTGTAAAACTCTTCAAGAAGCAAGATGAAGAGATAAGCGTGAACGAAGTCGGAGCAGAGTTTGATCTCTTGGACGACGACGAGGATGATTTGGTTCTTGAGGATGCTGATAACGATGACATCATTCAAGACGACGAAGACGTTGTGTGATGCCGTCCACAACTTGTAAGTGTTTGTGGCGCATGCCGGAGGATGCGCAGGTTTAGAGGAGATGGATGTCGTGTTGTGAGACGTCCCACATGTGAATTCAGTGAAGAACGGGTGTTGTGTTTTCTTTTGTGTTCGGTGAACCTTTTGTGTAGTTCGCATGAGAGGGTATTAGGTGTCACGTTCATAGAGATCTAGATGTGAGATCGCACGATAACAAGATGTGCCGACTCAATGATCCGTGAACGTTCGCGTGAATGACTCTTGTTGTCAAACATAGGTATAAGATAGTGGGTTGGAGGTTTGTGAGGCATTCTTCTTTGGAGGTAGTTTTCATGAGTGTGTCTTAATGTCTTACGTGATAAGAAAGAGCGGTAGGAGTTGTATTCATGGATGGAGGACTGAATCGAGTTTCAAATCTGCCATTTCCGAACCCGTTTCATATCAAGCTTCACTTGATCCACCGCGATCACTTTCGACAGTGGTTCGTCTTTCCGAACTTCTCTGTGAATAGTTGTGTGATATTGTAATTGGTAGTTGTTTGTCTGGGTCCAGAGCACCATTTGGCGTGTCTGGAAGACGTGTGGTTTTGTGTGGTTTTGTGAGAAGACGATGTTGGAGTGTGATCCGTCTACCTAGGAAAGCGCCGGGCTTCTGGCTGTGGTTGTTTACTCAAGAGGTTGGCTTTTAGGTCACAATAGGAGCTATAAACACTCACACAGGAGTGTAGGATCCTCTGATATGCTCAAAAAGCGAAATCTAGGTCTCACTAGTAGTAATAGGTTTAGACGGTGAACTTTGGCACTCAAAGAGAGGAAAACTATGAAGGTTTAGACTTCTAAACTTCCCCTACATGTAAATGAGGTACTACTGAACACACACACGAAGTTTCAGCCTGAGATTGAATTCTAGCACGGAGATGTTGACAGAAAAGTTTTGAACAAGTGAATTATGGCAATTTCTGGTACCTAGACATCTATTCTGACATAGAACAGAGAATTGGCTCGATGAATTTCAAATCTTCTCACAGTATTTGAAGTCTACAGGATGCTGAACATCCCTGTGAAGTTGGGACTCCTGAATGTACACAGAACTCCAGATCTCCTCCTCTGAAGTCGCTGCTCTAGATTAAGAGCTTTTCAGACCCCCTCTGCTTCAGCGGCCGCCCTGAATTACTCAATCACTCAAATGATTCGAAACATTTTGGACAGTCGTAGTCGTCCTAACAGTGAACACAACCACGAAGTTTTGAAGTGATTTCCTCAATTCTGCTGCAATTGGCACCGAAAACCTCAAAATCAACAAAAGTTACGCAGTTTTGACACAATTCGAACTTCAATTGGGCATAACTCCTTGTTTATTGATCCAAATCGAGCAAAAATTTCACTGACAGTGCTTGGCACGACGAGCTCTCTCTTCCTGTGTTCTCAGATTTCGAAGATACCTCACCAATTGCTCGAACTCTCCTCTAGAGCTCTGTTTCTAAACTTAGAGTTTTACAAAAGATAAAAATGGACCAATGGGAGTTCATAGCTCCACTTGACTGTCCTTTTGTGCCTTAAACTACCTGGTAACTTATCTACACTCATAAGCTACCACGTCAAGCCCCCTAGAGTGCCAACGTAAAACTTAAACTATCTAAAATGACACGCAGCCCCGAAAAATAACTTAAATCAGCTAGAAAGCGTGCATGGACGACAAGTAAGTATAACCCATGAGCTCAAACCCCTATCAGCATGGAAACCCTAAGTTATGTACATTGAACCTCATAGACAAGTAAGAAGTCACTTGCACAAGCGCACAAATGCTTGAACAAGATAACTAACATACTATCAGCCTACTAGACTCAAAATAGTGTTAACACCGTATGCAAAGGTGTCAAACATATACATAAAGGACTAGAAGTAATATGAGCTAACTTCTAGAACTCCTAAACCTAAGCGTCGGAGTAGAAGTCAAGCATGTAGCCGCCAAGTAGCGCGACATCCACCCCCTCTGAACCTGCACATCCTCCGGTATGTGCCAGATCCAGATCAAGACTCTTCAGCTTCAGCTTCAAATTCATCTTCAACCTCCATTGAGTCTTCAGCTTCATCCTCAGTAAGCTCTGCAATGTTCTGGTCGTCCCTTCTCCTTCTAAAGAGCTTGATTCTCTTCCCTGCGACTGGTATCTTGAGCACTGCACCATCTAATCTCTCAAAGAGTATGTGGCATTATCATAAACTTCTAACACCACATAAGGTCCGAACCATCTCTTGGAAAACTTTCTGATAGCGCTATGCTGATTATCAAGACTACTATCATAGACTAACACCCAATCACCTTCCTTAACTGGTTTGGGTCGTAATCTATGCGTTCTATCAAATCTGCCTTTGTTTCTCTCTCTAGCAATCTTCAACCTTTCCACAGCTTTGGCAACATCCTCAGGTCTTCGTTCTAACTGCTAGATCCTTAATGCAAGAAGATCCTCCGTACTTCTACCATCTTCCCATGGCAAAACATTCCAAGTAGGCACAACCTCCTCAATCGGCATCATAGGTTTTTGCCCTAGTATCAACTCTGCTGGCATGTAACCTGTAACGGTACTATGAGTTGTACGATCTGCCCACAAAGCAAATGGTAGCAGTCTAGGCCATTCACGGATCTTACCCTTGCAAGCTTTTACCAAAGCTTTGATGATTGGCGGATGACCTCGTTCGCTCTTGCCATTCCCTTCAGGATTGTAAGCAGTGGTTAACGCCAACTTGATTCCCAATCGCTTGAAGAACTCAACTGCTTCTTGTGCATCCAGCTCACCCCTATCTGCAGTGATCTTTCCCACACACCCATACCTACAAATAACATCTTCAAGTAGAAAGCGGCAGACACTAGCAGTGGTCTTCGTCCTCAGAGCACGGCCTTCGACTTGGTTAGATAGATCTTCTCTAGCCAAGACTAAATACCTCATTTGTCCAAGTCCAAATGGCATAGTTACCAGATCAACTACCCATTTATAATGAATGGCTAAAGGATAAGTAGGATGCAATCCATCACGATGGCGTACGTTGGAGTACATCTGGCAGGGTATACAGGATGAAACAAACTGTACTACATCCTTATACATACCCTTCCACCAATACTTTTCCTTCATCTTGGCAAATGTAGCCCAAACTCCTCTATGACCAGCCCATAAACTCTCGTGTTGATCAGCTTTTGCTGCAATTCCAAGTCACATACTACCCGCTGCGGTATACCTCTAAGCGTCGGAGTAGAAGTCAAGCATGTAGCCGCCAAGTAGCGCGACAACGGGATTTCTAGACAAAACCCGTGTGTTTGTGTGTTTGAACAGATCTTAGAACTTAGAGCAGCGTTACTTGTGCAAATCCTCTGTGGGAACGATATCTTGTGTACTAAATGGGCAAAAGGAGAAATCCTTCGTCACTACACGGAACTTCCACACTTGGTAGTTTTTCTTGTCGAGCTTCTCTCCAGTGATCAAAGACACGGACTCCGCCATAGCTGCAATGTCGAAATTGCTCTATTCTGTACGTAGAAAATCTCACAGAACCTTCACGAAACTCGTCTCTCCTCACCGCACGATCAAGAGTTGTCACAAGTCACAACAAGTCGACTCCACGAACTTCTCTTGCAGCAAGAATGAAGAAAGAACCTGTCCGTGAATTGTAGGTGTACAAAACACGACAGAAACGTCGAAAGAACACACCAAGAAAAGTCGAAACTAGATCAAATGAGGTCAGAAATGGGCGTTGTCGTGTTGTGAGACGTCCCACATGTGAATTCAGTGAAGAACGGGTGTTGTGTTTTCTTTTGTGTTCGGTGAACCTTTTGTGTAGTTCGCATGAGAGGGTATTAGGTGTCACGTTCATAGAGATCTGGATGTGAGATCGCACGATAACAAGATGTGCCGACTCAATGATCCGTGAACGTTCGCGTGAATGGCTCTTGTTGTCAAACATAGGTATAATATAGTGGGTTGGGGGTTTGTGAGGCATTCTTCTTTGGGGGTAGTTTTCATAAGTGTGTCTTGGTGTCTTACGTGATAAGAAACAGCGGTAGGAGTTGTATTCATGGATGGAAAACTAAATCGAGTTCCAAATCTGTCATTTCCGAACCCGTTTCATATCAAGCTTCACTTGATCCACCGCGATCACTTTCGACAATGGTTCATCGCCTACTTTGGAGAAGAGTTCATGGGGAGGATGATGGACTCGTCTACTCCGGTGATCTTACCAATCGTCACGTATGGAGAGGACTGGGACTTGACAGTGTACATCTTACTTTGACGAGGACCAATGGACTTGAATTATCCAGCCAACATCCCTTTCAACGTTTGGGTGGATGTTCAAGTCACTGTCGGCGGAAGATCAATCATCGTGCGTGGATCGCAAGGAACTTTGCTGAGGAGTACTGTAATCAAGTGATGGCTTCTCCATTTCCTTTTGTAGTACCTTTCATCGTAAATCGGTTCCAGGTCGTCAAAGTTCAGTTTGCAGCGAGGCGAGAAAGACGTAGAGAGATTTCGCTTAAATCTCTTGGTTGGAGTTGAACAAAAAATGACTTGAAGATGGAAGGTGTGCTTCTTGGAGGTGTCGTGTGGATGACAAGGAGACTGTATTGTGAGATTGGTACGGCGATCACGCTCAGTGGAGATACCACGTCTTGCTGAAGCTGAGGTACCGTTATCCTCGGTGTCACGCCCCGAGTTTCTAGCTGTTTGCTGCCGATATGTCTTGTATCGTTGGGAAGCTTGTGTAGTAGGCGGTCCTTGCTGTGGACATCTTCCTAAGCAAACTCGTATCAGCGAACAATAGAAGGTCAGAGTCTACAATTTAGGTAGTTTGTCGAGAAGAAGTAGTGAAGCGGATGTTGATGAGAGATTGTATGAAAAGTGCTTGGGATCTAAAGCATACACATACCGTGTATGAGCCTTGCCTTTATCTAAAGTGGAATCGAGCTTCGAGTCATTTGTGCGATGCACATGTGTTGCACTTGGGTCAAGTTAGATCGCTAGTAACCTACAAAAAAGACTGATAGATTAGATAGTGAGAGCATAAGTTTTCATCAGTTAGGTCGTAGATCCAGTTGTATCTCTCTACAGCCAGATACCCCGTGTATTCCCAGACCATATTTCACGCCCTACGACAGCGTGCGACCTCTTAAAATTTTCCAAATTTTCCAAAGTGCCAACCTAAACTCACCCATATTCGAAGTAGTATTTGTTTTAGACTCAAGTCCTAAAAGTTTCATTTTGATCGAGAAAGATCCAATTGAAAATCTGCCGCTGGAAACCTCCAAATCGACTGAAACTTGGCCGAGTACACAATTCGTACCTTTTGAAGAAGACAGCTTTATGAGGACTGGTAGGCAGATTTCAGTGAGAAAAAATCATCTAGGTCTCTGAAATCGCGTTCAAAGTTTCTGGTGGCGAAAGAAACGGTTTCGTCTCACCTGAACGCATCAACAGGATAGTGCTCGACATCAGGCACACCTCCAACTGCTCTCTCCTGTACTTCTCCATGCACGAACTCCATCTTGCTCATCAGCAAAGGACACACGCTCTCTACAGCTATGATACCATGTAGAAAGATCGATACTTCGAGGACACTCCAAGAAGAGAGAGCGAGTAGACAGGGAGAGTAAAATAGGAATGAGATGGGAGAGGCTTTGCTTCTCCATGTATATATCGTGGAGGTGAGTACAAGAGAAATCCTAATGGTCGGTTAGCCCTCTAACTAACTGTAACTATCCTAACCATTCCGACTAATGTTAGCCGTCGATCTACTAGAGCTTGGGACTATATCAACAAACCCAACCAATGAGGGAACTAGAACTCGCAACCATAAAGTCTGTGTTCGAGGTCGATCTGTTCTGCTCAGTCGATGCTCACTTCTGCATTGATACACGGTACAAAACAAACATGAATGAATGCTAACTGAAACTTAAACATTGCAGCCAAGAAAACACTATCGGAAATTGTGCCCAATCTACTTGCACCGACTGCATCTTCCAACTTGATTTTGTCTACCGCCACTAGTTCTAGTAGATGAAATGCAAGAACGTCCTCGTCCTACGAATGGAGAATTCTGATGGAAAATGAGACACTTGTTCATCTGCAACATCGAACTCCATTTCAACAACATTAACACTAGCAGTAACATGAGGAAGTCTTCTGACATTCTCTTGAACGGAATCAGTTACATCTTCTGGAGCTTGAGCTTGTGAGTATTGAGTATTGTTATCCATTCGTACCACACGGTGCCTTCTTTGTCGAATTGCGATAGGAGGCGGGCCACAAGTCTAAACAGGTTCTAAGTCGTCAATCATTATTGGAGACAGATGTTGTTGTCCATAAATTGCAAATAGTGATGAACTGTATCAAATTTGATCAACGCATGTCATAGGATTCTCTCCCACTTCCCTGTCGAAGGTGATAACATGCCCACATGGTCATCCCATTTCCTGATACTCAACGCAACTGCACGTTCCTCGTCCATTCGAGCTATGCTTAACTACATGAGTTGATCCTGAAGTGTGACAGCCAACTGTGACCTCTCTAATGTTTGAAACTTGGTAAATGAATCCTTCTACAGCTTGCTCATTCTCTGTCTGTCTGCTCCTCGCAAACTTTACGAGTAGATTTGTCTTTTGCTCCAATTGTTGACGCCTCGTGGTAAAGTGTTGCATGATGTAATACCAAATTTTGAGTAAAATTCTCAGAGGAGCATTAAAACGAATGGTCCTCAGAGTGTTGTTCATGCTCTCGGCTACATTAGAAGTTACCTTCCCATATCGTGTCTTCGAAAAAGCACAACGACTATTTCTTTCTGGCATGATGCCTCGCAGATAAGTAGCCAACTGTTTGTCTCAATCTCCGGAGTCACCAAGTTTCCTTAAAATCTCGTTATACTTGTCACATCAAACTGCATTAAAACACAGATTCCTCGCTAATTCTATAAGAAACATAAATGTTGGTTTGGAAATTCTAATGATCGAAAGCTAGTCGAGCTAACCAAATGCTCACAAATGCAAACTTGTTATAACTACAGGTGAGATTCGTACGCCTCTCGGTTCTTCGCGTACAAGCAAGCCAAAAATGGTTGTTTGGCCTCCTTGCCAAATCTCGCCCTCACATTCATTCTAATGTGTTCAGCGCAATGACCATGCGTCCCAGTTAGAAATATCTTAGCAAAGACTTTCTCCAAACCTTTTTGTCGATCGCTGATGATGACAGTTTGAGGACCCTCAATTCCATTTATTGATTTTCTCAATAAACCACAGAACCACAGAACCAGTTTGATGTATCTTCTCTCGGAGCTACAGCATAAGCTAAAATGATAGCCTGGTTTGCACCATCGAGGGTGGAAGCCAAGAAAATTTGACAAGAAAACTTGCGTGATTTTGAATGACAAGCGTCAAGACAAATCACTTTCTGACAAGAGCTAAAAGCATTACGAGTAGCACTAGGACAGACAAGAAACGATTAATTTTTTTTGGATGATTTATCCATGTGTCCCAATCCACAACAGCTAAAGGATCGGCGTCTTTGATCCTTCTACATACCAATGGAATATAATGAAAAGAGACAGTTTGATTACCTTCTAACCAATCTCGTGAATGCTCACGGTTTCTCCAAACCTGGTTATATGGAGCTCGTTTATTAAAACTAGTCTGAATTTCTTCCATTAAATTCCGGACTGGGATGTTGGGATCTATAGCTACTCTATTACACAATACTTGTGTAAGGAATTTAGAGTTTGACGCTGGTCCACGTCAGTAAGCTTGTTGTCAAGGGCAAGTATGCTCCAGATTACACACGCTGATGGTGCTTCTCCCTGTGAATTTTCCTCTTTGTGCACGTACCTTCCAATTGCACGACTACGTTACTGATCCCTCTCTTGTCTCCACTCCAGTTCCGTAGAATGTTTCTCTATCAGAGGTTAAATATCGCATCTTCTCGCCACATAGATCATTCTCAAGAAGTGCAGTAGGTGCGTGCCGGGAAGACGATTCCAACGCAACCAAAATCGTTCGATTTGGTGAAGGATCGACGAAGTTACAAGCCGAAGAAGGTCGCAGGTTGGCCAAAATCTGACGTAAATCCCGTCTGCGAGTTCCAAATTGGCTGATTTCGACAATTTGGTGCAATTCCAACCCTGAGTTGCTGTTTTGGGTGTTTTCTCGTCGTACTCGTCCTTCTTTATGGTGTTTGGCCCGGGTACTCTTCTCCAAGCGAAGCGGAGCGGAGAGTGAGCGGGAGTGTTGAGGTGTGGAGTTGCGTGTTAGGAGGCGTTTAGAGGCTTCGAGGCTTCGAGGCTTCGAGGCTTCGAGGAGCAGAGGTGCGTGAGTGCGGAGGCGTGAGAGCGGAGTGCGAGAGTGCGGAGGCGGAGCCCGAGCCCGCGCCCGCCGCAAGCCAGCTTGCTGGCGTGCGTGAGAGAGGTATCCAAGTTTCAGTTGTGTGGGAAGTGTAAAACCAGTAGGTCACCCATCCCAACACTATTTCTGGACTTGGACGCTTAACTCTGTAGTCTCAACTTTGGCTGTACCACTAGACCAATAGCTCTTGGTGTCTTACAGGGATGCGTGCAAGTACTTAGGGGCTGATTTAAGGTAGTAGGAGACCTGCTCGCACGTTCCTAGAGGAGTGGTAAGGCGACCCCAGAGTACTAGGGGGAAGCTGCTGTTGTGGTAGTGTTTGCCTATACCGTAAAGACGCGTATGGAGGCAGTTGGTGGCAGCTGTCTTAGATGAGCTAGTAGAGCTATCACGTTGATATTTTGGAGCTACTAGAGGTGTGGACGGCTAGTTAGTGACCTTAGGTGCAGGTTATGACAGTCGGTGATCATATGTTGTGCATGTGATCATCGAAGAAGACGCGTCAGTCCGAGTGGGGCTGGGTTTCTCTTTATGTGAATGTTTGAGTGTGGAGGGTTATCGTTTGGACTTCTTGTGGTTGGAACCCCTCCATATTCTGCTTCCTGTTTGTGCGCTGTGTTTGCTTGTGTTGGCGCTTGATTTCCAGAGTGAGTTCACTCTAGTGTGCTGTCGGTAGTGAGGCTGGAGTGATGATCAGTCAGACTACCTTTGTTTCTCTCACGGTGCAGTTGGAGTGACGACCAACAAACCGTGAGAGGCTGCTTGTGGTGATGGCAGGTACAGGTTGTCCTTACCTTGACTGTCCTAGTAGGGGATAGGTGAGCTCAGTAGGAGCGGGGATAGGCAAGTTGTAGTTACGGTGGTGACGAGGATTTCGACATTCGGGTTAGAGAGTGTGTTCGCGAGATTCTATCACCACGGAGTTCTCAGGAGGTTCTGTTGGGGACTTCTCGGATAGTGGGTATACACGGAGTGGGGTGAGGTACCGACTACCTACACAATTGCCGTTGGTTGTTCCAGAGGACGAGTCAGACGCAGATAGTGCGTTTTCTGGTGGTGAGTCTAGTGTCACCACATCGTTGTTGTGGGACATGGACGAGATCTATGGAGCCACAAAGGGACCTCGACGTTACTCGGGTACGGTGGGTACCATTGAGCTGGATGACTTTATCCAGGAGTTCGACAGTTGGTGCGACCTACAACAGATGCGGAACCCACAATTGTTCACACCTTTCATGGTGTGGAAGGGTTTGTTTCAGCACTTGGAGGGACCGCCGATGGACGATTACCACGAGTTCAGGCGAGACTACGGTGTTGAGATTGAGTTGTGGAGACAACATTGGTCTCCCAACTACGTTTCTATCACTACTGGTGCAGTTTCGGGAGGCGTAGCACCTTCGAGGTCAGGTGCCAGTAGTAGTGGTACATCCACGGGTGGCAGAGTCCCTACTACCAGCGGTGCATCCACTAGTAGTGGAGCAGGTGGTAGTGCGAGCGGGATACCACCAGAGTTTAACCCTGTGGTTCAGTTCTTCCACTGTTTGAGGAAGAATTATCAGGGTGTGCGGACCGACAAGTTGAAGAGTCTGCAAGAGTTCCAGCGGAAGACTGGAGAGAGCCTACTCGAGGCGTTTACTCGCATGAGGCGGTTGATCAGCGTTACTCAAGGAGTGACGGAAGCACAAGCAGTCCAGTTCTGGTATGGGATACTAGACCGGGAGCTGCGTAGGAGAGTCAGAGATGCCACTCTCCTTAGAGACACCGCTCCGACATTAGCGGTTGTCTTTAGTTTGGCTGAGCGGATAGAGCTCAACATGGTAGAGGAGAGGGTGGTGACTGCTGGGTTCAGCAGGGACGCATCACATGGGGCGACCTCCTCTTCTCGAGGATCACAGGCTACGCAACAGCGTGGTGGTGGTGATGGTGGTAAGGATCGTGCTGAACACTCACGATCCCATGGAGGTGCTGGAGGATCTGGTGGACAGAAGCCCATGCCGTCCTTCTCTAGTCAGCAGCAAGCAGGTCCTTGCTGGACGTGTGATGGTCCTCATCAGCAGAAGGATTGTCCACAAAGGAGAGGTAGTTATGAGACATCTGAGACGTCTCAAGCGGTGCCTAGGCAGTGTGAGCATTGCAGGCGACCAGGTCACAGTAGTGACCGTTGTTTTGATCTTCATCCTGAGCTACGGCAAGGGAAGGTTGATCGTGGACGAGGCGGAGGAGCTCAGGGAGGCCGTGGTGGTCGAGCTGGAGGTAGAGGACCAGTTGGTCCACCGCCTGCTACGACGTCAGAAGCAGGTATGGCTGCTCGGATTGAGCAGTTGGAGCAGAGGATAGCTAGTATGGCTATGGCTCAGCGGAGATCTGGTGGAACAGAAGCTTCCACGTCTTATGGAGGAGAAGGAGGTGACTTCGACTTCATGGCTGGTGTGGCGCAGATTGAGGCATCTGCGGCAGTGACTCGAAATGCAGTACGTATCTCTGAGCCACGAGGTGCGTCAGTGGAGTTGGATCCACAACGCGGGGAGGCTGGTAGACAGGCCAGACTCCCTCAATCGTTCACGCTATCAGAGGTATTGAGGACCACTTCTATGGTTCCTAAACGGCCTACCGATGGTGCAGTGGAGTTGGAGGCATCGACATCCAAGAGTGAGGATAATGCGAGTCAACCCTCGACGTCTGTGGATGCGACGTCGAACCCGATGTTGGGGGCGGCTACAGTAGTTTTGCGAGCCCCACTATTTTCAGCCACGGATATGAGGGCATTGGGAGTCAGCTTGGCTCCAGTGTTCCAGTTGGCAGCCACGCTCAGTGAGAGCGAGGATGTGGTTACCTCTAGTGCTGAGGTGATTCAGCAAGAGGCGGTAGATGTGTCCATGGAATCGAAGATCAGGACAGCTACTAGTGGTACTTGGCAAGCAGCGGCTGCCAGACTAGATGAGTTACCAGCTAGGCCGGCAATTGACCGTGCTGGATTGACACCAGGTGTGGTGTTGTTGGACAACAGAAGTGGTATCTTCTGTTTGGTGGCACCTTCAGGGAAGGTGTATCGACCACAAAAAGTGTTGTTAGACTCTGGAGCTCAACCGTTGATGTTGGAGAAGACGGCGTGTATCGGTTTGGGTCTGAGGAAGTCCGAAGTAGAGAGATGTCCATTCCAGCTACAGACATCTCTAGGGGGATCAGGAGGTACAACTCTACACATGACACGCGAGTTGCTGACGGTGAGAGTTAGACCAGATCATCCCACAGATGGTTCCATGGTGAGGGCCAAGGCTATCGTTACGACCGCGGAGTCTTATGATGTATTGGTTGGAGGTGCTGTATTGTACCCTATGGGGTTCGTGATCGACTATTGGGCGGAGACAGCATCTTACAGACCAGGTTGGCAGTCCGGTGAGGGACGAGTGAGCTGCTTACCAGTGCGGTTCAGTGCTAGAATTGGAGCAACGGAGCTTACATCAGGGACGATGGCATCCGTTGTAGGTTTCAGTTCGGTCATCACTTGGCCAGGCGAGTTGTTAGAGGGCAATGCCCATGCGGAGGATACTCCGGTCTTTGAGGAGGTGGAGGACATGCCTAGCATGTCTATGTTAGTACCATCTGCTTTAGATGTTCCACTCTGGAGTTCGAGTGGAGAGTTGCAGCAGTATGCTGATCGGTTGGTGCAGCAGGCTTGGAGTGAAGCCTTTGTACCGCCAGTAGAGGAACATCGGGGTGTTCCTGTTACTGGTCTTGTGACCTTAACACCGTTGGATACGACTCCCATTGCATGGCAGTATCCAAAAGAGGGTGTGTGTGTGCTGGAGCTATTTGGAGGGATCAGCACAGGTTTGGCTGCGGTATTGCAGGCAGGCATACAAGTACAACGATACTTGTATGTGGAGAGAGATGAGGTCGCAAGACGCGTCTCATTGCGTCACGTGGCACGTTTGGTGCAGAGATATCCTGAGTTGTTGTCTATATCAGCCGTTAGAGGATATCAGCAAGCATTGCCGTCAGATATTTCGCTGCTGGGAACGCAGGATCTCACGTTTGTTGACACCATTCACTTGGTGATAGCCGGGTGGCCATGTCAAGGTCACACGCGTGCTGGGAGAGGTCAGGGTTTACATGACCCGCGATCTAAGATGTTCTGGGAGATGTTACGAATCTTACGACATCTCCAGATGCATCAGGTGGATTCTCCAGCGTACATCTTGGAGAACGTTCCTTTGTTGGGTGATGCTCGTGCACATATGATGACGAGTGTGCACCAAGTGCGGTCCTGGGTCGGATCGGCAGTGTTGTTAGATGCAGCGAGAGTGGGATCTCGTGCACATCGTTCACGGTTGTGGTGGACGAACTTGTTACCAAGAGAGGTGCTCAAGCGCGCACACGATGCAGTGAGACGACCAGCGCACCTCACAGTAGATGGCATCTTGGATGCAGGACGACGATCTCAAGTAGTGAGAGTCGTCGATAGGTCACCCATGGCAGTTGTGAACCTAGTGGGACAACCTATGGCAGCGTTACCCACTTTGGTGAGCTTTCCAGCGTCACATGCTTACAGAGATGGAGGACCTGGGCTTGTGTGGGATGCTCGGTTACAACAGTTGGTGGAGCCCAATGCCGATGAGAGAGAGAGAGCGATGGGTTTCCTTACAGGTACGACTGCAGTAGCTTCGGTGTCAGAGGCTTCACGTCGTCAAGTGTTGGGTCAAGCAATGGACTTGAACTGCTTGACATGGATTGTTAGCCTTGGATTGGCTGAGCAGCGTCGTATGCGATTGACGGGTGTTACTGCTCGGACACTCTTGAGCTCTTTGCCTACTGGGTCGGTGGAGGCAAAGGCTGGGGGCGAGGCACGTGAAGTTCGTCATCCTTGGACATCATGGGATGTCGTAGGAGAGAGTGTGGAGCTTGCAGCTAGAACTGCAGAAGTTTTTCACACAGTAGCGGTGGAGGTTGTTGGTGGTGAGCAGAAGGAAACTGCTCTAGAGACTGCAAGATAGCAGTCAACGACTTCGTCTTCTATCTCTAGCATGGTGACAGAGGATACTTGGGAGCCAGAGATTGGACCCAAGCTTATAGAAGAGGAGAGACGAAGAGTTCAGAGATTCCTGAAGAGCTACAGGAATTGTTTTGCCTTTAGTATGAAGGATTTGGGTACCTTGAAGGGACCAGGTATACGGATCGACTTGGCTAATGACACACCAATCTTTCGACGTCCTTACAGGTACAGTGACATGGAGAGAACCTTGATCTAGAGTAGGACTTAAGACTTGGTGGAAGCTGGGTTGGTGGAGATGTCGCATGGAGAGTATGCATCTGCCACAGTTATGCCAGCAAAGAAAGATATGTATGGCAACTACACGGATAGGCGTATGTGTGGAGACTACCGTCCTATCAATCGGCAGACGAAGTCCGATAAGTATGCCATGCCGACACCTGAGGAGATCTTTGATGCAGTGGGGCATGTGAAAGTCTTCAGTACTTTGGATCTTCGAGCAGGGTATCATCAGTTGCCCGTGAGAGAGGAAGATAAACCCAAGACAGCATTCTGAGGGATTGACTCTCACGGCAAGGATTGTTTGTATCAGTGGCGGTTCTTACCATTTGGGTTGAAGAACGCCCCTGCTGAATTCCAAATAGTGATGGATAGGATCCTAGCAGGATTGGATTTTGTCAGATGTTATATTGACGACATCTTAGTCTATAGTGCTACAGTGGAGGAGCACGAGAGACACTTACGGGATGTGTTCGAGCGGTTGAGAGCTCATGGGTTGAAGTTACACCTTGGGAAGTGCAAGTTCTTCCAGGAGTTGGTAGAGTATCTGGGTCACACCATCTACCCAGGTGGGTTGGGTGTTCAACAGACAAAGGTCGAGGCCATTGCACGTATTCCTCGCCCCACAGATGTGAGTCGAGTTCGAGCATTTGTTGGTTTGGCGAACTTTTATCGTCGATACGTGAAAGGATTTAGTGCAATTGCGAAGCCATTGACCAAGCTGATGAAGGTGGACCATGAGTGGCAGTGGGAAGATGAGCAAGAGCGAGCTTTCGTGGAGCTCAAGGATAGGTTGACATCTGCTCCCATCTTGAGGAGACCTGTTAGGGGACGTCCTTTCCAACTGCATACTGATTGGAGTATGTTAGGACTTGGAGCAGTGCTGACTCAGCATGATGATGAGAAAAAGGAGTTTGTGGTGACGTATGTCAGTCGCTCCAACAATTCGGCGGAGGCGAGATACAGTTCGTACGAGGGGGAGTGTTTAGCTCCAGTGTGGGCTGTTGCACACTTCCGATGTTATCTGTTTGGGAACCCTTTTACTCTCATCACTGATCACCAGCCGCTCAAGTGGTTGATGGAGTCCGACAAGCTTACAGGGAAGCTTGCACGATGGGCTCTGATCTTACAAGAGTATGACTTTCAGGTAGTGCATAGACCTGGAGTTGCAAACTTAGATGCCGATGGGTTGAGTCGCAACCCGTGCACGAGTCAGCAGGATCAGACTGGGGCTCGATGGCATGACGAGGTTGATGAGGAGATAGTGCCAGGGTGGCATGCATCTGCCTTTCTTTGTGTTTTGGCCATGAACTCTAGTATGGAGGGCCAAGTCGTATCTTTCTCAAGTGAGAGAGTAGATGACGAGTCTCCAGATCCTGAGGGTGGAGATGGTGTTCCAAACCAGCGAGATATCCATGACGATGTGACCGTGATGGAATATCTACGTACTGGTGTGGTGGTAGGCACAGTAAGTGCCAAGGAGCGAGATCGTGTCCTTCAACGAGCGAAGAGATTTCGACGTGAAGGACGACATGTACTTCGAGTGTGGGATGATGAGAGAGTACGGATAGTGCCACATCCATCCCAGAGGACACAATTAGTACGACATGCTCATGAGGAGTTGGGACATTTTGGAGTGAAGCGCACGCATAGCTTACTCCAAGGACAGTATTGGTGGTGTGGTATGCACGTCGATGTGCAACAATTTGTCGCACGATGTGTGGTTTGTGATCGAGTACGAGCATCATTTAATGCTCCTACTCCACAGTTACACCCCTTACCGATTATGAGGTTGGGTTACCGTTGGAGTTTGGATTTTGCGGGACCCTTACCGTTGACTGTACGCCACCATCGATATGTGTTGGTGATGGTGGAGCACTTTTCCAAGTGGATTGAGTTGGTGGCATTACCAGACAAGGCGAGTGAAGGGACAGCGTATGCATTCTTAGATCGAGTGTTGAGTCGTTTTGGAGCACCATCTGAAGTGTTGACAGACCAAGGTACAGAGTTCCTTGGTGAGTTTCAGATCTTGTGTGATCAGGCGCTGATTGATCATCGAACTACATCTCGAGATCATCCTAAGGCGGATGGTTTGACGGAGAGGGTAGTTCAGACGGTGAAGAGAGGATTGCGTAAGTATGGCTTGCAGAAGGGCCACTTGGGAGACTGGGATGTGCAGTTACCATGGTTGGCTATGAGCTACCGTTTTAGCCGACAAGCGTCTTTGGCTTCCTTCTCATCGTATTTTCTATTATACGGTCGAGATCCAGATCTACCTTCGGCCATTCGTCGTGATTCTGCTGAGGTGCTGAACCTTGATGACCCGGATATGTGGGTGAGAGCATGTTCTCAACGAGTAGAGACATTTCGGAGAGTTATGCCCATGGCTTTTGAGAATCTAGCGATTGCTCAACATAGAGACACGTTGCGATATGCAACTATCCGAGGAGGAGGTTATCGATCATCGATTCGCAGGTTTCATCCTGGCGATTATATCTATCTGCAGCAGACTGCACCGACGACGTTGGATGTGACCGCAGGACGCACTATTTTACGAGTGCATGAGGTGTTACCTTCTGGAGTACTCATGTTAGAGGGCCGTGATGGTGTTGTTTGAAAGGACCATGTGTGTAATTGCGCGCCATGTCATCTTCCCAACATCGATGGTACCGTTGACCCGAGCTTGGCAGTTGTACGAGCAGGCTTGAGGTGTATGTTGTGTGGGTCTGCTGGTGGAGCAGCCCGTATGTTGGTGTGTGATAGTTGTTCGAGAGGTTGGCACATGTCATGTTTGACTCCACCTCTCACTGTCATTCCTATTGGACGGTGGGTTTGTCCTCGATGTATATAGCAGGGATAGCCGATTAGATCTTTGCGTGGTATGGATTGCAGACAGGCGACTAATGATGGGGCAATGTAGCACCCGGCCTCCTGATCCTTGCACCCATGAAGGTGTATATCACGTAGTTGAGATATGGAGCTATCTGGAGTTAGAGGGACCTGACCACCAGTTAGGGGAGCGATTGTGGTACACTTGTGTATGTGTATGACATCGTCCATATGTTATGTGTATGTGTGGTGTTCCTTTGACAGCGATGTATGTTGTGTAGCGATGTGTATGCGCACGACAGCTGTCACGTCAGTTTGGTAACTCGGCTAGGTTGACCGAGTGCGAAGTGGCGGACCCCGGTAAGGCCGTTAGGGCAAGTTGGTGAGAGTGTCCACAAGGGGTATACTTCGCAGGTAGGGGCTTGGAGACCTCAGTTCTTCAAGTTGAGCCTTCAAGCTCCTGGTTATGGTGGGTAGTCTTGAGAGTGAGATCTGGATTCTCTGCGAGCACAGAGTGGATTTGGCTCGACTGTAGTGATTGTCTAGTGCCTGTTAGCAGGCAGAGTGAGTACATACCTTGTTATCACTATTGTGGTACACTTGTGTATGTGTATGACATCGTCCATGTGTTATGTGTATGTGTGGTGTTCCTTTGACAGCGATGTATGTTGTGTAGCGATGTGTATGCGCACGACAACTCGCCGTGTGCTTTGGATCACAGTGACATCTTCTTGTCTTCTGCTCTCTCTCTGTCTCTGTCGTTGGGTGAACTCGTGGAAGCTACGAGGCTGACTACTTATCAAATTCGGGTCCAAGTTTTTGTTATTTCCAACTCGCTGTTCTATCGATTTTCTGCAACGAATCTTCCCTCCATAACGACAAACGAGCACTTTGTGAGTGGAATATGAATTGAGCTTGTTACAAGCTCTACTATTCAAGAGACACCAACAATCTATAGCAAAGTCAAAATCCTTCCAGCATTAAAATTCTCCCCCCAACTTCAGTGTCCTTGCATCCTCTCTTAAGGCGTCTAGTGTTTTTCCTTGAAGCACGCGATCAGCAAGACGAGCATCAGTCATCTCCTGCCACCATCGTTCCAGTATCGTTTCATCTTCTTCCTCGTCGCTTCTTGCATCTAGAAAAATTCTCGCTCTTCATCTTCAAAATGTAATCCATCGAGAGAATCTAAATCATTGTCCTCCAACATTATTGCTAAGTGCTTACATGCACTGCAGATCTCTGTCCCAGATGCCTCACTGTTACCACCATGCACTGTTCACAGATCTGCACTGTTCATAGCCATTCCTTCTGTGATGTGAAACACTATATCATGACAGTACTCATTCTGCAGCGCGATGTGAAACACTGTATCATGCCAGTACTCATTCTGCAATTCTGCAGTTCCGCTTCTCTTCCCGCGCATTAGTCTAACTGTGTAACACGTCAGCTTTGGAAAGCTGACATGACTATCCGACTGGACGCCTGATGTGACAAAGTAACTTACAAAACGAGCGGTTGTCAGTTTGGGGGTCGATCAAGAAGGTCATCGTTAAGAGGGGATGGATCAAGTAAATTTCTGCCCGACAATATACTCCTTTAAATGTAAAGGAGTAAAAGGATGTGCGACATCACTCCCGTATCTACATAACCATGAATGATAATTCTACTATTATATTCTTGAATGAGATTGAAAAGGTTGCAACAGGTTTCATCTTGTGCAATCACGAAGCAAAAGATGCTGAATCATCCTGTTTATGATCGTATAGCTAAAGAACTGGAAGCATTATCTATCAATGACTTGATTATCGTGGTAAGTATACAAGATAAATGCTCCTTGAAACAAGAAAGTGATGATGAGATAACATGCTGAAGGATGCGCCGGTAATGTTCTATGATTAAATTTTAGTTTAGTAGGAGGAGTATTAGATTTGTAGAGCATGTTTTGGGGGATATTCATCATCCAAGAATGGAAAGTGTTTTATGATCATATAACATGATATTCGGGTGATCTTTTAAGTTAAGTTAGATTGGTACGAATCTGCCTATGTGTCCAAATAGCCCAGACCCGTTCGTGTGAAGTGAGGGATATAGAAAACTGGAAATGTTAAAGACATCGAAATCCTTCGGATGACATACACGAACCTTCTTCGGGATGAAGTTGCTCTTTCCGAGTACTAGAAATTTAATAGTTTGAACCCTAAATGTTTTGATCAACTTACCCGATGCGATTTTAATCTAAGATGTTTTCTCGAGGATAATGTCAAGAGATGATGCATAGACATTCTGTTCAAAAGAGATAGCTGATAAGTCAAGATGGTAAACATTACGGAGCTGTATCTTCATGGAGTGTGATAAGCGACTAGGTTTAGATTGATGAGACACCAAGCTAAGCTTAAATAATCTCATCCTCAAAGCAACCAGGTTAACATTTTATATGAGACCCATCATGCGTTAGGGACCAAGGGATGGGGAAAATCTAGCCGAAAGCTGGGGTTGAACTCATGAACAAAAGAGATCTTTCATCTCTCAACGTGGAGGTGAAGGTTAAATCTCTCACACCTCTTTGACTGAGGGATGGGGAAACTTAACTGGCGGCTGGGATTCAGTTCATGAATAGCATAAGGAAAATAATTATTTTCTCACCTTGATCCTCCATACCTCTCTCACCGAAGGTGAGAGAAACTTAACTGGCGGCTGGGGTGCAGCTCATGAACAACATAACAAAAATAATTTTTTCTTTGTGTTAAGTACAATGTTCAGTCGAGCACCTCCCGACTGAATGAGGAGGGAAATCTAGTCCAGTGAGACAAGGGTACCGGTATTGATGATGGGGCTCCTCCAGAATCCAGATGTTCTTTTAGGGCTTCCGAAATACAGTCGACTCTAGTAAAGTGCACGAGGCATAAGTGCACAGACTCTATTAGTGCAAGGTGAATTGAGACTCCACAAAAAGATACACGGGAAAATGATTAAGTGCACAAGTGCACATCCTCGTTAACTTCACATTGCGATTCACTAGAGACAAGGCCAATAGCGGGTAGGACAAGCAGATAAGTGCACGACTGGCGTTCAAACTCTGGGATTGAAGAGAAGGTATGGACCACGATGATAGCGTGAGCTCCCTGTGTCAGAGCAATGTTGCAAAAGTGAAATTGATCATGAGTACTGCAGCGATTTGATCCATTGAGTGCACTTGGAGGGGATGAGTACCTGCAATGCCCTCAGTATGAGACAGAAGAGAGAGCTTGTACTGAACAGAGAGAAAAACTTGACAACGTCTGTTAAGGATATGGCGAAGTGGGCTACGGGGCACTTCAAAATTAAGGTGTTGCCTCCAACAGTGTCTCTAATTTTGCACAAGAAAAGCGAGCTGTTGTCCATGGATTTAGATGAGATCCGGAAGTGAAAGAAGGATAGGCATATTCCCGAATTGGAGGAGACGTTGTTCCGGTGGTTTGTGGGTGAGATGAAAATCACAGTGAGCGATGACCTATTAATTTCAAAGGCTAGAAAAGTGCATGAGCTGATGGCGAAGAGAAACTAACAGCTTAACGATTGTAAGTATCTCTCTGAGATGGATCCGGATACTATCTTGGAGTCGGCAGAGGAAGAGGAGACCACTTGATCTACTCCGGTGATTTGTCTCAGGTTGGTTCTAGATTCTCTGAACACCGTGAGCACTTACTTGGAGCAGTGTGTGGAAAACACCTGTGAACTGCACCCTCATTTGCAAATTCTTAGGACAGCTATGGAGAAAACGTTAGCTAGCTCAATGGGTTAGTCCACCATGAAGACCTTCTATACTAGGGTGATTAAGGATTAGAGCTTGCAGGTAGATAAACCATCGCATGCTTGGACGCAATCTTTTAAGTACTCATGTAAGATCTCAGGTCAGTTGGTGTTTATTTATAAAGAGATGATCACATTACTTTCAAGCTTCTGGATCTTATTTATGGTGTCCCAGGGTTTGCTGCTCGCAGTGACCGACAGATTTTTGCAGTGTTTTGATTCTCTGTTTCATCTTCCACCTTTTGCTTGGATTGTTCTGCTTTCAATGTCACATTTGCAAGATCTGGAAAAAGTAGAAATTGCGCTTCAGCCATCATCTTTTTTGAAGGCTAGCAGTTATAGCAATCGAACATCTCTTCAGTCACCTGAGCACTTCCAGATATGAAATGGGTGATTTCTTTCACTTTCAGGTCTATGCACTGTCCACCTTTCTGCTGAAATCTGTCCTCAAGAACCTTCAATCTCCCAGTAGAACTGCTGGGAGAGAACTGTCAGCATCTAGGAAGGAGGCCTTGCAACCTGCAAACCACTCTCGAGAGGCCATAGCTATGACTGGATGCTGAGAACGACTGGATGCTGAGAACGATGACCCCTTCATCGTGATCTCACATTCTTATCCTCGGGTTACTGTAAATAAGGATCGATTCTCTATAAGTGCACAAACGTTACTTGGGTGCACTTATATAAAAGTACAAGGGTCAAAGATTTGCCTGGTGTAAGATATCATATTACGGGAGGAACACTTGATGCTACAATGGCAATTACAATTGGAAGCAATGCTGTAAGGCGGAGCGAACCCAGAAAGATTGCCTGAGAATGCGAAAGACAGTTTGTACTCGAACGTAGTATACCCTGGGCCGCTGGCACTGATTCAAAAATAGTGCACTTTTATTAAATGCACCGTATTTATAAGTGCACCCTCTAGAATGAATCCAAAGACCGTGCACTTACCCAGAGTCGACTGTACCTCACTCTCAGACGACTGGAGTCTATCCGTTTCAAATGATCGTGTTAAAACCTTCTGACACAGAATCCGACTTCCTTATTGATTCATCTGTGTTCGAGTTACGAACTGAATCTAAACCCTTGCCGCAGTATTTCTTCCGTGGAGTACTTAGGCCCAAGTTGAATCGATCAGTCAAGTTCAAGCAAAGAAGTTGCTCTCTCGTTCTGTGCAGCGAAATGAAATGAGACGAAGGAATGTCTTGAGAGAAACTGGGGGAGATCAGCACTAGGACTAGACCTAGGCTTGAAACTTAGCAAGGTGCTCGAACTGGAAGTAGCTTTTAGCAGATGCTAGCAGCATGCAGCTTGAAAGGTTGAAACCTTGGATGGTAAAAAGCAATGCGCGCAGTGACTTGCTGCTGGCTAGAGTAGATACTGGTTTTTAGTCAGTAGCTGTGGACACCGGAGATACTGCGAAGAGCCCAAGCGCATCCAACTCGTGATGTTGAACTCCGCACACAGTCGATTCTGCAGGTCATACCCAACGCAAAGTCTGCAACCGGATCCAAAAAGGAAGCGATTCGAATTCAACAATCTGTCTTCTCGACTCGATCGATGGGTTGGGTGCGGAAAACGTCAGCATTAAACTCTACTTCACGTCTTTTAAGATCCCGTAACGACTGATGCATTCTAAGAATAAACCGTCTCGTATCCGGATCCGGAGTGTCTATCCAGCAATGGTGGCCGTGAAGTACCGAAGGTAGGTGCGGCCAGAACGACTCTCGCACTACTGAAATCGGTATGAAAATTGTTAAATTACACGACAAATCCGTCCTTCGCCATCCGGCATCATTCCCCGCGTATTGCTGCCTTGGGTTTCTCTCTTCGTCCAGCAATGAAACCGACTGATGTGGACATCGAAGAGACTTTGTGAGTCGGGACCCCTCAATCGTGCGAAGCAGGAAATGGCTATCTGCTGATCTTTAAGTCTACGGTTGGTCTGATCATGGTTCTGTAGAGTTTAAGAATCGAACGCTATTGTTCATGGGATAGAGTAATTAAGCTTCCAGGTTATCACGCTGTGTTAACTTTAGTCACAGATTCTTTAGAGCTGGACATGTGATGGGGCCTAGCGGGGCAATAATACCAGCGATAGGAGCTATTTCAACGGAGTTGCTAGAGCTAGGATGTTAGACTCTGTTGATATGCTCTGTATCATATAATTCTTCGATACTTTAAACCACAAGTTCCACTACGTTAGCGGTGGTATATACCACCGCTAAGTATTGTTAACTGAAACTAATCGCGTTTAGACGGCTGGTCCATCGGATATGTGCTTCGTTGACGTTTTTTTATTCGTTATCGAGAACTGACGATCTACGACTCAAAACGTACAGAATCGGAAGATCTTCAGATTGATACCACCCTGGTCGGAATCTGAGATCTGACGGCTCAGATTTTGTCTCTTAAAGAATGAACCAATGAAAATCAGGGAAAAGGAATCTACTCAAATTTGAAATTTGAATGGTGTTTGTATAATAATACTACGCGTTACAGTACACAGACGTAGCTAAGTAAGAACCGTTTTCCGATTTCGTTATTTCTGATGCGAGGAGCTCGCGCAGCGATTGCAGTCCGGCCGGCATGGGTACTTGAATAATTCGTATTTCCGGCTGCCGGAAACCGGTTTTCACGTGCCGGAAAAGTTTTCCGGCGTTCACTTCACGGAAGTCCCTGCCAAGCTGGGTCTCGCGGATCTCACCTTCCTGCTGGTAGGTGGGTGGGTTACAGGTACAAGGGTATACTTTCCGATAATTGTCTTTTCACTCTTATCCTCTTTTTACTCTCATTCTTGTTTCTTGATATCAATTTGCCATTTGCTCTCTCCACTTCTCATTCTAGTTTCTTGATCTCATTTTGCCATTTGCTCTCTCCACTTCTCATTCTAGTTTCTTGATCTCATTTTGCCATTTGCTCTCTCCACTTCTCATTCTAGTTTCTTGATCTCATTTCGCCATTTGCTCTCTCCACTTCTCATTCTAGTTTCTTGGTGATTTCTTGGGGTGTGCATGTCCCTCTTAGCTATTGTGAGGTTTGAATAGTGAGTTCAGTTTGATTTTATAGTAGAGGTTTTCACTAACATTACTTTCATATGTTGGCAGAAATTTCTACTTTGCTGAGGTTCTAGAGTGGAAATAGGGGATTGGTTTTAGAGTTTTGTACTACTTCCTAGTTGGGTGGATTTGGTCATAGTAGTAGATCTTTGTTGGACCTCCGGACGGATAGACGTGCGTGGATTTCATACTCTTTCTAGTTTTAGTGATGCCGGCCAGAAATCATCTTAGACGACGAGGGGATCGTCACGCACCTAGAGGATGTCCGGAGGTCCCCACGGGTATGGTGAGGGTTCCATAGTCAGTGCTACCTAGGTATGTGCAGGTCATGAGACTCTTGGGTCCTGGGGCGGGTCACGCTGCCGTGTTCAAGTCTTTGTTTGCCACAGCTGAGTCGCGGATAGATCAGATGGCCTTGGACGCTGAGCAGTTACCGGTTGACCCAGATGTAATCCAAGAGGAGGGTGTTCTGGAGGAGGAGGGCGCATCCAGAGGTGTTGATGAGTTTGCTGCGGATGCGGATGTGTTGCATGCTCTTGGCATCGTAGTCAATGAAGACCAGGTAATTGTCTTTTGACATTTGGCTTTATGTTATGTTTGTATATATTTGAGAAGTATGACTTCAATTGTTTGTAAAGTATGTAAAGGGTTTGTAACCTTCACTATTTTGTTTGTAAGGTGGGGGGTCAACAATACTAGACTCTCAGGTTGAGGGGGCTGTTTTGATGGATTCTGAGGTTCTGGGGGAGGTCATGAGGAAGGGGGGCCAAGTGTTGCTACAGATGGAGTTGCTGATGACCTACCAGTGTATGCATTTGTAGCCGCATCTCGGTTGAGAGAACTCTTTCAGACTTTTAGCGTTAGATGTTCTCACTACAGATGCTTGCATTCATTTTTGCCACCCATCATTTCTTCGATCCATCAAAGCTGGTCTGTGAAGCTAATATGTCCTGATCGACATCTCCGTGGATCCTCCGATGGAGATCCATGGAGATGGAGATATATAATAGTGTCCCAGACATTACTCATCGCATGTACTCAGCTGCATTATGTGCTGGGCTAGGGTTCTCTCAGTTGGATTCTGTGTAACGAGAGGGTGGGTTAGCTCCGGTATCGAGGACAAACTTCTTCTATTTCCGCAGTGGCACCCGGAGAGAGATAGGGTGGCATGGGTCGAGGCGACGTTGGACCTTTGGTCCAGAAAGAAGGCCGAGCTACAGACGCAAGTGTTAGCCAGACACTTCTCAGACTTGAACGCGGCTCCTCCAGGCGGTGAGCTCAATGCTATCTTTATCTTCGCTCAATGTTCTATGTGTTCTTTTCTTATTTTCCTTGACGGATTAGAGTGGAGGCATAGTTGGTCACTTTTGACCAAACTTATTATCTTGTAGAGAATTTTGTTGTTTACGGTGACTTGAGATATGACTGGACGCGTAATGGGTTCAACGGCACATGTGCATTCCTCGATGCGAGTGATGGTCGTGTGATAGAGTTGGTGAACATGACGCGTGTGGAGACGAGAAATAACTCATGGCTGATTGAGGATCGTGCGTTCGAGGAGGGCATTCAGCGATTGCTAGCTCGTGGGATAGTGTCAGACGAGGTCGTGCATGACGACAAGAGTTCAGTGGATGCCATCTTACGCCGTCACGCTATTGTTAACCAGAAGGACTTGTGGCACAAGTGCAAGAACGTTATCAAGAGGTTCTTGGTCGACCTGGTGAACAAGAAGCGTGTTCCCGGAGCCGTTGAAGATGCTAAGGTGGCAGCTGACTTGGAGCTCTTGACAAAGAGGCAGTTGGTGACTTGGCTACGCTCCCAAGGAGCATCAGTTGTTAGAAACAAGCCTCAGGTAGTTGAGCGGGTGGCCATAATGAGAGGATTGAATTCAGGAGATCCTCTCCTCTCTCGACGGATGATATACCCTGAGTTGGCTGAACATGGCATAGCCGACAAGTTGAAGGGGTGGATCTATACATGTGCACAATTGAATACCAAGAGAACCGTTGGGGAGGAAGAGCGCCACCCTCAAGAGGAGGATGATGCGTCACTGATGTGTTTAGACATCCGAAATGCTGCGGATCATTGGGCTGGAGATCATGTTACGTGTTACATCCTCGCTCGCGAAACTGGAATACGTCGTGCGTGTTGCAGTATGCCGGACTTGAATACATCCGCAGCTGATACCTATTACACAAAGAGAAGTTTCCATCCTCGACTAATCATTTATAAACCTTGGTTGTTTATGTCATTTTTGACCTCTTGACGTCTATACTCTACGTAGATGGACCTACGCATGTGGCCATGGTGAGTTTCCTCGCACGGTTTATCACACCCTCGAAGATGCGTTTTTATACACGGACGAGAGAGAACTATATGTCCGAAACTTTCAACTCTGTTATCAACAAGTTTACCACGAAGAGGATCCATTTTGCGAGGACCCACGAAGCTCGTCTAGCAGCATGCGCAATGGATTGGAATGAGAGCATCACTCGCGAGCCGATCAAGATATATGAGCGTCGATCACAACACACGACTGTACGTCATAGAACCGGCACTACACGAGTGTTACCTCCTCGCGGTACTGAGTGGAAGACTGGGCTCCGGATGCGCTTGTTTGACGAACGTCCGTCGACTTGAATGCAGATAAGGTTTACAAGTACATCCCATTTTACTTATTTTTTCTCTATATCCAGTTAGCAGTTTTCACTTGTTGCGTTTATTTTATACTTGGACTAACTCAAGAATATTTTCTCCTTGTTTCCAGTTGCTGCAGCGTACAATGGCTAGATGGACTCCCTTTTCTTTCGCGGATGGATTCTCTTTTCTTTCGCGGACGGACTCCTTACTCTTTCGTGGACGAGTTTGAACTTGTGCGTGGATAAGCTTGAAGACTTTATTACTAGTATTCTCAAGTTTATATGTCGCTTATTGTTTTCAGAGTTCTCCTGGAGGACAATAACATTGTATCAAAACTATCCAGTATTTCCGTGCAAATGATTTTGCATTTTCTCTATGTCAGGTTATTTTTTTCTATCTCTTGCTTGTATTTATCCCTCCGACCGGTTATTCCTCAGAAAGTGGTTATGTGGTCAGAAGCTGTCGTGGGAGTACAGTAGTTTGAGAGGTTGCTCCGTTATCCTGGTATTTTTTACCAGTTTCAAAAAACCGGAACAGCAAAACCGGACCCAAAAACCGGCTAGTTCCCTAAAATTCGCAAAACCGGGGTCTCCAAACCACTACTTTCGCGTTTCATTACCTGTTTCATAAAACTGGAATATATAAACCGGAGGACAAAACCGCCTACTTCTCATGTTTTCGTAAAACTGAAGTCTAGAAACCGGTACCTTCACTGCATTTTACAAGTTTAGCATTTAGTTTTACGGTTCAGTGTGTACTTCCGCTGCACCGGGGTCTCGAAACGGGTTACAAGCAGTACGTTTCTGCACTAAGGGCATTAGCACTAAAGGGATTAGCAAAACGGGAGTTGAAAACCGGTTTCCGGCCCAAAATGCTCACAACACAAATTGACCATATCCAATGTACCTTCGTTCCGAGTTGAACCCAACAAGCTGACCAGTTCAGCGAAGGTTCACTCCCCTCATAGGAGGGGAGGAGGTACAAGCCAAACACAGTACCAAAGAATCCATACTTGTAAAGAAAATGAGAAATCCAACCCAGTGATACACAATGATATGATACATAACAGATGCAAAATATGATACAGACAGGAGCGGAAATCCAAAACACTCAAGGTACAAATCCAACATGGGTCTCTCCAGACTCTTCCCAAGTTACCTGCACAGCTGATTGCAAGTACTCAAGGAACTGAGTATGCTCTTTCCAGCCGGCTGCATCAGCCAACTGCCGTGCCGCCAACCTTTGTTCTTAGACAAAGACTACGCATAAGAGAACGCAGCACACAAAATAAAAGACTCAGATTCTCTATCCAATGTGGCAGAAAATAGATCACAGGCTACACAGAAAACAAGAAACATCTCTCGCATCCTCTCGACAGAAATCAGTCGAGCAAGTCTCATGGGAGGGTCAAAACGAGGTGCATAACGAGAAACATCCACCCATGAAAACTTCCACACCCCTTCCAAGACACGTTCGATACGAGGCTTGCACAAGACGTCTTGCACAACGTCGGTGTCAGCCCCGTACATGTCACGAGAAGGAGGAACAGATACGATTTCTGCAGACATGATGAATACAAATAAAGAACCAGTAACAATAACCAAGAGCGATAACAAAAAGAATATGCTCACGAGCCAATGCAGTACAGGCCGCTACCGGAAACGATAAGCAAACAAAGTGCGGAGCTCCAGAGAGGTCGTGTAACCAAGCCGCGTCTCCTTCTGTCAGAGCTCTACAAAAAGAGCGTGCAAACGACTCAATGTAGTACAGGCCGTAACTGGAAACGAGAACAAGAAGAAAGTACGAACGAGCCAATGCAGTACAGGCTGCAACCAGAAACTGATAACGCTGTCAAAAGATCCGAAAGTAGCACCTCAGCCTGAACCAAAGTACACAGAATAACCCGAAAGCGAACTGTGAAGGAGTATGGCACGAACACGGGCTAACCCACACACGGGAGCGAGGCCCCAAGCAAGCTTCAAACGCCTGTTATCCACAATATCCCACCAGTCACTGCCCACAAGCGAGGTCCCAAGCTTGAGTATCACGATCGGCTACTAAAAACTTTGCCATCAATCACTATCCACAAGCACCGCCGATCGTCAGATTGAAACTAACACCGGCTATCCTCAAAGCCATCACGCACTGACGGCGACGAAGTTACAAGTCAGATTGGAATGAGACCGGGCTAGCCGGGATGAAGCAACCACTGTCCACTCACGAAGTTGCAAGGAAGATTCAAACGAGACCGGGATAGCCGGGAGGAAGCTAGCACTCACCACTCACGACAAATTCTTGTGCAGATTGATACAAGAGCGAGATAGCCGGGATGAAGCAACCACTGCCCACTCACGAAGTCACAAGTCAGACTGAAACGAGCACGGGCTAGCCCGGATGGAGCCACCACTCACTGTCCACAAGCGACGACGAATCCACGAACAGTTCGTCAAAAGCAACAAGATGTCAGAAATTGCCACAACTCGCACCTCTAGACTCGCCGCTGCATTTCACACAGCTAGTTTACACAACGTGGTCCACCAAAGAATCCACGCCAGAAGCCAGGCCCACCAAAAACTGAAATCCGCAGAGGCCTACCAAGAGGCGAAAATCACAGAGTGCAATGAGTGTGCGACGGAACGCGACAGGAAAGCAGACGAAGTGCACTCACAAAAATCCTAGAACGTTTGAGGCACCTGGCCGGAAATGACTTGCTCCGGCTGCACTCCCATGTTCGCTACAAGGACAATGGGGAGCGAGTGCCACGCGGCACCCCTTTTATATCGGGACTTGTGGTTTAACATCACGCAGTGAAATCATACTCTTGCCGTTCAGAGCGTACGATTGCCGACTAAAGAATTCATGGTCGCCCTTGCTGAACGCTACGGCGTTTCTACAGCTAGTTTCATGAGCTGAACCCACCCGCCAACGACCGTTGGCGGGTGGGTTCAGCTCATGAATAATATAACAAAATATATTTTTCTTCTGTGTTGAGACGACGTTTGGTCGAGCACCTCTCTCATCGTTGATGGGAAAATCTAGCTTGCTGCTGGAATTCAGCTCATGAACAACAAAAAGAGAGTAACATTCTCTTCTATGTATGACATTCAAACGAGTAAACTCCATACAAAAAAGTGGGAGGCTAAAAACAAACCTGCAAAAGAGAAAAAGAACATTTCACATGAGAGGATTTCAGTGATAACTTGAGCTTTAAAGATTCTTAATGAGTGTTACGAGTTAAAGGGTTTCGCCAAAATTTTTGTGGCAGTAATTCGCCATGGCCACTTTTTTTATGCTGATGTTTGCATCCTAGTTAAACACCGCGTTCATTTTTTGTTGGAGCGGAAGCCCAAACGAGATTACGGTTTCAAACAAAGTTAACCGTAATTCGTCTGGCCGTGACTGAGTTAATGGTTTTAGTTGTTCAGACCTGAAGGAATCTTTCTCTGACACCCTCTATTACACTTCCAATATATCTGCCTACTGCTAGAAATGACCTTCCATGGAAAGGGAAGAATCGAAACTATGATTTATTGTGTTACACGTAGATCCAGCTGGGTGTGGATCGCAAGTCAACTAACGCACTGACGAACTTGCAAACAGATGTTCGAAGTTTCTTCTGTAACGTAAATGCTCTAAGAGAAGAGAACTCTGCCCAGCTGAGGATTTGAGCACTGGTCCTCCACAGTGTTGTGAATTCTATATCATATTAGCATATTATTGTCAGAAGGACATCTTCCGGCTTGCTTTGGTTTCACCCCATATGATTTTTAGTGGCTCATAATAGCAGACCTCTTGAATGGATCGTTCAACAGCGCTGCAGATCGCTCTTGTCGCATAGTAAATTCTTTCCAGCTCACATTCTTGTTTTCTGAATCCAGCAAATCTTCACTCCAAAAACAAACTGCTAGTTTGGATTTGAAGATAAGATGGATGAAGGTGGATTCCCAAATTCTTGAATGTCCGGATTCAGGGAATTTGGATGCTCAATCAAGAGGTGAAGTGGGGTAACATCCAAACGCTAGTATACTCATTTCGTGGTATCATTGCAACCAACAGCTGATCATGACCAGCAAGTGCATATTAAGCTGATTCAGAGTGTTCTGTTGGTTGAAGTGGAGACTTCATCCGTTCTGATAGACTCTCTTGGTCTGCTTCAGTTGGTACAAGTGCATATTCTGGCCGAGGAATAGCACGAGTATCGATCTAACTACCAAACTTGCATCCTATGCTACCTGTGCTCTTGATCTACATGGATTCACAACTATCAATGAATATGGTGAAAAGACAGTAGACCTGCACGTGCCGCTGGTGGATCCCCATTGTTGACGACTAACTGACTCTTGCAGCATACCTTGAATGTATATGCGCACCATGTCAGTTATGTCGTGATCAGTTACTTGAGATCGGACTGTCACCTACTTGCAAGTTGAAGACGTCAAATTCCTTTGACCACTTGTGGCTACATATACCTGAGGTGCTCCCGTCAAGGGTATGATGAAGTGGAGAGATCTAGAGAGACAATGTATAATATGTATTCTATTGCAATTCAATTATATTGCTAATCATGCAACACTCTGAATCGTATACACGTGACAAGGTGCCAAATGCTTACTCTGGAGACTCGAATCTCCCTACTGGAAAGTACAACACTTAGTCGAAAATTGCTCGAGCATATATGCAGCAATAATTTACTTTGACCGCACCCCTAATATGTGTTTGGGACTTGACACCATCCATTCTTAATTAAACCCTCAGTTCCACTACAAGAGCTCCTGGCCACCCAGAACCTGTCATTTCTAGAGGACACGATCACGAAGCAAAGAAAAGAACAGTTAACAGAATACGCGTTGCATCAACTAGATCAACGAATTGACCTTGAATATAAGCAGGGATCGGTGTAGTTTTGTGGAGCCCTTTTAATCCAGATGGTATTTGGTCTGTCGTTCTGTAAAGACATCCTACTTATACTATGTACTGAAGGTACTGGTGACAAAGTTAAGCAAACTACGAATCATGGAAAGAAAAAGGAAAGAAATATGAATCTGAAATTATAAACGAGGAGGCATATTCATGGCTTGATCTGTCGTAATGATAGTTCTGTCATAGTTGCACTTTACTAGGGGTCTACGTTAGGAACATAAGGAGGTGTCAAAGTTAGGGAAAAATATTCTTAATTCAGGGGAAAAAAAAGGGAATCTTTAGTTTATCAAAGGATAACTTTGTATAGAAACGAGAATTGTTTACTATCACTCTTGTGAATTAATAGTATTATTTAGTCTTTAAATTTTTCCTACTTCTGAAACTTGGAACTTTACTTCTGAAACTCTGAATTTCCTTAGTGCCATAACTTATAGCAAAATCGAGTGAAAAGCAAATATGAAACAACCATGGCATTTTCTACTATTGTTTTTCCCTATTAGTGCGTGACAAAGCCAACCCAGATGAAAGGTCGTACTTTTATCGAAAGAAAGCTTTGTGAATCGCTTATGGTATATTTGTCAACTGATGATACTATTTCAATTTTTTACGTTTTATTTCTCTAAAACTTAGAATCACTTCCTTGGAGTATTAAACTTCAGTACGTACGAAACTCATAACCAAAACAAATAACAAAACAAATAAGAAACGCCCGTGGCATTTTCTTACAAGCACCCCCCGTAAAAACACATCAGTGATTTATTGACCGAAGTCGTAACACTCTCTCGCTGGTTAATGATATTTACCAAAGATTTTAGCTTCGACATGCAATATTAGTCTAAGTTTCACAGGGGTGAAGCCCAAACAACGAAGTTACATGTTACGAGTTAAAAATAAATCAATTTTTGTTTGTTATGAGATGGTAAATAAAACTTGGTCCGAGTGGTGAAACTTGAAACTTGTTTTTGATTTTCAGTTTTGTACTGGTGAAGCAGCAATGACTCGAATGAAGTTCTTGGTGTTCGTGTACACCACTGGATCAACCTCAATCTACAAAGCCAAAAGCCACACAACGACAAGTACTGTACAAGAAAATTTGTTTCAAAACAAGCGTTTGTTAGAAATTAAAGTTCCATCTTCTCAAACCACCAAAATAGATGATCTCAACATATGGTACATGTAGGATTTTATATGGAAGAGATGGGACGTAATCATTTATCCATAGGTTTCAATAACACATCCACGTATCAATAACATATTAATTCATCTTTAGGTAATAAATTAATCAATAAATTAACATATTTGCCTCCTCCATCGAAAAATGGAGAAGTGAATAATATGCATCAACCTGAATATGGTTCTTTCTCATGCCAAGGGGTTTCGGTGTTACCGTTTTTGTTATGTGGCCAAAACTGGTTAACATAGACTCACCGCAAAGTATGAATGCTCGACTTTAAAGTTAAACCTAGTATTTATTCTCCACCTAAACGTGGACTCCCGAACACACGGCAGTCGATTCAATTTACAATAAACTGTAGACCTAATGTAGGGGCATACCTCCACCAACCTTGCTTGCTTAACGCAAGTAAATGGTTTTTTTCGAAATTAAGTTCAATTTAAACCTAAACCTTTCCGCGAGGAAGGTTTTGGGTATAGATAATTCTACATATTTTGAGGGTGAATATGCTTGCTATTTTTGGGAATATTCGTGTTTAATATGAAATCAGTGTGATCTTCTCTCTCCTCACAACACAAACGGTGGAAAAAATCAAATGATAATTGTTTCTTCACACGCTTGACTAATTTAATTGATATTTTCTTATTCGCCTACTAAACATTAAACATAATTTAGTATTTAACCCTTCCGTCAAGGAGGGTCAGTTTAAAAATCAATGTCTGGGTTAAACTAAATTTTTTTCGTTAGCAGGCTCTTGCATTTATAGTTTTGGAAGTGTTTGAGTCCACGATTGGTTTATGGGTTGTATTTGTAATAATCTAATACTTAAAAAAATTCGAATTTTAACAATAACTTCATGTAGAAGTTATAGAGAACACTTACATCGTTTTCGATAGCAAAAAACGAACAAAATTCTCCAAATGCGGTTGGGATGCTTATTAGTATTGACTGAACACTTATAGTTCAGTTCTCATGTAGTACAACAGAAGTCAAGCCTTGCTGATGGCCGATTCCTAAATCACCAACTACGATACATTACCATGTACGTACGCTTTACCACCACATCGTTCATTCATGGTTTGGTTGTGACGAGAACAAGATAATTTTACTTGGTCTTTCTGCAGTTGGTTTGTTTCGCTATCAGTCTAAAGTGGAGTAAACGTGGCTTTTGAATCCTATGACTTCTTAATTACATTCTATCTACTAGTATGGCACTTGTTTTCAGTAAGAAAGGATTCTTGCGGAACAGCTGAAAGGCACATGAGCATATCCATACATTTTGTTTGTCGAGGACGAGGCGTTGGTAGAAACTCGAGTGATGAGAGAAATCCAAGTGTTGCTCGAGCTGGTTCAAGTAAACCATGAAGGACAACCAATACGTTTGTTGAATTGTGTTTGTTGAACTGATCTTTTCATGTTTGAATGAAGTGTTTAGACATATTAGGTTACAGGGATTCAGTCAGATGTAGAGCAAATCATTGTGATTCGCTCTACAACGAGTGATTCAAGACGAATCGTTTGCACCAGCAAGCGATTCAAACTCGAATCGTTATGAACTAGGACGAAATAACTGTTTCGCTCGATCATCAAGCAAAATAGTTTGTTTCACTTATACAGTCGAGCTCCATGTTTGAGTGAAATAAAACTATTTTTCTCGATAATGAGCAAAAAGTCATGTTTCGCTCAACAGCGAGCGATACAGCAGTATTGCTCGATTGAGTCCACAACGAGCGAAACACTTGTGTTTTGTAGTATTTTGCTCTTCTTCTTCTTCGACCGAGTAAAATAATCTTCTTTTGTTTGGAATGTCATACCACAAGTATCTCGTATTTGTATGTTTGTTAATATAAATTTTGTTAAGTATGATTATCTTATAGGTTACGCTAGTTCGAAGATCCGAATCTAGAGTTATCAAAACTAAGCATAACTAGCTGAGAAAGTTATAACTAAGCTGAGGAAACTATTAGAGGTTTCACTATGGCACTATGTAACAAATGAGCTCTAAATATGTCTCTGAAAAATATGTAACTTTGTTGATCATCGCTGATTGGATGCATGATAGAAAGTCATGCACAAATATCTAAAGATGCTCCTCAAAAGACGTATTAGGTTGTTGTCATCTTCATACTATAGTATGGAAAGATTCTCCTACTTTTGAAAAATTAAAGTAGGAGAATCTTTTACTTTAGTAAAGTAGAACAAGTAATGTGTGTGCTATTCTTAAGTATTAGTAGTCTTTAGAAGTTTTATTATTTTGGATTGCGTACTTATCACGAGGTAACGTAACTTATTAAAAGTTACCACGGTAAGAAGTTGTAGAGTATATAAGGAGGAGTTGGGAGAGTGGAAGACACTTTCATTTTCTTATCTATGAATAAAGTGAGTACTGGAGACCTTGGGAGTCCTTGAGTATTATGCGATGCCATGTTCAGAGTGGGATTAGAACTTGTTTGCAACAACGCGATTAGAGAGAACGATGTTCATACGGGTTAGAGATTTGAGTGAAGTGAGTATAGATGTAACTGAATCTTGTAATTATGGTGCACTAGTCATCCTACTTGATAATGTGATTACAATGGTAACTTGAGTTGCAGAAAACCCATAAATGACTCACGTGAATAGAACCTCTCTCTGGTATATAGACCTGTGAATCTCACGAGTAAAAGCATTTTAATTTCAAAGTTCTAATTTATAGCCTAACCCTTCCAAGAAGAAGGGTTAAGACATAAATTGAAGCTCTTTGCATATTCCTCTCTTCAGAACTTGGAAGAGGCTAATATGCAAGGAAGGAGGTAGGGGCTTAAACTCCCACTTCCACTCATTAGAGTTACTCCTAACAACTCCTATCTATTTCAAGGTATGTCATGCATGGAATGGAAAAGATGACCTATTTCTACTAGCGATAATTCATTCTATCATTAATTCAGTTCATATTACTTTAAGTATAATAGGGCATGTCAAAACTAGAATCTTCTGCTGCAGTCCATAGTTATGGTCACGGCTGAATGTCTTACGGTTGTCTTTTGAGACAGCTGCAGGATTAGCCGCGGTAGTCTCTCCTCCGGCCGTAGTCTATTTTGATCATAAGTTTGAATAAGAGATTTTTTCTCCTAAAACAATCGGTCATTCGCTATTAGACAAAAAATCTCCAATCTTTTGATGAGGTATGTCTTTGGCTGGTTGCACTCGGCTTGTGTTTGAGGTGTGATCTCATATTCTCAAATTTTCAATCTTCATTTTTTTGAAACTTTCTATATTCTCGTGTGCTTTCGATGCATACATACAGTCTACTTTCTGTATTCTCATCTATTTTTGAGATACCTTGTTTACACGGATGCAAAGAGTTGTTGCAAGAGGTGGAGCTTATTTAGAAATGGAGACGTTTTTCAGTTCAAAGGATGATTCAGTACATTCTTTGATTTCAACTGAAGATACAGATTCAACCGATGATTCAAGTTCTAGTGATGAGATATTCAGATAATATTTAGCATTACAGAATATAAAATATCTAGATTGTTCTACTATGTTTTCAAAAAGTAAAGATTTTGTACAAAATAATTCTCTGAACTACTAGAAGCTTCGTTCCGTAAGCTAACTCGTATGGATAAATATTCTTTTTAAGCGTTACTTTCTCTTGTACAAGACCATCATGTATTCATGAATAAGTTTAGAATTTCTCAAGTTCTTGTGGAATTATAGCTTGCAATGACCCTCGATCGGTTAGGTCATAATGGTAACAGAGGTTTTTTTGGATAAATCTCTTTTCTTATAAGAAATTGGTCAAGGGAGTACAGTGAACTACACCAAATGGCTGATAACCATGCCAAAATCAAGATTAAGAAACCAAGTGAAATGACCAAGTCAAGTTGAGCGAGCAAATTGCAGATCATTTCACTAACAAAGGTTTTGCAGGTTGCATGGGATTGATCGATGGTATTTTTCTTCCTTCAGAGATCTCATTACGATGGAGAGACCTATTTTGATAAGAAATGTAATTATGATATCGATGTCCAAGTGATATGCGATCATCGGAGGAAAATTCTGTATATATTTTCAGGTATGCCAGGAAGTTGTCAAGATCTAAGCTGTTTGCGAAGATCAGATATTTGAGGATATCTACATACAAAGAATATATTTTTGGATTCTTATAAGTATTTATTAGACGGTTCAAGATATTCTCCTCTTCGACAGTTAGTACATTCTTTTCGAATGTCTTTCAGAGATAAAGAGAAGCATGAATTAATACTTGTGTTGCACATACCAGAGTAGCAAATGAGCAATGCATCGATATTCTCAAATCAAGATGACATTCTTTGAAACAACTAAGGACACAGTTGAAAACTAAAGACGAGAACAAGTTTCTAGTGAGATGGTAAATTGTTGTGCAATGTTGGATCAAAAAGATGAATGGACTAAAGCGGATGGACAGTTAATCTTAGACATGGATATAGATAGAGATCATATAGATGGGGACATCAACACTAGTGGGACGGTTCAGAAGAATTCTGAAGTTCCTTCACTCTTTCACTTCAGTAGGTGGTATCACAAGTTTGACCCCCTTTTGCTTCGAACGCAATCACTCAAGTTCTACTAAATCAATTTACCTATGGTTTGGATGCTAGATAGCATATATTGCAAGCTATGAGCATGGAAGATTTTAAATTCTAACTCCGAAAAGTGAAAATATAAGACACGTAAACTCTTTCCCGAGAGGTCACTATTTGATACCAAAAAACTCACAAATTCCCCCTTAACTTCTGAACAACATAACTCTCTCCTTATAAACGATCTCTCTGAGATATAAAGCTGGTTGGAAAGCTTATCTTGCCCTCTATAACATAGTCTAGGTTGAACTCATGTTCAAAAACTGACATGAACTGTACTAAAGACTAAATACGAATCTTTGTATCATGTCTCGACAACGAAATCAAAATGTGAGCCAGTTTGTCTCTGATTCAGGGGTACCTCAACTTTGTCACAAGTTAGAATTTGTAAACTCAGTCAACCAACACTCTTCTAGTCACTATGCGCTTTAATAAACTCTATTCTTCAGCCCTCCTTCTTAAATTTAGTGAAGCAAATTTAAAAAAGTTTTTTAAAGTCACAGTTTGCAAACTCACTTCAGTATCAGTTTTCCCTGTGACTCTGCGCTTTACTAAATGGATTTTTCATTAAACTTTTTTGAAAGCTGTAGTCGGAAAATCATGGCTAACGACAATTAAATGACAAATTAATTCAATTTTTCACAATAGCTTAGTATAATATTTATATATTTTCTGAAAAAAACAAAATTCAATGTACAATGCAGTGGGGAAGGATATGTGCTCATGTGCAAGAACCTATCATTTCTTTTTTATATATATGCGAAGGGAGAAAATCTGACCCGGAGCTGGAAAGAGTTTGAGAACCCGCGTATGAGCATAACTTAATCCTCAGAGATTCAATTTTTGTAATTTTCGCTTCAAAGGTAACTTTCTACAATGATTTTGATTTTAACACAATCCTATTTCAGTACGAGTCTAGACGAGAAAAACTTTATGTCTTAAGATCCAATGGTACCTAACATTTAGTGCTTTCTTCTTCTAGCTAAACCCGCAAGGTGAATACCACGTCAGCTTGTTGTCCTTCAGCGCATTATATACCCACACCAAGGTTTTAACTCTCTGACACGGTTTCAACTTCAGAAGTGCTGCATTCAGACTTGGAGCTGGATGAGTGCATGCATTGCTTCGCAAGGTGGAACTACAGGTACTGAACCTCATATAATTCTACTTGTAGCACATCTTTAGTGGGTCCATGATGAGGCACCGGCTGTTCACCTCTGTCCGTTTTACCTTTATGGGTTATGTCTGGATCTTCCTGTAACTCTAAGTGCAGTTAGCACATAATACTTATGGATAAATTTTATTTTTCTTGATGATTTAATACAGAATTTCCACATATATTTACATCTTATCTGATAACAAAAAGAGAACAAGGGCCCCGAGTTGATCTTGCATGCATATTTTAACTATGCAATAGACAAAAGTGAATATAATTAGGAAAAGAAAGTCAAAGTAACGTAATCGTTTTTACCCACGTAACCTTTCTTTGTTAAATAGCACACACCACACGCGGGAGCATCATGTGTGAGAGAAGTTCTATAACGATCTTATATAATATGATGGTTCCCCCTACAAAGGAAGGAATCATATTTCTCCATGCTTATGAAGGAAGGATAAAATATGATTAGTCGAGCACCTGCACGGGATACTGTCCAGATCTAGGGTTCACAACAGAAGCATGTTTCAGTAGTAGTGCCTGTTGCAGTTAAACATCAAGCTACTTCTGCTTCATTATCTTCATCTGATGAGAGCAACTTCAAATGACATAAGTTTGCTCTCAGTGTTCGGGTCGCTCGCACGAGAAGATTAGAAGACTCAAGATCAGCTGAAATGGCCAAGAGCACAATCCTGTGGAATGAGTGAATTTGCCGATTTGGTCAGAGGACAGACCAATTTCGTCTGCAGGGTGTATGGATAGCAGTAAAGTCTAAATTGAGCGTGTTTGGGAGTTGATAGCTGAAGGTAGAAGACCACTAGAACCAGCCAAGCTCAAGATAGTCAGTTTGCTCTTCTTGTGAACTGGCGATGCAATAGCTCGAAGAGAAATACTGAAGTCTATCATAAACATAGACCAACGTTTTGTCGGACAGCCATGTTTGATGTTTTCCAAAACGAAAATGTTCTCAACATAAGAAACAGTGACAGCGCTGATGAGGCCAACATGAGAACGAACACTAAACCGCAGGGGATATGCCGATGTAATAAACACAGACATGTAAAGGTGCTAGCGGACCTTCTTTACCTTTAGCTAGAGGATAGGTGCTCGCATCTTCAACTTCAAAATGTCCGGATTACAGGTACTGGAACTGGTAATTTTGCAGGTCTCTGCTTCTCAGTTGTCGAGCACATAACAATGGTAAGCTTCTGTATCTGTCGCTTAAGAGATTTGACTGCATATCATAGATCTTTGAAGTGAAAGATAACTAGCGCTCAACACAAACCAGGCAGTGCCCTAGAAAGTTTTCACGAGGGTGTGATAATCTGCAGACTGTTACTGCGTCCAGAGCCCCTGACCGAGCCAGAGGGAAAGGTAATGTACAAGGAAAGCTTTGCACTGCTCTGTACTCATTGATGTATCTGCATCGAAGGAGAGTACAGTGGAACTACATCAACGTCACTGGCCTTCATGATCAGAGGACTAGGAATCCTAACTAAGTAGCTACACATCTGACGTACTATCCAACAGAGAAAATGTGTACGCTGTGACAGAGTTGTAGGAAAGAGAACATCTGCAACATCTACGGGCGCATTTCTCGTTATCAAAGAGCAGTACTGTAGAAAGTTAAAAGACAAAGTTGCAGTTCCCCTAGTGTGAAGAACATACATATGAACGCCGCTCAAACCGTCAAGTCGGCTGAAATTCGATCCGATATCTTGAAGGTATCCAGGCGCTTGGACTCCGGGTCTTGTATGGTAAGTTGAAAGAGCTTGAAGGGCCTGAAATGAGTTGGATTCTCTTCCGTTATGAGCCGTGGAATGGGCTCAATGACCATGTCTAGCGGAGGGAACACGAAATATGCCATGCTGAATCTGCTGCCATCAGGAGAGTTGATGACTCGGTGTGTCATGCTCTGCATCGAACCGTTGCTCCAAACTTTCATACAGTCTCCTGGATTCACGATCAGAGAGTACCTGCTTGGCCGAACTGTAGTCCATGCATCATGATGTAATACTTGTAGCCCGTCCACACCCTTGTCCGCTTGCACTACTATGGTGAAAGCACCAGGATCATCGTGAGCAGGCACACCTGGCACGAGTTCTACAGCATCATCATGCACTTTATTGGCTTGGAAACAGTGATGCTGAATGAGGAGGCGTTTACAGACCAACTCTGGTGGACACAGCTTCTCGCGTAAGCAGCTACTGTCAATTTCCAGGCATTCAGAAAAGACTTCCATCAGTAAGGAGTTAGCCAGCCTCGAGAACTCCTGATGAACCGCATCGAGTGAGCTTCTGCAGGTTAGATAACGAGAAACTCTGTCAGGAAAGAAACTCACTTCACTGTTATCTCTTAATCTTCTGAGCGGATTGCATGCCAAGGAACCTGACCCACAATTTCTACCTATAGTCACAGTTCAGGTACCGGCCGGTCGCAGTTTATTTCACCTGCGCGATAATAAAGACATTAATTCCTGTACGTGTACGGCCAAGCTCAGTGAAAGCTGTGAGCTACTACTTGAGTTTCGATTTTGTAGTGTTAGTCCTGCTTTAGCTGCTAAGTGCAAACACAAAGGAACCAGAAGCACGGGTGAGGGACCAGAGGACTTCACTAACTTGAAGTAGGCAGGGTACTTGGGCCAAACATTATCGAGCTTGAACCTATCATCCAGAAGCTCGCCGTTCTTGACGAGTCGTGAACATATGTAGTGCTCCTTAGCTCTCCTTCTGCCATCTCGGGACCGTATGTCACAGCGATAGCCTGGCTGGAAGTTGGAAGCATGCCCTAGATTTCCAGCGTCGACCATGCACTTGAGCTTTTCTTCGTCTGGCAATGCATAGTACTCTTGGCTAGCTTTGAAAGCTGAATCCAGAATTGCTTCCGGAATGTCATGATTATAGAACTCGGCAAAACCCCATTTTTGGAACGCCAAACGAGCAACCTCGAGCTCGTGCTGATGGTGCTTGGGGTCCTGCCATGCACTCAAGTCTACTCTGGGTGTCCGCACCTCCATGACAGCAGTAGAGTTTTGATGATACTGGGAAGGTCTAGATTGTAAAGCTCTGGTCAGAGATGGATAAAATCCCTGGAGAGCTATCCCTTGTGGCTGTTTGTTGGACGTTGAACCAACTATCTAATAACACAAGTACGTAGGCCTGCAAGTAGCTTTAACCCCTGCAGGACTACCCCTGTCTTACAAGCTGGTGCAGGATCTGAAGAACTTCAAGCTTGCTACTTCGTTTCGGCAGACATGCTTTGACTTCACATACGCAGCCAAGTGGGCGGCCGTTATATCTCCATCGTTGGGGCCCAACTTGGGGGACATATGTATATAACTGAAGCATGCTTCTTCTGCTTTGTTCATGTGTGAATCACTGTGATTGATACTGTGTTCCATGCACAAGAAAGTCAGCATGCAATCTACCATCCTTTTCAGATATTATACATGTGAAATCACTGCAGCCAACCTGGTACTTTTTCTTCGAACCCAATATATATGCTTCTTATTCGTCCTCGCCAGGATCTCAGGACTTCATGAAAAGGAAAAAGCGTCGACAACAAAGCTGTACGTGGATGGGGACAGTTACCTTGCACAGATGTTACACTCACTATAGTGGGTGAGTACGGTCTCGGGATAGAATCCAGCTACTGTCATCGATGACTGACCAGAAATAGAAGGCAATCCCACTTTGAGCGCCCTATAGAGACAACCGTCGAACGTTGCAGAAATCCTTACTCAAGGACCGTCAGGACTGTCCAGCTCAATAACTACACCCGTCCACTACGAACTTACGAAGGCTGAAAACGACACTTTATTGTCCAGTTTGAACCTCTCGACCGCACCTTCCACCTGAACGTCTGCGTCCGTTCCCACCCCCCCCGAGAACAAGAGAGGCGCAGAATATTTGCTCTTTCGCTTACGTTATCCTGTATGGTGTGACCACAATCTCTACCCAATCACCATGTGAATGATCACTGAGCAACTATGAATGAGTACTAGTAGTCAACTGACTACCTTTGCCAAAAATCACGCTGAGCTCCGTAGCAACTCGTCCGTAGAAAATTGAAGAAAAAGAACAGCTCCCAGTGTTGAGGATTCCCTGTTCAGATGTCCTAGAAGCAGTAGGAATCAGAGAAACTTCACATAATGAATTAGGTAAACGATTAAATACCCATCTGGTGTATCTAGGGTTGTCCCACTCATTTCTGTAACCCTTGCAATCCTACTTATTGTGGAATAACTATAAATCTTTAACCACGAAAGGTGTAACCAAAGCTCAATTGTTCTTCAAGTATAGAGTCTTGATGTTACTCACATGGATGTGGTCCACTTTATGAATCTGAATGCGACTATCGATAAAATATTATAGATTGAGTTCTGGAAACAAAAACTGTGTAACATTAATGAAACAATTATGCTTCTGTACCTTACACTTGGAATACAATCTCTCTCTGCGAATCCTCTAGACAAAGAGTTGACATCATCAAAGTTTGCGCTTCTCCTTGGTGGTTCTGGTGAGGACTTTCGGTTTCTTACGAGAAGTCAAATTGTATTCATTTTCCCGATGGAAGTGAAGGCCTCTCCTTCTTTTTGAGACACTAAGTAACCTTATGATATTAGTCTATCCTTATGCATCTCTAATACGCCATGTGGAAATTATACTCAAGTTTATAGAAAGTTCACTTTGATCTACCCTTAAGGTAAGGAATTAACCAGATCTCAAATACCATTACAGAGTTGTGTTGTACCCATCTTCCTTGTCCATTCGACATTAGTTTCGATTTCTTCATGAGTGCTAGACTCTTTCATCATTATGAAAGTAGTTATAGTGAAGATTTGGATATGTCATCACACGTTTTGTCCCTTTCTGATACTCGTTGACTTACAACGAGTAGTTGGTGTAGAAAACACTCTCCATCGCCACCTCTACTTGTGTCTGTCATGAAGTATCACTCTGCACTTTGTGACAGCCACTTCTTTTCTCCTTTTTATGATAGCCACTATCCTTCATGCTGGGAATTCATTACCACCTATAGATTTGTCGCAGATGTTTTCTACTGATCTTCTTCCTGATCCCAGCACTTTTCAAACTCATAAGAACTCATATCTTTGCTGATAGATATCTTCTTGTGTTTATATCCACCACCTGGAAGGCTGGAATTTCCACTTCTGTCTACACCAATGTCTGGGGAGTTCCGGAGATTAGAGTATTGATTTCCGGAAGATTTTCAAAATCTCCGGTCTTTGTTAACTTTTCCCGGAATTGTTTCCCGCTTTGAAACTTTGATTAGCGGAAATGTTCGAGGGTCTAAAAGTTAAGCCGGAAATGTTACTGTATGCTTCTCTTGAAAAAGAGAAAATATCTTGTAAAAAGATCGGATTAGAGGAAATTTGGCCGATATATAATGTCTATTCTCAGAAATGAATCGTTTTAAATTACGAAGTGACGGAAATAGACCGAGAAATTTTGAACTGTATATTTCATGTGGCAATACCAATTAGTTATACAAGTACACATGTCAGAAAGAAATGTTTGATTTCTGATGGGAACAGCTCAAGTTGCTACACAGCTGCTGCTAGAATCTCGATGGGTTTGGTGATGGACTTCCAGGTTGTTGGCCGTCAGTGTTCATTCACAGTTCATTTTGTTCACTACACCCATTCATGATTCGTGACCCGGGACTCGGTACCAGCCGCTAGTGTTCATTCACAATTTCGTACTGCTCACTTCACCCATTCACAATTCAAGAGTCGGGACCAGCGATCCAGACTGCATCGTTGTCATTCATGTTGACAGACTTCTCGCTGCATTATAACTGAAAACTCTTAGCTTTGGTTAGCTACATACTTCTGTTGAGAAGATTGGGAACCTCTTCAGTAGATTGTTTCCAACCAGAAGCTTTTCGGAACTAACTTTCATTCATTTTTTCTTCTGATTGATAGTTTTAAAGACATTTTGTACAACCTGTATGGGCAGAAGGGTCTTTGAGAAGAGAGCCACGTGACTACGGTGAAAGTGTTTGAGACAACATTGTTTTCTTCCTTGTTCTCTTCATAGGTCAACATGATGTGCACTGCAGGTAACTCTTCCTTGTTCTCAGTGGATTTCTTCTTGTTGTAGTTAGAACTAGACACTGAGTAGTCTTTAAAAATTTAAATTTTGATTCTATAAGTTGTATGTAATAAGACCATTGATCATACCGAAGAGACAAAAATCTCTTCGTGAGTCTGGTTTTATTTTGGAGCAGTTATCATGCAACACAACCTGCCATGGAGAAGAGGAAGAAGAGGTTGTGCATGAAGTAGACCATGAATCAGTCCCAAGTACAAGGTTGAGCAAAGCAAAAATAGAAGAGAATAGAAAATGTTAGAGGGATGTATGATACAGTGACTTTCATTGGGTTGAGTTTGATTGAGATCAATGATTGGTTTTTTGTAAAGTTTATAAGAAAGATAAGGGCAAGCCTACTAGCAAGTTTGTCACTATTGGATCTCATAATGTGAAGACTTCTACTTCGATTGAGCGTGGTCAGACTGACATGCATAATAAGATCTTATTAGCTTCACAAGGTCAAAAGAGATGCAAGTAGCAATTCAGAAGGCTAACAATAACTCTGATTCTGCACTCCTAACGTTGTTTCGAGTTGCATATTTTTTGGGTAAGGAGTCATTGGCTTTTGCAAAGTATCCGAAACTCGGTTAGATATTTCGTGGTTGTTGTGCGCATACACATCGCTATCACAACATACATCACTGTCAGAGGTACACCATACATACACATAACACATGGACAATGTCATACACATACACAAGTGTACCACAATAATCTCTACAGAGACATTACCATCTCCAACACGACAACAACGATTACTCATAAATGGTCAAGCCAAACCCACTCTATGCTCGCAGAGAATCCAAGTTACACTCAACTAGACTATCCACCATAGGCAGGAGGTTGAAGGCTCAACTTGAAGAACTAAGGCCTCTAAGCCCTACCTGCGAAGTATATCCCTAGTGGGCTATCCCAAGAACTAGCCTTAATGACACTAACGGCCCTACCGAGATTAACCACTCTGCACTCGATCAACTTAGCCGAGGTGCTAAACTGACGTGATAGTTGTCGTGCGCATACACATTGCTATCATAACATACATCGTTATTAGAGGTACACCACACATACACATAACACATAGACAATGTTATACACATACGCAAATATATCACAATCCACCACCTAACTGACGGTTAGGTCCCTCTAACTTCAGATAGCTCCATATCCCAATTACGTGATATACATCTTCATGGGTGCAAGGATCAGGAGGTCGGGTGCTACATCGTCTCATCGTTAGTCGCATGTCTGCAATCCATATCACACAAAGATCTAATCGGTTATCCTTGCTATAAACATCGAGGACAAACTCACCGTCTAGTAAGAACGACATTGAGAGATGGACTCAAACGTGACATGTGTCAACCTCTCAAACAACCATCACACATCAACATACGGGATGCTCCACCAGCAGACCCACACAACATACACCTCAAGCCCGCGCGTAGAACAGCTAAGCTTGGGTCAACAGTACCATCGATGTTGGGAAGATGACATGGCACGCAATTCCGCACATGGTCCTTCCAAACAACACCATCACGGTCCTCTAACATGAGTACTCCAGAAAATAACACCTCACGCACTCGTAAAATAGTACGTCCTGCGGTCACGTCCAACATCGTCGGTACAACCTGCTATAGATAGATATAAACGTCAAGATGAAACCTATGAATCGATGGTCGATAACCTCCTCCTCGAATAGTCGCATATCGCAATGTGTCTCTATGCTGAGCAATCGCTAAGTTCTCAAAAGTCATAGGCATAACTCTCCGAAATGTCTCTGCTCGTTAACATGCGCTCATCCACATATCCGGGTCATGAAGGTTCAGCACCTCAGCAGAATCACGACGAATGACCGAAGATAGATATGGATCTCGATCATACAATAGAAAATACGGTGAGAAGGAAACCAAAGAAGCTTGTCGACTAAAATGGTAGTCCATAGCCAACCATAGTAACTACATATCCTAGTCTCTCAAGTGGCCCTTCTGCAAGCCATACTTGCGCAATCCTCTTTTCACTGTCTGAACTACCTTCTCTGTCAAACCATTCGTCTCAAGATGATCTCAAGATGTAGTCCGATGATCAATTAGTGCATGATCACACAAGATCTGAAACTCACCAAGGAACTCTGTACCTTGGTCTGTCAGCACTTCAGCTGGTGCTCCAAAACGACTCAGCACTCGATCTAAGAACGCATACGCTGTCTCTTCACTTGCCTTGTTTGATAATGCCACCAACTCAATCCACTTGGAGAAGTGTTCCACCATCACCAATACATATTGGTGGTGACGTACAATCAATGATAAGGGTCCCGCAAAATCTAAACTCCAACGGTAACCCAACCCCATAATCGATAAAAGATGTAATTGTGGAATAGATAAACAATGCTCGTACTCGATCACAAAATCACACATCGTGCGACAAATTGTTGCACATCGATGTGCATACCACGCCACCAATACTGTCATTGGAGTAAGCTATGCGTACGCTTCATTCCAAAATGTCTCAACTCCTCATGGACATGTCGTACTAACTGTGCTCTTTGGGATGGGTGTGACATTATCCGTATTCTCTCAATCATCCCACACTTGAAGTACATGTCGTTCTTCTCGTCGAAATCTCTTCGCTCGTTGAAGGACACGATCTCGCTCCTTGACACTTACTGTGCCTACCACCACATCAGTACGTAGATACTCCATTACGATCACATCATCGTGGATATCTCGCTGGTCTAGAATACCATCTCCACCCTCAAGATCTGGAGACTCACCATTTACTCTCTGACGTGAGAAAGACACGACTTGGCCCTCCATGCTAGAGTTCATGATCAACATACAAAGAAAAGCAGATGCATGCCATCCTGGCACTATTTCCTCATCAACCTCGTCATGTCATCGAGCCCCAGTCTGATCCTACTGACTCGTGCATGAGTTGCGACTCAACCCATCGGCATCTAGGTTCGCAACTCTAGATCTATGCACAACTTGGAAGTCATACTCTTATAAGATCAGAGCCCACCGTGCAAGCTTCTTTGTAAGCTTGTCGGACTCCATCAACCACTTGAGCGGTTGGTGGTCAATGATGAGAATAAAGAGGTTCTCAAACAGATAACATTGAAAGTGTGCAACATCCCACACTACTGTCAAACACTCTCTCTCATATGAACTATACCTCACCTCCGCCAAATTGTTGGAACGATTGATATACGCCACCACGAACTCATATTTCTCATCATCATGCTGAGTCAGTACTGCTCCAAGTCCCAACGTACTCCAATCAGTGTGCAGTTGGAAAGGATGCCCTCTAATGGATCTCTTCAAGATGGGAGTAGATATCAACCTATCTTTGAGCTCTATAAAAGCTCGCTCGTGCTCATCTTTTGCCAAGTCGATCCGTATATCAAGTCCCTTCAAGGTACCCAAATCTTTCATACTAAAGACAAAACAATTCTTGTAGCTCTCAGGAATCTCCGAACTCTTTGTCTCTCCTCTCTTATAAGCTTGGGTCTAATCTCCGGCTCCCAAGTATCCTCTGTCATCATGCTAGAGGTAGAAGACAAAGTCATTGACTGCTATCTGAGAGCCTCTAGAGCAGTATCCTTCTACTCATCACCAACAACCTCCACCTTCACTGCGTGAAAAACTCCTGCAGTCCTAGCTGTAAGCTCCACACTCTCTCCTACGACAACCCATGATGTCCAAGGATGACGAACTTCACACGCTTCGCCCCCAGCCTTTGTCTCCACCGGCTCGGTAGGCAAAGAGCTCAAAAGTGTCTGACCAGCCACACCCGTCGATCGCGTTTGACGTTGCTCAGTCAATCCAAGACTAACAATCCATGTCAAGCTGTTCAAGTCCATTGCTTGACCTAACACCTGACGACGTGAAGCCTTTGACATCAAAACTACTGCCGTCGTACGTGTAGAGGAACCCATCGCTCGCTCTCTCTCATCCGCATTGAGCTCCACCAACTGTTGTAATCGAGCATCCCATACAAGCCCAGGTCCTTCATCTTTGTAACATGTGACGCTGGAAAGCTCACCAAAGTAGGCAACGCTGTCATGGACCGTCTCACTAGGTTCATCACTGCTATGGATGACTTATCGATGACTTCTCACTACTTGAGATCGTCGTCTTGCATCCAAGATGTCATCAACTGTGAGGTGCGTTGGTAGTCTCACTACATCGTGTGCTTGCTTGAGCACCTCCCTCGATAACAAATTCGTCCACCACAACCGTGTACGATGTGCACGAGATCCCGCTCTCGCTGCATCTAACAACACTGCCGGTCGGACCCAAGACCGCACCTGGTGCACACTCGTCATCATCTATGTACAAGCATCACTCAATAAAGGAACGTTTTCCAAGATGTACGTTCGAGAATCCATCTGATGCATCTAGAGATGTCGTAGATCCGTAACATCTTTCGGAACATCCTAGATCGTGCGTCATGTAAATCTTGATCTCTCCCAGCACGCGTGTGACCTTGACATGACCACCCGGAATTATACATACCGTACTCGAGTAACATCGAGATCCTTTCGTGGCCCCATAGATCTCGTCCATGCCTCACAACAATGGTGTGTCGACACTAGACTCACCACCAGAAAATGCACTATCTGCGTCTGACTCGTCCTCTGGAACAACCGATGACAATGGTGTAGATAGTCGATACCTCACCTCACTCCCTGTATACCCATTGTCCGAGAAGTCCCCACCAGAACCTCTTGAGAACTCCGTGATGATAGAATCTCAGGAACACGCTCTCCAACAGAATGTTGGAACAAACCCTTCCACGTCATGAAAGATGTAAACAGCTATGAGTTTTGCATCTGCTGCAGATCGCACCAACTGTCGAACTCCTGGATGAAGTCATCCAGCTCAATGATACATACCGTACTCGAGTAACGTCGAGGTTCTTTTGTGGCCTTATAGATCTCGTCCATGTCTCACAACAATGGTGTGTCGACACTAGACTCACCACCAAAAAATGCACTGTCTGCGTCTGACTCGTCCTCTGGAACAACCGACGGCAATGGTGTAGGTAGTCGATACCTCATCTCACTCCGTGTATACCCATTGTCCGAGAAGTCCCCACCAGAACCTCCTGAGAACTCCGTGATGATAGAATCTCAGGAACACACTCTCCAACCAGAATGCTGGAACAAACCCTTCCACGTCATGAAAGATGTAAACAGCTATGAGTTTTGTATCTGCTGCAGATCGCACCAACTGTCGAACTCTTGGATGAAGTCATCCAGCTCAATGATACCTACCGTACTCGAGTAACGTCGAGGTCCGTTCGTGGCCTCATAGATCTCGTCCATGTCTCACAACAATGGTGTGTCGACACTAGGGTCACCATCAGAAAATGCACTGTCTACGTCTGACTTGTCCTCTGGAACAACCGACGGCAATGGTGTAGGTAGTCGATACCTCACCTCACTCCGTGTATACGCACTGTCCGAGAAGTCCTCACCAGAACCTCTTGAGAACTCCGTGATGATAGAATCTCAGGAACACACTCTCCAACCAGAATGCGAAATCTCCGTCACCACTATAACCATCACTTCCCTAACCCCGCTCCTACTGAGCTCACTTATCCTCTACCAGGAAGGTCAAGGTAAGGACAACCTATATCTATCATCACCACAGGGAGCCTCTCACGATAATCCAACCGCACCTTGAGAGAAACAAAGATAGTCTGACTGGTCCGCAACTCCAGTCTGGAGTGCGACAGCACACTAGAGTGAACTCACTCCGAAAATCAAGCGCCAACACAAGCAAACGCAACGCACAAATAGGAAGTAGAATATGAAAAGGTTCCAACCACAAGAAGTCCAAAAGGCAACCCTCCACACTCAAACATTCATATAACGAGAAACTCAGCCCCACCTGGACTGACTCTCGATATTTCGATAACCATATGCAGAATATATGACCACCGACAATCATAGACTGTGCTTAGAGTCACGATCAATGTTTAATTGGCTAGAAGCTCCTAGAATATCTTCCAAGATAGCTCTACTAGGTCACAACATCAAACATCCACTAACAGTCTCCATACACCACATATCGCATGGAGATGCGGTACCACAACTGCAACTCTCTCCTAATACTGTGGGGTCGTCCTACCACTCCTCTAAGAACGTGCAAACATGTCTCCTACTACCTTCAACAAGTCCATAAGTACTTGCACTCATTTCTGTAAGACACCAAGAGCTATTGATCTAATGATAAAGCCAAAGCTAAGATTGCAGAGTTAAGTGCAAGCTCAAGAATAGTGTTGGGATGGGTGACCTTCTGGTTTTACACCTCCCACACAACTGAAAGCTTGCATATCTCTCTCACGCATGACAGCAAGCTGGCTTGCTGGCGGGCTCGGATTTCACTCCGTCTCCGACACTCACGCACCTCTGCTCCTCGAAGTCTCTAAACGTCTTCTAACATCGCGACACCTCCGCTCCGCTCCGCTTCGGTAGGAGAGGAACTAATATTCGCACATCAAAAGAGACTCGGTTACACCTCGAATTGCACCAAATTGCACCAAAAGAGGCTCGGAAACATCAAAATCTGATGTAAAACAGCTCGCGAGTGCACACGGATAATAAAAAATCTGACGTAAAACTACAAGAACACCCAAAGCCAACCCGAAAAACACTACAACAGGTTAGTGAATGTCCAATTTACACTTCGAGATCAACCACCACTACAAGATAACCCACAAACTCGAGTTTCCACACGAAATTGTCAAAAATCTGACGTAACTAGCCTTTTTGCACTTTCGGGTAACACGGCAGCGAACTTCGACATGCCATAACTTCATCGATGCTCAATCAAACTCCACGAAACTTGGTGCACTGGAATCGTATCTCCAAAACGCTTCCAAATAGCCCACTCGGTCTGACATTGACAAGTACTTCGTCTGCCACGTCCAAACGTGCACTTCGATCCGAACAGGTCACTTCAAGAACATTCTGCAAAATTTCTGCAGTGCTTCTGCATGACAGAAAATCTCCACTCGACCAACAACAGCAATCTATCCACGAACAGCAAGGTATCATGCGCTCACACACACCTCGATCGCAAGTCCAAACAATCAAACATTAACGACAATACCTGAAGATACCAGCGGATGATTTCAAATCAGCGAGCTCTTACTGAACTCCACCTCGACCTGCACTCAGTTCTTCAAGTAATCTCTACAGAGAAATTACCATCTCCAACACGGCAACAACGATTACTCATATATGGTCAGCCAAACCCACTCTATGCTCGCAGAGAATCCAGATTACACTCAACTAAACTATCCACTATAGCCAGGAGCTTGAAGGCTCAACTTGAAGAACTAAGGTCTCCAAGCCCTACCTGCGAAGTGTACCCCTAGTGGACTATTCCAAGAACTCACCCTAACGGTACTAACGGCCCTACTGGGATTAGTCACTCCGCACTCGGTCAACCTAGCGAAGGTGCTAAACTGACGTGACATGGTAGTCATGCAGACATTACGATAAAAATTTATCAAGACGAAAAGACTTGTGATGATATGGTGTTTGACATCAACAAAGTTATTCATAAGAGGGTTGTTGATAAGATAAGAGCCCCTCCATTTTTTGGAATCATGATAGATGAGTCCATAGAAATTTTGGTTACATGTCACTTAGTAGTATTTGCTTCATTCTTGGAAGATGGTCAAGTGTTTTTCGTGTATGATAGATTTAATGAAAGATTACGGATCAGATGTGAATAAATTTGTGGCTTTTGGCTCTGATGGTGCAAGTACTATGGTGGGTAGCAAGAATGGCATTGCATCACGCTTGAAGAAAACTCTAAATGTTTTTCTAATTTTTGTACATTGTGTAGCACGTCGTACTAATTTGGCAGCGTTAGCAACAGCAAAAACACTAGAATGAAAAGAGATTTCTGATGAGATTGATAGTATTTTAACTACTATTGCTGGGTACTTTCATAGCTCATTAAAATGCAAGTCAGCTCTTAGTTCTCTTCAAGAGTCTTTATGTGATGCTCGTAAGTGTATGAAATGTTACTTAAAGATAAGGTGGTTGAGTCGATGGCAGTCAGTTACAACTCTCTTTGATAGTGTAGAATCAGTCTTGGTATTTTCGAGACGTGACAAAGACTGATGACTTTGTAGCTCAAGGGCTTTACAAGAAATTGTCTTTTGAGACTATTTACATTCTTTACTTCTTGATCGATATTCTACAATTGTTATCTGAGTAATTAATCTTTATCTCGACTATGGGTTCTATCGTAGCATACAGTATCACTGAGATTAAACTAAACTTTCTTATGGAGAGTTGTGAACGCTTCTCAGTTCAACGAGGACATATGGTATCACATCTTGTCTGACTTTGGTCCTCCTGGATTTCTTAAGTGTTTGCAGTCTGAAATTCGAGGTTCTCATTTTCGTTCAGTAATGCTCACTAGAGACCGGGAAGGTTAAGATATGAAAAGAGCTATATTATTTCTGAAAAGTTTTGCCAATGCTGCATGCAACTTGGAAGATCGATTTGAAGACAACTCTCTATTCTGCACTTTTAAATTTTTTAACCCTTCAGAGATACCAGGAACAGATATGGGTTTGAGAGATTGGGGTTTAAAGAAATTGAGTCGTTGTGTTAGTTTTATGATTTTGATAAGAACTTGACAGCAAATGTGATTTATCTTGCACTGATTTCAATCTCAGCGGTGAAAGGTGAGTATAGAGCATTTAAAATACAATGCATGTCAGAATGGCACGATAGATCCTTCCAGGATGTAGCATACATGTTGAGTAGCAATTCAACATATGCATGTAAATATGCTAATCTTCTAGTTCTATTGAACATTTCTAGGGTACAATACGTTAGCATTGTAGTTTGTGAAGGGGTACAATCCAGATGTCCACTTGCAGTCTTCAGTTGTCATTCTTTCTTCTATTGCAGATCATTCTTTGACTTTGTCTTCGAGGACTTCTTCTGATTTATCTTCCTCAAGTTCTCTAAATATTGATTCAAGTAACAGTTAAAAAGTAAAAGAATAATGTCCATTACGTTTGTGTGTTTGTGATAATGTTATTTTTTTCTACTTATCAGCTTTTGATTTCTTTTACCAACAAACTTTTGACTGTTAGTGTTAATTTTAATTCGTTATTATTTGCCCTTCTAGAATACACATTAGAAAATGTGTGTATTATAGGAAGGATTATACTCTCAGCCTCAACTGGAGAGGTATCAGGTTCAATCCCTGCTGGGAGTGCATGAAAGTTTACAGAAAGAGCCCGCTAAAACATAGTTACAACTTATAGAAGGAAAACCCGAAGATCATAATTCTCCTAGAAATATTGGACTTCCGGTTTAACTTTACAAACAACGGAAATATGTTGTCGTCTTGTTAAAAAGTCAAGAATTCATTCCCGTCCAAATATTTAAGTTTCGGAGAACAGATGATCTGAAATTTTGATTCACGGATATTAAAGATATTGGTCTCATGTACACTTATTAATGTTCTAACCCTTCCGACGGGAAGGGTTAGAACATTAATTAATGTCCTCAAGTAAACGGCGCCATTAGACATTTAGGTCTCCGGTCTTATACCCCCAGGAGCGCAGCAGCCCCTTCTTCACTTATGGGTTCTCTTCGGATGAGTTGGCTACTCCAGGAGTGACTAACATATAGCAACTTTGAATTAATTCAATTTTCTATATAACTTAGTTTTTATATTTTAATAATACTTATATATTTTCCGATAAGAGAAAACGAATTTCAATGTACAAAGCCGTGGGGAAGGATATTAACAGTAAAAAGATTTTATCCCCCCGTCTTTTCGAGTCAAGTTACAAATAGCCGAGTTAGAAAGAAAACAAACGAAAAATTACCGAGACTCAGCGAAATCTACCCGCGCGCTGGTATACACCCTGAATTCTGACACCATTACTGAAAAACAACGCTTGTTGATTCAGTATGTTGAAACTAGAGAACGCGACCCAATGAATAGCAAACGGATGGGAAGACCCCATCAAGCTTTACAAGGGAAAGAAGGACCCGCAGGGCAGTTTATTGAAACTAGTACTTCTTTGGCTGCTGTGTCCAAAAGAATAGATTGAATCTTGCTACTTATAGAAGTTGGATATCGGAGGTGGCTAGATGATGTGCTTTGAACCACAGGGTCTGGTCTGGACATGTCAGACCCACGTGAGCACCTACCTCCTGCCTGCGGCCCAAAAGAAAAGGAAAGGAAAAGGAGAGAGGAAAAAGTAGGGAATCCGTAGCTCTTGATCGTCACACCCACATAGATCGTTATTTCGTGTAATGATCATCTCCTAGTTGACAAGGAGTAGAGCCTGCACTTCTCCCGCAATTTTCGAAGTAATTACGAGGCCACACTTTCTTTCGTGACTTCTGTTATTATTGCGTTATGTTCACTGGCAGAATGCATGCTTTCAAGTGGCCTCAGTACATCGTTCGTGTCGTTCCATGAGGATATCTGACATGTAATCTGCTGTGGTCACATGGCTTGGCTCTCCGAGGTTTACATGTGAGGAATTTTCAGGAGATTTGCTTGACCAGGCCCATACGCCATAATACTTGCTTGACCGGACCCTTGCGGGGAACCCATTTCTCGAACCTCGACCAGAGCCAACGAACCTTCACGGGAAAGAGGGAGTTGTCGAGAAGACGATCAGCTAGACGTAATTGTGTACCTTGACGTGGCCACGACACGTGGTTTGGAACGAACCAGGAAAACCAATTGGTGTGTCTACTGAAGTCGTCTGGGAAAAACGGGCCAGGCGAAGCTCGATAGGCGACTCTTTGATCTGCCTCCTTGACTATCATGGAAGAAATCCGAGTAACACGCGTCACTATCATTTCAACTCCCGAGGACTAGGTGGTTGTCGGCCACCAAGCCACTGGGGTGTTTCCGCAGTTGCAGAATGGACCGGACGACCAAGAGCACATGTATGACCCGAAACTGCAGTGGGTGGTGTAATCCGTGTAAGAGCAAAAGCTCCACTGCGAAAACAGCTCGAATAAACAAATCAAACAAATAAAACGACTCGAAAAACGAGAAAACACTCGTTTCAAGGACTACTTTCTTCGATTCCAACCGGTTACCATTAAGGCGACAGTAGTGTTAAGCAGTGTCAAAAAAGAAACAATAGTGTTAAGCACAAGGCGGTAAAAACACTCCTAGACTAACCAGCAGCATCGATTAGGTTGATTGTTTTCTCAAAGCGGCAATTGACCTTCAATGTTCAATCTCTCAGGATTCACTGCAGTCGAATGGGAGCTCGCATAGGGAGCTTCAGCCTCTACGCTGCTCGAATCAGGATCATGCGGTCGACTGGGGGGTTTTCCGCTTACCTATTTACTGGAATAGGTTCTGAGGGGATTTGTATAGATGATGTAGTCTGTAGAAGTGGTAGCTGATCGATTTTCTTCTTCGTCGGGGCTTGGATTGATGGGCAAGAGAGTCCTCTCGCACGGGATCCGGAAACAAGATAAACCGGCTAAGTAGATTCTTCATGGCATTTCATATACTCAGCCACGTGAGAGAGCATTCCAGCATGGCGGTCGACAACTCCCTCCTCCCGGAGTCCCGGTGAAGGGTCTGGTCGAGAAATGGTTTCTCCGCGGCAATTCACGCAGAGGCCTGGCCAAGAAAGTATTTGAGAACCACCAAGTTCTCTGGTGAAGAAAGTATTTGAGAACTACCAAGTTCTCTGGTGAATTCTTCAATGCCTTGAAATCTAAAATATGTTGGGTCTTCTGGAGCAAAAGATTTGATGGAATTAATCGTTTCCTTCCGCAACTCTGTCTCACCCAACTACATCCAATGGTTAGTTACAATGAGAACCGTCCGATCGTGTCAGGCCAAAATTTATAAGACAGGGAAGATTGAAACTTTCAACCTCCAGTAGATTGGCAGCTCTAGAATTGACGCGCTAGCGTCTTCCGCCACCGCCCTCCACGTCACAGTCGTTAACACATATATTATCTATAGAGTATAGACTACCAAATCGTGCGGAAAAAGTTGTAGACTTTTCTATACACGCCAAAAATGCCTTAGCGCGAGAGAATTACTTGCAGTCGAGAAACTTCAGAGTTATCGTGCGAGATGCTCAGATGCTCTTAGACTGAGATTTATTCTCTTTGTGTAATCCATTCCTCTACAGAAACTCATGAATGGTCCTGTCCCGTGCACAGCAGCCCTCCCTCCGGATCCACGTGCTTGTGTTCCACGAGACTCGGTGCTGTGGCACTTGGGGGAAATCGATAACTTTCAGTGATCAGTTCGTTTCTTAATAGTGTTCCGAAGTCTTACGAAGAAATGGCGACGTTCACACTCCCAATAAATTTGGGAAGTGTGAACGTCCCAAATCCCACATCAGTGGCCCATCCCGACGGTTCTTCATGCTCTCGAGTCCCATCTCAACCTTATCTTCAGTTGTCACTCGTCAAATCGCATAGTGTTTGTACCGTTTTGTTGCGGGGGAAGCCTTAGTCTGGAAACTGACATATCATACTTTACAGGCCCTTTCGCCCTACACTCGATTGGCACGAAGGATGAGTCTCTTTTTCTCGAGGATTTCCGGAGAAAGTTGCACCCTGAAAGTTGAGACTTGTTTCGCAGCTGCAGCAGGATCATGATCGACGAAAGAACGGAGAAGTTTTAACTTATGTCGGTTAGGGGGACTCTGTCCTGTGTACGCTTTCACTTTCGTCGCTCACTTTCAGCGCAAGCGGACTTGAGTTTAGACATGTACCAAATCGAGTTCGAGCAATACGAGTACTCAGTCTGTACAAGTCTGTTCTCAGACTTGAAATCGGGTTTGGCAGTGTCCGTGCACCGAGAAGTAAAATTTGAACTCCAGAACTTCCAAACTCGAGCTTTCCAAGTTCTAAACTCCCGCGTTCTAAACCGGTTGTCCGTTATATGCAGCACAGACGTATTACCCTGCTAAATTCAAATTCAAATCTATAACGCGTCTCTGACTCTCGAGTTTTGAAATCTGTCGGGTGAGCGGCCTTCAATTGTGCTCCACGAGACGTTTCGCGTCCTCCGAAGGTTTGAGGTTGTCACAGCTTTAAGTGTCTCCGGCTCTCAGTGTCAAACAGATCTCGCCTCCTTGCATCGATCGCAAATCTGAGGCTCCGGCCTACGCGCATCACGACCACGGGCGTTTGTCCGTACACATGTGGAATTCACGAAATCTGGGACTCCAAGGTTGTTAAACCTTTGACAGTCCCAGATTTTGCCGGCTGGAGTTCTTAGATCGATGCATCGCAGGAGATTCGAATAAGGGATCGCTGAAGCCATGAAAATTTGCTTCCAATCCTCCTCAGCATCTACGTCCGTAGCGAGGGCACTGATCGATTCGTGATCAGGAACTTGACTGAGAAGTTCAAGCTTCATAGTCAGCCTCGGAATGCCGATGCGCTTGCGGTCCTGTACTTCCACATTTCTCGATCGGTGAAAGTACGCTGTAAGTCCACAAGCGACGACTTGGATGCTTTCGATCATCATAATACAGACTTTCTAGCTCGTGGGATCCTTCACCATATTCATAACAACTTGGAGCTTGCGGAACCTCTTCGACCCCGATGGACGTCATAAACAGCAGGCGCTTGCTCAAGACGTGGATCACGGATGTTCCCGCAAAACCAGATTTCCCAACCGACTGGGATCCGGACATGATGTTGCAGTATTGGATCGGGGTAATTGCTCTTGTCTTCGTCGTTCACAGAGTCTTCATAAAGTTGGACATTTATCGGCTGATGAAGATGAACACGTTATATTGCAGTCGAAGACTCTTCAACGTGTTGTTCCCAACAGGTTAGCTTTTGCTGCCAGGAAGGTAACATACATTCACTTAACCCACAAGACGATGGGCGAGGAAAGAGATTCTCATGAGCATGACTCGTAGCCGAACGATTCGTTTATGTTATCTTGAACTGGAGCTCTGACTGAAGCGTGATTCTTCAGGACAGTGCTTGAACGTGGTTGGTGGGTACTCACTGACTTACACTACGAGGTCCTAAAAGCAACGCCATATCTTCCTGCAGTGCAGTGTGGTCATGCTCACAAAGCGAAAGAGAACTGCCGGAGGAGGAAAGGAGCAAAGTAACGAGCAAAACGCAAGGCGTTGAGGGGGAAAACGAGTCTTTGGCTTACCTTGTTAAGCATCTGTCCATTGTCGTCATATCATCGGAAGAGTAATTACATCCCTATCAGCTGCAGAATTGTAGAAAGTTTCACAAGCTGCAAGAAGAGTTCGTTAACAGGCAAATGTAAATGAGTTTCATGCTTTAGCCCAAGAAATAAGACTGATATCGCTTAGCCATGTCAATGCGTTTCTTGCGTTTCTTTGGCATGAGTATGTTCATTGGCAGTTCGGAGTCCAGTGCATCCAAAAGCTTGGGGTGAAAACTGGGTCGAATATGATCATATATGGAACATAAAAACAATTGCTGACTGCGTGAGTTGAACCTGGATTTGCAATTTTCTGGAGTGGAGATAACAGTGATTAGCTTCTTTAATGGCAAAAGGTCTCATTTCACACATTTCCATTGGATGACATAACCTGAAGCGAAAGGAGAGTTGAGGTTTGTTCCTCTTGCTTGTCTTCAAGAGGAGGTCCACGTTCGTTGCCCATTATCCCTCATTCCATATACACAGATTCCAGACATGACATATTACCCATGCTTCACGTCACAAAAGTTCAGGACAGGGTTGAACGAGAAGATGTGACAGCAAACTATTAGGTCATTTATATTCATGCGAGTCCATACAAAATAACTAGGATTTGGTAGCTAGTTGAGTTTCTCATTTAGCTCGACTTTTGTTACTGACAGGAGTAGCAAGACGTTCAAACTAAGGTCAACAAAAGACTCTGAATTACTGCAGTTTGCTTAACTGCTACTTGGAATTCACTTATTTCGACAGAGCACTGAATCGCAGTAGCATCTACTGATACTCCCCGGCGAGAAGTTGCCGGGCTGCAAAGAACAAAAGTTGCGCCAGCCGGACTGTAATACTGGACCCACATCATACCAACCGTGCTTTATTCTACATTATCTTTGACGGTTCAAGAGATATCATCACTCCAAACGAGCGACGAGGCAAGAGACCCTTCGCAGCAGAGCAAAGTAAACGAGGAAAAAACAATTACACACAGAGCAGAGATCCACTGAAAGATACAAGTAAGAAAGGAACGTCAGCGTCGACACAAATAACGGGGAGGTCATCCATGCGGTGGATGATTTCGAGTATGGGTAGTAGATTAGTGACCGCAGGCTCGGCCGAATGCGCTAACGTGACACTCGTACTCCCTACGTTCAGATATCCAAGCCTCTAAGCATCAGTACATCGCTAGACCAGTACAGTTTTTCCCCACAGGTCCGTTAGAGTGGACCATCGAGCATCCAATCTATCTGTACCATCAGGCATTGGCAGAATTTCATTCCACCTTGTCGGACAAAGGTACCCTTGTTACGAACATTGTGACAGTCTACCAGTCCTTTCGAGTTGGATGCACTTCAATCCCGTCGAGGGCAGAACGTAATTCGAAAGTAAATGAACAAGACGAACACTTGAAGTTCGTTCTGCACCTCCCGACGAACACAACAGGAACCTTAAAGCACGAAGAAGGGAGTCTTCGGCCACTACATGCGCTTGGGTCTGAGCAAGAACCACGGCCATCGAGAGCTGGAGGGGCGCGAGCGGAAAAGCAAGGTGGAGTAGGTGATCTGTGAGACTGAGGGACTGGGTGCGGGTGGAGTTTCGCAGACCAGAAGTGTGCTGCACTGGTTGTGAAGGCTTAGACATTGTGAATGGCCGATAAGCTGCTCATTGCCCATAAATTGCCATCGGCAAAGAAAGTTGTTGGTCGCCTTTGACATGGCCGTGGCCACGGGTGAAGGAAGGAAGGTGATCGTGAAGTGAAAAGTTGCAACTCGTTTCAAGGGTGGCAGCAGAAACTCGGAGTTCTAGGTGTAGCGAATCCGTAGGTGAGGGATTCATAGTGCTGAAACAAGCTGTACTCGAATGCTGACGAGTTCGTCTTGATACAGAGCAATATGCGCTGGAGACAGAAAACCGTAAATGAACCAGGTTAATGAGGAGCCAGCTTCCGAGCTCTGCGTTTGCACCGAATTGGCAACAATCACTGCTGGAGGTCCATTTTGCGGGTTAACTGTCAACCCCTTCATGACATTTTTATCAAGACAACGTTAGAGAGTGATGTACGGGTGACTTGCCAGAATATTGCAGGTATCAGCGTGTCCCCGCAGGGTCCTCGTAATATTTTTTAGGCATAGTTGTCAAGTCGAGTCAAAATTAGTGCTCTTAAGGCACCTGTGGAGTACTAAATTTGTCAACTTCAAAAGTTCAAACACCACATTCCCATGTAGCAATGTAACAGGAAAAGACAAGCAGTGACAACTTTATTTCACTTTGTATCTTGCGCAACATTCGAAATCAGAAACATTACAGTAATTATACCTGTCGTATCAGAAGGATGAAAAACGGCTGCCGCTTCAAACCAGCAGTGGACGGACGGCTACAGACTTTTTACGAAGCTAGCCAGCTGGTCCCCAGCGGCGTGTTTAGAGCGATGTGAGTGGGAGAATGCGATGAAAACTTTTAGCGCTTGACTCAGCGATACTTTGGATGTTCACAGCCGTCGCGGCTATGTATGGAATAATGAATTGGTCAACTTGTGACATCATATTCTGACTCATATGTGTGACAGCGATGACGCCTAGATGCTATTATTACGAAGATGGGATTATTATAATGAGTCAGCCTTCAGATCATACATTGACAGGAAGCAATGAATTCCGAATTCCCTAAGCTTTGCTCTCTGTACAGGAACCCCACTATGAAGACTGAAGCTTCCCTGTACTCATGAACTGATCGAACAGCTGAATGCAGGCTGTACCAATGTAAGGATGCTCTTTACTCACTTATGCGTATTGTATTAATACACTAATCCCAGAGAGATATCATGTGCATCTCCCTGAGTCAGTGCTGCGTATCAAGCTAATTTTGAGATTCACATGTGAGCGTGTAGGTGTCCACCGACCGGTTAGGATGTTACAAACCAGTACAACATCTCTTTCTAAACTTGAGTATGTGATACTCGCTTGAACTTCCACTGGTAGAGGTTGCCTACGAATACCCACTGTGTCTCATACCTGTAGAAACTTAGTCGGTAGAAAAGGGGCCGATCACGAAACCTGACGGTCTTTAGGTTAATCACATCTTGCCTATTCACGCATCCCTCTTTAGGTCAGAGGATGCCGTAAAACCCACAGACATAAGCTCCTCACACGTACGGACAGAAGCGGACCTTTGATCTATCTACTCTTATTTCCTAATTCGTCTTTCCCGCATTTCTGATCGCCAATCTCAGCGTTCTCTTGAGCACAGTCGGTATGTGAGACAGAAAAGAGGGGTGAATCCCATAGAACGGGGAAGTTCCGACCTGCCTTCTGTTGTGGCGGCCAGCAAGCTTAGCATTAGCGAAGAGGTGGGTTGGGTTTGGGGTTGGGGTTGCGGTTTGTGTAGTGGGGCGAGAATACCGAAGGATTACAAAGCTCCACCATAGGGATGCTTATGACCAATTAACCAAGTGAGACAAGTAAAAATTTCGTAGAGGTCCATCTCCAAGAAAGAGCTGTAGCAGGGATTCAGTGATTGCATCGTGAGCTCCTTCCAAATCCCCTACTCGATCACTAAGAAGTTAAACAAATCTACATCAGAGTCAGTCGGTATTATGGTCTCCTTTACTACTGACCAATAGTTGGTCATTTTGAAGATCTCTTAGATGATGTTCTTGGAGATGACAAACGTGAGCATGTTTTGTTCATGATTACTTTGATCTGTCATTTCAATCCAGGAAATGGTTTTCAAAGGACGTTTTCGGAACAGATTTCTTGCTAAGCATGTGCATAGCTAACCGTGCAGTTTGCAAGACGACAAGAAATTTTATTGTTATGACTTCGCATCTATTGCCAATATTATCTCCGATATTGAGAATAGATGTACAAGCACCTTCTTTGAAAGTGTTTCTCTTTACTGTTTGCATGCGATACAAAGTTTACAGATAAATGATCTTCGTTTTTCCGCACTTGTGGATCTCTTTATAACGATTCCGTTAGACCGTTCTCTACGCTAGAACCTTCTCGTGTAACCCTGATCGTAGGCTATGTGAACTTGAACTTTCTGTCCATATACTTGTTGAATTCATAAATCTTGAATCTCATGTATCTGTATCATACCATACATTCCTATTGTTCATACATGAGATTACTAGTTCTCGTACACGTAAGATAAGCCTAGTACAATAGTTCAGTGCTCTTTAAGTTCTACCACGGTGTACTCTATACTTCTTGGCTCATTAATTCTCTCGAAGCACGACGAATCTTATAACATATAGGTATCGACTAGATACCCATTCGCTCTAAGTTGTACGGTTGCAGTTTGACATTTGAGTGCATCATATTATTTTTGTCTCTACCATTTGTTCCGGACTTCTTGGCTCTGACTAGTCTAGACATCTAGTGTCGGAAGGTTTGTTTACTCTACTAGTCTCATGTGGCTGTGAGCATCATCGCAATTTGTGTAGGGCCCAAAAGAACTGTCTACCTTGAAAATACCGCAGCTATCACACTTACTGCATCTGAGGTCTTAATTCGTACCTCATAAATACCCATGAAGGATAAGTCAGCTCCAACAATCTCGTCTCAAAACACTACTCGAGCTCGCAGGTAGTGTTCCAGCCCCGCTGCACACTTGCAGTAGCGCTAGTAGTGTAACATACGAATATCGGAGATTTCCTTACGTTGCTCGCTCCAGGAGTTAAGGGTTATATTCAAGTCTCTGGAGCTGCATAGCAGCAAAGAAAGGGTCAGAGCACCAACACACACTCATCTTTTGGTCTTGTTTTGGTTTTACTAAACTTTGTATGTAGTACAGGCTTATGATGCGGCAAGGTGTTAATGTGGGGTTCTTCTGATTCTTTTCTTTGTGACTCAAGTTAGAGATACACAATCGGTAGACGGGAGTCTTGCACCACTTGCATTGGCAGTTAATACAGTTGTGATTACTCAAGGAATCAGAATGTTACCATGCTTCTCTGAATGCGTGAAATCTGAGTGCGCAGATAGGGAAAGTTGTATCTATAGCTAACAGCTTGTTGGTACGGTACAGGCAGGTTTCTGTTCCCCATCCAACGCATTCTTCGACACGATGGCGCAAAGGTGCAGCTTGTTGCTGTTCACCCTTGCCTGTCTACTCACGTTGTCTGTTGCCGACCCAGACATGACTGTCGTATCGAGTTTCTGCAGTGCATCCAACTTTGATCCACAAGTTTCTTCTTTCGGCACGCAGAAGCTTGTACTGTTCGAAAAGCTGATAGTGGGTATTAATGTGGGTGTTGGAAGATGGCACGACGCTAGTGATACGAACAACGATATTAGTACAGCATTTGGGGTAGCATCTTGTTCCCCTGCAGGGATCATCAGCCATCAGGATTGTGAGATATGCCTCAGAAACATCATAAATAGTTTCTTCAATAATGGGATGTGCCTCGCCACCACGTATGGTTTGCAAGTGACCATGAACAGTTGCTTCATGGAAGTGGAAAACATATTCATTCAATAACATCGAAGCTAAGGTGAAGTAGACGAGATGATAGCTTTATGTCATCAGCTCATCTTCTAGGGTGACTTAGAACTGCACGCTCGCGTATTAGATTTTGAAAGCTCGAGATAGTATTAACCTATCCGGTAGTAAATACAATGTAATGGAACTTGAAGATCTCAGTTATGTGTCACAAGAGTTCGTTCTCGCAAGTTCAGTCCACAAGTGAAGACTGTCTGAACTCTCTGTACCATATGAATCTAAACAGGTTCTCAGTACAAGAACTAAGGAAGAAAACCAAATCCAGTTACCGTGTACTTGTGATGCAAAGAGAGATTTGAACCACTACTACATGCTGATTCGTAAAAGGAAAATAGATCTTCCCACTGCTTCGGGGCAATAGAAATTAGGAGAGGTTCAGGTAAGTTTTCCTGCGGACCTTTGATCTTACTACTCTATCCCCCCAATCGTCTTCCGCTTGCAGTAATATTCCTGGATTTCTGATCGAGAAACTCACATTTCTCTTGATTGAACACAGTCGGAATGAGACACAGAACAGAGAACATCTAAAAGGGACGTAACAAGTGAAGGCGGCTGCAAACTACGTCAATAAGTGGTACTAGAACTATCTATTTGTATCAGTGTCAAAGTTCGGCGATGTATCACCTCCGTACTGATTGCAATTCTGGTCGCTCACTGATAGACTATCAAGCTTGTTAGTGAGCTGAACTCCGGCAAAATTTAACGGTGACAGTGATCTGCTGGGATGAGTAATTCTATGATCGTTTAATTTGAGATGTTCCAGTACTTCGTCTAAAATGAACAAGAAAATATCCCATCTAAAGGAAAGGTGCGACCTGCCTTCTGTTGTCATGACCCCCAGCTTAGCTCTTACTATCTGCCTACCGTCTGTCAAGGAGTAGTGGAGACGCGGGTTCCGGTTGGAGTAGTGGGGCGAGAATACCGAAGGGTTACAGAGCTCCACCATTGGAATGCTTACGATCAGTTAAACAAGTGAGACAAGTAAAAAACGGGTTTTCGTAGAGGTCCATCCCCGAGAAAGAGCTGTTTGAGGGGTTCGTCATTGCATCGTGAGCTCCTTTCACATCTCCTATTCTATCACTCGGAAGCTTAAACAAGCCCATATGAGTTGTTTACATATGTAGAAGGATATGTCGGGCACAAAACATGCGCTCAACATTGCTTATTACCTGCGGTATACAGCGTCAACCATATGCGAAGAAGCATATAGCAGCTTTGTAATGATACGAATCGTGTGTTCGACGACAAGAACATGCTTTGAACACGATAGGTCTGTACTACAGAGAGGTTGATCAGGACCAGTTACTTTACACTGAAACAATGGCCTTTGCTTGTAAAGACGACAGCTTTCGTTATCCAGGTAGTACCTGGTCATCATCCAAACCTCTGCTTAACATAAGAGCTTCTAAATACAAAGTTCCCCACAGGATCACGGGCTCTTAAGTGAAGCAGATGAACTACAGCTGAAGACTTGATGCAAACTTCAGCAACTTCTCTCGCGACTTAAAACAGAGTGCTTACAAAGCTCCTTACAATCGTGCTGAAGGATGCGTTCAATTCTGAACTGTCACGTAATGGTTGGGGCCGATTTTCAGTCCTGGATAGAGGAAATCGAATTCGGTGCCCATCTGAAGATCGTAAAAGCACAATGCATTCAACCCCGTCTTGTAGTCCTGGTTTAGCTGTCAGGGAACTAATCACGACGAACCATACCGGCCACAGCAATAGCAAATCCGTTGGTGCAAAGGAACTTACTGCTGAGGGAGCTCGCGTGACTCTGTCCGAATTTGCTCGTCGTGAAAGCTCTGGAAACCATGAAACTTTAGTGATGTCTAGAACTCGACTACCGTACTGGTAACTCAAACCGCGCAGCTTAAGGTTCGCGCATACATAAATGCGCCTTACTTTTTATCTGTGTTACTGGGTGCGTGAATTCATCTTCAAGACTTGCATGATGTAGTAAATTTAAATATAGTAAATTTAAGACTACTTTATAAGTAATTCAAGTTAAAGAGTCAGTTTACACCTGTTTATACTAAATTTAGTATCAAATTCATTCCTAACATGTAAACTTTGAAGTATGAATAATTAAAACATCCATGAATTCATGTTTTAAATTTGGACTAAAGTGTCTTACAGTAGACTCTAGATAAAATAGCACTCCGATTATGGGTCTGCGCGATTTGAGTTACCAGTACGGTACTGTGGTTCACGATCAATTGGTTGCTTCTGAGCACTGGACCAATAGCAGTATAAAACTAGAAAACAGAATATTTCTTTTTTTCTCCCCGAGTACTTCGGGGTGAAGAGAAGAATTTTTTTTGCTCCAAGAAACCGCTATATTTTCGCCTAAAATTTTCTCAAAACAACCACTCACAGCAATAGAGTACTCGCTCATGCCAACAGGAACTCGGAAAGAATTCTATAAACTTTAGAAAATTGAGATCTATATTCAAGCTAAAAATATACTTTTTATATTTTAATAATCCAAAATATGTCATTAAATGATACAATTCAGTACATTGCACAAAATGAAAATTGTGTGTCTTTGATTTTGATTTATGATTGATAAAGTTGCTTAAATGACTATGATATTAGATTGAGAGTACTAAAATCAAGCAAGATCAACAAACAACATTAAAATTGAACAGACGTTATAAAGAATACATAATGGGATTACTATTCATCATAATCCGTTGCATAATATATGTGTGAGACAACAAGCAACATATTGCACATATTTTATATCAACCAGATACATAATAACAACTTTGTTGTTATGAAAGATACCAACATATTTTGTGACTTGTGGATACGTACTACCGTGTAGATATCATTCGTTCTAATCACATGTTGCACAAATAACCTACGAGGAACTGTGGGTTGTCATCCATGCATGACATCGTATAGACTTAAGAAGAGCAAGTAGGTTGGATGTAATCAATGGATGAGACTTAAAACTCATATACAATAAATATTATCTTCTGTTCAGTTTAGAGTAATATTGTTTGAGTTTGTCATCTATGCAATGCATGGATTGTCTTACGTACATATCAACCTTTAAAAAAATTGACAGTATGAAACACAAAATCATAAGTCAAGTGTATAATGCATGGAGCACACTCTTTGTATCTCCACCGTCTGTCCTCTTTTGTCTCCGTATGTGTGCGTCCATGCAATGCATGGACGCACATCTCATGTACCTCTCATTTATCTTTTCTTTTTATCTCGGCTCTTGAACATCCATGCAAAGCATAGACTGTGAACCCTCCGCGGTCTTATCAATCAACTACCTCCCAATCTCTCCACTTCCATGATAATCATTGATCAATCTGCAAAACGTCAGGCTTGTCTCTCACTCAAGGGTCATCTCTGATGACTTTAATGGAAGCACACCATTAACTTGAAAAGAAAAAAATGTTTAATCCTTCACAAACTCGAAACTCATCAACTAAAATTCTTTATTCTAACGACGTCTCTCAAGTTCTCACATGCTAAAATCTCATACTCTCTATATTGCTCAAGTTGTCATTACGACGATGTGAAAACAAGGATGAGGAGCTCTTCTCTATCCTCTATCATACATTATAGGTTTTTACTTTGGTACTCTCTGGTAACTCAGTCATAATTATTTTTACCATATTATACGAATATATTACATAAGGTAAAAGCATTAATCACATGGACTTTTTTTTCTTTTCACATCGGCTTATTCTTTCAAAGTCAACAACTTCTAGAAGGATTCTAGAATATTCTCAAGGAATCTCAAATTTCCACTCCAATCTACTGTAAGACGCACTAAAAAGGAGACATGTGGAATCTCTTCTTGTTTTTAATGCTCACAAAGTCTCTAACTTTAGTCTCACCACTAATATCAAGTCAAAAAGAAGATAAAGGATACTTTCCACCTCCTTTCAATCTTTTAGACAAGTTGACAAGATAGTGGTATTCACTCTTTAGAAAATATATGAATTCTGTCCAAAAGTACAGCTAAGTTTAATCATAACTAACTTTAGCTAGTCATGACTAACTTGATATCTCTTTAAAGTACTTGGGTAGCAAATAAATATTCTCCACACTTAGTTATAACTATACACCTTACTAAGAGATAAACTTCTTGTGTGTAACATAAGTCGTTATATTTTACCCTCGAACTAAATTTTCGCTCCGTCCTCGAAGTGAAAAGAGAACTTTTGTCGATGAAACAACTTCAACTTGTCATGATTAACCCTATCAAATCTCCTTCCTCCCAGTTCTTGAAGATCATACGTGAAGTTGCTCCACACCTTATCTACAACAAAAGGACTAAAATATCTAGGAAGAAACTTCTTCCTAGCCCTCTTGAATCTGATAGCATCATACAACATTACCCAATCTCCGACTTGGAAAGATTTTATCTCTCTCTTGTCCAATTGTTTGTCGTAACTCTTCTTTTGATACGCTTGAGCTCGTTCCATCCGGATCATTGCTATCGTTTGAGTCTCTTCCAACTCTATGAGTTGCTTCTCTCTTTGATTTGACGACGTCTTCTCCCCTCGACCTCTTCAACTTTCGTTGAATAGTTTGAAAACTATCCAATTCGAATTGGATAGATAACTTGGACTCCACTCCATAAACAAGTCGAAATGGAAAATACTCAAATAGAAATTTTTGTTGTCGTTCGATACTCCCATAAGATGGCATGTAGTCTCTTATCCCAAGTATGTTTGGCCGTCTCAACACAAGCATCTTTGACAAGCATCATACAAAATATAAGATTGGTGTTCTCCGCAAGACCATTAGCATTTGGTTTGTATGACGTTATTACTCTTGGCTTGATGGAGAAGTGTCGTAGCATAATAGTAGTCATGCTCCTTACGAACTCTCCTCCTCTATCTGAGACCAACTCTAACGGACATTAAAATCTTATGATGATCCTTTCTCATAAGAATCTACCCACTTTTGTTTCATTAGTCTCCCTTAAAGGTCTAGCCTCTATCCACTTGGTACAATAGTCAGTGACGACTACAATGTATCTATTGCCTCGAGGTGTCTTATTAAAGAGGCCTTACAAAGTCAATATCTCATTTCTCAAATGGTCCTAACACTGGAATTGATCTTGACGGAGGTGTTCTAGACTTTAGAGCAAATGCTTGACATGCGTCACAAGTTTTGCAATAGTCTAAACACTCCTTGAAAATACCTCTCCAATGATAACTCGCATCCAAAATCTTGAAGGTTGTTATCTTACCAGCAAAATGAGCTCCGCAAACAGTGTCGTTGTGAAACTCATGCATTACCTTGAAAGCTTTCTTCTGACCAACTGCTCTCCATAATAATACATCTGCTCCTTGATGAAATAGAATTCTTTCCATCATGGTGTAAAGTTTACATCTCTTGATCAATACGTTACGTTCTCGAGTATGCATACCTTCTGGAAAAGAACCATCTGCAAGGATTTCATCAGATTTTCTTGTACTCGTGAAGTATCTCCTCAATGCTGGTGATGATCATCACTCGTGAAGTATCTCCTCAATGCTTGTGATGATCATCACTTGCTCGTCTAGAAATGAATCATCAAACAGTTCTTCTCTCTCATCATCATAAGCTCTCGACAAGAGATCAACATTTGCATGTTTTTTCTTCTGTCTATTTTCGATCACATAATCATATTCTGTTAGAAGGATCTTCTAACGAGTAATACGACCTTCGACATTAGGTTTATTACAGATATACTTTTAGTCTTGTGATCTATGACTATGAAAAATTTCCCTCCTAGCAAGTAATGTCAAAATTTCTTTAATCCAAAAATCACAGCTAATCCTTCTCGTTTGGCCACGGAGTAATTCTTCTCCGCATGAATCATCTGCCTACTGACATAAGCTATAGGATGATCATGCCCATCTCCATCTAGCTGACTTAAAGTACATTCAATTGCTACATTGGAGATATCCGTATACAGAATAAATGCTTTACTCCACTAAAGTTTAGCAAGTATAGGAGCTGTCACGGATGTCCTTTTCAACTCCTCAAATGCTTCTTTTGCCTTCTGATCATGCACTATCAAGTCAAAATCAACTCCCTTCTTCATGTACATAGTCAAAGCTATTGCTTTGTTCAAGAAGGAAAAGACAACCTACAATAATATCCAACCATGCCAAGAAACTATCTCTACTCTATCAAGTTGATCGGAAATGACAGATCCACAATCTTCTTCACCTTTTCAAGATCTACCGCAATCTCATTCTTGGAAATGATGTGTCATAACAGTAGATTTCTTCGCAGCCAAAGATGTACTTCTATGGATTTAGAGAAGAGTTGGCTTGCTCCAATCGCTGCAAAACTTTGATCATATGATCAAAGTGGTTCTCCTTTCTTTCATATACACAGAAATTGTCAATGAAATCAAGAACAAACTTCCCTATGAATGATTCAAACACCTTGTTCATGAACCTCTGAAATGTGGCCGAAGCATTACACAATCCGAATGACATCTCTCGAAATGTAAATTTCTCCAAGAAGTAATGAATGTAGTCAACTGTTGGTACTCTTGTGCTATCTTGATCTGATTATATCCACCATCACCAAAGTTGTACTACTCATGACCAGCAACCTCCTCCAAAATCTCATCTATAAATGACAGAGGATAATAATCCTTCTTGGTAATTGCATTCAACTTTTTATAGTCTATGCACACTCGTAGCTTATCACTCTTCTTCTTGATAATCACAATGGGTGAAACCCATTTTGAGTTCTCCACCTCGTAGATGAAACTCGTCTCCTTCAGCTTGTCTATCTCCTTGTTGATCATCATTGTCGTTGTAGGATTGACTCTTCTCTGCTTCTATATAACTGATCTTGCGTATTTTTTCATTTCGATTCGATGAGTCTCTAGAGTCACCTTGTAGATGAAAGCAAACATATGGATATATTTGTAAAATATATCTAGGAATCTACTTTTCTCCTCTTGAGTGACATTTATATCAAACTTCATGAGATATTGTAATCGTCCTTCATATCAGATTCCAATAGTCACTAGTGGGTCTATCAGAATCAGAAGTCATAACTCCAACAACCGAGGGAGGTACTATCACTCTTTGATCTCTAGATCCAATCTGTAAATATCCCTTGTGTCACCTATTTGTGGTGCGTAAAGATCTCAACCAAAGCCTACCTAAGAGCAAATCATAACTAGAGTCTTTAGCACTTGAAATGACATTAATGTTTGAACTCCTATCATAGACATAACCACCTTCTCTAACACACCAATTGGTCTTACTCGTTGTTTGTTAGCCATCCTCACAACAATGCTAGCCGGACGAGTTGATTCCATCCTCAACTTCTTCATCAACGTCTTTGATATGACATTTACAACCGACCCTCCATCCATCAATACATCAGAGACGTAATGATCATTCAATCAGACTTTAATCTTTGAAGCCCTAGTGCATACCTCTGAAGCATGCACATCCACCACACCAACTCATATAGACTTTGATGTCTTGCTCTTGGGTTTCTTCTTCTTGTTTCTCTTAGAATTGAATCCTCCTCTGAGTCCCTTCGTAAACTAGGGTTGAGTGCAATTTGATGTCCAATCGTGATGTTGATTTTCTGAGCACCCACATTTTCAACCACATCATATCTCACTTGAGAAGATGAAATGATGAAATCTGCCATCCTCAACTTCCTTCTTGGCTCTCTTGGTATAGTCGAAACAATATTTGAACGAGTACTTCTACTTGGTGACTTCTCATAAAATCAAGTTCATTTTCTTTCTTGAGCTAAAAGCTCCACCGATGCATGAGAAGAGTTCGAGCTCTCTTCCTTCTCATAGATGAGATCTCGCACTACATCGGTAGTAGTCACTCTCTTGTCTCGTGCTTGTGATAGATTTCCTCCACCAACATTTCATTCTGACAATTTCAGCACCCCTTGTTCCGTTGTTGAGACAATTTTGTTGGAAATGAGAACCTCCAAAGTTACATTGATGCCTCCAAAGTTACCTTGATTTCTTTGGTTGGCATTGTTGTAGTAACTTCTCGTAATTGCACCACGCTTATCTTGAGATCCACAAGAGTATCGACGATGCTCTTCAACTCTGCATAAAAATCAAAGGTGGCAATAGACATCGCTGTAGGGACAAACGGTGTTGGCACCACCGTTTGGTAGGAGTTGACATTGAAGAGATGACCAATTGTGATGATGCAGATGTTATCGTTGTGACTACACCAAGAGTTGGGAGTCGACACCCGAGCGACATGATGAGATTGAATGATATCTTTTTCATCCAAACTCTTCTCCGTATTTGTCGTAATCTTGATGACCTCCGCTTTGGTTGTTGATTTTTCGTACTTCTCTTTCTACTCTTCTAATCTTCATGTAATAACGAGTCACTAAAAGAGCACAAATATTATCAATTTCATTCGAGAATAATCTATCATATATAAAATAAAGAAAATGATTGTAATAACACCTCTTGTGTCGTTTCTTCTCCCAAGATATCATGAGTCTGGGTCTCATTACCGCCTTCTCCATCATCCGGATGACGATCTCCATCACAAATCAACCGTGTCCTCCTTTGAAGTCGACAACTTCTCCGTCTCAGCTCTTTGAGTCTCGTCCAGTTTCTCGACTATTGACATAAGTAGAGCGGTCAATCTACGCATTTTTTTCCTCTTGATAAATCACCCACTCCACAACTTGGACAAAGATCCTCTCCTAAGAGATGAACTTACGATGGTGATGATGGATCCACTCGAAGACTTAAATCAGTAAACTCTCGCTTTCCTTTGGCTCTCTTTGCTCTGATCCTAGTTGGACAATTCATTATTTTATGTCCCAATCCTCTACAGAAATAACACCACAAGTCGGTTTCTACTCTTTTCTTTGGAGATTCTACTTGAGATTTTGTATTAGTGTTCTCAAACTCAATGATAATCTCGCTCGAGCTCTCTCCGACACTTATTATGACATCTAAACCTTGAGGAAGGTTTCTAAGTCTAACCTTCTAATCTTTTGAACTTTCACTCATGTTGTGCGCATTCTCAACCATCGAATGGACAAAATATCTTTGAGGAAAAATAATTCTCCATCACTTTCTTAACTCTTTCGAGCTTAATATTGAAAAATCGTGTATTATACATGTTATACACGAAGTAAAATCCAATCTAAAATTAATTATCTAAGATAATATCCTCATGACCATCGTTTGTACTAATCACAACAGACAACTTAAAGTCACTCTTGTAAGGATCCAACTCTACTTCACCAAGAGCATTCGTGACCTCCACAGTGAATGATGCTTTCAACTCCATCTTTTTCGCATCTACGTCAATGGTCTCAGAAGCTTCTTGATATAGAGCAAGAGGGCACCCTAAGTGCTATAGATGCTTGTTCACAACTCATCTATACTTAACTTTCACTTCTCCATCTCCATTCGAACTTCCAAACGTCTCTTCTTTCACCTCGGCATCCGAATTGGATTCCTCATGAAATATCTTCAAGATCATCTTGTATGTCGAAACTTATATCTCTTAGTTGGTAAGAGATCTCTCTAAGATTTTTGTGGTTTCTAGTAGCTCAACCTCCAAGCTACTAACTCATGAAAACTGAAGAAATAGTGCTGACTGTATAAATTTCTAGAAAACTGAAATTTGTATATTTTGACTTCACTCATGATTGTCAACCTCCTCCACTTTGAAAAATTCTATCTCTCTCTTCAAGTCTCATCTTCTCATTATTGTTGTTTTTTTTAATAGCTTATCAGACAAGCTACAATCCTGGAAATTTTCACAGAGAAATATAAAACACATAAAAGATGACAGCAACTGTACAGAATTTCTAAACTTTCACGAATAAACCCTCTCAACTTTGAAAATTTATATCTCCCTCTCTAGATCTCATCTTCTCATGATTTCTGTTGTCCAAGATAACTTATCAGCCAAGCTAAAATACTTGAAATTTTCATAGAAAAATAAAAATCACAAAAAATCAGACAATGATTATACAAATTTTCCATTAGAAATCTTAAACTCTAGAATTTTCCTCCTCTAGTAACTTCTTTTTCCTCCTTTCTCTAAAACTCTTGTTCCAAAACTCTCCTCAAACCTTTTCTAAGTAAACAAGATGTAAAGAATGACCTTGAACGCATCATAGATCACTACGGGATACACGAAAGGTTCTAAAGTGGCTAACATCGAGTTAGTTCTCTCTCCTCTCAACGTTCTCTCCATGTGCTCTCGCATGATCTCTTTCTGTCGAGGGTAGAACTGAACTCTAAACATCCTTCAACGATTCCTTCAAGTGAGATCCTGGCAATTGAACCAAAAATGTAAGCCTTCCGTGGTTCTATCGATTAACTACCCTTGATCTCTCCAACTCCACGATAGTCATTCATCAGTTTTGCAAAATGTCGACTTTGTCTCTCACTCAAGAGTCACCTCTGATGGCTTTCATGAAAGCACACCATTAACTTGAATGAAAAATATGCTAAGTTCAATCCTTCATAAATCCATAAACTCATCAACTAAAATTTTCCATTCTAACGAAGTCTCTCAAGTTCTCACATGCTAAAATCTCACACTCTCTCTATATTGCTCAAGTTATCATTAGGACGATATGAAAACAGGAGGAGGAGCTCTTCTTTACTTCTCAATTTATACATTTTAGGTTTTTACTTTGGTACCCTCTCGTAATTCAACCGTAACTATTTTTACCAGATTTTATTAAAATATTACATAAAATCACATGGACTTCTTACCTTTTCACATGAACTTATTCTTTGAGAGTCAACAACTACATCCATGCAATGCATGGATGACACTTTAAACTATTTCAAACTTTTACGGCCTTTAAAACTTCAAAAGTGTTAAAAGTTGTTGAAAATCACCATGGTAGTCAATTTGAATGTTCTGCTCAACTTGAATCTTATGCTCAATCTACAACAACATCACTATAAGATTACACTCTCCTTATTGTCATTCTCTTGATTCCTTATTGATCTGAAGGTCTTCATGTCACAATGATTATCAAATATGTCTCACTAAATTAGATTTATCTGATGTGGTAATTTGGATAGATGAAAAGAATAGAACGGATAGGGGGATTAAGAGGTGTGCGTCCTGTAACGACCTATGTTACATTAGGAAGTTTTTCTCTTAGTAAGGTGCATAGTTATAACTAAGTGTGGAGAATGTTTATTTGCTGCCCAAGTACTCTAATGAGGTATCAAGTTAGTTATGGTTAAACTTAGTTGTACTTTTGGACAGAATTCAGATAATTTCTAAAGAGTGAGCACCACTATCTTGTCATCTTGTCTAAAAGGTAGAAAGGAGGTGGAAAGTATTCTTTATTTCCTTTTTGACTTGATATTAGTGGTGGGACTAAAGTTATGGACTTTGTGGCATTAAAAACAAGAAGAGATTTTACATGTCTTCTTTTTAATGGGTCCTAGTGTAGAGGGGGGTGGAAATTCAAGATTCCTTGAGAATGTTCTAGAATCCTTCTAGAAGTTTAAGGTTTGTTAAGATGTCGTCCATAGAGTTCGTGGATGACAATCCTCTAAATGTTCTAAATCGACTAAAATGGTTCCAAATCCTTTGACCATTCTACACAAGACAACCTTAAAGAGACTAGTCCACCGATGTGAGCCTAGAAAAATAGTTTTAATCTTAAAAAGTGGAATCAAAGATTGCAGTGACACACTTCTTTCTCTCGTAAGTTTATTCTTTCTTCACATATAGATGAAATTGAGATTGGATTGAACTTTTGTGACTTGGCACGACATCACATAAAAGAGACATATGTATATTTTTTACTCTTGCTGGTTGTCAAGATATAAGTTTTTGTACTAATTATAATAGCCGTGGAGTTTAATATTAAAATATAAAGATATCCAAAAGTTACTTTTGACAACTAGCACATCAAATCTTTTTCCTCCTCAACATGGTTTAGTTACAGAGGTGAATTTCAACCTTTTCTTTTCATTTTGTACTTCATTGATTTTAGATTTAGTGTTAACTGTTTGACCATGTGATGCTCATGCTTTAGCCATTCATGGATTCCATGAATGACCTTACACTTAAAGACTAAAAAAGTTAGTGATATCTGTGCAATCCATGGATACCTTCAGACAATTACGTCCTTCTTACCTCCTTGTTCAAACGTCATTGTCTTATCCATCGCTCTCTTTCTAGCATTTGTGGATTACGTGGATGCTTGCTTCTTCATCCATCAGTGTGGTCCTCTAGTCGTCCTCTTCTTGTGGACATCCGTGCAATCCATGTATGCATTCTTCATAAATATCATTTTCTTTGTTGATCACTCTCTCTTTCGTTTTGACATCCATACATTTCGTAGATCTCTGTGTCACTTTTTCCGACTCGTTCCTCCTCACTCGTTGACATCCATGCATTGCATGGACGCTATCCGTTTTGGCTCAAGCGTCTTCTAGATCTACTCATCCTACTCGCTTCTGCGTCGCTCTTTCTCAAATTTTATCTTGAGTTTCTTTCTTCTTGAAAGGAGAGTTGACAGTCCATGTTATCTCTGCGGTTTTTTCTGTCCAAGCTTTGACTTACTTATTTCTCAACCACTCATCATAGAACTCTAACTCATTTGTAAAGAACATCATCCAACCATCTTTCACCTATCTATCGTCTTGTTGCATCAATGGAACCTCTTGCTCAATAGATCACATAACTCACAACGCTAACATGCGAACCACAGTCACACGTTAGCGTTCATGCACCACTTATCTTAACTCTGTTTGGTCCGGACCAGAGCCAAACCGTCTCCTTAACTCTCAAGCTCAACATTCCTTAAGTCTCGATCTAGACCAGACTAGGTCGGTCTCAAAACATGAGAAAGTCATAACATGACTTGGAGCAAACTTCCCATACAGTCCAAGGTCATAAACGGTGCCTCCAGCACACGGTCCAACCGCCCATGATGTCAGTCTGGTTTCAGTCTCTCGAATGGTGGTATAACCCGCCGTCTCGTTCCTTAGTCTTGCCCCAGCCCTTGGGTTGTTCCTAAGTCTAAACGTCCATGTCTGGACTCCACGTCTTGGTATTTATCCAACCATCACCTCATGTCTCTAGAGTCCGTCTGTCAAACCTTGGGGTCAAGTGACTCGTCCTGGTCCACCCAATCATCGAGTCCCTCTCATATATATTTCTGAGGATCGGCGGCCCCGTCCGCCTCACAACCCGATCACAGGATCGGTCATAATTCTCAGCTCGGATGTAAGTTCAAGGAGTTCCGCATATCACTGGAAAGCTCTCATCGAGATCTTTCCAATGATACCTTACTCGTCTTGAGATCATACGTGGAGCTCCGTCCACAATCCAAAATGTTGCTGGAGCTTCAACACAAGATTTTTTTGAGTTTCGCGATCCAGCGCTAGACTTGGATCTTGTGGTTTGGACTACCGTTTGAACCATGGTATGTCTGCGCCGGACCCATGTCCTAGTCCCACGTCTCAGACCTATGTCTCAGACTTATGTTTCGATCTGTTTCCAAACTTGTCCCCTTAGGTCAGTGGTAGTTTGGGATCGTCCTGCGGTAGGTTCTTATGTCTTAATCCAATGTTCCAACCCTGGTTCAAAGAACCACTTAGGGTTCATCTGATCTCGACTTCTTGGTCAAGCCATTAAGTCCTACTCGTAGCGTTCACAACATAGTGCAAGTCCACTAGGATTCTGTTGTTTGCGTCTGTGCTCGATCTTGAGATTGAAGGTCGCGACATTCACCACCGCTTTGGAGGTTGATGTCCTCATCAGCTATGATCCTTAAGTTAACGTCAAGTTCAAAATGGGTAGCCAACTTCTTGGCGCCAGAATTGCATTCTGGTAGCTAACCCGCAATTCTCTTCTTGGCTTGAGTCTTAAGTCGTCGCTAGAACACTTAGAAAATTTCAACTAGTCTCGTGAAAGCCTAATCTTTTTGACCATCTCTAAAACAAAACTAGTTGATAATTTCTAAACATTCTTCTTAAGACTCTAACTTGCTAACTTATAAGTATTCACACCTACTTACAGGATCTCCCGAAGCTCACTTTCTGATCGCAACTTGATTTGACTTAGACGCATGACTAAGTTTATCTTGCAACTATCAAACTGCAATGCAAGATCACCTCAAGTCCCAAGACAAGTATAAAAATTCATGCTTGCTTTGCCAACGCTAAGGTAAACTTAAGTCTTGACTTCAAGACTTAGTCTTGATTTAGATGCTTATCCAAACCAGCTCGTTTCCTTCGAGTGCACTTCGTTTCTCCTTTGACAGTGTCCTAGACATTTGATCAGAACTAGTCATAGCCATGCATTATTAATACACTTAGACAATTTTCAAGAAACAAATTCTTTATTTCCACAAAATACGAGTCAAAGCTACAAAGTCCATCGACCCAAATCGCCTCAAGTTGCTATTTGTATGGTTTGTCGTTGTTTTCACTCCTCGCATAGAAGGAGATGTCCTCATCTTGCTAACGCCCTTGTTGTCCTTGTCGCTGTTTGAAGAGATCTAATACTTCACTTGCATGTTCTAGATCTTTCTCTTAACCAAGTTGCTTCCTTCAAATGGTATCCACGTCATTTGATCAAATACTCCGTTCGGTTAGATTTGCACCGCAATCATAAAATGATCTCCATCTCGTATTCTGCTTCACCTTGCACGATGTCAGGTTGAGGTATAAGAACCTATTTGCACTCTAGTTGCAAATCATCCTAGAAGTATTTCTTTAATAAAGAAACATGGAAGGTCGGATGCAACTGTCACTCAAGAGGAAGGTCTAGAGTATAGAAATCTTCATGTATATTCTTGACAATGACAAAAAGTCTCACAAACTTCGATGAGATCTTTGCTGATATTCTCTCCGGAAGGATGAAGTTCTTTGTATTTAACCATACTTCTTCATCCACTTGAAACTCCACATGCCGTCGATGCTTGTTTACCTATTTCATGTAACGTTGCTGCGTCTTCTCGAGGTTCTTTTTCACTTATTCCTCGCGCCGCTGCATTTCTGTCACCAACTCTTCAGCTGATTTTTGCCGTGTTCTTGGTCGTGTAGATGTAGCACTCCCTACAAGAGTCAAGTCAAGAGGTCTTTCTGGCTCACGTCCGTAAGCCAGCAAGAAAGACGATTCACCGGTTGCTGAATGTTTCGTGGAGTTATAGCAATACTCAGCAAGACTGAGCCACTACGCCCAATCTCTTTAGTCTGCGCTCACATAATTCTTCAAGTACTGATTCAGAATCGGGTTAACTCGTTCCGCTTGCCCATCCATTTCAAGATGAAAAGCGATACTAATTTTTAACTTAGTTCTCAATTTTTGGAACAAATGTTTCCAAAAGACACTTGTGAACTTAGAATCGCGGTCTGAAATAATACTCCGAGGTAATCCATGTGAACACCACCAAGTATCTAGGAACAATCGCGAAGTCGTGAAGTTTGTTGCGATATCTAGAGTCGGGACAAACTTCGCTAGTTTGTTAAACCGGTCAACTATCACAAATATTGTATTGAATCCATTAGAGTTAGGCAGGGACGTAATGAAGTCCATGCTGATGCTTCTCCAAGGTCTGGTTGGTATCGGCAAAGGATGAAGCAACCCTTGTTTCTCATAAGAAACTCGGTTCGTCTGACAAGTTATGCATGTTTTCACAAAGAGAGAGACGTCTTCATGTGAGACCAATAATGTTTTTTAGCTATCAGTAGTGAACTTTTCTCCTTTATAGTTTGATAAGGGCGTATCATGACATTCCTTAAGCAACTTAGACCTAAGTTTTCCTTGTCCCACATAAATCTACTTTGCTTGAACAAGAGTAAGCCATGTCTCAGTTGCTGTTTTGCAACTTCACTTTGCGCTTGAGATGTTCAAGATACTCCTTCATTTGATCGTCGCTCATGTAACCTTCACGTATTCGTCTCTCTAAGTCTGACTCCTTAAGATACATAGCTCACAAAATCTGTGTCGACGATGAAAGATATTCCTCCTTGCGACTCAAGGCGTCAGAAACCATATTGTTCTTTCTCACTTTGTGGATCAATTTCATATTCATGAACGCCAAGGTATCATGCCACCATAGTTGCTTTAGTGTCACCCGATCTTGTGTCTCAAAGTACTTGAGCGAAATATTATCGGTATACACTTGAGTTTTGTGAAGATCCATTTCCTCAAGCAATGAACCACCGCAAACGGTACCTTCTCGTGAGTCGATCATCGACTGTCTGTCCTAGATAACTTCTTCTTTTTGTACGCTATAGATTTTCTATCTTGCACCAACACTCCGTCAATCGCATATTCGCTCGCGTTTGTGTGCACCTCGAATGATTTGTCAAACTCCGAGAACTTCAAAACTGACGTCTTTGACAAAATGGATTTGATCATTTGGAACGCATCATCCATCAACTCTGTGCATCTTTTCTTGTCCAGTCTGTCAGCGGCATCTTGATCTTTGAAAACTCCTTCACATACTTATGGTAGAACTGCGCCAGTCCTAAGAATCGCCGCATCCTCTTTATTATAATCGGAGGCTTCCAAGTCACAATCGCATCCACCTTCTGCATATCGGGTCGACTCCTTCTGCACTAATGACATGTCTCAAGAAGTTAATGAGTTCCAAATCAAACTCACTCTTGTCAACGTTGGTAAACAACTTATGCTCTCACAACTTTGTCAACACCACTCTTAATTGCTCCGCGTGCGACTCTAAGGTTTTGGAGTAGATCAAGATGTCGTCGATGTAAACGAAGACAAACTCGTCCATCTTCTCGTGAAAAATGATGTTCATCAATGTAGTGAACGTCGAAGGGACGTTGTTGAGTCCAAATGACATCACCACGAATTTGAATGATCCATATCTGATTTGACAAGCGGTCTTCTTAACATCTAGGTCAACTATCCGGATCTGATAATATCTTGACTTCAAGTTTATCTTGCTGAAGTACTTCGCGCGCGCTAACCTCTCAAACATGTCATCTATTCTTGACAAAGGATAATTATTCTTCACCATCACCTTATTGAGCACACGATAATCTACATAGAGTCATAACTTCTCATCCTTCTTCTTTGCAAAAAGATTTGGGGCTCCGTAAGGTGACTTGCTGGTTTGAATATATCTCCACGCTAACAGCTCGCCGAGTTACATTTTCAATTCAAGGAGTTCAAAAACTCCTTGAGTTGAGTCAGTAAGGAGCTTTGGAAGGTGATTCTGACCTTGGCAAGACCTTGATCTTGCGATCCACCACCCACCTTGGAGGTAATTCAGCAGGTAACTCATCCGTCAAGACATCCTCAAACTCCTTAATCACTTCGTAAAGCACCTTCGGAAGTTTAAGTCTCCTGATGTTTCTTCTTGTCTGTCATGCACCATGAAATCTGCAATCTGCATCAAACACATGACTCCGTTGTTCAAGTCCATCGGTTTGTCTTTGATCAAATTCATCGCAAAGACGTTAATTTTCCACGCCTTTTGGATCAGCCTCACTCCTAGCTTCCGTCTTTTAACTTTGACGTTTAACTCAAAGGTTTCTGCCTAAGTTCCACTTTGAACCTATCCAAGAAAGTGTTTCTCAAAACTACATGGATGTCATCCATGCGGTTTTGAGAAACATTTTCTAGGATAAGTCATATGACTGTGACCTTAAGAACCACGAAAAAGACTCCATGACTGATGTTTCTACAAGCTAAAGTCGCTAACCGTGATGTTATGGACATAAGAGTGACCCACTCTTTCATAAGTCCAAAGTTGGTGAATAAGTTGGGCTTGTCTACTTCCAAACTTCTGAAGTGGTCTTGGACGTTGGAGTTCACAGAGAACTCATTCATGCTACAGTTACTAACCTTAGGCTTCGTACACCCCTTAGCAATATGACCCACCTCGCTACAGTTATAGCAAGTAACTTTAGAACCATTGTCCTTTTGAGGTGTTTGCCTTTTTGGTTTTGATCTTGTTTGCTGCCGCTTTGCTGCCGGAGTAGAAGAGTCCTTCCGATCCTTCTCATCCCCATCTCATTGTCGCTTGAAATCCTTGTTCTTTGTATGAACCTTGTCCATGTCATTTTGTCAAAGGCACTAGTTTTGAAGCTGCTGGAGTTTGACAAACCATTCGAGAAGCATACGAAAGCAAGAAGTTATCTGGGAAGGAGAGTCAATGACCGACTCAAGAGAATGAACTATATGCGGTGATTCATTGCTTGAAAAAATGATGGCATTACTTGGGACTTCACAAATCTCAAATTTACATCGACAATATTTTGCTCAAGTATTTTGAACACAAGATCGGGTGACGCCAAAAGCAACTACGATCGCATGATACATTGGTGCTCATGAATGTGGAATTAATCCGTAAAGTGAGAAAGAGGAATGTGGTTCCTGATGCCTTGAGTCGCAATTAGGGTGATCTTGCGCTGCGGTTTTCTAATTGCAAGGTAAACTTAGTCGCGCGTCTAAGTCAAATCAGGTTGCGACTAGAAAGTGAGCTTTAAGTAAACGAGATCCAGTAAGTAGGTGTGAATACTTATAAGTTAGCAAGTTAGAGGCTTAAGTAGAATGTTTAGAAATTGTCAACTAGTTTTGTTTAAGGGTGGCCAAAAAGGTTAGGCTTCCCGGAGACTAGTTGGAATTTTCTAAGTGTTTTAGCGACGACTTAAGACTCAAGCCATGAAGAGAATTGCAGGTTAGCTATCAGATGCAATTATAGCTCCAAGGAGTTGGCTACTGATTTTGAACTTACCATTAATAGAAGGATCATTGTTGATGAGAGCATCAACCTCCAAAGTGAAAGATGAATGTCGCGAGCACAGACGCGAACAAGAGAACCCGAGTGGACTTATGTTAGGTTGTGAATACTACTAATAGGATTTTCTAGCTTGGGCGGGAAGTCAGGAACAGATGAACCCTAAGTGCTTCTCTGAACCAAAGTTGGAGCATTCGATTAGGACGTAAGACGTAAGATGATCCTAGACGATTGTTGACTTAAGAGAGCAAGTCTAAAAACGGACTGAAACGTAAGTCTGAGACGTGGGTTGAAGCAGACCGAGACGTGGATTTGGATGCTGATCTGAACCACAAGGTCCCAATCAACAGCTAGACCACAATTCCTTGGAGAAATATTAAGTATTGGAGCTCCAACGACGTTTTGGGTTGTGAACGGACCTCCATGTAAGATCTCGGGGTGAATAAATGAATATTGACATCGAAGCTGAGAATTATAGCTGATCTCGTGATCGGATTGTGATATAATTTTCAAGGACCATAGAGGAGGCGGGAACCACCGATCTCAGAAGTATATATGAGAGAGATTCGATGATTGGGTGGCATGGATGAGTCACTCGACCTCAGAGTTCAGCGGGTGAACACTAGAGAAATGAGGTGATGGTTGGATCAATACCAAGGCTCATTTCGGTCCAGACGTGGACGTCTAGACTTGAGAACAACCTAAGGATTGAGGCAAGACTAAGGACGAGACAACATGTTTGATCATCGTTCAAGAGCCTAGACCCGAACAAACATCATAGACGATTGGACCGCTAGGCGTGCTAGAGATATCGTTTATGACCTTCGACTTTATGGAAAGTTCGTCCCAAGTCACGTTGTGACTTGCTCATCTTTTGGGACCGACTTAGTTGGATCTAGGCCGAGACTTAGTGAATGTTGAGCTTGAGAGTTAGAGAGAGAGTCCGGCTCTGGTTTGATTTTGACCAAACGAGATAAAGATAAGTGGTGCATGAATGCTAATGTGTGGTTGTGGTTTGCAGATTAGCGTTGTGAGTTCTGTGATCTACTAAGCAAGAGCTTCCGTTGGTGCAACAAAGTGGTAGTGTACAAAAGTCAAGGAGTTTCTATCTCAACCAAAGCAACATTGATGTTACAACTGTGGATAATTTGACCACATAGCTGCAAATTGCCGAACCCGCTTCCCAAGATATATGAGACCTCCATATCATAGATCTCTGAATCATCTGAATGAGAGAAAAGAAAATGAAGAAGTCGAGGCAACATCAAAAAATCAAGAACACTAGTAAATGCATCTAGCGACCTTACTTGTTCAAAGAAGGTTCAACTCGTTCTCTCGTCGTTCTTTGAACGACGAGAGAACGAGAAAAAGATCAACAAAAAGTAATACGTAGTTGATTATCACGGATGGTGTCTTGGAAGGAACTTAGGTGAGAGTACTAATTGGTCTATGCAACATAGAACTTTTTGATGATTCTTAACTGCCATGAAGTTAAGAATGAAAAAAAGTGATGAAAGTGAAGAGATAGAACTACCAAATGGACAGACGGAGAGATTGAATCTTATCCCAAAAGGTAAAACTTACTTTTGGTGAATATAAAGAAGAAGAGATGGAGTGGAGAGTAATCAAGTTAGCTCTATAGAGAGCTTTAGCAGGCGAGGTCCACAGGAGAGCAATTGCAGTAGACGATGTTATTTCATCTACACCTGTTGTATGCAGAAGTTTTGACTTATCGGTGTGTAATAATTTAGAACCGACAGACGACTTTAGAGCTACTGGTAGTGGGGCTTAGCCCCGGTGTTCTCCACCTTCGGGGCGTTGGTTGATTGGCCCTTCGGTTCCTTCTTTCCATTGTAAGGCTCGATGTGGTCTTTCCATCCGTTGGCTATTCACTTCATCGCGTGCTTACGACTTCAACGAATAACCTTTAAGCTTCTTCGCATAAGAGCTTTTGTTCCGCAGCTTCACTTGCTCCTCACATCTGTTCCCTCGCTATTGATAAAGGGATTTCAGTCCACGATGATGACCTGAGATGGCTTACATTGGATTCCCAGCCACCTCGAATTCTAGGTCAAGAACGGGGAAACCTCAGATGGTACGCTAGTACTGCAAGTTCAGTACTTGCTTTGCTACTGCAGATGCATGAATTTCCGCATGTTGAAGAATCCAGAACTCCTCTTACGTAGCTGCCTTATGCTCTCCATATCCGTTGTAGATGTGTAGTCTAATCGATGCAATGGCTTCTGCATCTAAACTTCTAGCATGGAATTCAACTGGTGGAGGTACAAACCTGGTTTAACTTATAATTTCCAGGATGTTCGGGTGTCACTTATTGTTTCTAAAGTTTGACCTGGTCTGGTTGAGATCTCTGCCATTATTGCGGAATTGTAACAGTACGGCGTGTACATGGCCAACTCCTTCCAAGTTCCACCATCTCTTCTAGACTTCTAGACTCTTCCAGACTTCTAGACCATCTTTCTGTCCGGAGGCCTCCCACGATCACTGGACAATCAGGTAAAGTGTCATCCTCGGATACTCACGCGCGAGGGTCTTTGGAGACGCCGATACATTCTGCGCTGGACGAGCTGTTAGCCCCTTGCCTTCTCCATTGAAATAGACAGTGAAATGAATCCTCGCAAATATTTGTGCCAAAATAACCTGACACAGAAGAGGAATAGGAGGAGTTGTATGTACTGGATAAAGCCCTGTAAGGACCCACTCGCACATAGTTTTTTACTAGTAGTTTATCTCTGATTTATTAGTTTTTCCTCTGAATCCGAATCAGATTTGCAAGAATGAAATACAAAGGTTTTTTACTCCACAAACGTGGAGTAGATGTTGTGACAGTAACCATGATCTAAGTTTTATGTGACTGAATAAATACATTTTTGTATTTTATTTGCATCGTAAAAAAAGTCAACAGATAATGTAACACGTATTAATGTAAAAGTCAAATAATTCCTAAAAAACCTTAAGAGGATACTCCTGAAGAATCTCTACAAATCGGTTAAATTGTGACATCTTCTCTACTCCAGTTTAATGAGAACCCGATAAACTGATAGGTACGCTTGTAAGTGTCATTACCGATCCTAGGTTCGGGTAAAAAAGTAAGCGAGAAAAACCATGTTCGACTGGGCCCTAAACAGTGAGTTCCACCGTTAAATGGCTTCCCCAAGACTAGAAACGGTGGAATATCTTTTAGTCGGCGTAAGCTCTTTATAAACTAACGAATATTATTATTGAATAGCAATTAAATTATCGTAAGTTAAATCTTTAACTTACTATAATTTCTTCAATAAAGCTTAAGAGTAAAAGTATAAATATCAATCTACTAATAATATAATATATTATTTATATGTTGAATATAATGTATAACCCAAACTATATCTCACAACTAGCTCCGGAGAGTGAATTTTTCCAAGTAAAGCAACATCCAGTTACTCTACAAAACGGACCAAAATTTATTTATAAATATATGTTAACGATTTGGATACATATAAGAACTCAGTCAAACTTCTTCTCAAACGGTACGATATAAAAAAGCATCTCTCCTCGTCATCATGTTCACAAAGAACACCAAGTTCCTTCTCCATAGCTGCCATAGCCTCCCGCAGAGTGACGCCAACAGACAGATATTTATCTCCACTGTCAGGTCTGTATGATGGCGGTTGTGCAGCGTACCGAACACTCCACCTTCTTCCTTCGAATTCTAGCAACAAGATAACACAAATTTGCCGTAACTCGCTGCTGCTTACTTTAATTTCGCTTGAATCGAACATGGCGCCAGTACTACGGTAGTGATGTCCAGGCACATGCATGGTCTCGTGCGGGGCAGAGTTGCAGGATGCTGTAGAATTCTAATAGTTGTCTTCCGCAATCTCCCAGCTGTACAAACAAATAAAGAAGCATAGTGACAGTCGACGTCCTGTTGAGTTCGGCCGAGGTTAGCTTCTAAGTTCGTTTTTAAAACCTCGCTCCATTTCTAACCAGACCATTTAACGAGCCAAAGCTCAACCTATCGAAGTTGTGTAGTATGCGTCATTTTTGGATTCAGTCTAAGTTCAAACATTTATGAGGCAGTCAGATATTATTTAAATTTTGCAAAGTAAAATAACCTAAAAATAGTGATTTAATTTAGAATCGTTTAACCAAAAAATTTAAACACCAAGTTGAAATCTTACAAAACAAAGTGAGAAAAAGTAAATTCAGTGAAAGAACCATATTTAACTATTGCACTCATAAAGTTTATATTTGTAAATTAATTGAAATATTTTTTGAAATTTTTCGAGGGGCAGTATCTAAGTCCAGTCCACGTGGACGCCACGTAGATCATGAAAGAAGCTAGTATCGGACTACTTCAAATATTTTACTGAGACAGATGTTTTGTAAAACGGACCTTCTAAGCAAGTTGGTGCTGATTACTGTGCGGTGCACGCATGGTTACAAGATTCCGGGGCTGTCCGGAGTCCGGGGTTTCAACCCATCACACGCAATCACTTGATTCCATTGTACTTGTCCTCTCCAACGATGGGGGGGACCTAAAGACTCTTGAGTCGAACTCCTTTGTTTCGAGCTCGCTTCGATGTAGTCAGGAAACAAAGATGGGCGAAAGTGTCCCGGATCCTGAAAGACGATCATTGCCCAATTAGGCTCTTTCCGGAAGTAAGAAATTTAGTAATAAGGTCGGTTGGTTAGTTCTGCAAGGTCGACGTGAAAACGGGAAAAACAAGAGCGTCTGTCTCTGAGTATGATGAAGATGCATGTGTTGGCGATCGGGGTTCTCCTACCATGTTTCCTTGTTGCTTTACTTTCGAATTACGTGTGGGCCGAGAATATTGAGCAACACTACCTTGAGCTCGGTCCGCTTGACGAAGCTGCAGATGTGTCGGAGTGGGATGCGATTTTGGAGGCCTACGCGAGGAACAGCGAGAAATCATCACGCTGGAAGAGTGTCATCTTTGATCGGCTTCCTTGGGAGAGTTCAGTGGTTTAGGAGTCAGCCAGCCGGAGGTTGTTGTACATTCATTTGGTACTCGTGCAGGCGTCTTGAACGACAGCATCATGGAACCGGAACTTCTTCTCTGCGAGCGATGAAGAGAATTTGCGCATGCAGAGAAGAGGAAGAGAGAAAGGAAGGTACCACCTTCGATTTGTGCAGATGTTAGTCTTCTTGTAAGAAAGGACCGTGACTAGGTCAAACCCAGCAGAACAACTCAAATGATGTCTGTCCGTTGTTACAGATTCACAATTTTATCAGTGCCCATGATTAATGGTTCGGGTTTCGAAGTAAGAAGTCGATCTGAACGGGATCGATGATCTCACGTGATAACTACTCCCATTCCAAATAGATCACAATTTGAGATTATTCTGCAAGAAGAAATCCTTAATGTGAGGAACAAATCTGATGGTTGTGTGTATTTGCTCATACTACGCATGGTGTTCTTGTTCCGAGTTTGCACTGAGCTCGAGGCACTTGGATTAATGTATTTCTAGCTCTAGTAATGCTTTGGCACGCTCAGGACAGATGTAGGCAGATGAGTTAAATTTGACCCCGCCTGATCATGAGAAAACGTGCACTGATAACTGTTACAGTTATGGGACTCCATGTAATAAAATGAAGTAAGTTTAATGTTAAGGACCATACGGAGGATAACAAGCAAGCCTGCTGTACGAGATCAGAGAGTAATCATCTAGCAAGAGTGGGGTATAATTAGTATAACCAGCTTGTATTGACCAGGGGGTAGTTACAGGAGCATGGACTCCAGGAAGGCCAAACGAACAGGTCACATGAACATGAATGATAGGTTGTCAGAGAAGTAAACATCATGATCATAAGCTAGATAGTCTTTCTACACTCAAAACAGGAGCTCATGATAAGTTTGAGTACAGTTTGTCGTGACACAATATGTGTCACGACAATGTGTTCTCGTTGTGTAACAACGAGATCTGGTCATGATCATCAAGACGTGTGAGATGCACGAGTGGACTTTAAATCTTTGCGATCAGGCATATAACGACTGGAACACTGGGAGGCAAGTAACGTTCTGAGTAACATAACACTCCTGCTGCTGTTGAGATAAAAAGGGAAGAGACCCCAACTTTATCGTTACCACGATCACATTGTCTTCGGGAAAAGCTATCCTTGGTCGTCTGTAGTCTATACTGTGCCAGGTGACAATGGACAAGTTGGGAGAAGAAACAGTAGCTGTGGACATGAAAAGGTTTCACAGACGAGATATTGAAACACGCAACATATAAAACGGATTAATAAAAATTCCCCCCGTTAAAGACCATCTTTGAGTATCGAAGAACCTGGAAGCTAGTCATAACCATCGCGAAGTAGAAGGATGAAGTTCAACTCATTCGATGCTAGAAGGATGAACTCATTGGATGCTTACACATGTACAGTATCTTCTACCTTCATTGCTGAGCATCAGTAGCAAGTTACTATATATCCAACTTCGTACTGCATTGCAGACTGTGGAAGCTCTAAACGAATAGCAGAATTAGCAGACAAGTCTGCAAAACTCAACTTGGAGCGTGCAGATAGAACCGATACAAACATGTTGCAAATTTCAATCTGTGCAAAGGACCAAGACAGTGTAAGGTACAAGCTCGTTCTCCGTATCACGGATCGGTTGCGGTGTGTGAAGTTTTCACTGGACGACCTGTTTAGTTTGGTTGCCTAGTTTGGGGAAGGGGCCCTCTCCTGATCAGCACAGGCATCTCAAAACTCCAATCCGAATTTGACTTGTGAACCAGGTCACTTAGACACAGTATTAACTTCATGTCTAGCCAATAGATTCGTACCCTGACCTCTTCAGACAAGCATTCATGACGGTTCGAGTGGCCATGGAGTGCATGGAGGTAATAATTGTTAAATGTATTTGTTCCAAGATGTTAGTGGAGTAAAATAGAGCAAGTTCATTATCCCCATGGGAAACAGCAAGTTGTCTTCAGTTTTTCACATCCTTGGGTACGATTGTCACAACGAAACTGAAATTTGGAACTAGCAGGAAAACTTCGCTGAACCTTTCGTAATCTATATTACCCAAAACCAGAGGGAAGTTCTGTTTCCTTTATTACGAAGCAGCATACATATGTAGCAGTCATTAGAAACTATATATATTTTCATCACAACTGATTACACAGAAAGTGGGTTCGGTTTCCTTCCTAGTTACCTTCGAACCAAGGCCTGTTTAGAAACTCGTTTGCAGAACCTGTTAGAATACGTAAAGTATGAAAACATACCTTCAGTAAAAGGTTCAAGATATTAGGCGGTGGAAGACACTAGGTAGGCCTTCAGCCCTAAGGTGCGAGGAGAACGCTCCACGCACTGTGATTCTCTACCTTTGTTATCAGAACTTCGCAGTTCCAGCGATCAACCCAATACAAAATGTCTGCCCCCTTTGAGATCAAAGGCTCAGAGAAATTCGATGACACTTACTTCACGCTATAGAAGCACAAGACGACCTTGCGGCTCAAGACCTATGGTGTGCTCGACATCGTGGACGGGGATGCGCGAAGATCGCGCGTCACGATACCCGGGGCACTGCGGTACCCGTCTCTCCTCTTGCTACAGGACCAGGCAGTATCATGGACCAGCGTGACGTAAATGCACTCGCGGCAATCAATGAGTGCTGCGAGATAATGTGGCGGAACATATATTGTCTTGCACCACGGCGAACGAAGCATAGACCACCTTGATCAAACACTTCATGGGTCAAGACATGGTGACCAAGATGCATCTAAAAGAGAAGTAGCGGGTTCTAAGGATGAAATCCAATGAGACCCGTTACTCAACATGTCAACAATTTCAAGTCCCTCCTCCAGCAGATGACTTCTGCTGAACTTGTAGTGGACAACGAGGAGCAAGTCCTCGCGTTGATGGCAGCATGCCCAACAACTACCATCTCTTTCTGCAGGCGATGAGAACCAGTCCAAATCTCTCACTGCATGACCTTATCACTTTTCTCATCCAGGAGGAAACGATAGGGCGTAAGCTATCAGTTGAGTCTTCTACCGCTTTGTTTGCAAGATGTCGACAAGAAAGACACAACAACAATAACTAGTGCAACAATGACAACAACCGACAAGGCGGTAATCAGCCGTCAAAAGACCATCAGATTCTAACGAGAAGTGTTTTCATTGCAACAAGATCGAACATCGCATCGTCGAATGTCCGAACGGAGCCAGCAGCAGCAACGGATATTGGATTGCCAACATCAAATTGTCCTTACAAGTGCGGTTTGATCAGTGATCAAGATTGATTCCCAGAGCATGTATAGATCATCAACAGTCGGACAAGGAGCTAACACTTGTCCAAATCTGTCCTCGAGATGACAGAGTCGTTATCTATTAGACACTAGCCGCCCTTCGTGTTGAACTGCTGAGCTGAGAATAGATTTCTCTACAAGACAGGCACGTGAAAGACATCGCGTATGTACACATGCTCACCGTTGAGCAGGCGTACCTCCATCATGCCGGAACCGGCAACGTGAATAGTTGTGTTGTCACCAAGTAGAATAGCATCATTCTCGATCTTCTCAACTGATACGGATGAATACTCAACGAACTGTCATCGATTATGTGTCATCTGGTGTGCGGCATCCGTGTCCACATACCTGTAAGGGTCGGCTATCTGCATGATTGCAGACAAGTATTGTGCCACCAAGGGAAGACTTCAATAGTCCCTATTTTACCTCCCAGTCAGATATTCGGACCTCGACTACGAGCAAGATCACGATGCAGCCAACGGACTAGTGTCTCTCTCACTAACTGTAACCTGCAAAGACTAAGCTTCCCACGGTCCAGATCCAACTCAATCTCGCGTAATGTGCACAGCCAAGAGGAAGAACAAACAACCAATTTTTGGACATTCTTTCCTCTATTTTCGAAGCAAACAAACAGATCTAATATTTCAGCTCCACCTTTGACAGAGGCCGTAGACATGAATAATGGAGGTAATTTTTTCCCCTAGCCGACCTTCACCTCTCCTCGAACAGACTTGATGAAACACCCTTTGGTATTTTCTCCACTCGGACTCCACTTGCTGGTCTCCCTATAGGTTCGAACGCGACCTCTAACCTATAATCCATCGGCACGGGAATGTATGAGAGCATGACGTGCTCACTCTCACAGATGGTGACTCCTGTCCTTTCCTCTTCTGCTGATAGTCGCCACATGGTGATTGTCGACTAACAGGGACAAGTCATTGGTCTCTGTCTCACACCCTTCAACGGGTCCATTCCCTTCCTCTCGCGCATCTCTCTCTTCTTCACACACCCCGTTGGCTACTAAGAGCCTCCAAGGCCACAGGAGGTCATAATGACCTCCCGTTGATCAAGAGCTCCCGATTAACGAGAGCTCCAACACGCTCCCTCCGTGATCCGTGCTAGATCCTATTTGCACGGTTCCTCTAGAGACCATGTTAGCCCACTCAAGCGGGTGGTCGTCTCACGGATCCCCTCCCATTTCTCCCAACCCGCGATCTAGCTTTCCCGATCTTACTTACAGCCCTTGTCCAATTTTCGACCTTCCTTGCAGCTGCCCGTTAGGCACTTTGACCTCCTCACGATTCTTGCCCTGCTTGACATGTTTCAGCACCTGCTCGAGCATACCGGACACATTCTCTTGTCCAGCTCGACCCTTCGCTCTTGTCACTACATGTTATATTTCTACTCCGACTCTTGAGTTTAGTAGTTCTAGAAGTTAGCTCATATTACTTCTAGTCGTTTATGTATATGTTTGACACCTTTGCATACGGTGTTAACACTATTTTGAGTCCTAGTAGGCTGATAGTATGCTAGTTATCTTGTTCAAGCATTTATGCGCTTGTGCAAGTGACTTCTTACTTGTCTATGATGTTCAATGTACATGATTTAGATTTACCATGTTGATAGGGTTTAAGCTCATGGGTTGTACTTACGTGTTGGCCATGCACGCTTTTAGCTGGTTTAAGTTTATTTTCAGGGCTGCGTGTCGTTTTAAGTAGTTTAAGTTATACGCTGGTACTTTAAGGGACTTGACGTGGTAGCCTTTGAGTGGAATTAAGTTACCACATGGTTTAAGGCACAAAATGACAACCAAATTGAGCTATGAACTCTCATTGGTTCAATTTTGTCTTTTGTAAAACTCTAAATTTAGAAACAGAGGTCTAAAGGAGAGTTCGAGCATTTGATGAGGGGACTGAGAAATCTGAGAGCACAGGAAGGTAGAGCTCGTCGAGCCAAGCACTGTCAGTGAAATTCTTGATCGATTTGGATCAATAAACAAGGAGTTATGCCCAATTGAAGTTCGGATTGTGCCAAAACGGCATCACTTTTGTTGATTTTGTGGTTTTCAGCGTCAATTGTAGCAGAATTGAGGAAATTGCTTCAAAACTTCGTGGTTGTGTTCTCTGCCAGCAGGGCTACGATTTCCCAAAAAGTTTCATATCGATTGAGTGACTGAGTAATTCAAGGCGGCCGCTGAAGCAGAGGGGGTCTGAAAAGCTCTTAATCTAGAGCAGCGACTTCAGAGAAAGAGATCTGGAGTTCTGTGTACAATCAGGAGTCCCAACTTCACAGGGATGTTCAGCATCTTGTAGACTTCAAATCCTGTAAGAATCTTTGAAAGTGATCTAGCCAATCTCTGTTATAGATCGAAATAGCTAGCTGGGTACCAGAAATTACTACAATTTTCTTACTCAGAACGTTTTTGTCCACATCTCGGTGCTGGAATTTGATCTCAGGCTGAAACTTCGTGTATGTGTTCAGTAGGACCTCATTTACATGTAGGAGAAGTTTAGAAGTCTAAACCTTCATAGTTTTCCTCTCCGTGAGTGTTAAAGTTCACCGTCTGATCTTATTACTGCTAGTTAGATCTGAATTTCGCTTTCTGAGCATACTACAGGATCTTACACACCTGTGTGAGTGTTTATAGCCTTGTTGTAACCTGAAAGCCAACCTCTTGAGTGAACAACCACAGCCAGAAGCCCGACGCTTTCCTAGGTAGACGGATCACACTCCGACAACGGGCGACATCTCTACCTTGTGACACCAACGATGGCCATATCAACCACCATCGGGTTCACGAGCTAAGTCACCATAGGAACATTAGTGGTCTCTCTTCTTTCCCTCTCTCTGAGGATATTTGTCCTGCTTGTACGCATGGCAAGCACTCGCGTACTAAATTTCCACGTGTCGGTTCACCACCCATCCTTTGGCGTTAGTACACATAGATATTAGTGGACGTATCTCCTCATATACCTTTTTTCAGATATGAGTATTTCATCATCTTTATTGATGACTATTCGCGCTACACTACTACTCGCCTCTTTTGTTATAAAAGTGATTGTTTTGCTACTTTCCGGGACTATCTTGTTGAGCGCGCCACGAGTTAATTTCTTGTCATCTTGCGATCTGACAATGATGGAGAATATCGCTCAGCTGCCTTTGACACTTTCTGCCGTGAGCAGGACATTCAGCGTCAATTCACAATCCGCTACTCATCTCAGCAGAATGGCGTTGCAGAGCGCAAGAACCGCAGTTTGCTTGATGTTGTACGCTCTATGCTTTTCACCACCATCAAGCCCTTCTGGGACGAAGCAATCACCTGCGGCACTTTCCTCCAGAACCGATGTCTGTCTAAGACCATCCCTCCTATGACCACACGTTATGAACCCTGACACTCCTACGACTCCACTACTCCTCGACGATCCGATCTCTTTTTTTTGCGTGTGTTTGCTGTCGTGTTTTTTCCCAGGTCCTCGAGGTTTAGCGCACAAAACTCGATGATCGCTCTAATGAGTGTATCTTCCTCGGCTATAGTGGTCAGAGTAAAGGCTACCGTCTCCAAAAGAAATCTGATGGTCATATCTTCACCTCTCGCGATGTAATTTTTGATGAGTCTCTCTCGACTCTCTCTCCCACATCTGTCCTCTCTGCTACTCTCCACTCACTCAGGAGTCTCCTCAGACCAATGTTCACTTTTATCACGTTATGCTTGCTCCTTCTGCTGATCCAGCTTATATTGTCACGTCAGTTTGGCAACTCGGCTAGGTTGATCGAGAGCGAAGTGATGAATCTCGGTAAGGCCGTTAGTGCCGTTAGGGCAAGTTGGTGGGAGTGCCCACTAGGGTATACTTTGCAGATAGGGCTTGGAGGCCTTAGTTCTTCAAGTTGAGTCTTCAAGCTCCTAGCTATGGTGGATAGTCTTTGTGAGTGCAATCTGGAGTCTCTACGAGCACAGAGTGGATTTGGCTCAACTTAAGTGATTGTTTAGTGCCCGTTGACATGGTGGAGTGAGTACATACCGTTTATCACTTGAACAACTCAGATTGCGAGGTCTGCTTGAGAGGTTTCAGGTCACGGATTTCATCCAGTGGTATCTCCGGAGTGGGAAGATCGTTGATATCTTTGATTTGCGGGTGCGTGCGTGCACGGAGTGGTTCTTTTTGGTTGGATGATCGACCGCTGTGATGATCACTGTCGTTTGAACTTGTTCTTGACCGATTTGGTGGTGAGGTAGTGCAGAAGCGCTGCTGGAATTTCTTGTGACGGATTTTTGTGATCAATTTGAGGTTGGCAGAAGTGCGTTGACGGACGTCGGGTTGGCGTGGGTAGACAATTTGTGGTGCTGAAAAGTGCAGTAGGTGAGCGCTGAGAAGATGATTCTAACGCATCAAAAATCGTTCGATTTGGTGAAGGATCGAATAAGTTACAAGCCGAAGAAGGTCGCAAGTGGTCCAGATCTGACGTAAATCCGCCTACGAGTGCCAATTTGGCAGATTTCGACCTCTTGGAGTGTGTTTTTGACCTCTAAGTTGCTGTTTTGGGATGTGTGCTCTTCGTATGCGTCCTTCTTGTGATGTTTGGCTCGAGTTTCTTCTCCTACCCAAGCAGAGCGTGAGCGGGAGTGTCGAGGTGTGGAATGCGTGTTAGGAGGCTTCGAGGCTTCGAGGAGCAGAGGTGCGTGAGTGCGGAGGCGTGAGAGCGGAGTGCGAGAGTGCGGAGACGGAGTCCAAGCTCGAGTCCGCCGCAAGCCAGCTTGCTGACGTGCGTGAGAGAGGTATACCAGTTTAAGTTGTGTAGGAAGTGTAAAACCAGTAGGTCACCCATCCCAACACTATTCCTCAACTTGTACCCTTAACTCTGCAATCTTAGCTTTGGCTTTATCACTAGACCAATAGCTCTTGGTGTCTTCTAGGGACGCATGCAAGTACTTATGGACTTGTTTAAGGTAGTAGGAGATCTTTTCGTACGTTCCTAGAGGGGTGGTAGGGCGACCCCACAGTATTAGGGGGAAGCTATAGTTGTGGTAGTGTTTGCCTATATCGTAGAGACGCGTATGGAGACATTTGGTGACAGTTGTCTTGGGTGAGCTAGTAGAGCTACCACGTAGATATTTTTGGAGCTACTAGAGGTGTGGACATTAAGTATCGGTTACGACGGTTGTGCATGTGGTCACCGAAGAGGAGGTGTCAGTCCAGGTGGAGTAAGGTTTTTCTTTATGTGAATGTTTGAGTATGGAGGGTTATCGTTTGGACTTCTTGTGGTTGAAACTCTTCATATTCTACTTCTTGTTTGTGCGCCGCAGTTGCTTGTGTTGACGCTTGATTTCCGGAGTGAGTTCACTCAAGTGTGATGTCGGTAGTAAGACTGGAGTTGCGGACCAGTCATACTATCTTTATTTCTCTCACGGTGCGGTTGGAGTGACGACCAACAGACCATGAGAGGCTGTCTGTGGTGATGACAGATACATGTTGCCTTTACCTTGACCGTCCTAGTAGGAGATAGGTGAATTCAGTAGGAGCGGGGTTAGGCAAGTGGTGGTTACGGTGGTGACGAGGATTTCGGCATTCTGGTTGGAGAGTGTGTTATCGAGATTCTATCGTCACAGAATTCTCGAGAGGTTTTGGTGGGGATTTCTCAAGCAGTGAGTATACACGGAGTGGGATGAGATACTGACTATCTACACCATTACCGTCGGTTGTTCCAAAGGACGAGTCAGACGCAGATAGTGCATTTTCTGGTGGTGAGTCGAGTGTCATCACACCGTTGTTGTGGACGAGATCTATGAGGTCACGAAGGGACCTTGACGTTACTCGAGTACAGTGAGTACCATCGAGCTGGATGACTTCATCCAGGAGTTCAACAGTTGGTGCAATCTGCAGCAAATGCGGAACTTGCACAACTGTTTACACCCTTCATGACGTGAAAGGGTTTGTTCTAACACTTGCAGGGACTACCGATGGACGATTATCATGAGTTCCGGAGAGACTACAATGTGGAGATTGAGTTGTAGAGACAACATTGATCTCCCAACTACGTTTCTATCATTACTGGCGCAGTTTCAGGAGACGTAGCACCTACGAGTTCGGGTGCTAGTAGCAGTGGTACATCCACATGTGACAGAGTATCTACTATCGGCAGTGCGTTCACTAGTAGTGGAGCAGGTGGTAGTGTGAGCGGGATACCACCAAGGTTTAATCCTGTGGTTCAGTTCTTCCAGTGTTTGAGGAAGAACTATCAAGGTGTGCGGACCGACAAGTTGAGGAGTTGTTGACTTTGAAGGAATAAGCTCATGTGAAAAGGTAAGAAGCTCATGTGATTAATGCTTTTACCTTAAGTAATATCTTAGTAAAACCCGGTAAAAGTAGTTACGGCTGAGTTACTGGAGGATATCCAAGTAAAAACCTAGAATGTATAAATAGAGGAGTAGAGAAGAGCTCCTCATTCTTGTTTTCACATCGTCGTAATGACAACTTGAATAATATAGAGAGTGTGGGATATTTTTAGCATGTGAGAACTTGAGAGACGTCGTTAGAATGGAGGATTTTAGTTGATAATTTAAGGAGATTTTTAGTTGATAAGTTTGTGGGTGTATGAATGAGTGAACTTAGCATTTTTCCCTTCAAGATTCATGGTGTGCTTCCATCAAAGCCATCAGAGGTGACCCCTGAGTGAGAGACAGGTCCGACATGTTGCAGATTCGTGGATGACCATCGTGGAGATTGAGAGATCGAGGGGTAGTTGATCGATAGGACCGCGGAGGGTTTACATTTTTGGTTCCGTTGCCGGGACCTCACTTGAAGGGATCATTGAAAATGTTTAGAGTTCAGTTCTATATTAGACAAAAAGAGATTATGAGAGAACACATGGAGAGAACGTTGGGAGGAGAGAGAGCTAACACGATGTTAGCAACATTAGAACCTTTCGTGTATCCCATAGTGATATATGACACGTTCGAAGTCATTCTTTACATCTTGTTCACTTAGAAAGGGTTTGAGGAGAGTTGAAAGAGGGTACAACAAGAGTTGTAGAGAAAGGAGGAGAGAAAAGTTATTAGAGGAGAGAAATTTACGAGTTTAGAAATTCTGCTCTCTGGAAAATTTGTACAGTCGCTGTCAACTTTTCTGTGAATTTTATTTTCCTGAGAAACTCTCCAGTGTTTTAGATTGGCTAATAACCTATCTAGGACAAAAGAAATCATAGGAAAAGATGGTCTAGAGAGGGAGCAATGAATTCTCAAAGTTGAGGGGGTCTATTCGTGAGAGTTGAGGAATTCTGTTCTCTGGAAAAAGTTTACAGTCATAGTCAGATTTTCTGTGAATTTTATTTTCATGAGAAACTTTCCAGTGTTTTAGATTGGCTGATAAGCTATCTAGGACAATAGAAATCAAGAGAAAAAGTGGTATGGAGGGAGAGCCATGAATTTTCAAAGTTGAGGGGGTTGAAAGTCATGAGAGAAGTGAAAATATACAAATTTCAGTTCTCTGAAAATTTGTACAGTCAGCACCATCTCTTTTGATTAAGGAATTTTCTATTGAAACTTCATTAGTTAGTAGCTTGGAGGTTGAGCTACTAGAGATCACAAAAATCTTGGAGAGATCTCTTACCGATTAAGAGATATACGGTCCGACATACAAGGAGGTCTTGACGATACGTCATGGGGAATCCAGTTCGAGTGCCAAGGTTGAAGAAGAGACGTTTGGGAGTTAGAACGGAGACGGAAAGGCCAACGTTAAGTATAGAGGCGTTGCAATCAAGCATCTATTGCAGTTGGGGTGCCATTTTTGCTTTATATAAAGAAGCTTCTGCGAGCATCGGCGCAGATGTGAAGAAAGTTGAGTTCAAAGTATCATTCACTGTGGAGGCCACGAATGCTCCTAGCGAAGTAGAGTGTGATCTTTACAAAAGTGACTTTAAGATGTCTGCTAGGATCAGTACACACGATGGTCATGAGGATATTATCATGGACTCTTAATTTTAGATTGGATTTTAATTCGTGTATAGCATGTATAATACACGATTTTCAATATAAAGCTCGAAAGAGTTAAGAAAGTGATGTAGAGTTATTTTCTTCAAAGATATTTTGTCCACTTAATGGTTGAGAAGGTGCAACATGAGTGGAAGTTCAAAAGATTGGAAAGTTAGACTTAGAAACTTTCCTCAAGGTTTAGATGTCATAGTAAGCGTCGGAGAGAGCTCGAAAGAGATTATCGTTGAGTTTGAGAACCCTAGTACAAAACCTCAAGTAGAGTCTCCGAGGAGAAGAGTAGAAACCGACTTGTGGTGTTATTTCTGTAGAGGGTTGGGACATAAAGTAGTGAATTGTCCAACTAGAATCAGAACCGAGAGAGCTAAATGTAAGCGGGAGTTTACTGATTTAAGTCTTCGAGTGGGTCCATCGTCACCAGCGCCAATTCATCTTCTAGGAGAAGATCCTTGTCCAAGTTGTGGAGTGGATGATCTATCAAGAGGACACAAGTGCGTCGATGTGGCCGCCCTACTTACGTCAATAGTCGAGAAGTTGGACGAGACTCAAAGAGCTGAGACGGAGAAGTTGTCGACTTCAAAAGAGGACTCGGTTGAGTTGTGATGGAGATCGTCATTCGGATGGTGGAGAAGACGATGATGCGACTCAGGCTCATGATTACCTTGGGAAAAGAGATGGCACAAGAGGTGTTGTTACAACCATTTCCTTTCATTTTACCTATGGTAGATTATTCGCGAATGGAATTGGTGATGTTCATACTCTTTTAGCAAGTAGTTATTGCACAAAAATTAGAAGGGTAGAAAGAATAGTTACAAGATGAGAAAGTTACCAGTGTTTCATGGGAAGGACAATGAAGATGTAGAACCATTTGTACGAGACTTCAAAAGGGGTTGCATCGGAAACAACGTGAGAAGGAAAGAAGAATGGGTGTTGTTACTGCTAGAGTTTTTTGAAGATTTTGGTCTTACGTGGTATGAAGACCGAGTGAAGAGCAAGACACCTGGTGCAGTTGAAGACACACTGGAGAATGGGAGACGTTAAGTAATGCACTCATCGAAGAATTTCTTCCAGAAGAGAGTTATGAGAAGCTCATGGTGAAGCTTACTCATTTGAGGCAACGAGACGACGAGAAAGTTCGGCAGTATGCCGAAAGGGTGGATAAGTTGGAGCAACGGTTTCGAACGGTCCTACGGAAGAGTGGAGACAATGTGGAGCTAACGATGATGAGGATTGGAGCAGTGTTGACCAAGAACTTGGTGGGAGGGTTGAGACCTTCAATTCGAACCCAAGTGAGGTACGAGAAGCCAACAACCAAAGCGGAGGCCATCAAGATTGCGATAAATATGGAAGAGAGTTTGGATGAAGGAGATATCATCCAACCTCATCATGTTGCTCTGGTGTCAACTCCGACTCCTAGTGTAGCCACAACGATCGCACCTGCACCATCACAATTGGTGATTGCTTCAACGTCAGCTCCTACTCCAACGGTGGTGCCAAGACCGTTTGTCCCAACAACGATGTCTACTGCTACCTCTGATTTTCATGCCGAGCTGAAGAGCATCACCGATACTCTTGCGGATCTCAAGATAAACGTGGTGCAGTTACGAGAATGGAGGAACAAAGGTGGAGGAGGAGGTCAAAGAGGTTACGACAACAATCCCAACCGAGGAAATCAAGATAACTTTGGAGGCAACCAAGGTAACTTTGGAGGAATCACTTGTTGGACGTGTGGAGGTTCTCATTTCCAGCGAAATTGTCATAACAACGGAGCAAGAGGTGCCGAAGCTATCAGAATGAATGTGGGTGGAGGAAATCCATCACAAGGACGAGACAAAGGGGTGGCTACTATCGATGTCGTGCGAGATCTCATCTACGAGAAAGGAGAGAGTTCAAACTCTTCTCATGCACCGGTGGAGCTTTTAGCTCAAGAAAGGAAAAGAACTCGATTTTCTGATGAACCGGTTTTCATGGAGGAGTCAGCAAGTAGAAGTACTCGTTCGAGTAATGTTTCGAGTACACCAAGGGAGCCAAGAAGAAAGCTGTGGATGGCAGATTTCACCATTTCATCTTCCCAAGCGAGATATGATGTGGTTGAAGATGTGGGTGCTCAGAAAGCCAACATCACTGTTCGACAACTGATCGCACTTAATCCCAGCTTACGAAGAGAACTCAGAGGAGGACTGAGTTCTAAGAGAAGCAAGAAGAAGAAACCCAAGAGCAAGACATCAAAGTCTGTGGGAGGTGGTGTGGTGGATGTGCATGCTTCAGAGGTATGCATTAGGGCTTCAAAGATTGAAGTCCGGTTGAATGGTCACTACGTCTCTGACGTATTGGTGGATGGAGAGTCGGCTGTAAACGTCATATCGGAGAGGTTGATGAAGAAGTTGGGGATGGAACCAACTCGCTCGGCTAGCATTGTCGTGGGGATGGCTAACAAGCAACGATTAAGACTTCTTGGTGTGTTAGAGAAGGTGGTCGTGTCTGTGATGGGAGTTCAAACATTGATGTCCTTTCAAGTGTTAAAGGACTCTAGTTATGATTTGCTCCTAGGTAGGCCTTGGTTGAGAGTTGTGCGCACCACTGATAAGTGGCACAAGGGATACTTACGGATTGGGCCTAGAGATCATAGAGTGATAGTTCCTCTCTCGGGTGTTGGAGTTGTGACTTCTGACTCTGATAGACCCATTAGTGACTACTGGGAATCTGATACGGAGGACAATCAGAGTGTCTCAGAAGTAGATACCAGAAATTCTTACGATCAAGAATCCTCGTCTGAGGACGAAGGATTTGGTCGAGATGAATCATTACATCAGCTTAGTGATATTGACTTGTTGCCTCGACCAGCAGTGGAGAAAGATCCTGACAAAGAAGAGTTGAGTGAGGCAGAGATTATGAGAAGACTCTCTACCCTGAAGTTTGGTATCAATGTCACTCAAGAGGAGAAAAGTAGATTCCTAGATATATTTCGAAAATATATCCATGTGTTTGCTTTCAGCTACAAGGATTTGAAGGAGGTGACTCTCGAGACTCATCGAATCGAATTGGAGGAGAACGCAAGACCAGGTCGACAAAAGCAGAGAAGGGTCAATCCTACAACAACGATGATGGTCAAGGAGGAGATAGACAAGTTGAGAGAGGCGAGTTTCATCTACGAGGTGGAGAACTCAGAATGGGTTTCACCCATTGTGATTGTCAAGAAGAAGAATGGTAAGCTGCGAGTGTGCATAGACTATAAGAAGCTGAATGCAGTTACCAAGAAGGATTATTATCCTCTATCATTTATAGATGAGATTTTGGAGGAAGTTGCTGGTCATGAGTGGTACAGCTTTGGTGATGGTTATAGTGGATACAACCAGATCAAGATAGCACAGGAGTACCAGCAGTTGACTACTTTCACTACTCCTTGGAGAACATTTGCATTTCGAGTGATGTCATTCGGACTGTGTAATGCTCCGGTCACGTTTCAGAGGTTCATGAACAAGGTGTTCGAACCATTCATAGGAAAGTTTGTTCGTGATTTCATTGATGATTTCTGTGTGTACGGAAGAAAGGAGGACCACATTGATCATGTGATCAAAGTTCTGCAGCGATTGGAGCAAGCTAACGCTTCTCTGAATCCAGAGAAGTGCATCTTTGGCTGCGAAGAAGATCTGCTGTTAGGACACATCATTTCCAAGAAAGGGATTGCAGTAGATCCTGATAAGGTGAAGAAGATTGTGGATCTTCCATTTCCAATCAACTAGACAAAGTTGAGACAGTTTCTTGGGATGGTTGGATATTATCGTAGGTTTGTCTTTTCCTTCTCAAACAAAGCAATAGCTTTGACTATGTACATGAAGAAGGGAGTTGAGTTTGACTTGATAGTGCATGATCAGAAGGCAAAGGAAGCATTTGAGGAGCTGAAAAAGGCATTGGTGACAGCTCCTATACTTGCTAAATCTGAGTGGAGTAAAGCATTTATTCTGTATACGGATGCCTCCAATGTAACTATCGGGTGTACATTAAGTCAGTTAGATGAAGATGGGCATGATCATCCTATAGCTTATGCTAGTAGGCAGATAATGCCAGCGGAGAAGAATTACTCCGTGACTAAAAGAGAAGGATTAGCGGTAATCTTTGGATTGAAGAAATTCCGACATTACTTGCTAGGAGGGAAATTTTCCACAGTCACAGATCACAAGGCTTTAAAGTATATCTTTAATAAGCCTAATGCCGAAGGTCGTATTGCCCGTTGGAAGATTTCTAACAGAATACGATTACGTGATCGAAGATAGACCAGGGAAAAAACATGCGAATGTTTATCTTTTGTCGAGGGCTTATGATGATGAGGGAGAAGAACCGTTTGATGATTCATTTCCAGACGAACATCTGATGACTATCACAAGCATTGAGGAGATACCGGACGAGTACAAAGAAATCTGGAGTTTCCTTGCAGATGGCTCTTTTCCAGAAGGTATGCATACCCGAGAACGTAACGCGTTGATCAAGAGATGCAAACCTTACACCATGGTGGAGGGAATTCTGTTTCATCAAGGAGCAGATGGGTTACTAAGGAGAGCAGTTGGTCAGAAAGAGGCATTCAAGCTAATGCACGAGTTTCACGACAGAACTGTTTGCGGAGGTCACTTTGCTGGTAAGATAACAGCCTTCAAGATTTTGGATGCGGGTTACCACTGGAGAGGGATTTTCAAAGAGTGTTTAGACTATTGTAAAACTTGCGACGTATGTCAAGCATTTGCTCTGAAGTCTACTAGAACACCTCCTTTAAGATCAATTCGAGTATTAGGACCGTTTGAGAAGTGGGGTATTGACTTTGTAGGTCCTCTTAATAAGACACCTCGAGGCAATAGATACATTGTAGTCGCCACTGACTATTGTACCAAGTGGGTAGAGGCTAGACCTTTGAAAGAGACCAATGAAACAGAAGTCGGTAGATTCCTGTGGGAGAGGATCATCACAAGATTTGGATGTCCATTAGAGTTGGTTTCCATAGAGGAGGAGAGTTTGTAGGGAGCATGACTACTGCTATGCTACAACACTTTTCTATCAAGGCACGAGTAACGATCTCATACAAACCAAATGCTAATGGTCTTGCGGAGAAGACCAATCTTACACTTTGTATGATGCTCGTCAAAGATGCTGGTGTTGAGATTGCGAAACATACTTGGGATAAGAGGCTACATGCCATCTTATGAGAGTACCGAACGACAACAAAGACTTCTACTGGATACTCTCCATTTCGACTGGTTTATGGAGTGGAGTCCAAGTTGCCGATCCAATTCGAATTGGATACTTTTCAAACTATTCAACGGAAGTTGAAAAGGTCGAGGGGAGAAGACGTGGTCAGATCAAGAAGAGAGCAACTCATGGAGTTGGAAGAGACCCGAGCGGTAGCAATGATCCGGATGGAACGAGCTCAGGCGTATCAAAAGAAGAGTTACGACAAACGGTTGGGCAAGAGGGAGGTAAAACCTTTTCAAGTCGGAGATTGGGTTATGTTGTATGATGCTATCAGATTCAAGAGGGCTAGGAAGAAGTTTTTTCTAAGATATTTTGGTCCTTTTGTTGTAGATAAGGTGTGGAGCAACTTCACATATGACCTTCAGGAGTTGGGAGGAAGGAGATTCGACCGGGTCAACCATGACAAGTTGAAGCTGTTTCATCGACGAAAGTTCTCTCTTCACTCCGAGGGCGGAGCAAAAATTTAGTCCGGGGGTAAAATGTAACGACCTATGTTACACATAGGAAGTTTGTCTATTAGTAAGGTATTTAGTTATAACTAAGTGTTGAGAATGTTTATTTGCTGCCAAAGTATTTTAAGGAGGTATCAAGTTAGTCATGACTAGCTAAAAGTTAGTTATGGTTAAACTTAGCTGTACTTTTGGCAGAATTCAGATATTTCCTAAAGAGTGAGCACTATTTCCTAAAGAGTTAGCATTTTTCTCTTCAAGATTCATGGTGTGCTTCCATCAACGCCATCAGAGGTGACACCTGAGTGAGAGACAGGCCCGACATGTTGCAGATTCGTGGATGACGATCGTGGAGGTTGAGAGATCGGGGGGTAGTTGATCGATAGGACCGCAGAGGGTTTACAGGTCGGGTAAGTCATCTAGGGTCGAAACCTCTAAACTGGGAGGAAGATGCGTAGGAAGAGCATTAGCAGATTTCTAGCTTCTCGCAGCAAGAGCGCTTCTTAGTCGAGAAGCGCTCTTGCTTCGAGGGATTGATTCGAGTGAGGAAGGCAGCGAGGTGAAAGTGAGTGAGGATAGGATCAATTAGAAGCTAGGAGGAAGGCGAGGTCAAATTGCTGAAGCGTAGAAGCGTGGTGAGCTGAAGGCGTTTCCTGTGAACTCTCGGAAGCTGACATTGGAGGACGGCTGAGTGGAATCGAAGGTGGGTTAGCTTAATCGATTGAAGCGTAGTCAGGAGCTGACCGCGAAAGCAGCTCAGTGGGGTCGCATTGGAGCTGGGACCTGAGCCGGAAGCGCGCGGAAGAAGAAGACAACTCGGGAAGCAGACAGAAGACAGTAGAGGTTCTTCCCATGTTCTTTTCCCTTCCTACTACTTCTCGTCTTTGTTTGGTATCCCCCGCGCTTCCTCGGTGGTTTGCAGGCAACCTGATCGATCGATTCCCCCCATCCCTATTTTCCTATTGTGACATTAGGCACGGAAGCGTTGCCCAATTTCTGTCAGACATCTTCTTGCTTCTTCCCGAGTTCAATTCGAGCTTCTCTGCCCCTAGCCCTCAAATTGAAGACCCCAGCCATCAATTTCCCTACCCTACCATCTCTCTACTCCCGGAACCTTGAACAGAAGACGCTTCGAAAGATTGTCTTCGGAAGCCGGATTGTCTTCGGAAGTCGACTGTACACAATTCGTATCAAGAGTGGATTTGCTTTGGTTTGGTGTTAAGAGAGGCTTGGTACGAATTCCGAGTGGCTTGGTGAGTTGTTTTGTTATTTCGAGAAGTTGGAAATCGAGAACTAGGCCTGTGCCTCCCGATCTTCCAAGCTTCTCAAATCCACATCTTCCTAGAGAGACTAGAAGACTGGAAGGATTGGCAAAATGCGCGAGAAGACGTGAGGGTCCATTTCAGGTCTCTTCTATCCGACCCATAGCAGCCCATTCTTTCTTCTTCCCGAACTTAGGAGAGAGTCGTGAGAAGCCTTGCTGGCAGAATCTGGAGAGAATGGTCGAGGGTCATGTCTTCCCACCGAGCAACAAGCTTCTTCTGAGTGTGTATGAGAGGTGAGAAGTCAGAAGAACAGAGTGCAAATGTCTTGAGTCTGTTGTGAGGATAGATTGCGCGTAGGAAGAAGAAGACAGATGAGATCAGTGAAGGGAAGCCTGACTTCGGGAGGTCTTCCGAAGAAGACATTGAATCAGAAGCTGTCTTGAGAGTCTTCCCAGAGGCCATTGTCACTGTAGGAGCCCGCAACCATCTTCTGAACCTGTTATGCACACTACGTTTCACGAATCTTGTACCTTCTGTTAAGAAGTATGATGTAATGCAAGGTGGGTTGTCTTCTTAGGAATCCATGCGAGGCCTTGCTTAGTTAGGACTGGTTAGATATAGCTCGGAAGACGAGAGCTATTTTAGGAAACACTGTTAGAATCTCGGAAGACTGAGTAGCTGTCTTCTGGAAGACTAGTTTCGTCTTCTGAGAAGTAGAAGCTAGACTGTGGGCACTTGGGAAGGACTGAGCCTTCAGCTCACAATAAGTGCGTGTGGCTTAGTGAAACAGATCTTCCAGTATGTCGATGCATCCTCGAGGGTTGGTGTTACCGACAGCAGAGTTGACCGAGGCCACACTCTTCCTCAAGGAGTTGGGTCTCGACTTCTTCCTGTGGGATTGAAACCTCACCGACCAGGGACTTCTGGAGGAGGTTTGGGCAGCATTACCGCCTCGCAACCGTGTACCTGCGAAGGCAAGAGTAGCTCAAGGAAGACCATCTTCCTGGACTGAAGATTGGTGGCGCAGGGCCTTTCATAGGTCAGAATCCGAGGACCACGATTATTGACTCGAGAAGAAGATCTTGCCCAGGATCGTGAGTGAGTGGCATGTGTCTGGAAGCACAACTTGTCTCTTCGTGGAGGACAGACAGGGAAGGAACGGGAGATCTCACAGAAGGACAATTGGTGAAGTATGAGCCAACAGGGCAACCTGAGACGAAGGAGGAGACCTCGGAAGAAGACGACCGAGCAGCAGCCACAACTCCCCCTCCCACTCTGATGTCGCAGCTGAGGCTCGGCTTTCACCAGAAGACGCTTCTGGTGAGGGAAGACGACTCCAGTGGGTCGGAAGACGCCATACCTCCGAGGAAGATGAGTCTGTAAGCCGGCCTGTCTCTCACCCAGGGGTACCTCAGATGACTAGGATTACTAGTGCACCTTAATTACAAAGATTCTATCATACCCATGCTCACTTCACTCAACACTCTGACCCGTATGGTCACATCGGTCCCTCTAATAGCGTTCCTGCAAACAAGTTCTAACCCCGCCTTCCACATTGCATCACATAGTATTCAAGGACTCCCAAGGTCTCCAATGCTCACTTTACTTATAGACAGGAAAATGAGAGTGTCTTCCACCCTCTCAACTCCTCCTTATATACTCTACAACTTCTTACCGTGGTAACTTTCACTAAGTTACGTTACCTCATGGTAAGCGCGCAATCCAAAATAGTAAAACTTCTAAAGGCTACTAAGACTTAAGAATAGCACACACATTACTTGTTCTACTTTACTAAAGTAAGAGATTCTCCTACTTTAGCTTTTGTAAAGTGTTAACTTTCCACGCTATCCAGTCGAAAGACGACAACACACTAATACGTCTTTTGAGGAGCATCTTTAGATCTTTGTGCATGACTTTTCATCATGCATCCAATCAGCGATGGTCAACAAAGTCACATACTTTTGGAAAGCATATTTAGAGCTCCGCACTTGTCCTATAATGCCATAGTGGAACCTCTAATAGTTTCCTCAACTTAGTTATAACTATCTCAGCTAGTTATGACTACTTTTGATCACTCTAAATTTAGATCTTCAAACTAGAGTAACCTTTAAGATAGTCATACCTAATGAAATGTATATAAGCATACATACAAATAATGGGATACTTGTGGTGTGACAAGTCCTAGAAGTGTACCTAGGAAGCCCACCTCCCTCATTCATTCGGGATCGGAGTCTGACTCGCAAGAAGAGCCGCTGAGTAATCGACCGGAGCAGAAGACCGCTTCTGCAACACCAGGGAGTCTTCCGAAGACTCCAGAAGACGAAGGGTGGATGGATACTCCTACTGCGATGCGAGGAAGCGTAGTAAAGAGGACCGCTTCTACCATGGGGAGAGATCTTCCACCTGGGAAGATGAGAAGAGTAGCTTCTTCCCGTGTGCAGAAGTTGAAGACCATTGTGGTGGAAGAGGCATCCTTGTCTCTGGAAGACAAGGTCGACATCTCCAATCGAATTGTGGAGATGAACCTGTCTTCCGCAAGAAGAAGACTGGAAGAGTTCAGTGCCTTCTTCCACTCAGAGATCCAGCCAGCTATGGAGTTGCTGGAGAAAAGAGCGAAGGCTCAGGAGAAGCCCTTGCAGCCTGGATTCGGTCTGCGCACCTTGATGCGTCAAGAAGAAGGCCAGAAGAAGACAGAAGCGCTGGAAGCTAGTCTCCGCACCACGGAGAAGCTCGCAGCAAGGTACAAGGCGGAAGCAGCCACTTCTGCCAAGGAGCTGACCCACCTGAAAAAGAGCAACTAGGAGTTGCAGACGCGTGTACAGCAGTGCAACCAAGAGGTTCTCCGAGTGCGGAGGAAGATCACCGCCCTCGCAGAGGAGAAGATAACTGCCTTCTGATCATGCACTATCAAGTCAAAATCAACTCCGTTCTTCATGTACATAGTCAAAGCTATTGCTTTGTTCAAGAAGGAAAAGACAACCTACGATAATATCCAACCATGTCAAGAAACTGCCTCTACTCTATCAAGTTGATCGGAAATGAAAGATCCACAATCTTCTTCACCTTCTCAAGATCTACCGCAATCCCATTCTTGGATGATGTGTCCTAACAGTAGACCCTCTTCGTAGCCAAAGATGCACTTCTATGGATTTAGAGAAGAGTTGGCTTGCTCCAATCGCTGCAAAACTTTGATCACATGATCAAAGTGGTCCTCTTTTCTTTCATACACGCAAAAATTGTGTCGGGATCAGATGAACCCTAAGTGGTTCTCTGAACCAAGGTTGGAACCTTGGGTTAGGACATAAGGGCCTATCCCAAGAGGGCTCCAGACGAACGCTGACCTAAGGGGGCGAGTCTGGGAACGGGCTGAAACATGAGTCTCAGACGTGGGATCGAGACGTGGGTCCGAGACGCAGACGAACCACAGGGTTCGACTTTGGGTCTGGATCGAAAAATGACTAAGTGTTGGAGCTCCATAGACGTTTTAGGTCGTGGACGGAGCTCCACATAAGATCTCGAGGCGACTGAGGTATCATTAGAAAGGTCTCGTCGAGAGCTTTCCAGGAACATATAACACTCCTTGATCTGACCTCCGAGCTGGAAGTTATGGCCGAACCACGATTGGGTTGTGGTATAATTTTCAAGGACCAAAGAGGAGGACGGGGCCGCCGATCCCCATAAGTATATATGAGGGGGACTCGATGCCTGGGTGGGCAAGGACGAGTCACCCGACCCCAGGGTTCGGCGGGAGGACTCTGAGGGCATGAGGTGATGGCTGGGTCGGTTCCAAGGCACGTTTCGATCCAGACTTGGACGTTTGGACCTAAGAACGATGTAAGGGCTGGGGCAAGACTAGGAAACGAGCCGACGGATTAGACTTCTGTTCGGGAGCCTAGATCTAGACAGACATCACGGGCAGTTGGGCCGCTAGGTGTGCTGGAGGCACCGTTTAGGACCCTGGACTTTATGAGAAGTCCGCCCCAAGTCATCTTGTGACTTGCTCATGTTTTGGGACCGACCTAGGCGGATCTAGGTCGGGACTTAAGATTGCTGAGCTTGATGATTAGGGAGACGGTCCGGCTCCGGTCCGGGCCAAATTGAGATAAGATAAGTGGTGCATGGACGTTAACTTGTGATTGTGTTTGCAGGTTAGCGGTGTAAAGTTTGCGACCTACTAAGTTAGAGCTTCCGCTGGCGCAACAAGACGATAGGTGCGCGAAAAGTGGTATCAGAGCCGACTCTTCGGTGAGCGAGAACTTGAGGTAGCGGTTGAATGTTGGACGCTTGAGGAGAGACGTGAGACACGAAGCGGATCAGCGTTTCTAGGTGAACACTTGGAGCGATGGCCGACTACGGACAGAGTTCCAGGAGGAAGACCAAGAAACGAGGAGCGGCTAACGGGAGCAGATCGACTCGAGCTAACCTCGAGGCACAATCAAAGGACGACAACCGACAACCTTCGCCCCAACGTCAAGGGAGCCCTGTACCAGCTGCGGTATCGGTGCAGCAAGACGGAGTTTTGCCAGCGGTGCTCAACGATTCAGGCACGAGAAGTCAAAGAGTCTTGTATGCGAAACTCATCAAGATGATGAAGACCATGCAAGAAGGCATGGCCTCCAGAGATAAACGTATCGCTGAACTTGAGGCAGGCCAAGAGAGTTCCTCGTCTATCAGAAAGCTTTGTAAGACGAATTTGCCGACCCCGTTTACTGGTATAGGACTGTAAATCCTCCGCGGTCCTATCGATCAACTACCCTCCCGATCTCTCAACCTCCACGATCGTCATCCACGAATCTGTAACATGTCGGACCTGTCTCTCACTCAGGGGTCACCTCTGATGGCTTTGATGGAAGCACACCATGAACTTGAAGGGAAAATGCTAAGTTCACTCATTCATACACCCACAAACTTATCAACTAAAAATCTTCATAAACTCATCAACTAAAATCCTCCATTCTAACGACGTCTCTCAAGTTCTCACATGCTAAACATATCCCACACTCTCTATATTACTCAAGTTGTTATTACGACGATGTGAAAACAAGGATGAGGAGCTCTTCTCTACTCCTCTATACATATATTCTAGGTTTTTACTTCGGTACCCTCCGGTAACTCAGCCGTAACTACTTTTATCGGGTTTTACTAAGATATTACTTAAGGTAAAAGCATTAATCACATGGGCTTCTTACCTTTTCACATGGGCTTATTCTTTCAAAGTAAACAACTTCTAGAAGGATTCTAGAATATTTTCAAGGAATCTTGAATTTCCACCCCCCTCTACACTAGGACCCACTAAAAAGGAAACATGTTGAATCTCTTCTTGTTTTTAATGCCCACAAAGTCCACAACTTTAATCCAACCACTCATATCAAGTCAAAAAAGAGATAAGGGATACTTTCCACCTCCTTTCTACCTTTTAGACAAGATAACAAGATAGTAGTGCTCATCTTTAGGAAATATCTGAATTCTGCCAAAAGTACAACTAAGTTTAACCATAACTAACTTTTAGCTAGTCATGACTAACTTGATACCTCCTTAAAGTACTTTGGCAGCAAATAAACATTCTCAACACTTAGTTATAACTAAATACTTTACTAATAGACAAACTTCCTATGTGTAACATAGGTCGTTACATTTTACCCCCGGACTAAATTTTCGCTCCGTCTTCGGAGTGAAGAGAGAACTTTCGTCGATGAAACAGCTTCAACTTGTCATGGTTGACCCGATCGAATCTCCTTCCTCTCAACTCCTGAAGGTCATATGTGAAGTTGCTCCACACCTTATGTACAACAAAAGGACCAAAATATCTAGGAAGAAACTTCTTCCTAGCCCTCTTGAATCAGATAGCATCATACAACATTACCCAATCTCCAACTTGAAAAGATTTTACCTCCCTCTTGCCCAATCGTTTGTCGTAACTCTTCTTTTGATACGCCTGAGCTCGTTCCATCCGGATCATTGCTACCGCTCGAGTCTCTTCCAACTCCATGAGTTGCTCTCTTCTTGATCTGACCACATCTTCTCCCCTCGGCCTCTTCAACTTTCGTTGAATAGTTTGAAAAGTATCCAATTCGAATTGGATCGGCAACTTGGACTCCACTCCATAAACCAGTCGAAATGGAGAGTACCCAGTAGAAGTCTTTGTTGTCGTTCGGTACTCCCATAAGATGGCATGTAGCCTCTTATCCCAAATATGTTTCGCAGTCTCAACACCAGCATCTTTGACGAGCATCATACAAAGTGTAAGATTGGTCTTCTCCGCAAGACCATTAGCATTTGGTTTGTATGAGATCGTTACTCGTGGCTTGATAGAAAAATGTTGTAGCATAGCAGTAGTCATGCTCCTTACAAACTCTCCTCTTCTATCCGAGATCAACTCTAACGGACATCCAAATCTTGTGATGATCCTCTCCTATAGGAATCTCCTGACTTCTGTTTCATTGGTCTCTCAAAAAGATCTAGCCTCTACCCACTTGGTACAATAGTCAGTGGCGACTACAATGTATCTATTGCCTCGAGGTGTCTTATTAAGAGGACCTACAAAGTCAATACCCCACTTCTCAAATGGTCCTAACACGAGAATTGATCTTAACGGAGGTGTTCTAGTAGACTTCAGAGCAAAAGCTTGACATACGTAGCAAGTTTTGCAAAAGTCTAAACACTCTTTGAAAATCCAAAGAAACTCCAAATTTCCTTGTACTCGTCCGGTATCTCCTCAATGCTTGTGATAGTCATCAGATGTTCGTCTGGAAATGAATCATCAAACGGTTCTTCTCCCTCATCATCATAAGCCCTTGACAAAAGATCAGCATTCGTATGCTTTTTCCCCTGTCTATCTTCGATCACGTAATCGTATTCTGTTAGAAGGATCTTCCAACGGGCAATACGACCTTCGGCATTAGGCTTATTAAAGATATACTTTAAAGCCTTGTGATCCGTGACTATGGAAAATTTCTCTCCTAACAAGTAATGTCGGAATTTCTTCAATCCAAAGATCACCGCTAATCTTTCTCGTTCAGTCACAGAGTAATTCTTCTCCGCTGGCACCATCTGCCTACTAGCATAAGCTATAGGATGATCATGCCCATCTTCATCTAACTGACTTAATGTACACCCGATAGCTACATTGGAGATATCCGTATACAGAATAAATGCTTTACTCCACTCAGGTTTAGCAAGTATAGGAGTTGTCACCAATGCCTTTTTCAGCTCCTCAAATGCTTCCTTTGCCTTCTGATCATGCACTATCAAGTCAAACTCAACTCCCTTCTTCATGTACATAGTCAAAGCTATTGCTTTGTTTGAGAAGGAAAAGATAAACCTACGATAATATCCAACCATGCCAAGAAACTGCCTCAACTTTGTCAAGTTGATCGGAAATGGAAGATGCACAATCTTCTTCACCTTCTCAAGATCTACCGCAATCCCATTCTTGGAAATGATGTGTCCCAACAGTAGACCTTCTTCGTAGTCAAAGATGCACTTCTCTGGATTTAGAGAAGCGTTGGCTTGCTCCAACCGCTGCAAAACTTTGATCACATGATCAAAGTGGTCCTCCTTTCTTCCGTACACACAGAAATCGTCAATGAAATCCCGAACAAACTTCCCTATGAATGGTTCAAACACCTTGTTCATGAACCTCTGAACGTGGCCGGAGCATTACACAATCCGAATGGCATCACTCGAAATGCAAATGTTCCCCAAGGAGTAGTGAAAGTAGTCAACTGCTGGTACTCCTGTGCTATCTTGATCTAGTTATACCCACTATAACCATCACCAAAGCTGTACCACTCATGACCAGCAACTTCTTCCAAAATCTCATCTTTAAATGATAGAGGATAATAATCCTTCTTGGTAACTGCATTCAACTTCTTATAGTTTATGCACACTCGCAGCTTACCATTCTTCTTCTTGACAATCACAATGGGTGAAACCCATTCTGAGTTCTCCACCTCATAGATGAAACTCGCCTCCTTCAACTTGTCATCTCCTCCTTGACCATCATTGCTATTGTAGGATTGACCCTTCTCTGCTTCTGTCGAACTGGTCTTGCGTTCTCTTCCAATTCGATTCGATGAGTCTCGAGAGTCACCTCCTTCAAATCCTTGTAGCTGAAAGCAAACACATGGATATATTTTCGAAATATATCTAAGAATCTACTTTTCTCCTCTTGAGTGACATTGATACCAAACTTCAGGGTAGAGAGTCTTCTCATAATCTCTGCCTCACTCAACTCCTCTTTGTCAAGATCTTTCTCCACTACTGGTCGAGGCAACAAGTCAATAGCACTAAGCTGATGTAATGATTCATCTCGACCAAATCCTTCGTCCTCAGACGAGGATTCTTGATCATAAGAATCTCCGGTATCTACTTCTGAGACACTTTGATCATCCTCCGTATCAGATTCCCAGTAGTCACTAGTGGGTCTATCAGAGTCAGAAGTCACAACTCCAACACCCGAGAGAGGTACTATCACTCTATGATCTCTAGGCCCAATCCGTAAGTATCCCTTGTGCCACTTATCAGTGGTGCGCACAGCTCTCAACCAAGGCCTACCCAGGAGCAAATCATAACTAGAGTCCTTTAACACTTGAAAGGACATCAATGTTTGAACTCCCATCACAGACACGACCACCTTCTCTAACACACCAAGAGGTCTTACCCGTTGCTTGTTAGCCATCCCCACGACAATGCTAGCCGGGCGAGTTGGTTCCATCCCCAACTTCTTCATCAACCTCTCCGATATAGCGTTTACAGCCGACCCTCCATCCACCAATACGTCAGAGATGTAGTGACCATTCAATCGGACTTTAATCTTTGAAGCCCTAGTGCATACCTCTGAAGCATGCACATCCACCACACCAACTCCCACAGACTTTGATGTCTTGCTCTTGGGTTTCTTCTTCTTGCTTCTCTTAGAACTCAGTCCTCTTCTGAGTTCTCTTCGTAAGTTGGGATTAAGTGCGATCAGTTGTCCAACAATGATGTTGGCTTTCTGAGCACCCACATCTTCAATCACATCATATCTCGCTTGGGAAGATGAAATGGTGAAATTCGCCATCCCCAGCTTCCTTCTTGGCTCCCTTGGTGTACTCGAAACATTACTCGAACGAGTACTTTTATTTGCTGACTCCTCCATGAAAACCGGTTCATCAGAAAATCGAGTTCTTTTCCTTTCTTGAGAAAAGTGCATGAGAAGAGTTTGAACTCTCTCCTTTCTCGTAGATGAGATCTCGCACAACATCGATAGTAGCCACCCCCTTGTCTCGTCCTTGTGATGGATTTCCTCCACCCACATTCATTCTGACAGCTTCGGCACCTCTTGCTCCGTTGTTAAGACAATTTCGCTAGAAATGAGAACCTCCACACGTCCAACAAGTGATTCCTCCAAAGTTACCTTGGTTGCCTCCAAAGTTATCTTGATTTCCTCGGTTGGGATTGTTGTCGTAACCTCTTTGACCTCCTCCTCCACCTTTGTTCCTCCATTCTTGTAAATGCACCACGTTTATCTTGAGATCCGCAAGAGTATCGGTGATGCTCTTCAGCTCGACATGAAAATCAGAGGTGGCCGTAGACAACGTTGTTGGGACAAACGATCTTGGCACCACCGTTGGAGTAGGAGTTGACGTTGAAGCAATCACCAATTGTGATGGTGCAAGTGCGATCGTTGTGGCTACACCAGGAGTCGGAGTCGACACCAGAGCAGCATGATGAGGTTGGATGATATCTCTTTCATCCAAACTCTCTTCCATATTTGTCGCGATCTTGATGACCTCCGCTTTGGTTGTTGGCTTCTCGTACCTCACTTGGGTTCGAATTGAAGGCCTCAACCCTCCCACCAAGTTCTTGGTCAACACTGCTCCAATCCCCGCCATCGTTAATTCCACATTGTCTCCACTCTTCCGTAAGACCGTCCGAAACCGTTGCTCCAACTTATCCACCCTTTCGGCATATTGTCGAACTTTCTCGTCGTCCCGTTGCTTCAAATGAGTAAGCTCCACCATGAGCTTCTCATAACTCTTTTCTGGAAGAAATTCTTCGATGAGTGCATTACTCAACGTCTCCCATGTGTCCTCAACTGCACCAGGTGTCTGGCTCTTCACTCGGTCTTCATACCACGTAAGAGCAAAATCTTCTAAAAACTCTAGCAGTAACAACACCCATTCTTCCTTCCTTCTCACGTTGTTTTCGATGCAACCCCTTTTGAAGTCTCGTACAAATGGTTCTACATCTTCATTGTCCTTCCCATGAAACACTGGTAACTTCCCCATCTTGTAACTATTCTTTCTACCCTTCTAATTTTTGTGCAATAACTACTCGCTAAAAGAGTACGAACATCACCAATTCCATTCGCGAATAATCTACCATAGGTAAAATGAAAGAAAATGGTTGTAACAACACCTCTTGTGTCATCTCTTCTCCCAAGGTAATCATGAGCCTGAGTCGCATCATTGTTTTCTCCACCATCCGAATGACGATCTCCATCACAACTCAGACGAGTCCTTTTTTGAAGTCGACAACTTCTCCGTCTCAGCTCTTTGAGTCTCGTCCAACTTCTCGACTACTGACGTAAGGAGGGCGGCCACATCGACGCACTTGTGTCCTCTTGATAGATCACCCACTCCACAACTTGGACAAGGATCTTCTCCTAGAAGATGAATTGGCACTGGTGACGATGGACCCACTCGAAGACTTAAATCAGTAAACTCTCACTTCCCTTTAGCTCTCTCGGTTCTGATTCTAGTTGGACAATTCACTACTTTATGTCCCAACCCTCTACAGAAATAACACCACAAGTCAGTTTCTACTCTTCTCCTCGGAGATTCTACTTGAGGTTTTGTACTAGAGTTCTCAAACTCAACGATAATCTCTTTCGAGCTCTCTCCGACGCTTACTATGACATCTAAACCTTGAGGAAGGTTTCTAAGTCTAACTTTCCAATCTTTTGAACTTCCACTCATGTTGCACCTTTTCAACCATTAAATGGACAAAATATCTTTGAAGAAAATAACTCTACATCACTTTCTTAACTCTTTCGAGCTTTATACTGAAAATCGTGTATTATACACGTTATACACGAAATAAAATCCAATCTAAAATTAAGAGTCTATGATAATATCCTCATGACCATCGTCTATATTGATCCTAGCAGACATCTTAAAGTCACTTTTGTAAGGATCACACCCTACTTCGTCAAGAGCATTCGTGGCCTCCACAGTGAATGATACTTTGAACTCAACCTTCTTCGCATCTGTGCCGATGCTCGCAGAAGCTTCTTTATATAAAGCAAAAATGGCACCCCAACTGCAATAGATGCTTGATCGCAACGCCTCTATACTTAACTTTGGCCTTTCCGTCTCCGTTCTAACTCCCAAACATCTCTTCTTCAACCTCGGCACTCGAACTGGATTCCTCATGACGTATCGTCAAGACCTCCTTGTATGTCGAACCATATATCTCTTAATCGGTAAGAGATCTCTCCAAGATTTTTGTGATCTCCAGTAGCTCAACCTCCAAGCTACTAACTAATGAAGTTTCAATAGAAAATTCCTTAATCAAAAGAGATGGTGCTGACTGTATAAATTTTCAGAGAACTGAAATTTATATATTTTCATTTTTCTCATGACTTTCAACCCCCTCAACTTTGAAAATTCATGGCTCTCTCTCCATACCACCTTTTCTCTTGATTTTTGTTGTCCTAGATAGCTTATCAGCCAATCTAAAACACTAGAAAGTTTCTCAGGAAAATAAAATTCACAGAAAATCTGACAATGACTGTAAACTTTTTCCAGAGAACAGAATTCCTCAACTCTCACGAATAGACCCTCTCAACTTTGAGAATTCATTGCTCCCTCTCTAGACCACATTTTCCTATGATTTCTTTTGTAGTAGATAGGTTATCAGCCAAGCTACAGTCCTGAAAAGTTTCACTGGAAAATAAAATTCACAGAAAATCTGACAATGACTGTAAACATTTTCCAGAGAGCAGAAATCTTCAAACTCGGAAATTTTTCTCCTCTAATAACTTCTCTCTCCTCCTTTCTCTACAACTCTTGTTTCATCCCCTTTCAACTCTCCTCAAACTCTTTCTAAGTGAACAAGATGTAAAGAATAACCTCGAATGCGTCAGAGATCACTACGGGATACACGAAAGGTTCTAACGTTGCTAACATCGCTTTAGTTCTCTCTCCTCCCAACGTTCTCTCCATATGTTCTCTCATAATCTCTTTTTGTCTAATATAGAACTGAACTCTAAACATTTTCAATGATCCCTTCAAGTGAGGTCTCGGCAACGGAACCAAAAATGTAAACCCTCCGCGGTCCTATCGATCAACTACCTCCCCGATCTCTCAACCTCCACGATCGTCATCCACGAATCTGCAACATGTCGGGCCTGTCTCTCACTCAGGGGTCACCCCTGATGGCTTTGATGGAAGCACACCATGAACTTGAAGAGAAAATGCTAAGTTCACTCATTCATACACCCACAAACTTATCAACTAAAAATCTTCATAAACTCATCAACTAAAAATCCTCCATTCTAACGACGTCTCTCAAGTTCTCACATGCTAAACATATCCCACACTCTCTATATTACTCAAATTGTCATTACGACGATGTGAAAACAAGGATGAGGAGCTCTTCTCTACTCCTCTATACATACATTCTAGGTTTTTACTTTGACACCTTCCGGTAACTCAGCCGTAACTACTTTTACTAGGTTTTACTAAGATATTATTTAAGGTAAAAGCATAAATCACATGGGCTTCTTACCTTTTCACATGGACTTATTCCTTCAAAGTCAACAACTTCTAGAAGGATTCTGGAATATTCTCAAGGAATCTCCAATTTCCACCCCCCTCTACACTAGGACCCACTAAAAAGGAAACATGTTGAATCTCTTCTTGTTTTTAATGCCCACAAAGTCCACAACTTTAATCCAACCACTCATATCAAGTCAAAAAGGAGATAAGTGATACTTTCCACCTCCTTTCTACCTTTTAGACAAGATGACAAGATAGTAGTGCTCACTCTTTAGAAAATATCTGAATTCTGCCAAAAGTACAACTAAGTTTAACCATAACTAACTTTTAGCTAGTCATGACTAACTTGATATCTCCTTAAAGTACTTTGGCAGCAAATAAACATTCTCAACACTTAGTTATAACTAAATACCTTACTAATAGACAAACTTCCTATGTGTAACATAGGTCGTTACAGGACGGGCTCGCAAGGTTAAGGATTTCTTAACTGAGTTGGACCTATACTTTGAAGCGCATCAGGCTCAGGAGTCAGACAAGGTGAGAGCGGCGGTTACGTTCTTGAAGGATCATGCGCTTCTCTGGTGGACTACATACAGGGATGAACATGCCTTGACTGTCTCGGCGCTTGGTTGGAAGGAGTTCAAGGAGTTGCTCGCAAGACGATTCACTCCGGAATATCAAAGGATTCGGGATGGTGTTGAGTTAGTTCGGCTGAAGCAGATAGGGACCTTAAGTGCTTATGTGCACGAGTTCAGTGCTAAGCTGGATTCGTTCTCCAAGTGGACTGAGGAGATCAAAATATGTATATTTATCGAGGGACTCAAGTCAAGCTTGGAGAAGGCTCTCTTTCGGATGCCGGAGCTAGCTGCGACAAGTGCCGAACTTTTGAAGTTAGCGGAGCGAATTGAGGACGACGAAGTCCAGCAACAGAAACCCTTTGAACCACGCAGCACGGACAAGTTCCAGAAGAAGAACAAGGGCTTCAAGCGACAATGGGATGGAGGTGAGAAGGATCGGAAAGTTACTTTTGCCCCGGCAGCAAAGCGGCAGCAAACAGGAGTAAAACCTAAGGGGCAAACACCTCAGAAGAACAATGGCGCTAAGTTTACTTGCTACAACTGTGGCGAGGCGGGTCATATTGCTAAGGGGTGCACGAAACTTAAGGTTAGTAACTGGAGCATGAATGCGTTTGTTGCAAAGGACTTGTTGGAAGACCAGATGACTGTAACCTTGAGAACCACGAAGAAGACGCCGGGATTGATGTTTCTATAAGCCAAGGTTGCTAATCGTGATGTTACTTTTCTTGTGGACACAAGAGCGACTCACTTTTTCATAAGTCCAAAGTTGGTGAAGAAGTTGGGCATGTCTACCTCCAAGGCAGACAAACCTATTCAGGTGCGCTTTGCCAAGGGCAAGACGTACTAAACTTCTGAAGTGACATTGGACGTACGATTTGCGTGTGGGAAGTTGGAGTTCACAAAGAATTTCACGGTGTGCGAGATGGATGATATCCATGCGGTTTTGGGGAACACTTTCTTGGACAGGTTTGAAGTGGAACTTAGATGGAAACCTTTAAGGTTAAACATTAGAGTTAAAGGGCGGAAGCTGGGAGTGAGGCTGATCCGGAAGGCGCGGAAAATTGATGACTTTGCGGTGAATTTGATCAAAGACAAACAGATGGACTTCAACGACGGAGTCATGTGTTTGATGTGGGTTGCAGATGTGATGACGGGTGGCGGACAAGAGGAAACATCAGGAGACGCGACTAAACTTCCGGAGTTGCTTCGCGAAGTGATTAAGGAGTTTGAGGATGTCTTGACGGATGAGTTATCTGCTGAGTTACCTCCAAGGCGGGTGGTGGATCACAAGATCGAAGTCTTGCCAATATCAGAATCACCTTCCAAAGCCCCTTACCGACTCAATCAGGTGGAACTCCTTGAGTTGAAAAGACAACTCGGTGAGCTATTAGCGCAAGGATATATTCGAACCAGTAAGTCACCTTATGGAGCCCCAGTTCTTTTCGCAAAGAAGAAGGATGGGAAGTTACGACTCTGCGTAGATTATCGTGCACTCAACAAGGTGACGGTAAAGAATAATTATCCCTTGCCAAGGATAGACGACCTCTTTGATAGGTTAGCGAGCGCAAAGTACTTCAGCAAGATAGACTTGAAGTCAGGATATTACTAGATCCGGATAGCTGATCCAGATGTTGAGAAGACCGCTCGTCGAACCAGATACAGATCGTTTGAATTCGTGGTGATGCCATTTGGACTCTGCAACGCCCTTTCGACGTTCACTACATTGATGAACACAATTTTTCGTGAGGAGATGGATGAGTTTGTCATCGTTTACATCGACGACATCTTGATCTACTTCAAAACTTTGAAGTCGCACGCAGAGCAGCTAAGGGTGGTGTTGATGAAGCTGCGGGAGCATAAGCTGTTTGCCAACATTGACAAGAGTGAGTTTGGTTTGAAGCGCATTAACTTCTTGGGACATGTCATTAGTGCAAAAGTAGTCGGCCCGGATATGCAGAAGGTAGACGCGATTGTGACTTGGGAGCCTCCGACTACAGTGAAGGGGATGCGGCGATTCTTGGGATTGGTACAGTTCTACCGCAAGTATGTGAAGGAGTTTTCAAAGATCACGAAGCCGCTGACGGACTCGACGGGCAAAGACGCACAGGTAAGTTGGACCAAGGAGGTGGATGATGCGTTTCAGACGATCAAAACTATTTTGTCAAAGGCGTCAGTTTTAAAGCTACCGGAGTTCGACAAACCATTCGAGGTGCACACGGACGCAAGCGACTATGCGATTGACGGAGTGTTGGTGCAGGATGGAAAACCTGTAGCGTACGAAAGCAAGAAGCTATTTGGGACAGAGAGTCGATGGTCGACTCACGAGAAGGAACTGCTTGCGGTGGTTCATTTCTTGAGGAAATGGCGGCATTACTTGGGACTTCACAAAACCCAAGTGTATACTGATAATATTTCGCTCAAGTACTTTGAAACACAATATTGGGTGACGCCAAAGCAACTGCGGTGGCATGATACCTTGGCGCTCATGAACGTGGAATTAATCCACAAAGCGGGAAAAGACAATGTGGTTCCTGATGCCTTGAGTCGCAAGGAGGAATATCTTCCATCGTCAACACAGATTTTGCGGGCTATGTATCCTAATGAGTCAGACTTGGAGAGGCGAATACGTGAAGGTTACATGGGCGATGACCAAGCGAAGGAGTACCTGGAACAACTCAAGCGAGGAGTGAAGTTGCAGAACATACAGCTAAGACATGGTTTACTCATGTTCAAGCAAAGTCGGGTTTATGTGGGACAAGGAAAACTTAGGACCAAGTTCTTAAAAGAATGTCATGATGCGCCCTTATCAGGTCATAAAGGCAAAAAGTCCACTTTAGCAGTGATAGCTAAAAAGTTTTATTGGTCCCACATGAAAGACGATGTTGCCCACTTTGTGAAAACATGTGTAACCTGTCAAGTGAACCGCGTTTCTTATGAGAAGAAACAAGGGTTGCTTCATCCTCTGCCGATTCCAGCTAGACCTTGGGAAAGCATTAGCATGGACTTCATTACCTCTCTGCCTGACTCGAATGGATACAACGTGATTTTTGTGATAGTTGATCGGTTTAGCAAACTAGCGAAGTTTGCTCCGACCTTGGATACTGCAATAGCGTTCACGACTTCTCAGTTGTTCCTAGATATTTGGTGGCGTTCACATGGATTACCTCAGAGTATTATTCCAGATAGAGACTCTAAGTTCACAAGTGCCTTTTGGAAACACTTGTTCCAAAAATTGAGGACTAAGTTAAAATTTAGTACCATCTTTCATCCGGAAAGAGATGGACAAACGGAACGAGTTAACTCGATTTTGAATCAATACTTGAGGAATTATGTGAGCGCGGACCAAAGTGATTGGGCGGAGTGGCTCAATCTTGCGGAGTATTGCTACAATTCCACGAAGCATTCGGTAACCGGCGAATCACCTTTCTTGTTGGTTTACGGACGTGAGCCAGAAGGGCCTCTTGACTTGACTCTTGCAGGGAGTTCTACATCGACACGACCAAGAACACGGCAAATATCAGCTGAAGAGTTGGTGGCGGCAATGCAACGGTGCGAGGAGCAAGTAAAGAAGAACCTCGAGAAGGCACAGCAACGATACACGAAGCAGGTAAACAAGCATCGGCGGCAAGTGAAGTTTCAAGTGGGCGAAGAAGTATGGTTAAGTACGAAAAACTTCACACTTCCGAAGGAAATATCGGCGAAGTTGTCATCGAAGTTCGTGGGACCTTTTGTCATTGTCAAGAATCCGCATGAAGATGTCTATACATTAGACCTTCCTCGCGAGTGGCAGTTGCATCCGACTTTCCATGTTTCTTTATTAAAGAAATACTTCAAGGACGATTTGCGACCGGAGCGCAAACAGGTTCTCAGGCCTCAACCTGATGTTGTGCAAGGCGAAGCAGAATATGAGGTGGAGTCCATTTTGCGATCTCGGCGCAAATCAAACCGGATGGAGTATTTGGTCAAATGGCGTGGTTATCATTTGAAGGAAGCAACTTGGGTGCCAGAGGAAGATCTCGCACATGCGAGCGAAGTATTAGACCTCTTCAAACGACGACAATGACAACAAAGGCGTTAGCAAGATGAGGACATCTCCTTCCAGCGAGGAGTGAATGAACGTCGAATCATACAAGTAGCAACTTGAGGCGATTTGGGCCGATGGACTTTGTAGCTTTGTCTTGTATTTGGAAATAAAGATTTTGTTTCTGAAATTTTGTCTAAGTGTATTGGTAGTGCATGGCTATGACTAGTTCTGATCAGATGCCTAGGATGTTGTCAACAGGAGGAACGAAGCACACTCAAAGGAAGCGGGCTGGTTTGGATAAGCATCTAAATCAAGACTAAGTCTTGATGTCAAGACTTAGGTTTGCTGTAGCGTTGGCAAAGCAAGTATGAAATTTCATACTTGTCTTGGGGGTTGGGGTGATCTTGCTTTGCGGTTTTCTAACTGCAAAGTAAACTTAGTCACGCGTCTAAGTCAAATCAGATTGCGACCGGAAAGTGAGTTTCGGGGGACCTTGTAAGTAGGTGTGAATATTATAGTTAGCAAGTTAGAGTCTTAAGTAGAATGTTTAGAAATTGTCAACTAGTTTTGTTTAGGGTAAGCTAAAAAGGTAAGGCTTTTCCTGAGACTAGTTGAAATTTTCTAAGTGTTCTAGCGACAACTTAAGACTCAAGCCAAGAAGAGAATTGCGGGTTAGCTACCAGAACGCAATTCTGACGCCAAAGGGTTGGCTACCCATTTTGAACTTGGTGTTAACTTAAAGGATCATTGTTGATGAGGGCATCAATCTCCAAAGTGGAGATGAGTGTCGCAACCCTCATTCTCAAGATCAGGCGCAGACGCGAACAACAGAACCCTAGCGGACTTGCGCTAGGTTGTGAACGCTGCGAATAGGACTTAACGGCTTGGCCGGGAAGTCGAGATCAGGTGAACCCTAAGTGGTTCTCTGAACCAAGGTTGGAACCTTGGGTTAGGACATAAGGGCCTACCCCAAGAGGGCCCTAGACGAACGCTGATCTAAGGGAGCGAGTCTGGGAACGGGCCGAAACATGAGTCTAAGACATAAGTCTGAGACGTGGGTCCGAGACGCAGACGAACCACAAGGTTCGACTTTGGGTCTGGACCACAGGTTTCTGAAAAATGGTTAAGTGTTGAAGCTCCAGAGACGTTCTAGGTCTTGGACGGAGCTCTACACAAGATCTCGAGGCGAGTGAGGTATCATTAGAAAGGACTCGTCGTGAGCTTTCCAGTGATATATAACACTCCTCGATTTGACCTCCGAGCTGGAAGTTATGGTCGGACCACGATTGGGTTGTGGTATAATTTTCAAGGACCAAAGAGGAGGGCGGGGCCGCCGATCCCCAGAAGTATATATGAGGAGGGCTCGATGCCTAGGTGGGTCAGGACGAGTCACCCGACCCCAGGGTTCAGCGGACGGACTCTGGGGGCATGAGGTGATGGTTGGGCCGGTTCCAAGACACGTTCCGATCCAGACTTGGACGTCTGGACTTAAGAACGATGTAAGGGCTGGGGCAAGACTAGAGAACGAGTCGGCGGGTTAGACCACCGTTCGGGAGCCTAGACCCAGACGGACATCACGAGCGGTTGGGCCGCTAGGTGTGCTGGAGGTACCGTTTAGGACCCTGGACTTTATGGGAAGTCTGTCCCAAGTCATCTTGTGACTTGCTCATGTTTTGGGACCGACCTAGGCAGATCTAGGTCGGGACTTAGGATTGCTGAGCTTGATGATTAGGGAGACGTCCGGCTCCGGTCCGGACCAAACTGAGATAAGATAAGTGGTGCATGGACGTTAACTTGTGATTGTGTTTGCAGTTTAGCGGTGTAAAGTTTACGACCTACTGAGTTAGATCTTCCGCTGGTGCAACAAGGCGGTAGGTGCGCGAAAGTGGCCAAGGGGGATCTCACGGCAGATCAGTTGGCGAGATATGGACCAACAGAGCAGCATGAGGCGAAGGAGGAGACCTCGAGAGAAGACGACCGAGCAGCAACAATGACTCCCTCTCCCACTCTGATGTCGCAGATGAGGCCCGGTACTCATCAGAAGACGGTTCTGGTGAGGAAAGATGATTCCAGTGGGTCGGAAGACACGACACCACCAAGGAAGATGGGTCATAGGAGCGTGCTTAGGAAGACCACCTCCTTCCCGATCATTCACTCTGGATCGGAGTCCGACTCACCGGATGAGTCACTGAGTACCCGAGGTGCTCAGAAGATCGCTTCTGCAACACCAAGGAGTCTTCCGAAGTCTCTTGAAGACGAAGGTTGGTTGGATACTCCTACTGCGATGCGAGGAAGCGCAGTAAAGAGGACCGCTTCTGCCATGAGGAGAGATCTTCCACCTCGGAAGATGAGAAGAGTAGCTTCTTCTCGTGCGTAGAGACAAAAGACCATAGTGGTGGAAGAGGCATCCTTGCCTCTGGAAGACAAGGAGGGCACCTCCGACCGAATCGTGGAGATGAACCTGTCTTCCGCGAGAAGAAGACTGGAAGAGTTCAGTGTCTTCTTCCACTCAGAGATCCAGTCAGCTATGGAGTTGCTGGAGAAGAGAGCGAAGACTCAAGAGAAGCCACTACAGTCTGGATTCGGTCTGCGCACCCTGATGCAGCAGGAAGAAGGCCAGAAGAAGGTAGAAGCGCTGGAAGCCAACCTCCGCACCACGGAGAAGCTCGCAGCGAAGTACAAGACGGAAGCAGCCGCTTCTGCCAAGGAGCTAACGCAGCTGAAGAAGAGCAACCAGGAGTTGCAGGCGCGTTTACAGCAACGTGACCAGGAGGTTCTGCGAGTGCGGGGTAAGATCACCGCCCTTGCAGAAGAGAAGACGACATGGAAGACACTGCGGGAAGCCGCAGAAGCGCAGACTGCCACCGAGAAGACGCAGCGGGAAGCAGCGGAAGCTCGTACGCAGGGGATGCTAGCTCAGTCGGTGGAAGCGCTTCGGAAGAAGTTTAACTTCACCGAGGATAGGAAGCTTCTTACCTTAGCTAGAGAATGGGACGACGAGTCTAGAGCGATGTTGGTAGAGTGCAAGGAGAGCATGTTCAGATATTTGGATCGGCAGATAGAAGGAGTAAAGACACTCTATGGTCTTCCCTTGATTCCGCCACCTGCAACTGCATCTTCCCAAGCCCCAGCACCATCGAAAGGATCAGACTTGGAGAAGGAGGAGTTCGACCTCGCTGTCCACTTGGTAGTGACAGCGTTGGAAGCCGAGAAGACACTGGAAGAAGCCCCGGAAGACAATGTGTCTTCTTGAAGACAGGAAGAAGAGTTGTGTTCCCAAGTATTCCGAGTGGAGGAAGCGACTTTCCCGGACCCCTATGAGGTCACCATGGCTCCCAATGTCGAACTAGTGCCTCAGAAGAGCGAGGAAGCACAAGTCGACCCAGCTTCCCAGAAGACGCTTCCGTCTTCCAAAGCAGAAGCAGAAGCCGAAGCCGAAGCAGCAGCAGCAGCAGGGCCAACGACGAATGTCGAGGAGGAAGTCACCTCAGTGACAGCCGAGGTAATTGCAGGGCTTCCCAGCTTATCAGAAGCCGAATTAGGAGTTCAGGTAGGAGTAGATCCAATGAAGATTGCATCGGAGCAATTAGAGTAGGTAGCAAAGCGCAAAAGACAAGTTGACTTGTCCAAACTTACTAGGAACCAAACATACTATCTTAGGAGGTGGCAGTTTAGTGTAATATTAGATAGGTGACCATGTGGCAGAGTAGGCAGCGCAGGAGTAGTAAGGTGGATAGCTAATTAGGAAAGGGAACCGCTTGCATGTGGGGTGGCAGCCTTCTGACAGCGCCCATCTCTCCTTGGTTGTAATTGAGGATTGGAGGGGAACTTCCCTTACGCCTCAAGGCAGATGTATAAGTAGGATGACAGAGTAGGATTTTACACACATTAAGCACAACTATAGACGCATATACCTCACTGTGAGTAAGGACACATTACGCATAGTGTACACTACACCCGATGTTAGAGACATATGAATAGATTGGGATTACACCGGATGGGTCTGCATGCTCGTGGCCAGCAGTGGTTCGAAGATATAGATGGAGGTAGTGGACAGTTTAGGAGCAGGGAACGGCATCCTCGTGAGTCCTGTTGGCTAGACTGGTGTGTCGAGGAGTAAGAGCAGGGAGTGAGCTTCCCAACACCAATGTGCCTTCTTCTCGAGGAATGGATTGCTGATTTGAGTGCAGAAGCTTTGTCCGTGTCTTCTGTGTGAGAGATTTTCTTGAATTCACTCCCACTCGTAAGTTTCATCCTGACGATTATATCTATTTGCAGCGGACTGCACCGATGACATTGGATGTGATCGCAAGACGCACTATTTTACAAGTGCGTGAGATGTTACCTTCTCGAGTACTCATGTTAGAGGACCGTGATGATGTTGTTTGGAAAGACCATATCCGTAATTGCGTGTCATGTCATCTTCTCAACATCGATGGTACCGTTGACCCAAGCTTGGCAATTGTACGCGCGAGCTTGAGATGTATGTTGTGTGGGTCTGCTGGTGCAGCAGCCCGTTGTCGTTCATGGACCGGCTCTTACATTGAAATTTAGACTTCGATGCTTGTCGTTCCAAAGACATTCATGAGAAAAGCAAGCTAAGCCCTAGCTTACGGGCTTTTGGCACAATTTCGGATCTCCACTTTCATCGCATCAATGGATAGAGCTCTTTGTCAACACTCCATAGGCACTTCGTTTGGACGTCTAGTGGAGAAATTACAAGACTCAAAAGATGGGTAAAACAAGTTAAGCCCTAGCTTACGGGCTTTTGGCACGACTTCGGATCTTCACTTTCATCGCATCGATGAGTAGAGCTCATTGTCAGCTTTCCATGGACATCTTGTCTATTTCATTTGGACGCCTAATGGAGAAGTTATGCGACTTGAAAGAAAGGAAAACCAAGCTAAGCCTTAGTTTATTCTGCTGACTAGGTATTTGCGGCTCCAAGCGCTATACTAAGGATGGAGCCTGCTTCCTCATTATTGAAGAAAACTTGTACGTACAGAGATTGACATAAGGGGGCAGCTTAAGAGACCAGCTTGTTTATGCGATTTGTCGGTGGACGGTTTGAGGATTTGGGAAGTCTAATACACGTGCGCAAGATGTCATTGGGTTCAGATCTGTGTAGGCTACGTGTGGATTAAGACGGTTCTTGAAGAGACAGATCGGGGGATGTGTTCTGGGAGAAATTGAGACGCAAAGAGAGGATTTGGAAGCTTCAGTGACTTGTGAAGGAGAGTTGGACCGTTCGGGTCCTTCCGGAGTCCAAACTTGCTGTCCTTGGATCCATCGGGATTAGAACAACGTGTTCTTCAGGAAATTGAAGACAATACGAAGTTTCATCAGGCGGTTTGGGAGTTCATAGTGAAATTGGCTCGCAGGGAAGCGCTTACATCAGATTTTCATTCGTCTGCGATCTGAGATTGGGTTGTTCTTCGCGATCGGTGAGCCAAGCTCTTTGTTCTTGGTGCCTATGCGACCAGGGAGTCTTCATCTACGCATAAGAGAAGACTGTACATGAATTGGATTGTTGCTTTGGGCTGCAAGGAGCCGATTGACGTCCGTTTTTTACATCCTGCGATCAAATTTCTTGCGTGGTTTTGCAAAAGGAACTCCAAACGGCTTGTTTGGAGTCTCGTTGGGATCATGGTAGCTAGATCTACCTACCAGAGAAGATGGATATCAGATCAAGCGATCCGTTTGAGCGATGTGTGCAGTTTTAGCCGCAGAGAGGAGTTTTTGAAGGTTCGATCACTTGCGATCGAAAATCGATGATATCTCGGCTGTCGAGAGTTGGATCCGAAGGTTTCTTGGGTCAACAGAGTCAAGGAAGGAGACTCTATCGACATCTGAAGACTGTTTGAGGAAAGGAGGAAGTTCTTAGATAGGTCTTTTTTGGTTCCTTCGCTATGGTTTTTCATCCTTTGGAGTTCGTTAGAGATCTAGTTGGCTATATACAACTTGTGATAGCTAGCTTTAGCTAATAGCTTGTACATTGATGTGGTTTGGACTTGGGTTTCAATCGTGTGATACTGGTGCAGCTCTTTTTGTTAGCAAAAGGAAGATTTTCTTGCTTTGAGCTACGCTTAGGTGGTTTTGGGTCAAGGTTGAGATTTAGGGGTTCGTTTTAGGGGCTTTGAAGTAGGTTACAGACCGCTCTGGTCTGTTCTCAGTTTTGTGCTCTTAGGGTGAAAGAACCAACAATGTATATGCGTTGAGAGTTGGTATATATTGCAGTGCTTGTTTTTGCGGTTGTTTTTCTCTGTCTTGTCTTTGTTCAACACAGTACATCTCCACAGCCATGAACCTCACGTTTTCCTGGACATCTTTCACGCAAAATCTAACACGACACTGTTTGTTGGTGTGCGATGGTTGGTCGAGAGATTGATACATGTCATGTTTGACTCCACCTCTCAGTATCGTTCATAGTAGACGGTGGGTTTGTCCTCGATGTATATAGCAAGATAGCCGATTAGATCTTTGCGTGGGATGGATTGCAGACAGGCGACTAACGATGGGACAATGTAGCATCCGGCCTCCTGATCCTTGCACCCCTAAAGGTGTATATTGCATAGTTGGGATATGGAGCTATCTGGAGTTAGAGAGACTTAATCGTCAGTTAGGTCTCTCTAGGGGGACGATTGTGATACACTTGTGTATGTGTATGACATCGTCCATGTATTGTCTGTGTGTGTGATGTATATCTGACAGCGATGTATGTTGTGTAGCGATGTGTATGCGTACGACAGCTGTCACGTCAATTTGACAACTCGGCTAGGTTGACCGAGTGCGAAGTGACGAATCCTGATAAGGCCGTTAGTACCGTTAGGGCAAGTTGGTGGGAGTGCCCACTAGGAGTATACTTCGCAGGTAAGGATTGGAGGTCTTATTTTTTCAAGTTGAGCCTTCAAGCTCTTAGCTATGGTGGATAGTCTTTGTGAGTGCAATCTGGAGTCTCTGTGAGTACATAGTGGATTTGACTCGACTTTAGTGATTGTTTAGTGTCCGTTGAAATGGTAGAGTGAGTACATACCGTTGTCGTAGCGAGAGCCTTTCCTTTGAGCAAGGGCGTACCTTCTGGCTGTGGCTAGCGATCGATGCACAGCAGAGCGGCTAGTATCTCGTAGATTTCTCTCTAACTTCCTCGATAACTAAGCACTTTCTTTCTCTCAGTAAAGGCTCAAGATAACTACATGAAAACGTTGGATGATCATGAGCACGACAAACGGGATATGTGATGACATGATCTCTCGGTAGTATTCGTCAATGCTCGAAGCAGATCGTCCGCTCCTCCTCCACTCGTCCCCATTTCTTCGGGAAGATTCATACTTGACGCTCCTCGGCAACAACTCACTCAACCACCTCAAAGTGTTGTCGCGCTACTTGGCGGCTACATGTTATATTTCTACTCCGACGCTTGAGTTTAGTAGTTCTAGAAGTTAGCTTATATTACTTCTAGTCGTTTATGTATATGTTTGACACCTTTGCATACGGTGTTAACACTATTTTGAGTCTTAGTAGGTTGATTACCATGTTGATAGGGCTTAAGCTCATGGGTTGTATTTGCGTGTCGCCCATGCACGCTTTCTAGCTGATTTAAGTTATTTTTCGGGGCTGCGTGTCGTTTTAAGTAATTTAAGTTTTACGCTGGCACTCTAGGGGGCTTGACGTGGTAGCCTATGAGTAAAACTAAGTTTCCACGTGGTTTAGGGTACTAAAGGACAACCAAGTGGAGCTATGAACTCCCATTGGTCTATTTTTGTCTTTAGTTTAACTCTAAATTTAGAAACAGAGCTCTACAGTGGAGTTCGAGCATTTGGTGAGAGATCTTCAAAATCGGAGAGCACAGGGAGAGAGGTCTCGTCATGCCAAGCACTTCCAGTGAAAATTTCGATCGATTTGAGTCAATAAAGACGGAGTTATGAGCAATTGAAGTTCGGATTGTGCTAGAATTGAATCATTTTGGTTGGATTTAGGGTTTTCAGTGTCACTCGCAGCAGATTTGAGGAAATTGCTTCAAAACTTCGAGGTTGTGTTCTCTGCCAGCAGGGCTACGATTTCACAAAAAGTTTCATATCGATTGAGCAACTGAGTAATTCAGGGCAGCCGCTGAAGCTGAGGGGGTCTGAAAAGCTCTTAATCTAGAGCAGCGACTTCAGAGGAGGAGATCTACAGTTCTGTGTACATTCAGGAGTCCCAACTTCACAGGGATGTTCAGAACCCTGTAGACTGCAAATCCTGTAAGAAACTTCGAAATTGATCGAGCCAAACTCCTGTTATAGGTTGAAATAGCCAGCTAGGTACCAGAAATTGCCGTAGTTTTCTTGCTCAAAACGTTTCTGTTCATATCTCCGTGTCAGAATTTGATCTCAGGCTGAAATTTCGTCTGTGAGTTCAGTAGTACCTCATTTGCATGTAGGGGAAGTTTAGAGGTCTAAACGTTCATAGTTTTCCTCTCCGTGAGTGTCAAAGTTCACCGCCGAATCCTATTACTGCCAGCTAGACCTGAATTTCGCCTCCTGGGTATATTACTAGATCTTACACATCTATGTGAGTGTTTATAGCCCTATTGTGACCTGAAAGCCAACCTCTTGAGTGAACAACCACAGCCAGAAGCCCGGCGCTTTCCTAGGTAGACGGATTACACTCCGACAGCGTGCTCTCAGTGGAAGCACCAAATATGTCGTAGCGAGAGCCTTTCTTTTGAGCAAGGGCGTACCTTCTGGCTGTGGCTAGCGATCGATGCACAGCAGAGCGGCTAGTATCTCGTAGATTTCTCTCTAACTTCCTCGATAACTAAGCACTTTCTTTCTCTTAGTAAAAGGTCAAGATAACTATACGAAAACGTTGGATGATCATGGGCACGACAAACGGGATATGTGATGACATGATCTCTCGGTAGTATTCCTCTCCGAAGTTTCTCACTACTAGGGCTTCGTACATGGCTTCAGGTCGACAGATGTGTCTTATCTCGCACTGGGTGTTAAAGTTTACAGGAGGGAGCTGATTTAGATCCATCCTTCGTTAGATGAGGATAAAGACTGTGAGATCCCATTCTTGGCCGTAAGTGACAACATGTAAGATCACAGGGACAGGCGAGAGCATGACTTGCGCGGTAAAGTTATGCCCGAAGGATCCTATCAAAAACTGTTGAAAGTGAACTCGTTCCATGTACATCAGTTTAATCTGGAAAGGGTTTCGAAAAGGGAATCTGGGCGGTAAGTAGAGTCCTTCGTCCATCTCTCACAACATGTGCACTCCAACTACAAAGGTATCTCGATCCATAAAACTCTGATACAATCTCATAGGATCATCACGATCTCTCCACGAACAATCTCTTGGATTTCTCAAGGTCGAATGCCCCCACACAAGTCACTCCCATTTGCTTAAAAGTTTCGAACACAAAACAAGGACAGGTGCAAGCTCCCTAGCCGAGCAACCCAAGCCTCGCGGACCGATGAGGTGGCACACATGCACATCGCATGTTTGGTGCCGTCATACTCATCCACGTGTGGGTCTTCTGGGTGATAGGTTCAAATGCATGCACCGTAACGTGTCCCAAAACAAGAGACTAGGTTAGACAGCTAGTCGACTTTACAGGTCAAGGATCGCACTTTGCCACGTTGAGTGCGAACCTGACAACCACATGACGTGGTTACAACGTAGGTCGCAAAAGTCTTATCTACGCCTAGAATACACCCCAAGCAATACAAACGTCACACTAGATACTTTTCTGCCAGCTGCCGCTAACAAGACTCGGGACCTGGACTAGATACCGTTACCGATACAACTCGACAGAAAACCAGCGAACTTTCACTCATCAGAGGTACAGATCTAAATCTCAGTCTCCTCTCAAACTTGCCACGTAGGTAGGATACTAGAATCTCTACTTACAGGTCAAATTTCAGGAAGATCTGACGGCTAGATCTCCTCCCACAATTAACACAAATTCTCAGAAACTAACACGTACTTCCAATCTCAGATTCAGGACAGAAGCTTCTTCGCCTAAATGAACCGTCCACTTCCACTCAAACTTCCTGTGCTATCAATTCAGAAGGTAAACTCACTACTCAGGAAATTTGAGCCGATTTGACCGTTCGGATCATCCTCCATAAATCTACAAACTTGCTGCTCCAGATTGAGAGCTTTCTGCACCCCGTCGTCTTCAAATCGTCATTGCGCTCAATCCGCAGAACATCCGGTGGTGAAATTTGTGGTCAGAGCTTCAGCAACTGACAGACTACAAGCTCATGAAATTTGGTCTCACTCTGACGGCTCAATCACTCAAACTCCTTAATCTTACAATCGGAAGAGAAAACTATGTACTCTCATCACTCTATGAACTTCAAATCGTCATAACGTATGCCCTGGACCTCCAAATCGAGTGAAATTTGGGTCAGATTGCTCCTCCCATCGAGAGCTCTCCGCCCATGCCCTCTGATCTCCAAAATCCCTCGTCAAAGTGCCCCGATCCTCCCAGAGCGCGTACTTAGGTAGAGGACAAGTTACCTTCACTTTTTTGAAGACCAATGAGAAGTTAAAGGACCCCACCTTGTCCTTTTGCACCCCATGGAGCCCCTCAACAGATAATAGAGCATTCTAAGCTCATAAGAGTAATGTTTTAGAACCCATTACACCACAACTTCTACAATTGTGTGCAAAACGCACTTATACGCGTAATTTACATACTAACGGGTCCCACAACAGGACATTCACCCCCTCCAAACCTGCACATCCTCCGGTATGTGCCAACTTGTTATCCATAGTCATCGTCGTAGCCCTCATCATGCTCTGAATTGTCAAGTTCATCATCATCTTCTCTCGCATAAGGTCTGGAAAGATGAGAATCAGACTCGAGAAGTTCATCGAAATCAAGAAATCCTTCACGTCTTCGGAAAACCTTGACCCTTTTACCAGCAATGGGTAACTTCAAGAGTGTACCATCCAATTCTCGCAAACCATATGTGGCGTTGTCGTGAACGACAACAACAACATAAGGACCAAACCAACGTCGTGCAAACTTCTTGATAGTGCTGTGTTGGTTATCCAAACTGTTGTCATATACTATGACCCAGTCACCTTCTCGGATCGGCTTCTTCCGCAGTCGATGTGTCTTGTCGAACCGCTCCTTGTTCTTCAACCTCGCCTCCTAGAGTTTGACCAATGCTTCTTCGAGGTCCTCCTCACGTCGCTCAAGCTGCTGAATTCGTAGTGCCAATAGTCCTTCCCTATCAGAACCATCCTCCCAAGGTAGACATACCCAAGTAGGAACGTCTCCTTCCGCTGGCATGATAGGTTTTTGACCGGTCATCAATTCTGTAGGCATGTAACCAATGACAGTACTATGAGTAGTTCTATCAGCCCACAACGCAAAAGGAAGAAGTCTAGGCCAGTCCCCATGACGCCCCCTGCACGCTTTCACCAATGCTTGGATGATTGGTGGGTGCCCTCGTTCACTTTTCCCATTCGCTTCAGGGTTCATCGAAGTGGTCAACTTCAATCGTATTCCATATCTGTTGAAGAACTCACGTGCTTCATCTGCATTCAACTCTCCTCTATCTGCACGGATTCTCCCCACGCTTCCATATCTAGAAACGATATCTTCTAATATGAATCGACAGACAGGTTCAGTAGCTTTGGTGCGTAGAGCCCTCCCTTCTACAAAGTTAGATAGCTCTTCTCGAACCAAAACTAAATGACGCATGCCCCAAATTTCTGGTGGCATGGCAACCAGATCCAAAACCCATTGGAAATGAATGGACAAGGGATACGTAGGTCTCAATCCATCCCTATATTGAATCTTGGATTGGAATTGACATTCAATGCATGACCCAACAAACTTTTCTACATCTCGATACAATCCTTTCCACCAATACCTCTCCTTGATCTTGGTAAAGGTTGCCCATGTACCTCGATGTCCTACCCATAAAGTATCATGGTATTGTTCGAGTACTTGTTTCTTGGTCTCTGCATCATCCACTACTCTCAAAGGTACTCCATCTCTCCTCTTTGGCCTCTTCCACAGATATCCATCTCGTAACAGATAGCCATAAGCTTGATGTCGTATCTCCTTGAAGACTTTCCCCGTTGTTGTGTGACATGCTTTCTTATCTGGGAATACACCGGGTATCTAGCTGTAGAGAGTACGTGTCGCACTCCGTGACTCAGAACCAGTGACCACCCAACCCTCTCTCTGATCTCCAAGTACACTTTGAACCTTTCTCACTACGATATCCTCACGTCCTCTCGGCAGATCTCTCTCTTACTCGACTAGGAATAGAATCGAGGTAACAAGCACGAGCAACCTGTTCCTGCCATCACCGCAAGCACTCTTGGGTCTGCTGGTCATCACTCCAGCCTCACCACAAGAGAAATGCCAGCACTCCTAATAATCTCTATGATATTTGTACAGTTTGCCATCCTAGCTATAGCATCAACCTTCTCTGGATTTGGTCGTCTTCCAAAAGCACCACACAGATGACCAACCACTAAAATCTCAAATACACCAAACTTGGACTTTGATCCTGACAAGATGAGATGTACCTCTTTCAGACGAGTCAAAACACGCTCTACATCTCTGATATGATCTGCAACAAATCTCTTGAATCCATTCGCAAGTATTGCTTCATCCTTATCCTCAACCGCGCAACCTTTTATAGGAATATCATCTAGAAATGGAATGGTAACCTCAGGTACAAACTCCCGTAATATCTTATGCATCGCATTCTGCATATGAGCCACTTGAGGAAGAGTACACATTCGCATCTGCCTCAAAGGTGTACGCATAGTAGTCAGATCTCTACTTTCGGCAACCAACTGAAACTGATCATAACCAAAATATAGATCTCCAATCGAATAGATAGCTCTCCCTACAAATGCCTCTACTACCTCATCAATCATAGGAGCCATCCCAACGTTACGAATGGTCACATTATTCGCAGGTTGTATGTCTTGAATAAAATGCAAAGCTCCTGATTTCTTGGGTACAGTGAACCACTTGCTAGACAACTCAAGTATCTTCATCTGTACTTTCTCTTTCAGCAACTCGATGAATTTAGGCAACAAGACACGAGGAACCAGAATCGGTTTCCGATCCCAAGACACATGAGGGATTGTGAATATAACCATAGACGCTATTACCTTTGGGTCCACACAACCTATCTCCTTTGCTGAAAAAGAAAATGTTTTACGATGATCCATTATCATCTACTTAAATACTGTCTTCTCAGCCTCAGTCAAGAAATCACCCCCTCTTATCTGGAGCTCCTTCAACGTCTCTCTAGTAAACTGATGCCCTACTCGTCTATTATCACGTAATATGGGCGTAGTGCCTATTAACTGTACTTGTTGTTGCGAGTTAGCAGGTAGTTGAGTTGTTGCCAGCTTCACTTTCTTCAGTACAGATTTGTACTTGCCATGGACTTCTGCCTCCTGAGGAAGTGCATACCAACAAACCGTTTCTCTTCTCGCACTGTTCAGCATCGGATGAGGAAAGAAACACACATACGTAGCAATCTCCTCATATATAGATCGAGAGTGGATAGGGATCATCATCATATCATCTTTCTCTTCATCAATCTGCTTACACTGTCCAACCAACTAGCAACTGACTGTACATACACAAACTCTTCAAACAGGTCAGAATCACATCATCTTTAGATAGAATCCTTACACGCCACAACTCTGATACCTGTTTCGCCAACAAGTACTAAACCCATTCGGATAATTCTTTCCATATAGACAACACTGTTTTTCTAACAGCTATTTCTACAAAGTAATTAATGATGAAATTTCTTCTTGATGCAGAGATCCATGCACATTATCTTCTAAGTTATATGTTAGTAGGTGGAAAAAATAGATATTGTATTATTTTAGCACCTAGATATTTTGAAAGTACTGCGTATATAAGATAGTGAGATACCCGTTTAGTTTTAATGATCATCCGTACTTATACTGTCAATAAGACCGTTTCATTTTTTGTAGTCGTAGTAGTGAAGCTAGACTTGATATTTCGACTTAATTAAAACCTTGAATCAAGCTAATATGTAATATGCTAGAATGAAAAATGAAAGTTGTAATGTGGAATATATGTATATGATAATATCCCCGCATCTAGACATTTGGATTGGTTATATTATTTTAACGTTGAGATGCACGAACTTGTTTAGACTGATCATATGCAAAACATCGAAACGTTATTGGGCTGGTGTATTTTAGGGTTAGAACAAAATATTACCTTATAAACTCATGAATATACTTGTGAGTTTACCAGTTATTGCAAATAGGTCTTGAGTGATATTTGATGAGTAGAATTTCTTGTATTTGATGAAATAGTTGGGAGGATAATTCAAACTCAATTTAACTCATTGTTGGTAAATCTGCCACTAAAATGTTGATAAACAAGATAATGTGTTTTATGTATTCTACTATGCAGATCAGAAAAGTACTTAGTACTTAGAGATGTACATGGTTGTTAATGTTCTCGAAGAGAAGAGATGCAAGTCATGAGTTAAGATAGTACTTTGGTAGTAAATTGGTACTAAGTCTGAATAAAAGTTCTAATACAAAGATGAAGATGAGAACTAAAACATAGTTGCAAACAAGACCATCATATTATTGTCGTCTAAGTGTCATCTAAGTTTCTTGAATAGATAGAATAAAGGATATTTCAACCTAAGATATACAAACCTCTCGTAATATATATAATCTACTACTACACATAGTATTTAGTATTTAGTTCTCTCATATCCTCAACTCTTGTAAACTGACTCCACTCATCATTTCGAACATTAACAACCCAGACTGCCAACTATATACACTACACACGTCTTCAAACTCATGTACATGTTTCTCATCTAACTCTTCCACTTTGTGTATCAACTCTGACGGATCTTAACATTAGGTTCTACACCCTTGTCATCCCGCTCTACACGAGTGGATTGAGAAAACTCTTACATCTCTTTGTCTGAGAATATCTGAGGGTTTGTCGATTCCGCTCATGTCTCGAACGGACACTCAAAAACTGTATTGAGTACTTGTCATGAGGACTCCGAACTTTGGCATAATGAGATCCATCATTCAGCACCTTTGTCTTCATTCGAACGGCGGTGATGTAAGGCAAGCCAAGTATGATAAGATAAGAGGCAAGCGACTGTACAAAGAAATGATGATCAACCTCTGCATCTCAAATCCTTACATGCATATTGGGACAGGCTCTTATAACTCACCCTTTTGATTATTCGTAGCACGAAGTACCCAACCATGATTTCTTTCGATTGACCATTATCCCTTCTCATGCACCTCCTTTGAAATGATGTTGATTTCGGACCTGTGATCTACAAGTGCAGATATTGATTCAAAAATTCCTCCAAGTCGAACCTACGTCTCTGTTGTCGCTCGTGCCAAGTGATTCTGTTTGAAATCACTGTCTATGCTTGACTTATCCTCCTCAAATTCTTCATTTTCATTCTCAACAACAGCAGGACCAGCAACCCATGCTTCATACTTGACATCTCTAAATCCATCAACACCAATAGCATCCACCACTCCAACCATCTGACTAGTTACTTGCTCTGCCAACACCTGCCTCTTTCTTTTGATATCAATTATCAACTCATGAAATTCTCTTTTTGCGATACCAAGTACCTCACGGAGAGAAAACTCAACTCTGACATCTAGAACGCGTTGCTCCAAAACAATGCGCAAGTCTGTTGCTATTTCGATGTCTGTAGCTAACTTCTAAGCCAGAGCTTTCTCTTTCTCCTTTGTTGTAAATCTCTTCTCTCGTACTTTATCTGTAACAATTGTCTCATGTGACAATTCTTAAATACCTTCCGTAGGATCTACTGTAGGTGGTAGAACTGTAGAGGTAGAAGGTACATCCTCTGCAGTCGGAAACCTACCAGTTGGTATCCATCCAGATGACGATGGCTCCACTGCTCTTCTCCTCGTAACTCTTCGACGGTCATTGTCATCAGGTGTTCCTGCATCTAAATCAGAAGCATCCCGTCGTCTTTTGTCTTCCACCATGGCATCTTGGTCATTTGCTTGCTTCTAAAAATGCTCGAACAGAAGTTGCATCTACTGGGTCTCTCAATCCAATAGCTCTCCTAATGCTTTTTGCACCTCTCTTCAGCATTTTAACTGGAACTTGCAACTGGAACTTTCAACTGGAACTTGCAACTGGAACTTTCAGCAGCTTGCTCAACCATAGTCGGATTAGAGCGCACCTCAACTCTCCCAATACATACATCAGCTTCTGCAGAACCCGCAGTCATCATTGTAGTATTCACACCAGTAAGTGCGGGAAGCAAACTCCTCATTCCTCCTCTTCCAAAATACGTGTTCAGAGGTTGCCCAGTGGCGATTAGATGCAACCTGTTGTTTTGATAATTGACCACAATCTCTCGCAAGACAACCGCTAAGATTATCACACCAAATACATCTCTTGGTAAAGATATTCTGCCTCTGTGCTTGACATGGTTACTGACTTCTGTCTCTCAGAGGACCAGCTAACGGCTCCTCCAAAATAAATAAAACAGTGGTCTGATGTAGAACGTCTTGTCTTCGAGTGCCCTCTCCAGTCAGCATCGGAGTAACCGAACAGAGAGTAGGGATGGGAGGATTGAGCATATACAAGGTATAAATTCAAAGTTCCCTTGATGTAACAAAAATTCTGTTTCATAGCGGCAATATGTCTAGGTCCAAGATTATTCATGAGTTGGGAGAGTACACTAATGAGGTAAGATAAGTCAAGATGAGTGCATATTGCGGTCCAATTAATAGAGCCAACTGCACTTTGGTAAGGATAACTATTACATAGTTTCTTCTTCTCCTCAATAACGAGAGAGTTGTCCGAAGAAAGTTTCTCACCTGTAACTAGAGGAGTGCTTACAGATTTGCAGTCCTGCAAACCAAACTGAAATAGCTTCTATGTTAAGTACAGAGTTTGACTAAGTCTGATACTGTCAGAAGTTGAGTCACTGTTAATTTCAATGCTCAAGCAATGATGGACTATATCAGTGTCAATCATTTTGAACCGTGAGCTCAATTTCCTCTTTACATGAGATAATAGAGCCTCATTGCTACTGACAATCACAATGTCATCCACGTAGAGAACAAAGATGACCAAGTGTTGTTTTTGATGTAGGTAATAAATGTTTCCATCTGCACCAGACTTAGTAAATCTAAGAGAAAGTAAGAATTTATCCATAACCAAATATCATTCTCTTGATGACTGCTTAAGGTCATAGAGAATCTTAAGCAATCTGCATATTTGGCTGCACCTTGTTGCAGTCACTCCTTCCGGGACACACATTTGTATTTCTTCATTAAGTGTTCCATTCAGAAACACAGTTTTGACATCCATTTGATGTATATGTAGATTATACTACGCTGAGATGGCAAGGATGAGCCGTATTGACAGTACACGGACTACAAGGGAAATTTTTTTTGTATAGTCCAGCTCGTAGATTGGGTGATACCACGAGCTATGAGTCTCGTCTTGTAACGAGCAATGGACCCATCGGTATTAAGTTTTAACTTAAAAATCCACTTACATGTTATCGTCCAACGTCCTTGTGATAAGTTGGTGAGTTTCCAGCCGTTTGATTCGTGGGAATTCAACTCCTCCTCTACTGCTCTTCTCCACTGATCAGCATCAAGAGAAGATACTACTTCTGCATAAGAAGCAGGTTCCATTGACATTGACTTGAGGACTACCATCAACGCCCACTTAATATTCTTCTGAGACTTCGGGATCAACGACAAAGGGTCATAGCCTTCGTCAGGGTTCCGCTGTGAGGGAATCGACTGCCGAGCTAATCGTCTCAGTGGAGGCGGTGCTGGAAAATTCAATGAGGAAGAGAGGACTCGTTGTGGACAGGGTTGGAAACACATGGTGAGCGTCGTGATGTGCGCCGAAGATAGAGATGACGCGTTGTCATAGTGCGTGGTATTCCACATGATGAAATAGAATCGGAAGACATTCAACAGGCATTTGTTCAAGAAGTTGCACCCTAGCTTATCAAGCTAGGTAGGAGCTAAGCTGGGGCTATGCTTGACAAGCTGTCCCTTAGCTTGGGTTGAAATATCACCATGAAGGGAGCGAAAAGTTCCAAAATGCGGAGCTCGCCGAGAGGAGCAACTTCATGCTTTCGATTGCGAGGAAAAGCGTCATAGGTAACAGTTAATACAAGTCTTGAGTTATGAAAAGTGCGAAAGAGAGAAACCTGTCAATTCTGGCTCGTGACTTGAATTCATGATCTGACAGTATGAGTGCGTAGGTGTTAGTGACTACTATAGTTTGACTCCTCATTCACTAAAAACGGAGTTGTACAAAGAAGTTAGTGTAGGAAAAGCTAGTAAAGATGGTATAGAAATTTTTACTTACGGATATGTACCAACTGTATTTTCTTTTTGAACGGAAACAGAGGCCATCCCAATGATAGGGGCGCCCACCTAAGTAACAACGCTTCTTCAGTTATACAAACAAGTCATTATCCTTAAAAATTTCAAAAATTCATGCATCATGTAATTTGTGGGCACCACATACGTCCACCCTCACATGTTTGCGTCCCCGCAAACATCAGTGGTTCCTGCACTTCTGTTTACGTCCAGTACTTCTTGACGCGCCACCCATTAACACGAGTGGTCATCAGTGTACCGTCCAACTCTTCCAACTGCAAAGAGCCATTGTCGAAGACCTCTAAGACACGGTAAGGTCCCATCCAGCGAAGATGAAGTTTCCCGGGGAACTTAATATGACGGTTGACGTAGAGAAGCACCAAGTCCCCATCCACAACAGTCACCTTCCTCAACTTGCTATCGTAGTTTACCTTACGTTGCGCTTGCACCTCGTATGTCTTCTCCAAAGCTGCATTCCTGTCTTCTTCAAACTCTACGAAGTTCAAAAGACGCTGCTCCTGGCTCTCTTCTTCTCCCATGCGTTCGGATACGGCTAACCGGTATGTTGGGACCTCTAACTCAATGGACACAATGGGTGTCATGCCGTAAGTTAGGTAGAAAGGCGTCTTCTGGGTTGTGACTTTAGGTGAAATTCTGAAAGCCCACAACACAGATGACAGTTTCGTGTCCCAGTCATACGCATGGTTAACAGTTACCTTGTTCAGGATGTTACACAGAAGACCGTTCAACTTCTCCGTCAGCCCATTCGCCTTCGGGTTGTATGGCGTCGTCTTCCGATGCTTAATCCTGAAGTATTGGGTCAGGAGGGAGATAGTCTCATTTAAGAAATGAGTGCCCCTATCTGACACCAATTCCAGCGGACATCCATACCTAGTGATGATGTTATGTCATAAGAACCTTGCGACTACTGCGGCATCGTTCTTTCTCGTGGCCTCGCCTTCCACCATCTTGGTGGCATAGTCGGTAGCTATTAAGATGTACCTTGCTCGTGTTCTTCTCGCCACCGGGGCGATAGGACCTACAAAGTCGATTCCTCACTTTTCGAACGAGGCAAGCGGAAGAATGGGAGTAAGAGGCCACCTTGTTGTAGCGGTCGGTCTTCCCATCCTCTGGCATGCATCGCACTTCCTGATCTCCTGGAAAGTGTCTCGGTACATAGTTGACCATCAGTATCCGGCGTCTAGCATCTTCTTCACTGTGGTCTTCAATCCGTAGTGACCCCCAGCATCTTCGTAGTGAAGACATGTGATCACTACTTTTATCTCTGACGGCTCGAGACATCTTCTCAGCTTCTCGTCATGTCCCTTTCGAAACAGGATACCCTGGAAGATAGCATATGGACCTGCCTTGTGTAAGAAGACGGCCTTCTGCTCCGCATCCATTCCCTCGGGATACTGTTGGTCTTCCAAGAACTTCCTCAAGTCCTTGAAGATCGACTCTTCTGTGGAAGTCGCAAAGACTAGATCAGAAGATCTAGTCTCGTCTTCTGGGAAGTAGGCGGTACGCCCCCCCTCAGATGAAAGTGTCTCTACGAAAACTGAAAACAACTTCTCGTCAGGAAACTCGTCTTCCACTTCATCTTCTCGTCGTTCTGTCTCCAACATGGATAGGTAGTCAGCATTAACATGATGTCTTCCGGGCCTGTACTCAACTGTGTAAGTAAATTCCTGGAGTAGGAGAATCCACCTAGCTATCCTGTCAGACAAATCTGCTTTCTTTACAAGATGTTTCAAAGAGAAGTGATCTACATAGAAGACAAACGGGTTTGCCAGAAGATAGTGTCTAAACTTCCTACAGGAGTAAATCATGCCAAGACACTCCCTTTCGGTTGTCGAGTACTTCTTCTCTGCATCACTGAGTTGTCTTCCCGCGTAGTAGATGGGGTAATCCTTCTTCTTCTCATCTTTCTGACTCAACACCACCCCGATGGCAAAAGCAGAAACATCCACATAAATGTGGAAGACTCTTTCCCAGTCAGGTGGCCTTAGGACAGGGGATTCCGACAGAAGCCTCTTCATTTCTTCGAATGCTTCCTGCTGCTCAGAAGACCAAATGTATGGTTCGTCTTTCTTCAGCAACTTAGTGAGTCTTCCTGCTACCTCTGCGTACCTGTCAATAAACCTCCTGTAGTATCCTACGTTGCCAAGGAAGCTTCTCAACTGTGTCAGGTTAGCAGGTGGGCGGAGTTTCATGATGACTTCCACCTTAGCACAGTCGACTTCTATACCTCTTCCGGAAATCCTATGTCCTAGCAAGATCCCATCTGACATATCAAAGAAGCATTTCTCAGGGTGAAGTGCCAAACGATGTTCTCTACATTTCAGAAAACACTTCCTCAGAAATATCAAGTGGTCTTCTCTCGATCCAAACACACAGAAATCATCCAAGAAAATCTCCATAAAGGTGCGAAGATACTCCTTGAAGATTGTAATCATCAACCTCTGGAACGTGGCGGGTGCATTGCATAAACCAAACGGCATTTGATTGTACGCGTACGTGCCCCAATCAGTAGTGAAAGTGGTTTTCGACTTGTCTTCTTCTCTGATTGAAACTTGGTTGTACCCAGAATACCCATCCAGGAAGCTGTAGAACTCATGTCTTGCTACCTGGTCTAACACGGAGTCGGTGAATGGTAAGGGGTGATGATCCTTTTTCGTGGCCAAGTTCAGCTTCCGGAAGTCCTGACACACTCGGATCTTCCCTGTCTGCTTCTTCGGCACGATGACAATAGGAGCTACCCACTCACTGCTAAGTACTGGGAAGATGACTCCTGCCTTCAAGTATTGGTCAATCTGGTCCTTCACCAGAAGCGAGTACTTGGGGTTGAGCAGGTACTGCCTCTACCGTGCAGGAACAACGCCCTCTAGCAAGTCGATGCGATGCTCTCCCAACTCTCGAGGTATGCCCTTCATGTCTTCTATGGTCCACGCGAAGACATCCTGGAACTCCGTTAGAAGTTCTCGAAAGTCTTCCAACTGCTGGCCCTCGATCACCTTGGAAAGCTTCAGCTTCTTCCCAGGAGCAACCTCCATCTCTTGGAGATCATCCGGGTTTACCATTCCTTCAGTGTGACTGTACTCACTGGCACCAAAGTATTCCGGTTTGGGAGCTTCTTCTAGTTCAGATTCGTCTTCTGGAAGACCAACTGTCGGATCTTCCGAAGGGAAGACGGTATTCTCGTCTTCTGGAAGACCAACTATCGGATCTTCCGAAGGGAAGACGGTATTCTCGTCTTCTGGAAGCTCTTCTTCCGCAATCTCGTAGCACTCAATGTATCCACAGACCACATCTTCCACGTTCTCTGCTACTTCTGTAGCACACACGTTATTCACCATAAACTCATTATACCGTTCATCACTGTCAGAAGACGCAGCCGAGTCTTCTGAAGTGTACCCCTCTGTTGTAGACGGAGTTTCACCTTGGTGTCCAATCTTGATCCAAGGAAGCGAGACCTTACTCTTCTCACCTGGCTTGGGTGTAGGATTGGGAAATCTCAAACGATGCCTTCTCCAGTCGGTATTTACATTTGCAGCATACAGCCATGGTCTTCCTATCAACACCTGATATCCAACCTTAGCTACAGGTCGCAAAATGATGTAAGTGAGGTAAAAAGATACTCCACCAATTACCGTGAGGACATCTTTCAGTTGCCCCAAAGGTCGTCTTCTGGTCTGGTCCGTCATTTTGAGAATTCTCGGAGTAGGCTAGAACTCAGTGAAGCCTAGGGCATGCGCTGTTTCTTCAGTCATGATGTTAACTCCGGAGCCGGAATCAATGGGTACCTTCTTCAGAAGACAGCCATGGATCTCCATATCAAGTTCTGGGGCTCTCAAGTCCTCATGCTCTATTCTTAGGATCGGGGTGCTCTTGGGAAGTTTAGCTGTCCTCCTCTTCCTCGATCCTCGAAGCACAGATTGTAACAACTTCCTGTAACCAACGTTGTCATCCAACAGCTGTTGGAAGGTCACATCCGCCTTCTGATTCCACAAGTCTCGCAAGAAGTCGTACGGAGATCTTTTCAGAAGAGTGACTGCTGTTTCCAACAGAGAAGATGCAGTAGCTGCTTCCTTGGGTGGAAGACCAGAAGAGTGTCTTTCCTCGACCGGAGGCTGTTCCCGTGAGACAGGTGTTGCCGTAGTCGGTGTAGGAAGCTGCTGTACTATCTTCCGTCTCTTCTCCAGCTCTTCTTGCATGATCGCTTCAACCTCTTGTCTTATGTCAGGAGCAAAGTACTTCGGATCTTCTCGGTCGTAAGTAGGAGAAGATGGCCGCTCAGGAGAAGATGACCTCTCCTTACGCTGCGAAATGACCGGCTTCCTTACAGTTCCCACACAAGGGCACTTGCCCAATCTGTCTTCTCGGGTGAGGACAGGTGGACCACCAGTGTCCTGTCTCTCCACAATTATTGCACGCTCCAGGAAGAGGGTTGAGAGGTCGTTGTGATGAAGAAGGCTGCCAAGGTGTCCTGGTTTGTACATTGCTAGCTCTATCCCTCGGTACATAACGATTATATTGGGCGGGAGGCGTAGGAGTGAAGGGTTGGATCGTTTCGATCCTATAGCAGGTTTCCCCACTGGGATCGTGTAGATATCCCTCATCGTCTTCTTCCCATCCTGCCCAGTTGACAGCTTGGTCCTGCGTACACTGATCTCTGGTGTGTCCAGAAGAGTTACAAAGGTTGCACCAAAGGTTTGGCCGAGAAGCTGTAGGTTGCTTCCGCTTGTCCTTCTGGTTCATAAGATGAACTTTCAGGTCGGCAAACTGCTTCAGAACCTCATCGATGCGGGGATCAGGTGCAGACTGAATGATCTGAGTTTGAGGCATCTTCTGCACAACTTCCTCCCTTGCTCGCGTCTTCTCCTTTTTCTTCTTCCGCGTCTTCTTCTCTTGTTCAGATTCGGATTCTGAACTTTCGACAGTCGACTCTTCAGAAGTAGAGGCTGCTTCCGAATCACTGTTATCAGTTTCAGTGGACTTGGACTTCTTCTTGGACTTCCGGGAAGACTTCTTCGACTTCTTGGACTTCTTCGAGGTCTTCCCTTTGTCTTTCGTCATATTCCGAGTGATGCTCGAGGTTTCATACTGCTCGACATGCTTCTGTACTTCCGCTAAATCATCACCTCCTCCTCTTCTGCAGTACAATTCCATATCCTGAGACAATCCTCCCAAGTACCAGTCCACAGCTTGCTGAGCACAGTAGCCGGGTCTTCCTTGGTTCTGAGGGATGTGATCCAAGAGATCTTCAAATCTCTCGGTGTAATCCCTCAGTGTCTCTTTCTTCTTCCGTTCGAGTCTCTGAAGTTCTATGAGGGTCATACGATCGTAGCCCACTCCTCTGAACCTCTTCAGAAAAGCTGCCTTCAGAGTAGCCCAAGCGGCCATTACTACAACATAATCCAACATTTTACTCATCCACTTCCTTCTTTTCCCTTTGATCAAACTGGGAAATACACGGAGTTTGTCAACATCAGCGTCTTCCTTGTTGGATCTAGAGATGGTCTCGAACATCGTGATGAAGTCGTCCGCATCATCATCATCGTCGTACGGATGGTACTTCTGCCGAGTGTGGGAAGTCATGTTGACTGCCGGCTGGTGCGACTGCCAATTTCCTTCTTCCTTAGGTCCAGGTGGTGGAGATGGTCTTCTCGAAGGTCCAGGCCTGTCCGAATCAGGAAGATTGTCTTCTAAGTCAGAGCTACTGTCACTGCTACCTCCCGAGACGTCTGGAACAATCTCCTCCAGTCTTCCTTCACCTTGAGAAGCTTCTCCCGCACTTGGGAAGACGTCTTCCGAGTAACCAGTACCGAAATCTACTTTATACACGTGATCACCTGGTTGGCTTCTGTCTTCGCCAAAGATTATGCTCGAGATGGAAGGTTCTTCCAACTCTATCGATCGGATCTTCCTGAGCTCTTCTTCTTTCCTTTGGTGTCTCAAGGATATCTGCTGATCTCTAGAAGCGGTTCGCTGGGGTGAGTTTACCCACTCAGGATCTTTATCCGTGCGTCTTCTGCTTCTTCCTCCGGTCGGAGGCATCCACTAGAGTACTGAGAACAGATGTCTCTCTTTTCTCTACCACTAGATCCGGAAGACCAAATGACTGAACAACCGATCACAAGTTCAGAACGTCTTCTTCTCCTGCTTTTGGTTGCACTCACTGCAATCTTCCAAGATCGAGTCTTCCAAGGAGTTCTTGGAAGTAGAAAAGCGGCTTCTTCCAACTTCCCCTGATGTATCTTATCAGCTTCTGGTTGCGGTTTCTGTCTTCTAGCAAGATAGAGTCCCACAACACATTCAACTACAATCGAAGTTAGTTCGAAACGATCCTAACTAATGGCACACAGATCCAGGAAGCTTAGAACAGAAGTTACTAAGATGAAATCCCCGGCAGCGGCGCCAAAAATGGTTCCTCACTATATGTAGTGACGAAGGATTTCTCCTTTTGCCCATTTAGTATACAAGATATCGTTCCCACAGAGGATTTGCACAAGTAACGCTGCTCTAAGTTCTAAGATCTGTTCAAACACACAAACACACTGGTTTTGCCTAGAAATCTCGTCTTCTCACAAAACCACACAAAACCACACGTCTTCCAGACACGCCAAATAGTGCTCTGGAACTAAACAAACGACTACCAATTACAATATCATACAACTATTCACAGAGAAGCTCGGGAAGACGATCTTCTTGCTTCCAGGTTGCTTCTTCCGGTCTTCTCGATACCGTCTTCTCGAAGCGATTCTCGTCTTCTGAGGGTTTAGCTCGTCTTCTCACACCTCCAGAAGGCTGTCCGGCTTCGCAGAAGTCGACTAGTAACAGTCGTTACACCTTATTCTCACACTCACATTCCAACGGGTTAGATCAATCACAGGGTGTATGCCCCCTGTAGCCTTCCCAGGCTTCTGCCTACGGAAGTCGTCTTCCTGCAGCACTACAACGACATTCACCTTCACGGAAGCTCAATAGAAGTATCGGAAGCTCACTAGAAGAAGATAAGAAGATGGGGAAGATGAGGGAAGATGGGAAGAAGAAGAAATCCAAACAAGAGAAAACAGGATGAAAAAGGGCAATTAAGATTCCGACAGGCTTCTAGTCCGGATCTTGACTAACAAGCCATCCCTGCTTGTAATAGTTTGGGGAGGAAGACAACAAACGTGAGTACTGTAGCACCGTCTTCTACTCGAGGATGTCGTCTTCTGTTGCGGGAAGAAGGCTTCTTTCTTCTTCACTTCGCTGCTCTGACTGCTCTGTCTTCTGGGATCCCTTACCCAGAAGACCGTTCGTACGTAGATCCCAAGTGCTCTACTGAACGAGTCAAGCTACACTCCACAACTGTTGACATTCACCGCCACTCAAGAAGAACACTTCCCATGCACAATTGGGAGCGAATTCAAGGAACCCACCATCCAGAAGACATGAACAAAGCTTCTGCACTCAAATCCACAATCTATTCCCCGAGAAGAAGTCACAATGGTATTGGGAAGCTCACTCCCGCTACTTCCTGCGTCTACTCCTCAACACACCAGTCTAGCTAACAGGACTGCACGAGGATGCCGTTCCTTGTTCCTAGACTGTCCCTGCTCTAATGTGTCTCGCCTGCCTGCCTGTAGAATCGGTGTGTATGTTCAGTTACTGCCGAATTCTACAGAACTGGCAGAGCTCTCAGAGAGCTTTTCTCCTACCCTACTATCCTACTTAACCATCTGCCTCGAGAGTCAGGGGAGGCAACCACCAGGGAGAGAGAGAGAGGCGCTGACAAGAGGTTGTCACCTCACATGCATGCGGTCCCCCTTCCCAATTAGCCTTCCACTGTGTTACTCCTACGCTACCTATGCTGTCACATGGAGTCCTAACTATTTTTACATGGAAAACTGCCACCCTTAAGATAGCATGTCCGATCCTACTAAATCTGGAAGTGTTGATTGAGTTTGCTAACTACTCTGATTGCTCGGTGGCAATCTCTACATGATCTGCTCCTACCGGAGCTACTACCTCGACTTCTGATGGGCTGGGAAGCCCTGCACTTACCTCGGGTACCACTGAGGTAGCTTCCCTCTCCTCGCTCTTCGCTGGCCCTGCTGTTTCTGCGGCTGCGTCTTCCTCGGCTTCGACTTCGGAAGACGGAATGGTCTTCTGGGAAGACGAGTCGAATGGTGCGTCTTCGGTCTTCTGAGGCACAGATGTAGTACTAGGGACCATGGCGACCTCATGGGGGTCCGGGGAAGTCGCTTCCTCCACGCGGAATACCTGGGAAGACGGCTCGTCTTCCTGTCTTCCAAAAGACATCATGTCTTCCGGGGCGTCTTCTGGAGTCTTCTCGTCTTCCAACGCTGTCACCACCAAGTGTACAGCGAGATCGAACTCCTCCTTCTCCATTCCGGATCCAGTCGAGGGTGCTGGGGCTTGGGAAGATGCGGTTGCAGGTGTCGGAAGTGAGGGAAGACCATAAAGTGTCTTCACTCCTTCTATCTGTCTATCCAAGTACCTGAACATGCTATCTCTGCATTCCACCAACCTCGTCTTGAACCCGCTGTCCCATTCCCTAGCTAAGGTAAGTAACTTCTTACCCGTGGTGAAGTTGAACTTCTTCCGAACTGCTTCTATCGACTGAGCTAGCATCTTCTGCGCACGAGCCTCCGCTGCTTCCCTCTGCGTCTTCTCTGTTGCAGCTCGCGCTTTTGCGGCTTCTCGCTGCATCTTCCAAGTGGTCTGCTCTTCTGCGAGGGCAGTGATCTTCTCCCGTACTCGGAGAACTTCCTGATCACGCTGCTGTACTCGCGCCTGCAACTCCTGGTTGCTCTTCCAAAGTTGCATCGACTCCTTGGCAGAAGCGGCTGCTTCCGCCTTGTACCTGGCTGCAAGCTTCTCCGTGGTGCGGAGACTAGCTTCCAGAGACTCCGTCTTCTGCTGGCTGTCTTCCTGTCGCAGCAAGGTGCGCAGGCCGAATCCAGGCTGTAAGGGCTTCTGCTGTGCCATCGCTCTCCTTTCCAGCAACTCCATAGCGGGCTGGATCTTCTTCTGGAAGAAGGCACTGAACTCCTCCAGTCGTCTTCCTACAGAAGACAAGTTCATCCCCACCACTCGCTCGATGGTGTCGACTTCGTCTTCCAGAGGCAAGGTAGCCTCTTCCACCACTACGGCCTTCATCTTCTACGCACGAGAAGAAGCTACTCTTCTCATCTTCCGGGGTGGAAGACTCCTCGTGGCAGGAGCTGTAAGCCGGCCTGTCTCTCACCCAGGGGTTCCTCAGATGACTAGGATTACTAGTGCACCCTAATTACAAAGATTTAAGTACACCCATGCTCACTTCACTCAACTCTCTGACCCGTATGGTCACATCAGTCCCTCTAATAGCGTTCCTGCACACAAGTTCTAATCCCGCTCTCAACATTACATCGCAAAATACTCAAGGACTCCCAAGGTCTCCAATGCTCACTTTACTTACAGTCAGGAAAATGAGAGTGTCTTCCACCTTCTCAACTCCTCCTTATATACTCTACAACTTCTTATCGTGGTAACTTTCACTAAGTTACGTTACCTCATGGTAAGTGCGCAATCCAAAATAGTAAAACTCTAAAGGCTACTAACACTTTAAGAATAGCACACACATTACTTGTTTTACTTTACAAAAGTAAGAGATTCTCTTACTTTAGCTTTTGTAAAGTGTTAACTTTCCACGCTATCCAATCGGAAGACGACAACACACTAATACGTCTTTTGAGGAGCATCTTTAGATCTTTGTGCATGACTTTTCATCATGCATCCAATCAGTGATGGTCAACAAAGTTACATACTTTTGGAAAGCATATTTAGAGCTCCGCACTTGTCCTATAGTGGCATAGTGGAACCTCTAATAGTTTCCTCAACTTAGTATAACTATCTCAGCTAGTTATGACTACTTTTGATCACTCTAAATTTAGATCTTCAAACTAGAATAACCTTTAAGATAGTCACACCTAATGAAATGTATATAAGCATACACACAAATAATGAGATACTTGTGGTGTGACATTTACCCCCAGACTTAATTTTCACTCCGTCCTCGGAGTGAAGTATCACGTTGATGAAACTTTTTCAGCTTGTCGTGGTTCACTCGGTCGAAGAACGTACCACTCCTTTCTTGAAGATCATAGGTGTCATTACTCCACACTTTGGAGATGATGAAAGGCCCAAAATATCGACGTAAGAACTTCTTTTGAACTCGCTTGTGCCTAATAGCATCCCATAACATCACCCACTCACCCTTTTGAAATGGCTGTAACTTCGTTTTGTTCTTCGCCAAGCGCTTGTCATAGCTCTTCTTCTGTTGCAGCTGGGCCATCTCAATGCGTTGAGCTGCGTCGTCTCTATTCTCCTCCAGCTCCAACAAGATTTCTCCCCGCTCTTTCTCAGCTATTGGACCACCCTTTCTCTTCAATCCAGCTTGCAAGGTCTGAAAGGTGGTTAGGTCGAACTGGATTGGTAATCTGGATTCCAACCCATACACCATCTTGAAAGGTGAATATCCCGTAGACGTCTTCACTGTTGTTCGATACTCCCATAGAACCGCATGAAGACGCTTGTCCCAGTTGTGTTTGGCCCCTTCCATGTCAGCATCCTTTGCTAACATCTGACACAAGGTAAAGTTTGTCCTCTCTACCAAACCGTTTGAACTAGGTTTATATGAAGTAGTAACCCTCTGAGAAATGGAGAAGTGGGTGCACATAGCAGTAGTCATACCACTCACAAATTCTCGACCCCTATCAGAAACTAACTCCAAAGGACATCCAAACCTAGTTATGATCCGTTCGTACAGAAATCTACCCACCTCAACTTCTCCAATAGTTACAAGAGGTCTAGCTTCTACCCACTTCGTAAGATAATCTGTGGCTACAACAATATACTTATTGTTGCGAGGGGTGCGATTCAAAGGCCCCACAAAATCTATTCCCCACTTCTCGAAAGGTCCAAGAACCGGAATAGATCTAAGAGGAGTGGAAACACTAGATTTGATAGCGAAAGCTTGACAAACATCACAGGTTTTACAATACGTCAAGCAATCTCTAAACATCCCCCTCCAGTGATATCCCGCGTCGAGTATCTTATGAGCCGTCAACTTGCCTGCGAAATGTCCTCCACATACTGGACCGTCATGGAATTCTTCCATGAGTCGTAGAGACTCCTCCTTGCTCGCAGCTCTTCTCAGGACCCCATCAACTCCTTCACGGAATAACACACCTTCCACCACCGAGTAAGGTTGACTTCGTTTCACCAATGCCTTCTTCTCTCTGGTCCGCATCCCATCTGGATAGACACCTTCCGTAACAAAATCCCAAATTTCTTGATATTCTATTGGGATAATAGAGTTGCTCAAGACCATCAAATCTTCGTCAGGAAAGGTGTCATCCACCGGCTCCTCTCCATCGCCATCGTAAGCTCTAGATAACAAATCTGCATTCGCGTGTTTCTTCCCTGGTCGATCACAGATCTCATAGTCGTACTCTGACAATAAGAGCTTCCACCTTGCTAATCGTCCTTCGACCATCGGTTTATTGAAGATGTACTTCAATGCCTTATGATCTGTAACGATAGTGAACTTGCCCCCTATGAGATAATGTCGAAATTTTCTCAGAGCATAAATCACTGCTAATCCTTCTCTCTCTGTCACAGAATAATTTCTCTCTGCCTTGACCATTTGCCGACTAGCATATGCAATAGGATGATCTCTACCTTCAACATCATACTGACTTAGAGTACATCCTACTGCTATATTTGAAGCATCCGTATATAGAATAAACTGTTTATTCCAATCGGGCTTAACCAAGATCGGAGCTGAAGTAAGAGCTTTCTTCAGTTCCTCAAAGGCGGCTAGAGCTTCTTCATCTCCTAAAATCAACACGTAATCTACTCCCTTCTTCAGATATACAGTCAAAGCATACGCTTTATGTGAGAACGAGAGTATAAACCTTCGATAATACCCCACCATACCTAAAAACTGTCGTAGCTTAGTGAGAGTACTAGGAAAAGGGAGCTCTAAGATCTTTTGCACCTTCTCTGGATCAACGGCAATGCCTTCCTTGGATATGATATGACCCAAGAGTAACCCTTCCTCACACCCAAAAATACATTTCTCCGGATTGAGAGATGCATTTGCTACATCTAAACATTCTAAGACCTTCACAAGGTGCTCAAAATGCTTCTCCTTACTCCCGTAAACACAAAAGTCATCTATAAAATCTCTCACAAACTTTCCTAAGAAAGGTTCGAACACTTTGTTCATAAACCTTTGAAACGTCGCAGGAGCATTACACAGACCAAATGGCATGACTCGAAATGCAAACGTACCCCACGGAGTAGTGAAAGTGGTCAGGTGTTGATGTTCTGGTGCAATTTTGATCTGGTTATATCCGCTATAACCATCTCCAAAGCTGTACCATTCGTTTCCCGCCACTTCTTCCAAGATCTCGTCGATGAAAGGTAGAGGATAATAATCCTTCTTTGTGACCGCATTGAGCTTCTTGTAATCAACACACACCCGCAATTTGCCATTTTTCTTCTTTACGATCACAATGGGTGATACCCATTCAGAATGCTCCACCTCGTAAATGAACCCAGCAGTGTGTAGCTTCTCGATCTCTTCTTTCACCAGATCCGCAATTGGAGGACTCACTCTTCGTTGCTTCTGTCGCACCGGTTTGACTTCCTTCTCTAACTCGATACGGTGTTGCTCCAGTGTGACCTCCCTCAGATCCTTGTAACTAAATGCAAATACATGAATGTATTTGCGAAAGATCTCTTCGAAACAACTCTTCTCCTCTTTAGTAACCTTCGATCCATAACGTAAGGTGGCAATTCTTCTCTCCACCTCCTCGGGAGTCAACGGTTCTTTGTCTCTATCTCTTTGCACTTCCGGAGAAGGGAAAAGATCCACTACGTTCACACCCACATTTCGTTCTTCTCTCTCCTCTTCTGACGATGTATTTTCAGATTCTGAATCTGAAGAATTGGTACCTACATCAGAAGTAGTATCGACAACTTCTGACTCCCAGTAGTCCGATGTGGGTCGATCCGATTCCGACGTCCCAACTTGATCTCCGAGCAATGGAACTTTGATCCGATGGTGATTCGGTCCGATGCGTAAATAACCTTTGTGCCAGTTATCCGTTGCGTGTACTGCTCGAAGCCAAGGTCTTCCGAGTAACATTTCATAACTTGACTCTTTCAAGATTTGAAATGTCATGTTTACTTGCACTCCCATTACTGACACACAAACTCTCTCCAGCACTCCCAATGGTCTAACTCGCTGTTTGTTAGCCATACCCACCGTGATACTAGAAGGACGAGTTGGTACTAGATCCAACTTCCTCATTAGTCGTTCTGAGATGGCATTTACTGCCGATCCTCCATCGACAAGAACATCTGAGACATCTCTCCCATTGATACGAGCATCTACCTTTGATGCCTTGTTGCACACCTCTCCTTCACTAGCATCTAAAGCACTCACACCGACAGTAGAAGGATTTACCTTCTTCTTTCGACCTCGTCGGGAGCTTAGACCGCTACGAAGTTCTTTCCTCACCGAAGGATTCAGAGCAATCAACTGTCCCACAGTAATGTTTGCTCGTTGCTTACCCACGTCTTCCACCACATTGTATTTTGATTGCTCCATCGAAATTATGAAATCAGTATTTCCCAATTTCTTCCGCCGTTCTTTGGTTTTTGAAGAAGATTTGCTACTCCGAGTATTTTGACTTGGAGAATCTTCCATCACGACTGGTTCTCCATCGTCGAAATGCGTCCTCATTCTCTTCCTCTCTTGAGCCAACAGCTCTACAGATTGAAAACCTTCTCGTACATCTCGTGGTTCCAAGATGTCAATGCATGCTACACCCTTGTCCTTGCTTTGTGAAGTTGAAGCTCCATCCGCCGTTCCACCATTACGACTTGGACAATTACGTTGGAAATGTGATCCTCCACACGTAAAACATCCTTGGTTCGTGTAGTTACTTGGTGATCCTTGCGGTGGTCCACCTCTAGACTGATAGTTCCCATAACCTCGTGAGCCTCCTCCAACATTTGGACTGCGGTGTTGCAACAAATTCACCATATTGATCTTCAAATCTGCCAGAGACTCTGTCAAACTTTTCAACTCATCACGAAAGTCGGGAGTAACAGATCTAGATGGTACAGTGACTGTAACCGCACTAGTAGGAGCTACCGGAGTCAGATTCTGAAATCGAACAGTCGGAACACTCGCAGGCGTCAGAGTTGGCATGATCGGCCCTTGCACATCTCCACATGCTGCCCCGACAGTCATTGGTTGCAAGTCGTCTCCATCCAGACTCTCTTCCATCCTGGTTGCGATCTTCACTGCATCAGCCTTCGAAGTTGGTCTCTCATACCGCACTTGTGTTCGAATCTCCGGCCTCAATCCTCCGATAAAATTCTTTGTGAGCATTGCTCCAATGCCCACCATCGTTGGTTCTACTACATCTCCACTCTTTCGTAAAACCACCCGAAACTTTTGTTCTAATTTCTCCACCCTCTCGGCGTAAGTCCTTACTTTCTCTTTCTCTCCTTGTTTGAGGTAAGTTACCTCTACCATTAACTTCTCGTAACTTTCATCGGGAAGAAAAGTTTCAATTAAGGCCTCCGTCAATACTTCCCAAGTATCAACTGGAGTCCCCACTACGCTTCTCTTCTTCCTATCCTCATACCATGTCAATGCAGAATTCTCAAGAAATTCAGGTATCAACCCTACCCACTCGCTCTTCTTTCGATCTCCATTGCCAATGCATGCTCTTTTGAAGTCCCTCACAAATCCTTCCACGTCTTCTCCATCCTTTCCGTAAAACACCGGGAGTTTCCCCATTCTTCTCTTTTTTTCTTCTTCTTACTCAAGGAACTGCTTGCGGATGTGAAGATCGCACTTCACCGCAATCCACAATTTCCCCGTTGAGCTCTCTCCTCTCCAAAGGTTCGAATAAGTTTGACCCTCATGGTCATCTTATCTCTCGTGTGACAGACTATCTCCATCCTCGCTAGAGGTCTTCACTCGTTCCGTTTCTACACTCAACCTTCTCTCGAGACCTTCGGCTATAGTTTCTAGCAAAGCAACCACTGCGCTACACTCGTGCTCAACTGGAATCCCGTCCACTCCACATCTAGGACAAAAGGTTGTAGGGTCAATGACGCCTTGTCTAGGGGAAGAAGGACCTATGTGTAAGCTTAAGTCGACCAACCCTCTTCGCTCACGCAAAAGTCTATTCTTCGTAGGACACTTGCTCACTTTATGTCCTTCTTCTCCACACAAAAAGCACCTCGAGTTCTTCTCCTGGTTCTTACGACTACTCTCTGCTTCTTCCTCAAATTCTAGTCGAAATTCTCCTTTCGCCAGATCAGCGGTAACTATCACCGCATAGCCTTGAGGGATCTTGCTCAACCTCAATTTCCACTCTTGCTGTCCTTCCATGACGATGATCCGTCATACATCTCTCTCGCTCTATAGTTTGTTTGACACTTTTGATCACTCGACTATCTTCTCGCTTAGCAATCTCTCACATTACTAACTAGAAGCTTAACTTGTCAACCATGAGCCTCAGAGATCGAACATAACCCTCTCAAGAATTCTGAAATTCTTTCACTCTTTTACTTCAGCAAGCGATATAACAGATTTGACCCCCCTTCGCTTCGAATGCCATAACTCCAGTTCTACTCGACCAATTCACGCATGATTTGGGTGCCTAGATAGCTTATCTTGCAAGCTATCAGCATGGAAGATTTCAAGGTCTAACTCTAAAAACTGAAAATATGAAAAGGACTGTAAACTCCTTCCCGAGAGCTCACTATTTGATACCGAAAAACCTCCTTAACTTCCGAAAGACATAACTCTCTCCTTACAATTGATCTCTCGGAGATATCAAGCTTATTGGAAAGCTTATCTTGCCCTCTATAACGTGGTGTATGTACAAAGGTTCTGAACTCATGCTCAAAAACAGACATGAACTGTACTAACAACTAAATACAAATCTTTGTATCGAGGTCCCGGCAACGGAACCAAAATGTAAGCCGGCCTGTCTCTCACCCAGGGGTTCCTCAGATGACTAGGATTACTAGTGCACCCTAATTACAAAGATTTAAGTACACCCATGCTCACTTCACTCAACTCTCTGACCCGTATGGTCACATCAGTCCCTCTAATAGCGTTCCTGCACACAAGTTCTAATCCCGCTCTCAACATTACATCGCAAAATACTCAAGGACTCCCAAGGTCTCCAATGCTCACTTTACTTACAGTCAGGAAAATGAGAGTGTCTTCCACCTTCTCAACTCCTCCTTATATACTCTACAACTTCTTACCGTGGTAACTTTCACTAAGTTACGTTACCTCATGGTAAGTGCGCAATCCAAAATAGTAAAACTCTAAAGGCTACTAACACTTTAAGAATAGCACACACATTACTTGTTTTACTTTACAAAAGTAAGAGATTCTCTTACTTTAGCTTTTGTAAAGTGTTAACTTTCCACGCTATCCAATCGGAAGACGACAACACACTAATACGTCTTTTGAGGAGCATCTTTAGATCTTTGTGCATGACTTTTCATCATGCATCCAATCAGTGATGGTCAACAAAGTTACATACTTTTGGAAAGCATATTTAGAGCTCCGCACTTGTCCTATAGTGGCATAGTGGAACCTCTAATAGTTTCCTCAACTTAGTATAACTATCTCAGCTAGTTATGACTACTTTTGATCACTCTAAATTTAGATCTTCAAACTAGAATAACCTTTAAGATAGTCACACCTAATGAAATGTATATAAGCATACACACAAATAATGGGATACTTGTGGTGTGACAGAGCGGCTCTCCTCTTTGCGCTTCCTCGCATTGCAGTAGGAGTACCCATCCATCCTTCATCTTCTGGAGTCTTCGGAAGACTCCCAGGTGTTACAGAAGCTGTCTTCTGCTCCGATCGGGTACTCAGCAAGTCTTCCTCCGAGTCCGAGTCCGATCCTGAATGGATGAGGGAGATGGGTGTCCTCGGTACACTTCTGTGACCCATCTTTCTCACTGGCGTGGCGTCTTCCGACCCACTAGACTCGTCTTCCCTCACCAGAAGCGTCTTCTGGTGAGAGCCGGGCCTCAGCTGTGGCATCAGAGTGGGAGGGGGCGTTGTTGCTACCTCTCGGTCATCGTCTTCCGAGGTCTCCTCCTTCACCTCCTGTCGCTCCGTTGGCCCATACACTGCCAGCTGATCTTCCCTAAGATCCCCCATGGCTACATACAAGTAGCAGAAGAAGGGCGTCAGATGTCCTCCCGGCGGGGTACCCAAGTATGCTAGCTCCGTCTGTACATAGTTGTGGATGTCGCGCCCCAGTAGATTGACACTCTGTCATCTCACACTGATTCCAGGAACTCCACGTCCTGATCTCCTAAGTACCTTGTCTTCTACGCCTTTCCCTTGGGGAAAAGATGCAAAAACAACTTCGCCAGAAGTCACTTCTTCGGCTCCCGGTAAGACTCTATCTTCCAATCGTTCCTCCCCTGCCTGTCTTCCACGAAAAGGCAGGTGGTACTCCCAGGTACATGCCATGAACTCACAATCCTAGGCAAGATCTTCTTCTCGTACCAATATCCTCGGTTCTCGGTCTCAGGCCTGTGAAACGCCTTACGCCACCAGTCTTCAGTCCAGGAAGACGGTCTTCCCCGAGCTACTCCTGCCTTCGCAGGTACACGGTTACGTGGGGGTAACGCGGCCCACACCTCCTCCAGAAGCCTTTGATCTGCGAGGTTCCAATCCCACAGGAAGAAGTCGAGACCCAACTCCTTGAGGAAAGGAGTGGCCTCGGCCAATTCTGTCGCTGGTAACACCAAGCCTCGCGGATGCATCGACATACCTGGAAGATCTGTTGCACTAAACCACAAACACCTACTATGAGCTGAAGGCTCAGTTCTTCCCGAGTGCCCACAGTCTAGCTTCCACTCTCAGAAGACGAAACTAGTCTTCCAGAAGACAGCTACTCCGTCTTCCGGGATTCTAACAGTGCTTCCTAGATAGCTCTCGTCTTCCGAGCTATATCTAAACAATCCTATCTAAGCAAGGCCTCGCATGGATTACCAAGAAGACAACCCATCTTGCATTACATCCTACTTCCTAACGGAAGATACAAGATATGCGAGAAGTAGAGTATATGAAAGGTTCAGAAGATGGTTGCGGGCTCCTGCGGTGACAGTGGCCTCTGGGAAGACACTTGGGATAGCTTCCGATTCAATGTCGTTCTCGGAAGACCTCCCGAAGTCAGACTTCCTTTCACTGGTCTCACTTGTCTTCTTCTTCCTACGCGCAATCTATCCTCACAACAGACTCAAGACATGTGCACTCTGTTCTTCTGACTTCTCACCTCTCATACACACTCAGAAGAAGCTTGCTGCATGATGGGAAGACATGACCCTCGACCATTCTCTCCAGATTCTGCCAGCAAGACTTCTCACAACTCTCTTCTAAGTTACGGGAAGAAGAAGGAACGGCTGCTATGGGTCGGACAGAAGAGACCCGAATGGACCCTCACGTCTTCTCGCTCATTTTGCCAACCTTCCAGTCTTCTAGTCTCTCTAGGAAGATGGGGAGTTGAGAAGCTTGGAAGACCGGGAGGCACAGACCTAGTTCCCGACTTCCAACTTCTCGAAGTAACACAACAACTCACCACTCCACTCAGGATTCGTACCAAGCCTCTCTAAACACAAAAGCAAAGCAAATCCACTCTTGATACGAATTGTGTTCAGTCGACTTCCGAAGACAGTCTTCCGAAGATGTCTTCCGAAGACAGTCAAGTTCAAGAAGCGTCTTCCGAAGATGTTCCCACCTTCAGAATCGTCTTCTGTTCCAAGTTTCGGGGATAGAGAGGTATGGGGGTAGGGAAATTGATAGTTGGGGTCTCCAATTTGAGGGCTAGGAGTAGGGAAGCTCGAATTGAGCTCGAGAAGAAGCAAGGAGATGTCTCGAAAGAAATTGGGTAGCGCTTCCGCACCCAATGTCTCAATAGAAAGAATGGGGATGGGGTAATCGATCAGGCTGCCTACACACAATCAAGGAAGCGCGGGGAGTACCAAGAAAAGGCGAGAAGAAGTGGGACGGGAAAAGAACAGGGGGAAGAACCTCTACAGTCTTCTTCGGCTCCCCGAGTTACCTTCGACCTCCGCGCGCTTCTGGCTCTTGTCCTAGCTTCCAATGCGACTCCACACGACTGCGCCTGCTGTCAATTTCGGTCCACACCTCGATTCCACCTCTGCTTCTACTCGCCACTCTTCACTGTCAGCTTCTCGGAAGCTCCACAGAAACGCCTTCGCTTTCTCTGCTGTTTGTGCTCCCGCAATTCAATCTCACCCTTCGCCTAGCTGCCAACTTACTCTCTCCTACCTCGATGTCTCACTTGATTCCTCTCTCAATCGAAGCTCGCGAAGCTCACTCTCTCAATCTAGCTTCTTCAGGCGCGCTATGCTGCGGGAAGTTGGAAGGTGTCTAATGTGCTTCCTCACGCATCTTCCCCGCAGATTAGGGGTTCTCGTCCTTGGTGTCTTCCTGACCTACCTACCTATTCGGTGCGCTCCAGTAGGTACACCTACTGTCTTACCCGAAAACTCGTGGTTGATCCTTCGCGATCACTGTCTTCTGGAAGATAGGTGTCTTCCGCCGTCTTCCCATCTTCCGCCGTCTTCTCGTCTTCTGAAGACGCAACTGAGAAGATGATCTTCCGAAGACGGTCGTCTTCTGAAGAAGTCACTTCTTATTACAAACAGCTCTTAAGATCATCTTCCTGTTAAGGAAGACGTAACCTTAAGTAACAATGCTTCTTCAGTTATACAAACAAGTCATTATCCTTAAAAATTTCAAAAATTCGTGCATCCTGTAATTTGTGGGCACCACAGAGCTATTCAGAAACAATCTGGTTACGTCAGCTCCTGATGGACATTGGATTGCACGACAAGGAGCCCACCGTGATATATTCTGACAGCCAAAGTGCGATGGCTCTTGTCAATACTAGCAAATTCCACGACCGTACGAAGCATATCGACATCAGATATCATTTCATTAAAGATCACGTCGCTGGAAGAATTATAGAAGTTCGTTATTGTCCTACTGAGGACATCGTCGCAGATATTCTGACAAAGAGCTTACCAGCTCCAAAGTTGGATTATCTACTACCGAAACTAGGAATGTTTTCTAGCTGATAATGTTTTATCTGAACTGTTACTGAGTGGGAGTGTTAGAATAAGTACAGTATGAAAACATACATTCAACAACAAATTCAAGATATTAAGTGATGATCTTTCGTAAGATCATCAAGGTCAAGACCCAAGATATATTATTCAAGCCCAACGCCATTGTACATTAAGTAATTCATTTGTTTGGTTCATCTACACTCTCTCTCAAAGAACTCTTATGTCGTGACATACAATTTTACTTTAGCATATTCTAGCAATAGTCCATTTCCAACAGAACCAACAACGTGAGAGTTACGTTCCGATGCACATGAACAGAGATTTAGAGAGTCTTCACTTGTAAACTGAACTTGCGAGACGAACTCGTGACACATAGCTGAGATATTAAATTGTGTTTACTACCGGATAGCTTAATACCATCTCGAGCTTTTCAAATAAACCTAATATGTGAGCCTGCAGTTCTAAGTCACCTAAGAGCATAATCTGATGACAGGAAGCGATCACCTCGTCTACTATCAATATATCACCGGAGCTTCGGTGTTCTAGTTATTGGATCGCAAAGTTTTCCACTTCCATGAAGCAACTGTTCATTGTCACTTGCAAACCATAGGTGGTGGCGCCGCACATGCCATTATTGAAATGACTATTTATGATGTTTCTGAGGCATATCTCACAATCCTGATGGCTGATGATCCCTGCAGGGGAACAGGATGCCACCCCAAATGCTGTACTAATATCGTTGTTAATATCACTAGCATCGTGCCATCTTCCAACACCCACATTAATACCCACTATCAGCTTTTCGAACAGTACAAGCTTCTGCGTGCCGAAAGAAGAAAATTGTGGATCAAAGTTGGCTGAACTGCAGGAACTCGAAACTATAGTCATGTCTGGGTCGGCAACCGACAACGTGAGTAGAGAGGCAACGATGCACAGCAACAAGCTAAACCTCTGCGCCATTGTGTCGAAGAAGAATGCGTTCGATGGGAAATCGAACAGAAATCTAGTACCTGTACAATGCCAAGAAGCTGTATATTAGAGATTCTACAACTTTCCCTATCTGCGCACTGAGATCTCACTCATTCACCCATCCAGACCAGATGGTAAAATTCTGAACCTTCAATGATAACACCTATACTAGAGGCGGACTTTGTTGATAAGCTTGCCTTTGAGTAAGACATACCCTTCGACTACCGATAGTGTCTAAGGCTCTTACTTGAGTCACAAAGTGATAGTAAAATCAAAACAAGACCAAAAGATGAGATGTGTGTTGGCGCTCTGAACCTTTCTTTGCTGCTGTGCAGCTCCAAAGACTTGAAATATAACCCTTAACAACGAGCAAAGTAAGGAAATCTCCGAGATTTGTATGTTACACTGATAATGGTTCTAGCGCTACTGCAAGTGTGCAGCGGGCTGGAACTCTGCTTGCGAGCTCGAGTAGTGTTTGAGTCTCAGACTAGATTGTTGGAGCTGACTTATCCTTCATGGGTATTTATGAGGTATGAATGAAGACATAGCTGCGGTATTTTCAAGGTAGACAGCTCATTTGGGCCCTACACAAACTGCGAAATGGACTTTGCTGCTACATGAGACTAGTAAAACAAATTAGCTTCCGGCACTGGAAGTGTAAACTCGGCAGAGCCAAGCAGTAGCCAACAAATGCCAGAGACAAGAACATTATCATATGATACATCAATTGCAACCATACAACATCGAAGCGTATCTGGTTGACTTGTTTGAGTACAGTGCTACAATCTTCCTTGTTCTAAGCACGTGGTTGTGCAAGACATGGCCGGACGATTGACGGAACCCCTAAACACTCATGCTGCTTTTGCAAAGCAACTATTTCCTCCGGTCGTCGGCGTTTTGTCGATAGTCAGTAAGTGACAGAGTTACCTTATAACTTACAGGGAATAACATATAAGGAGATATTCAGTGTCCGGCTATCTGTAGAGCTCCGGCACCATGGCAGCTAGCCGGAGTTGACAATTAGTATATCTGATTCATGAAGGTAAATTGTAAGGATTTTGTTCAAATTAGCAAGGATGTTTCAAATGCGACCGCAAGTCTTTGCTGGCTCCCAAATCACACTCACAAGTTATAACTTCACGGATATCGTGCGGACGGCGAACGGTGGACTTCCGACACCGACCGGCATTCATACAGCTTGTGAAAGGCCTATCAGGAAACGGGCCGAGGGTCGATTTTTGGGTGAAAGGGACTGTGGAGTTACGCACATGACTTTGCGGAATGCGGAAACGGAGAATAAAGAAAAGGAGATTCCGTTGAGGCATAAACTCCGAAACTGTGTCAGAGTTCAGATTATGTGCTATCCGACTTGAAACTGAAAGTGAAACGATGAGTTTCTAGTTAGGGTAGTCGGGCTTTAATAAAATAAATATATTTAGAACGAGTTTATGTTTATTTATTTATTTTAGAAACTGTTTTCACCATAGAGCTTTTGTATTTACAAGGATTACATCACCCTCTGCAATACCCGCTCAGGAGTACCCGGGTCACCCACGAAAAACACGAGATCGGGGTTCATTCTCGACACTGGATTCTACAAGCGGACCCGTCACGAGAAACGACTTATATATGAATATGGCCCTACATGAATAACAACGAATGATAGATTAGAGTGACGATTTCGAGGACGGTTAGAGGTCCGTCTTTTCCGCTCGTCCTCTCTGTGATCGCCGACAGAACTCTATCGTGCAAGTTACCTCTCGAGCCTCATCAGAGTCTTGATCCGTCTACGTCACTTTCATTCTTGTTCGTCTCGCTTTCCTCAGTCCAATTCTTGCGGTTAATGTCTTTCCTGTTTCCCTCTCTCCTTTACAGTCGGAGATTTGTAAAGTGTGCCTCATCTTCATTTTCACACCCTATTCTACAGAGCTCACAGTGGGAGAACATCGCTGCAACCTGTTACTTTTGTTCTCCAGCCACTAGCGGTCATCGGCACCGCACTTTCAATTAGGAGTGTTCGCAAGGAGCCGTTGCTGACTACTTTTCACCGGCATACCCCGTCTGTGGAACACCCCTTCCCATCATCGCCGTCTTGGCACTGTATTTTTATTACTGCTATCTGCACCAGTATGTGTTTTATCACCAAGTTTTGAGCAAACCAAAATTTCAAGAGTTGGACCGAAATAATCGAAATTTTATAAAATTTTGATATTTTATTTTATTTAAATTTTTAATATATAATTACATTTTTACAAAGCATTAACTGAGGTTGTGGACAAAAATCGCATTGCTTTGTGACGGTAGTATCTAATTTTGTCTATGATCCGCCAACGGGTTTGCTCCGTCATTCGTCATTGATCACCACGGTGAATCGCCAACAGGTTAACTCATCAGCGATCCGCTGTTCATTGACGTGCAGCTCGACAGTCTATCGTTCATTGACGACGATCAAGGCGGTCACCAACAAGTAAACTCGTCAATCTGCCGATGGACCGCCAGGAGATAAACTCGCTGACGGATGATCGCCGGCTAGCACCACAGCTCATCTTGGTTGGTTTTTTATTCTTTGATCATTTTGACCAGTTTGAAGAAAGATGTCTTCAAACGGAGATTATTTCAAGTGAATGTTACTTCATCTTCGTAAAAATGCTCTAGTCAGTTTTAATCAATTTATAGAGATCTATGGTTCCCAAAACGCATACGGTTGAAACTTTACAAATACTTATAACATGATATATCTTCATTATCTAATTTTAATAAATGTTATTTCAACCTCATATGGTTGTATATCAGTTATCTTGTTTAATTAATATATATTTTATTTATAATTCAATAATTAAATATCAGTCATGGATACCCAAGTCAATATCTCTAAGGATATGGAAACCTTGGAGAACTTACATACTTCTCACAATATGACGATCAGAAAAATTAAAAAGATATTGCGTTAATTTATGCAAGTCATTAAAACTAAACGGAGGAGTAAACTGAACGGAGATCCAATCTTTGGTTAAACTATCCAACTTGTTTCCACCTGTGGTTTGATTGACGCCAATGGACGACATATGGTTCACGTGCGGTTCAGCTCGTAGGTGAAAATCTACTACAATAACCTTTTGCCGAGAAAAACCTTCAAAATTTCAACGGTCAGACCTACATCCATCCATGTCCATCAATAATTAAAATAATTAAAATAAACTTTTACTTGTATAAAAACAAAATCTTCGAAATGAACGTCTGGTTTACCGAAATTTCATCAAGGAATTTCGTCAAGCTTAGTCTTCTGTTCTCTCAGCTGACCGCGACGGTATCTGCATCTGAATTGTGCCGCGAATTAGGTTCTTTCACAATTCATCGCCGCCGGGTGCTGTGAGGGCTGTCCGTTTTGGCTGGAATTGTCCGTGCAGGCGAGATCCAACAGTAGCCTCGGTGCAGATTCCAGACACGGAAGAAGATCTTCGCTGGACTATTTGCTATAATCATGGGAGACACATACCAGATTCGGTCCACCAGATTCTGATCAGCTTCGGGGTCTGCAACTTCATGAGAGCCCTGGGTCCCACCTTTTCATCTGCAGGTGACTCACGAAGAAGGACTCAACGATTAGCGTCCCACGGTCCTTGTCCTATTCTATTAGGGGGTGTCAAAGTTAAAGAACCTTCTGAATATTCGAGAGCCGCGGGAGTGAGTTACGGATTCGGCCAGACTGCGGCCCGCTCTTCATGCGGGCACCTCCTGAGGTACCCGCAGGAAAACGCCGCGGGCGATTTCTTAACGGCTACTCACTGATTTCATCCGCCTTCTTTTGCAACGGATTCTCTGCTGCTAAGAGTAATTACTTTGAGTGTAGAGATAGAAAAATAATCAATGATAAAATTTTGTTGTTCATTCACAGGTGCGACCCAGAATGAGTCGCGGTTACATACAATCTTATCTGTGACAATTTTACGGCCATTTACCTCTTTGCCGTTGAAGAATCTTTCCCCTGAACTTTGACACCCCCTATTATTCTTTGATGCACAACCGTCGTTGGATGCTTTTCTCTGCTGGACTATGACGGAGAGGGTTCAGAAACTGGATCTCCAAATCCAACACATCCGCTTGCTGCATTCTTCAGTGTTTCTCACCTCTCTTCAGGACTCCGGCCAGAAGGAGAGAGCGAGGACAGTATAGGCATCTGTGCTCCACGTGTATTCGGCATGGCACTTCAATTGGACACCGGACGTTTTTTCTTTTTCTTTCTTTTCTTTTTAATTGAAAGGCGGCGATGGGCCGGGTAACTTTATTACTGGCTGATGGGAGCCACCCTTAATCGGAAAACAGTCGGCCCGCTACCCCCCACGAGGGCTCCACACCTCGGCGCTCGTCGGGAGCGCGGTCCAGCCCACGCACACATTCCAATTCCCATTCCTGTTAGTGAAGCCCGTCGACTCGCCGCACTCGTCAAGCAAGAAGGACGCGAAGATCGTCTTGATGATGCTGTCAGGGTCGGGGTCAGGCTTCGAACGCTCATTCGATCGGAGTTGCCTCCTCTTCTCCTTCGCCCTCTCCAGATCGGCTAAGTTCTCGAGGTCGTTCTCCCCTTTCTCATTCGGCACGGATCTCGAGGTAATCATTGCCCTAAGGTTGCTTGTTTTTTGTCACTGACATGATTGTCAAGGGTGTGCCTCTCTGACAGGGCGAAGACCACGAGCAGGCGGCCTCACCTCGGACTGACATCCCTGCACTCGTGATTGAAGCGGCCACGGGCGCTCACTTTCCTCGACCTTTTCGTCACCACGACCTCCTGATCAGGTGTGCTCTCCTTGTCCGACGCCGGCATCAGCCCCTTCACATCGGTAAACCACTCTCTCCTTCCTTTCTTATTTCTTTTCACCATCATGACGCTGAGTCTCTCCCATCGCGAGCGGATGGCAAGTCTATCCCCCTTGATTGCTTGCTTCTTGGGACTGCCATCTCCGTTGTATAGCCCCTAGAGTTTTCATCGCTGCAGCCCAGGCCTTCTTCTGTTCGTTGCCAGCATTTTCGCGAAGTCCAGCCCATAACGCTTTACTAGCTTCCGCCACGATCCTGGCAGCCGGGCGGTCAGATCTTACCCCTCTGAATATACGATCCGCTCTCTCGGCCCACGCGGCCTGGGAGTGCTCCACAAGAAGGTGGAGAAGGGCGGGGTTGCGGTTCCTAATTGCCAGAGCTTTGTCGATAGTCTCAAGAGGCCACTACCTGCCACATAGTGAAGCTCACAATCCCGTTTGTGGACCCTCAGCCTTTCCCATCTTCTTTTAACCACCCGGCATTCCCAGAACAGATGTCTGATTGTTTCAGCCTCGTCGCATCCCTCCGCACATCGTCCATCACCAATCTTCATCAGCTTTGCCCTCCTGTTTGTAAAGAAACCGTGGTTTAGAAGTCTCCAAAGCCAACGATTGGTCCTCAAATTGCCTCCAGTTTGCCAAACTCTTCTCCATCTTGTTTCCCATATCTCTGCCGATTCGTTCACCTCCCATCTAGCGTCTATTAGATCCAGGTTTTTTGCCTTCGCTGGTAGCAGCCCCTTCCAGGTTCTGAAGTAGAGACTCCATCCCTGAAAGGTTTTGCCCTCAAGTCTCCATTGCCAGTTCTCGCTGTCTTGCAGGCCTCCATTTATCCCCTGTGTCACTCCGGCCCAACGCGTTAGCTTAGCCATGTTGCTAGTATCGGCCCCTTCCTGACCCTCGGATTGCCTCGATAGCGAGACCCCCCTCACCGAATCATGGAGATCCTTAAGTTTAAGGGAGTTTAGAGAGGTTAGAGGGCTTCTTTTCAGCTCTCGCAGTACCTCCCTCTTCCCCAGATCGTCGATCCCTTCTTTTCTAGCCCACAACTCCACCACCACCCTAGATGGCAGGTTTCCAGGTAGTTGTACCCTTTCTCCTTCAAACACTATTCTTCTCGTCACCTCCTTCCAGCACTGTAACATATTGTCAAAGGTTGGCAGGCTACGCACCCTAAAGCCTGGCAACATCAGGATGCAGTCCTCCTGAGACCACCCTTCCGTCTTCTCTTTGTATCTTTTTTCCTTCATGCTGTCTTTGATGCCCCACTTCGCTATGTTCACCCAATCTTGCTTGCCTCCGTTTAGGAGTTTGGCAATGTATTTTAGCTTGAGCGCCTGCGCGACTTTCCTGAAGGGTACTATGTCTAGACCCCCTTCACTCTTGAGTTTCGCAATCGTCTCCCATGCCACGATCGGTATCTTCGGCCTTCCTTCCGAGTTTCTACCCCCATAGGAAGGTCCTGCAGACTTCTTCCAGCTTCTTGAGGCCGTTGACCGAACTGTCTATTCCCGTGAGTTGATAAGCCGAGATAGTCCGGAGAACGTGAGTCAAGAGGACTACACGGCTCGGCCAAGAGAGCAGTCGGTTGGACCAGTGTTGTAGTTTATCTTGAATTCTCCCCACTATCCTTTCGATGACCTGACGTTCAGACAGATTCCTCCCGATCCAAGCGCCTAAGTATTTAACCATTTGTCCAGGCCTTGCCAGTAGGCAGCCAGTCTCCTCCAGCCATCCAGGAACTTCCACCATCCCCATATGAATGACCATCGTCTTTTCCAGGTTTAAAGCCGCTCCTGAAATTCTCTCGTATTTGTGTAGCACTCTTTTTGTTGCCTTAAAGCACTCCTCCGTTCTTTCAATAATTATCCCTGTGTCGTCAGCAAAGAGCTGATGCAGAAGGGGGGGGGGCCTCGCCAGACCATAGCCCTTCGATCTCGCCCTGTTCTCTGGCCCTCTTGATCATATTCATCAAGGGCTGGTGGCTATGACAAACAGAAAGGGAGCCATCGGGCACCCTTGGCGAACACCTCTTCCTAGCTCGATTCCTTCCGTGAAGCCACCGTTTATGTGTACTTTGGACATCCCGTCTTCCGTCAGGTCCTTAAGCAGCTGCACGAAGTGAGGGTCGAAACTCATAGACTCCATCGTTTCTCACTGGTAAGCCTGAGACACCCGGTCGTATGCCTTCATGAAGTCAATTTTTAGGAACAGAGACTGCCACCCCTTCGCTTCAGCCATCTCCTGCCCCAATTTGAAGCTTAGGATGTTGTCATGTATGTCTCTTTCTTGAATGAAACCGGTTTGCTGCTCGTCCATGACGTTCCCTATAACCTCCTTCAACCTCTCCGCTAGAATTTTGCTCAGTATCTTGTAGGTTGCCGAGAGTAAAGTGATCGGTCTCCAATTCCCTAGTTCATTTGTCTCCCGCTTTCAGTATTAGTTTGATTACCCCTTGTCGTGTCTTTTCGTCTATCTTGGCAGTCCTGGACACCGGACGTTGAGTTGCCATCTTTTTGCCCGCTCCAACCGTCTACATGGTTGGAACTCCCACACATGTATTCATGGGTTAGGTCATTATTACCACGGTTGTTTTCTTCAATCGGTTTGATCGTGCACCTGCCAAATTTCATGCAAGACCCGCTGTATATTAGGTTATCCCTAACGTTGGAACGTCCATTTTCTCTAAAACTGTAAGAAAGTGACGTTAGATGTAGAAATGAAGGAAGTGGAAGTATAGATTCTCTCGAAGATGGTGAATGAGAAAGTAGTACCCAGTTGGAAATCTTTGATAATGCGGATGAACTTCTCACTGGAGAGTGAGCTAACATCTGGCTAAAATCTAGCAATAGCAACAAAATATTCAGATGTCTTTTATCTTCTTATATAACAAATCAATTTTCCATAAAGAGAAAAATCTCTAGTAAAAACATGAGAACTCTGTACGTTTTTTGTTCCCGTGCATATAAATAAACGTGTTGATGCAGAGCGTGAGAAAATTTGGTGATGTTTTTTTTCTTCACATAAGATTTATGTTTATGCGACAGTGCCATCTCAAATCCTACTGTCCATGAGACTATTTTTCTTTATACATCATGTCAGAAATTATGTTCTTACATTGTCTACATCATGTAACTTTTTTAATAGTGGCATTTGTCTTTCATACCAAGTGCAGCTTGTCCCTCTGCAGCTTGTTCTTTTTTCAGAGCACATAACCATTTGTAAGTATGAAACATCTTCTTTGTACCATATCATTTATTTCATGACAGTCTTCTAAGAAAAAGAAACATAACAAACTTTTTCTTTCATGATAACGTCACTGATGTGTCAGTCTCTGATCACCATGATTGCAGGACTGAAAGCATCTCCTTTTATTTTGATATCATCAAAATTGTTTAGACCAATTAACTGATGCCAAGTCATGAATGAAAGATATATATCAGTTTTGGGGCTATAATCGCATTGTATATTTAATTGTATATATATGTATTGTACAGTTGTTTTGAGCGTGTTAGTATTAATTGTCCACGCACATAGTAAAGTTATCGTTCACCATTGCAGGTTATAGTGGTGGTTGCAACTGGAACACCATTTTGAACTCTGTATTCAAAGACTGAAGTACTTCAGATGTGAGGTATAGAAACAACGCATTATCGATTCTGTGAAATAAAATGGATATCTCAAGCACAAAGATGGGGTGTTTATCGATCTAGTTGTTGGGTGAGCAATGCGTAACTAGTGTTTATATTGTGTGATGACACACGAGTCATTCTGTTCGGATGCTTCACTTGATACACAGTTGTTGCCGCAAGCTTGATTGAGTGTTTTGTGCAGGATTGAACCTATCGTCGGCACAACATTTGAGTGCAAAGAAAGGGTTGGTTGCTGGCCGCACATTCTTTGTTCTTCAACCAACTGGTTTTACAGGATTTTACATTAAGGACCTGAACCTCAGAAGTGTTGACATCTGTTGCGCTACCGACAGTGACATCTCCAGTACGTTTGTTAATTGTAAACTTTAGGTACACATTGAAATTCTTACTGATTGACATTAGAAATAGGGTTTTTGGTATGGTGTACATGTGCAAGAAGAGTTTTGACTGAAGGTGTATGTGACGTCATACAATCGAGGGTAAAGTTTTAAATTGTTTGTTAATATCTTGCAATGATTTAAGTACACTTCTTTAGGTCCGATTGGGAATTCCTGCTGGAGGTCATGACTGCTGCTCAATAACCCATGATGGGGCGTTTGGAGAAAGTTATCAATCGATGCATCTAGAATGGATTACGATGACACGTATGTGTTCAATGGAGTTGCTTGGTCTCTATTAATACTACAATCTGTGGAATGATATTAGGTGAAGTTAACTGTCTTGAACTGAGTGCTTTACTGAAAGTCCAAATCCTCTTGAAACCTACCCCTTTAACTTATAATCAGACCTACAGACAAGAAGATGTTGTACTCGAGGTCAGGTAAGCTGGAATGCAGGGTATACCACGCGCTAGATTTGGAGAAATGTGCTCCTCAGTGTGGCAGTAACAAACTATACATTGGCATCCTGACCAGTTTTGATATACTGCAATTGATTTAAAAAGTATCGCAATCGACGCTACTGCTGGAAAGGGTAAGCTCAAAAGAAGACTGATGAGCGCTAACCTATGAATGTGTTGATTGGAATAGTGATTTGACCGAAGCTTTGCAGCAAGTCCGGGGTCGCACTTCCAGGGTCCCAATACCATGTTTGAAGATTTATGCTCACAACGTGAACTAGAGTACATGAGCAACTGCGTATTATCACTACAGAATATTCTTTGATTTGAATGTTACATATAGCGAGTGCTGGTACCAGATATCTACAGTCGTGAAAAGAGTGACCGAGGGAGGTGAATTGATATTCCCAGAACAAGTGTCTTTAGTGCAGCAGTATATGTATAGTCGAGCAGAGTAAGCAAGTGGAGAGCGGTTGAGTGGCTCGTACACTCCGGATCGTGCAAACTTCTATACGTTATCAGTTGATCGTTCTACCAATCGAAGTCTTTTGACGGATCTTATATTGTCGGTGCTGGCTGTTGAGGAGAATATAAGACCTCTCGGGTTCACTTATCAAGGAAAATAAATGAGAACGTGAGAGTCAAAACTTTCTTAAATGATATGACTCAAAAGAACATGGTCAGACTTAAGGACGATGAAGCAGCTGCTTGTAACAACAGCTTTAAGGAAGTCTTTAATAAATCACATACGAGTAGTTGACGCCGTTAACAATACGGAGGTCCGCCTATTTTTGTCGATCTCTTCTTTGGATCACGGTACTGAACTTCGCAAGGTCACTATAAGCTTTGTATATGAATCTCCTCCTGGAGCTCAAACTCAAGAGCAAGTGGGCATATATGAATCCCTTGCTTTTACGTAAGTGCTTGTCATTCAGGTGATAACTATCTTCTATATCTTGTAAAGACCTCATCATGAAGCTGATAAATAGAAAAATGAGGATGAGGAGGTTCACAATGTTTCTTACACAACATTGGTTTGGTTTGGTGGTCATGTTCTTTTTTCTTGTTGCGACCGTTTCAGTGTCAGCCACTGAGGCTTAGATAACGTCTGAGTTTTTTCTCGATCTACAATCAAGAATGTGCTCGAGAAGGGTGTGTACAAGATATGTATGAATGCATCATCAGGGCATGTGACGGTAGTACTAGTTGATGATGATAGATGTATAAGTTTTAATTGGGACCTCCTTATCCAATTTGCTGTAGGAGCTGGAACATGACACTCATATTATTACTCTTGTTGTATTCATCCTAGCATTCAGATTACCAGAGAATGCTTAGGAGCTATCAAAATCTGTTGGTCAGTCATCATTATCGTAAGCATTTAGTTAGTCAGTTCTTTCTCAAGATAACAGAATATGCAAAGATTCAGGATATAATGTGGAAAAAAGCAAATTTTATGGCCTGAATTTTGCAGAGTTACATAGTACATTTGAGTCGTCATCGTGGTATCTAGAAGCAGTTTTAGGCAGGTAAGGAGCAGCTACTTAGTTCCGACATAAGTGACCTGGACAAGTGAAGCATCTGATGAAGACCAAACGTCTATATACAAACACATTCAGAATCTCATGGGCTTGAAATGATCCCACCATTTCTATCCCCTATTTCTGCTTGTGAAATGAAATGAGTGGTGCCTTCATCATGAATTGGTATCTATTCAATTTTTTACAAGCTGTGGACAACTGAAAAGCTGGAAGTGTGTTTATGGTTTACACAGTCATGAGAAGGTGGACCAAAGTTTAATTTACCGCTACAAGAATGTCTTCGATGACTTTGCTGCCAAGCTCGCTACTGAACAAGTTACCAAGCTATCCAATAAGTCTAATGATCTCTCGTAGCTCATAGAGTGTGCTAGATGTGACAGGTCCACTTGATAAAGAAATGGGTGCCTATGCCTGCCGCTTGGTTTATCTATCATTTTTCTGATCGCTGAAATGTTTGAGATCGGATTTCACTGTTCTCGAATTCAGCATAATAAACCGACTCAATTGCTGGCTATCCGGATAAACCCTATCGCTTATTCTACTTGTTGATGGTCTTCTCTGACCATGTCCAAGGAGTACATGTGACCTTGAGAATTTATCTCACATGATGCACTTCTTCAACGACGAAACAAGCCAATTGTCTCCAAAAACACAACAATGAATAACAGATTTTTTACTATTTACTATGATGCAAATGGACAGAACAAAAAGCACACACTAACTCTGTCCAAAACACCCAATCAGTTAAAGAAGGGTTTGTCCGTAAAGCCGTTTGTAATATGCAAGCTTCCTTAAACATACATGGTCCATTCATTTCTGGATCCAACTTCATTGTCAAGAGTACAGTGACAATCTGCAAACGAAATTTAGCTAATGGAAAGCGACCAAGAACCTCAATGAGACCTGAAAAGAAAACCGTTATCTTCTGCACAATAATGCTCAAAAGCTATGACTGCCAGCTATTTTTCCGAGGTCACATATAGACAAGTTTGCATGATGCATGTGCTTCCTGCCAAAAATGACATATGTTTGAAGAATCCCTTGATGAGACCCAAGACTCACTGCTTTAATAACTAGAACGAATCATGTGCGTTCACCATCACGTTATGTTTCAGACGTACCACAACTCCTGAATTACAGTGATTACTAGCAAATCGTTATTAAGGTCTTCCTGATCTTCAACATCATTCAGCTATCACCCAGTATCCCTGAGCACTCTTGCTTTATAATTCGAAGAGAAACCTAAAAACTCAATGCTAGGTGGGACAATGTGGTTGTCAAGATTAAATGCAAGTTTGATGAACTCAGTGCCCTAAACACTCGACTAGTTCTTTCTAGACCACCAACAAGTATGAAACTAAATACACATATTTAGATGTTCAATGTATTTTAATGCAAGCATGCCTTTCAGCCATCACTCGCTTTGCCAGCTTCTTAGATGTGATCCATGTCTGCCCCAGTGTCAAGATGTTACAACTCATATAACACATTCTAATCATCTTTTCCTCTGTCTATGTTTGTTCCACGAAGATAACAATAAACTCCTAGTCCAATCAATAGAAGTGACATACAAGAATGCATGAATTCACTAGTAGTAGACGGCAAGAGTTCCACTCCCAATTAGCACGGTCCTGTCATTGGTCTCCTTGGACGAAGCTTAGTACAAGTAAAAGAAATTTATTTGATTCCACTTGCCAAAGCACTAGTTTTAGTCTCATAAAGTATACACATATATCATAAAATAATGCCTTGTCTTTGTGTTCTGCTAGATTAACAAGTCAGATAAAAATTACAAATAAACACGTGAACATAATTTTTTTTTACTATTATAAAAAGAGAAAATAAGATCAAAGTTTATGTCAGTTGTAAAACTATCATCACACTAAATATAATCATCGATATGATGTTATTAAATAGCAAATGTTACATTTTATTTTGAAATGTTGTACCAAGCTTACCATAGATCGTACAAGCAGCCATGTATACTGGTAGTTTTCTTGGACTATGGTACTATGTAAAATGTATAACATCCCCTCTGAAAAAATATATATCCCCATCTGCTAAAGGAATCTAGACTCCTAAAGATGGTAATAAATACATGAGTCTGTATTGTTTGAAGAAGTTGAAGCTATGCAAGTAGTACACTTTGCATAGTCTTCATCCTCGTGAGGTAAATTACAGTAGTCTTTTGTCACAAATATAGGGTATGCAGATAAACATCAAAACATTTTCTCATCAACATGATCTCCTGATATTTTCATATTTTCAGTTGATTGAAAATACGGTTCATGTAATGAAAAAAATCCTGTAAGATAAAAGAAAATACTTCACCTGTATAGACAAGTAATATTTCTAACAAAATACAGTAGTAAAATTTCTCCATAAACAAATCAAACCCTTCTATACCACTCTTTGACTTGCTATATTTTTTCTTATTCTTATAATAAGAAATAAAATCAGGTCCCTGACCTTCTCGCCAGTTGCATAATGGACCAGCTGTCAGCATACTTCTTGTAAAGAAAGTCTTGCATCTCCTCGCTTTAGAACATACTTGCTATTGTATATTGTGATTATGTATCGTCGAACATAGTCCATCACTGGTTGATTTAATTTTTCTCTACGTCGGCCTGCTATGATATTCTTGTCCTTGTCGTAAATGATCTCAACTCCTTCTGTACAAGATACTAAATAGAAAGCTGATGGTATAATGCTCCACAGCGATAAAAGTGCTTGTTTTCTCTCTAGTTTTATACGTAACACTCTCTTGTTATATGTAATAGAAGTGATATCACTAAGTTCATGTTTGTAGAAACATTAATAACTTGTATGTTCAGACTTTGAACAATACATTTTTCGATAAAATTGATACTTATCATGATAACCTGTTAACTGTATAGTCAAGAACTTAACAGGATGAGTACGAAACTTACGAATCCTTTTTTGTAAAGTCTCTCGTAGTATGTTGATGTTTAATCGATTATCAACCAAAGTACAAATCGATTCCCAAAGATCTCTGGAGAAGAAATATTTCTAGTAATCACCCTCAGTATGTATAAACTGATTATACACAAAAAAAAACCCTCACGAGAAATAACTTTTTGTCCATGAAACATGATCTTTATCACTGTAGAGAAAAATAATGTCTCTCCAACTACACATAGTAAAAAAATCTGGAAAAATTGATCACCAAAACTCTTCACAACAGAAATTACATTACAGAAGTTTGTAATCTCTTCATAATGACCATTTTTCATCTGAAACACAAACGTACACAACAAAAAGTTAAAGATAATTTTCTGTAAAAGACTTCATAAATATATTCATAACCAGCAATATCAACTTATCAGCGTGCTAACAAATCTATATACAATATACAGATGATAAAATAAATTTCGAGAGGACTTTGTTAATTTTGGAAAACTTTAAACTTATACAAGGGTAAAATGAATAATAAAGATCAATTACCATGTGTACTAACTTGGTTTATAAACAATGACAAACAGAATAAATTCAGTACGCTTCAAAGACTAAATGTAAATCTTTGTCGAGTTGAAGATAAACTAGATTTCTTTACTGTAATGTTGAAAAAAATAAATTATAAAGTAAAAATGTAGATAGCACTGAACCATAGAATCTACTGCTTGAAACATAAATTATCTAACCAGAACAAAAATACCAATAACCATAGAAACGAATGCAAGACTTGAACACAGATTTAATGAATGAATAGAAGAGAAGAAAGACAAAGGTAATAAAAGAGAAGCTTGTATTTGCCCATCCATCATGATGCACTTAAGTACTTAGTAGATGTACTCTAAACCTTAAGAATCTAATTACCACAATAAACACTTAGAGCATGCAAAGCTCTTGACGAACCTTCTCTCTCGAGTCTATCTCTTGGAAGAAGTTCCTTCCCCAGCATCCTTTGAATCTCACCTTCTATTTTCTTTCAACAACACTTCGTGTTGGTTCTTAGTAATGTAAGCGTGTACTGATAGAGCTTCTATTAGATCCTCTCATCCAATATTCTTCTAGATTGTAGCAGTTGTCCTCAACAGTGTCTCACGTGTCATATTTCCTTCTTGTTTCATGGAGATGACAGCTGACCACAATCCACTTAGTTCAACATGCTCGTCAAAACTTCTCTCATCTTGATACTCGACCCTTGTACCATAGGTTCCAACCTCTACTACTACAATTGCTTGTGTCGATAAGTGATCTTCAACCAACTTCTTAATCCCTCTTCTACCAAAGTTGATCTGAAGAAGCGCATCCGTATCTCTGCACGCTACCTTCTCATCTTTCTAAAAGATCACCCCTTGTTGTAAGATATCAATGAACTCCTTGCAATCTTTGCGTGGACAATGGATACCATCGAACCAGATACATCGTTGGATCCATCCTTACTTCCCAAAGGATTTTGCTCCCGCTTGTAGACCCCTACTCCTCCAATCTTGTGAGCTTGATCTGCAGGTCTCGCACTCCACGCATGATCTTTTGAAGGCTTGAATCATCCTTCTTCAAAGATATTGTAGGTGCCAAGACAACTGGAATAGCTAAAGCAACTGGTACCACATATCTAGCAAAAGGAACCATTGGTCGAACTACAAGAACATGTGCTACAGCAGTAAGTGCTGGTGCTGGTCTCCTAACAGGAATCTTCTCTTGTTTTCGCTCTCTCTTGGTAAGTAGACCAACCGCTTCCTCAACTTTCTTTCTTTCTGGTCAACCCATCATCTTTCTTTCGATCCTCCAGAAGTACCTCTAGCTTCTATTGTAGCTTCTCATCTGCAGACCGAAGAAATAACTTTGTCTTGTTGGACTACAACCTCAACTTCTCCATCTTAGTTAGACTAGAAAATTGTTTCTCAGTCTCTCTAAATAACTTAGTAGCTTGTATATTCTTCCATGGTTTCTCAACTCACTCCAAGAATGACTTCTTGGTGATTCGATCAAAGTCTTCCAAGAAGTACTTGTCCATCAAAGCACGATCAAACATCTTCCAATCCTTACCAAAATGCTTCGTTAGCATTTTAATATGATCTCTAGAGATGTTGTCAACTCAAACGTCTCAATCATCTCATATATTGATATTCGATTTATCTCTATCTCCTTCGCATAATGCCTCAAATATCTTCAGATATCACTCTCATCAAACTGATCAGTCTTGCTGACCATTTCTTGAAGCACCTTTTTCGCCAAAGCTTCCTTTCGCTCATCAAACTGTTGTTGTCGTAAGAACAGTATGAATGCTTGAAAACATCGATGTAGTCGCTGAATCCAATTGCATCTTTGGTAAACCACTCGAACTACTAGCTCCATTTCTGTCACCGTTCTCGTCTCCACTCATGACTACCAATCTCCTCTTCAAAGTTCAAACATAGAAGAAATCTTCATATCGGACCTTCATGTCGAGTTCATCATCGGTATTGTATTGGATTTTGCGTGAAAGTTGTCTAGGAAAATGTGAGGTTCTTGATCATGGAGATATCGTGTGCTGAGTAGAGACAAGAAAGAGAGAAACAACCACAAGAACAAGCTTCGCAAGATATATCAATTCTTACTTTATATACACTCCCGTTTCTTTCTCTCTAAGGACACAAAACTGAATGACATACCTTAGTGATATGTAATCTGCACCTAACCTCCTAAAACAAGTCTTTGGATCCAAAACTACCGAAGTGTAACTCAAAGCAAAAGAAACATCTCTTTGCTAACAAAAAACTTTGCATCGATATCACACGATTCAAATCCATGTCCAAACAACATCTATGTACAAACCTTTAGCTAAATTAGCTACCACAAGCCATACATAACCCACTAGAACTCTAACGAATACAAAAAGATGAAAACCATAGCGAAGAAACCAAAAAAGACCTATTTGAGAAATTTCTTTTTTCGTCAAACAATCTTCATATATCGATAGAGTCTTCTACCTTGACTTTGTTGTCTCCAAGAACTTTCAGATTTGATTCTCGACAGTCGAGATATCTCCAATTTTCTGTCGCAAGTGACCAAACTTTCAAAAACTCCTCCTTGTGATTTAAAATCATGTACATCCGCAAAATGGGCCGCTTGATCTAAGATCCGTCTTCTCTGGTAGATAGATTTAACTACTTTGAATCCAAAATGACTCCAAACAAACTGTTCTCGCAAAACCACGCAAGACATTTGATCGCAAGAAGCAAAAAACTGACGTAAATCGTTCTTTTGCGGCTCAACTTCACTCATCACCTACAACACAAAAGTCCGATCTACGTACGATCTTCTCTTATGCGTAGATAAGGACTCTCTAATCGCATAGACACCAAAGACGAAGAGCTTGGCTGACGTATCGTGAAGAACAACTCAACTTCCGCAACATGAGTCCAACAAAGCTACTTCAAGTAAATCATGAGGAAAGGTGGTCAAGTAAATCATGAAGAAGGGTGGTCCGGGATCACACCAGATGTAAGTGACCTATGGATGTTTGGATGTTTAGCCTATGCACATATAACTGAAAGCACTCGGACCAAATTAGATGATAAGAGTGTCAAAACTATATTCCTTAACTATAGGTCAGAAAATACCAATGTAGTTTATAAACTTTACAACCTAGTCACACAACGTGTGGTATTTTCTCAGTGTTGTAATTAATGAGTCTTGTAGCATTCATGATCATGACAGTAATGTTTATAGTCTACCTAGTGACCAGACTTCTAGTTAAGTATTCAATTCACGACAGCAATCATTCTCTCCCAACATGGTTGACTCTACCAGCCAACCACATGTATGTAATAAGTCAAATCTTCCGGTTCTTCCTCTTCAAATGTCAGAATCTGATCATGGTCCCTTAGAACTGAAGATATCAGTTTTCCATCGGCAGAACTTGATGATAACGTCTAATCCAATTCTAAGTGAGACGAGTCCAGAACCAGAGACGTATTTTAGGAGAAGCAAAAGGTGGAATTTTAAAAAACCGCCTCACAGCTTTGGTCAAGAAGAAGAGTACATTTCTGCTGTCAAGAATCTGGAATCCCGACAGACTGATTAGATATGGAACCTCAGTCCTATGAGCAAGGAGTATAACTATTTGATTGCCAACCGTATTTGGGAAGTTGTTGATCTTCCATCGGATAGGACATGTGTTGGCTGTCGATGGAATTTTCAAAGTTAAACGCAAAACGGATGGCTCAATCGATCGATTGAGCCATCCGTTTTGTGCAACGTTGCACAGGGGTTCTTCAAGTCAAAGGCGTGGGTTATATAATACGCATCCGTCTCTAAATTCAGCTCTATTCGAATGGTCTTATCTTTGCCTGCAGCATATGATCTTGAGATACGTCATATGGATGTAGTCACTGTTTATCTCCACAGGGAATTGGATGAGGGTGATCTATATGCGGCTACCGCAATACTTCACTCAGCATCCAAGAAGATGTCTTGGTTTGAGAAAATCAATTTATGTTCTAAAACAGACAGGTCGTGTGTGGGATGGGAAGTGACGACGCTTTGTACTCTCAATGGGTTTTGTTCTCAGCCCAGCAGATTTTCAGCGGACATATCCAATGATCGACTTAGAGGAGGTGGAGTACTTCCTAGGGATATTAATTCATTACTGAAGATGTCACCGGCTCACTATGTGTGTAGTATACTGGAACGATTCAACATGAGCAACTGCAAATCTGTTGCAACACCTATGGATGCAGGCCTGAAGCTGAATCGTGACATGATTCATTCAAGTTCCAGCGAAGTTGAGGAAATGAGTAAAATTCCATATAACAAGGCTGTAGGTAGGAAGCTTGATGTACCTTATGGTCGAGTGCTGTGTGCATTAAAATCTCTTGACGACATCATGATGAATAAAAGCATTCGTTCATCTTGCGTACAGTTATTGATTCAATCCGTGTCAATATAGTGATTCAAGTGATTTATTTGATTCAGGTTTTTGCTCAGTGATCAGAGATTATAATTTCTACTGCTGCTAGTGGTGGTTCGACCGGAACTCAATTCGATCGGAACGCATGAACATCTGTTCGAGCTGGTCCTCTTGTTCAACCTGGCACCGTTGCTCAACAAAGAATATGAAACTCTCAGAAATATCCACCACTCTCTCCTCGACAAACGCACACAAGTTACATCAAACATACCTTGAACTCTTTATCTTTGGACTCCTGCATCACAAGCATGATTATATCCTCAACTCACCCTGTATTCCAGCTAATAAACATGGTGAACCATCAACTCCATCGATCCTCAACTCCTGTTGACTTTTTCGTAACGACTGCGTCGTATGTTGCATAGGAATATGACACTGTGAGCTGATTGGCACTTCCAGCTGTTTTGATCTCAAGCGTCAGGTGAATTCCTTTTTCTTGGGTGTTTTAAAGTTTTCTAGATTAGTGTTTTCTTCGAGCACTACAGAAATGTTAACTCTTGTTCTTAGAGCACTTCAGAACTGAATTTCCGCATTCGCTAGCTGTACCTTCGATCCAAATCGGACCAGTAAGAAATGGTAAGTATACCGACAGTCTTAAAAGTCCCACACTGAACGTTATGACTGTTGATAGGTAGTTTTCGGCTGCGTACTCATGCTCCATACGACAATCGATTTCACAAGATACAAAGGACATATCGGAACGCTTGGTCATATTCATTACTGGATCGTTAAAACTGATCATGAACATGCAGAGCTACCGTAGAACGCCTTACCCTGACCAAGATGAAGAATTTATGAGTACAAAACTACCTAGCTAGTACGGTCATCGGATTCTGTCCCCGTAAAGAAACACATAGTTCTTGCTTTTTAATGTTATTTGGTAGTTGTTCGGAAGAGATCTATCAACATGAACTACGACGCGGTTACCATATCCACTGCTTCCAGTTTCGACGAATATTAGAAAAAGAATCTATACATGAGACTATCTACCAGCCTACCCGGCTGGATTCAGCTGACGCATGCTTAATCACCAAAAGATCACCATATGCATGAGCTTTTCAGCTATAATCCTAAGAAGTTTCTGCATGAACTATGTGGACCACATGAATCTGCATCTACGTTGTGGGACTTGCAGGCCTCCTTGCTTCGAACTCTACACACTTGGAGTTGTCAAGGATATCGATTATCAATAAGTCCAGAGGACTTTCACATATCATCGGAAGTAGATCCACTTTTCGTAGTTGCCGTTCGGTTCTCCAGTTATAAGTCGCGCGGATTCGAGATCCTGCGGGACACGTACCCAGAAAATTATTCGATCGGCCATGGCCAAGGCTTCTTAGTCAAAGAGAGAAACACAAAACGAATTAAGGACCTGGTCTAAGACGGCATCTGAAGTCATCAACGGAAGAATATCACTCCGTCATGGTAATGTCACTGAGACGACTAAACTCCACAAGTCAGAAATCAAGCCTGATTTAATCAGAAGAAAAACCACCCTACGTGTTTACAAGGTCCAGAGTCAGAAGTCATGAGACGAATTAATCAGCACCTGTTCAGTCCGGGTAGAGCTTCAGACTAGTTCCGACTGAAGATCCATGATACAACACCGTCATATATGCGGATGTCTGATGAATGGTCTGGTATGAGAAGCAGCAAGGAAGAATCGAGCCAGGGAAGTATCTAACGATGGATCGAAATCAGGAGCAAAGATCTCTGCGGCTCCCCTGACTAGAAGGTTTGTGGTGGTTTCCGAGTCTGCATATGCAATGGAAAAGAACAACGCAGCTACACATAGGAGAGCGAGTACCAAGCCGACTTTCATCCTATCTAACCCATGCGAAAATCTGTCGTCACTCCCTGAGTGCTTGCGCGCACCGTATCGTCGTCTACTTGTCAAATTCTTCTCCTGTTCTTGTTTCTCTCGCTTCTGCTGCGCTCTCATCTCCGCTTTCTTGCTCCTCTCACGGACAGCAGGGGATAAGACTCGCATCTTTAAAGATTCTTGATTTTGGCCGATCGCGTACGCTATGATCCACCTTAGCACACTTTCCACCTGAGGTCCTGAGGACACTTCTTGCAATTGTCTCGTTACTGAGGCTGCGCTCGAACAGATCAGGCACAAGCTAGAACACAACGATCCTCTCTGCGCCATGGGGTAGGCATGCTCGTGCAGCAGGCTAGCTCGAGTCCGCCCCGTTTTCCGCGGCTGAGGCGCTTTGTCCACTGCCAGCTATCACTCTGTCGAACAAAGCTTATCTGTACTTGACTACCGTAACTACTTCCTTACTGTGCTTCGCCCTGCACTATCCACTAAGCACCTTACTATCACTCTCCAACTGTAAACTACTGTACGACAGCATGGAAATCAGCATGTCTACTGTGCACCCTGAACACTTGCCACCTCACGCTTGACAGCGCATATTGTATATCCAGCGTTGTCCAGATGTCCATCGACATGGAAGAACGTAGATTCCAATCAAACCCAGAAAAAGAAAGAAAAAAGAAGTCAAACATGGTTCAAGGTCAATACTTGTGGCGTCGCAATAATAGTATCTTTTTTTAAATTAAAATTTTCTATATTTTAATAAATGATCAGCTACAAAAGGATTTAGGTAGTTTCTTATCCAAAAGATGATTATTTAGTTTTCCATAAACACCTTTCAAACTTTAAATATAATTATATTTCTTGTGAAGAGTTTCAGTTTAGATTCATTATATTTTTTCTCATGGAAGGAAAAGGACAAGCACGGAAAATAAATTTTGGTGCTCGATTGGCACGGACAGGTATTGTTATCAGAATTCTTTTTTTTATTCTCTTTTCATAAAATTTAGATATATATACTCTGTTTATTTGAAAACTCACTTCGTATTAACAGAGAAGATGTAAGTGTTACTTATAAATATTAAATTCTAAACTAAGCTAATATACAGAATAAACTCTTTCTACAGCTGTTAAAAAGTAGCCAGATCGAGAGTTACGAATAGACCCAAAAATAACTCATAAATGCAATCGCATACCCATACATTTTTAAAAATATTAGTATAAAACTAATGTTTTTATTTTAAATGTTAATTTATTATTTAATTTTTTGCAAAAAATTTAAATAATAGCTTAAGCGTGCTATACTTATCTATCTTCATATGGAAGAGGTGACTATATGTACACCGGGTTCCAGAACGTGCGTCCATTCGTAATAAATCTCAAAGAAATGAATTCATAGAGCGACGGCTTGACGGGTGCCAGATAGACAAATTTCCGGGGTCGTATAAAGGCGTATATAACAGAATGGAGTTTATAAAAACTAGCCTCATTGACCATCGACATTGATCATAAGACAGACATTCAAACTAAATTTAGTCTGAAATGCATGCCCGAGAGGTGACATTCCACCTAGACGTTAAGTACGCACCACACAGACTGAAACAAAACCCATACAGAACAGGCAGAATGTAAGCAGCAGTGGTCTCCTAGATTCATGTAAAGTGAACTTACCCACAAGTCAGTTATGGAACTGACTTGTGTGGACGGCTCTGATATCCGCAAAACAGAGATCAAAGAAATGATCTTTGGGTCTAGTAACTTCATGTAGGTACACTCTTGGTTTTCTTTATCCTTTGGGAATCTTGCTCATCACGTGCTATGTCCGTGGACGAACAGAGTGCTGATTCCCTCAGGGCCATGCCCGAAGTATCTGTCCTGTACTTGGCTGGGGCTACTAGGCTTCACTACTCCAGCGAGGAGTGTTCATGGAGACAGGGGACAGGTCACTGGTCTATTAGGGAGTTTGATACATAGCCACGTGGTGAGTCATAGACATATCATGAGTCACGTGATCCGTGACGGATTTCACGGTTTATTCTGATTGGCATTTTTCGAAGATGCTCGTCATTTGTTCGGATTGGGCTGTTAAGTCTATAGTTGCGAGGAATCCCGTTGATTTAAAATGCTACAAGACGAAGAAAAAAATTTCGTCAAAATATTTCACGAATTCATTCAATTTTGTTTACCTCAGTCCGTGAGATGTCTATGACCGAAAGCAATGGACCTTCCCGTGGATTCAGTGTGTATTACGGATCCCGATGTTTGAAACCCCTATTACGATAATATGGACTAAAGATGGTGAACCAGTCTACAGCAATATTGCGTTCACACACATTTCGGTCACAAGTAAATTCAATAACATGATGTTTTTATCTGAATGTGGACTTCCTTGCATATTCAACTCATGAGTTAGATGAATATGCATAAGACTTTAATTTATGTCCTTAATTCTTCTCCTTGGAAGGGTTAGGTCATAAATTATTAAATTTAAAATACTTTATTCGTGAACACCACACAAATTTAAACCAAGACAAGGATCACTTCTCGTACATAATTTATGGGTTATAAATCAATCTGCGACCATGTGTGTCCAGTCTACAGCTATGTTTGACTTTGATAATCAATATTTAGTAATTTAACCATATATATCCAATCTATGACTATGTTTTATTTTGAAAATATATATATTTAATAATTCAATTTAGTATAACAAATTAAAAAACTTTGTCCTTCTTCTCCTCCTGTCTAGAACGACCGAATTGAGCATCTGTCCATTTAAGAATTTCTCTATATTTTTCTTTCAAGACTGAAACCGGAAACCAACTGTGAATCAATACATTTTATTTTACCATGTTTCTCGTTTTCTTTTTTTTGGCCAGATTCTTCTCTTCTTTGCATATTCACCTCTTCCAAGTTCGGAGGAGAAGAATATGCAAAGAGCTTTAATTTATGTACTAACTTTTCTTCTTGGAAAGTTAGGCTATAGATTAAAGCTTACAAATTAAAATATTTTTACCCATGGAAGTCACATATCTTTATACCTGAGAAAAGTTCTGTTCACTTGAGTCACTTATGAGTTTTATAAAACTAGAGTGAACATGTGTAATCAAATAACCAAACGAATTTTAAATTTAGAGAGTGTACTTTAAGTTTAGTAAAGTTAATTTAGAGAACTTTGACACAAGTCACAATTTGCATCCCTGTCGAGCAGTACTTTTCTATGTGACTTATGCGCTTTAGTACATTGCATTTTTCACTAAATGTGTTGTGAAAGCTGTTTAGTCAATTGCTCATGATTATTTTGGTTGTCTATTTAAACATTTGTCTTTTTCTTCATTTTCGTAGAAGTGCAGTTTGGATGCATAACCACCTCTTCCAAGTTCGGAAGTGGGAATATGCAAATAGATTTGATTTAGTTTTAACTTTTCCTCTTGGAAGGGTTAGGCTATAAATTAAAGTTCACAAATTAAAAATATTTTTACTCATATGAGTCACATATCTTTATACCAGAGAAAGGTTGTGTTCACTTGAGTCACTTATGGATTCTGTAGAACTAAAGAGAACACGTGTAATCAAGATTACCAAATGGGTATTAAATTTAATGATTTAAATTTAGCATTTTAAATTTAGTAAAGTTAATTTAGAGAAGTTTGACACAAGCCCAATGTCAGCAAATTGTCCATGATTATTTTGGTTGTCTATTTAAACGTTTGTCTTTTTTCTCTTTTTCCTTATAAGTGAAGTTTGGATGCATCTTATCTTGACATAAGGATTAACCTTTACAAGGATAATTTACTTGTTATAAGATTACTTTAGTTCTTAGAACAGTATCATCATGTTGCTTGTTGTGCATCGCACTCACCAAGAACTTTCATACATCTATCTGTGATGAAATATTGTTATAAAACACTGTTACAAAATGAATGCTGAAAATAGACATGCTCGATGAACTTCTGAGAACTTCTGCTCGCTTGCTGTTTGCGGAGAAATATATAAATGTTGAAGAAACATCATATACCAAGTGAATATAAACAATCAAAATATTTTATAAATATTTATGGTTAGCACATGCATCGAAACATGGGAAGACCAGGCTATAAACCATAAGGCCTGAGTAGACTGCGACGCTTCTAAACGTACAAGTCTGGGAACCAGAGAATCTATTAATACACTAATTTAATACCAGTCTAATTAAATACCTGCATATTTTACTCCTCCATTATAAATGGAGGAGGTGAATATGCATGCATGAATAACGAGAGAAATTCATAGTGAATTGCATCGCTCAAAATATGCATTCGACATGCATTTCTGGCCAGGAGAAAGAAAAGGACAAACGGATTCTGAGGACAAAATATTAGGGCTCCTCGTTCTTTTAGCTTTTCGGATATATACATCTAGGTGGTAACTCAAATGCACGTCCGACGACAGAAGGCTGACGATATTCAGATGTGAGAAGTTCGAGATGAGAAGAAATTACTCGTGGACTAATATATGCTAATTATACACATGCTCAAGTTAGTATAGTGATAAATGGACCCGTTAAGACTCCAGACGTCAAGAGTTTGAGCCCGGGAGAATTTACTTTTATTTTCTAAAGAGAATATCTATAACATAGTAATATCATGATTACATAGACACTAGATATGTGATTATTATCCTGAAGATTTAGAGAGATATTTGGAATATTAGATTGTGTCTAAAGCACATCAAAATCACATCTGATTCGTTCTGAAAAGAATAATTCATTCTCAATAATAAGAAAACATTGTGACACATGAAGTGAACTGACCGCAAGTGAACATGCATACAAAATTAAATAGTTTTCTGAACCAAACACCCACGGTGGAAAAAGGTATGCTCTTGACAATGAGAACAACTTCATTATTCAATTTGAGAATTATTCATAGTTCGAGTTAATTTACAGTTTAGAATATATCTATCGTGATTGTAACAACCGTTATTCTCATATTATATCGAGCATATGTTGATCATTTGTTCCAGTAACGGATGTACAAATTTTAAGGATATTATCTGAGCACTTCTATTCTACATTATGTATAATTTGAAGTACATAATATACACTTTATAACATGTGAAGTTAAAACTTTATATCTACAAACAAATCAAACACACCTTCTATAAGATTATTATGTTAGTAGAAGATAAATCCTTTGATTGATGGTCCAAACGACAAAATATGTGATATCAGTTTCGTTTTATTTAGAGCAGTTAAACATTTAACCCATATTAGATATCATATCATGTCAATTCATCGACTAAGACCTAAACTACTATCTCATTACACTACTTCTGAAGAAAACTGATTTGACGTCAATTTATTAACAGACGAAGAATAGCTGGTCAATCAAGGTGTCACAAAAATCTATCGATGTCGTGTTAAAGATGATTTTGTAGTGAGAAAGGTATATGTATGAGGATATCAAGCAAGCTAATCTCTTGCTTGGTAAGTTGTGCTGCAAGTAAGCTAAGGCTCATGTAAGCTAGATTTGAGGTTAAACTGCACCTCGGATAAGCTAGGTTTGAGGTTAAGCTGCACCCCATGTAAGCTAGACTTGAGGTTAAGCTACGGCCTAGGTAAGCTGGACCAGAGCTTAAAAAAGGAAGTTTTCTGAAAGCAAAAACCTGATGACACCATGTTATAGAACACATGAAGTTGAGTCGAGTAAAACTTGAATCATCTTGACTAAAATACGATTGTCATGACAAAGATATTTGACTTAGGATTGGATGTAAAATGCAAAAGAGGAAACTGCGTGAGAATTGGAGGTCTTTGGAATGGAAATCTTAGGATACCAACACGTAGATTATGAGGCGTAGTATAGTCTAGGAACTTCAATCACCAGAAACGGATCTAATATGACTTAGATATACAACTTTGAAGTAATAAACGGAAGAAAAAGAAACAAAAAAAACCATATAACCTTTCTACTTCTCCTTTCTAAACGTTTTTGGAGTGCGGAGAGTACGATAGATCAACCTTTTGGTAAACATGAGGTTTGAGTTCAAATCTCTTTTGAACATCTCTACTTCCAGATATTGGATCATTAGGCTATTCACACAACTGAGATGAAACTACATGTCTAGTACAAGATGAAGAGATTAACACCAATCTGATTCAAGACGGAAGTATGGATAAGACGGTGATGCAAGCAAGATTATCAAAGATGGAGGACAAGAAGAGAACGTTGGAATTGAAGGTTTCTTCAGTGGAAGCAAATGGAAGAGCATTGTAAAGAATTTTCCAACAAGAATTCACAACACTTGAGATCCAAGGTGATGGTCATACTCATTTGGTTGTCAAATTCGACCATATGAACATAACAGTCAAGGATCACAAGATAGAATCTTATCCTCCGGACATAGACGATTTGGTGAAGAATCGAAGTAAATATTCAAATATTCCGTAAAGGAGTAAGGTCCAAGAGGATTGGAAAAGAACTTGTGCAATATGCTTAAGTCATATTGGATTCCTCCTAACCATTTCACCTAGGACTTGTGGATGCAAATATTACTTCAATTGCTTCTTGTCACATGCATCACGAAAAAAATAGTGCACGCTTTGTAAAACACTGTTCACTGATGTCATGTACAAGTTCTTTTGTACTGAATTGATACCGGATGGTGATAGATCCAAACACAAGTCATTGCATCGTCGACGTTGATCTAACACCTACGTCGCATATGCTGACATATATGATGATGACCTTGGTAAGAGAAAGAATGTCGCAAAAAGGATGTACAAGTCTCATTTTCTCAAAACTTTGAGACAAGAGGTGTAAAACTTACTTCGCGAGTGGAAGTATGTGTTCGATGAATAGGAGTTGATCAAAAGATATATGAAATCTCTCTAGTGACATTCTGGATCATGAACGAAGCTCTAAGTAAGATCTCGAGGCGATTAAGATATCATTATCCTTGAATGAACAGAGATGCTTGTTTTTCCTTACCACAATTCCAAACTTAATGACATCAATAAGAAGCACGAGCAAGAAACCATGCAGAAATTCAACAAGTTCTTCAAGTTGTCTAGATAATAAGACGTTTTGAAATTAAGACATGTAACGACGGCATCTCAACAATCTCTCTGTTTCATGCTATCAACATATATGATCTGAGAGATGTTTGACTCCTAGATCTAGACTTGGTGAAAGATCGAGTAGAGGTGAAGGAAAATGAAGCCGATACGTCGAACCAAGGAGAAAGTCAAAAGTATGAAGATGAAGACTTTGACATTGAGAAGGAGATTGAATGTTATCATGAGGAAGATGGTTATCTCGAGGAAGATTACAAGACTGAAAAAACCAAAGAGACAAAAGAAAGATTGAAGCAATACATTGAAAATGATGATTCAAACAGCAACACAAAAAATCAGAGTAGTATATTGGGGGTGAATAGGATGGAGGCGGAGAGTTTGAACATTAAGTATCCTAGTAGATATCTTTCTAAGGTGACCTTGGATAATCCAAACTTTGTTCTTACAAACAAGCACCTTATATCATTGCATACTATATATAATCATCTTTCTAGGACTCCTTCATAAACTTCACATCCTAGCACGAAGGACTCCATGTTGGGGTATAAACGTAAGTTGTCTTTGTTGAAATCGTCGACCTCGTTTGCACCTATTGAAGATGAAGAGGTTGAACTTATCTAGGAAGGAATACTGAAAGATTAAACAGAAGGGAGAAAAAAGCAAGTCCTAAGTCCGTTTGTTGGTGCATGCGCTTCCCAAACCTTATATGCTTTCAAACTTGGCAAACACCTGTAACATGCTATATAATAATTATGTAATATCAAGAAATTAAATTCAAAGCTCATATTCTATTATTTTCTATTATTTTAAATACATATATAATATTCAATTTATAATTCTATAACTAAATATCAATGGTGACTTTCTAAGGATTTCATATCTCCAAGGCATGTGGCAACTTTGAGGATCATATATGGTTAGTTTTGGAGCAGTTTGAGAGTCAGAAGAAATAAAAAGTGTTATGTTAAGCAAGTCTTAAAAATCAAACGGATCAGCAAACACACAGATCTTGAGTTGAAACTTTTTGTGTTGGCTATCCTCCCTCTTAGTGATTGTGCCATGATCTCAGATTGCAATATGAAATGGATCATTCTCCTAGTAGTATTGGGTTGTAGGTGTTTCTTGTCTCGTTGTCGTGTCGTTGACCGACTCTTAGTTGAAAATCCAAATTCAATGCTTTGCATTATCGCTCCAAAGACGTTCATAGAACTCAAAATGAGCTTTTTACACAATCTTGGATCTTCATTTCCATGCACCAATTGGTAGAGCTTAACTTCCCATGACCAGTTCATTTACTTTAAATTGATGATTAATGACAAAGCTATGAGGTTCGAAAGATGAGAAAAATCAAGCTAGGTCCTAGCTTATTGATGCTAATGGGATATTTGCAATTCTTGATGCTTTATTAAGGGTGCAATGGGGCTGCTTGATCATTATCTAGGAAAACTTCACGTATTATGAACTGACATAAGGGAACAACTTAAGGGGTTAGCATATATCTGCGATATGTCAGCAAAGGATATGTTTCAAAGGATTGGGAGGTCCAATGCATGTGCACAAGATGATCTTATTGAGTTGAGTTTGAATGTCAGACATAAATTGATATCTATGGAAGACTTTGGGTGTCACAGAAGAGAAATAAAGTATTGGGAGTTTGAATTTCATCTATTGTTGTGTTTGGAGGTGAATCTGCTTTCAGGTGAATGTGAATCGATCTTATTGAGTAGAGATCGACTGTGAGACAAAAATTGATATTTGTGGAAGACTTTGGCTATTGTAGGCAAGTTGGTTGGCCCTTGTCTTCTCATTCAGTCTCTACCTCATAATTAATCACAATTAGAAGGCTTGTCATTTCTGAGAAGGACTCTCCTCAACAACGTACATGATGTCTTGGCTCAATTAGCAGCCCTTTAGACTAGAGAAGCGAGCGTGAAGAAGCATTTGACTGGAGTTTCGGAGTGGAAAAGGAACAAGTAGAACTTTGGGTTTAGAAGTTTGTGTTAGGTGGTGAATAACAGGGGTCTCCATACGTTTGTGAGGATGGTGGGATATTGTATGAAGAACAGAGCATAGCTTCATCATCGGAACTGCATGAATAACATCGCGGATTGATGCTATGAGATGATGAAGAACTTTTAACCCCTATTCGTCGCAGCCGACATAAAAATAGAGTGGAGCTAAACTCAAAGAACATTTTGCAGCGTGCTCTCTAGTTCAACAAATACCGCAGTCATCATCCTTTGGGCACCACATTCAAAACGTGCCTTCGATCAATGCTCAAGTCAGGTAAATACAGTCCTTCATGTAAATGATTAATGGGTTTTGACATCAATCGCTTATGCTCTTATTCTCTTTGGAAAGCTAGAGTCCAGCCTCAAACAATTTGACGAGATATTCTGCTTCAGAGGAGAATAAAGCAATAGTTGGCTGCTTTTTACATTGCCAAATGATTGCACCTCCTCCAAGCATAAATGCAAATCCGGCATTGATTTACGATCTGAAGCCTGTCCAATCAGCATCTGTAAATCCAACATGTCCAAGTGACTTATTTGAGCTATACCTGAGTTTATAACGGGTAGTTCTCCTGAGATAGCGCAAAACACTCTTTGTTGTCCTCATATGCATTATTGTGAGACACTCTGTATTTTGACAGAGTTTGTTGACTGCATACGAGATATCTGGTCTAGTACTGACAGCCAAGTAAATCAACTTTCCAATCAATTTCCTGAATTTTGTTGCATCTGCACGCTCGTTATCAACAAAAGAATATTGTCACTCCTTAAAGATAACCATGGGACTAGTCGCATGCTTGCACCTCTCCATCTGAAGATCCCTAAGTATACTTTTTGTATATCTTGCTTGAGTGAAGTATAACATGTCGTCGTCTTCCAAAAACAAAACTCCGAGGAAAAAGTTGAGAAGTCTTGGATCCTTCATATAAAACTCTACAGTAGAGCTTGCTGAACCTTCTGTACTACTCCTTGATTACTTCTAGTCCTCTAGTTTTGTCCCAACCCTTGGGTCGGTCTCAAGTTTGGACCCGAACGCGTCTTGGTACTAGCCCAACCATCATCTCATGCCCCCAAGTCCGCCCGCTGAACTTTGAGATTGAGTGACTCGTCTTGGCTCAATTAAGCATTGAATCCTCCTCATATATCCTTTTAGGGATTGGCGGTCCCGCCTCTCTCTTTGGTCCCTGAATATTATACCACAACCCGATCACGGGTTGCAATATTGACACGAATGCAAAATGTGAAATTTAATGCTCAATTAGCTTTGAATAAGCAATGCGAAAAGTGTGTCCAAGCTCCAGGTTGAAATTATCAGTGTGGAAACAACCAAATATTCGAACTCACGGGACCTATAGTTACTACTCTGAACACCGGTGTGGAATCATGATGTAGATATACACTCTTATTTTTTAATAAACATAAGTTTAGATATTTATTTCAGAGGGTGGTTTTGAACTTTAAAACTTGTGCAGTTTCATATAAATTTTTACATGATAACTCTCAGACTCAAAGACAAAATGATATAGAATTTAATGATTTAAGTTTATATGTTTAAATGATACAAATATTTAGTGATGTCTAGTTCAAGGACTGAAAAGTCCTTGAATGTATATAATGATATATATTTAAATGACAAATAGAACTCTTAGATATGAATTAAAAGATGCGTATTCAGAATACTATTGAAACCCCAAAATTTAAATGATAGATGAAATCATTATTTACGTCATTTAAACATTGAATTTTACTAGTGTCCGTGTCATGTGAACCAGTAGTATTTAGATGTATTTATTGCACTCAATCGGAGTTTTTTGCTCTAGTTCTTCCGAATCCAAGAATCTGTACAGATGATGATCATGAGTAAGCGTGATTTGAACTCCTCGTCGACAAGTTCTAGCCGCTTCTACGTATACAAGTCTTATTTACCTTCCATGATCGTTAAAGCTACGCAGTTACTAGCTAGAGGGCATAATATATCGCGAAAAACTGTAATATGAGAAAATGACAACTATACTATGGACCCTGTAACTACTGAAATGGTGGCCTTAAGAATAAAGAATGCTTGACGTGATTCAGATATGATTAATGATCGACCCGGTGAAGCTCAGCTTCCGCATCAAAACATGCATGTAGGCAACTAGTACAGATTCTGGAGCTCAGTTGACGAACTGACACTTCTTGCGAATCTCTCCATCGCTGCCTGTCAGAACGTCCAGCTTGCCCATCTTCGCCATGGCGTCTGCGAACTCATCGAAGAATGAAGAGCCTCGCTCGGCAACTTCCTCCACGACGCTGAGGCCGAATGAGTCGGTGATGAGAGCGGCATCCGTGATGAAGACTCCCTTGTCTGCGAGAACTTGCTTGAAGTACTGGCGGTCGAACTTGTTCTTGGTCCTATCCATGAAGACAATATTCTCTCTGTTGCCTTTGGGGCACTTCTTCTTGAGCTGCTCGGCGAAATCTGGATCCAGAGATGGGTTCGTATCCTCAATGCCGGAGAAGTTGTACAAGTTGGGGGCAATTCCGTTGCAGTGAGTCCGACCTATCGTGTGCGCACCTACAACGTCGATCGCTCCCACTTGTTAATCCCACGACTCTTACGTCTAAACGACATTATTAAACAGGACGCATCTTGTTTGACTTACGTCCAGTGGCATCATTTGTCTTTTTCCTCCCGGCCTCTATATATGCATGGTCAGTTCAAACACGTGAACGCATGAAAATCTAGCGAAGCAGAAGAAGTTTACGTAGTAGCGAAGCCAATCATACTTATAGTAGCTACAGCTCTGTTGTCTGACACTGAGTGTTACCTCACGATAACTAATTAAGTAACGCCAGTAACTTAACTTGGCCTGTTAATTACGCTAAGCCTTAGCTTCAGTAATCTTGTATCGGCAGCTGGCCATTGTACCTGAAAGAACAATCATCTCCCTGGAGTTGAAACCCTTGCGGTCAAAGTTGTCCACAAGCCCGTCAAAGTTCAAGACCGGAAACGGGAGATTTGCGTCGGCATCGGTAGAAAGAGAGATGCGTGAGTCTCTACGACCCAGATCAACGCGCCACCTTGGTCCTCCAACCTGCCCATGCCAGAATTCGAGGAATGTCAGACAAAATATATGATAATATCATGGCGTGTACAAGCTAAGTTCTGGAAGCTATGATAGTTGCTGTAGTCTTTCTATATGAAAATTAGTACTTCGTAATCAGCTCTGCATTTAAGTATCTACTACTCAGAACTCGAACGTCAGAACTCAAGGAAACTGTAGCCATCAATTAGTGGCCCTGGAACTTTGACAAGATGATCAGCACTCGAGAGAGTTAAAAGTTAGTCTGGACAACGTACGAAAACCGTAGCGTCTCTTGCTGCGAGTGCCACAATATCTGCACAGGAGACCGTTTCTGGACAGGCGGATTCGACAGCTGCCTTGATCTTATCGATCTCGGTGATACCCCGGAGCTTAAAATTGGTGAAGCCATCCCTTTCTGCTGCGTTCGTTGGAGTTGATTTCAGAAGCACGGATCCGTCACAGCCCTACAGAGACAAAACGTGTACGATTCATCACATGCAGTCAGGAATTGGTTGTCATGATCGACCATCATCCATTGGCGGGACAGCTGAATTGAGCTTGGAGTTCGACGTTAGTACACAACACAACAAACATTTTGCTGGACGAAAATTTTGAGTATGGCAGTTGAAGCTTGGGGCTCACATTGACCCAGCAATCGTGGAACTGAAGGCGCTGAAACGCTCCTGCAAGATTAGCGTCTTTCCTCAGGATCTTGTCCACGTGTCTTTTCACTATACTGGTCACCCGGGGGCAAGAATCTGAGTAGAATCGCGATGATAGAGTTGCATCACAGATCGTGGCCACGAGAACTAGATAAGAAGTAAATAGTACGACGCTGAATCTCCCCGAAGCCATAGCGCGCAGCAGCAGGACTTTTTTGTTTACGTTTATGATCTGTACATATGTATAGAAACAAACTAGATGAGTTCGACGTACGTTCCCAGCCAGATGAAGACCAATGCAAACCAACGTTGCAAGAAGAATACTAATTACCGAACATAAACGCGTAAGTTGATGGCTCACTTTTCAGAAGTTTGGAGACGCTGGTCTATATTGAATTCCCTAACACAACAAGTCGGCTACGAATGAAGCTCCCTAGGTAAGCTTTAGGCCAATATCCATGCACACGACAACGTCACGTGATAGTTAGAATACACATATCCCATTGGCCTCTGCTGCTTCTTTACACGTCCCATTGCTCAAATGCAGATGCTGAAGTGATGCATGAAGTCCACCCATAATAAGAATAACTGTTTGTGTATATAATGATCAGATCTCTTAAACAAATTGTATGCATGTATGGGCTCTAATGAATAAGAATAGACAGCATGATAGTAGGACTGAAAGGAACTGATCATGAATGATCAATGCTGACATGATCTACATCGATTCTAGGAGGTCTGCACCTGTACAATAAAGCACCTCTTTCTTCCGGCTCTCTCATGGAATAAGGCACGTGAACTTACAGTCTGAGGACCAAATAGGTCTCTTCCGAGACAAATTGAAATGAAAGAGGATTCAGATGATTTACGATCTCGATCCGCCGAGCTCAGTTGTCTTGAACCCGGCACAATCGTACGGGATACTAAGTTGTACTAGGCCCGATGAGCTGACGAAGTAAGACTACCCCAAACGGAGTTTTTATACTACGGGCTGCAGGCCTTGGGAGCAAAAAGTCTGTAGCAGCCGCTTAGCCTGGCCAGGCTAGCATCCACGTCCTGTTACGACTTGGCCCATCCACCTCAATCACTCGGAGCTGCTTAATTAGCAAGGAAGGTTATGACGTCGCATAAGGAATCTGATAGTGAGGAGCTGCGCTAAGTCGACATCTCGAGCGGTCATCAATGAACTAGGCCTCCAGGCTAGGAAATGAGCTCCACGGAGATGGAATATTTGATTAGATGCGCTAAGATGGGACAACGTTGACCCGAAGATAAGGTCGTAACTTTGCATTTAGGTAATATTATAATACACGCAGAGTCCTGCAGAACGGCACTCGTGGAACAAAGTACGACGCAAAAGGCACCGTGACACGCAAACTTTTGCTATTGCTGCCTACAGTACGGGAGCCTTTGGAGATGACATGAGCAATAGTACCTGTAACTATTGCTCATGTCATCAGGTGATATAAACTTGTACCGGAGCGGCGTGCATGGGGTCGCGCCTGTGAAAATGCATGGGCTTCCAGCTGCTCAAAGCCCCACAGCAAAACGAGGCCTTAAAATAAGGGAGTCGAGTGGAGTGGTCCACTGCGGCCGCGGGTTAACTGCATACTTCTTGGGGCTCGTGACCCGAAAATAATGAGGCTCATTGTCTCACTCTATTGCGGTGGCAAGAGAACTCTGGCTTCAAGGACAAAGAACAATCGTTGTTGTAGAGAAATATTCCAGCGCGTGCATAGTACGAGGAACATATGCATCATTCATATGAAGAGAACAGTAATTATGCCTGCAAGTATCGACAGTATGTTCGGTCGACAGCTAAATTCATTCACTGTCGCCATATCTCGATTTATAGCACTTTACGTGGAGAAGCATGCCAAAACCGAAGTGGTTATGCTTTTCTGCTCATCCACCAGCGCCTAATCTCTTGGAAGGCTCTCAAAGATCCCGTTCGGGATGAGTCAAAACACGGAAAAAGAATATTTGGGCCGAGGCGGAGCTCAGGGCGAGCAGTGCAGGACACAACGTTGAGGTCGCTTTTATCCCTTAGACTAGGAAGTAGGACACAGGATATAACAAGCTTTTATCCTCATAAAACTGAATACGAAGGTTTTACAGGAAGAAAGAATGCAAGAGATCCCAACGACTCGAAGATTCAGATTCTTGTACACGTTTTGAGATCGATGCATCGAAATGTCTTAAGCTTGTTGTCATATCAGTGTTGGATGCACAAAAGGGGAATCTACAAACGGTTTAATATGATCATTTGGTCTACTGTATATATACGCCCATGATAGCCCATATGGCATTTTGGACAGTCTGATCTCGTGCCGGACTGAGGTTCTCACTCCATTTATACAATCTTTTCCTAATATTGCTTCGGTCGTCCGGAGCTGGGTAGATATAATTCAAGTTAGATAATTTGACCGTTGAGTTCTCGTCGCGAGTTCCATGATGTAATCATTGAAATCATTAAATGAAAATGATAGATTACGGGAGAAGTAGTTTTGACACACGTTTTGGATACAAGGGTATTCAAAGATGAAGAGGAAGAGCTCACAAATTGCAACTGTAATCTTGTGACAAAGAGAAAGATCGAAGTCTATGAACGAGTAGCCATTGGGCTCGACCTATGACTGAAACTCTTGTAAGAATAAGAGATTTTAACGAGTCTATAGTTGCTTTGATTGATCACGGGTTTCAGATCAACATAATGTCAAAGAAGTGATCTTACAAGAAGTGATGATGGTCCAACATGATGATTAGAGCTGCTAACAACAAATGTGGAGATTTGTATGGAGCTTGCTTGGATGTTCGATTGCAGATCGACGATGTTGTCATTGATTAAAACTTCTTTGCTTAAGAAGCAACATCACTTATCCTCGGGTAATCGTATATCACTACCACAAGGATGGAGATGATGGTGTTGGACAACGGACTGGTGTACGCTAAGACTTGAAGTCTAGATGAGAAAAGAGCAATACAATTTTTGATTGTAGTGCCAAACCATGAGAGAATATGGATCACATAAAGGAGAATTTGCTTCCCAGGGCGGATAAAGAGTTTAGGGATTTTTGATAGGTAGCACTATAGAGCGAGACTATAGTAGTGCGCTAGAGGAGGTACTCTTGCCGGAAGATGAAAGTGCCTTTTGTACAGGATTTACTGGATTTATCAAGTGTAGGGTTACTGTATATACAAGGGTGGAGAAAATGATAAGAAAACAAAAAAGATGTCTGCTTGAGGTTGAGATGATGTTGCAAGAGTTGGGTGAGTTGAGAAAAGATGAGTAGATTTTGGATGTTTATCAGGAGGATGGACTGGAAGATCTGTTAAGGCAGCTTGCATCAACCGGATGGGAGGATGAAGATAAGATTGTGCAAATACATTCGAGAGAGGTTTATTTGATAAACGAACATTCATGCACCTAAGATTTGAGTTGAAATCAAGTATAAGACCGTCGACAAGAAGGTCAAGCCAGTAGACGGACCTCTATCAGAAGATTCAGATGGACAAGTCAAACAAGCATCTAGGGAGAAGAGCTTATGAGATCCATCGAGAATAAGACATAAGTTCTCAAAAGTAACTTTCGAAGAACTTAAGGTTGGGATGGATGGTTCACTTTTGCCAATGAAAATAGTGTGTTTCAGTGAAATGCTTTCATGACATGGAAAAACATTTCCTTTTGAACCTCACGAGATAAGATGTGTGGATCCATATGTTGTAACGCTGATAATCATTTTTGCAGTGTCACACATATCTTGGAATTTGAGATCGATTCTTGTATCGCTGGCACATTTACGAAAATTGGCTAGAGGCGTCAGCTCATCCTCGATAAGGTCCAAAAAGTTGACACCCAAAGGAATAGACTAAGGCACATGTGTTGGACAAGACCTAAAAGCTTGAGAGCCATGAGGGACAAACTCAACTTCATTTTGCTCTTGTAAAGCATTTTCTTGAAACGACCCAGCACCGAAACAAGAGTTGGCCACAATCCAACTTGAAGTATAGTAAAATGAATGGACAAAAACAATCCAAATGGGTACAATTTTCAGTTCTGTAGGATCTACTAAACACTCGTCGAGTACCTCTTTAAATTATTAATATGAACTGCGACTTTGAACCACTCTCTACACAGATCATGCAGAACGTCATAATGATTTCGGCATACATTGTAGAACTCCGATGAACTGCTAGACGCGGACAGTGGACAACAACACTTTATGAGTCCGCACTTGACCACATGCTTGGGTTGAAGGTTGTCATGGGTAAAAAGACGAGTGCGATTTTGAACTCGTTTGATCCTCGAATTAACAAGAGTGAGTCCCCTTGGTCAACTGTTCCGCAAACCAAACCAAGGACATGCACTCTTGTACGGGCCAAGGGTCCTACCATAAGATAACTACGAACCCAGACTTTGGTGGTGAAAATATTTGCAAGTTGAAACTCCATACACTAAGGTATTAAAAAATAACAAGAATTTTTAACACATACCACGGTACTCGATGTGGAGGATCCCTGATGGAACTTCTTGGACTATGAGCTCGTAAATTGTACCTTGTAATCACTTATTACATTATACAGCAAACACAACAATAAGCTTTAAGTGACACATACAACTTCTGGTAAGGTGAAGACCTCATCCTAACCTACTTCACATACAATGAGACACTGATTGAACTCAAGGAGCACCAGCTGAGTTCGGCAAGTATCTAGACTAAGTCTAACGGTGCAGGACCTCGCACAATTACATGTCAAGTAGATACAAATGGTCACAACACCAACCACCTGAACTTAGGATACGGATGGAACAGTCTAGTCTTTAGAAAGACAGAGGACCTCAGTAAGATACGAAACAGCATGAGACATCGTGCAATTATATGGCAGTAAAGCCAACCATCTCTAACAGGGTTCTCTTCTCTTTTACTAAGCAAAATAAGAGATGGACAAATAAGATCTAGGACTATGCGAGGCGTCTCTCAATATTTCTCTTATGTACACAAGATGTTGCTATCGTCAACCTAAAGTGTGTGATATCACGCACACTTTGAGTAGACATACATCTGAAACAGTGCGAGGACTCGCATAGTTTCAGATTCGGATAGCACCTGAAAATGATGCATCGGAGCTTCGTCATCTAAGTCAAAACTTCTGCTCACTTCTACCTAGAGTGTACGAGATCTCAAGCACTTTAGGTAGACAAGATATTGTAAGACGTCAAGTAACTATTTGAAACCTTGCATAGTTATTTGGTCAATGAAGACATAATGACAACAACCCAGACCAACTCAAGTAAGTATATTGCAAACTGAGAATGTGTCGAGGACTCACACATTTTATGTATCAAACAACATCGATGATGATGCATCTATGTCCCAACCTTAATATACTTCTACTTAAAGTGTGCGAGGTCTCGCGCACTTTAGGTAGACAAGATATCATAAGACTCCAAGGCGAGACCTTGCATAGTTACATGACCATTGACTTCAGTAGGTAGCCATGGGGAACTTGGTCAGGTTCCGGCAGAGCTGTAGTTACATAGGAGGATGGCGTTCTTAGGTAGACATGGTCCATGAAGACGTCATGTAAATATGCTATGGCTCGTACAGTTATATGGTCATTAAACCTATAACGTCAACAACTTAAACCAACTCAAGTAAATATATTGCCAACTGAGATTGTACGAGGACTCGCACGGTTTACGTACAGACAACATTAGTGATGATGCATCTACGTCCCAACCTTCCTAAACTTCTACATAAAGTGTGCGAGATGTCGTGCATTTTAAGTAGATAAGATATCATAAGACTCCAAGTAATTGTGCGATACGCGCGCAGTTGCATGACCACAGAACTCAGTAGGTCGCCATCATAAATTGAGCGAGGCCTCACTCGCAGTTGCGAGCAGGGCTGTAGTTATGAACGAGGAATTACATCTTCTGTGGTAAAATTGGACGAGAGCTCGCACATTTAATGGTGTTAAGTATACACATGGCAATCATCTATTCGCTGAAGCTTTCCTCATAGACAAATGAAGACGGATAACCAAAATGAAGATGACGACTAGAGCCCTCTTCCTTGTCTAATTCTTGGCAACACAAGAATACTGAAATTATGATTTTGAACATCATGATCGGACACGTGGCAACCAAAGAACTATACACGTGTTCGTTCAGCTGATAGAAATACACTATTAAGGATTCCTCCCAGAGGAGATAGGATCTACGAGGGATTGTCCGTCTAATCACTCAACGTCCGTGAATTGATTTCCAGTAATCAGCTATGCGAGGACTCACACTGTCTCTCCTGTTTTAACATTAACAATGTAATCTGAATTTACTGTACGATGCACATGCACATGCACGAGACCTTGCATATTTCATAAGTTCTATGTCGTGAAGGGCCTGTCTTATGTCTTCAATTGTGCGAGGTCTCGCCGTTTTCATTAGGTTATTATTATCAGAATTAGCTTTAGGTTTTTTGTAAAAGATACATGAACTGGGCAAGACCTTGCACAGTTCATGCTCCTTGTTTTGTTCGATAAGACAATTTTCTTGCTTGAAACTAGAGGATGCCTCTAGAGCGCAACTAGTTATGACTCTTGGTGCTCGAGGGTCAAGGTAATGAACCCTAAGATTCAAATTTGACTTGCACCATTCGCAATACGCCCACTCAAGCTGAAGCAGACAAGCCAAAAGATCCGCTTCCTATCCCTTCTTATCCTTATGTGTCATCTATTTGATTGATCTACGCACTAGATTCAATCTTAACCAGGAACACAAAGACAAATATCGAACGACTAGAGGTTGATCTAACGTACTTGATCCAGTTGCTGCTCGCAGACGTCATGGAGGCAGTATACTCCAAGAGGTTCTTGCCAGAATGATCATTTCCTCCGCATGTAGTTTTGGCTCAATCTGTCTCCTCTGTGCTTTTTCGTTTGTCTTCTCTCCTCCAGCTCGGTCGTTATCATGCAAACCCAAGATTTACGAGTTTGTCTGCATTCTTTTGTTGAATCGAGGTCCTCGTGACGAGAGAATGTATCAATCTACTCATTTCATTCCTTCCACACAACCCTTGTGAAGGTCTCAGTGCGTTAGTAGAGCAGTTTGAGTACCTCTTGCCTTCTACCTCCGTAGCGTAACGAATTGGTCCTTCATTGTACAACCAGTTCCAGTGTTAGATTCTCAAGTGAAAAATCTAGTACAACTCTCATGTAAAATAAAATAATATTTTTCTTCTCTATAAGTATTAAAATCCATGCAATGCTTCATCACAGTGCGATCACTATTTCTAGTTTAAGCTACTCTATTTTTTCATATCGCTCTTTCTAGCTTCTGTAGGTTCTCGAGAACTAGACAAGCTCTCGCACAGTTCCTCCAAGTCAGTCCCACCAACTCCATCCTCTAGTCCTTGTCCTACACTGCTGAACTCCTGAAATCAACGAGGACTCCACAATTCTTATAAGTTGAGTCTCTTCTTTCTTCTTTACTCCTCGAGACCTATCCTTGAACTCAGCGCGGTCTCGTCCAAACCTTCGACAAAGAGGGACTTCCTCTATGCTGCGAGTATCCTTATCTTTGCTAACTGAGGAAGACCTCGCACAATACTCTGAGTGTATTCATCACTTCTCTCTTAGAAGTTGACAAACTCGGCAAGATCTCGCACAATCCCTCGCGTTCCAACTAAGTCCCTCTCTGGTATTTTTCCCTACCTTTGTGAACTTGGGGAGCCCTCGTCAAGTGAATCCGAGACTGTCTTTCGTGTTAGAGCCTATCTCAACCTTGGAGAACTAGACGAGCTTGCACACAATTATCTCTAGTAAGTCTCTCCTTGTCATGCATACTCATCGTTGGTTAACTGGGAGAGTCCTCGCACAGTACCTTGAGTTAGTAGCACTTTTCCTTTTGTCATTTCTCCCTCCTACAATTAAGATCTAGGCGAGGTTTCGCTCAATTCCTCTGGTTTGCATTAAGTCCCCCTTCCGGTTTTCATATCCTTACCTCCATGAAATCAATGAGGCCTCGTACAGTTCAACATAGATAACGTAACCCTAGTATGCATATCTCAACCTTGGAGAACTGGATGAGCTCTTGTATAGTTCTCCCGAGTATGATACTCGAGCCTAGTTCAAACCTTAGAACAACCTACAATGAGATCTGTTAGTCGTTAATATCATGTTAGGTCACATCTTAGTATGCATATTCATGATAATGACACGGACGGATATCAACGGAAAAATACTGACCAGCGAATGTGTTATCAGTTTCACACATGTTGTTATTAAAGATGGCTGAACTCCTATGCACAAAGAAAGAGGAAACAAGGAGGATTGGCTTCTTCTACATAGAAATCTTGGTCTCGCAGTATATGTTGCACTTATGGATTTAATCTCATATCAAATCTCTTCGAGAACGAGTCCTGAAAACAGAGGCTAGGTCTTCTTGATGTACATAATAGACTTTGTTTTTTACGTTTCTCTTATGGATTAACAAAAGCTTTCATTCCTAAACCCCTCCCTCCTCCTTACACTCCTCATACCACAGTTCTTCTATTCCTCTCTCTTCCTTTCCCTCCTTTTTCCTTCTTCACTTTCACTCATACTACTTTCTCTCTACTTTCTCATCAAATAGTCAATCACTTAATGTATACTTTAACTTTAAGTATACACTTATAATTTCAACTTTAAATTTAAACCTTAGAGTAGAACTTCCATAACTGTCATAGGAACAGTTGCATGAGGAACATATATTAATATTTTGCAACAGAATTAATCTTTGGTGAACTTCAGAATCTATACTAACGAACCTTCTTGGCTTAGCAAAATCAGATGGTTTAACAAACTGTTTGATACATTGAATAATATGTTTTTTAAACAAATCTCACTGGAACTTTTCCTCAAAATCACAGGTAGTGATTTACTCTTAGTTAATGAGCCTTACATGTATAAGCCCTGTCATTTTGTTTGCCAAGGTTTACTTTTCTATACAAAAAAGTTTACTTTATTTTTTGTATAGAAATAATTACTATACAAATATAAAAATTACTATACAAATATAATAGTAATATTTGTATAGTAATATTACTATTATATTTGTATAGTATAAATAGTAGGAGAAATATATTTCCAGTTTGCTTTAAGTTTACTCATTCCATTTCTTTAAATAAAAATCTCTCAATTAGTAATATGCAGCTTTATCTTCATCAGCATATTAATATTTATTTGTTAGTCACTTTGTAGTTTTCCTTAACAACTCACAATATATATTTTGATGTCAAAGGTTGTGCAAATGTTTAAGGTCGGATGATAAACGAGGTAGATGCCAATCTGCTATAATAACGTTCAAGGTTAATAATCAGGCAATAATCAGTAATACTATTTCAAATAATATTAGTCACTGTGGTATAGTTCAGAGTTTAGGGCTCAATGCTAATTTTGTTACTAAGGAACATCTCCGCTGTATATGTTTTGATTTAATAACAATTAAAACAGGGTTTAATGTTTGTTAAAATTATTGTTACTCCACATTAGTTATGTTTAGGGTTTATTGTTGGGTTTAAGGAATAGTTTAGAATTAAGGGTAAACTGCTGATACAACATATCGGTTATTTATGTTTTGGCTACTAACTTTCAGTTTGAAACTAATTTCAACTATGAAACCTCTCAGTTGTAGTTAATCTGATGTGCAGAAAATATACCGATTCAGTGTCCAGTGTTTGTCCGCATTAAATTAATTTTAAAGGCTTAGGGTATAGGAGATAGTTTAGAGTTTAGGGTTCTGTTACTTTATTAAATTTAATTTTGGGTCCATAGGGTTTAGGGTTTATGAAATAGTTGAGAGTTAAGGGTTCATTTTTGAATTTATTTATGTGCAATTTACCTAGTACCAAACACTACCAAGTCTTGTGTTTAGGTATAGGAGATAGTTTGGGGTTTAGGGTTCAGTTCTTTAATCAAATTTATTTTTGGGTTGCAGTTTGTGGGTTTAGGGTTTATGAGATAGTTGAGAGTTTAAGGTTCATTGTTGAATTTATTCATTTGCAATTTACCTACCAAACATTACTAAGTCTTATATTTAGGGTATAGGAGATAGATTCGAGTTTAAGATTCAATTCTTTTATATAAAAAGATTAGGATTGACGGTTTGTGGGTTTAGGGTTCAGTTCTTTGATTAACTTTTTATTGGATTTACGGTTTGTGGGTATAGGGTTTGTGAGATAGTCGAGAGTTTAAGGTTCATTGTTGAATTTATTTATGTGCAATTTACCTACCAAACATTACTGAGTCTTATGCTTAGAATACACGAGATAGTTGAGAGTTTATGGTTCAGTTCTTATAACATTAAATTTTTTGTTGGGATTACGCTATGTGGATTTAGTGTATAGGAGAGAGATTAGGGTTCAGTTCTTTTATTAATTTTATTTATGTGTTTACGGTTTGCGGGTTTAAGGCTTAAGAGACAGTTTACAGTTTAGGGCTCAGTTCTTGAATTAAATTTATTTTTGGGTTTACGATTTGTGGGTTTAGGGTTTATGAGATAGTTTACAGTTTAGGGTTAATTGTTGAATTTATTTAATATGTGTAACATCTCGGTTGTTACCTACCAGATAGTACTTATGTTTAGGATATAGTTTATCATAACAGTTTAGGGTCAATCCAATAATTCTCTAAATAGAATTACTGTATAATATTCTATTTCTTCATATTTGCTTCAATTCTTACATCCTCACATTTTACAATCACTTTTAACGGTATTCTGATTTCTTACAAAAGCTATTTGAATATCCAATGTCATTCAATATATATTGTTGATCATTACATTCTTAATATAGGTTAATGTCTTGTTAAAATTATTATTTACCAAATTATCCTTTGTTGCTTTTAAATAAAATAAATATAAATAAATAAAAAAAACAGAACAAATAAATAAATAAATAAAATATAATGATAACTTCTGACCGAAAGGTTATAGTTGGAGATGAAGTATTTTTGTGTAAAGAACAAAAATCTGTTGCACTTGCGAAAGTGATGTCAGTAGTTACTATCGATCATTGTCATGGAAGATGGTTGGTGAGGACAAGGTTATAGTTGCAGTGGAAAAATCTCTTGATGACATGTGCTTATCCCCATATCCATCTATGGGAGCAGATTCGACCAAAGAAGCGGTGCATTCTTTTGTCTATGGCATGTGACACAACTTCGTGTCACAAAACACGTTGAAGCACTAAGCTTCAACAAATCCATGTATGGATATTGTTGTTTTTGACAATGATATCACACAAGGGAGGATTTTGTAGAAGATGAAGACTCTACATTTGAGTTCTCTTTTTATCAAACTCTTGCAAATTGACCACATTGGAATGTTACATTGCTGAGTTTGGTAGGAAGAGTATTCATGGCTGAAAGAACTATTTTTTGTCCGCTTGTTGATTCTTCAGTTGGTGGAGCCAAAGTTAGACATTATCTTTTTCTAATACGTTGACCGATTCTTCATCTCGAGATAATCAAGATTCAAATCATTTTATACTTTCTTGCATATCTTATATATTATCGATACTCGAATGTACAAAATCGTCACAACATCTCTCACATTCTCCATTATATATTTTTTCATTTCATAAAAATTATCATATGTTAATATATTCTCCTCTCCTAAATAAATTAGTCTACTTATTTTCTTCATATGTTTATCATTCGAACCATTCAATAGAAATTCATATGCATCGAATTAAAGCTATTTTCAAAAATTATGACATCATATACTCTTTTCATATTTTCTAACAATAACTGCATCATACATCATGTGAAAACTAGCACAATGTCGTTTATGTATCTTTTCTTAATTTCCCTAAATTTTGAAATGTATGTAATAACACAGTCTGAAATTCTCCTTCCTGACCTCCACAATATTCTAAATGTTCTTTTCTGTAGTTGCAACTGATCATTATCCTCGAATCGGTCTGAAGATTCACAAACTTATATGTTATCATACATCCAATGATAATCTTAGGATCAGTATCCTCAAAACGATCCAAAGATTCACAACTATATTATTTGCATAAAAGATGCAAACATGTTATACTAGTATATGCCAACATGTTAAAGATGCCCATATGACTTACATAAAATTATAAACTACTTCTTTTAGTATCCAAAGATAATCTTATCATAGCTTTCAAAGACTATATTAATTTTTATTGTTTTTTCAACATTCATCCACATCTCTAGAATTACACCTTCACATATAACATCTTCTAAGACTAGTAAGGTGAGATAAATTTCACTATTAAGATTCACCTTCACAGATTTCACCAAACAGGATGGTGAAGTCTTACAAATGCATAGCCCTTGCAAAGCCATTGTATGCGAAGCGCCTTGTTATTCTTATATTGACATCTGTACATCCCGTCTTGAGCACTGTATTTCTTATCTTGTTTTCTCGAGGGTAAAGCACTTGTGTGAGGATTAAATAAGTGTAGAACTATCCAGAAGTAGCAGATTCACTGGCACGTAATCATTATTACGTGAAAGAGGAGGGCTAGTGTTGAGGGTCGGTATGTACACGATCGCGTCAACTCCAAAGCTATACCAAGCTTGACTAATCAACTTCAGAGTGTACCAAGCTTGACTAATCAACTTCAGACAAGTCGTCACAGACTTGAAAGTCCGTGATCGGGGTAAAATGTTTAGGGAACCGAAAATTATCCGACGGTAATGAACAGGCTGGTTTTTCCAATCATTGATTAATCTTCTCGGTTTTCTTAACAAGTAACTTGTAGTTTTGTAAAACTTTAACCTGTAAAATATCCGCTCGGAAACCATTTCAACTCGACTTTTCAGAATTCCAACCGGTTGAGAATACAAAGAATTCCGGTTAGCCCCGAGCGCTGTTGAGGTACAGTACTCATTCTTGGGTGTCGTTTTCTTCTGATGACTTGCACATAGTGTGTGCAAGAGCCTTACTGTGATCTGTGACTCACAGTCTTGGCCAAGAAGACAACTGGGTTCAAGAGAGCCAACTCATGAGTCATGGCCACCGCTGCTGCTCTGTTTCACCTTCACTCACCGTCTCATGTGTTCTACTTGCAGTGTAATTACAACCGCACAGTTCCACCCGGTCACTTCACTGTCCGATAGGTTGTCCCGTTTTACACATCAGCGAAAGGTTAATTACTTCTTGTATAAAGGCGGCGGACCAATGTCCATGTTGACAATGGGAGCAAGCTTTTTGTCTGGAATTTTTGGAACACAAGAGCAAGGTTCGGGGAGTACCGGCGTCACGTTGTGTCATTTCCGTTCCGAAATCGACATTACCGGTCTTGACCCAGGAAAATTTCCGCGAGGAAAAATTGAGATTTTAGTGAAAACTAGACAAAATTTCCGGTGAAAATGTAAGATTTCTTGTTTCCCTTTCCATCCACCGAAAATGTACCGATTTTCGACAAAAACCTTCCCGAACACTGCACAAGAGACGTCGATGGTCCATGACTTTACTATCGTTGTCTTTGCGTATGGTATAAAAATCATTGATAGATCCATCCCATAATCCCTGTCATAAAGGAACTGAAGGTTCAAACGGAGATCCATTTCAAACCGCAGCTGGTTTTTGTTTTGAAATTTAGTTCCTTTCTCCCAAGATACGTGACGTGAACATCCCTCCTAAACCTGGCAGTACCTTTTTGTCCTTTCGGTTTTCGCCTCAGAGTCTACACAGTTTCACTTTCGGGAGAATCAAAACTAATCGAGACAGCGACAGCATACTCAGGAAGCTGAAGGAAGAATTCCCAATCGGACTTCTTAACCTGACAGAGGACCGCAAAAACCAGATGCAAGCTTAAGGCCCCAGCAGGCCCTAACCGTAACTAAGTAACTAGTTACGGTTGTTTACTGTACATATGCATGGTGGTCATCCCATGTTGTTGACACCTTACAAAATGTGAAATTTAATGCTCAATTAGCTTTGAATAAGCAATGCGAAAAGTGTGTCCGAGTTGGAGGTTGAAATTATCAGTGTGGAAACAACCAAATATTTGAACTGACATGTACACTAGTAGAAATTAGTTGTTTAAGTGACTGTGTAAATAATATTTATTGTATTGTTTAAATTATTTTTTTAATAGCCATTATATCATAAAAGTTATCTTTGTTTTTACATAGATCAAACAGAGGGGTTTTCATTTATTTATACATAAATATTATTTATTTTAATCATAATCATTTTGATATGTTTAAGTAATATAAATAATTATGATGAAACACTTCAAAATTCATCAAACTATGCTATATGTTAAGAATAATATTATTATTTATGATATATTATAAATATATTATGATCAATAAAATATAAAATATATGATATTGTTATGAATAATTATTAAAGTTTCACATTGCTATGACATAATTATTTTATCTTCTTGTTCCATGATTTCACACGTGTGAGACATTCACAGCATATCTCTAGCACCACATGTAAATATGTGTAATATGTCCCCACTATGAAGTTATGAGATTCGAACCTTAGTCATCCATCTTCTCTCTCACGAGACTTGTAATTACTACTCTGACCACCAAGGTGGAACCATGTGATGTAGATATACACTCTTTTTTGTTTAATAAACAGATGTTTAGATATGTATTTGAGAGTGTGATTTTGAACTCTACAACTTTTGCAGTTTCATATAATTTTGACATGATAACTCTCAGACTTAAAGACAAACGGATATAAAATTTAATGATTTCATGACTTTTAAGTTTATATGTTTAAATGGTAAAAATATTTAGGGTTTTGTTAAAGTTAAAGGAATGAAAAGTATAATGATATATATTTAAATGAAATATAGAACTCTTAGATATGAATTAAAAGATGAGTATTTAGAATACTACTGAAACCCCAAAATAGATGATAGATGGAATCATTATTTACGTCATTTAAACACTGAATTTTACTAGTGTCCGTGTCATGTTAACCAATAAGATTTAGATGTATTTATTGCACTCAATCGGAGTTGTTTGCTCTAGTTCTTCCGAATCCAAGAATCTGTACAGAAGATGATCATGAGTAAGCGTGATTTGAACTCCTCGTCGACAAGTTCTAGCCGCTTCTACGTATACAAGTCTTATTTACCTTCCATGATCGTTAAAGCTACGCAGTTACTAGCTAGAGGGCATAATATATCGCGAAAAACTGTAATATGAGAAAATGACAACTATACTATGGACCCTGTAACTACTGAAATGGTGGCCTTAAGAATAAAGAATGCTTGACGTGGTTCAGATATGATTAATGATCGACCCGGTGAAGCTCAGCTTCCGCATCAAAACATGCATGTAGGTAACTAGTACAGATTCTGGAGCTCAGTTGACGAACTGACACTTCTTGCGAATCTCTCCATCGCTGCCTGTCAGAACGTCCAGCTTGCCCATCTTCGCCATGGCGTCTGCGAACTCATCGAAGAATGAAGAGCCTCGCTCGGCAACTTCCTCCACGACGCTGAGGCCGAATGAGTCGGTGATGAGAGCGGCATCCGTGATGAAGACTCCCTTGTCTGCGAGAACTTGCTTGAAGTACTGGCGGTCGAACTTGTTCTTGGTCCTATCCATGAAGACAATATTCTCTCTGTTGCCTTTGGGGCACTTCTTCTTGAGCTGCTCGGCGAAATCTGGATCCAGAGATGGGTTCGTATCCTCAATGCCGGAGAAGTTGTACAAGTTGGGGGCAATTCCGTTGCAGTGAGTCCGACCTATCGTGTGCGCACCTACAACGTCGATCGCTCCCACTTGTTAATCCCACGACTCTTACGTCTAAACGACATTATTAAACAGGACGCATCTTGTTTGACTTACGTCCAGTGGCATCATTTGTCTTTTTCCTCCCGGCCTCTATATATGCATGGTCAGTTCAAACACGTGAACGCATGAAAATCTAGCGAAGCAGAAGAAGTTTACGTAGTAGCGAAGCCAATCATACTTATAGTAGCTACAGCTCTGTTGTCTGACACTGAGTGTTACCTCACGATAACTAATTAAGTAACGCCAGTAACTTAACTTGGCCTGTTAATTACGCTAAGCCTTAGCTTCAGTAATCTTGTATCGGCAGCTGGCCATTGTACCTGAAAGAACAATCATCTCCCTGGAGTTGAAACCCTTGCGGTCAAAGTTGTCCACAAGCCCGTCAAAGTTCAAGACCGGAAACGGGAGATTTGCGTCGGCATCGGTAGAAAGAGAGATGCGTGAGTCTCTACGACCCAGATCAACGCGCCACCTTGGTCCTCCAACCTGCCCATGCCAGAATTCGAGGTATGTCAGACAAAATATATGATAATATCATGGCGTGTACAAGCTAAGTTCTGGAAGCTATGATAGTTGCTGTAGTCTTTCTATATGAAAATTAGTACTTCGTAATCAGCTCTGCATTTAAGTATCTACTACTCAGAACTCGAACGTCAGAACTCAAGGAAACTGTAGCCATCAATTAGTGGCCCCGGAACTTTGACAAGATGATCAGCACTCGAGAGAGTTGAAAGTTAGTCTGGACAACGTACGGAAACCGTAGCGTCTCTTGCTGCGAGTGCCACAATATCTGCACAGGAGACCGTTTCTGGACAGGCGGATTCGACAGCTGCCTTGATCTTATCGATCTCGGTGATACCCCGGAGCTTAAAATTGGTGAAGCCATCCCTTTCTGCTGCGTTCGTTGGAGTTGATTTCAGAAGCACGGATCCGTCACAGCCCTACAGAGACAAAACGTGTACGATTCATCATATGCAGTCAGGAATTGGTTGTCATGATCGACCATCATCCATTGGCGGGACAGCTGAAGTGAGCTTGGAGTTCGACGTTAGTACACAACACAACAAACATTTTGCTGCACGAAAATTTTGAGTATGGCAGTTGAAGCTTGGGGCTCACATTGACCCAGCAATCGTGGAACTGAAGGCGCTGAAACGCTCCTGCAAGATTAGCGTCTTTCCTCAGGATCTTGTCCACGTGTCTTTTCACTATACTGGTCACCCGGGGGCAAGAATCTGAGTAGAATCGCGATGATAGAGTTGCATCACAGATCGTGGCCACGAGAACTAGATAAGAAGTAAATAGTACGACGCTGAATCTCCCCGAAGCCATAGCGCGCAGCAGCAGGACTTTTTTGTTTACGTTTATGATCTGTACATATGTATAGAAACAAACTAGATGAGTTCGACGTACGTTCCCAGCCAGATGAAGACCAATGCAAACCAACGTTGCAAAAAGAATACTAATTACCGAACATAAACGCGTAAGTTGATGGCTCACTTTTCAGAAGTTTGGAGACGCTGGTCTATATTGAATTCCCTAACACAACAAGTCGGCTACGAATGAAGCTCCCTAGGTAAGCTTTAGGCCAATATCCATGCACACGACAACGTCACGTGATAGTTAGAATACACATATCCCATTGGCCTCTGCTGCTTCTTTACACGTCCCATTGCTCAAATGCAGATGCTGAAGTGATGCATGAAGTCCACCAATAATAAGAATAACTGTTTGTGTATATAATCATCAGATCTCTTAAACAAATTGTATGCATGTATGGGCTCTAATGAATAAGAATAGACAGCATGATAGTAGGACTGAAAGGAACTGATCATGAATGATCAATGCTGACATGATCTACATCGATTCTAGGACCTCTGCACCTGTACAATAAAGCACCTCTTTCTTCCGGCTCTCTCATGGAATAAGGCACGTGAACTTACAGTCTGAGGACCAAATAGGTCTCTCCCGAGACAAATTGAAATGAAAGAGGATTCAGATGATTTACGATCTCGATCCGCCGAGCTCAGTTGTCTTGAACCCCAGCACAATCGTACGGGATACTAAGTTGTACTAGGCCCGATGAGCTGACGAAGTAAGACTACCCCAAACGGAGTTTTTATACTACGGGCTGCAGGCCTTGGGAGCAAAAAGTCTGTAGCAGCCGGTTAGCCTGGCCAGGCTAGCATCCACGTCCCGTTACGACTTGGCCCATTCACCTCGATCGCTCGGAGCTGCTTAATTAGCAAGGAAGGTTATGACGTGGCATAAGGAATCTGATAGTGAGGAGCTGCGCTAAGTCGACATCTCGAGCGGTCATCGATGAACTAGGCCTCGAGGCTAGGAAATGAGCTCCACGGAGATGGAATATTTGATTAGTGCGCTAAGATGGCTTGATCCAGGATTCTTAGATGGGACAACGTTGACCCAAAGACAAGGTCGTAACTTTGCATTTAGGTAATATTATAATACACGCAGAGTCCTGCACAACGACACTCGTGGAACAACGTAGGACGCGAAAGACACCGTGACACGCAAACTCTTGCTATTGCGTACAGTACGGGAGCCTTTGGAGACGACTGACATGATCAACCCTGAGGCTCGCTTGTGGTTCCATCGCATCCATATGCATATTAGTACTGTAACTATTGCTCATGTCATCACGTGATATATAGATCAGGCCACTTGTTGTTATGTGCAACAAGCATTAGCCCCATCCGCCCGTCGCCGGGGCGGCGTGCATGGCGTCGCGCCTGTGAAAATGCATGGGCTTCCAGCTGCTCAAAGCCCCATAGCAAAACGAGGCCTTAAAATTAAAGGAGTCGAGTGGAGTGGTCCACTGCGGCCGCGGGTTAACTGCATACTTTTTCGGGCTTGTGACCCGAAAATAATGAGGCTCATTGTCTCACCGGTACCCTATTGCGGTGGCAAGAGAACTCTGGCTTCAAGGACAAAGAGCAATCAACCGTTGTTGTAGAGAAACATTCAAGCGCGTGCATAGTACGAGGAACATAGGCATCATTCATATAAAGAGAACAGTAATTATGCCTGCAAGTATCGACAGTATTGTTCGATCGACAGCTAAATTCATTCACTGTCGCTATACCTCGAATTATAGCAGTTTACGTGGACAAGCATGCAAAAACCGAAGGGGTTATGCTTTTCTGCTCATCCACCAGCGCCTAATCAAAGATCCCGTCCGGGATGAGTGAATAGACGGGAAAAGAATATTTGGGCCGAGGCGGAGCACAGGGCGAGGAGTGCAGGACAACAACGTTGAGGTCGCTTTTATCCCTTAGACTACGAAGTAGGACACAGGATATAACAAGCTTTTGTACCCATAAAACTGAATACGAAGGTTTTACAGGAAGAAAGAAATGCAAGAGATCCCAACGAACTCGTCAGATTCAGATTCTTGTACACGTTTTGAGATCGATGCATCGAAATGTCTTAAGCTTGTTGTCATATCAGCGGTGGACGCACAAAAGGAGAATTTACAAACGGTTTAATATGATCATTTGGTCTGCTGTATATATATACGCCCATGGTCGTCCATATGGCATTTTGGACAGTCTATCTCGTGCCGGACTGAGGTTCTCACTCCATATATACAATCTTTTCCTAATATTGCTTCGGTCGTCCGGAGCTGGGTTGTTATAATTCATTTAGCTTGAACGTCAACGGACTTTGATGATGAGATTGCATATAATCATGCACATGAGGCTTGAATCTCTTACAGACTACGGTAGTACTAAGCGATACGTATACATAGGATACATCATCCTCGAGCTCTAGCTATAGACGGCGAACTAAACTTCGGTATGAGGTACGGCCCGCACTAGCTGTAGATCTTTCAGTTCTTCAGCTGATTCCAACTTCATTGTATATATTTTTGTTTAACTTTGCTTTGTTACCAAACTGAGAATTGTAATCCAAGTTTTTCAGAATATGGAACTTTATCTCTCACAACATAATACTACCAGCTTGGTAGAATTGATAACACATCAGCTTTTTAAAACTAATCAGAAGAAGAACTTAACAAATATATTCTGAGATGAAATGTGCACAGTTTTATTTAGATTTGAAAAATTGTACAGACAGAAAGTGCCTCCACTCATACTACTCTATAAAGAATGTGAGTTAATATATTACTGATACATAATAGTTGTCACCTCAAATTGATTTACCTAACTGTTGTCACAGTACCTCTCAAGTCAAAGTCATGTCACAAGTCACCTCTTTTTCTTTTCTTTTGTCTTTTTACCTTCTGTAAAGTTTAGATATGACTCTCTAATGATATTTAACATCCTCTTTCATTAGAGCATCACTTTCTTCATACCTAGTAAATCTCTTATATGTACAAACTTTAGCTTTGGTAAGGCTTTTGTAAAAATATCAGCTAGCTGATCTTCTGATAGACAATATTCTATCTTGACTATTTTAACTTCAAACCTTCTCCCTGATATGATGTAACCTTATCTCCAAACCTTTGTTCTTTTTCTGATAACCTTGTTGTTAGCCAAGAACATTACACTCTGATTATCCACATGTAATATTGTAGGTCTAGACATCTTTCTCTCATTTCCAGCAATAAATTCTTTAATCATATCAAGGTTATAGAACCATCACTAAGAACAATGTATTCAGCTTCTGTTGAAGACCTTGCTACTGTATTTTGCTTCTTGTTGCTCCAAATGATAATTCCACCTGAACATAAGTTGAAGCATGCACATGATGTGAATTTTCTGTTGCTAGTATCTCCAGCCTAATCACTATCATTGAAACCATGAAGGTCACTTCTTCTCTAAAATATAGGCCAAGATTAATAGTACCTTTCAGATATCTCAGAATTCTCTTTGCAGTAACCCAATAAGATGAATTTGGACAATGCACAAACTGATTTAGCCTCCCAAGAGTATAACAAATATCAGGTCTGGTGTGGATGAGATATCTGAGTATACCAATTAATTTTTTGTATATATATTCTTCAATGATATTTTCAGCTGTAGTCTCCTCAAAACCACTTTCTTGCTCCATAGGTGTTGTTGATGACCTGCAATCCTCCATCTTAAAGTCTCCAAGTATAGACTTTACGTATGCTTGTTGAGAAAGCATAATACAATTCTCCATCTGCCAAATATCAACACCAAGGAAGAATTTTGCTAAACTCAAATCAAACATATAAACCACTTACTGAGTTTTCTTTGAGTAGTTGCATCAACTCTTATCACTTCTTGATATTAAGATTCATCCATATATAAGATGAATATGATCTTCTTTGAATTATCTTTCAAGACATAGAGGTTTGGATCCAGCTCTGATCTTCTGAGTTCATGACTGTGTAAAAGATATGTATCTCAGAATATCAAACTCTTGGTGTTTGCTAATCCATATAAAATTTTCTGAGAATGCACACATGATCTTTCTTCTTTTTCACTTCAAATCCGGTGGTTGAACCACGTAAACTTCTTTCTCTAATTCTCCATGAAGGAAAACTAACTTCACATCTATCAATATATTTCCCAATGGTAATGAACAGCAAGAGTCATTACAAGTAGGGTTGAATCTTTTGCAACTGTGCAAATTTCTCCATAATCAATCTTTTCTTGTTGTTGAAATCCTCTTGCTACTAATCTTGCTTTCAGTTTGTCAACTGAACCATCTGATTATAGTTTGGTTTTGGATTTCCATTTGTATTGGATGGCTCTTTTTCCTCTTGGTAGCTTAACCAAATCTCATGTATGATTTTTGAGTAGCATTTTGTACTCCTCTTGCATAACTTATCTCCAACCAAGGTCATTGTTACCTTCTTCAAATATAAGTGGATCATCCTCCTGAATGTTTTCAGCAATTCCACAATAATCATCAAGCTTTGCTGGTGGTCTTCTAATCTTTTTTTTGATCTCCTTAATTGAAATCTGTTGCATGTTTAAGTCATCTTCTTTTACTTCATGAATACTTGGTAACTCAGATTCAAAATTTGGTTGAAATTCAACTTGCTCTTCACTAGGATTAGTGAGAGATGTTGATTGTTCCAAGTCCACTTCAATATCAGATTTATCAGATTCTGAATCAATCTGATCCTCACTTGTAGGTAGCTTAAATCTGAATGTATCGCAATTTATTTTTCTCACTTTCCATCAGATCAAAATCTTACTCAGAGAATCCAACATCTCTGCTGATGTGAGTCTTTTTTATATACTATTTGTACACTTCGTAACCCTTGGTTTGCTGAGCATAGCCCACAAATATACATTTTTCATATTTTGCATCTAACTTCTATCACTTTTCAACATTGATGTGCATGTAAGATGTGCACAACAAAATCTTGAAGTGAGTAAATGTCTCTTCAGTTGTTTTGTGCTGCACAGCTGTTGTAGTTATTGTATAAGCTCTGATCATACTGTGTTGCAAGCTTCAACCCAAAAATAATTAGGAAGATTCTTTGACCTTAAACATGGATCTGTCATTTTCTACAATCACTCTGTTTTTCTTTCAACTATATCATTTTGTTGTGAAGTACAAGCTGTGGGAAGTTGTCTTTGAATATCATGCTATTCGCAAAATTGAGTAAAGAGGTTAGAACGATATTTCCCTCCTGTATCTGATCTGAGAATTTTAATCGTCCTATCATTTTGATTTTCTACAAGAGCCTTGAACTTCTTGAAGTATTCAAATATATCATGTCTTTCTGCTCACATCGTCAGTAAATATCAAAAAGTACTTACAGTCTCCAATAGAACTTGTTTGCATGGGTCCACAAACATCTGAATGGATCAAGACTAACGACTCTTTTGTTTTTGTACTTCTTTCTTTTGAAAAACTCTTTTTGCTTTGTTTTTCAAATATATATCTTTCACATATATCTTCAATAGTTGATAATTTCATCCTTGGTAGCCCTTCCACCAGACGATTATCCATTATATGTTTCATGCTTTCAAATTCAAGTGTGCAAATCTTTTATGCCAAAGGCTTGCTTGATTATAAGACTGAACAATCATAAGGATTTCTTGGACTTGACTCTCAACATTCAAGATATATAATCTTAAATTCTGATCTCTCCTTCTTGAAGCAATAACTCTTTGATTATGTGAAGCATCTATTATCTACACTTTTGTATCATCAAAAATCACCTTCATTCCATGATCTGTGATTTTTTCAACAGAAAGCAAGTTCCTAGTGGACTTTGGAATAAAGTACTTCTTGTATACTCTTTAAATCTCCTTCACTTGTTTTTACTGTCACAACTCCAGTACTGAACTCTACATTCTCTATCATCAGCTTGAGCAACCTTAGAGCATGCGGTTATTGAAGAGTCATTCAAGAGTGATATTTGGCTGGTCATGTGCTTAGAAGCACCCGAATCAATGTACCAATTCTTATCTTCGGTTGTTGTAAATATCAAGTTGATAATAAACATATTACCAACATCCTTTTTTTTATGCATCTTTTTGAACAGCATTATTACTTGATGTAGAATTTTGACTTCCATTTGCCTTTCTAGCATAGCAATTTTCTATCTTGTGACATTTCTTTCCACAAAAAAAACAAGTTCTCAATTTGTTTTTGCACTCTTCAATCTTGTGACCTTTCTTCTTACATAATGAACAGAAAGTTATGTCTTGATTTCTTGAGTAGAAAGATCAATGTTTTTGTGAATTGTTGGTCCTCTTTTATGGTCTTCACCATAAAAGCAAATCTTTGAATTTTTTGAGAGAAAACACTTTTGATCAGTTGCTCTTCTTCATGTATCAAATTATACAACTTCTCATAAGTTAGCATGCTCTCTTTTTTGTTGATATTAGAAACAAAATGAAAATATGGAGTACAAAGACTATTCAAAGTTATAAAAATTAGATCTTCATCAGCATATGTCTTTTTTTGCTCTAGTTAACTATACATAAATATCATCTATTTTCTCAAGGTACCTCATGAATATTTCCACTCTCATCCATCTTGATAGAGTGTAAATCATTCTTCAACTTTGCTATTTTATTTTTGTTCATATTATCATATATGCTAGTTAGCTTTTCCCAATTTTCTTTTCCTCTATCACGAGCTTCAATAGTAATTCTGATACTCTTCTTGGAAGCAAGGAGAATATTGAATAATGCTCTAGTTTTAAGAGAACTCTCATCATAAAATGGAGCAAGCTTCTCTTCTCCAAAAACCATACTCCATAAATCCTTTTCACTCAAAATGGTTTTCATGATCAATTTTGAGAAATTATAATTGTTAGGACTTGAAAATTTAATGCTCTCATTCAAACCAAACTCATTGAAAGTAGCAGATGTAGTTGCAATCTTGTTGAAAAGATGAGTCCAAAAGTCTCCAAAAGTTAAATATCAGATTATCAGAATCTTAAACCCTTAGCTTGAGAGACCTGAGCTCTGATACTATGTTACAAAACTGAGAACTGTACTCCAAGTAGAATACTCAGAGTATAGACCTTTATCTCTCACAACAAAATACTATCAGCTTGTTAGAACTCATAACAGATCAACCTGTTAAAACCAATCAGAAGGAAAATTTAGCAAAAATATTTTGAGATGAAATGTACACAAGTTTACTTAGACTTTAGAACTAGTACAAACAAAAAGAGCCTCTACTCATACTACTCTGCAAAAAATGTGATTTAATATACTACTGGTACATAATTGCTGTCACCTCAAAACGATTTACCTAACTGCTGTTACAGTACCTCTCACGTCAAAAGTCATGTCACAAGTCACCTTTTCTTTTCTTTTGTCTTTTTACCTTAAAGCAGAGTTTAGATATGACCCTCTAATGATATTTAACATGCATTTTGCAACCGTGTTATGGTCTCTGCATCTCTTAGACCAACCAACTGCGACCATGTAGTGTCTCAGTCGAGAATGTATTCCAGGATCTGCATTTGAGTACCGGAGATTTATTCATAGCTGAGGTCAAATCTTACTCACAGCATACCATGATACAGAATATGATAAATGAAGGCAAGATTGTGCCTCTATCAGTTTGCTCAAGAAATTTAATGGATATTCCACACCATCCAGCCAACGAACAAAAGACTGCACACCTACAAACTCCTCATAAACACCAGAAATCATCTCATCTTCCTTCAGAACTCCTGTACAACGCAGATTTGCTGCACACCTCTCCATCTGCCTTCTACTCTTCTCAGTCAAATCCTCCATCCGTGTGAACTCACTCCAATCATCAGAACCGAAAGCCATCAACCCAGATTTCCAACTATGCACAGTGCAACTACTTTCTGAATCTTGAGCAGCCTTTCCATCAACCTCCTGTGATCCCTCAGGCTGCTCAAGCGGGATCATAGTAGCAGTAGATCCATCACTCTCGCTATCCCGTCCTACGAGAGTGGTTTCAGAAAACCCTTACCCCTACAGATAGGAGAATCTCTCAAAGTTTGACGATTTCGTTCATGGTTCGTACGAACGGTCAGAAACTGCACAGAACGTCTATCATCTGGACTAGGATCCTAGCATAATGAGATCCATCATCCATCACCTTGGTCTCCATTCGAACCGCAGTGATATAAGGCTGACCAAGAATCACAGGATATGAAGTAGAAGATTGCACGAAGAAATGTTGATCCACATCCACATCACCTATCTTCACCTTCACGTTAGGACAAGCGCCGTATAGCTCACCTTTCTGGTTGTTTGCAGCACGTAACACCCAACCATGGTTTAGCTCGATAGGCCACTGACCTCTCTCGTACACCTCCCGTGACATGATGTTGATCTCAGATCCGTGATCAACTAAAGCAGCAACAGGTTCAGCCAAACTTCCAAGACGAACTCGCGTAGCAGTTGTGGCACGAGCCCAATGTCTCTTTCTGAAATCACTCTCACTAGCTGGACTCTCCTCACCAGCTTCCTCATCGTTGAACTCAATAGTGTCGGTACCAGCAACCAACGCTTCTTGCTGGTATCTCTTGTCATCAGCTTCCTGAAAATGCACCTTTCCAAACTCTGCATCATTCAGAGAAGCTCCTACTACATCTATCATCTGACTCTCTACCTGCTCGGACATCACCTGTCTCTTGCGCTTGATGATGTCGATGATCAGTTCGTGAAACTCCCTCTTTACAATACCAAGAACTTCCCGAAGAGAAAACTCGATTCGTGCATCCAGTATCCTCTGCTCCAAGATACTCTTCAGATCAGTAGAAGTTTCAATATCAGCTGCCAACTTGTAAGCCGGTCCCTTCCCCTTCTCTTGGGCATTAAACCGCTGTCGCGCCCCTCATTCTCAAGATCGGGCGCAGACGCGAACAACAGAACCCTAGCGGACTTGCGCTAGGTTGTGAACGCTGCGAGTAGGACTTAACGGCTTGGCCGGGAAGTCAGGATCAGAAGAACCCTAAGTGGTTCTCTGAACCAAGGTTAGAACCTTGGGTTAGGACATAAGGGCCTACCCAAGAGGGCCCCAGACGAACGCTGACCTAAGGGGGCGAGTCTGAGAACGGGCTGAAACATGAGTCTCAGACATAGGTCTGAGACGTGGGTCCGAGACGCAGACGAACCACAGGGTTCGACCCTGGGTCTGGACCACAGGTTTTCGGAAAAACTGCTAAGTGTTGGAGCTCCAGGGACGTTTTAGGTCGTGGACGGAGCTCCACGTAAGATCTCGAGGCGAGTGAGGTATCATTGGAAAGGTCTCGTCGAGAGCTTTCCAGTGATATATAACACTCCTCGATCTGACCTCCGAGCTGGAAGTTATGGCCGAACCACAATCGGGTTGTGGTATAATTTTCAGGGACCAAAGAGGAGGGCGGGGCCGCCGATCCCCAGAAGTATATATGAGGGGGGCTCGATGCCTGGGTGGGCCAGGACGAGTCACCCGACCCCAGGGTTCGGCGGGCGGACTCTGGGGGCATGAGGTGATGGCTGGGCCAGTTCCAAGGCACGTTCCGATCTAGACTGGGACGGCTAGACTTAGGAACGATGTAAGGGCTGGGGCAAGACTAGGGAACGAGTCGGCGGGTTAGACCGCCGTTCGGGAGCCTGGACCCAGACGGACATCACGGGCGGTTGGGCCGCTAGGTGTGCTGGAGGCACCGTTTAGGACCCTGGACTTTATGGGAAGTCCGCCCCAAGTCATATTGTGACTTGCTCATGTTTGGGACCGACTTAGGCGGATCTAAGTCGGAACTTAGGATTGCTGAGCTTGATGATTAGGGAGACGGTCCGGCTCCGGTCCGGATCAAACAGAACTAAGGTAAGTGGTGCATGGACGCTAACTTGTGATTGTGTTTGCAGGTTAGCGGTTTGAATTTCGGGACCTACTGAGCAAGAGCTTCCGCTGGCGCAACAAGGCGGTAGGTGCGCGAAAAGTGGTATCAGAGCCGACGCTTCGGTGAGCGAGAACTTGAGGTAGCGGCTGAAGGCTGGACGCTTGAGGAGGGACGCAAGACACGAAGCGGATCAGCGTTTCTAGGTGAATACTTGGAGCGATGGCCGAAGAAGGACAGAGTTCCAGGAGGAAGACCAAGAGACGGGGAGCGGCGACTGACACCGGGACCAGATCGACTCGAGCTAGCCCCGAGGCACAGTCAGGGGACGATAACCGACAACCTTCGCCCCAACGTCAAGGAAGCCCAGTTCCAGCTGTGGCACCGCTGCAGCAAGATGGAGTCTTGCCAACGGTGCCCAACGATGCAGGCGCGGGAAGTCAAGGAGCCTTGTATGCGGAACTCATCAAAATGATGAAGACCATGCAGGAAGGGATGGCCTCGAGGGATAAACGTATCGCTGAGCTTGAGGCAGGCCAAGGAAGTTCCTCGTCTACCAGGAAGCTTTGTAAGACGAATTTGCCGACTCCGTTTACAGGTATAGGACGGGCTCGTAAGGTTAAGGATTTCTTAACCGAGTTAGACCTATACTTTGAAGCGCATCAGGCTCAGGAGTCAGACAAAGTGAGAGCGGCGGTTACGTTCTTGAAGGACCATGCGCTTCTCTGATGGACCGCATACAGGGATGAGCATGCCTTGACCGTCTCGGCGCTTGGTTGGAAGGAGTTCAAGGAGTTGCTCGCAGGACGATTCACTCCGGAGTATCAGAGGATTCGGGACGGTGTTGAGTTAGTTCGGCTGAAGCAGACAGGGACCTTAAGTGCTTATGTGCGCGAGTTCAGTGCCAAACTGGATTCGTTCTCCAAGTGGACTGAGGAGACCAAAATATGTATATTCATTGGGGGACTCAAGTCCAGCTCGGAGAAGGCTCTCTTTCGGATGCCGGAGCTACCTACGACAAGTGCCGAACTTTTGAAGCTAGCGGAGCGAATTGGGGACGATGACGTCCAGCAACAAAAACCTTTTGAACCTCGCAGCACGGACAAGTTCCAGAAGAAGAACAAGGGCTTCAAGCGACAATGGGATGGGGGTGAGAAGGATCGGAAGGATTCTTCTGCCCCGGCAGCAAAGCGGCAGCAAACAGGAGTGAAACCGAAGGGGCAAACACCTCAGAAGGGCAATGGGGCTAAGTTTACTTGCTACAACTGTGGCGAGGCGGGTCACATTGCTAAGGGGTGCACGAAACCTAAGGTTAGTAACTGTAGCATGAATGCGTTTGTTGCAAAGGACTTGTTGGAGGGCCAGAGGACTGTGACCTTGAGAACCACGAAGAAGACGCCAGGACTGATGTATCTACAAGCCAAGGTTGCTAACCGTGATGTTACTTTTCTTGTGGACACAGGAGCGACTCACTCCTTCATAAGTCCAAAGTTGGTGAAGAAGTTGGGCTTGTCTACCTCCAAGGCAGACAAGCCTATTCAGGTACGCTTTGCCAAAGGCAAGACGTACCAAACTTCTGAAGTGGCCTTGGACGTACGATTTGTGTGTGGGAAGTTGGAGTTCACAGAGAACTTCACGGTGTGCGAGATGGATGATATCCATGCGGTTTTGGGGAATACTTTCTTGGACAGGTTTGAAGTGGAACTTAGGCGGAAACCTTTAAGGTTAAACGTTAGAGTTAAAGGGCGGAAGCTGGGAGTGAGGCTGATCCGGAAGGCGCGGAAAATTGATGACTTTGCGGTGAATTTGATCAAAGGCAAACAGATGGACTTCAACGACGGAGTCATGTGTTTGATGCGGGTTGCAGATTTGATGGCGGGTGACGGACAAGAGGAAACATCAGGAGACGCGACTAAACTTCCGGAGGTGCTTCGCGAAGTGATTAAGGAGTTTGAGGATGTCTTGACGGACGAGTTACCTGCTGAGTTACCTCCAAGGCGGGTGGTGGATCACAAGATCGAGGTCTTGCCAGGATCAGAACCACCTTCCAAAGCCCCTTACCGACTCAATCAGGTGGAACTCCTTGAGTTGAAAAGACAACTCGGCGAGCTATTAGCGCGGGGATATATTCGAACCAGCAAGTCACCTTATGGAGCCCCAGTTCTTTTTGCAAAGAAGAAGGATGGGAAGTTACGACTCTGCGTAGATTATCGTGCACTCAATAAGGTGACGGTGAAGAATAATTATCCTTTGCCAAGGATAGACGACCTCTTTGATAGGCTAGCGGGCGCAAAGTACTTCAGCATGATAGACTTGAAGTCAGGATATTACCAAATCCGGATAGCTGACCCAGATGTTGAGAAGACCGCTTGTCGAACCAGATACGGATCGTTTGAATTCGTGGTGATGCCATTTGGACTCTGCAACGCCCCTTCGACGTTCACTACATTGATGAACACCATTTTTCGCGAGGAGATGGATGAGTTTGTCATCGTTTACATCGACGACATCTTGATCTACTCCAAAACCTTGGAGTCGCACGCGGAGCAGCTAAGGGTGGTGTTGACGAAGCTGCGGGAGCATAAGCTGTTTGCCAACATTGACAAGAGTGAGTTTGGTTTGGAGCGCATTAACTTCTTGGGACATGTAATTAGTGCAGAAGGAGTCGGCCCGGATATGCAGAAGGTGGATGCGATTGTGACTTGGGAGCCTCCGACTACAGTGAAGGGGATGCGGCGATTCTTAGGATTGGCGCAGTTCTACCGCAAGTATGTGAAGGGGTTTTCAAAGATCGCGAAGCCGCTGACGGACTGGACGGGCAAAGACGCACAGGTAAGTTGGACCAAGGAGGTGGATGATGCGTTTCAGACGATCAAAGCTATTTTGTCAAAGGCGCCAGTTTTGAAGCTGCCGGAGTTCGACAAACCATTCGAGGTGCACACGGACGCGAGCGACTATGCGATTGGCGGAGTGTTGGTGCAGGATGGGAAACCTGTAGCGTACGAAAGCAAGAAGTTATCTGGGACAGAGAGTCGATGGCCGACTCACGAGAAGGAACTGTTTGCGGTTGTCCATTGCTTGAGGAAATGGCGGCATTACTTGGGACTTCACAAGACCCAAGTGTATACTGATAACATCTCGCTCAAGTACTTCGAGACACAAGATCGGGTGACGCCCAAGCAACTACGGTGGCATGATACCTTGGCGCTCATGAATGTGGAATTGATCCACAAAGCGGGAAAGGACAATGTGGTTCCTGACGCCTTGAGTCGCAAGGAGGAATATCTTCCATCGTCAACACAGATTTTGCGAGCTATGTATCCTAAGGAGTCAGATTTGGAGAGGCGAATACGTGAAGGTTACATGGGCGACGATCAAGCGAAGGAGTATCTGGAACAGCTCAAGCGAGGGGTGAAGTTGCAGAACATGCAGCTAAGACATGGTTTACTCATGTTCAAGCAAAGTCGGGTTTATGTGGGACAAGGAAAACTTAGGACCAAGTTGTTAAAAGAATCTCATGATGTGCCCTTATCAGGCCATAAAGGAGAAAAGTCCACTTTAGCGGTAATCGCTAAAAAGTTTTATTGGCCCCACATGAAAGACGATGTTTCCCACTTTGTGAAAACATGCGTAACCTGTCAAGCGAATCGTGTTTCTTATGAGAAGAAACAAGGATTGCTTCATCCTTTGCCGATTCCAGCCAGACCTTGGGAAAGCATCAGCATGGACTTCATTACCTCTCTGCCTGACTCGAATGGATACAACGCAATTTTTGTGATAGTTGATCGGTTTAGCAAACTAGCGAAGTTTGCTCCGACCTTGGACACTGCAACAGCGTTCACGACTTCTCGGTTGTTCCTAGATACTTGGTGGCGTTCACATGGATTACCTCGGAGTATTATTTCAGATAGAGACTCTAAGTTCACAAGTGCCTTTTGGAAACACTTGTTCCAAAAATTGGGGACTAAATTAAAATTTAGTACCGCCTTTCATCCAGAAACAGATGGGCAAACGGAACGAGTTAACTCGGTTCTGAATCAATACTTGAGGAATTATGTGAGCACGGACCAAAGTGATTGGGCGGAGTGGCTCAGTCTTGCGGAGTATTGCTACAATTCCACGAAGCATTCGGCAACCGGCGAATCGCCTTTCTTGCTGGCTTACGGACGTGAGCCAGAAGGGCCTCTTGACTTGACCCTTGCAGGGAGCTCTACATCGGCACGACCAAGAACACGGCAAACATCAGCTGAAGAGTTGGTGGCGGCAATGCAGCGGCGTGAGGAACAAGTAAAGAAGAACCTCGAGAAGGCGCAGCAAAGATACACAAAGCAGGTAAACAAGCATCGGCGGCAAGTGAAGTTTCAAGTGGGCGAACAAGTATGGTTAAGTGCGAAAAACTTCACACTTCCAAAGGAAATATCGGCGAAATTTTCATCGAAGTTTGCAGGACCTTTTGTTGTTGTCAAGAATCCGCATGAAGATGTCTATACCTTAGACCTTCCTCGCGAGTGGCAATTGCATCCGACTTTCCATGTTTCTTTATTAAAGAAATACTTCAAGGATGATTTGCGGCCGGAGCGCAAACAAGTACTCAGGCCTCAACCTGATGTCGTGCAAAACGAAGCAGAATATGAGGTGGAGTCCATTTTGCGATCTCGGCGCAAATCAAACCGGATGGAGTACTTGGTCAAATGGCGTGGTTACCATTTGAAGGAAGCAACTTGGGTGCCAGAGGAAGATCTCGCACATGCGAGCGAAGCATTGGACCTCTTCAAGCGGAGACAAGGACAACAAGGGCGTTAGCACGATGAGGACATCTCCTTCCAGCGAGGGGTGAAGAAACGGCGAACCATACGAGTAGCAACTTGAGGCGATTTGGGCCGATGGACTTTGTAGCTTTGACTTGTGTTTGGAAATAAAGATCTTGTTTCTTGAAAATTTGTCTAAGTGTATTGGGAGTGCATGGCTATGACTAGTTCTGATCAGATGCCTAGGATGTTGTCAAGAGGAGGAACGAAGCACACTCAAAGGAAGCAAGCTGGTTTGGATAAGCATCTAAATCAAGACTAAGTCTTGATGTCAAGACTTAGGTTTGTCGTAGCGTTGGCAAAGCAAGTATGAACTTTCATACTTGTCTTGGGGCTTGGGGTGATCTTGCTTTGTGGTTTTCTACAAAGTAAACTTAGTCACGCGTCTAAGTCAAATCAGGTTGCGACCGGAAAGTGAGTTTCGGGGGACCTCCTAAGTAGGTGTGAATACTTATAGTTTGCAAGTTAGAGTCTTAAGTAGAATGTTTAGAAGTTGCCAACTAGTTTTGTTTAGGGTAAGCCAAAAAGGTAAGGCTTTTCCCGAGACTAGTTGGAATTTTCTAAGGGTTCTAGCGACAACTTAAGACTCAAGCCAAGAAGGGAATTGCGGGTTAGCTACCAGAACGCAATTCTGGCGCCAAGGGGTTGGCTACCCATTTTGAACTTGGTGTTAACTTAAAGGATCATTGTTGATGAGGACATCAACCTCCAAAGTGGGGGTGAGTGTCGCGCCCCTCATTCTCAAGATCGGGCGCAGACGCGAACAACAGAACCCTAGCGGACTTGCGCTAGGTTGTGAACGCTGCGAGTAGGACTTAACGGCTTGGCCGGGAAGTCAGGATCAGAAGAACCCTAAGTGGTTCTCTGAACCAAGGTTAGAACCTTGGGTTAGGACATAAGGGCCTACCCAAGAGGGCCCCAGACGAACGCTGACCTAAGGGGGCGAGTCTGAGAACGGGCTGAAACATGAGTCTCAGACATAGGTCTGAGACGTGGGTCCGAGACGTGGGACCGAGACGTGGGTCCGAGACGCAGACGAACCACAGGGTTCGACCCTGGGTCTGGACCACAGGTTTTCGGAAAAACTGCTAAGTGTTGGAGCTCCAGGGACGTTTTAGGTCGTGGACGGAGCTCCACGTAAGATCTCGAGGCGAGTGAGGTATCATTGGAAAGGTCTCGTCGAGAGCTTTCCAGTGATATATAACACTCCTCGATCTGACCTCCGAGCTGGAAGTTATGGCCGAACCACAATCGGGTTGTGGTATAATTTTCAGGGACCAAAGAGGAGGGCGGGGCCGCCGATCCCCAGAAGTATATATGAGGGGGGCTCGATGCCTGGGTGGGCCAGGACGAGTCACCCGACCCCAGGGTTCGGCGGGCGGACTCTGGGGGCATGAGGTGATGGCTGGGCCAGTTCCAAGGCACGTTCCGATCTAGACTGGGACGGCTAGACTTAGGAACGATGTAAGGGCTGGGGCAAGACTAGGGAACGAGTCGGCGGGTTAGACCGCCGTTCGGGAGCCTGGACCCAGACGGACATCACGGGCGGTTGGGCCGCTAGGTGTGCTGGAGGCACCGTTTAGGACCCTGGACTTTATGGGAAGTCCGCCCCAAGTCATATTGTGACTTGCTCATGTTTGGGACCGACTTAGGCGGATCTAAGTCGGAACTTAGGATTGCTGAGCTTGATGATTAGGGAGACGGTCCGGCTCCGGTCCGGACCAAACAGAACTAAGGTAAGTGGTGCATGGACGCTAACTTGTGATTGTGTTTGCAGGTTAGCGGTTTGAATTTCGGGACCTACTGAGCAAGAGCTTCCGCTGGCGCAACAAGGCGGTAGGTGCACGAAAACCGCCTACCAGCAGTCGTTGGCTCCTACTGGGACCTCTGCACATCCTCCATAGGACCTGGCGCAGGTGGAGGAGCTGCAGAAGTAGACGGGATGTCTTCAGGAAGAGCCGCTCGTCTCCTTGTGACTCTCCGTCTATCCTCAGTCTCCTCAGGAATTCCAGTATCAAGTTCAGAGGCTTCTCGCCGCCTCTTCTCCTCCACAGAAGCATCCTGCCAATGAACGTGTCTATCTACATCCAAGAATGCTCTGATAGAAGCAGCATCTACAGGATCTCCCCATCCCGTGACCCTATGAATAGACTCGGCTCCCCTCTTCAGTACTTCAGAAGGAACGGGGGCAATACTCTTCTCAGTAGTCCTATCTAGCAACGTAGGACTAGAAGAAACCTCAATATGTCCAGCATATACATCAGGATTTACCGGTGGTGCCATCAATGCATGTACAGTTGCCGCCGCAGCAATCTGAGGTAGACTCCTCATGCTTCCTCGTCCAAACTGCGTGCTCAACGGCTCTCCAGTAGAAGAAAGGTGCAGCCTACCGTTCTGATAGCGAACCACACCATCTCGCAAAGCAGCTGTGAGCTCTTGACAATCTCCTCGGAAGTGATCAGGACTGTCACACCAAATACACCTACGGACAGGAGCACCTCTTGGACGTGCAGCAGCAGGCGCTGGTGGCTGCTCCCTCTGCAATCCAGCTAGCTCTACCTTCAGCTCTCGCATCTGCCGAATCAGGTCTTCAATCTGATTCTGTTGACCATGGTTACCCGCAGGTCTTTGAACAGGTGCCCTTTGTGCTGGAGCTGGCACAACTGGCATCAAAGGAACTGCAGTTGGGACAACAGGTCTGGGAGCAGGGGCCAAAGGTTGCTGTACTTGAGGAGCAGCATAAGGTGGGGTGATCACTTCTGCAAGCGGACGTCCTCCCACAGCCACTCTTCCCCTCCTCTGCCTTGTCAGTACAGCCACAACATCCTCAACTCTCCCCCAATCCATAGTAACACCCCCTTCAGCAGATCGATCGGCCAACATAAAACATAACCGATCTGCCGTAGCATCATCGATAGCCTGCAGGAAAAGCTCTGTTTTCCTAGCATCTAGGGTGATTCGCTCTAGAGTTGAAAGTTGCCGGTATCTCCGATCAAACTCTCTCAGCAACTCACTCAGACTCATCATACGACCAGGTTGCTGCTCAACCCAGTCTAAGAACGTCCTTCTAGTAACTCTCTTTGAATCCTCCTCAAGAAACTCCTCGAGATCGCTCAAAACTCATCCAGACTCCAAGATTTCTTCTCTGTACATCCCTAACTTGGTCCCGCAACTCAGGAATGACAGCTAACTCAAAACTTGCTATCATCTCAGCATCAGTAACCCTAACCAGCTCCATCTCTCCTCTATACTCACGCAGATATCTAGAAATATCTCTACCTTCAAACCTTCCACACCTATTCACTATCGCTTGCAAAGCCTTGGTGGATTTTAACTCACCCCCTCCAACGATCGGATGCTGTTGGACCAGGGCCGCAAGCGTCTTCAAGATCTCAGCCGTGTCCAGACCAGATGCAGATGTCGCTGTAGAAGACGCAGGTGCAGTTGACGGTGCAGCAGTAGACGTTGATGCTCCAGCCCCAGAGGCAGCAGCAGCAGCAGCTCCGCTCTTGCGATCCATCTCTTCTCCTTGTAGCAACTCAACCTTCTCAATCAATCACCCCAAGATCTCTCAGTGGAAGCACCAGATGTCAGGTTGAGAGTCTTCCTGGGAAGGGCGAACCTTCTGGCTGTGATATGAGCTTGAAGGCTGTGTTCAATCTACTCAGGGAAGCGTTAGGCTCTTGGCTGTGGCTGGTCTACTCACAGGATAGGCTTCAGGTCTCAAGGTGATACTGAAAACACTCATGTAAGTCTCTAGGCTCTTCTGATAAGTTCAGGAAGCAGAGTTCAGGCTTAACTAGCAATGATAAGATCAGATGGCGAACTTTGACACTCAGGATTGAGAAATATGTGAATGTTCAGACTTCAGAACTCCTCCTACATGTAAATGAGGTTCCACTAGATACACATATGAAATTTCAGCTTCAGATCAATTCAGAGCACTAAGATATGAGCAGAAACTTCCTGAGTAGAGAAATTACGGCAGTTTCTGATACCCAGACAGCTATTTCGACCTATAACAAGGAATTGGCTTGATCACTTTGGGAATTTCTTACAGGATTTGCAATACACAGCTTGATAAACACTCCTGTGAAGTTGGGTCTCCTGATTCCACACAGAACTCCAGATCTCGCTCTCTGAAGTTGCTGCTCCAGATTGAGAGCTTTTCGGACCCCCTCTACTTCAGCGGTCGCCCTGAATTACTCACTGACTCAATCGACATAAAAATTTGGAGACAGTCGTAGCCCTGCTGACAGTGATCACAGCCACGAAGTTTTGAAGCGCTTTCCTCGATTCTTCTGCAAATGACACTCAAAACCCCAAATTGAACAGAAGTGCTGCAATTCTGACACAAATCGAACTTCAATAAGCCATAACTTCTTGTTTATTGCTCCAAATCGATCAAACTTTTCGCTGACAGTGCTTGGCTCGACGAGCTCTATCTCCCTGTGCTCTCATATTTCGAAGTACCCTCACAAATTGCTCGAACTCCACTCTAGAGCTCTGTTTCTAAATTTAGAGTTTAACAAAAGACAAAAACAGACCAATGGGAGTTCATAGCTCCACTTGGTTGTCCTTTAGTACCCTAAACCACGTGGCAACTTAGTTTTACTCATAGGCTACCACGTCAAGCTCCCTAGAGTGCCAGCGTAAAACTTAAACTACCTAAAACGACACGCAGCCCCGAAAAATAACTTAAATCAGCTAGAAAGCGTGCATGGGCGACAAGTAAGTACAACCCATGAGTTCAAACCCCTATCTACATGGTAAATCTAAGTCATGTACATTGAGTATCATAGATAAGTATGAATTTACTTGCACAAGCGTACGAATGCTTGAACAAGATAAATGTCATACTACCAACCTACTAGGATCCAAAATATTTGACAGAGTTAACACCATATGCAAAAGGTGTCAACCATAAGCATAAAAGACTAAGAACAGTACAGAGCTAACTTCTAAGACTACTAAACGTCAAGTGTCGGAGTAGAAATAACATGCGCTAAGTAACGCGACAGCAGTGATAAGTGAATCATTTACTATGTCAAATGATTCACATCACGACAGCGCAGATGCGAACAACAGAACTCTAGCGGACTTGCGCTAGGTTGTGAACGCTGCGAGTAGGACTTAACGGCTTGACCTGGAAGTCGGGATCAGATGAACCTTAAGTGGTTCTCTGAACCAAGGTTGGAACCTTGGGTTAGGACATAAGGGTCTACTCCAAGAGGACCTCGGACAAACGCCGACCTAAGGGGGCAAGTTTGGGAACGGACCAAAACATGAGTCTGAGACATAAGTATGAGACGTGAGACCGAGACGTGGGTCTGAGACACAGACGGCCCGTGGTTCGGACGCTGGTCCGAACCACGGATTTCCAAAAAATGGCTGTGTTGGAGCTCTAGGGACGTTTTAGGTCGTGGATGGAGCTCCACGTAATATCTCGAGGCGAGTGAGGTATTATTGGAAAGGTCTTGTCGAGAGCTTTCCAGTGATATATAACACTCCTCGATCTGACCTCCGAGCTGGAAGTTATGGCTGAACCACAATCGGGTTGTGGTATAATTTTCAGGGACCAAAGAGGAGGGCGGGGCCGCCGATCCCCAGAAGTTAATATGAGGGGGGCTCGATGCCTAGGTGGGCCAAGATGAGTCACCCGACCCCAGGGTTCGGCGGACGGACTCTGAGGACATGAGGTGATGGCTGGGCCAGTTCCAAGGCACATTCTCGTCCAGACTTGGACGTCTGGACTTAGGAACGCTGTAAGGGCTGGGGCAAGACTAGGGAACGAGTCGGCGGGTTAAACCACCGTTCGAGAGCCTAGACCCAGACGGACATCATGGGCGGTTGGACCGCTAGGTGTGCTGAAGGCACCGTTTAGGACCCTGAACTTTATGAGAAGTCCGCCCCAAGTCATCTTGTGACTTGCATGTTTGGGACCGACCTAGGCGGGTCTAGGTCAGAACTTAGGAACTGCTGAGCTTGATGATTAGGGAGACAGTTTGGCTCCGGTCCGGACCAAATTGAGATAAGGTAAGTGGTGCATGGACGCTAACTTGTGATTGTGTTTGCAGGTTAACGGTGTAAAGTTTGCGACCTACTGAGTTAGATCTTCCTCTGGCGCAACAAAGCGGTAGGTGCGCTAAAAGTGGTATCAGAGCGAGAACTTGAGATAGCGGTTGAAGGCTGGACGCTTGAGGAGGGACGCGAGACACGAAGCGGATCAGCGTTTCTAGGTGAACACTTGGAGCGATGGCCGAAGACAGACAGAGTTCGAGGAGGAAGAGCAAGAAACGAGGAGCGGCTAACTAGAGCAGATCGACTCGAGCTAGCCCCGAGGCACAGTTAGGAGACGACAACCGACAACCTTCGCCCCAACGTCAAGGGAGCCCTGTACCAGCTGCGGCACCGGTGCAGCAAGATGGAGTCTTGCCAACGGTGCCCATCGATGCAAGCACAGGAAGTCAAGGAGCCTTGTATGCGGAACTCATCAAGATGATGAAGACCATGCAGGAGGGTATGGTTTCCAGGGATAAACGTATCGCTGAGCTTGAGGCAGGCCAAGGAAGTTCCTCGTCTACCAGGAAGCTTTGTAAGCCGAATTTGCCGACCCCGTTTTCAGGTATAGGACGGGCTCGCAAGGTTAAGGATTTCTTAACTGAGTTGGACTTATACTTTGAGGTGCAACAGGCTAAGGAGTCTGACAAAGTGAGAGCGGCGATTACGTTCCTGAAGGACCATGCGCTTCTCGGGTGGACTGCATACAGGGATGAGCATGCCTTGACCGTCTCGGCGCTTGGTTGGAAAGAGTTCAAGGAGTTGCTCGCGGGACTGTAACGACCTATGTTACACATAGGAAGTTTATCTATTAGTAAGGTGTTTAGTTATAACTAAGTGTTGAGAATGTTTATTTGCTGCCTAAGTACTTTAAAGAGGTATCAAGTTAGTCATGACTAGCTAAAAGTTAGTTATGGTTAAACTTAGCTGTACTTTTGGCAGAATTCAGATATTTGCTAAAGAGTGAGCACTACTATCTTGTCCTCTTGTCTAAAAGATAGAAAGGAGGTGGAAAGTATCCCTTATCTCCTTTTTGACTTGATATTAGTGGTTGGATTAAAGTTGTGGACTTTGTGGGCATTAAAAACAAGAAGAGATTCTACATGTTTCCTTTTTAGTGGGTCCTAGTGTAGAGGGGGGTGGAAATTCAAGATTCCTTGAGAATATTCCAAAATCCTTCTAGAAGTTGTTGACTTTGAAGGAATAAGCCCATGTGAAAAGGTAAAAAGCCCATGTGATTAATGCTTTTATCTTAAGTAATATCTTAGTAAAACCCGGTAAAAGTAGTTACGGCTGAGTTACCGGAGGGTATCAAAGTAAAAACCTAGAATGTATAAATAGAGGAGTAGAGAAGAGCTCCTCATCTTTGTTTTCACATTGTCGTAATGACAACTAGAGTAATATAGAGAGTGTGGGATATTTTTAGCATGTGAGAACTTGAGAGATGTCGTTAGAATAGAGGATTTTAGTTGATGTGTTTAAAGAGATTTTTAGTTGATAAGTTTGTGGGTGTATGAATGAGTGAACTTAGCATTTTTCCCTTCAAGATTCATGGTGTGCTTCCATCAAAGCCATCAGAGGTGACCCCTGAGTGAGAGACAGGCCCGACATTTGTAGATTCATCGGTGGCGATCGTGGAGGTTGAGAGATCGGGGGGTAGTTGATCGATGAGATCGTGGAGGGTTTACATTTTTGGTTCTGTTGCCGAGACCTCACTTGAAGAGATCATTGAAAATGTTTAGAGTTCAGTTCTATATTAGACAAAAAGAGATTATGAGAGAACACATGGAGAGAACGTTGGGAGGAGAGAGAGCTAACGCGATGTTAGCAACATTAGAACCTTTCGTGTCACCCGTAGTGATATATGACGCATTCGAAGTCATTCTTTACATCTTGTTCACTTAGAAAGGGTTTGAGGAGAGTTGAAAGAGGGTGCAACAAGAGTTGTAGAGAGTTGAAAGAGGGTGCAACAAGAGTTGTAGTTGCAACGGAGCCATAGATGGTTCAAGAATACTCATTCGTATCATTTCCTTCAGCAACTCAGTGACCTTTGGTAGTAAGACACGAGGGACTGGAATTGGCTTCAAGTCCCAAGGTACATGAGGAATAGTGAAGATAACCATCGGAGCTATCACACTAGGATCCACGCAACCAATCTCTTCAGTTGAGAAAGAAAATGTCTTACCATGACTAACTATCATCTTCTCGAAAGCTTGTGTTTCCACTTCACTCAAGAAGCCATATCCTCCTAGCTGAAGCTGCTCGAGTGTCTCTTGAGTAAACTTGTGTCCTACCTGTGTAGGATCTCTAAGCACAAGCTCAGTAGTCACTAACTCCATCTGCTGCTGAGAATCAACAGGTAATTGGGTCGCCACAGGCTTCACCTTCCTCGCTACAGCTTTATACTTGGCGTGTACTATGTTGGCGTATAGAGCCACACCAACATATTGCATCCTTCCATCCATTCTCCAGTCTCGGATGAGGACGATATCGCAAGTATGAGATAATCTCCTCATAGACTTCACGAGAATGGACGGGGACCACCACCCTACCTCCCATCTGTTCCATCAACCTATCTACATAATCTAGCCAACGAACAAAAGATTGTACACCTACAAACTCCTCATAAACACCAAAAATCATCTCGTCTTCCTTCAGAACTCCTGTACAGTGCAGATTTGCTGCATACTTCTCCATCAGCCTTCTACTCTTCTCAGTTAGATCATCTACTCGCGTGAACTCACTCCAATCATCAGAACTGAAAGTCATCAAACCAGATTTCCAACTATGTACAATACAGCTACTTTCTGAATCTTGAGCAGCCTCTTCACTAGCCTCCTGTGATCCCTTAGGCTCCTCAAGCGGGATCATAGTAGTAGTAGATCCTTCACTCTTGCTATCCCGTCCTACAAGAGTGGTTTATGAAAACCTTTACTCTTACAGATAGGAAAATCTCTCAAGGTCTGCCGATTTCGTTCGTGGTTCGTACGAATGATCAGAAACTGCACATAACGTCTATCATCTGGACTACGGATCCTAGCATAATGAGATCCGTCATCCATCACCTTGGTCTCCATTCGAACTGCAATGATATAAAGTTGACCAAGAATCACAAGATATGAAGCAGAAGACTGTACGAAGAAGTGCTGATCTACATCTACATCACCTATCTTCACCTTCACGTTAGGACAAGCGTCATATAGCTCACCTTTTTGGTTGTTTATAGCATGTAACACCCAACCATGGTTCAGCTCGATAGACCACTGACCTCTCATACACCTCCGTGACATGATGTTGATCTCAAATCCGTGATCAACCAAGGCAGCAACAGATTCAGGTAAACTCCCAAGGCAAACTCGTGTAGCAGTCGTAGCACGAGCCCAATGTCTCCTTCTGAAATCACTATTCGTAGCTGGACTCTCCTCGTCAGCTTCTTCATCGTCAAACTCAATGGTATTGGTACCAGCAACTAACTTTTCTTGTTGGTAGCCCTGGTCATCAATCTCCTGAAAATGCACCTTCTCGAATTCTGCATCATTCACAGAAGCTCCTACCACATCTATCATTTGACTTTCAATTTGTTCAGACATCACCTGTCTCTTGCGCTTGATGATATCGATGATCACTTCGTGAAACTCCTTCTTTGCACTACCAAAAACTTCTCGAAGAGAAAACTCAATTCGCGCTGTAACGACCTATGTTACACATAGGAAGTTTGTCTATTAGTAAGGTGTTTAGTTATAACTAAGTGTTGAGAATGTTTATTTGCTGCCCAAGTACTTTAAAGAGGTATCAAGTTAGTCATGACTAGCTAAAAGTTAGTTATGGTTAAACTTAGCTGTACTTTTGGCAGAATTCAGATATTTGCTAAAGAGTGAGCACTACTATCTTGTCCTCTTGTCTAAAAGGTAGAAAGGAGGTGGAAAGTATCCCTTATCTCCTTTTTGACTTGATATTAGTGGTTGGATTAAAGTTGTGGACTTTGTGGGCATTAAACAAGAAGAGATTCCACATGTTTTCTTTTTAGTGGGTCCTAGTGTAGAAGGGGGGGTGGAAATTCAAGATTCCTTGAGAATATTCCAAAATCCTTCTAGAAGTTGTTGACTTTGAAGGAATAAGCCCATGTGAAAAGGTAAGAAGCCCATGTGATTAATGCTTTTACCTTAAGTAATATCTTAGTAAAACCCGGTAAAAGTAGTTACGGCTGAGTTACCGGAGGGTATCAAAGTAAAAACCTAAAATGTATAAATAGAGGAGTAGAGAAGAGCTCCTCATCCTTGTTTTCACATCGTCGTAATGACAACTTGAGTAATATAGAGAGTGTGGGATATTTTTAGCATGTGAGAACTTGAGAGACGTCGTTAGAATGGAGGATTTTAGTTGATGAGTTCAAGGAGATTTTTAGTTGATAAATTTGTGGGTGTATGAATGAGTGAACTTAGCATTTTTCCCTTCAAGATTCATGGTGTGCTTCCATCAAAGCCATCAGAGGTGACTCCTGAGTGAGAGACAAGCCCGACATGTTGCAGATTCATGGATGACGATCGTGGAGATTGAGAGATCGTGGGGTAGTTGATCGATAGGACCGCGGAGGGTTTACATTTTTGGTTCCGTTGCCGAGACCTCACTTGAAGAGATCATTGAAAATGTTTAGAGTTCAGTTCTATATTAGACAAAAAGAGATTATGAGAGAACACATGGAGAGAACGTTGGGAGGAGAGAGAGCTAACGTGATGTTAGCAACATTAGAACCTTTCGTGTATCCCGTAATGATATATGACGCGTTCGAAGTCATTCTTTACATCTTGTTCACTTAGAAATGGTTTGAGGAGAGTTGAAAGAGGATGCAACAAGAATTGTAGAGAAAGGAGGAGAGAAAAGTTATTAGAGGAGAGAAATTTGTGAGTTTAGAAATTATGCTCTCTGGAAAATTTGTACAGTCGTTGTCAACTTTTCTTTGAATTTTATTTTCCTAAGAAACTTTCCAATGTTTTATATTGGCTGATAACCTATCTACTACAAAAGAAATCATAGGAAAATGTGGTCTAGAGAGGGAGCAATGAATTTTCAAAGTTGAGGGGGTCTATTCGTGAGAGTTGAGGAATTCTGTTCTCTGGAAAAAGTTTACAGTCATTATCAGATTTTCTGTGAATTTTATTTTCCTGAGAAACTTTCTAGTGTTTTAGATTGGCTGATAAGCTATCTAGGACAACAGAAATCAGGAGAAAAGGTGGTATGGAGAGAGAGCCATGAATTTTCAAAGTTGAGGGGGTTGAAAGTCATGAGAGAAGTGAAAATATACAAATTTCAATTCGCTGAAAATTTGTACAGTCAGCACCATCTCTTTTGATTAAGGAATTTTCTATCGAAACTTCATTAGTTAGTAGCTTGGAGGTTGAGCTACTGGAGATCACAAAAATCTTGGAGAGATCTCTTACCGATTAAGAGATATACGGTTCGACATACAAGGAGGTCTTGACGATGCGTCATGAGGAATCTAGTTCGAGTGCCGAGGTTGAAGAAGAGACGTTTGGGAGTTAGAACGGAGACGGAAAGACCAACGTTAAGTATAGAGGCGTTGCGATCAAGCATCTATTGCAGTTGGGGTGCCATTTTTACTTTATATAAAGAAGCTTCTGCGAGCATCGGCGCAGATGCGAAGAAGGTTGAGTTCAAAGTATCATTCACTGTGGAGGCCACGAATGCTCCTGGCGAAGTAGAGTGTGATTCTTACAAAAGTGACTTTAAGATGTCTGCTAGGATCAGTACAAACGATAGTCATGAGGATATTATCATGGACTCTTAATTTTAGATTGGATTTTATTTCGTGTATTGCATGTATAATACACGATTTTCAGTATAAAGCTCGAAAGAGTTAAGAAAGTGATGTAGAGTTATTTTCTTCAAAGATATTTTGTCCACTTAATGGTTGAGAAGGTGCAACATGAGTGGAAGTTCAAAAGATTAGAAAGTTAGACTTAGAAACCTTCCTCAAGGTTTAGATGTCATAGTAAGCGTCGGAGAGAGCTCGAAAGAGATTATCGTTGAGTTTGAGAACCCTAGTATAAAACCTCAAGTAGAATCTCCGAGGAGAAGAGTAGAAACTGACTTGTGGTGTTATTTCTGTAGAGGGTTGGGACATAAAGTAGTGAATTGTCTAACTAGAATCAAAACCGAGAGAGCTAAAGAGAAGCGGGAGTTTACTGATTTAAGTCTTCGAGTGGGTCCATCGTCACCAGCGCCAATTCATCTTCTAGGAGAAGATCTTTGTCCAAGTTGTGAAGTGGGTGATCTATCAAGAGGACACAAGTGCGTCGATGTGGCCGCCCTACTTACGTCAGTAGTCGAGAAGTTGGACGAGACTCAAAGAGCTGAGACGGAGAAGTTGTCGACTTCAAAAGAGGACTCGGCTGAGTTGTGATGGAGATCGTCATTCGGATGGTGGAGAAAACGGTGATGCGACTCACGCTCATGATTACCTTCAACTAGCTCACGCTCATGATTACCTTCAACTAGCTCACGCTCATGGCAACCAAGGTAACTTTGGAGGAATCACTTGTTGGACGTGTGGAGGTTCTCATTTCCAGCGAAATTGTCCTAACAACGGAGCAAGAGGTGCCGAAGCTGTCAGAATGAATGTGGGTGGAGGAAATCCATCACAAGGACGAGACAAGGGGTTGACTACTATCGATGTCGTACGAGATCCCATCTACGAGAAAGGAAAGAGTTCAAACTCTTCTCATGCACCGGTGGAGCTTTTAGCTCAAGAAAGGAAAAGAACTCGATTTTCTGATGAACCGGTTTTCATGGAGGAGTCAGCAAGTAGAAGTACTCGTTCGAGTAATGTTTCGAGTACACCAAGGGAGCCAGAAGGAAGTTGGGGATGACGGATTTCACCATTTCAATGGTGAAATCCGTGTTGTGGTTCGGCTCCTATGTGAAATTCCTGTGTAACCTATGTTGTGTTTCTTTTCTATGTTTCGTGAACCGTATCGCGTAACTCACCGACGGTATGATGAGTGCCACGTTTGTGATTATCTGTTTAAGTGATCGCACGGTAGAGGAACGTGCCAAGTCATCGATTTGTGTGCGTTCACTTCAATGGTCTTTATCGCCGCAATTGTGTATAAAATGGTGGGTCGAAGGTTCATACGACATTCTCTGTCAGCGGGTGTTTCGTGAGGGTTCTTGGTGGTCTGCATGGAGGAGTGAAGAACTGCAGGAGTGGTGGTTATGGACGGAGGTTTGTTACCGGCTCCGGATCTTCCTTTCTCGAATCCGTTTCACATCAAGCTTCATTGCATCCACCGCGATCACTTTCGACAGTGATTAGTTACGTACTTTGATAATGAATTCATGAGGAGAGTGATGAAGTTGCAGCTTTCGGTGATCCTTCCGATCGTAACATACGAAGAGACTTGAGTTATGACGGTGTACATTTTGTTGTGAGGAACAATGGATCTCAACTATCCATCGAACGTTTCTTTCAACCTTTGGGTCGATGTCCGGTGCCATTGCAGACCGAAGATCAATCATGGGGCTTGGATCGTGAAACTTCGGGCAAGAATATTACAATCGAGTGATAGCTTCACCATTTCCTTTTGTCGTACTTTTTATTGTAGGACGTTTTCAGGTTGTAATATTGACGTTGTATTTGTCTGCGGCTCACTGGTTTCATTCTGGTTGAGCGCTTCTGTGTAGTTACGGATCGCAAAGAATCTTTCGACATGTCTCAAGGATTTTCTGAAGTCTTAGAGTCTTGTTGATGTCTTGTGTCTCCTTGGGAGTAAAAATTCGTTCTAGAGGAAAAAGTTGAGTGGAGAAAAGACAAAAGTAAAGATCTTTTTGTTCTTATTGGTCCAGTTTTGGACCAATGGTGTTCTAGCTGATCCTCGTGACGTTTCTGTGGTTTCTAGAGGCTTCGGAGGTCCATTCGCAAAACGAAGGGTATGGTTGGAGAGCTCTCGACCAGGGCTACAATCTGGGTTGAATAATCGGTCGATTTGATGGAAGGATGAGCACGTTATGATCGATTGAATGGAGAGGGTGCAATTCGTACCTACCGCTACGTTTCTGGTTGTTCCGAGAGACTCGCGAAGAGTTTTAAGGAGCTGTCTGTTGGGTTGGAGAGCTGACGACGTGCTGGTCGTTTTGATATCAATTTCAATATTGATAATAATTGGTTATTAGCAGTTTCGGGTTTTTCGGTATCATCTATTGTCATTTTGGTCATTTTCGAGCAATTTGGAGAGGAGTTTGTCACTGAAACTGCCATGCATGCATACAACTCGACATTGGAGGGTGTGGGGATGATTTCAGCTCTTGGTGATGAAGGAGAACGAAGTCGTGATGAGTCATAAGCCGCTGTTGGGATTTTGAGCTACCAGGTACTACCGCCGTTGGTGCTATGTTGAGATCTGAGTAGTGCCTTGAAGCATGCATGCTTTACCTTGCTGGAATGCTTGGTAGACCAGGGTGTACAGCAAGTTATATCGATACTCGATCAAGTTGATTGAGTGATCTTATAGCATCTTCTGGTTGTACTATGAAGTTGTGATAGTTGGATTGATGGGCAGTTAGCGTCGCTGGAGAGCTATTCAGAAGTCATGCTTCCAGTGATATAGAGGAATAACTTCAGCTAGATAGTACAGAGCTGAGTATTTTTAGTTAGAGTACAAAAAGATCGTCAATCCACATACCTCTGCACTGTCACACCACAAGTATCCCATTATTTGTGTGTATGCTTATATACATTTCATTAAGTATGACTATCTTAAAGGTTACTCTAGTTTGAAGATCTAAATTTAGAGTGATCAAAAGTAGTCATAACTAGCTGAGATAGTTATAACTAAGTTGAGGAAACTATTAGAGGTTCCACTATGGCACTATAGGACAAGTGCGGAGCTCTAAATATGCTTTCCAAAAGTATGTAACTTTGTTGACCATCGCTGATTGGATGCATGATGAAAAGTCATGCACAAAGATCTAAAGATGCTCCTCAAAAGACGTATTAGTGTGTTGTCGTCTTTCGACTGGATAGCGTGGAAAGTTAACACTTTACAAAAGCTAAAGTAGGAGAATCTCTTACTTTAGTAAAGTAGAACAAGTAATGTGTGTGCTATTCTTGAGTCTTAGTAGCCTTTAGAAGTTTTACTATTTTGGATTGCGCACTTACCATGAGGTAACGTAACTTAGTGAAAGTTACCACGGTAAGAAGTTGTAGAGTATATAAGGAGGAGTTGAGAAGGTGGAAGACACTCTCATTTTTCCTGACTGTAAGTAAAGTGAGCATTGGAGACCTTGGGAGTCCTTGAGTATTTTGCGATGTAATGTTGAGAGCGGGATTAGAACTTGTGTGCAGGAACGCTATTAGAGGTACCGATGTGACCATACGGGTCAGAGAGTTGAGTGAAGTGAGCATGGGTGTACTTAAATCTTTGTAATTAGGGTGCACTAGTAATCCTAGTCATCTGAGGTACCCCTGGGTGAGAGACAGGCCGGCTTACATTTTGGTTCCGTTGCCGGGACCTCGATACAAAGATTCGTATGTAGTCGTTAGTACAGTTCATGTCTGTTTTCGAGCATGAGTTCAGAACCTTTGTACATACACCATGTTATAGAGGGCAAGATAAGCTTTCCAATAAGCTTGATATCTCCGAGAGATCAATTGTGAGGAGAGAATTATGTCTTTCGGAAGTTAAGGGGGTTTTTCGGTATCAAATAGTGAGCTCTCGGGAAGGAGTTTACAGTCATTTTCATATTTTCAGTTTTTAGAGTTAGACCTTGAAATCTTCCATGCTGATAGCTTGCAAGATAAGCTATCTAGGCACCCAAATCATGCGTGAATTGATCGAGTAGAATTGGAGTTATGGCATTCGAAGCGAAGGGGGGTCAAATCTGTTATATCGCTTGCTGAAGTAAAAGAGTGAAAGAATTACAGAATTCTTGAGAGGGTTATGTTCGATCTCTGAGGCTCAGGGTTGACAAGTTAAGCTTCTACTTAGTAATGTGAGAGATTGTTAAGCGAGAAGATAGTCGAGTGATAAAAAAGTGTCAAACAAACTATAGAGCGAGAGAGATGTATGACAGATCATCGTCATGGAAGGACAGCAAGAGTGGAAATTGAGGTTGAGCAAGATCCCTCAAGGCTATGCGGTGATAGTTACCGCTGATCTGGCGAAAGGAGAATTTCGACTAGAATTTGAGGAAGAAGCAGAGAGTAGTCGTAAGAACCAGGAGAAGAACTCGAGGTGCTTTTTGTGTGGAGAAGAAGGACATAAAGTGAGCAAGTGTCCTACAAAGAATAGACTTTTGCGTGAGCGAAGAGGGTTGGTCGACTTAAGCTTACACATAGGTCCTTCTTCCCCTAGACAAGCCGTCATTGACCCTACAACCTTTTGTCCTAGATGTGGAGTGGATGGCATTCCAGTTGAGCACGAGTGTAGCGCAGTGGTTGCTCTGCTTGAAACTGTAGCCGAAGGTCTGGAGAGAAGGTTGAGTGTAGAAACGGAACGAGTGAAGACCTCTAGCGAGGATGGAGATAGTCTATCACACGAGAGATAAGATGACCATGAGGGTCAAACTTATTCCAACCTTTGGAGAGGAGAGAGCTCAACGGGGAAATTGTGGATTGCGGTGAAGTGCGATCTTCACATCTGCAAGCAGTACCTTGAGTAAGAAGAAGAAAAGAAGAGAAGAATGGGGAAACTTCCGGTGTTTTACGGAAAGGATGGAGAAGACGTGGAAGGATTTGTGAGGGACTTCAAACGAGCATGCATCGGCAATGGAGATCGAAAGAAGAGCGAGTGGGTAGGGTTGATACCTGAATTTCTTGAGAATTCTGCATTGACATGGTATGAGGATAGGAAGAAGAGAAGCGTAGTGGGGACTCCAGTTGATACTTGGGAAGTATTGACGGAGGCTTTAATTGAAACTTTTCTTCCTGATGAAAGTTACGAGAAGTTAATGGTAGAGGTAACTTACCTCAAACAAGGAGAGAAAGAGAAAGTAAGGACTTACGCCGAGAGGGTGGAGAAATTAGAACAAAAGTTTCGGGTGGTTTTACGAAAGAGTGGAGATGTAGTAGAACCAACGATGGTGGGCATTGGAGCAATGCTCACAAAGAATTTTATTGGGGGATTGAGGCCGGAGATTCGAACGCAAGTGCGGTATGAGAGACCAACTTCGAAGGCTGATGCAGTGAAGATCGCAACCAGGATGGAAGAGAGTCTGGATGGAGACGACTTGCAACCAATGACTGTTGGGGCAGCATGTGGAGATATGCAAGGGCCGATCATGCCAACTCTAAAGCCTGCGAGTGTTCCGACTGTTCGATTTCAAAATCTGACTCCGGTAGCTCCTACGAGTGCGGTTACAGTCACTGTACCATCTAGATCTGTTACTCCCGACTTTCGTGATGAGTTGAAAAGTTTGACAGAGTCTCTGGCAGATTTGAAGATCAATATGGTGAATTTGTTGCAACACCGTAGTCCAAATGTTGGAGGAGGCTCACGAGGTTATGGGAACTATCAGTCTAGAGGTGGACCACCGCAAGGATCACCAAGTAACTACACGAACCAAGGATGTTTTACGTGTGGAGGATCACATTTCCAACGTAATTGTCCAAGTCGTAATGGTGGAACGGCGGATGGAGCTTCAACTTCACAAAGCAAGGACAAGGGTGTAGCGTGCATTGACATCTTGGAACCACGAGATGTACGAGAAGGTTTTCAATCTGTAGAGCTGTTGGCTCAAGAGAGGAAGAGGATGAGGACGCATCTCGACGAAGAAGAACCAGTCGTGATGGAAGATTCTCCAAGTCAAAATACTCGGAGTAGCAAATCTTCTTCAAAAATCAAAGAACGGCGGAAGAAATTGGGAAATACTGATTTCACAATTTCGATGGAGCAATCAAAATACAATGTGGTGGAAGACGTGGGTAAGCAACGAGCAAACATTACTGTGGGACAGTTGATTGCTCTGAATCCTTCGGTGAGGAAAGAACTTCGTAGCGGTCTAAGCTCCCGACGAGGTCGGAAGAAGAAGGTAAATCCTTCTACTGTCGGTGTGAGTGCTTTAGATGCTAGTGAAGGAGAGGTGTGCAACAAGGCATCAAAAGTAGAGGCTCGTATCAATGGGAGAGATGTCTCAGATGTTCTTGTCGATGGAGGATCGGCAGTAAATGCCATCTCAGAACGACTCATGAGGAAGTTGGATCTAGTACCAACTCGTCCTTCTAGTATCACGGTGGGCATGGCTAACAGACAGCGAGTTAGACCATTGGGAGTGCTGGAGAGAGTTTGTGTGTCAGTAATGGGAGTGCAAGTAAACATGACATTTCAAATCTTGAAAGAGTCAAGTTATGAAATGTTACTCGGAAGACCTTGGCTTCGAGCAGTACATGCAACGGATAACTGGCACAAAGGTTATTTACGCATCGGACCGAATCACCACCGGATCAAAGTTCCATTGCTCGGAGATCAAGTTGGGACGTCAGAATCGGATCGACCCACATCAGACTACTGGGAGTCAGAAGTTGTTGATACTACTTCTGATGTAGGTACCAATTCTTCAGATTCAGAATCTGAAAATACATCGTCAGAAGAGGAGAGAGAAGAACGAAATGTGGGTGTGAATGTAGTGGATCTTTTTCCGTCTCCGGAAGTGCAAAGAGATCGAGACAAAGAACCGTTGACTCCCGAGGAGGTGGAGAGAAGAATTGCCACCTTACGTTATGGATCGAAGGTTACTAAAGAGGAGAAGAGTTGTTTCGAAGAGATCTTTCGCAAATACATTCATGTATTTGCATTTAGTTACAAGGATCTGAGGGAGGTCACACTGGAGCAGCATCGCATCGAGTTAGAGAAGGAAGTCAAACCGGTGCGACAGAAGCAACGAAGAGTGAGTCCTCCAATTGCGGATCTGGTGAAAGAAGAGATCGAGAAGCTACACACTGCTGGGTTCATTTACGAGGTGGAGCATTCTGAATGGGTATCACCCATTGTGATCGTAAAGAAGAAAAATGGCAAATTGCGGGTGTGTGTTGATTACAAGAAGCTCAATGCGGTCACAAAGAAGGATTATTATCCTCTACCTTTCATCGACGAGATCTTGGAAGAAGTGGCGGGAAACGAATGGTACAGCTTTGGAGATGGTTATAGCGGATATAACCAGATCAAAATTGCACCAGAACATCAACACCTGACCACTTTCACTACTCCGTGGGGTACGTTTGCATTTCGAGTCATGCCATTTGGTCTGTGTAATGCTCCTGCGACGTTTCAAAGGTTTATGAACAAAGTGTTCGAACCTTTCTTAGGAAAGTTTGTGAGAGATTTTATAGATGACTTTTGTGTTTATGGGAGTAAGGAGAAGCATTTTGAGCACCTTGTGAAGGTCTTAGAATGTTTAGATGTAGCAAATGCATCTCTCAATCCGGAGAAATGTATTTTTGGGTGTGAGGAAGGGTTACTCTTGGGTCATATCATATCCAAGGACGGCATTGCCGTTGATCCAGAGAAGGTGCAGAAGATCTTAGAGCTCCCTTTTCCTAGTACTCTCACTAAGCTACGACAGTTTTTAGGTATGGTGGGGTATTATCGAAGGTTTATACTCTCGTTCTCACATAAAGCGTATGCTTTGACTGTATATCTGAAGAAGGGAGTAGATTACGTGTTGATTTTAGGAGATGAAGAAGCTCTAGCCGCCTTTGAGGAACTGAAGAAAGCTCTTACTTCAGCTCCGATCTTGGTTAAGCCCGATTGGAATAAACAGTTTATTCTATATACGGATGCTTCAAATATAGCAGTAGGATGTACTTTAAGTCAGTATGATGTTGAAGGTAGAGATCATCCTATCGCATATGCTAGTCGGCAAATGGTCAAGGCAGAGAGAAATTATTCTGTGACAGAGAGAGAAGGATTAGCAGTGATCTATGCTTTGAGAAAATTTCGACATTATCTCATAGGAGGCAAGTTCACTATCGTTACAGATCATAAGGCATTGAAGTACATCTTCAATAAACCTATGGTCGAAGGACGATTAGCAAGGTGGAAGCTCTTATTGTCAGAGTACGACTATGAGATCTGTGATCGACCGGGGAAGAAACACGCGAATGCAGATTTGTTATCTAGAGCTTACGATGGGGATGGAGAGGAGCCGGTGGATGACACCTTTCCTGACGAAGATTTGATGGTCTTGAGCAACTCTATTATCCCAATAGAATATCAAGAAATTTGGGATTTTGTTACGGAAGGTGTCTATCCAGATGGGATGCGGACCAGAGAGAAGAAGGCACTGGTGAAACGAAGTCAACCTTACTCGGTGGTGGAAGGTGTGTTATTCCGTGAAGGAGTTGATGGGGTCCTGAGAAGAGCTGCGAGCAAGGAGGAGTCTCTACGACTCATGGAAGAATTCCATGACGGTCCAGTATGTGGAGGACATTTCGCAGGCAAGTTGACGGCTCATAAGATACTCGATGCGGGATATCACTGGAGGGGGATGTTTAGAGATTGCTTGACGTATTGTAAAACCTGTGATGTTTGTCAAGCTTTCGCTATCAAATCTAGTGTTTCCACTCCTCTTAGATCTATTCCGGTTCTTGGACCTTTCGAGAAATGGGGAATAGATTTTGTTGGGCCTTTGAATCGCACCCCTCGCAACAATAAGTATATTGTTGTAGCCACAGATTATCTTACGAAGTGGGTAGAAGCTAGACCTCTTGTAACTATTGGAGAAGTTGAGGTGGGTAGATTTCTGTACGAACGGATCATTACTAGGTTTGGATGTCCTCTGGAGTTAGTTTCTGATAGGGGTCGAGAATTTGTGAGTGGTATGACTACTGCTATGTGCACCCACTTCTCCATTTCTCAGAGGGTTACTACTTCATATAAACCTAGTTCAAACGGTTTGGTAGAGAGGACAAACTTTACCTTGTGTCAAATGTTAGCAAAGGATGCTGACATGGAAGGGGCCAAACACAACTGGGACAAGCGTCTTCATGCGGTTCTATGGGAGTATCGTACAACAGTGAAGACGTCTACGGGATATTCACCTTTCAAGATGGTGTATGGGTTGGAATCAAGATTACCAATCCAGTTCGACCTAACCACCTTTCAAACCTTGCAAGCTGGACTGAAGAGAAAGGGTGGTCCAATAGCTGAGAAAGAGAGGGGAGAAACCTTGTTGGAGCTGGAGGAGAATAGAGACGACGCAGCTCAACGAATTGAGATGGCTCAGCTACAACAGAAGAAGAGCTATGACAAACGCTTGGCGAAGAACAAAACGAAGTTACAGCCATTTCAAGAGGGTGAGTGGGTGATGTTATGGGATGCTATTAGGCACAAGCGAGTCCAAAAGAAATTCTTACGTCGATATTTTGGACCTTTCATCATCTCCAAAGTATGGAGTAATGGCACCTACGATCTTCAAGAAAGGAGTGGTACGTTCTTCGACCGAGTGAACCACGACAAGCTAAAGAAGTTCCATCAACGTGATACTTCACTCCGAGGACGGAGTGAAAATTAAGTCTGGGGGTAAATGTCACACCACAAGTATCCCATTATTTGTGTGTATGCTTATATACATTTCATTAAGTATGACTATCTTAAAGGTTACTCTAGTTTGAAGATCTAAATTTAGAGTGATCAAAAGTAGTCATAACTAGCTGAGATAGTTATAACTAAGTTGAGGAAACTATTAGAGGTTCCACTATGGCACTATAGGACAAGTGCGGAGCTCTAAATATGCTTTCCAAAAGTATGTAACTTTGTTGACCATCGCTGATTGGATGCATGATGAAAAGTCATGCACAAAGATCTAAAGATGCTCCTCAAAAGACGTATTAGTGTGTTGTCGTCTTTCGACTGGATAGCGTGGAAAGTTAACACTTTACAAAAGCTAAAGTAGGAGAATCTCTTACTTTAGTAAAGTAGAACAAGTAATGTGTGTGCTATTCTTGAGTCTTAGTAGCCTTTAGAAGTTTTACTATTTTGGATTGCGCACTTACCATGAGGTAACGTAACTTAGTGAAAGTTACCACGGTAAGAAGTTGTAGAGTATATAAGGAGGAGTTGAGAAGGTGGAAGACACTCTCATTTTTCCTGACTGTAAGTAAAGTGAGCATTGGAGACCTTGGGAGTCCTTGAGTATTTTGCGATGTAATGTTGAGAGCGGGATTAGAACTTGTGTGCAGGAACGCTATTAGAGGTACCGATGTGACCATACGGGTCAGAGAGTTGAGTGAAGTGAGCATGGGTGTACTTAAATCTTTGTAATTAGGGTGCACTAGTAATCCTAGTCATCTGAGGTACCCCTGGGTGAGAGACAGGCCGGCTTACAGCACAGCCATATACCCAGTGTATTCCTAGACAGAAAAACACGTTATATGATAGTTGGTGAACTCGACGTGAAAGTCTGAGGTGAGAGGTACGTGCGTGGTTTTGTCACCATGGACGTTGAAGGGTTGGGTCCTTACGTAGATGAGGCTTCTACATCTGGAGAGGCTCCAAAGGTGACCAAGCTTTCACGGTCTGATATGCGATTGCTAGAGGCATTCGCATTGATAATGCAACAACAGCAAGCCACTGAACGGAAAGAAGCCATGGCTACTAAAGCCTTGCAGTCTGTTGCGGGGTTGCTAGATCAGTTTGACGGGAAGAACATATCCAAGTACCTAAAGTACTATTCCCGAGAGATGGAGTTGAGTAAGGTGCCAGAAAGAGAGATGGTGAGTACATTTGAGCTTGCTGTCGTACTTGAGCTACGAGAGCATGTGAAAGACATCATCCGATCTCATGGTGCTACATGGGAAGGATTTACTCTTCAACTGAAAGAAGAGTATTCTTTAGAAGATGCAGACCGAGTGACTAAGAAGTCATTCATGGAGTGGGTAAACAAACCCAACAGAGGGCTTGTTGCCACAGAGTTATTTCGGGAGTTTGAGAGACAATTCCTTCAGTTGTCTCAGATGGAGAAGCTCACATTGGAGAACTACAAGGTGGAGTTGTTTCTGCAAGCAGCTAACAATGAGTTACAAAGGGAGTTCGAGCTGCTTCTGGAAGATAGGATGGAAGACAACGGACTCACAACTGACTGAAGAAAAGTCTCTGAAGCAGTGAGTGTACTTGCCAAACGAGAGTACTGGAGAGGGAAGGTGGTGGTAAGACAAGAAGAGAGACCACCGCCGATCATTAGTACCTCGTAGGCAACCAATGGTACCCAATGTGCAAGCACATATTGTGCATGTACCTCAAGTTCCACTTCCTACTATTCATGTCCAGAAAGTTGCACCGCAAAGAGATGCTATGGAAGAGTTGGTAAAAGGGATGAGGGACTTGCAGATCAAGTTAGCAAGGTTGGAAGAGAAGGGAGGAGCACATGATACCAGACTTGCTCCTAAGCAAGATTATGTACAGAGATGCATTTGGTGTGATAGTTCTGATCATGCTCGAAGAGAGTGTGGTGATTTTGCCAAAACTCTACGAGATGGAGTACTCTATTGGAAGGAAGAAAAGATTGCTCTGAAAGATAATGGAGAGATTCTTAGAACCAACTTCGGGAAAGGAGGAATGAAGCAAGTACTGGAGGAGTATCTATCTCAGCATGCTACTGCGTCGGTAGAAGCTGCTACTTATGGAGTTGAGGTAGTACGAGAAAGAAGTGCTTCTAAGAAGCATGAAGATACTCTTGATATGTGGAGTCACGCGGTAAGCACGAACAAAAGGGGGAAATGGCAAGGGAGGAGTTGCTCAGAACAGCCACGGCAATCAGGGGTGCTACCGGATGGGATGATCCCGTGGATACAATGTTTGTACATGCTTATTTGACGAAGAGTCAACATGAAGCTCTCATGGAGGAGAAGCGCAAACGGGATGAAGCAGGCCCTAGCGAAGAGAGAAAAGCTCTCAAGAGACAAACAAGAAGAGAAAAGTTCAGACCGGAGATTATGTCTCTACCAGAGGAGACTATGGAAGAGGTCATATCCTCTACTCCTGAGAAGTCAGAGAAGAGCAAAGGTAAGGAGAAAGGTAAATCTCCTTCATACAAGCTTCAGTCTGATATTGAAGTTGCTAGAGACCTGAAAGGAGTACTAGAAGAGAGAGTACTCAATGCCAAGATCGAGTTTACCTTGCGAGAAGTTCTTGGGATTGCCAAGAAGGAGTTTCATGATGTCATTATTGACACCATCAAACGAAAAAGGCAACTGGCAGGAGAAACCGCTGTGTCTAATGCATTAGACACAAGGATATCAAGAGAGGAAGAGTTAGAACTAGCTCAATGCTACATCAACCGCAAAGTTCGGTTTGAGGATGATAGTGATGACAAGGTCTCTAGTCATTACACTAGAGGACATTGGGCTAGAGCTACTACCGAAACCTTAGTGAAGGTAGGAGAGATGACAAATCCGGTGGTTGCTCTGATTGATCATGGATCAGAGATCAATATTGTCTCTAAGGACATCTACAAGCAAGGTGGATGGCCTGTTGATATAGATCATGGTTGGATGATAAGAACAGCGAACAACACAAGAGGAGAACTCTATGGAGCTTGTCCTGATGTGAGAGTGAAGGTTGGAGATGTAACTATTGAACAAAACTTCTTTGTTCAGGATAGTACATCATACCCGGTGATACTCGGTCAACCTTACATTACAGTTGTGAGGATGGAGACCAAGGTTTTGGATGATGGATCTGCTTATGCACGGATCAGAAGTCAGGATGGCAAGAGAGCGGTACAATTTCTAACTGTATCAGCAAACCACGAGCGGAACAAAGATTATCTGAGGGGTGGCTCATTGCCTAAGGTCACGGAGGAGTTCAAGGATTTTTGACAAGTACTTCTATAGAGCAAGGACATAGTGGTACACTGGAGAAGGTACTCTCGCTAGAGAAAGAAAGTGCTTTTTGTACAGGAGTTGTGAGACTTTCTAAGAGTGGATTTGCTACACATACACGACTTGCTGACTTGCAGAAGTGGGAGCAGAAGGTTGTGCGAAAAACTGAAAAAGACCTAAAGAGAGTTGGTGTGCTTGAAGAGGATGATAAGATAGAAGGTGTTTATTTGGAGTTAGGATTGGGAGATTTCATCGATGAGCTTGCTATGCATGAGCAAGAAGATGAGGATCATGTGGTGGAAGTGCACTCTAGGGAGCTCTATACAACTATAGAGTCATTCATAGATCATGAAGTTAGAGTTGATACTAGGTACAAAACGATAGACAAGAAGATAAAACTTGTTGCTCAGCCATTACCTAGTGATTCGAACCAGCGAGTCCAACAATCTTCGAAGGAGAAAAGCTTGAGAGATCTTAGCCGGGTCGGTCACAAGTTTATTGAAGCTACGCTGAAGGAGTTGAAGGTTGGTTCTGCAGATTTTCTTTTGCCTGTGGAGGAGAATAAGTTTAGGGAGATGTTAACTAGGCACGGGAAAGCTTTTGCTTTTGAAGCCTCAGAAATCGGATGTGTAGATCCTAGCATTGTGGCACCAATGATCATATTCATAGTTCCACATGCTCCTTGGGACTTGAGGTCAATTCCTGTACCTAGAGCGCATCTACCAAAACTCATAGAGCTCTTGAAGGAGAAGATGCAGATGAAGATCTTGGAACCATCATTTGCACCATACTCTAGTCGTTGGTTTACAGTACCAAAGAAGAGTGGTGCATTACGATTCATCCAAGATATGCAACCTGTGAACCAAGTGACCATCAGAAATACAGGCATAGGACCTATCGTCGGAGAGTTTGCTGAAGCGTTCGCTGGGAGGGCTATTTACTCTATAGGAGATCTTTACTCTGGATACGATCAGTTTCAACTTGCTGAACAGAGTAGAGATATCACCACCATGAGGACACCGTTGGGATTGGTCAAAATGTGCACACTACCACAAGGAGCAACAAACTCGGTAGCGCACATGATGAATGGGATGAACAAGGTTCTCCGTGAGTTCATTCCTGAGAAGACCATGCCTTTCTTGGATGACATTCCAATTAAGGGATGCGTTGAGGAGGAGAAAGATGAGACAATGGATCAGAAGGGGTGTAGAAACTTTGTTGCTGATCACATTTCAGATGTGATAAAATCTTATCACGACTTGAAGAGGCGCACTTGACACTATCAGGTGCTAAGTCTTCATTTGGAGTGCGAGAAGTTGTGATTGTGGGACACTTATGTGGATGGTTTGGACGCAAGCCTGATCCTGGTAAAGTGGATGTCATACAACGGATGAAGGATACTTGTGGTTCAACAACAGAGGTGAGAAGGTTTCTTGGAGCTTATGTTTTCTATCATGTGTGGAATCCACATTTTGCACATGTGGCTGATCCTCTTTATGATCTGTTGAGAAAGCAAAAGAGGTTTGTATGGGAGGAGAGGCGTACTGAGGCGATTCAGAGATTGAAGGAGTTGTTATCTTCTCCATCTGTACTTCGTCGTGTGAGCTATGAGGATAACAAACCAGTGATACTTACTGTTGATACTAGTCCGATAGCCATTGGATGGGTAGTAGGACAGGATGATGAAGACGAGAATCGGTTTGCAGTCAGATTTGGAGCAAAGGTGTTGAGTGAGCGACATAGAAACTATCCTCAAGTGAAGAGAGAGTTATGGGGAGTAGTTACAGCTATGAAAGCTGAAAAGGACTATTTGATTGGAGCGCTAGTAATAGTAGAAATAGATTGTTTACCACTATTAGGGATGATTACAAACTGTAACACTCCTGATATTGCTATGCCACGCTGGATTGCTTACATCAAGTCCTTAAATCTTGAGTTCCGACACATAGCGAGGAAGAACAATCCAGTAGCTGATATGTTATCTCGTGCGAGGTATGAGGATGAGGAGGAGATGATAGAAGATACAGAAGACGTTGGTACTACTGTTTTCTGTAGAGCTCAAGGAGGTGAGAGGGAGCATTCGAAACCGTTCATGGAGGAGCTATATGAAGGAGAATGGATAGACATAGGATGCTATCTAAGCCTGTTGACTAGACAGTCAGGATGGAGTGATGCCCACTGTCGGAGCGAGAGTCTTTCTTGGGTAGGACGGACCTCCTGACTGTGATCGATCCAAGAAAACAACCAGAAGAGAAAGACAAGTAGCCGCTGACGATGAGATCATCAAGACTCCGAACTCTGGCATAATGAGACCCATCATTCATCACCTTTGTCTCCATTCGAACAGCGGTGATGTATGGTTGGCCCAGTATGACAGGATAGGAGGCAGACGACTGTACAAAGAAATGCTGATCAACCTCTACATCCCCAATCCTTGCACGTATATTGGGACAAGCTCCGTATAACTCACCCTTTTGGTTATTTGCAGCTCGAAGCAACCAACCATGATTCCTTTCGATTGGTCACTATCCATTTTCATACACCTCCTTGGAAATGATGTTGATCTCCGACCCGTGATCCACAAGTGCAGGTACTGGCTCAGAAAGTCCCCCAAGTCGAACTTGCGTCTCAGTTGTCGCTCTTGCCCAGTGCTTTTCCTTGAAATCGTTGTCTGCGCTTGACCTATCCTCCTCAAACTCTTCGTCTTCGTTCTCAATAACAGCAGGACCAGCAACCCATACTTCGTATTCATCATCTCTAAATCCATCAACACCAATAGCATCAACCACACCAACCATCTGACTGCCTACTTGTTCAGTCAATACCTGTCTCTTTCTCTTCATGATGTCGATTATCAATTCATGAAACTCTCTTTTGGCGATACCTAGTACCTCGCGAAGAGTAAACTCAACTCTAGCATCCAAAATGCGTTGCTCCAGAACAGCACGTAAATCTGTTGTTGTTTCGATGTGTACCGCCAACTTGTAAGCTGGAGCTTTCCCCTTCTCCTGTGCTGTAAACCTTTTCTCCCGCACTTTATCCGTAGCAGTAGGCTCTTGTGGTAAATCATGTACACCTTTCATAGGATCTACTGTAGGTGGTGGTGCTGTAGAGGTAGAGGGCATATCTTCTGCAGCAGGAGACCTTCCAGTTGGTATAGTTGGCGATGGTTCTGCTGCTCTCCTTCTTGTAACTCTCCGACGTTCACCGTCGTCTGGTACCCTTGCGTCTAGGTCGGAAGCATCTCGTCTTCTCTTGTCTTCCACCATAGCATCTTGTTCGCTACTCGCTTCTAAAAAAGCTCGAATAGAAGTTGCATCTACTGGATCTCTCCACCTAGTAGCTCTCCTAATGCTTTCTGCACCTCTCTTCATCATTTCAACTGAGACCTCATTAGCCTGCTCAACCATAGTTGGATTAGCGCGCACCTCAACCTTCCATGTATACACATCAGTCTCTGCAAAACTCGCAGTCATCGCTGTAGTATTCGCGCCAATAAGTGCTGGAAGAGAACTCCTCATTCCTCCTCTCCCAAAATACGTGTTAAGAGGCTACCCCGTGGCGGTTAAATACAACCTGTTATTCTGATAATTGACTACGCCCTCCCGCAAGACAACCGCCAAGTCTTGACAGTCTCCTCTGAGATGATCTGGGCTATCGCACCAAATACATCTTCTGGTAAAGGTTCCTCCTACAGGTCGAGCACCTGGTGCAACAGGTCGTTGGTCTCTCCTCAGGTCTGCCATCTCAACCGTCAAATCTCTCAGCTGTTGAGTGAGTTCTTCTATCAAGTTATGTTGATTTCGGTTCTCCACAGGTCGCTGCTGCTGTCTAGGTCCTCTCTATGCTGGGATAGGTACTGCAGGCACTTGAGAAACCACTTGAGGAACCACTATGGGTGCTTGAGGAATCACTATGGGTGCCTGAGGTATTGTAGGAGGAGCTATATGAACTGGAGGAGCTAGTCTTTGCTCTGGTAAGGTCTCCAGCTGCAACACCATCCTACCACGACGTTGCCTAGCAAGGGTGGATACTGCTTCTTCCACTCTCCTCCAATCAGATGTAACTCCCCCTTCAGCCCCTCGATCAGCCAACATGAAACAAAGCCTATCTGCGGTGAACTCATCCAGAGCCCCTAAGAACAACTCTGTCTTCATAGCATCCAACGTCAACTTCTCTAGACCAGAAAGCTGAGAATACCTCTTTTCAAATTCACGGATCACTTCATTCAATCCCATGGAACGTCCAGGCTGACGCTCTATCCAATCCATTAGAGTTCTTCTGGTGACTCTTTCGGAGTCCTCTTCTAGAAACTCTTCTCTCAGTGCCCGTTCAAATAGAGTCCACCCACCTAAATGTCTTCTCTGTAAACTCCTAATCTTCTCTCGCAGTTCAAGAACAACAGTCAATTCAAAGCTTAGAATTACCTCCACTTCATGTGCTCTCACCAACTCCATCTCACCTACATACTCCCGCAGGTACCTAGTAACATCTCTCCCATCAAATCGTCCACATCGACCAACAACTGCTTGTAACGCCTTCGTGGATTTCTGCTCACCTCCTCCAACTGCAGGCTGTTGTTGAATCAAGGCAGCCAACGCCTGAAGAATCTGAGATGTGTCTATGGCAAGCTGTGATGCTGCTGTTGGAACCACCGTAGGTCCTCCTTGAGAACCAACTCCATCCTGACTAGGAGTCACTTGAACATGAGCACCTTGAGCAGCAGCCACCCCTTGTACAACAGCACTGTGATTCATTTTCAACCCAATCTAACCAATTCTCCAAATCGATCACCCCAATTGCTCTCACTGGAAGCACCAGATGTCGGAGCGAGAGTCTTTCTTGGGGAGGGCGGACCTCCTGACTGTGATCGATCCAAGAAAACAACCAGAAGAGAAAGACAAGTAGCCGCTGACGATGAGATCTCCAAAATCCTGCTTCTTGCGTCCACCAATTACAAAAACAAGCACTCAAACACACCTTGGGTACACATATGGGTCTCTCAAGATTCAATTAACTTTATTACAATGTCGTCTGCACCACCAATTTCTCCAATTGTACAGAAAATCTATCTCTTCTTCTCCTGCGCACCTCTCTTCACCCGTCAAGCCAAAAGTCTACCCTGTACGTCTCAATCTAAACCTAATAGAGAAATTCAGGCCCCTGAATCTTATTCCTCTCCTTGCCCCAACTGAAACTCTCAGAAACCTGTTCCAACGTCGCTCAAAAGTCCCCTGTAGATTTCCAAACGATCTCTCTCAATAGAACTGTCTCCTGAGAGTAATTTCTCCCCAGAACAGTTTATTTACACAACGTCCAAGCCTAAAACTCCTGCTCCTCTCTCTTACGATGCTCTCCCAATTCGATCTGTGAGCAATTTGACCTTCTCCAGCCTCCTAGCTTTTCCTGCGTGTCCTCAACCCCCAATCCCTAATCCTCCTCCTTCCGCTTCAGTTCTCTCAGAAAACTCCCTTGAAAAAGTGTCCCCGATCTCCAGCCGCCGCAGGTATTAAACCTAAAAGTTAAGGCTCCAGCTTAAGCTGCCCCCTTGTTGTCCTTATAAGTGCAATCACTTATCACAAGCAGGGCCCTAGCTTAAGCTGCCCCCTGCTGTCCTTATGCGTACAAGGTTTTATTTACAAAGTTGGCCCCTTTTTAATACAAGTTTCACAGTTGCCTCCACAAACTCTACCCCTTCACTAATAAAGGTTCTCATAGCCTCATTCCCCATCTTAAGCTGACTCGATGATTATTTAACTAATTAACAAAAGTTTCCTGTGCTCTTGATGCCATCTTGATGCCATCTTGAATATACTACAAGCCATCCAATGTAGGCCGAAGCCCCAACACTTATGAGGTTGCCCCACAGGGCTTACAGCGTCCCCATATCCGCACCAGGTATCTCTCATAGTATATTCAGGATGGCATGCGGAGGCTTAGGCCAGGAAGTCCACGATTAAGGGAGATACCGGTCTCTCGCCCCTAGGTATACAAGACATGGCTGCATACCCAACATAGACTCCCATCCGGGAGGCCAACATGCCAGAATAGGAACCAGAGGCCAGGAGGGATTGATCCTGAGACCACTTCCCTCCTAGGTAGGTGCCCTATCACTGGGATGGCCTTTGGTTCCGTTCTAAAAGCATTTAAAACCTGTACATATGCTTTTACTGTAAAAATCTTCCTGCAAAGTCTTTACTAGCCTTTTCTGTGCTAACTTCTCTATACAACTCCGTTTTTAATGAATAAGGAGTCAAAACTATAGTATGTATGAACACCTACACACGCACGCTATCAGATTCTGAGTTCGAGCCTTGAGCCAGAATGGACGGATTTCCCTCTTTCACATATTTCACAGCCTAAAACTCGTACTAACTATTACTTAAAACACTTTCTGTCAAAACTAGAAGCATGAGGACGCTCTCCTCATCGAGCTTTACATTCTGGTGTCTTTCGACTCCCTCAGGGGTGATATTCCAACCCAAGCTAGGGGGCAGCTTGTCAAGCATGGCCCCAGCTTAGCTCCTGCCTAGCTTGTTAAGCTGCAGGGCAGCTTCCTTTACACAATATAGAAAAAAATCTCTTTGCATTACTTTTCACTGTACAAACCTATGTACAATACGACACCACTTTAAACAAATCAGGAGGAAGGCTTATAACTACTTGCTACAAGGTGGTTATTTGTGGAAACATGCTAAGCAAGGTGGTAAGATGCCACAAAGGGTTGTGTGCAAGGTTGACATGCAGAAGTTACTCATGCAGGAGTTTCATGAGAGCTTGTGGGCAGGACATAGAGGTATTTATGCCACCTTTACAAAGCAGAAAGAGAGATATTGGTGGTAACATGTACAGAGATGTAGTTCAATTTGTGGAGACATGCCAAACCTGTCAAGAGTATTCAGGAATTCGACATCGAGACGGATTACATCCTACTTATCCACTTGCAATGCATTATAAGTGGGTAGTAGATCTTGTTATTATGCCAGTTGGTATATGACAGATGCGATACTTAGTTTTGGCACGTGAGGATTTGTCCAACCAAGTGGAAGGGCGAGCCTTACGGACAAAATCCATAGAGGGAGTCTGCAAATTCTTGTTAGAAGATGTGATTTGTAGATATGGTTGTGTTGGGAAGATCACGGCTGATCGAGAGGAGCTGAACAATGATGAAGCTAAAGCGTTCTTCAAGAGGTGTGGTGTGAAGTTAGCTCTCACCACAGCCTACAATCCGGAGGGTAATGCGAAGAGTGAACGTGGTCATCCTCCTATTGTGAAAGCTATTGTGAAAGCTTGCAAGGGGAGGGCAAGAGAATGGCCAAGATTTCTTCCGTTTGCATTATGGGTTGATCGTTCGACTCATAGTTCAATTACGGGATATATGCCGGCGGAGTCGATGCAGGGGCAAAAACCTATCATGCCCATTGAGGAGCACATATCCACTTGGAGTGTTCTGCCTTGGGATGATGGTATGTCTACAGAAGATCTTCTTGCTGTCCGAATCCGTCAACTAGAGAGAAGACCTGAAGATGTAGAGATTGCATTGGAGAAGCTGAAAGAGGCACGTTTGAGAAACAAGGACAGATTCGATAAGCGTCATCGATTAAGACCAAAGGAGATTAAAGAAGGAGAGTGGGTGTTGGTCTACGATAGTAGCTTGGACAACCAACACAGTGCGCTTAGAAAATTCTCTAAGCGATGGTTTGGCCCGTATATGGTTCTTGTCGTGCTTGACAATGCCACATATTCACTAAGAGAGCTTGATGGGGCAGAGATCAAGGTTCCATTGCAGGCAAGCGTGTAAAACTCTTCAAGAAGCGAGATGAAGAGATAAGCATGGAGGAAGTCGGAGCAGAGTTTGATATCTTGGATGATGACGGAGAAGATTTGGATGACGAAGATATTGCTAACGACAACAACAATGAAGAAGACGAAGATATAGTGTGATGCCGACCACAACTTGTGAGTGTTGGCGCATATCGCATATCAGAGGATGCGCAGGTTTAGAAGGGGTGGATGTCGTGTTGTGGTTCGGCTCCTATGTGAAATTCCTGTGTAACCTATGTTGTGTTTCTTTTCTATGTTTCGTGAATCGTATCGTGTAACTCACCGACGGTATGATGAGTGCCACGTTTGTGATTATCTGTTTAAGTGATCGCACGGTAGAGGAACGTGCCAAGTCATCGATCTGTGTACGTTCACTTCAGTGGTCCTTGTCGTCGCAATTATGTATAAAATGGTGGGTCGAAGGTTCATACGACATTCTCTTTCAGCGGGTGTTTCGTGAGGGTTCTTGGTGGTCTGCATGGAGGAGTGAAGAACTGCAGGAGTGGTGGTTATGGACGGAGGTTTGTTACCGGCTCCGGATCTTCCTTTCCCGAATCCGTTTCACATCAAGCTTCATTGCATCCACCGCGATCACTTTCGACAGTGGTTAGTTGCGTACTTTGGTAATGAATTCATGGGGAGAGTGATGGAGTTACAACTTCCGGTGATCCTTCCGATCGTAACATACGGAGAGACTTGGGATATGACGGTGTATATTTTGTTGTGAGGAACAATGGATCTCAACTATCCATCGAACGTTCCTTTCAACCTTTGGGTCGATGTCCGGTGTCAATGCAGACCGAAGATCAATCATGGGGCTTGGATCGTGAGAAACTTCGGGCAAGAATATTACAATCGAGTGATAGCTTCACCATTTTCTTTTGTCGTACCTTTTATTGTAGAACGTTTCCAGGTTGTAATATTGACGTTGTATTAGTCTGCGACTCACTGGTTTCACTCTGGTTGGGCGCTTTTGTGTAGTTACGGACCGCAAAGAATCCTTCGACATGTCTCAAGGATTTTCTGAAGTCTTGTTGATGTCTTGTGTCTCCTTGGGAGTAAAATTCGTTCTAGAGGAAAAAGTTGAGTGGAGAAAAGACAAAAGTAAAGATCTTTTTGCTCTTATTGGTTCACTTTTGGACCAATGGTGTTCTAGTTGATCCTCGTGACGTTTCTGTGTTTTCTAGAGGCTTCAGAGGTCCATTCGCAAAACGAAGGATATGGTTGGAGAGCTCTCGACCGAGGCTATAATCTGGGCTGAAGAATCGGTCGATTTGATGGAAGGATGAGCGCGTTATGATCGATTGAATGGAGGGGGTGCAATTCGTATCTATCGCTACGTTTCTGGTTGTTTCGAGAGACTCGCGAAGAGTTTTAAGGAGCTGTCTGTTGGGTTGGAGAGCTGACGACGTGCTGGTCGTTTTGATATCAATTTCATCAGGTTCTTGATCAATTTGGATTCTGAACCGACCGATTGAAGTTGAGAAGTGCAGACGTGACAAGGCGGGAACAGCGAACTATGATAGTCATGGATAGTTTGCTATTGCTTAAGTTCTGAGTCGAATTTCTGAGTGAAACTTTCCATGATTGAAGCATGTCTTATCAGTAAGATACTTGGGAAGTTTCACCTCAAATGGTCAAGTAGTTTGTTCAGAATCTTGGATCAAATGTACCTGGGTCTGTAAAGCTCTTAAGTTAGCACAGATTACGGTTTGATCCATATCTGAGAATTGGTTTAAGATTTCGACCTAGAAATTGTTCAGGGTAGGAGTGAAGGGTCCAATCAAGCTTCCTGTGAAGTTTGATCATCATTGGTCGACTGGTTTAGGAGGACTGAGGTCTCAAGATACTTATGTTATTAGCAGTTTCAGGTTTTTCGATATCATCTATTGTCATTTTGGTTATTTTTGAGCAATTTGGAGAGGAGTTTGTCACTGAAACTGCCATGCCTGCATACAACTCGACATTGGAGGGTGTGGGGCTGATTTCAGCTCTTGGTGATGAAGGAGAACGGAGTTGCAATGAGTCATAAGCCGCTGTTGAGATTTTGAGCTGCCAGGTACTACCGCCGTTGGTGCTATGTTGAGATCTGAGTAGTGCCTTGAAGCATGCATGCTTTATCTTGCTGGAATGCTTGGTAGACCAGGGTGTACAGCAAGTTATATCGATACTCTATCAAGTTGATTGAGTGATCTTATAGCATCTTCTGGTTGTACTATGAAGTTGTGATAGTTGGATTGATGGGCAGTTAGCGTCGTTGAGGAGCTATTCAGAAGTCATGCTTCCAGTGATACAGAGGAATAACTTCAGCTAGATAGTACAGAGCTGAGTATTTTTAGTTAGAGAACAAAAGATTTGTTTGTAACACAAGTTTATGCAACCTATACGTAACCTTGGATCGTAGTAAGCTTTAAACTTGAGCTGAGCGGATACAAGGTCACTCGGGCTAGAAGAGTAGATAGTGAAACATTTGAGTGGAAACATAAAGATCTAGATCCAACCTTGTCAATCCACATACCTCTGCACAGTCATATACCCAGTGTATTCCTAGACAGAAAAACACGTTATACGATAGCGGGATATGATGTGGTTGAAGATGTGGGTGCTCAGAAAGCCAACATCACTGTTGGACAACTGATCGCACTTAATCCCAGCTTACGAAGGAAACTCAGAGGAAGACTGAGTTCTAAGAGAAGCAAGAAGAAGAAACCCAAGAGCAAGACATCAAAGTCTGTGGGAGTTGGTGTGGTGGATGTGTATGCTTCAGAGGTATGCACTAGGGCTTCAAAGATTGAAGTCCGATTGAATGGTCACTACGTCTCTGACGTATTGATGGATGGAGGGTCGGCTGTAAACGTCATATCGGAGAGGTTGATGAAGAAGTTGGGGATGGAACCAACTCGTCCGGCTAGCATTATCGTGGGGATGGCTAACAAGCAACGGGTAAGACCTCTTGATGTGTTAGGGAAGGTGGTCGTGTCTGTGATGGGAGTTCAAACATTGATGTCCTTTCAAGTGTTAAAGGACTCTAGTTATGATTTGCTCCTGGGTAGGCCTTGGTTGAGAGCTGTGCGCACCACTGATAGGTGGCACAAGGGATACTTACGGACTGGGCCTAGAGATCATAGAGTGATAGTACCTCTCTCGGGTGTTGGAGTTATGACTTCTGAGTTATGACCCACTAGTGACTACTGAGAATCTGATATGGAGGATGATCAAAGTGTCTCAGAAGTAGATATCGGAGATTCTTATGATCAAGAATCCTCGTCTGAGGACGAAGGATTTGATCGAGATGAATCATTACATCACCTTAGTGCTATTGACTTGTTGCCTCGACCAGTAGCGGAGAAAGATCCTGACAAAGAAGGGTTGAGTGAGGCAGAGATTGTGAGAAGACTCTCTACCCTGAAGTTTGGTATCAATGTCACTCAAGAGGAGAAAAGTAGATTCCTAGATATATTTCAAAAATATATCCATGTGTTTGCTTTCAGCTACAAGGATTTGAAGGAGGTGACTCTCGAGACTCACCGAATCGAATTGGAGAAGAACGCAAGACCAGTTCGACAAAGTAGAGAAGGGTCAATCTTACAACAGCGATGATGGTCAAGGAGGAGATAGACAAGTTGAGGGAGGCGAGTTTCATCTACGAGGTGGAGAACTCAGAATGAGTTTCACCCATTGTGATTGTCAAGAAGAAGAATGATAAGCTGCGAGTGTGCATAGACTATAAGAAGCTGAATGCAGTTACCAAGAAGGATTATTATCTTCTACCATTTATAGATGAGATTTTGGAGGAAGTTGCTGGTCATGAGTGGTACAGCTTTGGTGATGGTTATAGTGGATACAACCAGATCAAGATAGCACAGGAGTACCAGCAGTTGACTACTTTCACTACTCCTTGGGGAACATTTGCATTTCGAGTGACGTCATTCGGACTGTGTAATGCTCCGGCCACATTTCAAAGGTTCATGAACAAGGTGTTCGAACCATTCATAGGAAAGTTTGTTCGTGATTTCATTGATGATTTCTGTGTGTACGGAAGAAAGGAGGACCACTTTGATCATGTGATCAAAGTTCTGCAGCGGTTGGAGCAAGCTAACGCTTCTCTGAATCCAGAGAAGTGCATCTTTGGCTACGAAGAAGGTCTGCTGTTAGGACACATCATTTCCAAGAAGGGGATTGCGGTAGATCTTGAGAAGGTGAAGAAGATTGTGGATCTTCCATTTCCAATCAACTTGACAAAGTTGAGACAGTTTCTTGGGATGGTTGGATATTATCGTAGGTTTGTCTTTTCCTTCTCAAACAAAGCAATAGCTTTGACTATGTACATGAAGAAGGGAGTTGAGTTTGACTTGATAGTGCATGATCAGAAGGCAAAGGAAGCATTTGAGGAGCTGAAAAAGGCATTGATGACAGCTCCTATACTTGCTAAACCTGAGTGGAGTAAAGCATTTATTCTGTATACGAATGCCTCCAATGTAGCTATCGGGTGTACATTAAGTCAGTTAGATGAAGATGGGCATGATCATCCTATAGCTTATGCTAGTAGGCAGATGATGCCAGCGGAGAAGAATTACTCCGTGACTGAACGAGAAGGATTAGCGGTGATCTTTGGATTGAAGAAATTCCGACATTACTTGCTAGGAGGAAAATTTTCCATAGTCACAGATCACAAGGCTTTAAAGTATATCTTTAATAAGCCTAATGCCGAAGGTCGTATTGCCCGTTGGAAGATCCTTCTAACGGAATACGATTACGTGATCGAAGATAGACCAGAGAAAAAGCATGCGAATGCTGATCTTTTGTCGAGGGCTTATGATGATGAAGGAGAAGAACCGTTTGATGATTCATTTCCAGACGAACATCTGATGACTATCACAAGCATTGAGGAGATATCGGACGAGTACAAGAAAATCTGGAGTTTTCTTGCAGATGGCTCTTTTCCAGAAGGTATGCATACCCGAGAACGTAACGCGTTGATCAAGAGATGCAAACCTTACACCATGGTGGAGGGAATTTTGTTTCATCAAGGAGCAGATGGGTTACTAAGGAGAGCAGTTGGTCAGAAGGAGGCATTCAAGCTAATGCACGAGTTTCACGACGGAACTGTTTGCGGAGGTCACTTTGTTGGTAAGATAACAGCCTTCAAGATTTTGGATGCTGATAGGGGTTTGAGCTCCTATCAGCATGGAAACCCTAAGTTATGTACATTGAACGTCATAGACAAGTAAGGAGTCACTTGCACAAGCGCACAAATGCTTGAACAAGATAACTAACATACTATCAGCCTACTAAGACTCAAAATAGTGTTAACACAGTATACAAAGGTGTCAAACATATACATAAAGGACTAGAAGTAGTATGAGCTAACTTCTAGAACTACTAAACCTAAGCGTCGGAGTAGAAGTCAAGCATGTAGCCGCCAAGTAGCGCGACATCCACCCCCAACGTCATAGACAAGTAAGGAGTCACTTGCACAAGCGCACAAATGCTTGAACAAGATAACTAACATACTATCAGCCTACTAAGACTCAAAATAGTGTTAACACCGTATACAAAGGTGTCAAACATATACATAAAGGACTAGAAGTAGTATGAGCTAACTTCTAGAACTACTAAACCTAAGCGTCGGAGTAGAAGTCAAGCATGTAGCCGCCAAGTAGCGCGACAACGGGCGGTTGGACCGTTAGGTGTGTTGGAGGTATCGTTTAGGACCTTGGACTTTATGAGAAGTCCGCCCCAAGTCATCTTGTGACTTGCTCATGTTTGGGACCGACCTAGGCAGGTCTAGGTCGGGACTTAGGAACTACTGAGCTTCATGAATAAGGAGACGGTCTGGCTCCGGTCCGGATCAAACTGAGATAAGGTAAGTGGTGCATGGACGTTAACTTATGATTGTGTTTGCAGGTTAGCGGTGTAGAGTTCGCGCAACAAGGCGGTAGGTGCACGAAATCATCTCGAAATGATGGATTAAAATTGGCTGTAATAGTTGAGAGATAGAAGTAAAATCATTTTGTTTGGATTCAAGCGTTAAGTCGTTTCATCAGCATGGGATCGAATCTCTAAGTGAACATTTCCAAGATTGGAGTGTGCCCTATCAACTTACTACTTGTGAAATTTCAACTCATTTGGTTAAGAGAAAGTGTTAGATCGTGGATTTTTGCCACCAGGGTATGTAAAGCTCATAAGTTAATATATACAAAAGGTTTGGTCCATTTCAAGCAAATGGTTTGAGATCTGAAGTTGAAATTTCACAGAGTAGTAGTGAGAAGTTTGAGCCCAATTGGAATTTTGAGTCGGGATCAATAGGTTGTCGAAGTTTAATGTGGCGGATAATTTTTCTTGGTTGGCTTTAAACAAACGACTTGGGTTTGAGGTGCAAACTTCCTGGAGGTGCTCCAAGTGAGTCAAGGGAGCATAGAGATTATAATCAGCGAAGGCGTTACACTATGTCGAAGTTGTTGATCAAGAATCTTTAACTATTAGATATCATGTCTTCGGTGTCACACTGCGAGCTCAATGATTGCTTGTTGCATGCATGCCATACCTTATTGGAAGCTCTAGAAGACAACTTTTTGGTGGTATGCTGCATGTCTAGTTTGAAGTTTGTTTGATCACTCAAAACTTAGATCAAACATGCGGGTCAAGATGAAGAGCTGAGACGTTTCGAGTTCTTAAGTGTTAAAAATGATCAATTTTGATCTATTGTGGTAGGATTGATACAATCAATGTGTTATCTGTATCATTGGAAAGTTTGTATAATAGGCTATCCATTGCTGTAAGGATGGAGCTCATATCAACAAACTATAGAAGGTTAGAGTGTACATTTTTAGGTAGTTTGTTGATATGGAACCAATGAAGAAAGTATTGATAGTGCACAAGCCGGCCTAAGGGATTGGTTGAAGTTGCTTCTGCAAACTAAAGCATATGTGTATCATGTACAAATGTTTTTTGTACTTAGAGCATGATTGAATGCCCAGTTGTATTGTGTGGTACATGTGTAGTCAAGTTAGGTCGATAGAAATCGAGATAAATACTTCGCTTGTAGAAACATCAATCCCGTCGTCTTCTTCGTGGTTCTCAAGGTCACAGTCATCTGGCCCTCCAACAAGTCCTTTGCAACAAATGCATTCATGCTACAGTTACTAACCTTAGGTTTTGTACACCCCTTAGCAATATGGCCCGCCTCGCCACAGTTGTAGCAAGTAAACTTAGCGCCATTGCTCTTCTGAGGTGTTTGCCCCTTAGGTTTTACTCTTGTTTGCTGCCGCTTTGCTGCCGGGGCAGAAGTATCCTTCCGGTCCTTCTCACCCCCATCCCATTGTCGCTTGAAGCCCTTATTCTTCTTCTGGAACTTGTCCGTGCTGCGTGGTTCAAAAGGTTTTTGTTGCTGGAGTTCGTCGTCCTCAATTCGCTCCGCTAGCTTCAAAAGTTCGGCACATGTCTCAAGTAGCTTCTGCATACGAAAGAGAGCCTTCTCCGAGCTGGACTTGAGTCCCCCGATGAATATACATATCTTGGTCTCCTCAGGCCACTTGGAGAACGAGTCTAGTTTGGCACTGAACTCGCGCACATAAGCGCTTAAGGTCCCCGTCTGCTTCAGTCTCACCAACTCAACACCGTCTCGAATCCTTTGATATTTCGGAGTGAATCGTCTTGTAAACTTTCCACGATCTCATCGATCAACTACCCCCCCGATCTCTCAACCTCCACGATCGCCACCGATGAATCTGCAAATGTCGGACCTGTCTCACACTCAAGGGTCACCTCTGATGGCTTTGATGGAAGCACACCATGAATCTTGAAGGGAAAAATGCTAAGTTCACTCATTCATACACCCACAAACTTATCAACTAAAAATCTCCTTAAACACATCAACTAAAATCCTCCATTCTAACGACGTCTCTCAAGTTCTCACATGCTAAAAATTATCTCACACTCTCTATATTACTCAAGTTGTCATTATGACAATGTGAAAACAAGGATGAGGAGCTCTTCTCTATTCCTTTATTTATACATTTTAGGTTTTTACTTTGATACCTTCCGGTAACTCAGCCGTAACTACTTTTACCGGGTTTTACTAAGATATTACTTAAGGTAAAAGCATTAATCACATGGACTTTTTACCTTTTCACATGGGCTTATTCCTTCAAAGTCAACAACTTCTAGAAGGATTCTGAAATATTCTCAAGGAATCTCGAATTTCCACCCCCCTCTACACTAGGACCCACTAAAAAGGAAACATGTGGAATCTCTTCTTGTTTTTAATGCCCACAAAGTCCACAACTTTAATCCAACCACTAATATCAAGTAAAAAAGGAGATAAGGGATACTTTCCACCTCCTTTCTACCTTTTAGACAAGATGACAAGATAGTAGTGCTCACTCTTTAGCAAATATCTGAATTCTGCCAAAAGTACAGCTAAGTTTAACCATAACTAACTTTTAGCTAGTCATGACTAACTTGATACCTCTTTAAAGTACTTGGGCAGCAAATAAACATTCTCAACACTTAGTTATAACTAAATACCTTACTAATAGACCAACTTCCTATGTGTAACATAGGTCGTTACATTTTACCTCCGGACTAAATTTTCGCTCCGTCCTCGGAGTGAAGAGAGAACTTTCGTTGATGAAACAGCTTCAACTTGTCATGGTTGATCCAATCGAATCTCCTTCCTCCCAACTCCTGAAGGTCATATGTGAAGTTGCTCCACACCTTATCTACAACAAAAGGACCAAAATATCTCGGAAGAAACTTCTTCATAGCCCTCTTGAATCTGATAGCATCATACAACATAACCCAATCTCTGACTTGAAAAGGTTTTACCTCCCTCTTGCCCAAACGTTTGTTGTAACTCTTCTTTTGATACGCCTGAACTCGTTCCATCTGGATCATTGCTACCGCTCGGGTCTCTTCCAACTCCATGAGTTACTCCCTTCTTGACTTGACCACGTCTTCTCCCCTCGACCTCTTCAACTTTTGTTGAATGGTTTGAAAAGTATCCATTGGATCGGCAACTTGGACTCCACTCCATAAACCAGTCGAAATGGGGAGTATCCAGTAGAAATCTTTGTTGTCGTTCGGTACTCCCATAAGATGGCATGTAGCCTCTTATCCCAAGTATGTTTCGCAGTCTCAACACCAGCATCTTTGACGAGCATCATACAAAGTGTAAGATTGGTCTTCTCCGCAAGACCATTAGCATTTGGTTTGTATGAGGTCGTTACTCGTGCCTTGATAGAAAAGTGTTGTAGCATAGTAGTAGTCATGCTCCCTACAAACTCTCCTCCTCTATCCGAAACCAACTCTAACGGACATCCAAATCTTGTGATGATCCTCTCCCATAGGATCTACCGACTTCTATTTCATTGGTCTCTCTCAAAGGTCTAGCCTCTACCCACTTGGTACAATAGTCAGTGGCGACTACAATGTATCTATTGCCTCGAGGTGTCTTATTAAGAGGACCTACAAAGTCAATACCTCACTTCTCAAATGGTCCTAACACGGGAATTGATCTTAACGGAGGTGTTCTAGTTGACTTCAGAGCAAATGCTTGACATACGTCGCAAGTTTTGCAATAGTCTAAACACTCTTTGAAAATCTCTCTCATGGGTTGTACTTACTTGTCGCCCATGCACGCTTTCTAGCTGATTTAAGTTATTTTTCGGGACTATGTGTCATTTTAGGTAGTTTAAGTTATACGCTGGCACTCTAGGGGGCTTGACGTGGTAGCCTATGAGTGTAGATAAGTTACCAGGTAGTTTAAGGCACAAAAGGACAGTCAAGTGGAGCTATGAACTCCCATTGGTCCATTTTTGTCTTTTGTAAAACTCTAAGTTTAGAAACAGAGCTCTAGAGTGGAGTTCGAGCAATTGGTGAGGTATCTTGGAAATCTGAGAGCACAGGAAGAGAGAGCTCGTCGTGCCAAGCACTGTCAGTGAAAGTTTTGCTCGATTTGGATCAATAAACAAGGAGTTATGCCCAATTGAAGTTCGGATTGTGCCAAAACTGCGTCACTTTTGTTGATTTTGGGGTTTTCGGTGCCAATTGCAGCAGAATTGAGGAAATCACTTCAAAACTTCGTGGTTGCATTCACTGTCAGGAGGGCTACGACTGTCTAAAAAGTTTCGAATCATTTGAGTGATTGAGTAATTCAGGGCGGCCGCTGAAGCAGAGGGTGTCTGAAAAGCTCTTAATCTAGAGCAGCGACTTTAGAGAAGGAGATCTGGAGTTCTACAAACAATCAGGAGTCCCAACTTCACAGGGATGTTCATCATCCTGTAGACTTCAAATACTGTGAATAGATTTGAAATTCATCGAGCCATTTCTCTGTTCTATGTCTGAATAGCTGTCTAGGTACCAGAAATTGCCATAATTCTCTTATTCAGAACTTTTCTGTCAACATCTCGGTGCTAGAATTCAATCTCAGGCTGAAACTTCGTGTGTGTGTTCAGTAGTGTCTCATTTACATGTAGGGGAAGTTTAGAAGTCTAAACCTTCATAGTTTTCCTCTCTTTGAGTGTCAAAGTTCACCGCTTAAGCCTATTACTACCAGTGAGACCTAAATTTCGCTTTTTGAGCATATCAGAGGATCCTACACTCCTGTGTGAGTGTTTATAGCTCCTGTTGTGACCTGAAAGCCAACCTCTTGAGTAAACAACCACAGCTAGAAGCCCGGCGCTTTCCTAGGTAGACGGATCACACTCCGACACCGTGATGTCCGTCTGGGTCTAGGCTCCCGAACGGTGATCTAATCCGCCTAACAATGTTTCGCCTAGTCTTGCCCCAGCCCTTACATCGTTCTTAAGTCCAGACGTCCAAGTCTAGATCGGAATGTGCCTTGGAACGGCTCAGCCATCACCTCATGCCCCCAGAGTTCACCCGCCAAACCCTGGGGTCGGGTGACTCGTCCTGGCCCACCCAGGCATCGAGCCCCCCTCATATATACTTCTGGGGATCGGCGGCCCCGCCCTCCTCTTTGGTCCTTAAAAATTATACGATTTGGTCATAACTTCCATCTCGGAGGTCAGATCGAGGAGTGTTATATATCACTAGAAAGCTCTCGACGAGACCTTTCCAATGATACCTCAATCGTCTCGAGATCTTACGTGGAGCTCCGTCCATGACCTAAAACGTCGTTGGAGCTCCAACACTTAGCCATTTTTCCGAGAATCTGTGGTCCAGACCTAGAGTCGAACCTTGTGGTTCGTCTGCATCTCGGACCCACGTCTCGGTCTCACGTCTCGGACCCACGTCTTAGACCTATGTCTGAGACCTATGTTTCAGCCCGTTCTCAGACTCGCCCCCTTGGGATAGGTCAACGTTCGTCTGGGGCCCTCTTGGGATAGGCCCTTATGTCATAACCCAAGGTTCCAACCTTGGTTCTGAGAACCACTTAGGTTTCATCTGATCCCGACTTCTCGGCCAAGCCGTTCAGTCCTACTCGCAGCGTTCGCAACCTAGCGCAAGTGCACTAGGGTTCCGTTGCTCGCGTCTGCGCTTGATCTTGAGACTGAGGGTCGTGACAGATGAAATCTAATCCAAACATAGGATTAGTTTATATCAGTGTAACCATCACGACATCAACTATCCAATCCCTTTGACAATGCCGAAAGGTCATTTCTCAAACTCTTGAGGCACTCAGAAACGTGACTCGAGATATCAATTCGACTCTTTCACTTTGAATGATCATAACTCCACACCCTGAACTCCAAATCGATCCATCGTCTCCTTTGGATTGTAGCCCAGTTCTAGAGCTTTCCAACGAGACCTCACACCCTATGAATGACCTCCGGAAAGACTTTCGAAACCCCAAAATAGTCCTTTGAACTTGGATGAACTTGATCGGTAAAAAATAGATCAATGAGAAAGAAGATTAGAGATCATTTTGTCTTCTACTCGACACTATAGATAGAGTTGTAACCCTAAAATACTCTCACAACTTCAAAGCTTGAACTAAAATACTTTGGATTTCAAATTTAACATAGGATAATCACCCTCGCTAAAATAATAATGACTTCAAAATACACGAGATTCAATACAAAGTCAAGATAATAACCTTGAATCGATCTATGATGAAAAGTATGACAAAAAAATGAGGAAGCCATCACTTGATTACAATATTCCTCACCAAGTTCTTCCTGATCCACACATGATGGTTGATCTTCCATAGCAATGACATCGGATATCAACCTAGACAAAAAATGAAAATCATAAAGATGCTCGAAAGTAGTAATATAAACATCGAACTCACAAGAAAACCATAAGATGCTTGGAAGTAATAATATGAAGATTGAATCCATTGAGATGCAAGTAAATATCATCCAAATGTAGTAAGCAAGTAACAAAGGTGATTCTTTATGATTGTCTTTATTCACACGGACAAAAATCAATCTAGATAGAGATCAAACTCATGTCTATCCAATAAGACAGAGCTGATAATCCTGACAAATAACATAACAGATACTAAAAAAGAGATCTCAAGAAAAAGATAAACAACAAAGATATAGAGCCACGGATAACAAGTCTCAACAGCGAAGTACTGCTAAAATGCTATTATGTAACTTCTATCATAATAGACACTAAGTATCTTCACACTACTTGGAAACTCTTGGAAACTCTGATGAAGAAGACTCTTCTTCCGCCGAAGTACGAAATACACTTCTTCTGAACTGTTAACTAAGAAGAACTTCACCACGAAGATACTTCTTAAGAAGACTTCCTCCAAAGTAACTTCGCCCTAAAACGACTTCATAGTAAACTAACTTCGTAGTTGCTGGTTTGTTCTCAGACTTCGCCACAAACTTCTCAATGATTTCAGTTGTAATTGACAAAGATCTTCGTCACCCAGACTAACTCCTATCACAACACACTACGAAACTTCGTAGGTAAAACTCCGAAGAAGACAAATACACAATGACTCCTTAAACTTCAGAAAAGTAGAAATCCAAAATAACAAACACATAGAGATACTGAAAATGAACAACACAACTTCTTATATACAACTTTGTGCGAAGACGACGGATCTCACTTCCTAAGAAGTAGGATGAACATCAGCACCACTCGATGTAGGTCTTGCACCACCAGGAACCACACCTGAACCTAACGTTAAGTCCTTAACTATCTCGTTAATCAAAAATTCCACAGTCGTTCTGATCTCACAAAGTTCTCGCACTACTCTTTGGCCTAATCTAGCTACTCGGTTCTTCACCGAAGAACTCTCTACATCTTTTATTCATAACTCATGTCTAATCTGCTGAAGAAGCTTCAGCTCCGAAGTATCTAAATCGGTTGCAAACTAGTTCTTCAGCATCGGCTCGACTCTACTACGAAGACTCGTGGCTTGCTCTCCTGCCAAAGTACACTTCATCTTCAGATCTCAATCTCCTTCGTCATCTCGGCTAGAGTGTCTTGGCAGCGATCTCATTGTTGTCTCATCTCAATTAGCTCCTTCTTCGCCAGCGACAATATCTTCTCGTGTTCCTTCCTGATTTTCACCTTCTGACGAAGTAGTTCCTCTTGCTCCGAAGTCAATATGCGAACCTTTTCGGACTTCGCAGTGATCTCTCTCTTCGTCGCCAAGACCGCAGCTCGCAGGTTCTCTTTCTCCTCCTGTCACTTTCTTCGCCCGAAGTTCATCATCTACACGAGCTCGGCTAAGTTCAGTTGTCATCCGACTACCTGCTCGTACGTTCCTCGGTTACTCTCCAATGCGAAGTATAGAGGTACCACCACTTCTTGCAAGTACTTCGTCGAAGAACTCAAACGATGTACTTCTTCGACCGCACCGCTCACTTGTGCTTCACCACACTCTTCCTTCTTCTCTTCCATTGCTCGGTCTCCATAAAGACTTCCTCAGCATCAGCTTCTTTGGTGTACACAGTTCGCTTTCTCTTCATCTTCTTCCTCGAAGTCGATGGCGTTGATCTTGGTGTATCTCCCAATATTTTTCTTTGTTCGCTTCTTTAGACCGGTGCTGCAATCTCCTTGACATCGTCACCTTTGTCCAATTCATCTTCTTCGGCTTGATCGACGAAGCCCAACTTCTTCTTGTCATCTTCTATCAGCAAACCCTTTCCCTTGTAAAAAATTGAGACGAAGACTCTGAGGTAGACCATGTCGTCTTGGACCCATAGCTTTTGCACATTTTGGTGAAGGATCCTCGTCCAGTGCGTTCATTTCTCGACGAAGAGTTCTCCGATGAAGTAGATTTGTCAATTTCACATGTAGGTGGTCCTCTTTGGCTTGAAGATCGTCATGATCACGTGCGCTATCTCTCTCTTCTTTGCATTGAGGAAGTCCTCGATGCGATAGCCGTTTCTTCCTTGCGATAACTCTCCAAACAGCCGAGGAAAACTTCGCATCATCTCCACTAGTGCATGCGACGAAGTATTGTCAAAGAGTAGATCTTCGTCCTTCCCTGCTTCGTCGATCTCCAAGTCAAAGCACCAATTGTCTTCGGTCCAATTCCTGAGTCTTCCATTGGGTTCATCAGAAAGATGTTCTCTGCACACGTGAAGCTCCTGTACCAACTTCACCGATATCATCGACCACCAGGGTAGAAGAAGGAACGACAATCTCATGTCTTCAAGATCTTTCTCATACAAACAAAGACCGGCGTAGTTCACATGTAATGTCTGAAGTCGAGATGACTTGGACGTCTATATCCCGTGCACTCGAAGAAGAACAAATTAGTGATAAAACTTGAAGGTTGAGAGTGAAGTATGAAGAAGGAAGTGGAGTGCGAAGAAAAGAACTTCTTCTTCTAAATAATCTTCGCCGCAGACAAGCTTCTTCGCCGATAAACTTCTACAAGTCTTTCCACCTTTCTTAACACTGTTGATGCAATACGACAAATGACCTAACTCGCTGCTCTTATAGCTTTAAGCACACGTGCCGCAGTTAAGATTTTGCAGTTCCGCCGAAGTACAAAGAAGTCATTTCTCACTTACTTCATCGATACTTCAATCGTTAATAACTTCGTCATTCAGACTCCGTTTGTCTCGCACAACATATCGTTAGAAAGCTCTTCATCCGAAGAATACATCCATGAACTTTCATCAAAATTGACTTCACAATTTCAATTGGTTCTTCAAGAACAGATCTTCTTCTCTAAACTTCTAATTAACATTATTCTACTTCTATCCTCTATCTTTCACTATCTATTCTTCTTATTTATTTTACAACTAATCAATTAATTAACAAAAGTGAAAAATCAAGGCTTCACATACTCTCCCTCTCAATTATGAAATGACCCTGTGAATACTCAAGAGTAGGATCTCTTGATTCTCCATCCATTGACTCGATTGGCTAACAATGTTTCATCAAGTTCCTCCAAATGAACAAAACCATTACTATAACGACGCGGTACTTTATAAAGACCCATCCAACGTAAGTGCAACTTCTTTGGAAACTTAGTATATCTATTGTCATACAACATCAATAAATCGCCATCTTTAATATCCACTTTACATATCTTCTTATCGTGCTTCTCTTTCCGCTTCATTTGGATAACTTCTGTTAATCTCTTGGATTCCTTGACTCGTAATAGTTTGCTCTCTTCCACTGACAATCTATCTTCAAACAAAATTCTGTAAGTAGGTACATCAAATTCAACTCGTATAATCTGTATCATGTTAGATGTTAGGAAAAATGATGTCTAGCATGTCCTTATTTTCTCTGCATTTTGAAACGTCCACAAGACAACCGATAGCTTTGTATCTCAATCGTAAGCATGATTCATTGTCACTTTATTCAGAATCTTGCACAAGAATAAAAAAACATGTGAGAGTTTAAACTTCAAACTTCCCCTACATGCGAAAGAAAAGACTCATTTTGTCCTTGTCATGGAGAGCTTACTGCTCGGATTTATCCCTCTGTACATATTTGGATCATACATAATCTCACCTCGCCAATGACGGTTCTGATTTTGTACTCACGACTCTAAAATGGTCACTCGCTAGGGCAAACAAGGCCGTCTACAGTCTAATCTAACTTACACTTGTTCTTACCGGAACTTACACTTGTTCTTAACGAAACTGCCAAGTTCGAGCTTCTTTCGTTGTTCTTCGTGCGACCATGACTGAATTCTCCGATCCGAACACAGTCATTTCACCGGGGTGATAAGAGCAAAGAACCTTGAGTGTATGTTTGAGTGAAATCTTGGATGGAGAAGGAAGAAGCGCTTTGTACAGCAACAAAGCGACAAACGACAAACATTTACATAAACACATCAGCGTCTGGAAACCCCCGTGGTGTCAGCACTCTTGGATTTCAAAGGACTCAAAAACCAGCCGAATGAACTGCATTTATCTTTTATTCTCTGGTACCGCCGTGAAACAAGAGGAGGAATCATTGGAATTTTTTAAAAACATTTTTTCTAAACAATATGTTTACATTTTCTAATTTTTTGTAGTATTTGCACTGAAACAGTTGTCGTGGTGTTGCTGCGGTAGGAGCCGAGCATGAACTGGAACCTGCCTACGAGGGTTGTGGGTATGGAGCTTGATAAGGAGCTATGGGGCCCGGCGGAACTGAAGGGGTAGGCCACGAGGGTGCAGGTGCCGGGTGCGTTACTGGGTACCCGTGGTCGACAATTCCTGTCACAGGGTAACCGAGCTGTACATTGACTCCAACGGGTGCGGCTGCTGGATACACGACCTGCACACCAATTGCTGGATCTGAGCGGGTAGCGCCTAAAATCTGAGTTTGCTTGCGTCCACAACAACAGCAACCATAGACGCAGCAGAACGTGGCCCAGAGTATAGCTAGAATGATGAGGTCTGTGACCAGCCATGCCATCCATTGAAGGCCAAAGAACAGGATCATCAACGCGAATACGCACGCCAGAACACTGAAGATAGCAAAGAAGACGTAATAAGTGCACGACAAATAAGTTGTCGTGCATTGACCGTAAGTGCAGCAGCTGCCATCGTCCGGAACTCGTAAGAAAACATCATGACGACCAGCCTGCGGCCCCATTCCCATCGCCATGCTGAGCCGAAATCCCAGAGATCTACGATCTCAATTGTCGTCTCCCACGACTGTGAAGATTCGGGCTTCGCAAGCTTTAGGCCCAGAAAACCAGCTACGGGGAACAGGGATCACCCAACGCAGGCAGGACATGTCAGAATCACTGGAAACTAGTTTGTGTACGAGAGCCCCAAGTTGTCTCTAGATTGCCTCTCGACAATCATGTCAGAAGTGTCGAGATCTACTATCCGATCCCGGATTGTAGAGGTGGGGACCCCCCAGCTAGCAGTCGAGTCGAGGTACTAACCTCCCTGGTGCTGTTCTCTCAGTCTATTTGCTCTCCTAGCTATAGGATACTCGAATATTGAGCCGATCAGCTTCTACTCTTGTACAGTGTGAAGGCCTCCACCTTCCTCATGATCAGTTTCCGTGGTGGAAGGATGGATCCAGCGAAGCAATATTCACAGCCTGGATGTATGATTCATCTTGCTGGCTATCAAGGTCGCAATGGTTTTGATACTAATTTATCCTGTATAAATTCAGCGTTATGGATATACATTTCTCTTTCAGTCTTGCTAGAGTTACTTGTAAGCAGAATGGCCTCCGTCAGCTGTCAATGATGGGTTGGGAGCCTCCGTTCTTGAATATAGCCAGGGTCGAATGCTGCTGCTCTGCACACACAAGAGCGCATTCCATTAAACAGCTGACGGAACATGCCAACTTCAGCCGACGTTCCTGTTGGTTCCTTCTGTTGCTGTGTACTGGAAGTTTGTACAATCGAAGTTGATGCTGGAAATATATGTTGCTTAGTACGGAGCAAACTGAGATTTGCAATAGGGGTGTCAAAGTTAGAGTCCGTAGCGAGTATGGGCTGTAGTTGCGAGTAACGACCGAGAAGGTTGCGATTGGGTGTGGAGGTACCCGCAGAAATGACCCGCGGCTTTTGTCTCATTTCCTATGACAGCTTTGCACATGGATTAAATGCAAATGTCAATTTGGAGTGTGATACTTATAATGTGGCAACATTAAAGACATCAGTCTCAAATTTGAAACTGATAAAAGTTACAACAGTTCCTGCACAACCTTCTCGAGATAGTTCAGTTCACAGTGAAGTATATCAGACAGAATCTTACCGTCATTGAGTTTGGTGTGTGAGCTTTGAGCGAATTTTGTTCGAGGGTTGTGTGTTACAGTTTTATTCTCGAGCACTACAGAAGTCTCCATTCCCGTTGCTTTCTCGTTATTTTTTTTTACATCATGCCGGATGTTTCATACCAGAAGCCATTGTTAAGGACCATTGAGGAGATGTGTGTGATGTTAAACTCTTGGAGTGATGAAGACTCTTCCAGTTCTGATGAATCTAGCGAAAATTATCAGGAGAATGATAATTCGAGAGTAAAGTAAAAAGTTGTTTTACTAGTTTTTTCGATGAGAACCAACAAATATTTGATTCGGATTCTGATGAGGAATTTCTTAAGTTATACCAGATACTATATATACATCTTGATATTTAAGAAAGCATGATCACTTTACATTTTCCAAAAACAAAGATTTTCTCAAAAATTATTTTGAAAATCTTCTGAATGATTATTTCGTGAACTAACCAGAATGGATAGACTAAGTTTTGCGGAATTGATGAGCTTAGTTGAAAGACATCCTGTTTTTCAGAATCGTACTCGTTAAAACAAGCTCCTTTGTCTTTGCAGCTCGCAGTTGCACTAGATCGATTCAGACACGACAAAAATGATGTAGTTCTTGGACCACCACCACACTATAGATCTAGTTGTAACCCTAAGCACTCTCCCACCTTCAAAGCTTGAACCAAAATACTTCAGACCCAAACTTAACACAAGATAATCATCCTTGCCGAGCAATAAAGATAATAATGGTATCAAAATACATGAGATTCAATACTAAGTCAAGATAATGATCTTGAATCGATCTACGATGAAAAGTACGAAAAAAGAAATGAGAAAGCAATCACTTGATTGTAATTCCTTCAGATCCGTTCACTCATCAAAGTAAGATGTACACAGTCATGTTTCAGTTCTCTCCGTACGTGATGATTGAAAAGACCACCGGAGTAGGCAAGTCCATCACCTTCCTCATGAACTCTTCACCAAAGTAGACAACAAACCATTGTCAAAAGTGATTGCGATGGATGTAGTGAAGCTTAATATGGAACGGATTCCAAATTGAAGATTCGGAAAATGGATCAATCTCTCGTCCATGAGTTCAAGTCTCACAGCTCCTCATCCTCTATGTAAGACACTCACGAAAAATTATGCAAGGAAGAATACCTCAACCCTCTATATTATATCCAACTTTGACGACAAGAGTCATTCACGTGAATGTCCATGGATCACTGAGCTGACACGTCTCATCATGTGAGATCTCACATCATAGATAATCGTGAACATGACACTTAATACACTACCAGACGAGTTACACAAAAAGATTTGCAAAACACAAAAATCAACGCAATACAAGTTCTACGCTAAATTCACATGTGAGCCGTGTCATAACATGACATCGTGTAAATATTCTTTGAAGTCCAAATCGTACGAAATATCCACAATGGTCAGAATGTACAACTAGTTTTGGACAACCGGTGTTATGTTCCGTACATCTGTATGAAAACTTATCACTTGCAAGAATAAGATGACCATTCTCGTGCCCAATTACAGAAACGAAGTCGAGATCATGATGTGGTTCTAGGTCTCCTTGTTCAACTGCTTTAGCATATTTCTTAATTCTATGTGTGAAATCGAGAAACTAGTGAGGTAATATCTCCAATAATGTCTTCGTCTTCATGTTTCTCTTCTTGAGGAGTGTCTTGGACTCATTCGTCTTCATCTTTTTGTCAACAGACGGAGACTCCAAACCAACTTGTTGGAGAAACGTGTTAGCAATGACTTCCATGATTTTAGATCGTTCACATTCCTTTTGCATTTCCTCCATGCTCAACTCTCCAGCTTCCACACGAAGGAGAATAGAAAGCTTCTTCTTGTCATTTACACCTTGAAGAGTCTTGAACCAAACCACTTTCATGTCATCATCTTTTTTCTTCAGTCTAGAAGCAACAGCTTTTTGACATTTCAGCAATTTCTTCTCCCACTTATAAAAGATTCTTTCTTGGACATCCAGAAGGTACCTTGACGAAAAACGCACTGGAAGTGTTCTTCTAGGTTCAGCATCCCCTTCTGTCACGTCTTGACGTCAGAACAGTTGTGAGTGTCCATGGCTAATCCTCAGCTCGACCGTACTAGTAATTGCTTCTTCACTAACTGTTTGTGAAAATACTCCACTTACTGTATGAAAGTATATTTTTGACTGACATCCAAGTCGGCATTATCATCATGTGCGAATAGTGCCGCCTTTGATTTGTGAGAACCGCGTAGACAATATAGTTACACATCTCAAATTGCAGATAGCAACAAAGATATTGATTCACAAGTTTCATTTGGGCATGAGCGTTGTGGTTACCACCAATAACATTAAAATGTCACGTTGAAGGGAAGTTCGAATGCCAATCAGCTTTTGAAGGACAATCTTTTTCATCTACTATCACAATAAAATTATAATAGTGAGAATATACGTTCTAATGCATCTTTTTTCGAAGTTCATCGACGAAGCTTCTACTCACAGTCTGAATCTGGAACGATCTCTACCTTGAATTGTGGAGATCTTCAAAAGGACGATACAACTGAGATCTGGTGGATGGGATCTGGTGGTGGATACAAGTGGTCCCGATCCAAAGGGATCTGGACCACCTGTGCACTCACACGACAATGAGTAATAGCCTAACATCTGGTCTCGTTCTTAATGTCGTCATAGATTCGTTTTCTTCATTATCATTAGTGTATGATGGTAGCCTCTCACATCTAAAGAACGTCGAGGAATCTTATCCTTTTGGCTTAGCATCTTGTTGGTTCTTCTTGTACAAGTACGAATGCAACAGACTGTCCATCTGATGATGATGGGATGACGAGTGCAAAGACCCTGTTCGCTGACGTCTAAGGACTAGACTATCATCGATAACACGTTGATCTTGTGTTCCTTCAGCCTCTACACGTGACTCCCGCATGAAGCATTTAAGTGCACGATGTTCTTCATGCTCATCAAAGATTGGGACGTCTTCAGCAAGATATTTTCTTTATCTTTGTGACGAATTCGAATTGAATTCTTTTCAAACTATTCAACGAAAGTTGAAGAGGTTGAGAGGAGAAGACGTCGTCAGATCAAAGAAGGAACAACTCATGGAGTTGGAAGAGACTCGAGCGATAGCAATTTCCGGATAGAACGAGCTCAAGTGTATCAAAAGAAGAGTTATGACAGCAAGAGGGAGATAAAACCTTTTCAAGTCAGAGATTGGGTAATGTTGTATGATATCATCATATTCAAGAGGACTTAGGAAGAAGTTTCTTTCTTCACTCTGAGGATGGTGCGAAAATTTAATCCTTGGATACAATATAACGATCTAGTTAAAACTAAGTGTGGATAATGTTTATTTGCTACCCATGTACTTTAAGGAGGTATCAAGTTAATCATAACAAGCTAAAGTTAATTATGGTTAAAATTAGTTGTACTTTTGGATAGAATTCATATATTTCTTAAATAGTGAGCACTACTATTTTATCATCTTGTTTAAAAAATAAAAAGGAGGTGGAAAATATCCTTTATTTCCTTTTTGACTTCATATTAGTGGTGGGACTTAAGTTATTGACTTTGTGTGCATTAAAAACAAGACCCATGGGATGATGCTCCTGCTAGACTCATCAAACGTTTCTGAGATACATTTAGGGTCTTCTCTCTTGGTGCAAACCTTTGAGTTGGTATAGGTTGAATTGGGATAATTGTTGGCAGTTGTGGAGGTGTATTCGTTTGTACTCCATATACTTCGTCGAAGTTTTCACAAAGAATGAGCTATAATACGATTCGAAAGCAGGCGCCCATTGGAGTGACTGTGCCTGATATGTTCTGTTATTGTTACATTCCGTATTAGCATGTCCTGGTTTTCCACACGTCGTACACCATAAGCTCGAGCGGGATGAAGAAGGTGACTTTCTCCTTTCGGGAGATCGTACCATTTGCACTTTCAGATCTGCAAACCCTTTAATCATCTCCTCCATAAGTTGATTGCTATCCCCTTTGGCTTTACCTTTCCTCTCCTTCGAACATTTTTTTCCTTGGACGAAGAACTTCGTTTCATTCTTTGTTCTTCCTCGCTCGAAGAAGATGAGCTCGCTGATGAAGAGTCTTCGACTTCGGCCGAAGATGACTCATCTTCATAAGATACTTCGGAGGATGAGGGCTCCCGTCGACCTTTCATATGCTTCTTTCGTCGACTCGACTTCTCTTCCTTCTTCTCCTTCTTGTCTTTCTTTCCTTTCTTCTTCCTTTTTATCCATCCACCTTTACTTCCGACGGTGGATGATTCAAATGCTTCTGCTGAAGCAACAATCTCCTCAATGGCGTCCATCTTCCCACAACGACACCAAATCTCCATCTCAATAGGTAAACCCGTAACAAGCCATTTCGTAGCTTGATCCATAGAGTATGGATTGGCTGTACTGTCACACCACAAGTATCCCATTATTTGTGTGTATGCTTATATACATTTCATTAAGTATGACTATCTTAAAGGTTACTCTAGTTTGAAGATCTAAATTTAGAGTGATCAAAAGTAGTCATAACTAGCTGAGATAGTTATAACTAAGTTGAGGAAACTATTAGAGGTTCCACTATGGCACTATAGGACAAGTGCGGAGCTCTAAATATGCTTTCCAAAAGTATGTAACTTTGTTGACCATCGCTGATTGGATGCATGATGAAAAGTCATGCACAAAGATCTAAAGATGCTCCTCAAAAGACGTATTAGTGTGTTGTCGTCTTTCGACTGGATAGCGTGGAAAGTTAACACTTTACAAAAGCTAAAGTAGGAGAATCTCTTACTTTAGTAAAGTAGAACAAGTAATGTGTGTGCTATTCTTGAGTCTTAGTAGCCTTTAGAAGTTTTACTATTTTGGATTGCGCACTTACCATGAGGTAACGTAACTTAGTGAAAGTTACCACGGTAAGAAGTTGTAGAGTATATAAGGAGGAGTTGAGAAGGTGGAAGACACTCTCATTTTTCCTGACTGTAAGTAAAGTGAGCATTGGAGACCTTGGGAGTCCTTGAGTATTTTGCGATGTAATGTTGAGAGCGGGATTAGAACTTGTGTGCAGGAACGCTATTAGAGGTACCGATGTGACCATACGGGTCAGAGAGTTGAGTGAAGTGAGCATGGGTGTACTTAAATCTTTGTAATTAGGGTGCACTAGTAATCCTAGTCATCTGAGGTACCCCTGGGTGAGAGACAGGCCGGCTTACATTTTGGTTCCGTTGCCGGGACCTCGATACAAAGATTCGTATGTAGTCGTTAGTACAGTTCATGTCTGTTTTCGAGCATGAGTTCAGAACCTTTGTACATACACCATGTTATAGAGGGCAAGATAAGCTTTCCAATAAGCTTGATATCTCCGAGAGATCAATTGTGAGGAGAGAATTATGTCTTTCGGAAGTTAAGGGGGTTTTTCGGTATCAAATAGTGAGCTCTCGGGAAGGAGTTTACAGTCATTTTCATATTTTCAGTTTTTAGAGTTAGACCTTGAAATCTTCCATGCTGATAGCTTGCAAGATAAGCTATCTAGGCACCCAAATCATGCGTGAATTGATCGAGTAGAATTGGAGTTATGGCATTCGAAGCGAAGGGGGGTCAAATCTGTTATATCGCTTGCTGAAGTAAAAGAGTGAAAGAATTACAGAATTCTTGAGAGGGTTATGTTCGATCTCTGAGGCTCAGGGTTGACAAGTTAAGCTTCTACTTAGTAATGTGAGAGATTGTTAAGCGAGAAGATAGTCGAGTGATAAAAAAGTGTCAAACAAACTATAGAGCGAGAGAGATGTATGACAGATCATCGTCATGGAAGGACAGCAAGAGTGGAAATTGAGGTTGAGCAAGATCCCTCAAGGCTATGCGGTGATAGTTACCGCTGATCTGGCGAAAGGAGAATTTCGACTAGAATTTGAGGAAGAAGCAGAGAGTAGTCGTAAGAACCAGGAGAAGAACTCGAGGTGCTTTTTGTGTGGAGAAGAAGGACATAAAGTGAGCAAGTGTCCTACAAAGAATAGACTTTTGCGTGAGCGAAGAGGGTTGGTCGACTTAAGCTTACACATAGGTCCTTCTTCCCCTAGACAAGCCGTCATTGACCCTACAACCTTTTGTCCTAGATGTGGAGTGGATGGCATTCCAGTTGAGCACGAGTGTAGCGCAGTGGTTGCTCTGCTTGAAACTGTAGCCGAAGGTCTGGAGAGAAGGTTGAGTGTAGAAACGGAACGAGTGAAGACCTCTAGCGAGGATGGAGATAGTCTATCACACGAGAGATAAGATGACCATGAGGGTCAAACTTATTCCAACCTTTGGAGAGGAGAGAGCTCAACGGGGAAATTGTGGATTGCGGTGAAGTGCGATCTTCACATCTGCAAGCAGTACCTTGAGTAAGAAGAAGAAAAGAAGAGAAGAATGGGGAAACTTCCGGTGTTTTACGGAAAGGATGGAGAAGACGTGGAAGGATTTGTGAGGGACTTCAAACGAGCATGCATCGGCAATGGAGATCGAAAGAAGAGCGAGTGGGTAGGGTTGATACCTGAATTTCTTGAGAATTCTGCATTGACATGGTATGAGGATAGGAAGAAGAGAAGCGTAGTGGGGACTCCAGTTGATACTTGGGAAGTATTGACGGAGGCTTTAATTGAAACTTTTCTTCCTGATGAAAGTTACGAGAAGTTAATGGTAGAGGTAACTTACCTCAAACAAGGAGAGAAAGAGAAAGTAAGGACTTACGCCGAGAGGGTGGAGAAATTAGAACAAAAGTTTCGGGTGGTTTTACGAAAGAGTGGAGATGTAGTAGAACCAACGATGGTGGGCATTGGAGCAATGCTCACAAAGAATTTTATTGGGGGATTGAGGCCGGAGATTCGAACGCAAGTGCGGTATGAGAGACCAACTTCGAAGGCTGATGCAGTGAAGATCGCAACCAGGATGGAAGAGAGTCTGGATGGAGACGACTTGCAACCAATGACTGTTGGGGCAGCATGTGGAGATATGCAAGGGCCGATCATGCCAACTCTAAAGCCTGCGAGTGTTCCGACTGTTCGATTTCAGAATCTGACTCCGGTAGCTCCTACGAGTGCGGTTACAGTCACTGTACCATCTAGATCTGTTACTCCCGACTTTCGTGATGAGTTGAAAAGTTTGACAGAGTCTCTGGCAGATTTGAAGATCAATATGGTGAATTTGTTGCAACACCGTAGTCCAAATGTTGGAGGAGGCTCACGAGGTTATGGGAACTATCAGTCTAGAGGTGGACCACCGCAAGGATCACCAAGTAACTACACGAACCAAGGATGTTTTACGTGTGGAGGATCACATTTCCAACGTAATTGTCCAAGTCGTAATGGTGGAACGGCGGATGGAGCTTCAACTTCACAAAGCAAGGACAAGGGTGTAGCGTGCATTGACATCTTGGAACCACGAGATGTACGAGAAGGTTTTCAATCTGTAGAGCTGTTGGCTCAAGAGAGGAAGAGGATGAGGACGCATCTCGACGAAGAAGAACCAGTCGTGATGGAAGATTCTCCAAGTCAAAATACTCGGAGTAGCAAATCTTCTTCAAAAATCAAAGAACGGCGGAAGAAATTGGGAAATACTGATTTCACAATTTCGATGGAGCAATCAAAATACAATGTGGTGGAAGACGTGGGTAAGCAACGAGCAAACATTACTGTGGGACAGTTGATTGCTCTGAATCCTTCGGTGAGGAAAGAACTTCGTAGCGGTCTAAGCTCCCGACGAGGTCGGAAGAAGAAGGTAAATCCTTCTACTGTCGGTGTGAGTGCTTTAGATGCTAGTGAAGGAGAGGTGTGCAACAAGGCATCAAAAGTAGAGGCTCGTATCAATGGGAGAGATGTCTCAGATGTTCTTGTCGATGGAGGATCGGCAGTAAATGCCATCTCAGAACGACTCATGAGGAAGTTGGATCTAGTACCAACTCGTCCTTCTAGTATCACGGTGGGCATGGCTAACAGACAGCGAGTTAGACCATTGGGAGTGCTGGAGAGAGTTTGTGTGTCAGTAATGGGAGTGCAAGTAAACATGACATTTCAAATCTTGAAAGAGTCAAGTTATGAAATGTTACTCGGAAGACCTTGGCTTCGAGCAGTACATGCAACGGATAACTGGCACAAAGGTTATTTACGCATCGGACCGAATCACCACCGGATCAAAGTTCCATTGTTCGGAGATCAAGTTGGGACGTCAGAATCGGATCGACCCACATCAGACTACTGGGAGTCAGAAGTTGTTGATACTACTTCTGATGTAGGTACCAATTCTTCAGATTCAGAATCTGAAAATACATCGTCAGAAGAGGAGAGAGAAGAACGAAATGTGGGTGTGAATGTAGTGGATCTTTTTCCGTCTCCGGAAGTGCAAAGAGATCGAGACAAAGAACCGTTGACTCCCGAGGAGGTGGAGAGAAGAATTGCCACCTTACGTTATGGATCGAAGGTTACTAAAGAGGAGAAGAGTTGTTTCGAAGAGATCTTTCGCAAATACATTCATGTATTTGCATTTAGTTACAAGGATCTGAGGGAGGTCACACTGGAGCAGCATCGCATCGAGTTAGAGAAGGAAGTCAAACCGGTGCGACAGAAGCAACGAAGAGTGAGTCCTCCAATTGCGGATCTGGTGAAAGAAGAGATCGAGAAGCTACACACTGCTGGGTTCATTTACGAGGTGGAGCATTCTGAATGGGTATCACCCATTGTGATCGTAAAGAAGAAAAATGGCAAATTGCGGGTGTGTGTTGATTACAAGAAGCTCAATGCGGTCACAAAGAAGGATTATTATCCTCTACCTTTCATCGACGAGATCTTGGAAGAAGTGGCGGGAAACGAATGGTACAGCTTTGGAGATGGTTATAGCGGATATAACCAGATCAAAATTGCACCAGAACATCAACACCTGACCACTTTCACTACTCCGTGGGGTACGTTTGCATTTCGAGTCATGCCATTTGGTCTGTGTAATGCTCCTGCGACGTTTCAAAGGTTTATGAACAAAGTGTTCGAACCTTTCTTAGGAAAGTTTGTGAGAGATTTTATAGATGACTTTTGTGTTTATGGGAGTAAGGAGAAGCATTTTGAGCACCTTGTGAAGGTCTTAGAATGTTTAGATGTAGCAAATGCATCTCTCAATCCGGAGAAATGTATTTTTGGGTGTGAGGAAGGGTTACTCTTGGGTCATATCATATCCAAGGACGGCATTGCCGTTGATCCAGAGAAGGTGCAGAAGATCTTAGAGCTCCCTTTTCCTAGTACTCTCACTAAGCTACGACAGTTTTTAGGTATGGTGGGGTATTATCGAAGGTTTATACTCTCGTTCTCACATAAAGCGTATGCTTTGACTGTATATCTGAAGAAGGGAGTAGATTACGTGTTGATTTTAGGAGATGAAGAAGCTCTAGCCGCCTTTGAGGAACTGAAGAAAGCTCTTACTTCAGCTCCGATCTTGGTTAAGCCCGATTGGAATAAACAGTTTATTCTATATACGGATGCTTCAAATATAGCAGTAGGATGTACTTTAAGTCAGTATGATGTTGAAGGTAGAGATCATCCTATCGCATATGCTAGTCGGCAAATGGTCAAGGCAGAGAGAAATTATTCTGTGACAGAGAGAGAAGGATTAGCAGTGATCTATGCTTTGAGAAAATTTCGACATTATCTCATAGGAGGCAAGTTCACTATCGTTACAGATCATAAGGCATTGAAGTACATCTTCAATAAACCTATGGTCGAAGGACGATTAGCAAGGTGGAAGCTCTTATTGTCAGAGTACGACTATGAGATCTGTGATCGACCGGGGAAGAAACACGCGAATGCAGATTTGTTATCTAGAGCTTACGATGGGGATGGAGAGGAGCCGGTGGATGACACCTTTCCTGACGAAGATTTGATGGTCTTGAGCAACTCTATTATCCCAATAGAATATCAAGAAATTTGGGATTTTGTTACGGAAGGTGTCTATCCAGATGGGATGCGGACCAGAGAGAAGAAGGCACTGGTGAAACGAAGTCAACCTTACTCGGTGGTGGAAGGTGTGTTATTCCGTGAAGGAGTTGATGGGGTCCTGAGAAGAGCTGCGAGCAAGGAGGAGTCTCTACGACTCATGGAAGAATTCCATGACGGTCCAGTATGTGGAGGACATTTCGCAGGCAAGTTGACGGCTCATAAGATACTCGATGCGGGATATCACTGGAGGGGGATGTTTAGAGATTGCTTGACGTATTGTAAAACCTGTGATGTTTGTCAAGCTTTCGCTATCAAATCTAGTGTTTCCACTCCTCTTAGATCTATTCCGGTTCTTGGACCTTTCGAGAAATGGGGAATAGATTTTGTTGGGCCTTTGAATCGCACCCCTCGCAACAATAAGTATATTGTTGTAGCCACAGATTATCTTACGAAGTGGGTAGAAGCTAGACCTCTTGTAACTATTGGAGAAGTTGAGGTGGGTAGATTTCTGTACGAACGGATCATTACTAGGTTTGGATGTCCTCTGGAGTTAGTTTCTGATAGGGGTCGAGAATTTGTGAGTGGTATGACTACTGCTATGTGCACCCACTTCTCCATTTCTCAGAGGGTAACTACTTCATATAAACCTAGTTCAAACGGTTTGGTAGAGAGGACAAACTTTACCTTGTGTCAAATGTTAGCAAAGGATGCTGACATGGAAGGGGCCAAACACAACTGGGACAAGCGTCTTCATGCGGTTCTATGGGAGTATCGTACAACAGTGAAGACGTCTACGGGATATTCACCTTTCAAGATGGTGTATGGGTTGGAATCAAGATTACCAATCCAGTTCGACCTAACCACCTTTCAAACCTTGCAAGCTGGACTGAAGAGAAAGGGTGGTCCAATAGCTGAGAAAGAGAGGGGAGAAACCTTGTTGGAGCTGGAGGAGAATAGAGACGACGCAGCTCAACGAATTGAGATGGCTCAGCTACAACAGAAGAAGAGCTATGACAAACGCTTGGCGAAGAACAAAACGAAGTTACAGCCATTTCAAGAGGGTGAGTGGGTGATGTTATGGGATGCTATTAGGCACAAGCGAGTCCAAAAGAAATTCTTACGTCGATATTTTGGACCTTTCATCATCTCCAAAGTATGGAGTAATGGCACCTACGATCTTCAAGAAAGGAGTGGTACGTTCTTCGACCGAGTGAACCACGACAAGCTAAAGAAGTTCCATCAACGTGATACTTCACTCCGAGGACGGAGTGAAAATTAAGTCTGGGGGTAAATGTCACACCACAAGTATCCCATTATTTGTGTGTATGCTTATATACATTTCATTAAGTATGACTATCTTAAAGGTTACTCTAGTTTGAAGATCTAAATTTAGAGTGATCAAAAGTAGTCATAACTAGCTGAGATAGTTATAACTAAGTTGAGGAAACTATTAGAGGTTCCACTATGGCACTATAGGACAAGTGCGGAGCTCTAAATATGCTTTCCAAAAGTATGTAACTTTGTTGACCATCGCTGATTGGATGCATGATGAAAAGTCATGCACAAAGATCTAAAGATGCTCCTCAAAAGACGTATTAGTGTGTTGTCGTCTTTCGACTGGATAGCGTGGAAAGTTAACACTTTACAAAAGCTAAAGTAGGAGAATCTCTTACTTTAGTAAAGTAGAACAAGTAATGTGTGTGCTATTCTTGAGTCTTAGTAGCCTTTAGAAGTTTTACTATTTTGGATTGCGCACTTACCATGAGGTAACGTAACTTAGTGAAAGTTACCACGGTAAGAAGTTGTAGAGTATATAAGGAGGAGTTGAGAAGGTGGAAGACACTCTCATTTTTCCTGACTGTAAGTAAAGTGAGCATTGGAGACCTTGGGAGTCCTTGAGTATTTTGCGATGTAATGTTGAGAGCGGGATTAGAACTTGTGTGCAGGAACGCTATTAGAGGTACCGATGTGACCATACGGGTCAGAGAGTTGAGTGAAGTGAGCATGGGTGTACTTAAATCTTTGTAATTAGGGTGCACTAGTAATCCTAGTCATCTGAGGTACCCCTGGGTGAGAGACAGGCCGGCTTACAGTACCCATCCTCAAAATTATATCCAGTTGATTGTAAAATCTCTGAACGTAATCTTTTAAGCTCTCTTTCTTCCCTCTAACCAGTCTGGTCAGCTTCTCCAACACTTGACGATTGTACCCAATCTCCCGGAACTGCTCTAAGAACTTTCTCTTCAGCTTGTCTCAAGTATCGATGTCTCTTGGTACTCTGTTTGCGTGGTTGTACCAGCTGCGCGCTCTCTTTCTGAGAAGACTTGGAAAGATTTGCAGATGATCTGGTTCAACGTCTTCCTTATTAGTGACTGACATAAATTCGAACAATTTAATGTAAGCATCTGCATCCTCATCGTCATTTGAAGATCCTCCTCTGAACTTCGAGTAACCATGTTTTGTGATGGGTTGGCCTGCCATACTTCGAACAAATAGAGCTCGTTGGAACTTGAGTTGCTATCTTGGCAGGTGTTGGAATCGGCACTGTCAAGATGAGAGTTTTCTTGGGAAGGCCAAAACCTTCTAGCTGTGTTATGACCGTGAAGGCTGTGATACCTTTACTCAAGGAAGCACTAGGCTTCTAGCTGTGGATGGTTTACTCAAAGAATAGGTTTCAAGTTACAAGGTGACACTGTGAAACACTCATACAGGTCTCTTGGCTCTTCTGATATGTTCAAGAAGCAAAGTTTAGGTTTAACTAGCAATGATGAGATCAGATGGTGGACTTTGACACTCAAGATCGGGAAATATGTGAAGATTTAGGCTTCTAAACTTCTCGAACATGTAAAAGTGGCCCCACTGAGCACACACACGAAGTTTCAGCTTGAGATCAAATTCTGGCACCGAGATATGGACAGAAAAGTTCTGGGCAAAGATATTGCGGCAATTTCTGGTACTCAGACAGCTATTTCGACCTACAACAGAAAATTTGCTCAATCACTTTCGAAGATCCTTACAGGATTTGGAGTCTACAGGATGCTGAACATCCCTGTGAAGTTGGAGCTCCTGATTGTACACGGTTCTCCAGATCTCGTTCTATGAAGTTCTTGCTCTAGATTGAGAGCTTTTCAGACCCCCTCTTCTTCAGCAGTCGCCTTGAATTACTCACTCACTCAAATGACTTGAAAATTTTTGGACTATCGTAGCCCTGCTGACATTGAACGCAACCACGAAAGTTTGAAGCGATTTCCTCGATTCTTCTGCAATTGACACTGAAAACCCCAAAAGTGATGCAATTTTGACTCAACTCGAACTTCAAATTGGCATAACTCCTTGTTTATTGATCCAAATCGATCAAAATTTCATTGACAGTGCTTGGCACGACGAGCTCTATCTTCCTGTGCTCTCAGATTTTGCAGTGTCCTCACCAAATGCTCGAAATCTCCTTTAGACCTCTGTTTCTAAAGTTAGTGTTTTACAAAAGACAAAAATGGACCAATGAGAGTTCATAGCTCCACTTGGTTGTCCTTTAGTGCCCTAATCCACATGGTAACTTAACTTCACTCATAGGCTACCACGTCAACCTCTTAAAGTATCAACGTAAATCTTGAACTACCTAAAATGACATGCAAACCTGAAAGATAACTTAAATCAACTAGAAAGCGTGCATGGGCGACAAGTAAGTACAACCCGTGAGTTTAAAACTCTATGAACATGGTAAACAATCTACTAGGACTCAAAATACATAATACCCTCGAGAATCAACTTCTCTAAGGTTCTAACTTCACTCAGAGAGGCTAACTCTTGGCTAAGAGGTGAATCATTTACTATGTGAAATGATTCACATCACGACATCCACCCCTCCAAACTTGCACATCCTCTGACATGTGCCAACTTCTTCAGTCTTCTGCTTGTTCTTCATCATCGTCACTCTCCTCCGCCTCAGTCTCTTCGGTAACCGAGACGTCTTTGTCTCTTGTTGTCCTCTGCTCTGACTCCAGAAAATTGAATAATTCTACTGATCCTCCACGCCTTTTGAATAGTTTCACACGTTTGCCTGCCACAGATAGCTTCAAAGGAGTACCGTCTAGCTCTCGTAAACTATAAGTGGCATTTTCATAAACATCTAGCACAACATAGGTCCGAACCATCTTCGAGAGAACTTACGAAGTGTAGAATGCTGATTCTCCAACATGTTGTCATACACCAGAACCCAATGATCAACACGTATTGGCTTTGGTCATAGTCGGTGAGTCTTGTCAAAACGTTCCTTGTTTCTGACTCGAGCCACCTTCAGCTTCTCTTGCGCTTCAGCAAGATCATCCTCTCTCCGCTCTAACTGCCTGGTACGTAAAGCAATAAGTGAAGTGCGATCTAAACCATCTTCCCATGATAGAGTAGCCCACGTAGGAAAGTCCTCCTCAGCAAGCATGATTGGTTTCTGCTCCAACATAAGCTCAACCGACATATAATAAGTCGTGGTACAATCTGTAGTTCTATCAGCCCACAAAGCAAATGAAAGTAGTCTCGGCCATTCTCTAGGCTTACCATCACATGCTTTCACTAAAGCGTGAACAATAGAAGGGTGTCCTCGTTCACTCTTACCAATGTCCTCTAGATTCATGACAGTAGTAAGCCGAAGCTTTACACCATAACGAGTAAAGAACTCCTTCACTTCTGCGCCTCTCAACTCGCCTCTATCTGCACGTAATCTCCCAATAGATCCATAATGACAGATGATATCTTCAAGCATGAACCAGCATATGTTCTCTGTAGTCTCCGTCCGTAGTGCTCGTCCCTCCACATAGTTGGAAAGATCCTCTCGACCCAACATCAAATAACATATCCCTCATAGCGGTGGCATCATCACAAGATCAAGAACCCACTGAAAATGGATACTAGGTGGATAGGTAGGTACAAGTCCATCTCTGTAATGGACCTTAGAGTAGAACCGCAGTGCAGACACGATCCAACAAAGTCCACGACATCTTGATACAAACCCTTCCACCACTATCGCTCTTTCATCTTCGTGTAAGTAGCCCAGACTCCACGATGTCCAGCCCACAAGGTGTCATGAAACTCTTTCAGCAGATTCAGCTTCGTCGGTTGATCATCCACCACTCTAGCAAGCATCCCATCTCTTCTTTTCAGACGTTTCCACAGATAACCTTCACGTAGAAGATGACTGTATGCTTTCCGTCTGATCTCCTTGAACTCTGCATCACTCCATCTTTTTCTTCTGCATAATGAACTCAGACAGAATCCAATATCGTGGAACTTTTTTGAGTAGAACTCCTCGTTGAACGGTAGTGGTTCCAAGTCTGAAGTCTGCTGACCAACTTGGCACCAAACGTCTTTCTTCTCTTCATTCTCCACCTCTGCAAACATCTCGTCCTCATCTGTATAACGAGCCATAGACAACATATCTGCAACTGGATTGTCCTTCTCTGCTATATGGTTTAGCTCAAGGTTCAGACTCCGAACATAAGCAATCCATCGCAGCATTGCTATGTCTGGAGTATTGCAGTTTGCTATCATACCCAACAAAGGCAAACAATCTGTTTCTAATATCACACGGGCTCCTATCAAGAACTCTCGATCTACCTTCATAGTAGTAACAGCTCCTCATAACTCACGCTTCACTTGAGGATAGTTACGTTGTCTATCTGTTAAGATCCGAGCTCCAAATCTTGAAACAAATCGCACACCTTCTGCATCTTCTTGACCAACTGCCCATCCAATCGCCTTTGGACTCGTATCAACCGTCAGTGCCATAGGTCTCCCGCTCTTGAAGTTAAGTCTCCTTAGTATAGGTGGAGACTTCAGAATCTCCTTCAGCTGCTCCATCGTCTCGTGATGTTCTTGCCGCCAAGTAAACCTCTTCTCTTTTCTCAGAAGTGCATATAGAGGCTCAGCAACCCGAAAGAACACACGAGCTCCTAAGAATTGTCGAACCTTAGTAATATTGGTACAGTCTGCTATCCTTGCTATAGCATCTACCTTCTCTAGGTTCAGACGCCTTTCAAAAGTACCACACAAATGACCCACCACCACAATCTCTGACATTCCAAAGTGAGATTTGGTACCTGACAGAGTGAGGTGTACCTCTTCCAAACGCATCAGAATCTTCTCCACATCTTGAATGTGGTCTGCAACAAACTTTCTACAACCATCAGAAGTTACTGCTTTGTCCTTGTCCTCCACCGGACAACCTTTCATGGGAATATCATCAGAAACGGGATAGTGATCTCGTACAAACTCTCATAACACCTTATGTATCGTATTCTGCATATGAGCTATTGAGTTTGTCGCACCCTGAGGAAGAGTACACATCCGCATCAACCTCAAAGGTATACGCATGATAGTCAAGTCTCTACTCTCCAAAGCAAGCTGAAACTAATCATAACCTGAAAACAGATCTCCAATAGAATAGATTGACCTCCCAGCAAACGCCTCAGCTACTTCATCAACCATTGGTCCTGTTCCGACGTTTTGAATCGTGATGTTGTTGACAGGTTGCAAGTCTTGGATGAAGCGTAGAGCTCCTGTCTTCTTGGTACTGTGAACCATCTGCTAGAGTACGGAGCCATAGATGGTTCAAGAATACTCATTCGTATCATTTCCTTCAGCAACTCAGTGACCTTCGGTAGTAAGACACGAGGGACTAGATTTGGCTTCAAGTCCCAAGGTACATGAGGAATAGTGAAGATAACCATCGGAACTATCACACTAGGATCCATGCAACCAATCTCTTCAGCTGAGAAAGAAAATGTCTTACCATGACTAACTATCATCTTCTCGAAAGCTTGTGTTTCCACTTCACTCAAGAAGCCATATCCTCCTATCTGAAGCTGCTCGAGTGTCTCTTGAGTAAACTTGTGTCTTACCTGTGTAGGATCTCTAAGCACAAGCTCAGTAGTCGCTAACTCCATCTGCTGCTGAGAATCAACAAGTAATTGGGTCACCACAGGCTTCACCTTCCTCGCTACAGCTTTATACTTGGCGTGTACTATGTTGGCGTATAGAGCCACACCAACATATTGCATCCTTCCATCCATTCTCCAGTCTCGGATGAGGACGATATCGCAAGTACGAGATAATCTCCTCATAGACTTCACGAGAATGGACGGGGATCACCACCCTACCTCCCATCTGTTCCCTCAACCTATCTACATAATCCAACCAACGAACAAAAGATTGTACACCTACAAACTCCTCATAAACATCAAAAATCATCTCATCTTCCTTCAGAACTCATGTACAGCGCAGATTTGCTGCATACTTCTCCATCAGCCTTCTACTCTTCTCAGTTAGATCATCTACTCGCGTGAACACACTCCAATCATCAGAACTGAAAGTCATCAAACTAGATTTCCAACTATGTACAATACAGCTACTTTCTGAATCTTGAGCAGCCTCTTCACCAGCCTCCTGTGATCCCTTAGGCTCCTCAAGCGAGATCATAGTAGTAGTAGATCCTTCACTCTTGCTATCCCGTCCTACAAGAGTGGTTTCTGAAAACCTTTACTCTTACAGATAGGAGAATCTCTCAAGGTCTGCCGATTTCGTTCGTGGTTCATACGAATGGTCAGAAACTGCACAGAACGTCTATCATCTGGACTATGGATCCTAGCGTAATGAGATCCGTCATCCATCACCTTGGTCTCCATTCGAACTGCAGTGATATAAAGTTGACCAAGAATCATAAGATATGAAGCAGAAGACTGTACGAAGAAGTGCTGATCTACATCTACATCACCTATCTTCACCTTCACGTTAGGACAAGCGTCATATAGCTCACCTTTCTGGTTGTTTACAGCATGTAACACCCAACCATGGTTCAGCTCGATAGACCACTGACCTCTCTCATACACCTCCGTGTATGAAAGTAGTGAATTGTCCAACTAGAATCAGAACCGATAGAGCTAAAGGGAAGCGGGAGTTTACTGATTTAAGTCTTCGAATGGGTCCATCGTCACCAGCGCCAATTCATCTTCTAGGAGAAGATCTTTGTCCAAGTTGTGGAGTGGGTGATCTATCAAGAGGACACAAGTGCGTCGATGTGGCCGCCCTACTTACGTCAGTAGTCGAGAAGTTGGACGAGACTCAAAGAGTTGAGACGGAAAAGTTGTCGACTTCAAAAGAGGACTTGGCTGAGTTGTGATGGAGATCGTCATACGGATGGTGGAGAAAACGGTGATGCGACTCAGGCTCATGATTACCTTGGGAGAAGAGATGGCACAAGAGGTGTTGTTACAACCATTTTCTTTCATTTTACCTATGGTAGATTATTCGCGAATGGAATTGGTGATGTTCGTACTCTTTTAGCGAGTAGTTATTGCACAAAAATTAGAAGAGTAGAAAGAATAGTTAGAAGATGGGGAAGTTACCAGTGTTTCATGGGAAAGACAATGAAGATGTAGAACCATTTGTACGAGACTTCAAAAGGGGTTACATCGGAAACAATGTGAGAAGGAATGAAGAATGGGTGTTGTTACTGCTAGAGTTTTTAGAAGATTTTGCTCTTACGTGGTATGAAGACCGAGTGAAGAGCCAGACACCTGGTGCAGTTGAGGACACATGGGAGACGTTGAGTAATGCACTCAGCGAAGAATTTCTTCCAGAAGAGAGTTATGAGAAGCTCATGGTGGAGCTTATTCATTTGAAGCAACGTGACGACGAGAAAGTTCGGCAATATGCCGAAAGAGTGGATAAGTTGGAGCAACGGTTTCGGACGGTCCTACGGAAGAGTGGAGACAATGTGGAGCTAACGATGGCGGGGATTGGAGCAGTGCTGACCAAGAACTTGGTGGGAGGGTTGAGACCTTCAATTCGAACCCAAGTGAGGTACGAGAAGCCAGCAACCAAAGCGGAGGCTATCAAGATTGCGACAAATATGGAAGAGAGTTTGGATGAAGGAGATATCATCCAACCTCATCATGCTGCTCTGGTGTCGACTCCGACTCCTGATGTAGTCACAACGATCGCACCTGCACCATCACAATTGGTGATTGCTTCAACGTCAGCTCCTACTCCCAACAATGATGTCTACTGCCACCTCTGATTTTCATGCCGAGCTGAAGAGCATCATCGACACTCTTGCGGATCTCAAGATAACTGTGGTGCAGTTACGAGAATGGAGAAACAAAGGTGGAGGAGGAGGTCAAAGAGGTTACGACAACAATCCTAACAGAGGAAATCAAGGTAACTTTGGAGGCAACCAAGGTAACTTTGGAAGCAACCAAGGTAACTTTGGAGGAATCACTTGTTGGATGTGTGGAGGTTCTCATTTCTAGCGAAATTGTCCTAACAACGGAGCAAGAGGTGCCGAAGCTGTCAGAATGAATGTGGGTGGAGGAAATCCATCACAAGGACGAGACAAGGAGGTGGTTACTATCGATGTCGTACGAGATCTCATCTACGAGAAAGGAGAGAGTTCAAACTCTTCTCATGCACCGGTGGAGCTTTTAGCTCAAGAAAGGAAAAGAACTCGATTTTCTGATGAACCGGTTTTCATGGAGGAGTCAGCAAGTAGAAGAACTCGTTCGAGTAATGTTTCGAGTACACCAAGGGAGCCAAGAAGGAAGCTGGGGATGGCGGATTTCACCATTTCATCTTCTCAAGCGAGATATGATGTGGTTGAAGATGTGGGTGCTTAAAAAGCCAACATCACTGTTGGACAACTGATCGCACTTAATCCCAGCTTACGAAAAGAACTCAGAGGAGCACTGAGTTCTAAGAGAAGCAAGAAGAAGAAACCCAAGAGCAAGACATCAAAGTCTGTGGGAGTTGGTGTGGTGGATGTGCATGCTTCAGAGGTATGCACTAGGGCTTCAAAGATTGAAGTCTGGTTGAATGGTCACTACGTCTCTGACGTTATCGTGTCGGATATTTTGTGCGTGAAGGATGTCCAGGAAAACGCGAGGTTCCTGGCTGTGGAGATGCTGTGTGCCAAACAGAGACAAGATAGAGAAGAACGACCACGAAAAAGGAATGCTGCGATATATACCACTCTGAAAGTATGTACACTGTCGATTCTTTCTCCAAACAGCACAAAACTGAGGAAAAGACCAGAGCGGTCTGTAACCTACTTCAGAAGCCCTAAAACAAACCCCTGAAACGTAACCCTAGTCTTAAATCGCCAAAACGTAGCTCAAAGCAAGAGGAACTTCTCTTTGCTAACAACCAGAGCCACAGCAGTATCATGCGATCCAAACCCAAGTCCAAACCACATCCACACACTAGCTCTTGGCTAAAGCTAGCTACCACAAGCCATACACAACCAACTAAGTCCTTAACGAACTCAAAAGGACGAAACCTGTAGCGAAGGAACCGAAAAAGATCTATCTGGGAACTTTCTCCTTTCGCCAAACGATCTTCAAATGTTGATAGGGTCTCCTTCCCTGACTCCGTTGGCCCAAGAAACCTTCAGATCCGGCTCCCGATAGTTGAGATATCGCTAATTTTCGGTCGCAGGTGACCGAACCTTCAAAAACTCCTCCCTGCGGTTTAAAACCGCTCACACCGCACAAACGGATCGTCTAAACTGATATCCGTCTTCGCTGGTAGGTAGATCTGGCTACCCTGAACCCAACAAGACTCCAAACAAGCCGTTTGGAGTTCCCCTTGCAAAACTACTCGAGAAATTTGGTCGCAGGCTACAAAAAACTGACGTAAATCGGCTCCCTGCGGCTCAAATTTGCTCACCACACCCAAACCAACAATCCAATTCACTTACAGTCTTCTCCTATGCGTACATGAGGACTCCCTGATCGCGTAGGCACCAAGAACGAAGAGCTTGGCTCACCGATCGCGAAGAACAATCCAATCTCAGGTCTGTCACACCACAAGTATCCCATTATTTGTGTGTATGCTTATATACATTTCATTAGGTGTGACTATCTTAAAGGTTATTCTAGTTTGAAGATCTAAATTTAGAGTGATCAAAAGTAGTCATAACTAGCTGAGATAGTTATACTAAGTTGAGGAAACTATTAGAGGTTCCACTATGCCACTATAGGACAAGTGCGGAGCTCTAAATATGCTTTCCAAAAGTATGTAACTTTGTTGACCATCACTGATTGGATGCATGATGAAAAGTCATGCACAAAGATCTAAAGATGCTCCTCAAAAGACGTATTAGTGTGTTGTCGTCTTCCGATTGGATAGCGTGGAAAGTTAACACTTTACAAAAGCTAAAGTAAGAGAATCTCTTACTTTTGTAAAGTAAAACAAGTAATGTGTGTGCTATTCTTAAAGTGTTAGTAGCCTTTAGAGTTTTACTATTTTGGATTGCGCACTTACCATGAGGTAACGTAACTTAGTGAAAGTTACCACGGTAAGAAGTTGTAGAGTATATAAGGAGGAGTTGAGAAGGTGGAAGACACTCTCATTTTCCTGACTGTAAGTAAAGTGAGCATTGGAGACCTTGGGAGTCCTTGAGTATTTTGCGATGTAATGTTGAGAGCGGGATTAGAACTTGTGTGCAGGAACGCTATTAGAGGGACCGATGTGACCATACGGGTCAGAGTGTTGAGTGAAGTGAGCATGGGTGTGATAGAATCTTTGTAATTAAGGTGCACTAGTAATCCTAGTCATCTGAGGTACCCCTGGGTGAGAGACAGGCCGGCTTACATTTTGGTTCCGTTGCCGGGACCTCGATACAAAGATTTGTATTTAGTTGTTAGTACAGTTCATGTCTGTTTTTGAGCATGAGTTCAGAACCTTTGTACATACACCATGTTATAGAGGGCAAGATAAGCTTTCCAATAAGCTTGATATCTCCGAGAGATCAATTGTAAGGAGAGAGTTATGTCTTTCGGAAGTTAAGGAGGTTTTTCGGTATCAAATAGTGAGCTCTCGGGAAGGAGTTTACAGTCCTTTTCATATTTTCAGTTTTTAGAGTTAGACCTTGAAATCTTCCATGCTGATAGCTTGCAAGATAAGCTATCTAGGCACCCAAATCATGCGTGAATTGGTCGAGTAGAACTGGAGTTATGGCATTCGAAGCGAAGGGGGGTCAAATCTGTTATATCGCTTGCTGAAGTAAAAGAGTGAAAGAATTTCAGAATTCTTGAGAGGGTTATGTTCGATCTCTGAGGCTCATGGTTGACAAGTTAAGCTTCTAGTTAGTAATGTGAGAGATTGCTAAGCGAGAAGATAGTCGAGTGATCAAAAGTGTCAAACAAACTATAGAGCGAGAGAGATGTATAACGGATCATCGTCATGGAAGGACAGCAAGAGTGGAAATTGAGGTTGAGCAAGATCCCTCAAGGCTATGCGGTGATAGTTACCGCTGATCTGGCGAAAGGAGAATTTCGACTAGAATTTGAGGAAGAAGCAGAGAGTAGTCGTAAGAACCAGGAGAAGAACTCGAGGTGCTTTTTGTGTGGAGAAGAAGGACATAAAGTGAGCAAGTGTCCTACGAAGAATAGACTTTTGCGTGAGCGAAGAGGGTTGGTCGACTTAAGCTTACACATAGGTCCTTCTTCCCCTAGACAAGGCGTCATTGACCCTACAACCTTTTGTCCTAGATGTGGAGTGGACGGGATTCCAGTTGAGCACGAGTGTAGCGCAGTGGTTGCTTTGCTAGAAACTGTAGCCGAAGGTCTCGAGAGAAGGTTGAGTGTAGAAACGGAACGAGTGAAGACCTCTAGCGAGGATGGAGATAGTCTGTCACACGAGAGATAAGATGACCATGAGGGTCAAACTTATTCGAACCTTTGGAGAGGAGAGAGCTCAACGGGGAAATTGTGGATTGCGGTGAAGTGCGATCTTCACATCCGCAAGCAGTTCCTTGAGTAAGAAGAAGAAAAGAAGAGAAGAATGGGGAAACTCCCGGTGTTTTACGGAAAGGATGGAGAAGACGTGGAAGGATTTGTGAGGGACTTCAAAAGAGCATGCATTGGCAATGGAGATCGAAAGAAGAGCGAGTGGGTAGGGTTGATACCTGAATTTCTTGAGAATTCTGCATTGACATGGTATGAGGATAGGAAGAAGAGAAGCGTAGTGGGGACTCCAGTTGATACTTGGGAAGTATTGACGGAGGCCTTAATTGAAACTTTTCTTCCCGATGAAAGTTACGAGAAGTTAATGGTAGAGGTAACTTACCTCAAACAAGGAGAGAAAGAGAAAGTAAGGACTTACGCCGAGAGGGTGGAGAAATTAGAACAAAAGTTTCGGGTGGTTTTACGAAAGAGTGGAGATGTAGTAGAACCAACGATGGTGGGCATTGGAGCAATGCTCACAAAGAATTTTATCGGAGGATTGAGGCCGGAGATTCGAACACAAGTGCGGTATGAGAGACCAACTTCGAAGGCTGATGCAGTGAAGATCGCAACCAGGATGGAAGAGAGTCTGGATGGAGACGACTTGCAACCAATGACTGTCGGGGCAGCATGTGGAGATGTGCAAGGGCCGATCATGCCAACTCTGACGCCTGCGAGTGTTCCGACTGTTCGATTTCAGAATCTGACTCCGGTAGCTCCTACTAGTGCGGTTACAGTCACTGTACCATCTAGATCTGTTACTCCCGACTTTCGTGATGAGTTGAAAAGTTTGACAGAGTCTCTGGCAGATTTGAAGATCAATATGGTGAATTTGTTGCAACACCGCAGTCCAAATGTTGGAGGAGGCTCACGAGGTTATGGGAACTATCAGTCTAGAGGTGGACCACCGCAAGGATCACCAAGTAACTACACGAACCAAGGATGTTTTACGTGTGGAGGATCACATTTCCAACGTAATTGTCCAAGTCGTAATGGTGGAACGGCGGATGGAGCTTCAACTTCACAAAGCAAGGACAAGGGTGTAGCATGCATTGACATCTTGGAACCACGAGATGTACGAGAAGGTTTTCAATCTGTAGAGCTGTTGGCTCAAGAGAGGAAGAGAATGAGGACGCATTTCGACGATGGAGAACCAGTCGTGATGGAAGATTCTCCAAGTCAAAATACTCGGAGTAGCAAATCTTCTTCAAAAACCAAAGAACGGCGGAAGAAATTGGGAAATACTGATTTCACAATTTCGATGGAGCAATCAAAATACAATGTGGTGGAAGACGTGGGTAAGCAACGAGCAAACATTACTGTGGGACAGTTGATTGCTCTGAATCCTTCGGTGAGGAAAGAACTTCGTAGCGGTCTAAGCTCCCGACGAGGTCGAAAGAAGAAGGTAAATCCTTCTACTGTCGGTGTGAGTGCTTTAGATGCTAGTGAAGGAGAGGTGTGCAACAAGGCATCAAAGGTAGAGGCTCGTATCAATGGGAGAGATGTCTCAGATGTTCTTGTCGATGGAGGATCGGCAGTAAATGCCATCTCAGAACGACTAATGAGGAAGTTGGATCTAGTACCAACTCGTCCTTCTAGTATCACGGTGGGTATGGCTAACAAACAGCGAGTTAGACCATTGGGAGTGCTGGAGAGAGTTTGTGTGTCAATAATGGGAGTGCAAGTAAACATGACATTTCAAATCTTGAAAGAGTCAAGTTATGAAATGTTACTCGGAAGACCTTGGCTTCGAGCAGTACACGCAACGGATAACTGGCACAAAGGTTATTTACGCATCGGACCGAATCACCATCGGATCAAAGTTCCATTGCTCGGAGATCAAGTTGGGACGTCGGAATCGGATCGACCCACATCGGACTACTGGGAGTCAGAAGTTGTCGATACTACTTCTGATGTAGGTACCAATTCTTCAGATTCAGAATCTGAAAATACATCGTCAGAAGAGGAGAGAGAAGAACGAAATGTGGGTGTGAACGTAGTGGATCTTTTCCCTTCTCCGGAAGTGCAAAGAGATAGAGACAAAGAACCGTTGACTCCCGAGGAGGTGGAGAGAAGAATTGCCACCTTACGTTATGGATCGAAGGTTACTAAAGAGGAGAAGAGTTGTTTCGAAGAGATCTTTCGCAAATACATTCATGTATTTGCATTTAGTTACAAGGATCTGAGGGAGGTCACACTGGAGCAACACCGTATCGAGTTAGAGAAGGAAGTCAAACCGGTGCGACAGAAGCAACGAAGAGTGAGTCCTCCAATTGCGGATCTGGTGAAAGAAGAGATCGAGAAGCTACACACTGCTGGGTTCATTTACGAGGTGGAGCATTCTGAATGGGTATCACCCATTGTGATCGTAAAGAAGAAAAATGGCAAATTGCGAGTGTGTGTTGATTACAAGAAGCTCAATGCGGTCACAAAGAAGGATTATTATCCTCTACCTTTCATCGACGAGATCTTGGAAGAAGTGGCGGGAAACGAATGGTACAGCTTTGGAGATGGTTATAGCGGATATAACCAGATCAAAATTGCACCAGAACATCAACACCTGACCACTTTCACTACTCCGTGGGGTACGTTTGCATTTCGAGTCATGCCATTTGGTCTGTGTAATGCTCCTGCGACGTTTCAAAGGTTTATGAACAAAGTGTTCGAACCTTTCTTAGGAAAGTTTGTGAGAGATTTTATAGATGACTTTTGTGTTTACGGGAGTAAGGAGAAGCATTTTGAGCACCTTGTGAAGGTCTTAGAATGTTTAGATGTAGCAAATGCATCTCTCAATCCGGAGAAATGTATTTTTGGGTGTGAGGAAGGGTTACTCTTGGGTCATATCATATCCAAGGAAGGCATTGCCGTTGATCCAGAGAAGGTGCAAAAGATCTTAGAGCTCCCTTTTCCTAGTACTCTCACTAAGCTACGACAGTTTTTAGGTATGGTGGGGTATTATCGAAGGTTTATACTCTCGTTCTCACATAAAGCGTATGCTTTGACTGGATATCTGAAGAAGGGAGTAGATTACGTGTTGATTTTAGGAGATGAAGAAGCTCTAGCCGCCTTTGAGGAACTGAAGAAAGCTCTTACTTCAGCTCCGATCTTGGTTAAGCCCGATTGGAATAAACAGTTTATTCTATATACGGATGCTTCAAATATAGCAGTAGGATGTACTCTAAGTCAGTATGATGTTGAAGGTAGAGATCATCCTATTGCATATGCTAGTCGGCAAATGGTCAAGGCAGAGAGAAATTATTCTGTGACAGAGAGAGAAGGATTAGCAGTGATTTATGCTCTGAGAAAATTTTGACATTATCTCATAGGGGGCAAGTTCACTATCGTTACAGATCATAAGGCATTGAAGTACATCTTCAATAAACCGATGGTCGAAGGACGATTAGCAAGGTGGAAGCTCTTATTGTCAGAGTACGACTATGAGATCTGTGATCGACCAGGGAAGAAACACGCGAATGCAGATTTGTTATCTAGAGCTTACGATGGCGATGGAGAGGAGCCGGTGGATGACACCTTTCCTGACGAAGATTTGATGGTCTTGAGCAACTCTATTATCCCAATAGAATATCAAGAAATTTGGGATTTTGTTACGGAAGGTGTCTATCCAGATGGGATGCGGACCAGAGAGAAGAAGGCATTGGTGAAACGAAGTCAACCTTACTCGGTGGTGGAAGGTGTGTTATTCCGTGAAGGAGTTGATGGGGTCCTGAGAAGAGCTGCGAGCAAGGAGGAGTCTCTACGACTCATGGAAGAATTCCATGACGGTCCAGTATGTGGAGGACATTTCGCAGGCAAGTTGACGGCTCATAAGATACTCGACGCGGGATATCACTGGAGGGGGATGTTTAGAGATTGCTTGACGTATTGTAAAACCTGTGATGTTTGTCAAGCTTTCGCTATCAAATCTAGTGTTTCCACTCCTCTTAGATCTATTCCGGTTCTTGGACCTTTCGAGAAGTGGGGAATAGATTTTGTGGGGCCTTTGAATCGCACCCCTCGCAACAATAAGTATATTGTTGTAGCCACAGATTATCTTACGAAGTGGGTAGAAGCTAGACCTCTTGTAACTATTGGAGAAGTTGAGGTGGGTAGATTTCTGTACGAACGGATCATAACTAGGTTTGGATGTCCTTTGGAGTTAGTTTCTGATAGGGGTCGAGAATTTGTGAGTGGTATGACTACTGCTATGTGCACCCACTTCTCCATTTCTCAGAGGGTTACTACTTCATATAAACCTAGTTCAAACGGTTTGGTAGAGAGGACAAACTTTACCTTGTGTCAGATGTTAGCAAAGAATGCTGACATGGAAGGGGCCAAACACAACTGGGACAAGCGTCTTCATGCGGTTCTATGGGAGTATCGTACAACAGTGAAGACGTCTACGGGATATTCACCTTTCAAGATGGTGTATGGGTTGGAATCCAGATTACCAATCCAGTTCGACCTAACCACCTTTCAGACCTTGCAAGCTGGATTGAAGAGAAAGGGTGGTCCAATAGCTGAGAAAGAGCGGGGAGAAATCTTGTTGGAGCTGGAGGAGAATAGAGACGACGCAGCTCAACGCATTGAGATGGCCCAGCTGCAACAGAAGAAGAGCTATGACAAGCGCTTGGCGAAGAACAAAACGAAGTTACAGCCATTTCAAAAGGGTGAGTGGGTGATGTTATGGGATGCTATTAGACACAAGCGAGTTCAAAAGAAGTTCTTACGTCGATATTTTGGGCCTTTCATCATCTCCAAAGTGTGGAGTAATGACACCTATGATCTTCAAGAAAGGAGTGGTACGTTCTTCGACCGAGTGAACCACGACAAGCTGAAAAAGTTTCATCAACGTGATACTTCACTCCGAGGACGGAGTGAAAATTAAGTCTGGGGGTAAATGTCACACCACAAGTATCCCATTATTTGTGTGTATGCTTATATACATTTCATTAGGTGTGACTATCTTAAAGGTTATTCTAGTTTGAAGATCTAAATTTAGAGTGATCAAAAGTAGTCATAACTAGCTGAGATAGTTATACTAAGTTGAGGAAACTATTAGAGGTTCCACTATGCCACTATAGGACAAGTGCGGAGCTCTAAATATGCTTTCCAAAAGTATGTAACTTTGTTGACCATCACTGATTGGATGCATGATGAAAAGTCATGCACAAAGATCTAAAGATGCTCCTCAAAAGACGTATTAGTGTGTTGTCGTCTTCCGATTGGATAGCGTGGAAAGTTAACACTTTACAAAAGCTAAAGTAAGAGAATCTCTTACTTTTGTAAAGTAAAACAAGTAATGTGTGTGCTATTCTTAAAGTGTTAGTAGCCTTTAGAGTTTTACTATTTTGGATTGCGCACTTACCATGAGGTAACATAACTTAGTGAAAGTTACCACGGTAAGAAGTTGTAGAGTATATAAGGAGGAGTTGAGAAGGTGGAAGACACTCTCATTTTCCTGACTGTAAGTAAAGTGAGCATTGGAGACCTTGGGAGTCCTTGAGTATTTTGCGATGTAATGTTGAGAGCGGGATTAGAACTTGTGTGCAGGAACGCTATTAGAGGGACCGATGTGACCATACGGGTCAGAGTGTTGAGTGAAGTGAGCATGGGTGTGATAGAATCTTTGTAATTAAGGTGCACTAGTAATCCTAGTCATCTGAGGTACCCCTGGGTGAGAGACAGGCCGGCTTACAGGTCGCAGGCGATGAAAACCTGACGCAAGCGCTTCCCTGCGAGCCAATTTCTCTCACAACTCTCAAACCGCCCGATAAAACTTTGTATCGTCTTCAATTTCCTGAAGAACTCGTTGTTCTGATCCCGATGGATCCAAGGACAGCAAGTTTGGACTCCGGAACGGCCCGAACGGTCCAACTCTCCTTCACAGGTAACTGAAAACTCCAATTCTGCTCCCTGCGTCTCAATTTCTCCCAGAACACAACCCCCGTTCCGTCTCTTCAAGAACCGTCTTAACCTGTGCGTAGCCTGCACAGATCTGAACCCGATGACACCTTGCGCGCGTGTATTGGACTTCCCAATTCTCCAAAACATCCACCGACAGGTCGCAGGAACAAGCAAGCCCTTTAAGCAGCCCCCTTGCAACAGTCTGTACGTACGAAGTTCAACTCTCAATAATAAGAAGCAGGCCCCTTGCGTCTTTGATATAACGTCTGAAGTCCTAAATATCCAGTCAGCAAGTAACTAGGGGCCTAGCTTGATTTTGCCTTTTTTCGAATCGCATAACTTCTTCTCTAGATGTCCAAATGAAATAAACAAAATGCCCACGGAAAGCTGACAACGAGCTCTATCCATCTATGCGATAAAAGTAAAGATCCGAAGTTGCGCCAAAAGCTCGTAAGCTGGGGCCTAGCTTGTTTTCTCCATCTTTCGAGTCCTGTAACTTCTTCACTATGAGTCCAAACGAAGTAGACAAAGTGCCTTTGGAAAGCTGACAAGGAGCTCTATCCACTGGTGCGATAAGAACAAAGATCCGAAGTGGTGCCAAAAACCCGTAAGCTGGGGCCTAGCTTATTTTCTCCATCTTTCGAGTCCTGTAACTTCTCCACTAGGCGTCCAAACGAAGTAGACAAAGTGCCTTTGGAAAGCTGACAAGGAGCTCTACCCATCTATGTGATGAAAATGGAGATCTGAGATTGTACCAAAAGCCCGTAAGCTGGGGCCTAGCTTGTCTTCTCATGAGTGTCTTTGGAGCAACAAGTATCGAAGTTTGAATTTCAAGTAGGAGCCGGTCCACGACACGACATCCACCCCCTCTGAACCTGTGCATCCTCCGGTATGCACCAGAGATATCAACCAAGGAGTGGACCGGCTTAACGTCCTACTTCCCATCGTTACCAACCTCACCTTCAAGATCTTCTGCATAATCCTCATCCTCAAACTGAAACTCCGTCAAGATATCTGCTAAATCGACCTCCTCATCTCTCTTTTTGAAAATCTTGACGCGTTTACCTGCCACTGGTACCTTCAAGCTTGTTCCATCCAACTCTTGCAGGGCGTAAGTTGCGTTGTCATGAACCTTCTTCACCACATACGGATCAAACCATCTTCTGGAAAACTTCCGGAGTGCACTATGCTGGTTGTCTAGACTGTTGTCATAGACTAACACCCAATCATCTTCCTTGATATCCCTAGGTCTCAAACAATGTCGCTGATCAAATCTGACCTTGTTCTTCAACCGTGCTTCTCGCAGCCTATCCAAAGCAGTTTGGATATCCTCTGGTCTTCTCTCTAACTGTCTAATTCGAATAGCAAGAAGCTCTTCTCTAGTCAAATTGTCCTCCCAAGGTAACACACTCCATGTCAGAACATGTTCTTCAATCGGCATGATAGGCTTCTGACCTGTGATGAGTTCCACCGGCATGTAACCTGTCACCGAGCTGTGTGTCGTTCTATCTGCCCATAACGCAAATGGTAAGAGTCGAGGCCACTCGCGCACCCTTCCGTTGCAAGCCTTCACCAAAGCCTTCACAATGGGTGGATGACCACGTTCACTCTTGGCATTCCCTTCGGGGTTATAGGCAGTTGTCAGTGACAACCTCACCCCACACCTTGCAAAGAATTCACGAGCCTCATGTGCATCTAGCTCTCCCCGATCTGCAGTGATCTTCCCCACACATCCATACCGACAAACAACCTCTTCCAAGAGAAATCTACATACCCCTTCAGTTGTCTTCGTCCGAAGCGCCCTACCCTCGACTTGATTTGAAAGATCCTCTCTAGCAAGTACCAAGTATCTCATCTGCCATAATCCAACCGGCATAATCACCAAGTCTACCACCCACTTGAAGTGGATCGACAACGGATAAGTCGGATGTAATCCGTCACGATGTCGGATATTCGAATACATCTGACATGTCAAACAAGACTCCACAAAAGATACAACATCCCTGTACATGTTTTTCCACCAATACCGCTCTTTCATCTTTGTAAAAGTGGCCCAAATCCCTCGATGTCCAGCCCAAAGACTCTCATGGAACGCCTTGAGCAACTTCTGCTGATCTTCCTTGTTGCAAATCACCCGTAGCGGTACTCCACCTTTTTGCTTCGATTGCTTCCAAAGAAACCCATCCTGCAACATGAAGTTGTAGGCCTTCCTTCTAACTCTCCGAAACCTCTCATCTGTCCAACCTGTCTGCTTAACCATCGTACTAAGGTACCTCCCGATATCAAGCAAATCACCATCATACAACCCTTCAACAAACAACTCATCTTCTCTTCCTGTCTGTGCAATCGAATAGAACTCTGTACCCACGTCGTCAATGTCTTCTACCATCTCATCTTCCCCATCATATCGAGCCCGAGATAACATATCCGCCATCAGATTATCCTTCCCTGCGATATGTCTAAACTCCGGGTTCAACGACTTGATATATGCGATCCATCGTAACATCGCAATATCAGGAGTTGAACAATTCATGATCATCCCTAACAACGGCAAGCAATCAGTTTCAACCACCACTACTGCTCCAATCAAATACTCTTTCTCAGTTTTCATAGCTGAAACAATACCCCACAGTTCTCTCTTCACTTGCGGGTAAGCACGTTGTCGAGCACTTAACACCTTCGCTCCGAACCTAACCGCAAACCTTTCTCCATCCTCATCATCCTGTCCGACTGCCCATCCAATTGCAACTGGACTTGTATCCACAGTAAGAATCACCGGCCTAGCACCCTTGTAATCAATCCTTCCCAGAACTGGAGGAGATGATAGTAAAGATTTCAGCTTCCTTACCGCATCAGTATGCTCTTCCTCCCATCTGAACTTATGACCCTTACGCAACAATCCATACAACGGATCCGCCACATGCGCATAATGAGGAATCCAAATGTGGTAGAATACACAAGCACCTAGAAATCTTCTTACTTCTGTCAGCGAGTTGCAAACCTCTTTCATTCTTCCAATCGCATCCACCTTGTTCGGATCTGGCTTCCGACCAAACGATCCACACAAATGACCAACGATCAAAACCTCTCTAACCCCAAATGTAGACTTCGCACCTGACAGCGTAAGATGAACTTCCTCAAGTCGAGATAAGATCTTCTCACAGTCTGCGATGTGATCAGTGACGTATCGCCGACACCCCCTCTGATCTAATGCCTCATCCTTCTCATCTTCCACACATCCTTTGATGGGGATGTCATCCAAGAACGGCATCGTCTTTTCGGGGATGAAGTCCCTTAGAACTCGATTCATCCCGTTCATCATGTGTGCTACCGAGTTGGTAGCTCCCTGTGGTAAGGTACACATCCTAACCAACCCCAAAGGTGTCCTCATTGTCGTGAAGCTTCTGCTCTCCTCCGCTAGTTGAAATTGATCATACCCCGAGTAAAGATCTCCCATTGAGTAAATCGCTCTTCCTGCAAACGCTTCTGCAAACTCATCCACAATCGGTCCCACCCCAGCATTTCTGATTGTTACTGCGTTCACCGGCTGCATGTCTTGGATGAACCGCAGCGACCCATTCTTCTTTGGTACTGTAAACCATCTGCTTGAATATGGTGCAAACGACGGCTCCAAGATCTTCATCCGCATCTTCTCCTTCAGCAACTCCACTAGTTTGGGCAAGTGAGCCCGCGGTACTGGAATTGGTCTCAGGTTCCATGGCACATGCGGTACCGTGAAGATAACCATCGGGGTAACAACGTACGGATCTACACATCCAATCTCAAGTGGCTCAAAAGCAAATGCTTTCCCATGTCTTGAAAGCATTTCCTTGAAGCACATCCTCTCTTCTGGTAGAAGAGACCCATCAGATCCAATCTTCAGCTCTTCAAGGGTCTTCTCCGTGAACTTGTGTCCTATCATTGCAGGATCTCTCAAACTCTTCTCCTTTGAAGCTCGATCCATCTGTTGGTTGGTGTCTTCCGGCAAAGGACCAGCAACTGGCTTTACTTTCCTATCCACTGTCTTGTACCTTGTCTCAACTCGAACCTCCGGTGCACGGAATGATTCGATCACCGAATAGACCTCCCTTGAATGAATCTGCACGACCTTATCCATATCCTCCCATCCAATAGACATGATCTCTCGCAAGGGATCTTCCAACCCATCCTCTTCATAAACACCAGAAATCCATTCATCCCCTTCTAGCTCACCCAATTCTTTCAACATCAACTCAACACCACGCAAATGTTTTTGTTCTTTTCTTCTCAGCTCTTCTATCTTCTTGTAGACAGCAATCCCACACTCTGAAAATCCAATAAACCCTGTACAAAAGGCACTATCTCCATCAAGCGAGAGTACCTTCTCTTGCGCACCACCACAATCCCGCTCTATAGTGGTACTCAACGAAAATCCTTGAACTCTTCACTCACCCTCGGAAGCGGCTTCTCCCTCAAACGATCTCGGTTGCGCTCGTGGTTGGACGGTACAGTCAGGAACTGTACCGCTCTCTTCCCATCTTGACTTCGGATCCTAGCATACGCAGATCCGTCGTCCAGTACCTTTGTCTCCATCCGGGTTGCTATGATGAAAGGTTGACCCAGAATGAGTGGGTATGATGTTGCTTCCTGAACAAAGAAGTTTTGCTCGATAGCAACATCACCTACGCGCACTCTGATGTCTGGACAAGCTCCATACAAGTCTCCTCTCGTGTTGTTGGCTGCTCTTATGACCCATCCATGCTCTGTGTCGATCGGCCACTTCTTCCTCTTGTACAGCTCCTTCGACATGATGTTGATTTCTGATCCATGATCGATCAGAGCAACCACTGGCTCATCCAAGTCCTCGATCCTCACCAACGTCTCCGTCGTAGCTCGAGCCCAGTGACTGTGGCTGTAATGACTTGAGCTCCGCTTCCCATCCTCCTCTTCATCCTCGAAATGCACCTTGCGCCTTCGATCTCTTTCTTCCTCTGGAGAATAGACACTGCACCTTGCAAGCTCTCTCTCCTCATCCACTGACATCCTAGTATCCAAAGCATGTGATAAACCAGTCTCACCCGTAATTTGTCGTTTCCGTTTGATGACATCGATGATGACATCATGAAACTCACGCTTGGCGATGCCTAACACTTCTCTCAAAGTAAACTCCACCTTCGCATTCAGAATGCGATCTTCCAAGACTCCCTTCAAGTCTGTTGAAGCCTCGATATCCGACTGTAGCTTGTACGCAGCCGGCTTACCCTTCTCCTTCTGAGATTTCTCCTTCGATGGAGAAGGAGCATCGTCCATCGGTAGGTCTTGAGCTCCTGCATCCCGAAGCTCTTGGCGAACCTTCTCCCCTCGAGTCTGTCTCTTTGAAGAAGTCCCTTCTCCTGAATCCTCTGAATCTCGTCTTCTCTTCTCTTCCAACAACGCTTCGTGTTGGTTCTTGGCGATGTACGCATGCACCGATAGAGCTTCTATCGGATCCTCCCATCCAGTATCTCTTCTGATTGTTGCAGCTGTCCTCTGCAACGTCTCACGTGCCATCTTCCCTTTCTGTCATGGAGATGGCAGATGACCACAACTCACTTGGCTCAACTTGCTTGTTGAAACTCCTCTCAGCCTGATCCTCTACCCTTGTGCCATAAGTTCCAGCTTCCACGATGGCGACTGCTTGTGCTGATAGGTGGTCCTCAACCAACTTCTTCATCCCTCCTCTACCAAAGTTGGTCTGAAGAAGTGCACCAGTATCCCTCAACGCTACCTTCCCATCCTTCCAGAAGATCACCCCTTGCTGCAAGGTATCACTGAACTCCTTGCAATCTCTGCGCGGATGATCGGTACCATCGCACCAGATACACCGCTGGATCCAGCCTTGCTTCTCAACAGGTTTCGCTCCGCTTGTAGACCCTTGTTCCTCCAATCTGGTGAGTTTGATCTGCAAGTCTCGCATTCCACGCATGATCTCTTCAAGACTTGAGTCCTTCTTCGGAGATACTATCGGTGTCTGAACAACTGGAACAGCAGGAGCAACCGGCACTACCTGTCTAGCAACAGGAACAACTGGTCGAACTACAAGAACAGGTGTTACAGCAGTTGGTACTGGTGTCAGTCTCCTGACAGGAACCTTCTCTCGCCTCCGCTCCCTCTTGGTGAGCAGACCAACAGCTTCTTCAACCTTCTTCCAGCTGCTAGTCAATCCATCGTCCTCCTCCCGGTCTTCCAGAAGTACCTCTAGCTTCTCCTGCAACTTCTCATCTGCAGCCCGGAGAAATAGCTCTGTCTTGTTAGACTGCAATGTCAACTTCTCCATCCTGGTTAGCCGTGAAAACTGCTTCTCAAACTCCCTGAGCAACTCAGTAGCTTGTAGACCCTTCCTTGGTTGCTCAACCCACTCCAAGAAGGACTTCTTGGTGACTCGATCAGAGTCCTCCAAGAAGTACTCATCCATCAAGGCACGAGCAAACGTCTCCCAATCCTTGTTAAAATGCTTCGTTAGCATTTTAACATGATCCCTAATCTCTGGAGCTGCTGCTAACTCAAACGTCTCAATCATCTCATCTTCTGAGACCCGGTTCAGCTCCATCTCCTTCACATAATGCCTCAGATATCTTGAGACATCTCTCCCATCGAACTGGTCAATCCTGCTGACCACCGCTTGTAGCACCTTCGTTGCCAAAGCTTCCTTCCGCTCATCAGACTGTTGCTGCCGCAAGAACATAGTGAAAGCTTGAAACATCGATGCAGTCGCTGGATCCAACTGCACCTTCGGCAACCCACTTGAACCACTAGCTCCATCTCCATCACCTTTCTCATCCCCACTCATGACTGCCAATCTCTTCTTCAAAGTTCACACACAGAAGAAATCTCCACCCCAGACCTTCACGTCGAGTTCACCACCGTATCGTGTCGGATATTTTGTGCGTGAAGGATGTCCAGGAAAACGCGAGGTTCCTGGCTGTGGAGATGCTGTGTGCCAAACAGAGACAAGACAGAGAAGAACGACCACGAAAAAGGAATGCTGCGATATATACCACTCTGAAAGTATGTACACTATCGATTCTTTCTCCAAACAGCACAAAACTGAGGAAAAGACCAGAGCGGTCTGTAACCTACTTCAGAAGCCCTAAAACAAACCCCTGAAACGTAACCCTAGTCTTAAATCGCCAAAATGTAGCTCAAAGCAAGAGGAACTTCTCTTTGCTAACAACCAGAGCCACAGCAGTATCATGCGATCCAAACCCAAGTCCAAACCACATCCACACACTAGCTCTTGGCTAAAGCTAGCTACCACAAGCCATACACAACCAACTAAGTCCTTAACGAACTCAAAAGGACGAAACCTGTAGCGAAGGAACCGAAAAAGACCTATCTGGGAACTTTCTCCTTTCGCCAAACGATCTTCAAATGTTGATAGGGTCTCCTTCCCTGACTCCGTTGGCCCAAGAAACCTTCAGATCCGGCTCCCGATAGTTGAGATATCGCTAATTTTCGGTCGCAGGTGACCGAACCTTCAAAAACTCCTCCCTGCGGCTTAAAACCGCTCACACCGCACAAACGGATCGTCTAAACTGATATCCGTCTTCGCTGGTAGGTAGATCTGGCTACCCTGAACCCAACAAGACTCCAAACAAGCCGTTTGGAGTTCCCCTTGCAAAACTACTCGAGAAATTTGGTCGCAGGCTACAAAAAACTGACGTAAATCGGCTCCCTGCGGCTCAAATTTGCTCACCACACCCAAACCAACAATCCAATTCACTTACAGTCTTCTCCTATGCGTACATGAGGACTCCCTGATCGCGTAGGCACCAAGAACGAAGAGCTTGGCTCACCGATCGCGAAGAACAATCCAATCTCAGGTCGCAGGCGATGAAAACCTGACGCAAGCGCTTCCCTGCGAGCCAATTTCTCTCACAACTCTCAAACCGCCCGATAAAACTTTGTATCGTCTTCAATTTCCTGAAGAACTCGTTGTTCTGATCCCGATGGATCCAAGGACAGCAAGTTTGGACTCCGGAACGGCCCGAACGGTCCAACTCTCCTTCACAGGTAACTGAAAACTCCAATTCTGCTCCCTGCGTCTCAATTTCTCCCAGAACACAACCCCCGTTCCGTCTCTTCAAGAACCGTCTTAACCTGTGCGTAGCCTGCACAGATCTGAACCCGATGACACCTTGCGCGCGTGTATTGGACTTCCCAATTCTCCAAAACATCCACCGACAGGTCGCAGGAACAAGCAAGCCCTTTAAGCAGCCCCCTTGCAACAGTCTGTACGTACGAAGTTCAACTCTCAATAATAAGAAGCAGGCCCCTTGCGTCTTTGATATAACGTCTGAAGTCCTAAATATCCAGTCAGCAAGTAACTAGGGGCCTAGCTTGATTTTGCCTTTTTTCGAATCGCATAACTTCTTCTCTAGATGTCCAAACGAAATAAACAAAATGCCCACGGAAAGCTGACAACGAGCTCTATCCATCTATGCGATAAAAGTAAAGATCCGAAGTTGCGCCAAAAGCTCGTAAGCTGGGGCCTAGCTTGTTTTCTCCATCTTTCGAGTCCTGTAACTTCTTCACTATGAGTCCAAACGAAGTAGACAAAGTGCCTTTGGAAAGCTGACAAGGAGCTCTATCCACTGGTGCGATAAGAACAAAGATCCGAAGTGGTGCCAAAAACCCGTAAGCTGGGGCCTAGCTTATTTTCTCCATCTTTCGAGTCCTGTAACTTCTCCACTAGGCGTCCAAACGAAGTAGACAAAGTGCCTTTGGAAAGCTGACAAGGAGCTCTACCCATCTATGTGATGAAAATGGAGATTTGAGATTGTGCCAAAAGCCCGTAAGCTGGGGCCTAGCTTGTCTTCTCATGAGTGTCTTTGGAGCAACAAGTATCGAAGTTTGAATTTCAAGTAGGAGCCGGTCCACGACACGACAACGTATTGGTGGATGGAGGGTCGACTATAAACGCCATATTGGAGAGGTTGATGAAGAAGTTGGGGATAGAACCAACTCGCCCGGCTAGCATTGTCGTGGGGATGGCTAACAAGCAACGGGTAAGACCTCTTGGTGTGTTAGAGAAGGTGGTCGTGTCTGTGATGGGAGTTTAAACATTGATGTCCTTTCAAGTGTTAAAAGACTGTAGTTATGATTTGCTCCTGGGTAGGCCTTGGTTGAGAGCTGTGCCCACCACTGATAGGTGGCACAAGGGATACTTACGGATTGGGCCTAGAGATCATAGAGTGATAGTACTTCTCTCGGGTGTTGGAGTTGTGACTTCTGACTCTGATAGATCCACTAGTGATTACTGAGAATCTGATACGGAGGATGATCAAAGTGTCTCAGAAGTAGATACCGGAGATTCTTATGATCAAGAATCCTCGTCTGAGGACGAAGGATTTGATCGAGATGAATCATTACATCAGCTTAGTGCTATTGACTTGTTGCCTCGACCAACAGTGGAGAAAGATCTTGACAAAGAAGAGTTGAGTGAGGCAGAGATTGTGAGAAGACTCTCTACCCTGAAGTTTGATATCAATGTCACTCAAGAGGAGAAAAGTAGATTCTTAGATATATTTCGAAAATATATCCATGTGTTTGCTTTCAGCTACAAGGATTTGAAAGAGGTGACTCTCGAGACTCATCGAATCGAATTGGAAGAGAACGCAAGACCAGTTCGACAGAAGCAGAGAAGGGTCAATCCTACAACAGCAATGATGGTCAAGGAGGAGATAGACAAGTTCAAGAAGGCGAGTTTCATCTATGAGGTGGAGAACTCAGAATAGGTTTCACCCATTGTGATTGTCAAGAAGAAGAATGGTAAGCTACGAGTGTGCATAGACTATAAGAAGTTGAATGCAGTTACCAAGAAGGATTATTATCCTCTACCATTTATAGATGACATTTTGGAAGAAGTTGTTGGTCATGAGTGGTACAGCTTTGGTGATGGTTATAGTGGGTATAACCAGATCAAGATAGCACAGGAGTACCAGCAGTTGACTACTTTCACTACTCCTTGGGGAACATTTGCATTTCGAGTGATGTCATTCGGATTGTGTAATGCTCCGATCACGTTTCAGAGGTTCATGAACAAGGTGTTTGAACCATTCATAGGAAAGTTTGTTCGTGATTTCATTGACGATTTCTGTGTGTACGGAAGAAAGGAGGACCACTTTGATCATGTGATCAAAGTTTTGCAGCGGTTGGAACAAGCCAACGCTTCTCTAAATCCAGAGAAGTGCATCTTTGGCTGCGAAGAAGGTCTGCTGTTAGGGCACATCATTTCCAAGAATGGGATTGCAGTAGATCTTGAGAAGCTGAAGAAGATTGTGGATCTTCCATTTCCGATCAACTTGACAAAGTTGAGGCAGTTTCTTGGCATGGTTGGATATTATCGTAGGTTTATCTTTTCCTTCTCAAACAAAGCAATAGCTTTGACTATGTACATGAAGAAGGGAGTTGATTTTGACTTGATAGTGCATGATCAGAAGGCAAAGGAAGCATTTGAGGAGCTGAAAAAGGCATTGGTGATAGCTCCTATACTTGCTAAACCTGAGTGGAGTAAAGCATTTATTCTGTATACGGATGCCTCCAATGTAGCTATCGGGTGTACACTAAATCAGTTAGATGGAGATGGACATGATCATCCTATAGCTTATGCTAGTAGGCAGATGGTGCCAGCGGAGAAGAATTACTTCGTGATTGAACGAGAAGGATTAGCAGTGATCTTCGGATTGAAGAAATTTTGACACTACTTGCTAGGAGGAAAATTTTCCATAGTCACAGATCACAAGGCTTTAAAGTATATCTTTAATAAGCCTAATGCCGAAGGTCGTATTGCTCGTTGTAAGATCTTTCTAACAGAATACGACTACGTGATCGAAGATAGACCAGGGAAAAAGCATGCGAATGCTTATCTTTTGTCGAGGGCTTATGATGATGAGGGAGAAGAACCGTTTGATGATTCATTTCCAGACGAGCATCTGATGACCATCACAAGCATTGAGGAGATACCGGACGAGTATAAGAAAATCTGGAGTTTCCTTGCAGATGGCTCTTTTCCAGAAGGTATGCATATCCGAGGACGGAGCAAAAATTTAGTCCGGGGGTAAAATGTAACGACCTATGTTACACACAGGAAGTTGGTCTATTAGTAAGGTGTTTAGTTATAAGTAAGTGTTGAGAATGTTTATTTGCTGCCAAAGTACTTTAAGGAGGTATCAAGTTAGTCATGACTAGCTAAAAGTTAGTTATGGTTAAACTTAGCTGTACTTTTGACAGAATTCAGATATTTGCTAAAGAGTGAGCACTACTATCTTGTCCTCTTGTCTAAAAGGTAGAAAGGAGGTGGAAATTATCCCTTATCTCCTTTTTGACTTGATATTAGTGGTTGGATTAAAGTTGTGGACTTTGTGGGCATTAAAAACAAGAAGAGATTCCACATGTTTCCTTTTTAGTGGGTCCTAGTGTAGAGGGGGGATGGAAATTCGAGATTCTTTGAAAATATTCCAGAATACTTCTAGAAGTTGTTGACTTTGAAGGAATAAGCCCATGTGAAAAGGTAAGAAGCCCATGTGATTAATGCTTTTACCTTAAGTAATATCTTAGTAAAACTCGGTAAAAGTAGTTACGACTGAGTTACCGGAGGTACCAAAGTAAAAACCTAGAATGTATAAATAGAGGAGTAGAGAAGAGCTCCTCATCCTTGTTTTCACATCGTCGTAATGACAACTTGAGTAATATAGAGAGTGTGGGATATTTTTAGCATGTGAGAACTTGAGAGACGTCGTTAGAATGGACGATTTTAGTTGATGAGTTTAAGGAGATTTTTAGTTGATAAGTTTGTGGGTGTATGAATGAGTGAACTTAGCATTTTTCCCTTCAAGATTCATGGTGTGCTTCCATCAAAGCTATCAGAGGTGACCCTTGAGTGAGAGACAGGGCCGACATGTTGCAGATTCGTGGATGACGATCGTGGAGATTGAGAGATCGGGGGTAGTTGATCGATAAGACCGCGGAGGGTTTATAGCGCATCCAGTATCCTCTGCTCCAGGATGCGCTTCAGATCAGTAAAAGCTTCAATATCAACCGCCAACTTGTAGACCGGTCCCTTCCCTTTCTCTTGGACAATAAACCTCCTTCCAACCGCCGTTGGCTCTTGCTGAGACCTCTGCACATCCTCCATCGGACCTGGTATAGATGGAGGAGCTTGAGAAGTAGAGGGGATGTCCTCTGGAGGAGCTGCTCGCCTCCTGATGACTCTCCGTCTATCTCCAGTCTCCTCAGGAACTCCAGTATCAAGTTCAGAGGCTTCTCGTCGCCTCTTTTCCTCCACAGAAGCATTCTGCCAGTGAACGTGCCTATCCACATCCAAGAATGCTCTGATAGAAGCAGCGTCTATAGGATCTCCTCACCTTGTGACCCTACGAATAGACTCGGCCTCTCTCTTCAATATCTCAGAAGGAATTGGAGCTACACTTTTCTCAGCAATCTTATCTAGCAATGTAGGACTAGAAGAGACTTCAATATGCCCAGCATATACATTAGAATTTACCAGCGATGCCATCAACGCAGTTGCTGTTGCAGCTGTAGCAATCTGAGGTAGACTCCTCATGCCTCTTCGTCCAAACTGCGTGTTCAATGGCTCTCCAGTAGAAGAAAGGTGCAGCCTACCGTTCTGATAGCGAAAATCACACCATCTCGCAAAGCAACTGTGAGCTCTTGATAATCTCATCAGAAATGATCAGGACTATCACACCATATACATCTACGAACAGGAGCACCTCCTGGACGTGCAGCAGCAGGCGCCGGTGACTGCTCTCTCTGCAAGCCAGTTAGCTCCACCTTCAACTCACGCATCTGCCGGATAAGATCTTCAATCTGATTTTGCTGACCATGGTTCTCCGCGGGTCTCTGAACAAGTGCCCTTTGTGTAAGAACTGGCACAACTGGCATCAACGGAATTGCAGCCGTGACAACAGGTCTGGGAGCAGGAGCCAGAGGTTGCTATACTTGAGGAGCAGCATAAGGTTGAGTGATCACTTTTGCAAGCGGTCGTCCTCTTACAGTCACTCTCTCTCGTCTCTATCTTGTTAGAACAGCCACGGCGTCCTCAACTCTCCCCCAATCCATAGTAACACCTCCTTCAGCCGATAGATCTTCTAACATGAAGCATAATCGATCTGTCGTAATATCATCGGTAGCTTGTAAGAAAAGCTCTGTTCTCCTAGCATCTAAGGTTATGCGCTCAAGAGTTGAAAGTTGTCGGTATCTCAGATCAAACTCTCTCAGCAACTCATTCAAGCTCATCATCTGACCAGGTTGCTGCTCAACCCAGTCTAGAAACGTCCTCCTAATAACTCTCTCTGAATCTTCTTCAAGAAACTCCTCTCGAAGAGATCGCTCAAAACTCATCCAAATTCCAAGATTTCTTCTCTGTACATCCCTAACTTGGTCCCGCAACTCAGGAATGACAGCTAACTCAAAACTTGCTATCATCTCAATATCAGTAACTCTAACCAGCTCCCTCTCTCCTCTATACTCACACAGATATCTAGAAATATCTCTATCCTCAAACCTTCCACATCTGTTCACAATAGCTTGCAAAGCCTTGGTGGACTTTAACTCACCCTCTCCAACGATCGGATGTTGTTGGACCAAGGCCGCAAGCGTTTTCAAGATCTCAGCCGTGTCCAGATCAGATGCAGATGTCGCTGTAGAAGACGTAAGTGCAGCTGACGGTGCAGCGGTAGACGTTGATGCTCCAACCTCAGAGGCAGCAGCACCAGCTCCACTCTTGAGATCCATCTCTTCTTTGTATCAAAATCTCAACCTCCGCGATCAATCACCCCAAGAGCTCTCAGTGGAAGCACCAGATGTCAAGGTGAGAGTTTTTTTGGGAAGGACGAAATCTTCTAGCTGTGTTATGACCGTGAAGGCTGTGATACGTTTACTCAGGGAAGCACTAGGCTTCTAGCTGTGGATGGTTTACTCAAAGAATAGGTTTCAGGTTACAAGGTGACACTGTGAAACACTCATACAGGTCTCTTGGCTCTTCTGATATGTTCAAGAAGCAAAGTTCAGGCTTAACTAGCAATGATAAGATCAGATGGTGGACTTTGACACTCAGGATCAAGGAATATGTGAAGATTTAGGCTTCTAAACTTCTCTTCCATGTAAAAGAGGCCCCACTGAGCACATAAACGAAGTTTCAGCTTGAGATCAAATTCTGGCATCGAGATATGGACAGAAAAGTTCTGGGTAAAGATATTGCGGCAATTTCTAGTACTCAGACAGCTATTTCGACCTACAACAGAAAATTCGCTCGATCACTTTCGAAGATTCTTACAGAGTTGGAGTCTACAGGATGCTGAACATCCTTGTGAAGTTGGGGCTCCTGATTGTACACGGTTTTCCAGATCTCGTTCTCTGAAGTTGCTACTCTAGATTGAGAGCTTTTCATACCCTCTCTACTTCAGCGGTCGCCCTGAATTACTCACTCACTCAAATGACTTGAAAATTTTTGGACAGTTGTAGCCCTACTGACAGTGAATGCAACCACAAAGGTTTGAAGCGATTTCCTTGATTCTTCTGCTATAGACACTGAAAACCCCAAATCCAACAAAAGTGATGCAATTTTGACTCAACTCGAACTTCAAATTGGCATAACTCCTTGTTTACTGATCCAAATCAATCAAGAGTTTCACTGACAAAACTTGGCACGGCGAGCTCTATCTTCCTATGCTCTCAGATTTCACAGTCTCCTCACCAAATGCTCAAAATCTCCTTTAGACCTCTGCTTCTAAAGTTAGAGTTTTACAAAAGACAAATATGGACCAATGGGAGTTCATAGCTTCACTTGGTTGTCCTTTAGTGCCCTAATCCACGTGGTAACTTAACTTCACTCATAGGCTACCATGTCAACCCTTTAAAGTACCAACGTAAATCTTAAACTATCTAAAATGACACGCAAACTTGAAAGATAACTTAAATCAGCTAGAAAGCGTGCATGGGCGACAAGTAAGTACAACCCATGAGTTTAAAACTCTATGAACATGGTAAACAATCTACTAGGACTCAAAATACATAACACCCTCAAGAATCAACTTCTCTGAGGTTCTAACTTCACTCAGAGAGGCTAACTCCTGGCTAAGAGGTGAATCATTGACTATGTGAAATGATTCACATCACGACAGCGCTGGAAATGCAGCTTGAACATGGACAGCAGAGGCAATACTCGCAGCAGCTGCTGCTTTAGCTTGTCTCTTTTTGAATATGGTTCTTCCTAAGGTCGGCTGTAAGTAAGGAGCAGCGCTGTCTTTTTGAGCTACTGGAGTTAACGGAAGAAGTTCCCGTATCAGTGCTTGAGGAATAAGTTCATGCGCCTGTAAAAGTTCCACTAAGGTAGTAACAGCTTCTACTGCTTTAGTTGCAGCTTCTTCGTTCGAAGAAGTAAACTGATCTTGATCTGCAGATGTACTTCCTACCTCAGGGTCAGGAGTAAACAACTACGGATATAAACTAGTATTGACTTCAGGAAAAAGTTTCCATCCTATTTCACTTGCTGGATGTTCGGCCTCAGCACTTAGTCGAGTGGTAACTTCTTCGAAGTCAAGTTCTCTCTGAGCAGGAGGTAGTGAGTTTGGTGTCCGAGGTGAACTTAATTCACCAAGGTTTAGTTCCTTCCTCTGCCATTCTTTTGAGTTTAAGTGTTCTCCAACCTCGTTCTCTCTTCTTATGCTCTTCTTTTAACCGACGAGCTTCTTCCAGAATCTGTTCTCGATATTCTGCTCGTCTTTCACGCCTCCTGTCTCTCTCAGATTGCACGTCTCTAGGAGGATCAGGCTTGCCCGTGGACATACATGTCTCTGGACTTTTGTTCACTGATATTGGATAATTTCAGCATTCGCATCTCCGACAGCGGCGCTAAAATTTATTCAGTCTTCTATATGTAACAAACAAGAAAATCAAAAAATGCTTGAAAGTAGTAAAGGATCAAACCCACAGAGATGCAAGTAAAGATCGTCCAAAAGTAGTAAACATGTGACAAAAGTGATTCTTTATGGTTGTCTTTTATTCTCACGGTCATAAATCAGTCCCGGTAGAGATCAAACTTAGGTCTATCTAACAAGATAGAGTTGATATTCCTGACAAATAACATAACATGTACTAAATAGGTCAGGGACCTCAAGAAAAAGATAAACAACAGAGATACAAAGCCACGGATGGAAATGTTACAACGAAGAAGTACTGCTGAAGTGCTACTAAGTAACCTCTAACATCATAAACGCTAAGTATCTTCACACTAAGTTATCTCTACTACTACTACTCTCGGAAAACTCTGACGAAGAAGACTCTTCTTCCGCCGAAGTACAAGGTTAAACTCCTTCCAAAGTGTCTTCACTAAAGAACAATTTCCTCCAAAGTCCACTTCGTCCAAAAACTTCTTCGTAGTAAACTAACCTCGCAGGTGCTGATCTATTCTCAAAGCTTTGCCGTAAACTTCTTACTTTGATTTCAGGTGTCAAACAGCAAGGCCTTCGGCACCCATACTAATTCCTACCACAACAAACTACGATACTTCATAGGTAAATCCCCGAAGTTGACAAACACAAAAATGGCTCCGTAAACTCAGGAAATAGAAATCCAAATAACAAACACATAGAGGTACTGAGCACGGACAACACAACGCTTATATGCAGTTTCTCTCGAAGATGGCGGATCTTCTTCCTAAGAAGTCGGATGTACATCGGCACCGTCGAATGAAGGTCCAGTACTCGGAACGACACCAGGTACCACACCAGTTCCTATCGCTAAATCTCTAGCTATCTTGCTAACCGAGAACTCAAAAGTCGCTCTAATCTAGTTCTTCGCTCGAGGAACTCAACTATGAGAAAGTCCTATCCCAAGTGTCTCCATAAATTTGGTAGATTCCTCCAGGACAAAGGTTCTTCACTAAATTTCTAATTAACACTATTCTACTCATATCTTCTATATTCTACCACCTATTCTTCTTATTTATTTTACAACTAATCAATTAATTAACAAAAACAAAAAATCAAAGCTTTACAAAGTGTGAAATTTTAGAATGTGAGAACTTGAGAGACGTCGTTAGAATGGAGAAACTTAGTTTATAAGTTTATTGGTTTGTGAAGTACTAAACTTAGTATTTTTCCTTTCAAGTTAGTGGTGTGCTTCCATCAAAGCTGTCAGAGGTGACTCTTGAATGAGAGACATATCTGACATGTTGTAGATTGATCGATGACTATCATGGAGGTTGAGAGATTGGGGGTAGTTAACTGATAAGACCATGAGGGTTTACAATTTGCATAGCTTACTTTTCATAAATTATAGTCATGCGATCTTGGGAGTTTCTTTTGTTTTATTCTTACTTCTATATTTTAGTACCTGGTGAGACATTTCGTTGAAGTAAACCAGAGTGGTACTTACTCTTTACCGAGTGAAGTACAAAAATAGAGATTTAGGTTTCCTTGAATGCTTCTCTCTCATCTTGAAGTTTTCTTTTTTCACTCTGGAGTTGACCGTGAGAGAAAAGACACGATTCCTGAGAGAAGCAGTGATCTCTTACGAGGAATTGATTCTCTCATGGATAGAATTTTTACAAGAACTCTTATCTTATGAGCAAAACCAAATCCTTAGCATACTTGCCTTCCAATCTTCTCTATTCTGTCTTGATAAAAAGTCCTGATTTTTTTATATCATCCATAACACCGATATTTTCTATAGGGAGGAAAACATCTCGAGTGATTGTAAGAGGAGAAGGGAAACTTTCCTTGAGAGATAAACAGCTCTTCCAAGAACTGTTTTCTGAAAGAAATCCTTTCCTAAATCTTCTTCAGCCAAGACCAATTGAGTGGATAGGGAGGTGGCTGCAGTGTATCATTTTTTGTTTCTGGCTGTTCTATTGTGCAGATTTTATTTTTTGTACGTTTAGGATCGTGAGATATGTCAACCTCTAACATACGATTACAAGAGGGGTTTTTATGAGTTCTATGGAGTTGCAGACCCCTAGCCAATGTCTTGAGCTTACCTACACCTTTGTCATTATGTCTAGTCTCTATCCTCGTCATCTGAAGCTCTCTAGTTCTCATTTGAGAATTTTGGATGTTGACTTCACTCGGCTTGGCTTAGATTGCTTTCGTTGGGAGTAGAGGTACTGTGCTAACCACTTAGTGAAGGAGATCTATCGAGTTAGTCACCTACACCAACTTCCTTCTAGCGAGTACAGAGTGAGAGATTACCTTTTGGAGTGGACCTCCACTATGTCGAGGAAGGGCTTACACAGGTTTGAGATTGAGGCTGGGGGTTTCTCTCCAACCAAGATCCTTGTGACAAAACGTCAGGTGTTGGATAGACACTTGTTTGCAGAGGACAGTAGGACTAAGAATGGATGGATGGTAGATCATCTCTTGGGTCCTATGTTAGAGTTCATTTGTCACATTTTTCTGACCTTCTTCTACCATGAGAAGAAGACGTTCATCCATGATTAAGAGAATGTGTTAGCTGTGGACTTGATAGATTGGGGACGCACCTTCCATGAGTACATTCAAGAGTTAGCTAGGAAGATAGGTAGTGCTGTAAACCCTCCGCGGTCCTATCGATCAACTACCCCCCCCGATCTCTCAACCTCCACGATCGTCATCCACGAATCTGCAACATGTCGGGCCTGTCTCTCACTCAGGGGTCACCTCTGATGGCTTTGATGGAAGCACACCATGAACTTGAAGAGAAAATGTTGAGTTCACTCATTCATACACCCACAAACTTATCAACTAAAAATCTCTTTAAACACATTAACTAAAATCCTCCATTCTAACGACGTCTCTCAAGTTCTCACATGCTAAAAATATCTCACACTCTCTATATTACTGAAGTTGTCATTACGACAATGTGAAAACAAGGATGAGGAGCTCTTCTCTACTCCTCTATTTATACATTCTAGGTTTTTACTTTGGTACCCCCGGTAACTCAGCCGTAACTACTTTTACCGGGTTTTACTAAGATATTACTTAAGGTAAAAGCATTGATCACATGGGCTTTTTACCTTTTCACATGGGCTTATTCCTTCAAAGTCAACAACTTCTAGAAGGATTTTAGAATATTCTCAAGGAATCTCGAATTTCCACCCCCCCTCTACACTAGGACCCACTAAAAAGGAAACATGTGGAATCTCTTCTTGTTTTTAATGCCCACAAAGTCCACAACTTTAATCCAACCACTAATATCAAGTCAAAAAGGAGATAAGGGATACTTTCCACCTCCTTTCTATCTTTTAGACAAGATGACAAGATAGTAGTGCTCACTCTTTAACAAATATCTGAATTCTGCCAAAAGTACAGCTAAGTTTAACCATAACTAACTTTTAGATAGTCATGACTAACTTGATACATCCTTAAAGTACTTTGGCAGCCAATAAACATTCTCAACACTTAGTTATAACTAAACACCTTACTAATAGACAAACTTCCTATGTGTAACATAGGTCGTTACAGTGCCTCAACTTAACATTTACTTGCTCTCTTAGTATCTCTATACTTGGATCACTAGGAGATGATCTTAGAAGAGACATAGCTCCTCTTACCTACACCATCTTCTCCTATTACATACCATGTCCTTGGAGATGATTTAGACAGAGTAGAGGTTGAGGGAGCTCCTGCCACGTTGAGCAAAGAGATCCTTGACTTTGAGACCTTGATGGATGTAGTGTCGCAGGATTACTCCTTTTGCTCATTTAGTATACAAGATATCGTTCCCACAGAGAATTTGCACAAGTAACGCTGCTCTAAGTTCTAAGATCTGTTCAAACACTCAAACACACAAACACACGGGTTTTGCCTAGAAATCCTGTCTTCTCACAAAAACCACACGGCTTCCAGATCCTTCAGAAGGTGCTCTGGACCTAAACAAACAACTATTAACTAAAATATCACACAACTATTCACAGAGAAGCTCGAGAAGACACTCTCTGCTTCCAGGTCACTTCTTCCGGTCTTCTCAGTATCGTCTTCCCAAAGCAATTCTCGGCTTTTGGAGATTCAACTCGGCTTCTCACACCTCTAGAAGACTACTCCTGCTTCGTAGAAGTCGACTAGCAACGGCTGTTACACCTTGCTCTCTCTCACATACCAACGGATTCAATTAATCACAAGGTGTATGCCCCCTGTAGCCTTCACAGGCTTCTATCTATGGAAACGGTCTTCCTGTAGCACTACAACGACATTCACCTTCACGGAAGCTCAATAGAAGTCTCGGAAGCTCACTAGAAGAAGGTAAGAAGATGAGGAAGATGAGAAAAGATGGGGAAGAAGAGAAAATCCAAACGAAAGAGAAACAAGATAAGAATAAAAAATTAAGACTGCGACATGCTTCTAGTCCGGATCCTGACTAACAAGCCATCCCTGCTTGTAATAGTTTGGGGAGGAAGACAACAAACGTGCGTATAGTTGCACAGTCTTCTACTTGAGGATGTCGTCTTCTGCTGGGGGAAGAAGGCTTCTTTCTTCTTCTCTCGCTGCTCCGACTTCTCTGTCTTCTGAGATCCCTTACCCATAAGACCGTCCGTACGTGGATCCGAAGTGCTCCACTGGACGAGCCAAGCTGCGAATCTGCACAACTGCTGACAGTCACCGCCACTCAAGAAGAATGCTTCCCATGCACAATCGAGAAGGAATCCAAGGAAATCCACCACCTAGAAGACACAAACAAAGCTTCTGCACTCAAATCAGCAATCCATTCCTCGAGAAGAAGGCACATGAGTGTTGGAAAGCTCACTCCCTCTACTTTCTGCTCCTACTCCTTGACACACCAGTCTAGCCAACAAGACTACACGAGGATGCCGTTCTCTGCTCTTAAACTGTCCACTACCTCCATCTACATCTTCGAGCCACTGCTGACAACGAGCATGCAGACCCCTCCGGTATAATTCCAATATATTCGTATGTCTCTAACATCGGATGTAGTGTGCATTGTGCGTAATGTGTTCATACTCACAATGATGCGTATGCGCGCATAGTGTGCTCAGTATGCTTAATGTGTGTAAAATCCTACTCTGTCATCCTACTTATGCATCTGCCTTGAGGCGTAGGGGAAGTTCCCCTCCAATCCTCAATTACAACCAGGGCGAGATGGGTGCTGTCAGAAGGCTGCCACCCCACATGCAAACAGTTCCTTTTCCTAATTAGCCATCCACCTTACTACTCCTGCGTTGCCTACTCTGCCACATGGTCACCTATCTAATAATACACTAAACTGCCACCTCCTAAGATAGCATGTTCGGTTCCTACTAAGTTTGGACAAGTCAACTTGTCTTCTCCGCTCTGCTACCTACTCTCATTGCTCGGATGTAATCTCCATTGGATCTACGCCTACCTAAACTCCTAGCTCGGCTTCTGATAAGCTGGGAAGCCCTGCAATTACCTCGGGTGTCACTGAGGTGGCTTCCTCCTCAACAGTCATCGCTGGCTCTGCTGCTGCTGCTTCGGCTTCTGCTTCGGCTTCGGAAGACGGAAGCGTCGTCTGGGAAGCTGGGTCGACTTGCGTTTCCTTGCTCTTTTGAGACACTAGTTCGACACTGGGAGCCATGGTGACCTCATAGAGGTCCGAGGAAGTCGCTTCCTCCACTCGGAATATCTGGGAAGACAGCTCTTCCTCCTGTCTTCCAGAAGACATCTTGTCTTCCGGGGCTTCTTCCGAGGTCTTCTCGGCTTCCAACGCAGTCACTACCAAGTGGACAGCGAGGTCGAACTCCTCCTTCTCCAAGTCGGATCCGGTCGATGGTGCTGGGGCTTAGGAAGATGCAGTTACTGATGGCGGAATCAAGGGAAGACCATAGAGTGTCTTCACTCCCTCTATCTGCCGATCCAAGTACCTGAACATGCTCTCCTTGCACTCTACCAACATCGCTCTGGACTCGTCGTCCCATTCTCTAGCTAAGGTAAGAAGCTTACTACCCGCGGTGAAGTTAAACTTCTTCCGAAGCACTTCCACCGACTGAGCTAGCATCCTCTACGCACGAGCTTCCGCTGCTTCCCGCTGCGTCTTCTCGGCTGCAGTCTGCGCTTCTACGGCTTCCCGCAGTGTCTTCCATGTCGTCTTCTTCTCTGCAAGGGCGGTGATCTTACCCCATACTCGCAGAACCTCTTGGTCACGCTGCTGTAAACGCGCCTGCAACTCCTGGTTGCTCTTCTTCAACTGCGCTGACTCCTTGGCAGAAGCGGCTGCTTCCGCCTTGTACTTCGCTGCGAGCTTCCTCGTAGTGCGGAGGTTGGCTTCTAGCGCTTCTACCTTCTTCTGGCCTTCTTCCTGCCGCATCAGGGTGCGCAGACCGAATCCAGGCTGTAGTAGCGTCTCCTGAGCCTTCGCTGTCTTCTCGATCAACTCCATAGCTGGCTGGATCTCTGAGTGGAAGAAGGCATTCTTCTTCCCGCGGAAGACAGACTCATCCCCACGATCCGATCGGAGGTGTCGACCTTGTCTTCCAGAGGCAAAGATGCCTCTTCCACCACTATGGTCTTCTATTTCTGCGCACGAGAAGATGCTACTCTTCTCATCTTCCGGGGTGGAAGATCTCTCCCCATGGCAGAAGCGGTCTTCTTTACTGCGCTTCCTTGCATCGTTGTAGGAGTGTCCATCCAACCTTCATCTTCTGGAGTCTTCGGATGACTCCCTAGTGTTGCAAAAGCGGTCTTCTGCGCAGCTCGGGGTACTCAAGGACTCCTCCTATGAGTCGGACTCCGATCCAGAATGAATGACGGGAAGGAGGTGGTCTTCCTATGTACACTCTTAGGACCCATCTTCCTTGGTGGTGTCGCGTCTTCCGATCCATTGGAGTCGTCTTCCCCCACCAGAAGCGTCTTCTGATGAGTACCGGGTCTCATCTGCGACATCAGAGTGGGAGGAGGAGTCATCGCTGCTGCTCGGTCGTCTTCTCTCGAGGTCTCCTCCTTCGCCTCGTGTTGCGCTGTTGACCCATATCTCGCCAACTGATCTTCCGTGAGATCCCCCTTGACCACGTACAGGTAACAGAAGAACGGAGTAAGATGTCCTCCTGCCGGGGTACCTAAGTACACCAGCTCTGCCTGTACATAAGCGTGGAAGAACGCACCCCAGTTGATGTTCTCTCCGGCACACACTGCTTCCAGGAACTCCACGTCCTGATCTCCAAGGTACCTTGTCTTCTGCGCCTTCCCCTTAAGAAAGAGGTGAAGGAACAGCTTCGCTAGAAGACGCTTCTGCGGCTCCCGGTAAGATTCAACCTTCCAGCCGTTTCTTCTCTGTCTGTCCTCCAGGAAGAGACAAGTTGTACTTCCAGACACATGTTACTTACCCGAGATCATGGATAAGATCTTCTTCTCGAGTCAATAACCTCGGTTCTCAGATTCCGACTTGTGAAAGGCCATGCATCACCAATCCTCGGTCCAGGAAGATGGTCTTCCTCGAGCTACTCCTGCCTTCGCAGGTACACGGTTGCGAGGAGGTAATGCTGCCCAAACCTCCTCCAGAAGACCCTGGTCGGCGAGGTTCCAATTCCATAGGAAGAAGTCGAGACCCAACTCCTTGATGAAGGGTTTGGCCTCGGCCAGTTATGCTGCCGGTAACACCAACCCTCGAGGATGCATCGACATACTTGAAACTCTATTGCACTAAGCCACACGTACTTACTGTGAGCCGAAGGCTCAATCCTTCCCCAAGTTCTCACAGTCTAGCTTCCACTCTCAGAAGACGAATCTAGTCTTCCAGAAGACAGCTACTCCGTCTTCCAGGATTCTAACAGTGCTTCCTAAGCTCCTCTCGTCTTCCGAGCTATATCTAAACAATCCTAACTAAGCAAGGCCTCGCATGGATTCCTAAGAAGAAAACCCACCTTGCATTACATCCTACTTCCTAACATAAGATACAAGATATGCGAGAAGTAGAGTGTATGAAAGGTTCAGAAGATGGTTGCGGACTCCTGCGGTGACAGTGACCTCTGGGAAGACTCCCGAGACAGCTTCTGATTCAGTACCGTTCTCGGAAGACTTCCCGAAGCTAGGCTTCCCTTCACTGGTCTCACATGTCTTCTGCTTCCTACACGCAATCTAACCTCACAACAGACACAAGACATTCGCACTCTGTTCTTCTGACTTCTCACCTCTCATACACGCTCTCAGAAGAAGCTTGCTGCATGATGGAAAGACATGACTCTTGACCATTCTCTCCAGATTCTGCCAGCAAGACTTCTCACAACTCTCTTCTAAGTTTGGGAAGAAGAAGGAATAGGCTGCTATGGGTCAAACAGAAGAGACCCGTAACGGACCCTCACGTCTTCTCGCGCATTCTGTCAGCCTTTCCAGTCTTCTAGTCTCTCTAGGAAGATGTGGATTGGAGAAGCTTGGAAGATTGGGAGGCACAGGCCTAGTTCCCAACTTCCAACTTCTCGAAATAACGAACAACTCATCAAGCCACTCGAGATTGTACCAAACCTCTCTTAACACAAAAGCAAATCCAATCCACCCTTGATACGAATTGCACACATTCGTCTTCCGAAGATAGTCAGGCTTCCGAAGCGTCTTCCGAAGATGTTCAGGTTTCAGAAGCGTCTTCCGAAGATGTTCAGATCTTGTGAAGCGTCTTTTGTTCAAGGTTTCGGGAGTAGAGGGATGGTAAGATAGGGAAATTGATAGCTGTGATCTCGAATTTGAGGACGATGGGCAGGGAAGCTCGAATTGCACTTGAGAAGAAGCAAGGAGATGGCTGTCAAAAATTAGACAGAGCTTTCGCACCTAATGTCACAGAAGGAAAAATGTATGAAAAATGAATCGATCGATCGGTTTGCTTGCAAACAACCGGGGAAGCGCGGGAGATACCAAGCAAAAGACGAGAAGCGGTGGGAAGGGAAGAGAACATGGGAAGAACCTCAAACGATCTTCTGTCTGCTTCTCGAGTTGTCTTCAATCTTCTGCGCGCTTCTGGCTTTGACCCCAGCTCCACTGCGACTCCACAGAGCTCCTTCCACCGTCAATTCCTTGCTACACCTCAATCGAACAAGACTCCATCTTCGATTCTTCTCAACCGTCCTTCAATGTCTATTTCTGGGAGTCTTCAGAAGACTCCTTCAGCTCGATGTGCTTCCTACTCTCAGCGTTTTGTCCTCGTCTTCTTCTTAGCTGTGAATCGATCTTGGCTTCACTCAATTTCACTCTGCTGGCCCTCCTCGCTCAAGTTGATCACCTTCCAACTCGATCTTCTAGCCAAAAACAAGCTCGATGTGAGAAGCGGTAGTGTTTCGGTGCTAATGCGCTTCCTGCGCATCTTCTCGTGCAGTTTAGGGATTTTTGACCTACCCGACTTACCTAACCTACTCGGTGCTACCTGGTAGGTACACCTACTTCTTACGTGGTTAAGCTTCCACGGTTGCCGTCTTCCGAAAGATACGTGTCTTCCGTCTTCCACCGTCTTCTGTCTTCCGCCGTCTTCCGTAGATACAACTGAGAAGACGCTTTCCGGAAGACGGCCGTCTTCCGAAGAAGTCAACTTCTTATTACGAAAAAGATCGTAAGATCATCTTCCTTCTAAGGAAGCCGTAGTCTTAAGTAACAAAGCTTCTTCAGTTATACAAACGAGTTATTAACCTTAAAAATTTCGAAAATTCGTGAATCCTGTAAATTGTGGGCACCACAGTGGATTCACTTTCCGAAGGATGGGAGGGTATACTCAAAGCAGCAGCAGTTTGAGGTCATTGTAGATCATCTCAATCAACAGTACCTTTTCAACAATTGACAACTACTTCAATCCAACACATTTCAATTCAGAGATTGCACCAAGAGAGAGAGCACTAGATGTGTCTAGCAAGAGCCAATAAACCTCCACCCCATGGGTTTGTTTTAATTTTGATAGCATAAATCATTGGTCACCCAATTGTCTTCATCCAAAGAGACAGTTAGGATATGTAGCACTCTGTGGAGGATGTCACCAACCCGGACACGCCATGGCAGATTGTTCTAATCCACCCGCATTGAAGCAAGGGGTTCATTTGGATCCCAAGATAAAACGTCCAGCGGAAGCATAACTAGATATGATGGACTTAGAGGAATGGAAGGCCGTTGGAGATGAAGGATGACCTCCTGAAAGAACATGGTGCTGCAAAATGGACACCAGAAGCTATTCAAGACAAAGAGGAAGACGGAGGAAGCTCCTCTGAAGACCTAGTCGAACAAAGAGCAGAAGAAGCAAAAGAAGACTAAAGAGAAGGCCAAGAAGAAGGTGGATGTTGAGGAGGACATTGAAGAAGAAGAAGAACTTCTGAAGAATTTAGACCCTCCAAAGTTGTCAATGGACATTACAAACGAAGTTCGTGAACTCCTGAAGAAGGAGTTACTGCGAGATAGTACTTTGGCGAAGAGGACCGAGACCACTTCAGCCGAAGTTCCAAAAACTTCAGACATTCCAACTTCGCCCATTCCAAATAGATTTCGTACTTCAATCGAAGAACGGCGAACTTCGGCGAAGATAGAAGAGCTTCCAAAGAAGCACAGTCGACCGGAGCCTGTAAGAAGAGAATCTGTGACAACACCATACTATGATGTGGTGGGAGATTTAGAAGCACAAAATGCTAACATAAGTTTCAAGTAACTTATCGAAGATAACAAAATTTATAGAAAGTTGTTACTTCAAGCGTTGAAGAAACCCATTAAAGTAAGAAGATCGAAGTTGCCTTCTCTGTTTCATATTGAGACAGAAGACTTGGGATCTCCAGAAGTTGAGGTGGAGGTTGCAGATTCGCATAATCAAGAAAGTGCCAATTGACTCCGGGTCAGGAGTCAACATAAAGACAGAAGACACGGGACATGTGTTGAGGTTCAGCAAGTTTGAGGAAACTCAGCGAGTGTTGCGACTTTCAGATCAGACCAGAAGACGACCACTGCGACTACTACGTAATATTCTCACTTTAATAGATAGAGTTTTCTTTAAACTCACCTATGTCATACTGCGCCCTTTGGTTAAGTCTGGTTATCAATTTTGATTGTGAGGTCATGGTGCTAAAGTACTAACAGATTGATACCGGCATCGTTTATAATTTAAAGATCCACAGAAATCGACTAACAAGGCTATGATAGTATCCTGGAAGAAGACAACACATCAAGGTGAGACAGACTCGACTGATGTAAGTTACACTTCAGGATCTGATTCATCACCCAACAGTGCAAATGAATGGAAAAGAGACCCATATTAGTGATCAACTATCTTCAGTGCTACGAAGTTGATGAAGAAGAAGATGCGAACGAGGCCGAATATCAATCACAACTAGGTCACGAGAGTGCAGAGACCAGTCATACAAATGATAAAGAACTTCTAGGAGCATCCCAAGACCTGACGATAAATGAGAGAAAGAACTTAAATATTTCTGTTATAGTGTAAAGAGAAGAGTTGGAAGTGTAACGACAAATGCTGACCCATTACCAAGATGTTTTCACTTGGACTGTGGAAGACTTGAAGGAGATACATGTGCGGGGAGAACATCGTATTGATCTCATCGAAGGATCAGTACATGTGTGATAAAGATAACACCGACTAAACTCAAAATATTCTTTGCTGGTTAAGGACGAGATAGATAAGTACTGAAAGACGGGTATTATTTTTCTTGTGTCAAGTAGCAAATGGGTAGCACCCATGGTAGGGTACCTAAGAAGCAAACAGAAACAATAAGAATCTGCTAGTACTTTAGAAAGCTTAACGCAGCAACCAAGAAAGACCATCATCTTTTATCTTTTACTGATACTATTTTGGATCATGTATCTCGAAAGGAATGTTACAGTTTTCTAGATGGATTTTCATGATATAACCAAGTGTCCATTACAGAATAAGATAAGGACAAAACTACCTTCACTACAGATTGGGGCACTTCTAATTTGATGGACTATGCAATGCACCAGCTACCTTTTAGAGGATGAGTGTGGTGTCCACAATTTACAGGATTCACGAATTTTTGAAATTTTTAAGATTAATAACTTGTTTGTATAACTGAAGAAGCGTTGTTACTTAAGATTACGGCTTCCTTAGAAGGAAGATGATCTTACGATCTTTTTGTAATAAGAAGTTGACTTCTTCGGAAGACGACCGTCTTCCGGGAAGCGTCTTCTCGGTTGTGTCTTCGGAAGACGGCGGAAGACAGAAGACACGTATCTTCTGAAAGACGGCAACCGCGGAAGCTTCACCACGTAAGAAGTAGGTGCACCTACCAGGTAGCATCGAATAGGTTAGGTAGGTCGGGAGGATCGAAACCCCTAAACTGCGAGGAAGATGCGCATGAAGCGCATTAGCACATTTCAGCTTCCCGCAGCATAGGCGCGTTTTGGTTAGAAGATCGATTCGAGGGTGAGCCTTGAGTGAGGAAGCAGCGAGGTGAAATTGAGAGAGGTCAGGATTGATTTGAAGCTAGAAGGAAGACAAAGTTGAATTACTGAGAGCAGAAGCGTATCGAGCTGAAGGAGTTTTCTCTGAACTCCCGGAAGCTGACATTGGAAGACGGCTGAGTGAAATCGAAGGTGGAAGGCTTGATCGATTGAGGCGTAGTAAGGAGCTGACAGCGGAAGCAGCTTTGTGGGATCGCATTGAAGCTGGAATCAGAGCCAGAAGCGCGCAGAAGATCGAAGACAGCTTGGGAAGCAGACAGAAGATAGTAGAGGTTCTTCTCATATTCTTTTCCCTTCCCCACTGCTTCTCGCCTTTGTTTGGTATCCCCTGCGCTTCCTCAGTTGTTTGCAGACAACCCGATCGATCAATTCCCTCTCCACGTTTTTCCTTCTGAGACATTGGACGCGGAAGCGCTGTCCAATTTCTGTCAGACATCTTCTTGCTTCTTCCAAGTGCAATTCGAGCTTCCCTACTCCTAGCCCTCAAATTGGAGATCCCAGCTATCAATTTCTCTACCCTACCATCCCTCTACTCCCGAAACCTTGAACAGAAGACGCTTCGGAAGATTGGAACATCTTCGGAAGACGCTTCTGAGATCTGACTGTCTTCGGAAGCCTGACTGTCTTCGGAAGACGACTGTATACAATTCGTATCAAGAGTGGATTTGCTTTGCTTTGGTGTTAAGAGAGGCTTGGTACGACACCTGAGTGGCTTGGTGAGTTGTTTGTTAATTCGAGAAGTTGGAAGTCGAGAACTAGACCTGTGCCTCTCGGTCTTCCAAGCTTCTCAAATCCACATCTTACTAGAGAGACTAGAAGATTGGAAAGGCTGGCAGAATGCACGAGAAGCGTGACTCGTAACGGACCCGGTCCGTTACGAGTCTCTTCTGTCCGACCCATAGCAGCCTATTCCTTCTTCTTCTCGAACTTAGAAGAGAGTTGTGAGAAGTCTTGCTGGCAGAATCTGGAGAGAATGGTCGAGGGTCATGTCTTCTCATCATGCAGCAAGCTTCTACTGAGTGTATATGAGAGGTGAGAGGTCAGAAGAACAGAGTGCAAATGTCTTGAGTCGATTGTGAGGATAGATTACGCGTAGGAAGCAGAAGACAAGTGAGACCAGTGAAGGGAAGCCTGGCTTCGGGAGGTCTTCCGAGAAAGACATTGAATAAGAAGCTGTCCCGGGAGTCTTCCTAGAGGCCACTGTCACCACAAGAGCCCGCAACCATCTTCTGAACCTGTTATGCACTCTACTTCTCGCAAATCTTGTATCTTATGTTAAGAAGTAGGATGTAATGCAAGGCGGGTTGTCTTCTTAGGAATCCATGCGAGGCCTTGCTTAGTTAGGATTGTTTAGATATAGCTCGAAAGACGAGAGCTATTTAGGAAGCACTGTTAGAATCCCGGAAGACGAAGTAGTTGTCTTCTGGAAGACTAGATTCGTCTTCTGAGAGTAGAAGCTAGATTGTGAGAACTTGAGAAGGACTGAACCTTCGGCTCACAGTAAGTGCGTGTGGCTTAGTGCAACTACGAAGTACAAGATGGAAGCAGCCGCTTCTGTCAAGGAGTTAGCGCAGCTGAAGAAGAGCAACCAGGAGTTGCAGGCGTGTTTACAGCAGCGTGATCAGGAGGTTCTGCGAGTACGAGATAAGATCACCGCCCTTGTAGAGGAGAAAACGACGTGGAAGACACTGCGGGAAGCCGTAGAAGCGCAGACTGCAGCCGAGAAGCAGCAGAAGCTCGTGCGCAGGGGTTGCTAGCTCAGTCGGTAGAAGCACTTTGGAAGAAGTTTAACTTCACCGCGGATAGGAAGCTCCTTATCTTAGCTCGAGAGTGGGACGAGGAGTCCAAAGCATTGTTGGTGGAGTGCAAGGAGAGTACGTTCTGATACTTGGATCGATAGGTAGAGAGAGTGAAGACACTCTATGGTCTTCCCTTGATCCGCCATCAGGAAACGCATCTTCCCACGCACCAACACCATCGACTGGATCTGAATTGGAGAAGGAGGAGTTCGACCTTGTTGTTCACTTGGTGGTGACAACGTTGGAAGCCGAGAAGAACCCGGAAGAAGCCCCGGAAGACAAGATGTCTTCTGGAAGACAGGAAGAAGAGCTGTCTTCTCAGGTATTCCGAGTGGAGGAAGCGACTTCCTCGGACCCCTATGAGATCACCATGGCTCCCAGTATCGAACTAATGCTCCAGAAGAGCGAGGAAGCACCAGTCGACTCCGCTTCCCAGAAGACGCTTCTGTCTTCCGAAGCCGAAGCAGCAGCAGCGACAGCAGGGCCAGCGAAGAACGATGAGGAAGAAGCCACCTCAATGTTACCCGAGGTGTTCGCAGGGCTTCCTAACTTATCAGAAGCCGCGTTAGGAGCTCTGGTAGGAGCAGATCAGGAAGAGATTACCTCCGAGCATCAGAGTAGATAGTAACCACAACCGACGCTGACATTTCTAAACTTAGTAAGGCCGAACATGCTATCTTAAAGGTGGCAGTTTTCAGTGTAAAATTCGTTAGGATACCATGTGGCAGCATAAGTAGGGTAGGAATAGCAAAGTAGAGGACTAAACTGGAAAATGGAACGGCTTGCATGTGGGGTGGCAGCCTTCTGACAGCGCCCATCTCTCCTTGGTGGTCGTCTCCTCTGTTTTCTCGTGGTAGATGACATAAGTAGGATCGAATCTTCACACACACAAACATTTTACGGTGTAGACTCATGACACATAACACACATTGCACACTGTGCACATTAGACAGAGTGTACACAATTGAGAGGCGCACTAAGTACGTTGTTGGGTACTATGCGCACGCACACTACACCCGATGTTAGAGACATACGAATAGACTGGGATTATACTGGAGGGGTTTGCATGCTCGTTACCAGCAGTGGTTCGAAGATGTAGATAGAAGTAGTGGACAGTTTAGGAGCAGGGAACGGCATCCTCGTGCAGTCCTGTTGGCTAGACTGGTGTGTCGGGGAGTAGGAGCAGGAAGTAGAGGGAGTGAGCTTCCCAATGCCAATATGACTTCTTCTCGGGGAATGGATTGCTGATTTGAGTGCAGAAGCTTTGTCCATGTCTTCTGGGTGGTGGGTTTTCTTGGATTCACTCCCGATTGTGCATGGGAAGAGTTCTTTTTGAGTGGCGGTGACTGTCAGTAGTTGTGCAGATTCGCAGCTTGGCTCGTCCAGTAGAGCACTTCGGATCTACGTACGGACGGTCTTATGGATAAGGGATCCCAGAAGACAGAGTAGTCGGAGCAGCGAGAGAAGAAGAAAGAAGCCTTCTTCCCACAGCAGAAGACGACATCCTCAAGTAGAAGACGGTGCAACTGTACGCACGTTTGTTGTCTTCCTCCTCAAACTATTACAAGCAGGGATGGCTTGTTAGTCAGGATCCGGACTAGAAGCCTGTCGGAATCTTAATTTCTCCTTTTCATCTTGTTTTCTCTTGTTTGGATTTTCTCTTCTTCCCCATCTTCTTTCATCTTCCCCATCTTCTTACCTTCTTCTAGTGAGCTTCCGAGACTTCTATTGAGCTTCCGTGAAGGTGAATGTCGTTATAGTGCTGCAGGAAGATCATTTCCGTAGGCAGAAGCCTGGGAAGACTACAGGGGGCATACACCCTGTGATTAATCTAACCCGTTGGAATGAGAGTGAGAAAGAATAAGGTGTAACAGCCGTGCTAGTCGACTTCTGCGAAGCAGGAGTAGTCTTCTGGAGGTGTGAGAAGCCGAGTTGAACTTCCCGAAGCCGAGAATTACTTCGGGAAGACGGTACTGAGAAGACCGGAAGAAGCGACCTGGAAGCAGGAAGCGTCTTCCCGAGCTTCTCTGTGAATAGTTGTGTGATATTTTAGTTAGTAGTTGTTTGTTTAGGTCCAGAGCACCTTTTGGCGAGTCTGGAAGACGCGTGGTTTTGTGAGAAGACGGGATTTCTAGGCAAAACCCGTGTGTTTGTGTGTTTGAATAGATCTTAGAACTTAGAGCAGCGTTACTTGTGCAAATCTTTTGTGAGAACGATATCTTGTATACTAAATGGACAAAAGGAGTAATCCTGCGACCCTACAATGAGGACATCAATTTTTCAGGATTATTTGCAAAACATTTTAGAGAATTTTAGAGATGATTTTGATGTTTTTGACACATGTAAAGAACATGCATAGCCAAGACCTTTCAGAAGTGTAGGAAAGCCGAACTTGCATTACACCCCAAAAATTGTTTCTTCGTGATGACTGAAGGAATATTTCTTGGACATAGAGTTCAGGTCGAGGCATAGAAGTAGATGTAGAGAAGGTTCGTGTGATACTCTCCTTACAACCCCTACTGATATCAATGAGCTAAGAGTTTTTCGAGGACATGTCAGATATTACAGAAGGTTTATCAAAGACTATGACATACTTGTTGCGCCATTGACAGAACTGCTGAAGAAGACAACAGAATATCATTGGCACGAGAGGCAGCATGAGGCGTTTGAAATGTTGAAGAAGAAGTTAGCAGAGGCACCTGTCATGCGACCACCAGATTGGGAAAGATCATTTCAGGTGTATGTAGATACTTCTGCATTTGCCATTGGAGTGATGCTCAGTCATAGAGATGACGAGAAGAGAGACCATCCAATCTTCTATGCGAGTAGACAGCTTCCAGCAGCAAAGAAGAACTACATCACTATTGAACGTGAGGCGTTGGGAATAGTGTATTCAGTAAAGAAGTTCAGACATTATCTTCTTGGCTATGAGTTTGTTTTCCATGTGGATCATTATGCATTGGAGCATCTGGTACAAAAGTCAGACTTGTCAGGAAAGATAGCAAAATGGATGTTGTTACTTCAGAGAGTTCAACTTTACGGTTCAGACTAGACAAAATATTTATCATGAGAATATTGATTACTTGTCTCGATTGAGGACGAGAGAACGAACTCGTGGATATAGTGGCAGATGATTTTCCAGATGAAGAATTTTTCAGGTGACAGTAGCACCGGCTACGAAGTACTATGATCTGTATAGATTTACAGACGTTGCAGTGCCCAGAAGAAATGGATGCAGAATAGTGAACAGTCTTTATACATCAAGTAGGACCGTACAAGTTCAAAAATGGAATACTATCAAAAAAGGACCTGATGAAGAACTTTGAAGATGTCTGGAAACACATGAGATACCACAAGTGGTAGGTGCATTACACTTTGAACCTGAAGGTGGACACTATACGTCGAGGAATACTGTGAAGAAGAGTCTCTCAACTGGATACTGGTGGCCAACAATGTACAAGGATGTTAATGAGATCATCAAGAAGTGTGATAATTGTCAACAAGTAGGTAAGCCTACGTCAACAACTCAATGGTCGTTACATCCGATACTTCCATTAGCACCATTCGAGAAGTGGGACATTGATTTTGTAAGACTTATACAACCTGCAACACGTTGTCGCACTACTTGGCGGCTACATGATACACTTCTACTCCAACACTTGAGTTTAGGAGTTCTAGAAGTTAGCTAAATATTACTTCTAACCCTTTATGTATATGTTTGACATCTTTGCATATGGTGTTAACACTATTATGTTATATACTTTGAGTTCTAATATGTTGATAGTATGTTATATATCTTGTTCAAGTATCCGTACGCTTGTGTAAGTGGTTTCATACTTATCTATGTTGTTCAAAGTACGTAACTTTAGGTTTACCATGTGGATAAAGTTTAAGCTCATGGTTGTGCTTACATGTTGCACATGCATGCTTTCTAGATTGTTTAAGTTATCTTTTAGAGTTACATGTCATTTTACATGTCTTCGTAGACAGTTTAAGATTTACGTTGACACTTTAGAGGCTTGACATGTCACTTATGTGTGAAATTAAGTTGCCATGTGGATTGGAGGCACAAAAGAATAGAGAAGTGAAGCTATGAACTCCCAATGGTCCATTTTTGTCCTTTGTGAAATCTTAAACTTCAGAGCAGGGGTCTTAAAGACATTTTGAGCTTTTGGTAAGGGCATTCGTAGATCTGAGGGCATAGAGTGAGAGAGCTCGTCATGCCAGTCACTTTCAATGCAAAATTCGATCGATTTGGAGCAATAAAGATGGAGTTATGTCAACTTGAAGTTCGGATTGGATCAGAATTACATCACAATTATTGATTTTGGAGTTTTTGGTGTCAATTGCGACAGAATAGAAATAATCGCTTAAAACCTCCGTGGTTGTGTTCACTGTCAGAAGGGCTATGACAGTCAAACAAGTTTCATGTCATTTGAGTGAATGAATAATTCAAGGCGATCGTTGAAGCAGAGGGGGTCTAAAAAGCTCTCAATCTAGAGAAACAACTTCCAAGCTCACGATCTGGAGAACCGTGTATAAACAAAATTTTGCAGGGTTGTTCAAGAGCCAATTTTCTGTTCTAGGTCAAAGTAGCCATCTGGGTGCTAGAAATTGCCGTAATTTCCTTAATCAAAATGTTTTTGTCCAAATCTAAGTGCTCAGATTTGATCTTAGTCTGAACGTTTGTATGTGTGTTCAGTAAGACCTCCTTTACATGTAAAAGAAGTTTTGAAGTCTAAACCCTCATATGTTTCCTATCCTTTGATGTGTTAAAGTTTACCGTCTAACCTTATTACTACTTGATAGACCTGATTTTTGCTTCCTGAACATATTAGAAGATCCAACAGACTTGTGTAAGTGCTTATAGTACCAAGTTGTAACCTAAACCTACCTCTTGAGTGAACAACCATAGCCAAAAGCCCAGCGCTTTCTTAAGTAGACGTATCACACTCCGACATACTTCTTTTTGATGAACTCGACGTGAAAACCTAGGGTGGGAGTTATCTTGAGAGTGTTGCCAAGATAAGAGATCATGGCCAACCAAGGATCATCAAGTGGAGGTTCTGTTGCTACTCAACAACCTATTCAGTTTAATGCTGCTACAATGCATATGTCCTAAGCTTTTCACATGTTTATGCAGCAACAACATAGCATAAAAAGGAAGGAGGTGTTAGCCCAAGGCGTTGCAATCAGTGGTGCACAAGATGGACCAGTTCAGGGGGAGAGATATTTCCAAGTACGTGCGGTACGGTGCTAGAGAGATGGAGGTGAACAAGGTTTCTGAGAAGGAGATGGTGGAGAAATTTGAACTTGCTATTGTCTCTGAGATTAGTGTGCGTGTGAAGGAGCTCCAGTAGCAGCAAGGACAAAGTTGGGAGAGCTTTATGCGCGCCTCGAAGGAGGTGTACTACACTGAAAATTCAGAAAAGATGACCAAGAGAACATTCTTGGAGTGGGTGGTTAAGACTAACCAAGATTTATCTGCAAATGAGTTGTTAAGGGAGTATGCTCAACTTTCTAGGACAGAGAAGCTTACACTAGAGGTGGAGAAGACAGAGCTTTTCCTACAAGCAGCAGACGTGACTATTTAGGAGAAGCTTGAGTTGTTGTTGTGAAGACAAGAGTGAGGAGAAAGGATTAAAGACTGATTTTAAGGAGGTTGAAGAAGCTGTCTTTTTGTTGACCAAGAGACAGAGAAGAAGGGACCAAGTGGTGGTAAGTGAAGCAGTACCTTTAGTAATTCTTGTCAAGCAATTGTCTACTAAGTCCACCTTGGTAATGCTAGAGAGGAAGACTCACCACTAGATGAGTTGATCAAAGGTATGAAGGAGCTTAAGCTTGAGCTCACTAGGCTAGAAGAGAAGGAACATAATGTACAACTTGCTATGCAGAGACCTCAGATGAGAGAAGGCTTTGTTCATCAGTGCATATGATGCAATAGCCTAGATCATGTAAGAAGAGATGTGGAGAGTTTACAGATGCACTACGGAAGGATCTTATCTTCTTCAAAGATGGTAAGATTCATTTGAGAGAGATTGGAATGATGCTAGGAATCAACTTTGGCAAGGGTGGTATGAAAAGACTTGTAAATGAAATGTTTGCATCACATGTTGTTTCTCTTGTGGATGCTACTACTTGTGGAGTGAAAGTGGAAATGGAGAGAGGAAAAAAGACAACTGGGTTGTGGTATAATGTAGTGAGATCCGTAGCTAGAACAAAGCTAAACAAGGATGTGCTATAAAGGGTAGGCGAGAAGCTACAAGATGGGATGAACATGTGGATATTATGTCAGTGCATACGCATGTTGCACGGAGTCATCATAAGGCTGTACTAGAAGAAAAACACAAGAGAGAGGATGTAGGTAAGGCTTCTACAGCCAAACGGCCTGCCACAAGGAGTGAAAGGACTAGACCAGAGACAAGACAAGAGACAACACTTGCTCGGGAGTACACTATGGAGGATATACCACCTACAACACCAAAGGAGAAGGAGAAAAGCAAGGAGAAGGATAAGACACTTGCATACAAACTTCAGTCTAACACTAAGATTGCTACAGACTTGACGTTAGTGTTAGAGAATCGGATCTTGAATAGGAAGGTTGAGTTTACTTTGGGTGAGATTCTTGAGATAGCAGAGCGTGAGTTCCATGAGGTTATCATAGATATCATCAAGAGGAAACTCATATTTTGGGTGAAATAGCTACACTTAGCACTCTAAGGATGAGACTGTCAGAAGATGAAGAAGACGAGATTGCTAGGTATTGCTTTCAAGCATTAGAGACGAGATAAGATCAACATGTGAGGTTTGAAGATGAGATGGAAGCATCACAGAAGAGTCATTACTCTCGCAACCACTGCGCAATAGCAACCACAGAGACATTAGTGAAGTTGGGAGATCTAGAGGAACATGTGGTGGTTGATCGGGGCTCATAGATTAATCTAATGTCTAAGGAGCTGTACAAGCTTGGAAATTGATCATAGACACTGACCATGGATAGCTTATCCGTGTTGCCAACAACCAGAAGGAAGAACTCTATGGTGCTTATCCCAACATCAAGGTAACTGCGGGTGACATCAATGTTGTTTAGAATTTCTTTGTACAAGATCTGTCAACGTATCCTATCATTCCAGGGTAGCCTTACATTACTGCTGTTAGAATAGAGACACGAGTTATGGATGATGGTTCACCCTATGCTAAGATACGAAGTAGAGATGGCAAAAGAGCAGTTCAGTTTTTGACTGTTGTTGCAGAACATGAGAGGAATCGTGATAGCTTGAGAGACCGTCCACTACCTAAAATTACTCAAGAGTTTAAAGAGTCTAGGGGTTTTGACAGAGTGTCACTGAGGAGCGAGACTTCAATGGTACAGTAAATAGGATTCTCGTCTGATCTCATAGAGCAAGAAGCTTTATCCACTAGCTTCTTGTGCTTGGCATCATGTCGATCAGTATGTTATAAGAAGGTTGAGAGTCTAAAGAGGTTTGAGAGACAATAAGTGAAGTATGTACTCTAAGCAGGCCTGTCTCTCACCTAGGGGTACCTCAGATGAGTAGGATTACTAGTGCACCATAATTACAAAGATTCAGTTACACCTATTCTCACTTCACCCCAACTATCTGACAAGTATGATCACATCGTTTCTCCTAATAGCGTTCTTGTGGAACAAGTTCTGATCCGCTCTCAACATCGCATCGCATAATACTCAAGGACTCCCAAGGTCTCAATGCTCACTTTACTCATAGACAAGAAAAATGAGAGTCCTTCCATCTTCTCAGCTCCTCCTTATATACTCTACAACTTCTTACCTTGATAACTTTCACTAAGTTACGTTATCTCATGATGAGTACGCAATCTAAAATAATAAAACTTCTAAAGGTCACTAAGACTTAAGAATAGCACACACATTACTTGTTCCACTTACTAAAGTAAGAGATTCTCCTACTTTAGCTTTTCTAAAATGTTAACTTTCCATACTATCTAATAGAAAGACGACAACAAACTAATATGTCTTTTGAGGAGCATCTTTAGATATTTGTGCATGACTTTTCATCATACGTCCAATTAGCGATGATCAACAAAGTTACATACTTTTGAGAAGCATATTTAGAGCTCTGCACTTGTCACATAGTGCCATAGTGAAACCTCTAATAGTTGTCTCAACTTAGTTATAACTATCTCAGCTAGTTATGTCTAGTTTTGATCAGTCTAGATTTGGATCTTCGAACTAGAGTAAGCTATAAGATAGTCATACCTAATGAAATTTATATAAACAAACACACAAATAATGGATGCTTGTGGTGTGACAGTACAACAATCTTTGTGAGATAGTGGAGAGTTAGCAAGAGATGAATACATATCTGGAGTGTTTGAAGAACAGTATTTGGTAGATACTATAATGGAGTTGAAATCTATATTAGAAAGCTCTATAGATGATGTAGATAGAATGGTGAGAGTGAGCTCCAGGGAGCTTTATGGTGTAAATGATAAGTTTATAGACCAACAAGAGGTGTATGTGGAGACCAAGTACAAGTTAGTGGTAAAGAAAGTCAAACTAGTAGCTTTGTCTTTATCAGTCGACTACAATCAAAAGATGGAGCAAGTTGCACAACAACCGACACTCAGAGAGCCAAGAAGAATTGAGCATCAGTTCACATAAGCAACACTGAAGGAATTGAAGATTTGAGGTGACAGATTTCTTATTGAGCAAGAGAAGAAGACCTTCAAGAAGATGCTATCTAGGCATGATAAGGCGTTTGCGTTTAAGTCACATGAAGTAGGATGTGTACATCCAAGTGTAGTTGTACCTATGGTAATCTTTACTATACCACATGTGTCTTGAAATCTACGTCCTATTCCTGTACCTAGAGCTCATCTATCAAAACTGATAGACTTGCTCAATGAGAGGATTAGGATGAGTATCTCGGAACCATCTATAACTCTCTACCTTAGTAGATGGTTTACTGTTCCAAAGAAGAGTGGAGCCTTGAGATTCATTCAAGATATGAAGCTAGTTAACAAGGTGACTATTAGGAATATGGGTATAAGACCTACTGTAGACGAGTTTGCAGAGGCTTTTGCTGGTCGTGCTATCTATTCAATGAGAGATTTGTATTCAAGATATGATCAGTTTCAACTATCCTTTGGGAGAAGAGACTTCACTACAATGAGGACATCTTTAAGGCTACTAAGGATGTGCACCTTGTCACAAGGTGCTACAAATTCCGTAGCACATATGATGAATAGTATGAATAAATTTTTGAGGGATTTCATTCTTGATAAAACTATGTCATTTTTTTATGATGTATCGATCAATGGATGTGCTGAGGAGGAGAAGAATGAGATAATGGATCAGAGGGGGTTTCGTAAGTTTGTTGCAGATCACATAGCTGATTGTGATAAGGTATTAAGTCGGTTGGAGGAAGTTCATTTGACTTTATCAGGAGCAAAGTCTGTGTTTGGAGAACATGAGGTGTTAATTGTGAGGTACCTATGTGGATCTTATGGTCGGAAGCCTTGTCCAAACAAGGTTCGTGTCATATAAAGGATGAAGAAGACATGTGGATCAATTACTAAGGTGAGATTCCTAGGTGCATGTGTGTTTATCATATAGGTTCCACACTTTACACATGTAGCAGATCCATTGTACAAGTCGCTGAGGAAAGGGCAAAGATTTCGGTGGCAAGAGCAACAAAGCAAGTCCATGAAGAAGTTGAAGGATCTTTTGTCTTCACCACCAACTCTACGGAAGATAACATATGAGTTGGGCAGATTTGTTATCCTTATTGTTGATACTAGTCCTATTGGCATTGGATGGGCTGTAGGATAAGATAATGAGGATGGAAATAGGTATGTGGTGTGTTTTGATGCTAAGGTATTAAGTTCACGGTAGAGAGATTACCTTCAGGTCAAGGAGTTACGAAGAGTAGTTACTACAATGAAGAGTGACAAGGAATACTTGATAGGAGCACCTGTGGTTGTAAAGATAAATTGTTTATCTCTCTTGGGAATGATCACTAGCTGTAGAACTCAAGATATTGCTATGTTGAGGTGGATAGTATATATCAAGTCCTTGAATCCAGAGTTTAGACATATTCGGGGAAAAGACAATCTTGTGACGAATATGTTGTCAAGGGCTAGGTATTACAGTGAGAAGGAAATCATGGATCACCAAGAGGATGCGGGAACAGAGTTCTATTAGTGCTAGAAAGGATAGAAGTTGTTTTGCAGCTCCATTGGAGTTATTTGAGGAAACTATGTATGACGGAGAGTGGTTGGATCTTCGACGCTATTTGAAAATGCAAGAAGACTAGTCTTACGTAGATTTCAAGAGGATTCGTAGAATAGCTTATGGTTACTTTTACATGAATGACATCTATGGAAGCGCCCTAAGCTACAAGGAGGTATCTCACAACGTGTGGTATGTGATCTAGAATTGCAACAGAAGCTGATCAAGGAGTTCCATGTGAGTCTATAGATTGGTCATAGAGGACTTTGGGTTACATTTGTCAAGATGAAAGAGAAGTATTGATGGAAGTGTATGTATAAAGATGTAGTATAGTTTGTTTCATCATGTATACCTTATCAGATGTATTCCAATATATGTACGTGATGGGTTGCATTATATCTATTCTTTAGTCATGCATTACATTTGGGTAGTTGATCTTGTAACTATACCATTTGGGTTTGGACAAATGAGATATCTAGTCTTGGCTAGAGAAGATCTATCTAATCAAGTTGAAGGTCGTGCCTTGAGGACGAAGACCACTGCTAGTGTCTACCGCTTTCTACTTGAAGATGTTATTTGTAGATATAGGTATGTGAGAAAAATCACTACAGAAAGGGATTAGCTGGATTCATAAGAAGCAGTTGAGTTCTTCAAGCGATTGGGTATCAAGTTGGTATTAACCACTGCTTACAATCCTAAAAAGAATGACAAGACCGAAAATGTTCATTCGTCAATCATCAAAGCTTTGGGTAAAAGCTTGCAAGCGTAAGATCCGTGAATGTCTTAGATTACTACCATTTGCTTTATGGGCAGATCGGACAACTCATAGTAATGTTACAGGTTACATGCTAGTAGAATTGATACTAGGGTAAAAACTCATGATCTCGATTAAGGAGGTTGTGCCTACTTTGAATGTTTTGCCATGAGAAGATGGTAAAAGTACGAGGGATCTTCTTGCATTACGGATCGAAGAATTAGAACGAAGACCTGAGGATGTTGCCAAAGCTGTGGAAAGGTTAAAGATTGCTAGAGAGAGAAACAAAGGCATATTTTATAGGACTCATAGTCTACGACCCAAGCTAGTTAAGGAAGGTGATTGGGTGTTAGTCTATGATAGTAGTCTTGATCATCAGCATAGCACTGTCAAAAAGTTTTCCAAGAGATGGTTTGGACCTTACGTGGTGTTAGAAGTTTATGATAATGTCATATACTACTTGAGAGAATTAGATGGTGCAGTGCTCAAGATACTAGTTGCAGGGAAGAGGATCAAGCTCTTTAGAAGGAGAGGGGAGGATCATAACATTGCAAAGTTTATTGAGGATGAAGATGAAGACTCAATGGAAATTGAAGATGAGTTTAAAGCTGAAGCTGAAGAGTCTTGATCTAGATCTGACACATGTCGGAGGATGTGCAAGTTTAGAGGGGGTGGATGTCGCACTAGAGAAGTGAAGCTATGAACTCTCATTGGTCCATTTTTGTCATTTGTGTCTTAAACCCTACACCTTAAATCCTAAACTTCAAAGCAGAGGTCTTAAGGGCATTTAGAGCTTTTGGTAAGAGCATTCGAAGATCTAAAAGCACAGCTCGTCGTGCCAATCACTGACTATGCAAAATTTGATCGATTTGGAGCAATAAAGAGAGGGTTATGTCAATTTGAAGTTCAAATTGGATCAGAATTGCATCACAATTGTTGATATGGGGGGTTTTGGTGTCAATTGAAGCAGAATAGAGATAATCGCTTCAAAATTTTGTGGTTGTGTTTACTGTAAGCAGGGCTATGATTATCAAAAAAGTTTCATGTCATTTGAGTGAGTGGATAATTCAGGGCGATCGCTGAAGCAGAGAGGGTCTGAAAAGTTCTCAATCTGGAGAAGCAACTTCCAAGCTTGAGATCTGGAGAACTGTGTACAACCAACAAGTCAAATTTCACAGGGTGGTTCAACATGCTGTAGACTACAAATCTTGTAAGAATGAATGAAAGTTATCGAGTCAATTTTTGACATTCCTGTTAGAAAGAATGCATGAAATAGATTCAAGTCTGACCTCATTCACGTAAGAACGTCGAGTATAGTCAGCATAAACATCATGTTCTCCCACTCAATCTATTATCAGTTCTCTTGCCTCTCGTCAGAACACGGCACCATCAATATGCGCATCATAAGCTTAGCCTCTATGCCTCAATATAAATGCCTTAGCCCGACGATGAATCGGGGAGAGAAGTTAAGTTCTCTAGTGACAGTCACATGTCACACTATTCCATGTCTTTGACTCATTGTGTAATAGTTTATGGACTCATGGAATCACTAGTCATCATCTGCACACTCCTATCTTATTTCAGTCTCTGTCAGTCTTAATCAGTCACTGTTTGCACTATGGAACGAATCTTCGGATCAGTAGTGGGTTAAAAAGCTATATCGTGAGAATTACTACATGTGGAGTAAGGAGAACACAAGTAGTCTTAGCAATGAAAGATCTATGAGATCACCTTGACGGATCAAAGAAATGTCTCGCCTCTGATACAGACAAAGAGATTACAGAACAGAAGAAGGATGATAGAGCTGCCTACGATCTCATAATGCTGAGCGTGGAAGACGACCAAGTAACACAGCTGCGGAAGCGTGAGAAGCACTCAAAGCTATTCATGCTTCTACGGACGTTGTCGTGTTGTACATGGGTCTGTACAGTGAAAACTAGTTGCAAAGAGATCTTTTCTTTGTTGTGTAAAAGAAGCTGCCCTGTAGCTTATCAAGCTGGGCAGGAGCTAAGCTGGGGTGGTGCTTGACAAGCTACCCCCTAGCTTGAGTTGGAATATCACCCTAAAGGAGTCGAAAGACACCAGACTGCAGAGCTCGACGAGGAGAGCGGCTTCGTGCTTCAATTTTTGACAGAAAGTGCTTTAAGTAATAGTTAGCACGTGTTTTAAACTGAGAAATATACGAAGAGGGAAATCTGTCGATTCGATTCCACAAGGAGCAACGAACTCGGTGGCTCATATGCAGAATGCGATGCACAAGGTACTAAGGGAGTTTGTGCTTGATGTTACCATTCCATTTCTAGATGATATTCCTATAAAGGGCTGTGCGATTGAAGACAAGGATGAAGCAGTACTTGCGAGTGGGTGTAGAAGGTTTGTTGCGGATCATATCAGGGATGTAGAACGTATCTTGACTCGCTTGGAGGAGGTACATCTCACCCTATCGGGAGCTAAGTCCAAGTTTGGTGTGTCTGAGATTTTAGTGGTTGGACATCTGTGTGGAGCTTTTGGAAGGCGACCAAACCCGGAGAAGGTTGAAGCCATAGCTAGGATGGCAGACTGTAGGAATATCACAGAGGTTCGACGCTTTCTAGGTGCTTGTGTATTTTATCGTTTATCCATTCCTCATTATGCTCATGTTGCTGAGCCTTTGTATGCATTATTGAGGAAGGGTAAGAGGTTTATATGGACCTCAGTCCATCGAGAAGCTATGAATAGGTTGAAGGAGGCTCTACAGTCTTCGCCTGTTTTGAGAAGAGTAGACTACGGATGTGGGAGACCTGTCATTGTCACAGTAGATACTAGCCCAAAGACAATTGGCTGGGCGATAGGTCAAGATGATGCGGATGGATTGCGGCTTACCTCTAGGTTTGGAGCTAGGATCTTGACAGACAGGCAACGAGATTATCCTCAGGTGAAGCGTGAGTTGTGGGGAGCGGTGACAACAATGAAGACAGATCGTGAGTTTCTGATTGGTGCTCATGTAGTCCTGGAAACGGATTGTCTACCTCTACTAGGCATGATATCCAACTGTACCATGCCAGACATAGCAATGTTACGTTGGATTGTCTATATTAGAAGCTTGAATCAAGAGCTGAAGCATATAAAAGGAAAGGAGAATATGGTTGCAGATATGTTGTCAAGGGCTCGATTTGTGGATGAGGATGTCATGATTTCAGAAGCTGAGGAAGAAGAGAGACAGGATGCTCAGTGTCAGGTTAATCGACGGGCTACAAACTTGGAGCCGTTGATGTTTAGAGAGGAGCTTTACACATGTAGTGATGCAGGATTACTCCTTTTGCTCATTTAGTATACAAGATATCGTTCCCACAGAGGATTTACGTAAGTAATCGCTGCTCTAAGTTCTAGGATCTGTTTAAACACACAAACACACGGGTTTTGCCTAAAAAGTCCGTCTTCTCACAAAACCACACAAAATCACACGTCTTCCAGACACGCCACATGGTGCTCTGGAACTAAACAAACAACTACCAACTAAAATATCACACAATTATTCACAGAGAAGTTCGGGAAGACGATCTTCCTGTTTCCAGGTTGCTTCTTCCGGTCTTCTCGATACCGTCTTCCCGAAGCGATTCTTGTCTTCTGGGGGTTCAGCTCGTCTTCTAACACCTCCAGAAGGCTGCTCTGCTTCGCAGAAGTCGACTAGTAACGGTCGTTACACCTTATTCTCACACTCACATTCCAACGGGTTAGATGAATCATAGGGTGTATGCCCCCTGTAGCCTTCCCAGGCTTCTGCCTACGGAAATGGTCTTCCTGCAGCACTACAACGACATTCACCTTCACGGAAGCTCAATAGAAGTATCGGAAACTCACTAGAAGAAGGTAAGAAGATGAGGAAGATGGGAGAAGATGGGGAAGATGAGAAAATCCAAACAAGAGAAAAACAAGATGAAAAGAGTAAATTAAGATTCCGACAGGCTTCTAGTCCGGATCCTGACTAACAAGCCATCCCTGCTTGTAATAGTTTGGGGAGGAAGACAACAAACATGAGTACTGTTGCACCGTCTTCTACTCGAGGATGTCGTCTTCTGTTGCGGGAAGAAGACTTCTTTCTTCTTCACTTCGCTGCTCTGACTACTCTGTCTTCTGGGATCCCTTACCCATAAGACCGTTCGTACGTAGATCTCAAGTGCTCTACTGAACGAGTCAAGCTACACTTCCACAACTGCTGACGGTCACCGCCACTCAAAAAGAACACTTCCCATGCACAATTGGGAGCGAATTCAAGGAACCCACCATCCAGAAGACATGAACAAAGCTTCTGCACTCAAATCCACAATCTATTCCCCGAGAAGAAGTCACAATGGCATTGGGAAGCTCACTCCCTCTACTTCATGTGTCTACTCCTCGACACACCAGTCTAGCTAACAGGACTGCACGAGGATGCCGTTCCCTGTTCCTAGACTGTCCACTACTTCTATCTACATCTTCTAACCACTGATGGTACGAGTATGCAGACCCCTCCTGTGTATTCCAAGACTATTCGTATGTTTCCAACAACGGGTGTAGTGCGAAGAACTATCTATCAGGTGTCTTCTCTCTAATGTGTCTAGTCTGCCTGCACCATAGAATCGACGACTGAACGTTTTAGAACTGACAGAACAGACAGAACTCTATCTCCTACTCTGCGATCCTACTTATGTCGCTGCCATGAGAACCAGGGGAGATGACCACTAAGGAGAGAGAGGCGCTGACAGGAGGTTGCTACCTCACATGCAAGCGGTTCCCCTGCCCGAATTGGCCATCCACCTTGTCCTTCCTACGCTACCTTTGCTGCCACATGGTATCCTAACTAATTTTACATGAAAAAACTGCCACTCTTAAGATAGCATGTTCGATCCTATTATATTTGGAATTGTAAATGGAGTTACTAACTACTCAGATTGCACGGAGACAATCTCTACCTGATCTGCTCCTATCGGAGCTCCTAACGCTATCGTGTCGGATATTTTGTGCGTGAAGGATGTCCAGGAAAACACGAGGTTCCTGGCTGTGGAGATGTTGTGTGCCAAACAGAGACAAGACAGAGAAGAACAACCACGAAAAGGAATGCTGCGATATATACCACTCTGAAAGTATGTACACTGTCGATTCTTTCTCCAAACAGCACAAAACTGAGGAAAAGACCAGAGCGGTCTGTAACCTACTTCAGAAGCCCTAAAACAAACCCCTGAAACGTAACCCTAGTCTGAAATCGCCAAAACGTAGCTCAAAGCAAGATGAACTTCTCTTTGCTAACAACCAGAGCCACAACAGTATCATGCGATCCAAACCCAAGTCCAAACCACATCCACACACTAGCTCTTGGCTAAAGCTAGCTACCACAAGCCATACACAACCAACTAAGTCCTTAACGAACTCAAAAGGACGAAACCTGTAGCGAAGGAACCGAAAAAGACCTATCTGGGAACTTTCTCCTTTCGCCAAATGATCTTCAAATGTTGATAGGGTCTCCTTCCCTGACTCCGTTGGCCCAAGAAACCTTCAGATCCGGCTCCCGATAGTTGAGATATCGCTAATTTTCGATCGCAGGTGACCGAACCTTCAAAAACTCCTCCCTGCGGCTTAAAACCGCTCACACCGCACAAACGGATCGTCTAAGCTGATATCCGTCTTCGCTGGTAGGTAGATCTGGCTACTCTGAACCCAACAAGACTCCAAACAAGCCGTTTGGAGTTCCCCTTGCAAAACTACTCGAGAAATTTGGTCGCAGGCTACAAAAAACTGACGTAAATCGGCTCCCTGCGGCTCAAATTTGCTCACCACACCCAAACCAACAATCCAATTCACTTACAGTCTTCTCCTATGCGTACATGAGGACTCCCTGATCGCGTAGGCACCAAGAACGAAGAGCTTGGTTCACCGATCGCGAAGAACAATCTAATCTCAGGTCGCAGGCGATGAAAAGGACGCAAGCGCTTCCCTGCGAGCCAATTTCTCTCACAACTCTCAAACCGCCCGATAAAACTTTGTATCGTCTTCAATTTCCTGAAGAACTCGTTGTTCTGATCCCGATGGATCCAAGGACAGCAAGTTTGCACTCCGGAACGGCCCGAACGGTCCAACTCTCCTTCACAGGTAACTGAAAACCCCAATTCTGCTCCCTGCGTCTCAATTTCTCCCAGAACACAACCCCCGATCCGTCTCTTCAAGAACCGTCTTAACCTGTGCGTAGCCTGCACAGATCTGAACCCGATGACACCTTGCGCGCGTGTATTGGATTTCCCAATTCTCCAAAACATCCACCGACAGGTCGCAGGAACAAGCAAGCCCCTTAAGCAGCCCTCTTGCAACAGTCTGTACGTACGAAGTTCAACTCTCAATAATAAGAAGCAGGCCCCTTGCGTGTTTGATATAACGCCTGAAGCCCTAAATACCCAGTCAGCAAGTAACTAGGGGCCTAGCTTGATTTTACCTTTTTCCGAATCGCATAACTTCTTCTCTGGATGTCCAAACGAAATAAACAAGATGCCCATGGAAAGCTGACAACGAGCTCTATCCATCTATGCGATAAAAATAAAGATCCGAAGTTGCGCCAAAAGCTCGTAAGCTGGGGCCTAGCTTGTTTTCTCCATCTTTCGAGTCCTGTAACTTCTTCACTATGCGTCCAAACGAAGTAGACAAAGTGCCTATAGAATGCTGACAAGGAGCTCTATCCACTGGTGCGATAAGAACGAAGATCCGAAGTGGTGCCAAAAACCCGTAAGCTCGGGCCTAGCTTATTTTCTCCATCTTTCGAGTCCTGTAACTTCTCCACTAGGCGTCCAAACGAAGTAGACAAAGTGCCTTTGGAAAGCTGACAAGGAGCTCTACCCATCTATGTGATGAAAATGGAGATCTGAGATTGTGCCAAAAGCCCGTAAGCTGGGGCCTAGCTTGTCTTCTCATGAGTGTCTTTGGAGCGACAAGCATCGAAGTTTGTATTTCAGGTACGAGCCGGTCCACGACACGACATCCACCCCCTCTGAACCTGTGCATCCTCCGGTATGCACCAGAGATACCAACCAAGGAGTGGACCGGCTTATCGTCCTACTTCCCATCGTAACCAACCTCACCTTCAAGATCTTCTGCATAATCCTCATCCTCAAACTGAAACTCCGTCAAGATATCTGCTAGATCGACCTCCTCATCTCTCTTTTTGAAAATCTTGACGCGTTTACCTGCCACTGGTACCTTCAAGCTTGTTCCATCCAACTCTTGCAGGGCGTAAGTTGCGTTGTCATGAACCTTCTTCACCACATACGGACCAAACCATCTTCTGGAAAACTTCCGGAGTGCACTATGCTGGTTGTCTAGACTGTTGTCATAGACTAACACCCAATCACTTTCCTTGATATCCCTAGGTCTCAAACGATGTCGCTGATCAAATCTGACCTTGTTCTTCAACCGTGCTTCTCGCAGCCTATCCAAAGCAGTTTGGATATCCTCTAGTCTTCTCTCTAACTGCCTAATTCGAATAGCAAGAAGCTCTTCTCTAGTCAAATTGTCCTCCCAAGGTAACACACTCCATGTCAGAACATGTTCTTCAATCGGCATGATAAGCTTCTGACCTGTGATGAGTTCCACCGGCATGTAACCTGTCACCGAGCTGTGCGTCGTTCTATCTGCCCATAACGCAAATGGTAAGAGTCGAGGCCACTCGCGCACCCTTCCGTTGCAAGCCTTCACCAAAGCCTTCACAATGGGTGGATGACCACGTTCACTCTTGGCATTCCCTTCAGGGTTATAAGCAGTTGTCAGTGACAACCTCACCCCACACCTTGCAAAGAATTCACGAGCCTCATGTGCATCTAGCTCTCCCCGATCTGCAGTGATCTTCCCCACACATCCATACCGACAAACAACCTCTTCCAAGAGAAATCTACATACCCCTTCAGTTGTCTTCGTCCGAAGCGCCCTACCCTCGACTTGATTTGAAAGATCCTCTCTAGCAAGTACCAAGTATCTCATCTGCCATAATCCAACCGGCATAATCACCAAGTCTACCACCCACTTGAAGTGGATTGCCAACGGATAAGTCGGATGTAATCCGTCACGATGTCGGATATTCGAATACATCTGACATGTCAAACAAGACTCCACAAAAGATACAACATCCTTGTACATGTTTTTCCACCAATACCGCTCTTTCATCTTTGTAAAAGTGGCCCAAATCCCTCGATGTCCAGCCCAAAGACTCTCATGGAACGCCTTGAGCAACTTCTGCTGATCTTCCTTGTTGCAAATCACCCGTAGCGGTACTCCACCTTTTTGCTTCGATCGCTTCCAAAGAAACCCATCCTGCAACATGAAGTTGTAGGCCTTCCTTCTAACTCTCCGAAACCTCTCATCTGTCCAACCTGTCTGCTTAACCATCGTACTAAGGTACCTCCCGATATCAAGCAAATCACCATCATACAACCCTTCAACAAACAACTCATCTTCTCTTCCTGTCTGTGCAATCGAATAGAACTCTGTACCCACGTCGTCAATGTCTTCTACCATCTCATCTTCCCCATCATATCGAGCCCGAGACAACATATCCGCCATCAGATTATCCTTCCCTACGATATGTCTAAACTCCGGGTTCAACGACTTGATATATGCGATCCATCGTAACATCGCAATATCAGGAGTTGAACAATTCATGATCATCCCTAACAACGGCAAGCAATCAGTTTCAACCACCACTACTGTTCCAATCAAATACTCTTTCTCAGTTTTCATAGCTGAAACAATACCCCACAATTCTCTCTTCACTTGCGGGTAAGCACGTTGTCGAGCACTTAACACCTTCGCTCCGAACCTAACCGCAAACCTGTCTCCATCCTCATCATCCTGTCCGACTGCCCATCCAATTGCAACTGGACTTGTATCCACAGTAAGAACCACCGGCCTAGCACCCTTGTAATCAATCCTTCCCAGAACTGGAGGAGATGATAGTAAAGACTTCAACTTCCTTACCGCATCAGTATGCTCTTCCTCCCATCTGAATTTATGACCCTTACGCAACAATCCATACAACGGATCCGCCACATGCGCATAATGAGGAATCCAAATGTGGTAGAATACACAAGCACCCAAAAATCTTCTTACTTCTGTCAGCGAGTTGCAAACCTCCTTCATCCTTCCAATCGCATCCACCTTGTTCGGATCTGGCTTCCGACCAAACGATCCACACAAATGACCAACGATCAAAACCTCTCTAACTCCAAATGTAGACTTCGCACCTGACAGCGTAAGATGAACTTCCTCAAGTCGAGATAAGATCTTTTCACAGTCTGCGATGTGATCAGTGACGTATCGCCGACACCCCCTCTGATCTAATGCTTCATCCTTCTCATCTTCCACACATCCTTTGATGGGGATGTCATCCAAGAATGGCATCGTCTTTTCGGGGATGAAGTCTCTTAGAACTCGATTCATCCCGTTCATCATGTGTGCTACCGAGTTGGTAGCTCCCTGCGGTAAGATACACATCCTAACCAACCCCAAAGGTGTCCTCATTGTCGTGAAGCTTCTGCTCTCCTCCGCTAGTTGAAACTGATCATACCCCGAGTAAAGATCTCCCATTGAGTAAATCGCTCTTCCTGCAAACGCTTCTACAAACTCATCCACAATCGGTCCCACCCCAGCATTTCTGATTGTTACTGCGTTCACTGGCTGCATGTCTTGGATGAACCGCAGCGACCCATTCTTCTTTGGTACTGTAAACCATCTGCTTGAATATGGTGCAAACGACGGCTCCAAGATCTTCATCCGCATCTTCTCCTTCAGCAACTCCACTAGTTTGGGCAAGTGAGCCCGCGGTACTGGAATTGGTCTTAGGTTCCATGGCACATGCGGTACCGTGAAGATAACCATCGGGGTAACAACGTACGGATCTACACATCCAATCTCAAGTGGCTCAAAAGCAAATGCTTTCCCATGTCTTGAAAGCATCTCCTTGAAGCACATCCTCTCTTCTAGTAGAAGAGACCCATCAGATCCAATCTTCAGCTCTTCAAGGGTCTTCTCCGTGAACTTGTGTCCTATCATTGCAGGATCTCTCAAACTCTTCTCCTTTGAAGCTCGATCCATCTGTTGGTTGGTGTCTTCCGGCAAAGGACCAGCAATTGGCTTTACTTTCCTATCCACTGTCTTGTACCTTGTCTCAACTCGAACCTCCGGCGCACGGAATGATTCGATCACCGAATAGACCTCCCTTGAATGAATCTGCACGACCTTATCCATATCCTCCCATCCAATAGACATGATCTCTCGCAAGGGATCTTCCAACCCATCCTCTTCATAAACACCAGAAATCCATTCATCCCTTTCTAGCTCACCCAACTCTTTCAACATCAACTCAACACCACGCAAATGTTTTTGTTCTTTTCTTCTCAGCTCTTCTATCTTCTTGTAGACAGCAATCCCACACTCTGAAAATCCAATAAACCCTGTACAAAAGGCACTATCTCCATCAAGCGAGAGTACCTTCTCTTGCGCACCACCACAATCCCGCTCTATAGTGGTACTCAACGAAAATCCTTGAACTCTTCACTCACCCTTGGAAGCGGCTTCTCCCTCAAACGATCTTGGTTGCGCTCGTGGTTGGACGGTACAGTCAGGAACTGTACCGCTCTCTTCCCATCTTGACTTCGGATCCTAGCATACGCAGATCCGTCGTCCAGTACCTTTGTCTCCATCCGGGTTGCTATGATGAAAGGTTGACCCAGAATGAGTGGGTATGATGTTGCTTCCTGAACAAAGAAGTTTTGCTCAATAGCAACATCACCTACGCGCACTCTGATGTCTGGACAAGCTCCATACAAGTCTCCTCTTGTGTTGTTGGCTGCTCTTATGACCCATCCATGCTCTGTGTCAATCGGCCACTTCTTCCTCTTGTACAGCTCCTTCGACATGATGTTGATTTCTGATCCATGATCGATCAGAGCAACCACCGGCTCATCCAAGTCCTCGATCCTCACCAACGTCTCCGTCGTAGCTCGAGCCCAGTGACTGTGGCTGTAATGACTTGAGCTCCGCTTCCCATCCTCCTCTTCATCCTCGAAATGCACCTTGCGCCTTCGATCTCTTTCTTCCTCTGGAGAATAGACACTGCACCTTGCAAGCTCTCTCTCCTCACCCACTGACATCCTAGTGTCCAAAGCATGTGATAAACCAGTCTCACCCGTAATTTGTCGTTTCCGTTTGATGACATCGATGATGACATCATGAAACTCACGCTTGGCGATGCCTAACACTTCTCTCAAGGTAAACTCCACCTTCGCATTCAGAATGCGATCTTCCAAGACTCCCTTCAAGTCTGTTGAAGCCTCGATATCCGACTGTAGCTTGTACGCAGCCGGCTTACCCTTCTCCTTCTGAGATTTCTCCTTCGATGGAGAAGGAGCATCGTCCATCGGTAGGTCTTGAGCTCCTGCATCCCGAAGCTCTTGGCGAACCTTCTCCCCTCGAGTCTGTCTCTTTGAAGAAGTCCCTTCCCCTGAATCCTCTGAATCTCGCCTTCTCTTCTCTTCCAACAACGCTTCGTGTTGGTTCTTGGCGATGTACGCATGCACCGATAGAGCTTCTATCGGATCCTCCCATCCAGTATCCCTTCTGATCGTTGCAGCTGTCCTCTGCAACGTCTCACGTGCCATCTTCCCTTTCTGTTTCATGGAGATGGCAGATGACCACAACTCACTTGGCTCAACTTGCTTGTTAAAACTCCTCTCAGCCTGATCCTCAACCCTTGTGCCATAAGTTCCAGCTTCCACCATTGCAACTGCTTGCGCTGATAGGTGGTCCTCAACCAACTTCTTCATCCCTCCCCTACCAAAGTTGGTCTGAAGAAGTGCACCAGTATCCCTCAACGCTACCTTCCCATCCTTCCAGAAGATCACTCCTTGCTGCAGAATATCTGTGAACTCCTTGCAATCTCTGCGCGGATGATCAGTACCATCGCACCAGATACACCGCTGGATCCAGCCTTGCTTCTCAACCGGTCTCACTCCACTTGTAGATCCCTTCTCTTCCAATCTGGTGAGCTTGATCTGCAGATCTCTCATTCCACGCAATATCTCCTCAAGGTTTGAGTCATCCTTCTTCGGAGATACCATGGGTGCCTGAACAACTGGAACAACCGGAACAACAGGAACAGCTGGAGCAACAGGTATTACTTGTCTAGCAACAGGAACTGATCGGACTACAGGAACAGGTGTTACAGCTGTAGGTGTTGGCGCCAGTCTCCTAACAGGAACTTTCTCTCGTCTCCGCTCCCTCTTGGTAAGCAGACCAACAGCTTCCTCAACCTTCTTCCAGCTGCTGGTCAATCCATCGTCCTCCTCCCGGTCTTCCAGAAGTACCTCTAGCTTCTCCTGCAACTTCTCATCTGCAGCCCGAAGAAATAGCTCTGTCTTGTTGGACTGCAACGTCAACTTCTCCATCCTGGTCAGCCGTGAAAACTGCTTCTCAAACTCTCTGAGCAACTCAGTAGCTTGTAAACCCTTCCTTGGTTGCTCAACCCACTCCAAGAATGACTTCTTGGTGACTCGATCAGAGTCCTCCAAGAAGTACTCATCCATCAAGGCACGAGCAAAAGTCTCCCAATCCTTGTTAAAATGCTTCGTTAGCATTTTAACATGATCCCTAATCTCTGGAGCTGCTGCCAACTCAAACGTCTCAATCATCTCATCTTCTGAGACCCGGTTCAGCTCCATCTCTTTCACATAATGTCTCAGATACCTTGAGACATCTCTTCCATCAAACTGGTCAATCCTGCTGACCACCGCTTGTAGCGCCTTTGTTGCCAAAGCTTCCTTCCGCTCATCAGATTGTTGCTGCCGTAAGAACATAGTGAAAGCTTGGAACATCGATGCAGTCGCTGGATCCAACTGCACCTTCGGCAACCCACTTGAACCACTAGCTCCATCTCCATCACCTTTCCCATCCCCACTCATGACTGCCAATCCCTTCTTCAAAGTTCACACACAGGAGAAATCTCCACCCCAGACCTTCACGTCGAGTTCACCACCGTATCGTGTCGGATATTTTGTGCGTGAAGGATGTCCAGGAAAACGCGAGGTTCCTGGCTGTGGAGATGTTGTGTGCCAAACAGAGACAAGACAGAGAAGAACAACCACGAAAAGGAATGCTGCGATATATACCACTCTGAAAGTATGTACACTGTCGATTCTTTCTCCAAACAGCACAAAACTGAGGAAAAGACCAGAGCGGTCTGTAACCTACTTCAGAAGCCCTAAAACAAACCCCTGAAACGTAACCCTAGTCTGAAATCGCCAAAACGTAGCTCAAAGCAAGAGGAACTTCTCTTTGCTAACAACCAGAGCCACAACAGTATCATGCGATCCAAACCCAAGTCCAAACCACATCCACACACTAGCTCTTGGCTAAAGCTAGCTACCACAAGCCATACACAACCAACTAAGTCCTTAACGAACTCAAAAGGACGAAACCTGTAGCGAAGGAACCGAAAAAGACCTATCTGGGAACTTTCTCCTTTCGCCAAATGATCTTCAAATGTTGATAGGGTCTCCTTCCCTGACTCCGTTGGCCCAAGAAACCTTCAGATCCGGCTCCCGATAGTTGAGATATCGCTAATTTTCGATCGCAGGTGACCGAACCTTCAAAAACTCCTCCCTGCGGCTTAAAACCGCTCACACCGCACAAACGGATCGTCTAAGCTGATATCCGTCTTCGCTGGTAGGTAGATCTGGCTACTCTGAACCCAACAAGACTCCAAACAAGCCGTTTGGAGTTCCCCTTGCAAAACTACTCGAGAAATTTGGTCGCAGGCTACAAAAAACTGACGTAAATCGGCTCCCTGCGGCTCAAATTTGCTCACCACACCCAAACCAACAATCCAATTCACTTACAGTCTTCTCCTATGCGTACATGAGGACTCCCTGATCGCGTAGGCACCAAGAACGAAGAGCTTGGTTCACCGATCGCGAAGAACAATCCAATCTCAGGTCGCAGGCGATGAAAAGGACGCAAGCGCTTCCCTGCGAGCCAATTTCTCTCACAACTCTCAAACCGCCCGATAAAACTTTGTATCGTCTTCAATTTCCTGAAGAACTCGTTGTTTAGATCCCGATGGATCCAAGGACAGCAAGTTTGGACTCCGGAACGGCCCGAACGGTCCAACTCTCCTTCACAGGTAACTGAAAACCCCAATTCTGCTCCCTGCGTCTCAATTTCTCCCAGAACACAACCCCCGATCCGTCTCTTCAAGAACCGTCTTAACCTGTGCGTAGCCTGCACAGATCTGAACCCGATGACACCTTGCGCGCGTGTATTGGATTTCCCAATTCTCCAAAACATCCACCGACAGGTCGCAGGAACAAGCAAGCCCCTTAAGCAGCCCTCTTGCAACAGTCTGTACGTACGAAGTTCAACTCTCAATAATAAGAAGCAGGCCCCTTGCGTGTTTGATATAACGCCTGAAGCCCTAAATACCCAGTCAGCAAGTAACTAGGGGCCTAGCTTGATTTTACCTTTTTCCGAATCGCATAACTTCTTCTCTGGATGTCCAAACGAAATAAACAAGATGCCCATGGAAAGCTGACAACGAGCTCTATCCATCTATGCGATAAAAATAAAGATCCGAAGTTGCGCCAAAAGCTCGTAAGCTGGGGCCTAGCTTGTTTTCTCCATCTTTCGAGTCCTGTAACTTCTTCACTATGCGTCCAAACGAAGTAGACAAAGTGCCTATAGAATGCTGACAAGGAGCTCTATCCACTGGTGCGATAAGAACGAAGATCCGAAGTGGTGCCAAAAACCCGTAAGCTCGGGCCTAGCTTATTTTCTCCATCTTTCGAGTCCTGTAACTTCTCCACTAGGCGTCCAAACGAAGTAGACAAAGTGCCTTTGGAAAGCTGACAAGGAGCTCTACCCATCTATGTGATGAAAATGGAGATCTGAGATTGTGCCAAAAGCCCGTAAGCTGGGGCCTAGCTTGTCTTCTCATGAGTGTCTTTGGAGCGACAAGCATCGAAGTTTGTATTTCAGGTACGAGCCGGTCCACGACACGACAACGCGGCTTCTGATAAGCTAGAAAGCCCTGCAGTTACCTCGGGTGTCACTGAGGTGGCTTCCTCCTCATCGTCCTTGGCTGGCTCTGCTGTCGCTGCTGCTGCGTCTTCCTTGGCTTCGGCTTCTACTTCGGAAGATAGAAGCGTCTTTTGGGAAGCGGAGTCGACCGGTGCTTCTTCCGTCTTCTGAGGCACGGGTGCGGGACTAGGGACCATGGGGACCTCATAGGGATCCGGAGAAGTCGCTTCCTCCACACGGAATACCTGGGAAGACGGCTCGTCTTCCTGTCTTCCAGAAGACATCTTGTCTTCCGGGACGTCTTTTGAAGTCTTCTCGGCTTCCAACGCTGTCACCACCAAGTGCACAGCGAGGTCGAACTCCTCCTTCTCCATTCCGGATCCAGTCGATGGTGCTGGAGCGTGAGAAGATGCGGTTGCAAGTGTCGGAAGCGAGGGAAGACCATAAAGTGTCTTCACTCCTTCTATCTGTCGATCCAAGTACCTGAACATGCTCTCCCGGCATTCCACCAACATTGCTTTGGACTCGCTGTCCCATCCTCTAGCTAAGGTAAGTAACTTCCTACGCGCGATGTAGTTGAACTTCTTCCGAAGCGCTTCCACCGACTGTGCCAGCATCTTCTTTGCACGGGCCTCTGCTGCTTCCCTCTGCATCTTCTCAACTGCAGCTCGCGCTTCTGCGGCTTCTCGCTGCGTCTTCCATATGGTCTGCTCTCTGCGAGGACAGTGATCTTCTCCCGCACTCGGGTGACTTCCTGATTACGCTGCTGTACCCGCGCCTGCAACTCTTGGTTGCTCTTCCAAAGCTGCACCAGCTCCTTGGCAGAAGCGGCTGCTTCCGCCTTGTACCCGGCTGCAAGCTTCCCCGTGGTGCGGAGACTAGCTTCCAGCGACTCCGTCTTCTTCTGATCTTCTCCCTGTCGCAGCAAGGTGCGCAGGCCGAATCCAGGTCGTAAGGGCCTCTCCTGTGTCTTCGCCCTCTTCTCCAGCAACTCCATAGCTGGCTGGATCTCCTTCTGGAAGTAGGCAATGAACTCCTCCAGTCGTCTTCCTGCGGAATACAAGTTCATCTCCACCACTCGCTCCGCGGTGTCGATTTCGTCTTCCAGAGGCAAGGAAGCCTCTTCCACCACGATGGCCTTCATCTTCTGCGCACGAGAAGAAGCTACTCTTCTCATCTTCCGGGGTGGAAGACTCCTCATGGCAGGAGCGGCTCTCTTCTTTGCGCTTCCTCGCATCGCAGCAGGAGCGCCCATCCATCCTTCGTCTTCTGGAGTCTTCAGAAGACTCCCAGGCGTTGCAGAAGCGATCTTCTGCTCTGATCGGGTACTCAGCAGGTCTTCTTCCGAGTCGGACTCCGATCCTGAATGAATGAGGGAGATGGGTGTCCTCGGTACACTTCTGGGACCCATCTTCCTCAGTGGCGTGGCGTCTTCCGACCCACTAGACTCGTCTTCCCTCACCAGAAGCGTCTTCTGGTGAGAGCCGGGCCTCAGCTGTGGCATCAGAGTGGGAGGAGGCGTTGCTGCTGCCTCTCAGTCATCGTCTTCCGAGGTCTCCTCCTTCACCTCCTGTCGCTCCGTTGGCCCATACCCTACCAGCTGATCTTCCCTAAGATCCCCCATGGCTACATACAAGTAGCAGAGGAAGGGCGTCAAGTGTCCTCCCGCCGGGGTACCCAAGTATGCTAGCTCCGTCTGTACGTAGTTGTGGATGTATGCGCCTCAGTAGATGGGCACTCTGTCATCCCACACTGATTCCAGGAACTCCACGTCCTGATCTCCTAAGTACCTTGTCTTTTGCGATTTCCCCTTGGGAAAGAGATGCAGAAACAACTTCGCCAGAAGTCGCTTCTTCGGCTCCCGGTAAGATTCTATCTTCCAACCGTTCCTCCCCTGCCTGTCTTCCACAAAAAGGCAGGTGGTGCTCCCATGCACATGCCACGAACTCACGATTCTAGGCAAGATCTTATTCTCGTACCAATATCCTCGGTTCTCGGATTCAGGCATGTGAAAAACCTTGCGCCACCAGTCTTCAGTCCACGAAGACGGTCTTCCTCGAGCTACTCCTGCCTTTGCAGGTGCACGGTTACGCGGTGGCAACGCTGCCCACACCTCCTCCAGAAGTCCTTGATCTGCGAGGTTCCAATCCCACAGGAAGAAGTCGAGACCCAACTCCTTGAGGAAAGGAGTGGCCTCGGCCAATTCTGCCGCTGGTAACACCAAGCCTCGCGGATGCATCGTCATGCTGGAAGATCTGTTGCACTAAGCCACAAGCACTTACTATGAGCTGAAGGCTCAATCCTTCCCAAGTGCCCACAGTCTAGCTTCTACTTCTCAGAAGACGAAACTAGTCTTCCAGAAGACAGCTACTCCGTCTTCCGAGATTCTAAGCGTACTTCCTAGATAGCTCTCGTCTTCCGAGCTATATCTAAACAATCCTATCTAAGCAAGGCCTCGCATGGATTACCAAGAAGACAACCCACCTTGCATTAAATCCTACTTCCTATCAGAAGATACAAGATTCGCGAAACATAAAGTGCATGACAAGTTCAGAAGTCGGTTGCGGGCTCCTGCGGTGACAGTGACCTCTGGGAAGACACTCGGGACAGCTTCCGATTCAATGTCTTTCTCGGAAGACTTCCCGAAGTCAGACTTCCCTTCACTAGTCTCACCTGTCTTCGTCTTCTTACGCGCAATCTATCCTCACAACAGACTCAAGACAATTGCATTCTGTTCTTCTGACTTCTCATCTCTCATACGCACTCAGAAGAACCTTGCTGCTCGGTGGGAAGACATGACCCTCGACCATTCTCTCCAGATTCTGCCAGCAAGTATTCTCACGACTCTCTTCTAAGTTCAGGAAGAAGAAGGAATGGCTGCTATGGGTCGAACAGAAGAGATCCGAATGGACCCTCACGTCTTCTCGCTCATTTTGCCAGCCTTCCAGTCTTCTAGTCTCTCTAGGAAGATGTGGAGTTGAGAAGCCTGGAAGACCGAGAGGCACAGGCCTAGTTCCCGACTTCCAACTTCTCGAAAGAACAAAACAAATCACCACACCACTCAGGATTCATACCAAGCTTCTCTTAACACAAAGCAACACAAATCCACTCTTGATACGAATTGTGTTCAGTCGACTTCCGAAGACAGTCTTCCGAAAACAGTCAAGTTTAAGAAGCGTCTTCCGAAGATGTTTCCATCTTCCGAATCGTCTTCTGTTCCAGGTTTCGGAGGTAGAGAAGTAGTAGGGTAGGGAAATTGGTAGCTGGGATCTCCAATTTGAGGGCTAGGAGTAGGGAAGCTCGAATTGAGCTCGGGAAGAAGCAAGGAGTTGTCTGACAGAAATTGGGTAGCGCTTCCGCGCCCAATGTCTCAATAGAAAGAATGGGGGGTGGGGTAATCGATCAGGCTACCTGCACACAACCAAGGAAGCGCGAGGAATACCAGACAAAGACAAGAAGAAGCGGGAAGGGGAAAGAACGTGAGAAAGAACCTCTACAGTCTTCTTCTGCTCCCCGAGTTGCCTTCGACCTCAGCGTGCTTCTGGCTCTTGTCCTAGCTCCAATGCGACTCCTCTCGACTGCGCCTGCTGTCAATTTCTGGCCACGCCTCGATTCTACCTTCGATTCTACTCGCTACTCTCCAATGTCAGCTTCTCTGGAGCTCACAGAAACGCTTTCGCTTTCTGCCTTCTGTGCTTCAGCAATTTGGTCTCGCCCTTCGCCTAGCTGCCAACTGGTTCTCTCCTACCTCGATGTCCTCACTAGATTTCTCTCTCAAAGCTTACTTGCGAAGCTCACTCTCTCCAATCGATCTTCTCAAGCGCACTGTGCTGCGAGAAGTTGGAATGCGCCTAATGTGCTTCCTTACGCATCTTCCCCGCAGATTAAGGGTTTTTGACCTTAGGTGTCTTCCCTGACCTACCTACCTATTTGGTGCGACCCAGTAGGTACACCTACTGTTTTACCCGAAAACTCGTGGTTAGGCCTTCGCGGTCGCTGTCTTCCGGAAGACAGGTGTCTTCCGCTGTCTTCTCATCTTCCGCCGTCTTCCCGTCTTCTGAAGACGCAACTGAGAAGACGCTCTTCCGAAGACGGTCGTCTTCCGAAGAAGTCCACTTCTTATTAAAAAGCTCATAAGGTCATCTTCATGTTAAGGAAGACGTAACCTTAAGTAACAACGCTTCTTCAGTTGTACAAACAAGTTATTATTCTTAAAAATTTCAAAAATTCGTGCATCCTGTAATTTGTGGGCACCACAACACAAGTAGACTTCGTGACATAGGGTATTATCTGAGCTTGTTGGAGAGGCAGGAGAGGTGGAGCAAAGTAGAGTTCAGAGAGATAAGGAAACAAGCTTACAACTACCTTCTACGTGATGGGTATCTTTGGAGACGGCCGCAGAGGAGAGATGGAATGTTCATACGAGTAGTGGACGATCTGCAGACTAAGCAACAACTAATGAAGGAGTTCCATGATACTTTGTGGGCCGGACATCGAGAGATTTGGGCTACCTACGTCAAGTTAAAAGAAAGGTATTGGTGGAAAGGTCTGTATCAGGATGTGGTGAACTACGTCAGTTCTTGTCTACATTGTCAATTCTACTCAAAGATCCGGTATAGGGACGGTCTTGTGCCAACTTATCCGCCTTGCATTCACTTCCAGTGGATTCTTGACTTGGTAGTAATGCCTCTGGGGTTATGGGGGATGCGATATTTAGTTTTAGCTCGTGAGGATCTCTCCAACTTTGTAGAAGGACGAGCTTTGAGGACGAAGACCACAGAGGGGATATGTAAGTTTGTTCTTGAGGATATTATCTGTAGATATGGGTCTGTAGGAAGACTACGGGCAGATAGAGGAGAACTACGTGGTACAGAAGTAAAAGAATTTTTTGCTCGATATGGTGTGAAGCTCAAGCTTACTACTGCGATGAATCCAGAGGAGATTGGCAAGAGCGAGCGAGGACATCCATCAATAGTTCAGGCTTTGGTGAAGGCGTGTGACGGTAAGCATAGAGAGTGGTCCAGGTTACTCTTTTTTGCTTTATGGGCAGATAGAACAACTCATTGTTCTACTATAGGGTACATGCCTGTTGAGTTGATGTTAGGGTAGAAACCGATGATGCCAGCAGAAGAAGACTTTCCTACCTGGGTTACCTTGCCATGGGAGGACTGTCTGATTCGTAGTGAGACCTTTAGGTCTCACTACGAATCAGACAGCTAGAATGTAGAGAGGAGGATCTCGCTGAATCGCAGCTCCGGCTGAAGGCGGCTCGACTTGGGAACAAGGAGAGGTTTGATAAGACTCATAGACTTCGGCCAAAACCGATACAAGTTGAGGACTGGGTGTTGGTATACGACAGCACATTGGAGAACCAACACTCTACAGTTCGAAAGTTTTCGAGAAGGTGGTTTGGCCCGTACCTTGTCTCAGATGTACATCAGAATGCTACTTATTTCTTGCAAGAGCTAGATGACACGCATTTAAGACTTCCAGTTGCTGAGAAACGAGTGAAGCTATTCAAAAAGAGAGGGGAGAATGTGGAGCTAACTGAGTTCTTAAGTTCAGAGCAGACAGGAGCAAGTGAAGATCTTTTTGAGACAGTCGAGGAGAGCGAAGACGATTTGGAGGACCACGACGATCGATGACGGATTGGCACATACCAGAGGATGTGCAGGTTTGAAGGGGGTGAATGTTGTGTTGTACATGGGTCTGTACAGTGAAAACTAGTTGCAAAGAGATCTTTTCTTTGTTGTGTAAAAGAAGCTGCCCTGTAGTTTATCAAGCTGGGCAGGAGCTAAGCTGGGGTGGTGCTTGACAAGCTGCCCCTTAGCTTGAGTTGGAATATCACCCTAAAGAAGTCGAAACACACCAGAATGCAGAGCTCGACGAGGAGAGCGGCTTCGTGCTTCCAGTTTTGACAGAAAGTGCTTTTAAGTAATAGTTAGCACATGTTTTAAACTGAGAAATATACGAAAGAGGGAAATCTGTCGATTTTGACTCGTGACTCGAACTCAGAATCTGATTGCATAGGTGTGTAGGTGTTCACAAGTACTATAGTTTTGACTCTTTACTCGTTTAAAACGGAGTTGTATAGAGAAGTTAGCGTAGAGAAAGCTAGTAAAGACTTTACAGGAAGATTTCCTTAGTAAAGCATATGTACAGACTGTAAAAGCTTTTTGAACGGAACCAAAGGCCATCCTAGTGATAGGGCGCCTGCCTAGGAGGGAAGTGGTCTCACGATCAATCCCTCCTGGTCTCTGGTTTCTATTCTAGCATGTTGGCCTCCCGAATGGGAGTCTATGTTGGGTATGCAACCATGTCCTATATACCTAGGGGCGGGAGACCGATATCTCCCTTAATCGTGGACTTCCTGGCCTAAGCCTCCGCATGTCATCCTGAATATACTATGGGAGATACCTGGTGCGCATATGGGGGGCTGTAAGCCCTGTGGGGCAGCCTCATAAGTGTTAGGGCTTTGGCCTACATTGGATGGCTTGTAGTATATTTAGGATGGCATCAAGATGGCATCAAGAGCACAGGAAACTTTTGTTAATTAGTTAAATAACCATCGAGTCCGCTTAAGATGGAGAATGAGGCTATGAGAACCTTTATTAGTGAAGGGGTAGAGTTTGTGGATGCAACTGTGAAACTTGTATTAAAAAGGGGCCAACTTTGTAACTTAAGCTAAAGCCCTGCTTGTGATAAGTGACTGCACTTATAAGGACAGCAGGGGCAGCTTAAGCTGGGGCCTTAACTTTTAGGTTTAATACCTGCGGCAGCTGGAGATCGAGGACACTTTTTCAAGGAAGTTTTCTGAGAGAACTGAAGCGGAAGGAGGAGGATTAGGGATTGGGGGTTGAGGACACGCAGGAAAAGCTAGGAGGCTGGAGAAGGTCAAATTGCTCACAGATTGAATTGGGAGAGCATCGTAAGAGAGAGAAGCAGGAGTTTTAGGCTTGGACGTTGTGTAAATAAACTGTTCTGGGGAGAAATTACTCTCAGGAGACAGTTCTATTGAGAGAGATCGTTTGGAAATCTACAGGGGACTTTTGAGCGACGTTGGATCAGGTTTCTGAGAGTTTCAGTTGGGGCAAGGAGAGGAATAAGATTCAGGGGCCTGAATTTCTCTATTAGGTTCAGATTGAGACGTACAGGGTAGACTTTTGGCTTGACGGGTGAAGAGAGGTGCGCAGGAGAGGAAGAGAGAGATTTTCTGTACAGTTGGAGAAATTGGTGGTGCAGACGACATTGTAATAAAGTTAATTGAATCTTGAGAGACCCATCTGTGTACCCAAGGTGTGTTTGAGTGCTTGTTTTTGTAATTGGTGGATGCAAGAAGCAGGATTTTGGAGATCTCATCGTCAGCGGCTACTTGTCTTTCTCTTCTGGTCGTTTTCTTGGATCGATCACAGTCAGGAGGTCCGCCCTCCCCAAGAAAAACTCTCGCTCCGACAACGTGGAACGTCAAAACAGATTAGAAGAAGTCTTCCATGATAACTAGTTTGATCGGGGATCGATGACCGATCAGATTAATCTCCTTATCATGTACGCCGATCAACTCCACCAGCTGAAGGTCATCAAGTCAGAAGCTCAACTCGTGGCCAGAATCTTGAGAAGTCTGAGAAGCTCTAATGACTGGCAACCTATTGCGTTGAGTCTTGGGGTCAGAAAATATTTCTCTAGCTGGACTCAAGGCCCACCTACTTGCAGAGGAAGCCGAACAATCGACAACTGTGAGAGTTCGAAGCTCTGACAAAACTACAATGTTGAGAAAAGAGGCACAAACAAAATTCACGGGAGTTTGTCACTACTGCAAAAAGACGAGTCACATGAGCAAAGATTGTCGAAAGTGCCTTCATGTGAATGCCGTCAAGAGATACCTTCAAACATCCGAGGACCATTCAATCAATCGTGATGAGCACACCTTTATGTCAACGGAATTGATGTCCTTTCCAAATGCATGGTTTTTGGACTCCGGTGCCCCTTCTCACATTTGTACGTCTTGCGATGATTTCCTCAACTTCAAGCTTATATTTGATCTTAACATCTACACATCAAGAGCAAAGTGCATCACAGCAATGGACGTTAGAGACGTACGACTTAATCTCAAAGTCGACGAGAAGATAACATCCGTTGTTGTTCAAGATGCATTATACACTCGAGACGCGTCAGTCAATCTGCTATCTGTCAATAAATTGATAGCCAACGGCAAGCACTTGCTCTTTGACGATCCCTAGTGTCAAATTGTGTGTGCATCAGATCAAATCCTAGGAAAGGTGATCCACGAAGGCAACTTGTTCCGGCTCAAGCTAACCCTTTTGATGCATGCGAGACTAGCAAGCAGCCAACGTGACTCTGATAATTTTCAAGTTTGGCACGAGATGTTACGCCACGGGACACTAATTCAAACATCTCGTGGTGCTTATGGGGGAGTCATTTTTAGAGGAAGTCCTTCTAACGTGTGTATAGGATGTTTCCTTGGAAAACATCAAAGATCTCTTTTTCTCCAATCTCACACCAAATCTACTCACTTGTTCCAGCTCGTGCATAGTGACATATCCTGGACTTCTCAGTGTACCATCTCTGCGTAACTCTCTCTATATCCTCACTTTCATCCACGATATGTCCCGCAAGATATGAATATATGAATAAAGCAAAAAATAAAAGATGTCGTGTTTGAGAAACTTTGTGAGTTTTTTGCTCTCGTAGAGAATCAGTCTAGGAAAAGGTTGGTATGTCTGCGCATTGATGGAGGAGGAGAGGTACGTAAACAACATCAAGGGGGCATTCTTCAAGGAGAGAAGCATCACACATCAAACCACATCACCGCATAGTCCAGAACAGAACAACATTGCAAAAGAATGAACTGGACAATGTTCAAGAGAGCGAGATCCATGCTCTTTGCAAAGAAACTCCCTCCTTCTTTTTGGGACAAAGCCTTACACACCATGGTTTATCTCAGAAACCAATTGACCTCGCAAGATTTATGTCATCAAGTGGTTGCGACCTCCGAAGAGATATGATTGAACACCAAGCCAAATCTGTCTCACACTCATGTATTCGGCTGTCTGTGTTCTACCCACGTGCTTGACAAAAAACGCACAAAAATAGACCAAAAGAGTAGATCATGTATTTTTGTAGGCTACTACAGAAGCTCCAAGACCTACCGACTCTTTTACCTCCAACCGACAAGTTCTTCAAAAGCCACGACATGATCTTTGAGGAAGGTCAAACATACGCTAATGTAATCTAGTCTAGAAACACCACGACCTCCACACGATTCTAGACCTATCGTGTGTCTGTCCACCATCATCGGCTAGCGTGTCAGAAAGCTCTACCACGGCCAAGAGTGTTTTAGGGTTACAACTCGTTCTATGGTGCCAAGAGAGAGATAAAGTGATCTCCATTCTCATTGGTCTATTTTTTACCAATCAAGTTCATCCAAGTTCCAAAGACGGTTCAAGGTTTCAGTGACCTTCTCGAGGATCGTTCGTGAGTGTGAGGTCTCGTTGGAAAGCACTCGAGCTGGGCTAAAATCTGGACTTCGGAGATCAATCCATTTGGAGCTCTGATCGGGATGTTATGATCATTCAATGTTAAGGAATCAAACGGATACTCCAAGTCACGTTTCAGAGTGTCTCGAGAGTTTTGGAGATGATCTTTTAGTGTTGGGATTAGAGTGTTGACGCCTTGCTGGTTGCACAGATGTGAAATAATCCTACATTAGGGTTGGATTAGACCTCGAAATGATCGATTGAAGTTGGTTGAGACAGTTAGAGATAGAAGTAAAACCATTTTCCTTGGATTCAAGGATTGAGTTGTTCCATGAGCATGAGAATCTCTAAGTGAAAATTTCCAGGATTGGAGTGTGCCTTATCAGGTTATTGCATGTGAAATTTTTGTTCATTTGGTTAAGAGAAAGTTTTGGGGTCGTGGATTTTAGCCACTAGGGTCTGTAAAGCTCATAAATTAACACAGACTTAGTCCATTTCGGACAATTGGTTTGGGTTCTGAAGCTGAAATTTCAGAGAGTAGTAGTGAAGGGTCATAGAGAATTTTTTGTGAAGTTTGAGCCCACTCAGAAGTTCGAGGTGGGAGCACGAGGTTGTCAAAGTTCAGACTACAACGTGGCAGGTTTTGAAGGAGAAGAGTGATTTCACCTACTTGGCTAACTTCGACAAACGACTGGGCTTTGGAGGTGGAACTTCATGGAAATGCTGCAAAGGAGATGAAGGAGCTATGTTGTAAATTTAGCACAGAAATCGTACTCAAATAAGGTGTTACATTATGTCGAAGTTGCTGACTGGAAATCTCTAACAACGAGGTACCGTTGGTTCTTGAGTTCATTGGTTATTTGCTGTGTGCATGCCTTACCTTATTGGAAAGCTTGTACAATAGGACTATCCGTTGTTGTAAGTGTGAAGCCTTGGTTTTTCGTTTGTTAATTAATTGATTAATTGTAAAGTAAATAAGAAGAATAGATGATAGAAGATAAACGATATGAGTAGAATAGTATTAATTAGAAGTTTAGTGAAGAATCCCAGTTCTGGAGGAATTTATCGAATCTATGGAGACACTGAAAGATGATTTTCTCATAGATGAGTTCCTCGGGCGAAGAGCTTTCTAACGATATGTTGTGCGAGGCAATCGGAGACCGAACGACGAAGTTACAGCCGACTGAAGAATGTCAGTCGTCAAGAGGAAAACCCTAACTTCGGCACGTGCAGGAAAGCCTATCGCGGGATATAAGCAAGGTAACAAGTTGTTTACTTTACTGTTTTACTATTCCCAGAGCGAGCGATAGCAGGGCGCAGCGAGCCGCATTTACCGAACGCCGAAGTACATCAGTTACGGGCGAGGAAGCCAATTCGTGAAGTGATCGGCGAGGAAGCCAATTTGCGCAGAAGTACATCAGTTACGGGCGAGGAAAGGATTGCAGCGAAGAATCCGTTTGTGGCGAAGATCGTTGCAGTGATCCTAGGGATGCTTGGGATGCAGACGGCTAAGGCGCCGAGGCTCCGAGCCTTTGAAGTTAATCGACTAGCTCTTCGCCGCTATGACAAGGACCTCGAGGAAATGGGATTATCGTTCCTCTTGCTTCCTTGGTGGGGGATGGTTTCCTCCAAATTGGTGCATGAGTTGAAGATTTGCAAGCAGCATCCGGCCGATGATCACTATGGGCGACCCTGTAACTGGACCGAAGCTCACTGGTCCAATGTCTTGGGAATCGACGATGCAGGTCGGGAAGGTGATCTTCTTTTTGATACCATAGCTGCCGCTGCTTCGCCCGAAGCAGTGAAGAACTTCCCGAATCTGTTCAAGGAATTACCTCTAGGGAGGAATGGCTACCGAACAAGCGATTACTGCGATCCGAAGAAGAGAGAAGTAGCCGATGCGATTATGGCGATCTTCAGGTCACGAAGAACGACATACATGTCGAATTGGCAAATCAATTTCATCGAGCAGCTCTTCGCCGGAAGAAGAGCACATTGGGCGAGGATCATCCACCGACATGTGCTGAAGCTTTGGAATGCGAATGACTTGGCGTACATAGGACCTTTTGTATCGGTGTTCTATATGGAGATCGGGTTGCTATCTGAGGCACAACAGACGAAGTTAGGCTTTACCGCAGCTGCCGAGGATGAAGAATTTCAAGTAGTGCAGACTCCAGCCCGAGACGCGCAACTTGAGAAGTTCTTCGACGAAATCGAGGCCGAGGGAGCAGCGACCGAAGTAGCGGCTGATACTACGCCGAGGCAGGAGGCATCGACTTCAACACCAGCTGCAGAGAAGACGCCCGAAGCAGTTACTCCGGCCGAAGACGAAGATGTAGTAGAGGTATCTCCTCCGATTCGCAGAAGTGGAAGGAAGAAACCTCTGGAAGAGACGCCGAGGTCTGTGCAGAAGTCTCGGAAGAAGATGAAGATGACAAAGACGGTCCGGACCGACGATGAAGCAGTTGAAGAGGAAGCCGAGGAAGGGAGCACTCCTCGGATGGAGAAGGACGTTGCCACTACACCGAAGAGTGTTGTTTCTCCATCGACAGTTGGTGAGATCGAACGATTAGCTTCTTCGGCGGACTACCTCAAAGATGTAGTTGTACCGCTATTGTACAGCTTGGAAGCGAACCGCGGGACCTACGAGGAAGTCGTTGGTAGAAAGCTGAACTTGGCAGAGTTAGTGCATACGATGCACTTCGGCCGAGGCAACTGGAAGGAAGAGAAGGAGAATTTACGAACAGCACTTCGCATGGCCCAGAAGGAGGCGCAGACGAGGACCGATGAACTGAAGAGTGTGACATCAGAGAAGGAGGAACTTCTTCGGCAGAAGATTGATCGCGACAACGAGCATGAGAAGGTTCTGTCTTTGATGAAGAAGGATTTGGATGACATGCGCAGACAACAAAACAGGTATCAGGACACTGTTGCTGCCATGACCAAGGAAGTGGAGGATCTGAAGCATCGCGTCATCAAAGCCGAGGAGCTGAGCGCTCAACTTCGGAGTAGGATCGAGCCGATACTGAAGAACTACTTCGCCGTTGAGCTGGACACCGAAGAAGCGGGATTTCTTCGCCAGGTTAGAGAGGAGTTCTTAGCTGCAGATGCGGAGGGTACTTCAGCTAAGAACCGGGTAGCTAGGTTAGGCCAGCGAGTAGTTAGAGAGCTTAGGGAGGTTAGAGCGACTGTAGAGTTCTCAGTTTGCGAGATAGGTAGAGAGCTAGCAGTAGGAAGCGGTGTCGTTCCTGGTGTCGTTTCGGACACGAGACCTTCATCCGACGGACCAGAAGTACTCCCGACTTCTTAGGAAGAAGATCCGTCATCTTCGGGGAAATCTGTATATAAGCATTGTGTTGTTCGTATTCTGGACCTCTATGTGTTTTATCATTTTTTGAGTTTTCTATTTCCTGAGTTTACGGAGCCATTGTGTTTTGTCTTCTTCGAAGGATTTACCTACGAAGTATCGTAGTTTGTTGTGGTAGGAATTAGTCTGGGTGCCGAAGGATTTGCTGTCGACATTTGAAATCAGAGTAGAACGTTTACTGCGAGGACTGAGAATAGACCAGCATCTACGGAGTTAGTTTACTACGAAGACGTTCTTGGGTGAAGTTGACTTTGGAGGAAGTTGTTCTTTGGTGGAACACTTAGGAAGGAGTTCAATCTGGTACTTCGGCAGAAGAAGAGTCTTCTTCGCCAGAGTTTTCCAAGAGCAGTAGTAGTGAAAGTAACTTAGTGTGAAGATACTTAGCGTTTATGGTGTTAGAGGCTACTTAGTAGCACTTCAGCAGTACTTCCTCGTGTGACATTTCCATCCGTGGCTCTGTTTCTCTGTCGTTCATCTGTTTCTTGAGGTCCCTGACCTGTTCAGTACCTGTTATGTTTATTTGTCAGGATTATCAACTCTGTCTTGTTGGATAGATTTGAGTTTGATCTCTACCGGGACTGATTTTTGCCCGTGAGAATAAAAGACAACTATAAAGAATCACCTTTGTCACATGTTTACTACTTTTGGATGATCTTTACTTGCATCTCTGTGGGTTCGATCCTTAAATTACTACTTTCGAGCATCTTTTGGTTTTCTTGTGTGTTACATATAGAAGACTGAATAAATTTTGGCGCCGCTGCCGAGGATGCGAATGCTGAAATTATCCAAGATCAGTGAACAGAAGTCCAGAGACATGTATGTCGACGGGCAAGCCTGATCCTCCTGGAAACGTGCAATCTGAGAGAGACAGGAGGCGAGAGAGACGAGCAGAATATCGAGAACAGATTCTGGAAGAAGCTCGTCGGTTGAAAGAAGAGCATAAGAAGAGAGAACGAGGTTGGAGAACACCTAACTCAAAAGAATGGAAGAGGAAGGAACCAAGCCTTGGTGAATCAAGTTCACCCCGGACACCAAAGTCATTACCTCCAACTCCTCTCGAATCTGCTCAGAGAGAACTCGACTTCGAAGAAGTTACCACTCGGCTAAGAGCTGAGACCGAACACCCAGAAAGTGAAGTAGGGTGGAAACCTTTCCCCAAAGTCAATACTGTTTTATATCCGCAGTTGTTTACCCCTGACCCAGAGCTAGGAGGTACTTCTGCAGATCAAGATCAGTTTACTTCTTCGAATGAAGAAGCTGCAACTAAGGCAGTAGAAGCTGTTACTACCTTAGTGGAACTTTTACAGGCGCAGGAACTTATTCCTCAAGCACTGGTGTGGGAAATCCTTCCGTTAACTCCAGTGACTCAGAAGGATAGCGCTGCTCCTTACTTACAGCCAACCACAAGACCGTCCATATTCAAGAAGAGACAAGCCCAAGCAGCAGCTGCTGCGGGTATTGCCCCTGCTGTCCTCGTTCAAGCTGCAGTACCAGCGCCGATTCCAGCTCCTGCCAAGATAGCAACTCAAGTTCCAAGGGCTCCTTTTGTTCGAAGTATGGCAAGCCAACCTATCACGAAACATGGTTACTCAAAATTCAGAGGAGGATCTTCAGATGACGATGAGGATGCAGATGCTTACATTAAACTGTTTGAATCTGTATCTGTCACTAATAAGGAAGATGCTGAACCAGATCGTCTACGAATCTTTCCAAGTCTTCTCAGGAAGAGAGCACGCAGCTGGTACAATCATGCAAATAGAATACCAGGAGACATCGATACTTGGGACAAGCTGAAGACAAAGTTCTTAGAGCGGTTCCGAGAAATTGGGTACAACTGTCAAGTTTTGGGAAAGCTGACCAGACTGGTCAGAGGAAAGAAAGAGAGCCTAAAAGACTATGTCCAAAGATTTTATAATCTACTGGACAGAATTCCGAGGATGGGTACAGCCAACCCATACTCTATGGATCAAGCCACAGAATGGCTAGTTACAGGCTTACCAATTGAGATGGAGATCTGGTGTCGCAGAGGAAAGATGGACGCCATCGAAGAGGTTGTTGCCTCAGCAGAAGCATTTGAAGCGTCCACCCTCAGAAGTAAGGGAGGATGGATAAAAGGGAAGAAGAAAGGAAAGAGAGAAAAGAAGGAAGGAAAAACGACTCGAAGGAAGAAGCAGAAGAAGAGTCGCAGAGAACCTTCTTCCTCCGACGAATCTTCTGATGATGAGTCTTCCTCGGCCGAAGCCGAAGTATCTTCATCGTCGAGGTCATCTTCTTCGAGCGAAGAAGAACGAAGAATGAAACGTAATTCTTCGTCCAAGGAAAAGAAAAGTTCGAAAGAAAAGAAGGGCAAAGCAAAAGGGGATAATAATCACCTTATGGAGGAGATGATTAAAGGGTTCGCGGATCTGAAAGTGCAGATGATAGGGACTCCTGACAGGAGGAAGTCACCTTCGGCATCACGACCGAGCTTATGGTGTACGACCTGTGGGAAACAAGGGCATGCCAATACAGAGTGTACAAACGCAAGGTCATTTCAAGCGTCACATGTAGAATGGGCACCCGCATTCGAGTCATATTATAGTTCATTCTTTATAGAGACCCCAGATGATGTATATGGAGTACAGTCGATACCGCAAGGAACACCACCCCAATCTCCCCGACCTTCTCAACCATCACCGATGACCCCAATCCAACCCATACCAATTTCGAGGTTTGTACCAAGAGAGAGAGCTCAAAATGTCTCCCAGAAACATTTAATGAGTCAAGCAGGAGCAAATAAACCACCACCCCATGGTTCTTGTTTCAATTGTGGTAGTACAGAACATTGGTCACCCAATTGTCCACATCCGAAGAAGCATCTAGGCTATGTAGCACTGTGTGCAAAATGTCATCAACCAGGGCACGCCACGGCAGATTGTACCAATCCACCAGTGGAGAAGAGAGGGGTGCGCTTTGATCCCAAAACAGAACGTCCTGGAGAAGCACAACTGCACAAGGTGGACTTGGAAGAATGGAAAGCCGCTGGAGATGAAGGATGGCCACCAGAAGAAACTTGGGTTTGTAAAGTAGACACCAGAAGCTCTTTCAAGACCAAGCGAAGGGCAGAAGAAGCGCCCATAAAGACTCAATCGAAGAAAGAGCTGAAGAAGCAGAAGAAGGCTGCGGAGAAAGCCAAGAAGAAGATAGTTGAGGAGGATACGGAGGAAGAAGAAACACTGAAGAGCGTAAATCCTCCGAGACTACCAGTTGACATTACGGACGAAGTCCGCGAACTCCTGAAGAAGGAGTTACTACGAGCAGGAACTTCGGCAAGAGAAGCTGATACAACTTCGGCCGAAGTACCAGAACAATCAACTTCGTCCGTACCCAAGATTTTCCGTACTTCGGCCACTGATGACAAGACTGCGGCCAAGAACGAAGAGGTTCCGAAGAAGCACAGTCGACCGGAACCTGTGAAGAAAGAACTTGTGGCAGTACCACACTATGATGTGGTAGCTGATCTGGAAACACAGAAGGCTAACATAAGTTTCAAGCAGTTGATTGAAGATAACAAAATTTACAGAAAATTGTTACTTCAAGCACTGAAGAAACCCACTAAAGTAAGAAGATCAAAGTTGCCTTCTCTGTTTCACATCGGGGCAGAAGACCTGGGATCTCCAGAAGTGGAAATGGAGGTTGCAGGCTGTGTAATTAGGAAAGTGCCAATTGACTCCGGATCAGGAGTCAACATAATGACAGAAGACACGGCACACGCGTTGGGTTTCAGCAAGTTTGAAGAAACTCAACGGGTGTTACGGCTGGCAGATCAAACGAGAAGACGACCACTTGGGCTACTGCGCAACATCCCCACCTTAATAGGTGGAATTTCTTTTAAACTTACCTATGTTGTGCTGCGCCCTTTGGTTAAGTCTGGTTATCAAATTTTGATTGGGAGGCCGTGGTTGTATGGTGCCAAGGTACTAACAGACTGGTACCGGCACCGTTTACAGTTCAAAGATCCACAGAAACCAACTGATAAGGCTGTGATGGTTTCCTGGAAGAAGATAACACATCAGGGCAAAACAGAGTCAACTGATGAGGGTTACACTTCAGGATCTGATTCATCAACAAGCAACGCAGGAGAAAGGAAAGGAGACCCTTATTCGATGATCAACTATCTACAGTGCTTTGAAATTGATGAAGAAGAAGATATGAACGAGGCCGAATAGCAATCACAGCTAGGTCACGGGAGTGCAGAGACCAGTCATACAGATGGTATAGTCCTTCCAGGAGCATCCCAAGACCTACTAATAAGCGAAGGTAAGAGCCTAAAGATTTCTGTTGTGGTACAAGGAGAAGAGTTGGAAGTGTCAGATGCTGATCCATTACCAAGATGTCTTCGCCTGGACTGTGGAGGACATGAAAGGGATACCTGCACAGTGGGGAGAACATCGTATCGACCTCATTGAAGGATCAGTACCTGTACGACAGAGGCAGTACCGACTCAACCCAAAATACTCTTTGATGGTTAAAGACGAGATAGATAAGTACCTAAAGGCAGGTATTATTTTTCCGGTATTAAGCAGCGAATGGGTAGCACCCATAGTAGTGGTACCCAAGAAGCAAACAGGAAAGATAAGAGTCTGTCAAGATTTGAGAAAGCTGAATGCAGCAACCAAGAAGGATCATCAGCCTTTACCTTTCACTGATACCATTTTGGATCATGTATCTGGAAAGGAATGTTACAGCTTTCTGGATGGGTTTTCAGGGTACAATCAAGTGTCCATTAGAGAGCAAGATAAGGACAAGACTACCTTTACTACAGATTGGGGCACTTATGCTTATCACAAGATGCCTTTTGGACTATGCAATGCACCAGCTACCTTTCAGAGGATGATGACCTCAATTTTTCAAGATTATTTGCGAAAATTTTTAGAGATCTTTATAGATGATTTTTGTGTTTTTGGCACACGTGAAGAACATGCAGCGTGTTTAGCCAAAACCTTTCAGAAGTGTAGGGAAGCCAGACTTGCATTACATCCTGAGAAGTGTTTCTTCGTGATGACTGAAGGAATACTTCTTGGACATAGAGTATCAGGTCGAGGCATAGAAGTAGATGTAGAGAAAGTTAGAGTGATACTATCCCTACAGCCCCCTACTGACATCAGCGAGTTGAGAGCTTTCCTAGGACATGTTGGATATTACAGAAGGTTCATCAAAGACTACGCCATACTTGCTGCGCCACTGACAGAATTGCTGAAGAAGACGATAGAGTACCATTGGCACGAGGAACAACATGAGGCGTTTGAGACGCTGAAGAAGAAGTTGGCAGAAGCACCTGTCATGCGACCACCAGACTGGGAGAGACCTTTTCAAGTGTATGTAGACACTTCTGCGTTTGCTATTGGAGTAGTGCTCAGTCAGAAAGATGATGAGAAGAGAGACCACCCAATCTACTATGCGAGTAGACAACTTTCAGCAGCAGAAAAAAACTACACCACTATTGAACGTGAAGCGTTGGGAATGGTGTACTCAGTAAAGAAGTTCAGACATTACCTTCTTGGCTATGAGTTTGTTTTTCATGTGGATCATTATGCGTTGAAACATCTAGTACAGAAATCAGACTTGTCAGGGCGGATAGCAAGATGGATGTTGTTACTTCAAGAGTTCACTTTTACAGTTCAGACCAGACAAGGGATTCATCATGAGAATGCTGATTACTTGTCTCGACTGAGAACGGGAGAACGAGTGGATACAGTGGCAGATGACTTCCCAGATGAGGAATTGTTTCAGCTGACCGTAGCACCTGCTACGAAGTACTATGATCTGTACAGATATTTACAGACTTTGCAGTGCCCAGAAGAAATGGACGCTGAACAGCGAACAGTCTTCATACATCAGGCGGGACCCTACGAGATGAAGAACGGGATATTGTTCAAAAGAGGGCCTGATGAAGAACTTCGAAGATGTCTGGAAGTGCATGAGATACCACAAGTGGTGGGAGCACTACACTCGGAACCTGAAGGTGGACACTATGCATTGAGAAACACTGTGAAGAAGATCCTCTCAGCTGGATACTGGTGGCCGACGATGTACAAAGATGTTCACGAGATCATCAAGAAGTGTGATAACTGTCAACGAGTGGGTAAGCCTACGCCAACCACTCAGTGGTCGTTACATCCGATACTCTGATTAGCACCATTCGAGAAGTGGGGGATTGATTTTGTAGGACCTATACAACCTGCAACGCGCCGCACAAGAAGAAGGTACATATTGATAGCTACAGATTATGCAACGAAGATGGTTGAAGCAGCAGCTACCAAGAAAGACGATGCAGCCACTGTGGCTGAGTTTCTGTACACACAGATCATTACTCGATATGGATGCCCACTGGAGTTGGTGAGTGACCGAGGTACACATTTTTTGAACAAGATGATAGAAGAACTGACAGATTACTTTGGTATAAAACACCGGAAGACAACACCGTACAACCCAAAAGCTAATGGATTGACAGAGAAGTCTAATGGAGTGTTGTGCAAGATTCTGAACAAGGTGACAGTGAATCATGCATATGATTGAGATACAAAGTTACCGGTTGTCTTATGGGCATTTCGGAATGCAGAGAAAATTACAACTCGACAAACACCCTTTTTCCTAACATATGGCATGACACCGATTATGCGAGTTGAATTTGATGTGCCCACTTACAAAATCCTGTCTGAAGATAGACTGTCAGTGGAGGAGAGTCAACTATTACGACTTAAGAGTCTGATGACACTTGAGGAAGACCGTGAAGAGTCTAAACGACTAACGGAGATCATTCAAATGAAGCGGAAAGAGAAGCACGATAAGAAGATCCGCAAAGTGGACATCAAGGATGGTGATTTAGTACTGCTGTATGACAGTAGGTACACCAAATTTCCAGGGAAGTTACACTTACGTTGGATGGGTCCTTACAAAGTAACGTGTCGTTATAGTAATGGTTCGGTTCAGTTGGAAGAACTCGATGGAACATTGTTAGCCACCCGAGTCAATGGGTGGAGAATCAAGAGATACTACTCTTAAGTGTTCGCGGGGTCGCTTCACAATTGAGAGGGGGAGTATGTGAAGCCTTGGTTTTTCGTTTTGTTAATTAATTGATTAATTGTAAAGTAAATAAGAAGAATAGATGATAGAAGATAAACGATATGAGTAGAATAGTATTAATTAGAAGTTTAGTGAAGAATCCCAGTTCTGGAGGAATTTATCGAATCTATGGAGACACTGAAAGATGATTTTCTCATAGATGAGTTCCTCGGGCGAAGAGCTTTCTAACGATATGTTGTGCGAGGCAATCGGAGACCGAACGACGAAGTTACAGCCGACTGAAGAATGTCAGTCGTCAAGAGGAAAACCCTAACTTCGGCACGTGCAGGAAAGCCTATCGCGGGATATAAGCAAGGTAACAAGTTGTTTACTTTACTGTTTTACTATTCCCAGAGCGAGCGATAGCAGGGCGCAGCGAGCCGCATTTACCGAACGCCGAAGTACATCAGTTACGGGCGAGGAAGCCAATTCGTGAAGTGATCGGCGAGGAAGCCAATTTGCGCAGAAGTACATCAGTTACGGGCGAGGAAAGGATTGCAGCGAAGAATCCGTTTGTGGCGAAGATCGTTGCAGTGATCCTAGGGATGCTTGGGATGCAGACGGCTAAGGCGCCGAGGCTCCGAGCCTTTGAAGTTAATCGACTAGCTCTTCGCCGCTATGACAAGGACCTCGAGGAAATGGGATTATCGTTCCTCTTGCTTCCTTGGTGGGGGATGGTTTCCTCCAAATTGGTGCATGAGTTGAAGACTTGCAAGCAGCATCCGGCCGATGATCACTATGGGCGACCCTGTAACTGGACCGAAGCTCACTGGTCCAGTGTCTTGGGAATCGACGATGCAGGTCGGGAAGGTGATCTTCTTTTTGATACCATAGCTGCCGCTGCTTCGCCCGAAGCAGTGAAGAACTTCCTGAATCTGTTCAAGGAATTACCTCTAGGGAGGAATGGCTACCGAACAAGCGATTACTGCGATCCGAAGAAGAGAGAAATAGCCGATGCGATTATGACGATCTTCAGGCCACGAAGAACGACATACATGTCGAATTGGCAAATCAATTTCATCGAGCAGCTCTTCGCCGGAAGAAGAGCACATTGGGCGAGGATCATCCACCGACATGTGCTGAAGCTTTGGAATGCGAATGACTTGGCGTACATAGGACCTTTTGTATCGGTGTTCTATATGGAGATCGGGTTGCTATCTGAGGCACAACAGACGAAGTTAGGCTTTACCGCAGCTGCCGAGGATGAAGAATTTCAAGTAGTGCAGACTCCAGCCCGAGACGCGCAACTTGAGAAGTTCTTCGACGAAATCGAGGCCGAGGGAGCAGCGACCGAAGTAGCGGCTGATACTACGCCGAGGCAGGAGGCATCGACTTCAACACCAGCTGCAGAGAAGACGCCCGAAGCAGTTACTCCGGCCGAAGACGAAGATGTAGTAGAGGTATCTCCTCCGATTCGCAGAAGTGGAAGGAAGAAACCTCTGGAAGAGACGCCGAGGTCTGTGCAGAAGTCTCGGAAGAAGATGAAGATGACAAAGACGGTCCGGACCGACGATGAAGCAGTTGAAGAGGAAGCCGAGGAAGGGAGCACTCCTCGGATGGAGAAGGACGTTGCCACTACACCGAAGAGTGTTGTTTCTCCATCGACCGTTGGTGAGATCGAACGATTAGCTTCTTCGGCGGACTACCTCAAAGATGTAGTTGTACCGCTATTGTACAGCTTGGAAGCGAACCGCGGGACCTACGAGGAAGTCGTTGGTAGAAAGCTGAACTTGGCAGAGTTAGTGCATACGATGCACTTCGGCCGAGGCAACTGGAAGGAAGAGAAGGAGAATTTACGAACAGCACTTCGCATGGCCCAGAAGGAGGCGCAGACGAGGACCGATGAACTGAAGAGTGTGACATCAGAGAAGGAGGAACTTCTTCGGCAGAAGATTGATCGCGACAACGAGCATGAGAAGGTTCTGTCTTTGATGAAGAAGGATTTGGATGACATGCGCAGACAACAAAACAGGTATCAGGACACTGTTGCTGCCATGACCAAGGAAGTGGAGGATCTGAAGCATCGCGTCATCAAAGCCGAGGAGCTGAGCGCTCAACTTCGGAGTAGGATCGAGCCGGTACTGAAGAACTACTTCGCCGTTGAGCTGGACACCGAAGAAGCGGGATTTCTTCGCCAGGTTAGAGAGGAGTTCTTAGCTGCAGATGCGGAGGGTACTTCAGCTAAGAACCGGGTAGCTAGGTTAGGCCAGCGAGTAGTTAGAGAGCTTAGGGAGGTTAGAGCGACTGTAGAGTTCTCAGTTTGCGAGATAGGTAGAGAGCTAGCAGTAGGAAGCGGTGTCGTTCCTGGTGTCGTTTCGGACACGAGACCTTCATCCGACGGACCAGAAGTACTCCCGACTTCTTAGGAAGAAGATCCGTCATCTTCGGGGAAATCTGTATATAAGCATTGTGTTGTTCGTATTCTGGACCTCTATGTGTTTTATCATTTTTTGAGTTTTCTATTTCCTGAGTTTACGGAGCCATTGTGTTTTGTCTTCTTCGAAGGATTTACCTACGAAGTATCGTAGTTTGTTGTGGTAGGAATTAGTCTGGGTGCCGAAGGATTTGCTGTCGACATTTGAAATCAGAGTAGAACGTTTACTGCGAGGACTGAGAATAGACCAGCATCTACGGAGTTAGTTTACTACGAAGACGTTCTTGGGTGAAGTTGACTTTGGAGGAAGTTGTTCTTTGGTGGAACACTTAGGAAGGAGTTCAATCTGGTACTTCGGCAGAAGAAGAGTCTTCTTCGCCAGAGTTTTCCAAGAGCAGTAGTAGTGAAAGTAACTTAGTGTGAAGATACTTAGCGTTTATGGTGTTAGAGGCTACTTAGTAGCACTTCAGCAGTACTTCCTCGTGTGACATTTCCATCCGTGGCTCTGTTTCTCTGTCGTTCATCTGTTTCTTGAGGTCCCTGACCTGTTCAGTACCTGTTATGTTTATTTGTCAGGATTATCAACTCTGTCTTGTTGGATAGATTTGAGTTTGATCTCTACCGGGACTGATTTTTGCCCGTGAGAATAAAAGACAACTATAAAGAATCACCTTTGTCACATGTTTACTACTTTTGGATGATCTTTACTTGCATCTCTGTGGGTTCGATCCTTAAATTACTACTTTCGAGCATCTTTTGGTTTTCTTGTGTGTTACAGTAAGGTTTATCTTGAATCATCCTCATATCAATGAACCGTAGAAAGTCAAAATGTTGAGTGTTTAGATAGCTTGTTGGAGAAAATTAGTTAAAAGAGTATTGCTAGAATAAGATTGAATGTCCAGTTGTGGTGTGTGGTGAACATGTGTTATACTTAAGATCAGGCTGGGTCAGTATAAGCCGAGACAAACCTAATAGGTTGGATAGTGAGGACACTAAGACTTCATCGTATTGGATCAAGGTGTTGATGTATCTCTCTACAGCCAGATACATTGTAAATTTCATGCTCTACAACAATGTCAGTTTGATACATTCAATGGAAATAGAGAATATGATGCACCATTGTCCCCATCTGGCTCTGAGACGGACGACAACAACAGTTCTCATCATAACTACAATGGTGATAATGAACTACAACAAGAAGAGACAACTATAACAAACTTTATCTTGGAGTACTTCCTTTCATATGAAGAGGAAGTCATACTAGATATTGATCCAAGCAAGCTCAAGAACGGGCACATCGAGATTCGGAGTGGAAGTATGCAAAAACAGAAGCTCGCATTCTCATATACCCGAAGCTAAGTGCAGTTGTCTTGTCTACACGTTGATGATACTAAATTTACCAACATGATTCTCAAACAGCAATCAACTTATTAATACGATATTCAAGTTGTTGGCAAAGAAGATTCTACCAGAGGGAAGTAACGTCTCATCACCTTGTCATGAGGTACGATCAGTCCTTAAAGTGATTGGGATGGACTATTGTTGATATAGTCCTAAGCTCTAGTAGATCGACGACTAATGTAAGCTGAAATAGTTAGGGTTGTTACATACAGTTAGTTAGAGGGCCAGTCCATCATTCAGGTTTTTCTTGTATTCTCCCCCGCTATATATACATGGAGAGATGAAGACTCTCTCATCTCATTCCTAATGAAGACTCTCTCATCTCATTCCTATTTTACTTCCTTGTCTATTGAAATTTGTGAATATTTTAAGATATCGCGCGTCTATTTTTTATCTCATTTGATCCAGTTTCGATCTTTCTTGGTTAGTTCTTTCAACGATTTCATCTTGTTTTGTACACCTATAGTTCACAGACATGTTCTTTCTTCATTCTCGCTCGAGAGGAGTGCACAGAGTTACAGTTGTTGTGACATGTGACAAACTCTTGATCGCGAGGTGTGGGTAGACAAGTTTTGTGGAGGTTCTGTGAGGTTTTTTGCGTACATAATAGTGCAATTTCTCGATTGTAGTTATGGCGGAGTCTGTGTCTTTGATCACTTGAGAGAAACTCGACAAGAACAACTACCAAGTGTGGAAGTTTCGGATGATGACTTTCTTGCAAGAACAAGATCTATGGGATCTTATCACTGAGGAGGAGAAAGCGCTTGATGTACTCATTTCTGATGTGAAATTCAAGGAGTGGAAGAAGCGATCGTACCAGACGATTCACTACATTGCTTTGATAATTTCGGCATCGATGATCAGTCACATCCAAGATTATGATATGCCAAAGAAAGCTTGGGATGCACTTGCATGTCTGTTTCAATCAAGAACAGAGGCACGGAAGCTACAATTGTTGTAGTAGTTGAACATTGTGAAGAAAGGATCGATATGCATAAACGACTATGTGAACCACTTCAAACAGCTCGTAGATCAATTATCTTCTTTCAAAATCAAGATTGATCTCATTGTCTTGATCGGGATCACATTGCAGGGACTGCTTGCGGAGTACAAGCAGTTCATCATTTCAATTTCGACAAGAGAACCCCTTCCGCAATTTGATGAACTAGTTTTTATGATGTTAGGAGAGGAGGTGTGCCTACTGGAGAGCACTACTTCAACGGATCAGCAAGAATCTTTCTATTTTGTAGGTTTTGGAGGATCTCGAGATAAGGGTCATGGAAACGATGCTGGACATGGACGGAGTCACGGACAGCAACAACAATACCAATCACAGCAGCAGCAGCAGAACCAGCAACATGCTGGTTCTTCCAGTAGTCAGGGACATGCGTCTGGTTTCTCGCAACTACTGCAAGAAACAAGACCACAATGCAAATCAATGCTACAAGCGACTAAACAACCAAAGGCAGTATGACAACAACCAGCAAGGCTATGCAGCAACTGAGCAAGTCTATTCGGAACCGTTGCTGATCACAACGCATTAGAGTTATGCAGCTTTCGAGCCACAGATCGACTGGGTGATCGACTTCGACGTCACCTCACATGACATCTTATTGAGAGTGGTTCAGTTCACTCGAGCTTGTGGAGACTCCTCAGTTTATGATGACAAGCGATGACACCAAGCACCATATACAACGCAAAGATAACATTCCGCTAGACATTCTTGCTTGAACGTTTAATGGTATAGAGAATGTCTTGCATATATCATATTGACTAGAAATCCGGAGGACAATAATAGAGCAGGGTCTGCAAGTGAGCTTCACTAAAGATGAATGATTCATTGAAGACTCTAATAGCATTGTCATAGCTCAAGGTAGCAAGAGCGATAGGTTGTTCAAACTAGATGCCTTTGCGCCTAAATTACAAGCTGTCATGTATAAAGAGAGTGATCCAATAGTGTCTGATATTGATATTTGGCACAAGCGAATTGAGCACATGAACTACCAAAAGTTGAAAAGCCTTCTAAGTTCTGATCTGATTACAAGTCTGTCCAAATTTGAATCTAGTGAGCCCATTGGAGTCTGTGCAACATTTCAACTCGATAAGCAAGCTAGACAACCCTTTAAGGGATCAGGTAGCAGAGCGAACAAGCTGTAAGAGCTTGTTCATACTGATGTATGGATCGCTTCTCAGCCAAGTATGATCGATTTTTAGTATTTTGTGTCCTTCATTGATGATCATTTGTGTTATACTTGGATCTATTTGTTGAGAAATAAGTCCTTTGTCGAAGTACTGTCAACATTCCATACTTTTTGCAAGTTGATGGAGAAATAGTCTGGAGAATCTATTCTTTGTTTGAGATCTGATGGAGGAGGTGAGTTTCTTTGTGGAGAGTTTGATGTATATCTGCGTGAGCATTACATCCAACGTCAGAAGACCTGCAGTTATAGTCTGCAGCAGAAAGGAGTTGTAGAGCACAAGAATCGACACATAGCAAAAGCTGCTCGTGCGATGTGAAGGAGAAGATCATACCTAGATCATACTAGGCAGAAGCTATTTCATGTGCGGTATATATGATGAATCGGATGCCTATAGCGGCAGTCCACAACCAGACACCGATGGAGATCTTCACAAGTAATAAGCCTGATTACTCTTTTGTTAAAGTTTTCGGATGTATCTATTATGTGCATATACTTGATGAGAGACGTAAGAAAATAGATCCGAAAGCAGATAGATGTATTTTCCTTGGATATGCTTCTGATACAAAAAGATATAGATGTTACAATCTTTCGTCAAAGTAGTTCTATATCAGTAGAGATGTTGTCTTTGATGAGCTGCAGTCTTGGTTTGCTCCTACACTTGTCGTAGCCATCCTTGTACCTACTGGAGAACCAAGGAGTCAGTCCACTATAGTACTTTAGAGTAGTACTTTGAGTGGAAGATCTGGAGAAGTCATTGGTTCTAGATCAAAATCAGTTTCACAAAGAGCTGTTGTTAACGCTGGAGTCCACGCAACACAGCCTAGTGGAACTAGTGTAGTTTCTACACAAGACGAACGAGTGCTATTACAACGTATGTTTGACAAGTTTAGATATGTGGAGCTTCCACATCCCTTGGATATTTTGTCTCAGACCTTGGCGTCTACGTTAGATCAGTTGCAATGGGAGGTGACTAGTGCACCGATTATCTCATCCAGATCTAAACGGACAAAGCATCTAGTGATATGCATGAAGATTTTCTTGTTGCACGTCATGCATATATGACCAATGTTCTTCAGGAACAAAAACCGAGTTCACTTGAGGAGGTGATGCACAAAGTCCAATGGGTGAGTGCTATGGAAGTTGAGCTTGCTACGCTTCACCACCGACAAATCTTGGAGTTGATGGACTTACTTGAGAGTAAGAAGGCGACTGGTTGCAGATGAGTCTTCAAGGTCAAGCTCAGATGATACAGTGTGTTGGTACAAGGTCAGTTTGGTAGCAAAAGGCTACGCACAACAACATGGAGTGGATTTTGAGGAGACCTCTGCTCCAGTTGCGAAGATGATGACTATTCGAACTGCAGTAGCAATTGCAACTCAGAAAGGTTGAAAGATGCACCAAATGGACTTCAAGAACGCCTTCCTCAACGGCGATCTTGAGGAGGAGGTATACATGCAGCAACCTCCAACATATGAGGATCCTAAGTTCTCTTCCCGTGTGTGTAAGTTACTGAAAGGTCCTCTATGGTTTGAAACAAGCATCAAGAGCATGATATGCAAAGATCAATTCTTACTTGTAGTCTCTTGGTTTCCATCTTTGTAGTTTAGACTCTACCTTGTATTCATTAAGAATACGAGATCGGATAGTTATGATCATCATCTATGTTGATGACTTGATCGTTATCGATAACTGAGGAGCTTACTTTTTAGATCAAGGATCACTTGAAATCCGAGTTCGAGATGATGGACTTAGGAGAGTTCAAGTACTTCCTTGCTGTGGAGTTCATTAGAGATGAGAATGATATTTGGCTTGTACAGTGACAATATGCTCTCAGTATGCTTGAGAGATTTGGTATGTTTGATGAAAGTTCATACATTTTAGGTCAAGATTGGTACGTCATTAGAGCAAGGAGTAAAGCTAGGAGTAGAGGATGGTGAGTACTTGATGATCCACGTATGTACAGACAGATGGTTGGGAGTCTTATCTACCTGACTATCACCAGATCAAACTTGAGCTATGCCGTCGGTCCGATCAGTCTGCAATCACCACGGAGATTACATTTGGAGGCTGTCAAACGGATCCTCCGCTACGTGAAGCTCTCGATGTAATACAGACTTCACTGTCGATAGGACCATTGTGTTACATGATTACACTGATGTTGATTGGACAAGGAGTGCCGACAAGAGATCTATTCATATTAGCTTTTGGACTTGGAAGCGTTGCTATAAGTTGGGCTTCTAAGAAGCAACCTATGGTTGCTTTGTCATCCACAGAAGTAGAGTGCCGAGGAGCAACGAACGTAACATGCGAATCAATTTGACTTCGATGTCTACAATCCAATATTGGTGTGGAGTGTACAAATCTTGTTATTATATATATTGATAACATTAGCATCATGAAGTTAGCTAGTAATCATATTTTCTATGCTAAGACGAAACACATTGAGGTGCACTATCATTTCATTAGAGAGAAGATCCTTGCAGGAGAGATTGATTGAGCTCAATTATGTGAGCACATGAGGTCAGGTTGTCGATATCTTTATTAAGGCATTGCTTAAAGATAAGTTTGATGCTTTCAGACATTGTTTAGGAGTATATGATGTAGAGTCGAGCTTGAAAAAGAGTGTTGATATAGTCCTAAGCTCTAATAGATCAACGATTAATGTAAGCCGAGGTAGTTAGAGTTGTAATGTATAGTTAGTTAGAGGGCTAACCCACCATTAGGATTTCTCTTGTACTCTCTCCCACTATATGTACATGGAAGACAAAGTCTCTCTCACATCATTCCTATTTTACTTCTGTGTCTACTCTTTCTCTCTTCTTGAAGTGTCTTCCTAGAAATATCGATCTTTCTACAACTATCACATGATTCATGCATGTCTTAATGATTGCGTCTTGTATTGAAATGAACATTTAGAATCATGCCCTATTTGCCAAGAGGAAAGATACAAGGATGATACACAATTAGGAGTTCAAGTAGGAGTAGATCAAGACGGGATCACACCCAGGGAATTAGAGTAGGTAGCAAGTTAAGAAGACAGTTGACTTGTCTAATTTTGGTAGGAGTCGAAATTTGTTATCTTAGGAAGTGACAGTTTCCTTTGTAATTTTAGCTAACTGTCCATGTGGTAGAGTAGGCAACGCATGAGTAGAAAGTAAGTTTCTAAACCAAGGCAGGGAGCCGATTGCATGTGAGGTGATGGTCTTCTGACAGTCCTCCATCTCCCTGATTGCAAGTTGAGGATTGGAGGGGATCTCTCATGCGCCTCAAGGTAGTAGTATAAGTTAGGATACAAAGTAGATTTTCACACACTTGTAACACACTGTGGAGACACATGTGAGAGACATTAGGCACATGTGAGAGACATTGTACACACATTACACCCAATAGATGGATTACATCGGAGGGATGCATTCTCGCTTCCAGCAATGGATCAGAGATGTAGATAGAGGTAATGGACAGCCTAGAGCAAGGAACAACATCATCGTGTAGTCCTGTTTCTAAGCTGGTGTGTCGAGGAGTAGGAGCAGGAAGTAGAGGGAGTGAGCTTCCCAACACCAATGTACCTTCTTCTCGAGGAATGGATTTTGGATTTGAGTGCAGAAGCTTTGTCAGTGTCTTCTGGGTAGTGGGTTTCCTCGAATTCACACCCAATTGTGCATGGGAAGCCTTCTTCTGGAGTGGCGGTGATTGTTAGAAGCTGTGCAGAGTCGAAGCTTGTCTCATCCAGTGGAGCACTTAGGATCCACGTACGGACGGTCTTATGGATAAGTGATCCCAGAAGACGGAGTAGTCGAAGCAACGACAGAAGAAGAAAGAAGCCTTCTTTCCACAGCAGAAGACGACATCCTCGGATAGAAGACTGTGTAACTATAAGCGAATTTGTGGTCCCCAAATTACTACAAGCAGGGATGGCTTGTTAGTCAAGATCCGGACTAGAAGCATGTCAGAGTCTTAATTTCTCATTTTCATCTTGTTTTCTCTTATTTGGATTTTCTCTTCTTCCTCATCTTCTCTCATCTTCCCATCTTCCTATCTTCTTCTATTGAGCTTGACTTCTGTTGAGCTTCCGTGAAGGTGAATGTCATTGTAGTGCTGCAGAAAGACCATTTTCGTAGGCAGAAGCCTGGGAAGGCTACAGGGGGGCTTATACCCTGTGATTGATCTAACCTTGTTGGGAATTGGAAGAGCAATGTGTGATAGATATTGGTAATTTGACAGCTACGAAGTAGGAGCAGTCTTCTGGAGGTGTGAGAAGCCGAGTTGAACCCCCAGAAGCCGAGAATTGCTTCGGGAAAACTGTCGTGAGAAGATTGGAAGCCGTAACCTAGAAGCAGAAAGCGTCTTTTCGACTTTCCCAGTACATATCTGTGTGATATTTTGTTGTTTGTTTAGGTCTAAGGCACCTCTTTAAGGGTCTGGAAGCCGTGTGGTTTTGTGAGAAGACGTGATTTCTAGATAAAACCTTTGTGTTTGTGTGTTTGAACAGATCTTAGAACTTAGAGCAGCGATACTTGTGCAAATCCTCTGTGAGAACGATATCTTGTATACTAAATGAGCAAAAGGAGCAATCCTGCGACACTACAAGGATCGAGTCCATGTGTGCTCTAGGAGAGGATATCAGTCAATATCCTCCTATTATGATGATGTACGAGTGTTATCTGAGGTCCAAGCCAAAAGGCTAAAGACTACACTCAGTTATGGACACAAGGAAGACACATGAAGGTCAAACGTTTGGATGAAAAACATATCACGGATAGCTGATTTGGAGTATGTGGGTCTTTCATTCAAGACTATAAAACAAATGGTCATGATGTAAACATGCAATGTGCAGCGCTATCTTACTTTGGAGTCATTGAGAATATTTTAGAACTTGACTTTTTGGACTTCATGCAGCTTGTACTCTCTTGCATATGATACAAGTTTCGCTCTGTGGATCGCATGTTACGATTGTTACAGATGAGTGTGGTATGACATGTATTGACACTAGGAGGACTTTACATCATGATCGAATTACTGATGAGTCATTCGTATATCCATCGCAAGTAAGTGACACATGAGGGTCAGACGTTTAGATGAAAAGATATCACGGATAGTTGATTCTGGAGTACGTGGGTCTTTTACTCAAGACTATAAAACAAGTGGTCATGATGTAAACATGCAATGTGCAGCGTTATCTTACTTTGGAGTCGTTGAGAATATTTTAGAACTTGACTTTTTGGACTTCATGCAGATTGTACTCTCTTGCAGATGATACAAGTCTCGCTCTGTGGATCACATGCTATGATTGTTACAGATGAGTGTGGTATGACTTGTATTGACACTAGGAGGACTTTACATCATGATCGAAGCACTGATGAGTCATTCGTATATGCATCGCAAGTAGAATAGTACTTTTACGTCTAGTGTTCTTCCAACCCAAATTGGTCTATAGTAGTCTTGCATATACCACGAGAGCGACATATTGCACATGAGACATCAGCTGTACTTGTTGATGATGTTGTACAAGATGATTAAACATACATTTCACAATTGTTTAATAAACTTATATGACATATATGATCATTGTCACCTGTAAATATGCAAACTCATGTCACTACAATTAATATGCATGAAACACTCGGAGTTCAACACAAAAATGTATCAGAAAAACTAGTATACACAATATAGAAAGAGTTTCCCATGCGTATCTTGTTATAAACAGTCTAACTTTCACTAGACTTGTGATGCAAAATACATCACAAATTTACGATAGAATATGTATTGCATATCGTATGATGTACATTACATCACAACAGGAGAGGTAGAGACCATCATAAAATTAGGATCCACAAAGCATCGTATATATACGATGCAAAATTGCATATATGTGATGTAAAGTGCATAGGAAAATTTAAGATGTGATTCGAATCACAAGTTGCAATTGCTATTGCATCGTAAGTTGACGATACGATGTGTTTTAAATCATAACTTGCAATGCATTTTGTATCATAAATGTTATGATTTGATGCCCATCGTAAAATAAAAATGTCACATCGAAAATATCTTAAATCTGTAATAGTGATTATTTTCTCCGTGTTTTCTTTTGGTTAGGAAAAAGATATTGCTTTGTTTCAGTAAATCACCAAAATTTTATTTAATATTTCAATAAATATTAAATAAAGCTATGTAGAGGAGAGCTTTAATAAAAACTTAATTTAATGGATTCAGCTCTTGCAAAAGTAAATTTAGAAATATTATCACTATCAAATATGGAGTCTTCTCTGCATATTTTACCTTAAAATTATTATTTCTGGGTTGGAAGAAGGGAACATGCAAGATTTTAATTTTAACAGATTAAATAGGACTTTTTCTTAGTCAAATTTGATCATCAATTAAATAATTTTGAAGTAAAAATTATTTAATGACAAAATAATGATTTATATTGAAAGAGAGTTGCGCTTGATTCATCAAGGGATTTATTAGGTTTCTCATGCACATGTACGAAACTATTTATCCCACTATCGTGTCCAACTTTCTAGACGAGCACACATTTATCTCAAAACTCTACTTTTCGCTGATTTAGACTAACGTGCCTCTATGTACACATGATTTCCCCTTCTTTCTACGCAAGAATCACCTTCTTCCCAAGTTCAGACGAGAGGAATATGCACGTGATAATTTATTATTTAGGAAGAGATAGGTAATACATTAAATAATTTATTAATAGTCTAGTGTATTTTTTGTAATTTTTTGCAATTATACTTTTCAAAGTGTATTTACATAGCTAACCATCGATTTTACTCAAGTGAGAAGAAGACAAAAGGCAGAGGCGAAAGTGTGACTTTTGTCATTTCTAGGCACAGATACTGTCAGTTTAAAACCCAGCTGCAATATACATATACTTGTAAACAGGAAAATTTCATTCTATAGATGAGTTGTCTAGGATAGAGACGAGTCAGACTGTCCATGTCAATCCACCTACACTTTTGACTTGTAGCCAAAGAGAGAACTTGTGCACTGACCACCAAACCGGGTTTATATGCACAGACTCCCAAAGTTGATAGTGCTAGCATATAGCGATGATGAGGTGTCTCTCCTATAGGAGGAACAGTCTCTAGCAGGTTAGAAGGACCGATCAAATGACTAAACACTATGAGAGGTCTGATCAAGCTTGACGAACGTATTGGAGATTTGATCAAATAAATTTCTAAACAAAAAGAATAATCTTTGATGACATTTAATGAAAGATATGAAAACCTACGCAATGAGGAAAAAATCAACTGGATGAAAATCACGAATGTAAGAATATATCCAGGAAGCGACATCCAGCGTAAATAATAAGCATCCAAAGTGACGTTTTACAGAAAAGGAGGAAAAAGACAAGAACGGATTAGGGCTGTGAGCAGAGGCGGAAGGGGGGCGTTAATATTTGCAGACGGTTGGTTGCCGTTGACAATGAATGGGTCTACTGCAACAATAAATATATTGTGTGTTAGAATTGATTATATATATTTATCCCGTGAAAGAATATATCACTCGACAGTTGTTTTGCTTGATGGTGGCATGCATGGTCATGGCTTAGGACGGATGGTCATTTGCCAGGACGTTATATTTGAAGGCTGTGGTCTTTACTATTACAGATAGTGAAGATAGCACAGTAATTTCAATACTCGTTATGAATCTACAAGTCGGGAGTTCGAGCCAGATCTTCTCAACTTTCACAAGAGAAATCATGAGTCATATAAAAGAATTATATGTGAAGCGTTTAGAGAGGTCTTTGCAAAATTAAATTGTACTTAAAGCAGTATAAGATGATATCTGATTCGTTCTCAGACAGAAATATTTCATCTTTATAAACAAACACAACGTAATACATAGACTGAACTGGACGGGTGATAATAATACAATCAATACGTAAAAATATGCATCCCAGATGCACCACGCGGAGAACGTCAGAGAAAAGACAAAAATCGAAACAAAGAGAAAAATATTCGCTTGCGATTGGCCATGGTGTTGCCAAAAAAAATGAAGAAATGGTTTTTTTTTCCATCGTGGAGAGTCTTTGGGTTTCATTTATGTAGACATTAGCGTACATCTAAATTAAAATTTTTAACTGAAATATCTAAATTCAAATTCCTCTTCTACATCTCATCTTCCTTTTCTTGTTTCTATGTAACCAAAAAGGACAGAAAGTCTTTCTCCTCCGATATTTATATTTGCATTCTCTGGTCTTTATAGTTAGGAAAAAAGAAAACCAAAAACTGTCCTGTTATTTATATCTCCCTTCTCTTTGTAGTCTTTATAGTTAAGCCAGCAAGAAATGGTAAACTACAATTGCAGTACATAGAGCAGTCTTGAAATAAGTAAACCAGAAAGACAATCCTGAAATAAATATAAAGAGAGTCTTGAAATAATCAGAAAGACATTTGTATGAGAGGATTGAGAAAATATAATTTTAAAATGTTTTAATTTATGACCAACCCTTCCATGAGTAAAGGTTTGGTCATAAGCGAAAATTAAAGAGCATATATACATATTGCATGCTTCGCAACATGCAAGTTTCGAACGCCGTTCGACGGTCAAGGAAACCTTCAGTTTCCAGGTGATACTTTCTTCGGCCAGAATATGCTTAGTTTGAGTGCACCGGTGAGACGCGTATTGGATTCCGAAGATTCTCCCCTGAGACTTATAAATATATCGGCGGTACAGTCGACTAATAATTGCGGACCATCAAATCGCACTTTAGCCAAGAAAAGAAGAAGACAACCGAGGTTTGAGGAACAAAATACGACAAGTGGATTTGCTGTAAGGTCACACGGAGTCAAAGATGGTTTAATATTTTTTTCAACTGTGTCTTCTCAAGTTCTTGTTTAGGCTATAAAAATATGCGTATATTTAGATAAATAACTTTTAATTAATTTTTTCTATAATATTAAATATTAAAAAAACCAGGAACTGCATCCAGATGCAAGACAACCCATAAGTAAAGAGTGAGAAGATGAACTTTTGCTTTAAAAAAAATAATGTATAAATTTATGAATTTTTTAATAAATTAAGCATGCCACCCTCTACATATATGAAGATGGAGAGAATGAATAATAATATGCACTCTCCTCAACATGGAATTCCATTTCTTTTACCCTGGATTCCAGTGTGCATGAGGGATTCGAAGGCTGCGGGTGCATCTAGCTAGACGTAGCCTACTTTATTCAATCTTCTGAGACTTAAGTTTGTCCGGCGTGCCGGAACAAGGGAGTTCATGCAAAGGTAAACCCATAACGTAATCTTGGCCCATCTTGCATTCTGTCATGGGCTGTCTTACGTTCTGTCGTTTGTACAGCAGAGAAATTAGAAACACTCTTTTGTGTACTTCGTTGCATTATCACCTTGCTTGTTTATTCACTTCTTCTCGTTCACCCCGACTGTCTGACTGATTTGTGCTTGTATTTTCCCATGGCCTTGGTTTTGATCCTCCTAAGAATTCTTTTTCTTTTTTGATTTATTTTAGACTATGCTAAGGTTTGATTTTTCTCTTCAAACCTGTCTTTCCCGCAAATTATTGAAGTTCATGACGCACGGTTTTTACGGCCCTTTAACGTAGGGGTGCTTGGGCTCGAACTCTAGACCTGCAACTTGTCAACGAGCACATTTCTCACTGTGCTAACTGAAAAGTTTATAAAAATAGTGATTTTCTGAAGTCATAAAGTCGTGCAGCGTGGCCGTGAACCGCCCGTAAATTAAGGCATTTGAAAGGTCCCGTTAATCTCGACGCGAGAACAGCGCATTTAAATTTTCATACTAAACCCGGCTGTTAACCAACCGGCGTTCCGGATTTTATCTCCGAACTCCCCGACGCGCCGTCTTCTGCTTATTCACCTCTTCCAAGTTCGGAAGAGGTGATATATGCAAACTGTATTAATTTATTCACTAACCCTTCCTTCTGGAAGGGTGAGTGAATAAATTAATAATACACAAAAGATAATACTTTTGTTCAGTTGGAGCCAGCAGCTTTATACGAGGACTGAGGTATTTTCCCAGTCTCTACTTATGGGTTTTCATGTACAGACAGTCACCATGTGTACAGTAGGAAATTTAGTTTATTTATAGATTCTGAATTTAACAATTTAACTTTTACTGTTTAAAGAAGATATTAAATTTAACTCAAGTACGTATGTTACCAGTTGAATACCAGCTTGCATAATCACCTCTGGAACAGTTCGGAGGTTCCTAGCACGGAGACATTTAAACTTGTGCTTTTAAACTTGTCACCTCTAGCCAGCTCCAAGCCAGTTATTTTTGCTTATTTTCAGTAACTATGTTAACTTTTGTCCTTTTCCTTCTGTTTGGCAAAAGGGGAGTTTGCATGGAGCCAGCAGCTTTATACGAGGACTGAGGTATTTTCCCAGTCTCTACTTATGGGTTTTCATGTACATACAGTCACCATGTGTACAGTAGGAAATCTAGTTTATTTATAGATTCTAAATTTAACAATTTAACTTTTACTGTTTAAAGAAGATATTAAATTTAACTCAAGTACGTATGTTACCAGTTGAATACAAGCTTGCATAATCACCTCTGGAACAGTTCGGAGGTTCCTAGCACGGAGACATTTAAACTTGTGCTTTTAAACTTGTCACCTCTAGCCAGCTCCAAGCCAGTTATTTTTGCTTATTTTCAGTAACTACGTTAACTTTTGTCCTTTTCCTTTTGTTTGGCAAAAGGGGAGTTTGCATGCATATTGAGTGAGAGGCGAATACTTGTGGACTAAAAAGGATTATTTCCGCTTTTGTTCCTGGATTTTCTCTCCAAATCGACGGTTACCTATACAACGCATAGCAACAAAATTAAAGGGAAATTAATAAAGCAGTAAAATCGTAATTTTATCTCGGATTCCTAATGTAGTCGCTTCAGTTCCCAACTTTTGTACGTAGTTGGGGTACTGTAGGTGACACACACGTACCCCGTTACCATGACAACGTCAACGACAGATCCTGGAATACATTGTCGACTATGACCGTACGTGGTTGACTGGTCTAAGAGATCCAGAGGCAAGAACACGGTTGCAAAACGCAAGAGTTTGACGAATATATACAGTCAAGAACTTGGAATCAGCTGGAGAATGGAAATATCTGTAGCTAGACTCTAGAGTCGAGGTTGATCATATCGAAGTTCAGTCTCCGATGATGATGATGATGTATCCTACGAAGCGCTTAGTACTACCGTAGTCTGTAAGAGATGCAGGAATGCATGCCATCAAATCATCAAAGTCCGTTAACCTTGAACTTGAATTTTTATAGCTACCCAGCTCCGATCCGGACGACCGAAGCAAGATTTGGAAGAGATTGTACATATAGAGTGAGAACCTCAGTCCGGCCCGAGATGAGACTGTTCAAGATGCCATATGGACGATGGACGATGGGCGTATATATATGCAGCAGACCATTAAACTGTTTGTAGATTCTCCTTTTGAGCATCCACCGCTGACAACAAACTTAAAACATTTCGATGCATCGATCTCAAAAGGTATTCACTTTTATGAGCGTAAAAGCTTATCCTGTGTCGTACTTCCTAGGGAAAGCGACCTCACTGTTGTTTCCTGCACGGCTCGTCCAAAAACCTTCGTTTTTGAACGGCCTGTGCTCCGCGTCAGCCCAAATATACTTTGTCCGTTTATTGACTCATCCCGGACGGGATCTTTGGGAGCCTTCCAAGAGATTTGGCGCCGGTGGATGCGCAGAAATACATAACCTTCGGTTTAGCATGCCTCTCCACGTAAAGTCAAGCTATAAATCAAGATTTGGCGACAGTGAATGAATTTAGCTGTCGATACTTGCACATAATTACTGTTCTCTTCATATGAATGATGCATATGTTCCTCGTACTATGCACCCGCTGGAATGTTTCTCTACAACAACGGTTGATTGTTCTTTGTCCTTGAAGCCAGAGTTCTCTTGCCACCGCAATAGACTGAGACAATGAGCCTCATTATTTTCCGGTCACAAGCCCGAAGAAGTATGCAGCTACCCGCGCCCGCAGTGGACCACTCCACTCGACTCCTTTAATTTGAAGGCCTCGTTTTGCTGTGGGGCTTTGACCAGCTGGAAGCCAATGCATTTTCACAGGCGCGTCCCCATGCACGCCGCCCCGGCTACGGGCGGATAGGGCTAATGCTTGTTCCACATAACAACAAGTGGCCTGATCTATATATCACCTGATGACATGAGCAATAGTTACAGTCCTAAGATGCATATGGATGCGATGGAACCACAAGCGAGCCTCAGGGTTGATCATGTCAGTCGTCTCCAAAGGATCCCGTACTGTAATATTTTAGGCTCCCGTACCGTGATATTTTAATAGCGACTTTAGAGCTATTGATGTTCTTCCCTTTCGGGGGGCGTTGGTTGCTTGGCCCTTCGGGTCCTTCTTTCCTTTGTATGGATTGATGGGGTCTTCCCCTCCATTCGCTATACATTGCCTCGCGTATTACCCTGTAAGCACCAATAGCAAGAGTTTCGTGTGGCTTTTGCGTCGTACGGTGTTCTACAAGTGCGTTCTGCAGGACTCTGCGTGTATTATAATATTACCTAAATACAAAGTCACGACCATACTTCGGGTCAACGTTGTCCCATCTAAGAATCTTGGATCAAGCCATCTTAGCGCATCTAATCAAATATTCCATCTCCGTGGAGCTCATTTCCTAGCCTCGAGGCCTAGTTCATCGATGACCGCTCGATGTCGACTTAGCGCAGCTCCTCACTATCAGATTCCTTATGCCACGTCATAACCTTCCTTGCTAATTAAGCAGCTCCGAGCGATCGAGGTGGATGGGCCAAGTCGTAACAGGACATGGATGCTAGCCTGGCCAGGCTAAGCGTGTGCTACAGACTTTGTGCTCCCGAGGCCTGCAGCCCGTAGTATAAAAAGCCCGTTTGGGGTAGTCTTACTTCGTCAGCTCATCGGGCCTAGTCAACTTAGTATCCCGTACGATTGTACCGGGGTTCAGGACAACTGAGCTCGGCGGATCGAGATCGTAATCATCTGAATCCTCTTTCATTTCAATTTGTCTCGGAAGAGACTTATTTGCTCCTCAGACTGTAAGCTCACGTGCCTTATTCCATGATAGAGCCGGAAGAAAGAGGTGCTTTATTGTACAGGTGCAGAGCTCTTAGAATCGATGTCAGCATTGATCATTCATTATCAGTTCCTTTCAGTCCTACTATCATGCTGTCTATTCTTATTCGTTAGAGCCCATACATGCATACAATTTGTTTAAGAGATCTGATCATGATATACACAAACCGTTATTCTTATTATGGGTGGACTTCATGCATCACTTCAGCATCTGCATTTGAGCAATGGGACGTGAGAAAGGAAGCAGCAGAGGCCAATGGGATATGTGTATTCTAACTATCACGTGACGTTGTCGTGTGCATTGATATTGGCCTAAAGCTTACCTAGGGAGCTTCAATCTTAACCGATTTGTTGTGTTAGGGAATTCGATATAGACCAGCGTCTCCAAACTTCTGAAAAGTGAGCAATCAACTTACGCGTTTATGTTCGGTAATTAGTATTCTTCTTGCAACGTTGGTTTGCATTGGTCTTCATCTGGCTGGGAACGTACGTCGAACTCATCTAGTTTGTTTCTATACATATGTACAGATCATAAACGTAAACAAAAAAGTCCTGCTGCTGCGCGCTATGGCTTCGGGGAGATTCAGCGTCGTACTATTTACTTCTTATCTAGTTCTCGTGGCCACGATCTGTGATGCAACTGTATCATCACGATTCTACTTAGATTCTTGCCCCCGGGTGACCAGTATAGTGAAAAGACAGGTGGCCAAGATCCTGAGGAAAGACGCTAATCTTGCAGGAGCGTTACAGCGCCTTCAGTTCCACGACTGCTGGGTCAATGTGAGCCCCAAGCTTCAACTGCCATACTCAAAATTTTCGTCAAGCAAAAGTTTGTTGTGTTGTGTACTAACGTCGAACTCCAAGCTCACTTCAGCTGTGCCGCCAATGGATGATGGTCGATCATGACAACCAATTCCTGACTGCATGTGATGAATCGTACGCGTTCGTCTCTGTAGGGCTGTGACGGATCCGTGCTTCTGAACTCAACTGCAACGAACGCAGCAGAAAGGGATGGTTTCACCAATTTTAAGCTCAGGGGTATCACCGAGATCGATAAGATCAAGGCAGCTGTCGAATCCGCCTGTCCAGAAACGGTCTCCTGTGCAGATATTGTGGCACTCGCAGCAAGAGACGCTACGGTTTTCGTACGTTGTCCAGACTAACTTTTAACTCTCTCGAGTGCTGATCATCTTGTCAAAGTTCCAGGGCCACTAATTGATGGCTACAGTTTCCTGAGTTCTGACGTTCGAGTTCTGAGTTGAAGTGCTGAATCAGATCTAGTAGATACTTAAATGCAGAGCTGATTACGAAGTACTAATTCTCATATAGAAAGACTACAGCAACTATCATAGCTTCCAGAACTTAGCTTGTACACGCCACTGATATTATCATATATTTTGTCTGACATTCCTCGAATTCTGGCATGGGCAGGTTGGAGGACCAAGGTGGCGCGTTGTTCTGGGTCGTAGAGACTCACGCATCTCTCTTTCTACCGATGCCGACGCAAATCTCCCGTTTCCGGTCTTGAACTTTGACGGGCTTGTGGACAACTTTGCCCGCAAGGGTTTCAACTCCAGGGAGATGATTGTTCTTTCAGGTACAATGGCCAGCTGCTGATACAAGACTACTGAAGCTAAGGCTTAGCGTAATTAACAGGCCAAGTTAAGTTACTGGCGTTACTTAATTAGTTATCGTGAGGTAACACTCAGTGTCAGAAAACAGAGCTGTAGCTACTGTAAGTATGATTGGCTTCGCTACTACGTAAACTTCTTCTGCTTCGCTAGATTTTCATGCGTTCACGTGTTTGAACTGACCATGCATATATAGAGGCCGGGAGGAAAAAGACAAATGATGCCACTGGACGTAAGTTAAACAAGATGCGTCCTCTTTAATAATGTCGTTAGACGTAGGAGTCGTGGGATTAACAAGTGGGAGCGATCGACGTTGTAGGTGCGCACACGATAGGTCGGACTCACTGCAACGGAATTGCCCCCAACTTGTACAACTTCTCCGGCATTGAGGATACGAACCCATCTCTGGATCCAGCTTTCGCCGAGCAGCTCAAGAAGAAGTGCCCCAAAGGCAACAGAGAGAATATTGTCTTCATGGATAAGACCAAGAACAAGTTCGACCGCCAGTACTTCAAGCAAGTTCTCGCAGACAAGGGAGTCTTCATCACGGATTCCGCTCTCATCACCGACTCATTCGGCCTCAGCGTCGTGGAGGAAGTTGCTGAGCGAGGCTCTTCGTTCTTCGAGGAGTTCGCAGACGCCATGGCGAAGATGGGCAAGCTGGACCTTCTGACAGGCAGCGACGGAGAGATTCGAAAGAAGTGTCAGTTCGTCAACTGAGCTCCAGAATCTGTACTAGTTACATACATGCATGTTTTGATGCGGAAGCTGAACTTCACCGGGTCGATCATTAATCATATCTGAACCACGTCAAGCATTCTTTATTCTTAAGACCACCATTTCAGTAGTTACAGGGTGCATAGTATAGTTGTCATTTTCTCATGCTACAGTTTTTCGCGATATATTATGCCCTCTAGCTAGTAACTGCGTAGCTTAAACGATCATTGAAGGTAAATAAGACTTGTATACGTAGAAGCCGCTAGAACTTGCCGACGAGGAGTTCGAATCACGCTTACTCATGATCATCATCTGTACAGATTCTTGGATTCGGAAGAACTAGAGCAAAAAACTCCGACTGAGTGCAGTAAATACATATAAATCCTATTGGTTGACATGACACTGAGTTCAGTTATTTGGTTGTTTAATTTTCACACTGATAATTTCAACCTCGGGCTCGGACACATCTTTCGATTGCCTATCAAGCTACTTAAACATTAAATTACACTTTTTTGCATTCGTGGACATCAACAACATGTTAGGGCCTGCAGTGTCCTTAAACCCCGAGTATGAGTATAAAAGCATGAACGAGAAATAAGAATCCTATTTTCCTCGTAGTGTTCTTTGAGTTGAAGAAAAGATTCTTCGTGCTCCAAGAAACCCAGAAATCTTCACCTTAACATTTTTCTGACAATACTAGGTCCCGGAGTATTGCCTTCCACACGGAAGGTACTAGCACTAGACGCTTGTCATTCAACATGTAGGAAACCTGAAACGCTATCCGAAGTTTGATCATCATATGCAATCCGAACGACAATTCCCTATCGGGTCACGTCCGATCCAAATAAGTTGGACGAGTTTTCACAGCAGCAATGACACGACGAAGCTAACTTACATAAGACATGAAGTCAGGTTGGCCAGCCTGCCAACGTGATAGACTAGTACGTACCTATTCAGTGGGTTTCAAACCCAACTACTGTACGTACATAGGATGTACGACTAGTACGTACATGTGATTATGATCTGGGTGCCACACATATGCATCTAAAGAGTCCCCCACTGTGTGCAAATCAATGTCTCACTTCACTAATCGGCGTAAATTAATATCTGAATATCTGAAAGTTTCATCCTCGATCACTTAGTCGGACGTCGACGTAGCTTGCTTGCGATATTGGTCCGGGCACTTTGACACCAGCAGCAATCCGAAGAGTTATGCATCACTGCTCGGATTGTTGCTGATGTCAAGAAATATGTATTGACGGTGAACTCGAGTCCCGGTTCTGTTAACGTTCCAGGGCACATAGACTGAGAAGCTGTTACCTAATCAAGAGCTCTAGTGAAATACACTCTCAACACTCGATATCGATGCGCTTAACTTGCTTGCAGAGTTCGACCGATACTCATGATACCATGCATCTAATATAGTGAAAATTCACCACAGTAACCATCCAATACGGGCAGGGTGATATATATTTCGTGCGCTCGTTCTTTTCCGATTTTGTGGTATTTTACTAGTGAATTTTTATAGGTCCACTCAAACCTTTTTCCATAGTGACATTTACAGGTTTTAGATGAGAAGCCGTAAAGTCATTATTTACGTCAAGTGATTATAAAATTTACGGGAATTAAGTAAGTTCTGTAACAGCCAGCTTTGAGTGGCCCTATTATCTTCCTGAATGGATGAGAATAGAAAATGCAGATTTCCGCAATATATTGTTTAGTACTGCTATGTACAATAAAGTTTGAGTGAATTACCAGCGTAGTGACATGTGAATACTTTCCGTGTACGCAAGTAATTATGAGTAAATAATTACGAACCGATCGAAACATGTCATCGCGCATACTCCTGCGCGGATCGAATAGTACTATGCTCAGGATTCAATGGTACTATGGTAGAACTGTTCCGCGTGAATGCATGCAGATTCTTTATTCTAATCCAAGTTGCTGCCTTGAAGACACTTGCACATATTACGTACACTACTAGCTACAGACGGACTGCACCATAATTTGTCCTCAGGCTACCTTCTGGCCATTCTTCATGGTAGATGCCATATAATCGGGGCAACCTCTGACGTATCGGGAGGAGAAACGTGCTGGTTCTAGATCTTTACGCACGACAGTCCTCTAAGGCGAGTAGCTTGCTACCGGCACTCAAGATCTACATTAATCTCAGACTCTGGCCTTGCTGGTGCCGTTCTTATGGCCCTGGATTATCTGACCGACTTCTCCACGCATGCATATGCGACCATAGTCTTCCAGTATTTACATCTTGGAACAGAACTTGGCTCGTCCTCGATCTAAAGCGACATGCATCGTGAGATATAGATCTAGATAGGAATTAATTCATCACAGGTCTCATTAGCAACAACTCCAAACTCATCGCCTGGAGGTTGTTAAAGATAATGTCTAGGTTAAGAATTCAATCACTCTTAGTACTACCAAGTTCGGTCACCTTTAGTATATCAGCCTTACTCTCATCTTTCTATGACTGATCACTGAACTCTTGTCTATAGGTTAGAGTATATAACAACCCTTGTAGGGAGATGATGAGTCTTCTGATCCTTTTATTGATATTTCTCATCTAGGACAGAATAGTCGCTGCCTTTGGTTCTCAAACATGATATCAGAGCTCAGAGCATTAGCAAGGAGATTGAGAAACCAGAAAGTGAAAAATACATAGTGTGTGCATACTATCTTCATCAGAAAAGAGAGATCATGGTGAAATTATCTGGTTAAAACATCTTTGACTGCATTTTTTAGAGGAAGGAGATCTACTTTGGCAATTCTGAGAGTTCTTTTGACCTTAAAAAGACTCTGCCTATGTAAAGATTTTGGAAAGAGTTTTCTAACGGTGCAACTTTTGACTCAAATGGAGCTTGTATAAGGAAGTTACACTTTGATGAAATTTTGGTCAACACAACTTTGACTTTGTTTTTGAAGGCCTTGACAATCGAATTCAAATGAAGTTTCTGAGATTTTTGTCGTGCTTGACTGGATTGCAGGAGATAATAATATAGATACTACTCCCACCTCCACAACCACTTTAGAAATTTTTAGATCTTTCTCAACTACTTGATATTCTTTCAATGGCTAACGTTAGTGATAACTTGCTTCACGATCATCATAAATTGGATAGTACAAACTATCCAATATGGTGCTTCAAGGTTCAAACCAACTTCTAGAATTACTACTTGTAGGACATTGTGCTAGGTAATGAGGAGAGACCTCTTGGATCACCAGCAACTATCAAATCTTGGATTAAACGAGATCAACAAGCACTTGTCATCATCAAGATGATCATCAAAGACTCTGAAGTCTTAGATATCTTGGAGGCTAAAACTTCTAAAGAGGCTTGAAGATCTTAAGTCGTGTAAAAAGCCCATAAGCTAGAGCTTAGCTTGATTTTCTTATTTTTCGAAGTCTTGTTACCCACCACTAGGCGTCCAAATGAAGTAGATGAAGTGCTAATGGAAAGCTAACAAGGAGCTCTACCAGTTGATGTAATGAAAATGAAAATCCGAAGTTGAGTAGAAAAGCTCATTTTTTGTCCAATGAGTGTCATTGGAACGATAACGATAAGTATCGAAAATAGATTTTCAGCTACGAGCCGGTCCATGAAACGACCACAGAAGCTTTCCTCACGCTAAGGCATTAAGGCAGAGACTTCGAAGAGCTATGACTCAAGCTACCGGTGTCCGTTTCACACGATTTTGATATCATTGGAAAGGATTTTTGCAAGGCTATCCATTTGTGTAGTCAAATTTGTGAGCTGAAGTTGTTGGTTTGGAGAAAAAGTTTTCGTGTTTGTGTAAGCTTTTCATGTATAAGGAGGATTTTGGTGAACTCTGAGTGACCGTACTAGTGGCTTAAGAGCTTGATTTTCGGTTGTTCTTGATATCATTGGAGAGTATTTGGAACAAGGAGCTTGGCTTTCCAACAAGATAACAAGAACTTGATTTGGATTTGGGAGGAGAACAAAGCATGTATTTGAGTAAGCAAAGGAGGAAAGGAGATTTGAGAGTTTACACTTGGAAACTTTTTGGGTTAGAAAGCGTATCTTATCTTAACTCGACTTCTTGACTTCTGTTTGGAGTTTTGAGGTATGATTGGATAGGATATTTTAGGGCTACTTGTCTACACTTTCATTTTAGAGATTTGGAGTGAACTACAAGCTCCGGAGGTTTTTGCTTGGTTACACGTCTCTTGACACACTTTCTTTCTCACGAGAGAACTCCACAGCCAAGAACCTCGTGTTTTCTTAGACAACTTTCACATATAAAATTCGTACGCTACGATGAAGGGGTCGGTAGATTTCTCTTACAAAGCTTCCAAGTAGACAAAGAATTCATTTGCTCTGCTTCAAGCTCGATGATACATTTATCTCTAGAGGTCATGCCCTCCTGCATGGATACTTTCAAAAAGCACGAAAGAGCAACTCGCAAAAGGAAGAGAATGCTTCGCATGAAGTTGAATACTTTGCAAATGGAAGCATGAAATTCACTAGAAGAGCATTTGAATATAGTGAAAGGTATGATATAACAACTGAACAACTACCAAGATGCTGCTTTCTTCTCCAGGAGGAAGGATCAGAGACGTGATAGACCTCAAGACAATCTGGACTTAACTTTGGGAGAACAAGCGATGGACGTTCTACATGAGATTCAGAGGACAAGTTCAACAATTCTAACAAACAAAAACCATCGAATTGTAAGGAGTATTCTTCGTACTTCGGCAAAAAAAGAGTCTTATTCGTGAGATTTTTCGAGAACAATAGTAGTGAAGATAACTTAGTGTGAAGATACTTAGCGTTTATGATGTTAGAAGCTACTTAGTAGCACTTCAGCAATACTTCTCTGTTTTTTTTATTTTTTTACAACAAGAGCGGCGGTACGCCCGACGATAACTTTATTTCGACATTAAAGAGTGATAAACACATTAGGGGCCTTCTTCGGATCCCAAATCATTAAAGTCTTATCGGGAGACAAAAAGACCACCGCACGGCGCCTAGCGGAGATAGCCACGTAACAGCTAACCTTGCTACTGGGAGACGGGAAGTCATCCGGATCCCGCTTAGCCGAGGCACTCACCAACGAAACAAGCTCGCTAGTCTCTAACTTACCCTGCTCCGTGATTCTCGTCTTGTTCGTGCTCTGGAGGAGGTTGAGATTGGTGATGGCGGAGCGGCTCCGCTTCTTACCGTCGTGACAGGCGCTCCCGTGGAGAGCGATGGCGGTGGTATTGGCAGTGTTCTTCGTACTCTTGACGTCGACAGGTAAGATCGTGTTGGTGCTAACGGGAATGAAAGATCTCTTGCTCTCTCTCGTGGATCTGTGCCCCGGGCCCACTTTGCTCCCGTTACTATCATCTTCCTTCGTCTTTGTGCTCCTCCTCGACTTGATACGCCTCTCGTATTTCTTGTCAGGATTGCTGTCTTTAATCATCGTGCTTTGACTGACACTTTGATTCCTTTTGTCGTCATCGATCTGCTCACTTCTTCTCTGAGCGCTAATGGTGTGCCCTCTGTGGATCCTGTTTTCTAATTCTCCTCTGACTGGTGGGACCTCTGCCCTTGAAGATTCACGTTGATAGCATCAGTTGACTTGCAGGATCTCGAGGTCTGAGCTTCGAATTGGAGGGCGATTTCTTATACATGCCTCTTCTTCTCGCAGGTGTCCAATTGGCTACGACTTTGAGCCTCGGTGAATTGGGTGTATCTCGATGCAGTCATGAGGTATGATAAACGCTATCGCTTCTCTCTTCCCTAGTACCCTGGTTTAGATGCCTCTGGATTTCCGCTATCGTTTGCATCACTTTGGTCCAGGCTTGTTTCTTTTCTTTACTAGCGTCTTCTCTTAGCATAGCCCACGCTTTTTTGACCACCTCGGTCACTATCCTCGCAGCTGGGCGGTCACACCTGGAGTTTTGGAAAACACAACTAGCTCTTTCCGCCCACGCCGCCTGAGTGTGCTCTATGGCAAGATATAAGAGCACTGGATTGACCGAGCGAATACTACTCGTTTAGTCCAACGTGCGAAATAGCCCTTCCTTTGCATGGTAAGGAATCCCGCAATCACTTTGGTTCAGTTGGAGTCTGTCCCATCTTCATTTAACTATGTCGAAGTCCCACATCAGGTGTTCTAGTGTTTCCTCCGTGCTTCTACATCTGAGGCAGAGCCCATCTCCAATACTCATTTGCTGGGCTCTCTTATTTGTAAAAAAATCCTTGTTTAGTATCCTCCAAAGCCATAGGTTCGTTCTTGGCAATCCTCCTTTGCTCCACACTCCAAACCACCTTCTCTGCCACTCCTCCTTCGTGTCTGTAGCGCCCCACCTCCTGCTGAGCATAGCATCTTCTGAGGTTTGCTTTGGGAGCAGTGCCTTCCAAATCCGGAAACTCTGTGACCATCCGCTCTGCATCTTGTCTTTCACCAGCCATCCTCAGTTGGGGCTTCTCTGCAGGGCTTCTGTAGACAGCACCACCGTCCCTCCCCATCTAACCAATGCTTGGAAAGCTGTGTTGTTCTCCTCGACCTCCAGCCCCGTTCCCAGCCCTAAATGACAACTCTCCAGACTTTGCGTTAACTCCATGTGTTTAATGCACCTCATCGTTGCCAGTTTCTTTATTCTAGCTTCTTTTAATGCTTCCCTTTTCTCTTGCACGTTGATTATTGTCTGACGTTGTCACAGGTATGCCACTTGCTCGATCTTCAGACTGGCGGTCAGCACCAAGGGGTTTCCCGATAGAGTTAGCCTTGGGAAAACCTTTTTCCAACCTTTCAAGAGCGAATTTAGAGTGAGGAGGGACTTGCACTGTAGGTTTGGAATCAGTAGAAGACCTTCTTATGGAGTCCACTCCTTACGCTGTTTTCTGTGGGAGCCTTTCCGTAAAGCTTCCATGATCCCCCACTTGGCTATTCCTTTCCATTCCTGGTGGCCCCCCTCCAATAACTTCCCTATGTACTTTAGCTTTAGCGCTTGGACGACATCCGTGAAAGGAGATATACCCAGGCCTCCTTCCTCTTTGCTTCTTGTGATCTTCTCCCATGACACTAATGACGTCTTGTTGCGTCCTTCTTCATTTCTACCCCACAGGAAAGCTCTGCATATCCCTTCCAACTTCTTATATCCTTCTGACGTGCAGTTTAGACATGTGAGTTGGTACGCCGGTATGTTCCTGAGAACATGTTGCAAAAGTATCACCCGGCTGGGTCAAGATAGTAGCCGGTTCGCCCAGTGCTGTAGTTATTTCTGTAGCTTGAGGACTTAAGCGTCTACCACTTGATCTTCTGTGAGCTCGACTCCTATTGTTACCCCCAAGTATTTGAAAGTTTGGCCCGGCCTTGCAATGACACACCCCGTTTCTTCCAGCCAAGTTGGCACCTCTTTCATACCCAAAGGTACTACTAACGATTTGCTCAGGTTTAGAGCTGCTCCATATACTTCTTCATATTTCCTTATGACTTCTTGAGTCGCCTGGAAACACTCTCTTGAGCCTTCTATCATCAGACCTGTGTCGTTTGCGAAAAGTTGATGAAGAAGATACTTCCCCTCGCTCACCTTAATGCCTTGGACTTTGCCTAAGCGTTGTGCTTTTTTAAACAAGTCCATGAGCGGTTGTGTAGCGATGACGAAAAGGTACGGGGCTACCAGACACCCTTGTCATACTCCTCTGCTTAGTGGGAAACTTGCTGTAAAAAAGTCATTTACGTGGACTTTGGAGGTCCCCCCTGTGTTAACCCCCTTAGCAGATTTATGAAGTGGTTGTCAAAATTCATTTGCTTCATCGTATCCCATAGATAGTCGTGAGCTACTTTGTCATAGGCTTTCATAAAATCCACCTTGAAAAAGAGAGCTTGCTGTTCCGTGGCTTCAACCATCTCTTGTCCCATCTTGAAACTAAGGATGTTGTCGAAGATATCACGTTCCAGTATGAACCCTGTTTGTTGTGCGTCCACTACTGACCCCACAACTCTTTTTAGTCTCTCTGCCAATAGTTTACTCAGTATTTTGTAAGTAGCTGTTAGAAGTGAGATAGGCTTGAGGTCAGCTATACTGCCTCCTTTGCTTATGAGTTTTACTACGCCTTGAAGAGTTTTCTCATCTATTCTTTCACTTTCCCAGAAAGTTTGCACCATTTTGGTACCCTCTGTTTGAATGAAAGGCCAGCACACCTGTAACATTTCGTAAGTCACCCTGTCTACTCCTGGTGCTTTTTCTTTTAGGAAGCTCATTACAATCTCTTCTATTTCCTCACCTGTCGGTGTCATTCTCAGGTAAGCATTCTCTTCCTCGGATACATAATTCGAAATTAAGCTTAGCAGGCGTTTCCTTTGCTCCGTATTTGCCGTCGCTTTTTTGTCTTCTTCATATAGCGTAGAGTAGATGATGTATCCTGTGTAGGATCTTGTGGTGGTCTTCCGTCATGCTTCTGTCTTCCGAGGTAACTGCTTTTATCTCCTCCCGGCTATGTTTTTCTTTTAGCTGCACGAAAAAGTATCTGGATGGGGCTTCACCTTCTTTCAACCATCTGATTCTACTTCTTTTTCGCCATAGGCATGCGTCCTGGTGTTCTCTCTTTCTTAGATAGCCCTCCTTTTCTCTTAGTTCCAGCTGAAGGCATCTGAATGATATGTCTCTGCTCTGATCCTTAAGTTTGAAAGTTCCTCTTCCAGTTTAGCTCTCGGAGGTAGCCTGTTAGCTCTCTGTCTCTTTTCCTTCATGAGAAGTCTCCGTACCCTTCCTCACGCTAGAGACCATTTGATTCTAGGATCGCTCTGTCCCGAGGGGTGGCTCTTCCACTCCTTCTCCACCTCCTCACGCAATCTTGGGTCTTGTAGGAACTCTGCTTCCATTTTAAAGTATGTCATTTTTCGTATCTGTGTGCCGCTCCCTTCTTCTATCAAGTTCAGCTCCATGACAATAGGCTCATGGTCTGACAGAGTTTGTCTTCCATCATGAGACAGTTTTGTGATCGAGTTGCACCACTCTGCGCTATCATTAAGGTAGATTCTGTCTAATCTTTGCTTGATTCGAATCTTATTCTCGATCTCACTTGTCTCGTAAACGTCGATCCTTCTTTCTCTACTGCAACAAAATAAGCATCAACTAAATCTGTTTGGAGTAAGGTGTTTCTCCATATTCTTAGTTCACTGCCATGCAGTAATGGCGAGGACCCCAAGCTGTCGTCTGTGAGTTCCATCATATTCCAATCGCCCATCAACACCCAAGGACCACTTTGTATCTTTGTGTCTAACCATTCCCATAGTTGCTTCTTCTTTCTCGACAATTTGGGGCATACACATAGACAATCCCTAATGGCCCTATCTCGGACGCTACTATAGCCCAAGCCACTGTACCATCGCCTTTGACCTCTATGTCTTCCACTTGGATATGAGCACGCAGTAGTAGTGTCGCGCCTCCTCTGCCTTCCTCATTGTAATCCGTGATTTTTGTCCCTTGAGGAAGAATTTGGTTAAGATTGTGTTCTAACTTATGTTCCTCTGTCTTTAGTTCTTGCAGAGAGTTCTTCTAGCAATGATGTCAAGAGGCGCCCTTTCTCTTCCTATCCAGCGGCGAATGATCGACATTCTGTGAGGATCCCCAAGGCCCCTAACGTTCCACGAGGCAAGCTTGAGTGTGGTCTGCATATAGGCTGAATGCTTTACTTTAGCCTTTCTTCAGACTTTCTAGCAGGTCGCTCTTAGAGCGTTGCTGTCTCGTAGGTTTCCTGATTTTCCCTCTTATAGCAATTGCCTTCCCTCCTGCTCCTGTGAAGGATCCGCTTGAGGTGATTGGAGCAAAAGGAGTGTTGAGCTTTTTGGATGTTCTCCTTTTGTCAAGGTGTTGAGGTCTATTTCTCTCAGCGCCTCCCGCTCCAATTCTTGGAGGGGGGAGATTAATGGAGATGAAAGCCCATGTTCACTCTCGTACGCGATCAGACCTCCTTGTGTTTCTCCGTCTCCACCCCTGCAATAGTCTGTGACCGATCCCCATTCTCTTAAGTCCGGTGGATCTCCGAGACTTTCTTTGTCAGGAGCTACTTTCTCCTGTTCCATGACGTCCTCCTCCTCCTCGTCGTGAAGCCTTACTTCTGTGCTTTGAGTTGTCTCTTCTGCAGTCTCCTTAGAGCGGTATCCTTGCACCTGAAGATCCTCCTGTATTGACTACTTGTCTGTGGTTCCTGTGTCTGGGCTTCCGCTTTGTCCTTTCAAATTCCAGCCTTTGAAGGTTCTCTTCCCTTGCTCCTCTCTTGTTTTCCTCCTGCCTTTCTCCACCTTCTATCTCTTCTAGTTTGTTTAACTCATAGGTATTCCTTTGCATTGAGGTCTGGAATTTGCATCTTCTCATGATAAAGTTTTCTTACCTCACTCTCGCTTTCGGAGTTAGACATGTGCACCACAGCTACCTCGTCCCGCGGTGTTCCCGAGTCGCTGGTTGATCTGGAGGAGAAAGGGAGCTTATTTTGAGCTCTCCATTCGAAGTTGTGGTACTGACCAGTGTCTTTGCTGTGCACTGTTCCTCAGGCTCTAAGCTCAAAGCTGCAAAACGGTGTCGTGGCGAGAGTCTTTCTTGGGGAGGGCGGACCTCCTGACTGTGATAGATCAGAGAGAAATGACCAGGAAGGGGAATAGGTCGCTGCAGACGATGAAATCTCAAAACACACCCTCTTGTGCCCACCAATTGCAAAACAAACACTCAAGCACGCACTCATGTACACAAATATGTCTCTCCGGAGTAGAAATAGCTTTATTTCAGCGTCAACTGCTTCACTGTTAAGAAATATCTCTCTCCTCCTCTCCTAAGTCCTTCTCAGCTGAAAATTCCAAGGAATTTGATCTTACGACAACCAAAGCCTTGTCAAAAACGATCTCCTTCCAATAAACCACCTCTATCCGTTCAATTCTACTCCTTCCAAACCTCAAAACTGTGTAACATATGAGGTTCTTGTCTCCAAAACACTTTCCTGCCTCTCTCACGATCTCCCCTGTTCACTCTAATCAATTCTGTCAGAAAAATCGACCCCCACTCAGCCTCCAAGCTTCTCAGCGTCTCCTCTCCTCAATCCACTCAATTCTGTCAGAAAAATCAATCCCCACTCAGCTTCCAAGCTTCTCAGCGTCTCCTCTCCTCAATCCACTCAATTCTGTCAGAAAAATCAATCCCCACTCAGCCTCCAAGCTTCTCAGCGTCTCCTCTCCTCAAATCCCTAATTCTCCTCCTTTCTCCTCCTTCCGCCTTAGTTCTCTCAGAAACTCCCTTGAAAAAATGTCCCCCGATCTCCAGCCGCCGCAGGTATTAAACCTAAAAGTTAAGGCCCCTGCTTAAGCTGCCCCCCTGCTGTCCTTATGCGTACAGAGCATTTTTTACAAAGTTGGCCCCTTTTTAATACAAGTTTCACAGTTGTCTCCACAAACTCTACACATACACTAATAAAGGTTCACATAACCTCATTCTCCATCCCAAGCCTACTCGACGATTATTTAACTATTTAACAAAAGTTTCCTGTGCTCTTGATGCCATCTTGATGCCATCCTGAATATACTACAAGCCATCCAATGTAGGCCGAAGCCCCTACACTTATGAGGCTGCCCCACAGGGCTTACAGCCCTCTCATATACGCACCAAGTATCTCCCATAGTATATTCAGGATGGCATGCGGAGGCTTAGGTCAGGAAGCCCACGATTAAGGGAGATACCGGTCTCCCGCCCCTAGGTATACAGGACATGGTTGAATACCCAACATAGACTCCCATCCGGGAGGTCAACATGCCAGAATAGGAACCAGAGGCCAGGAGGGATTGATCCTGAGACCACTTCCCTCCTAGGCAGGCGCCCTATCACTGGGATGGCCTCTAGTTCCGTTCTAAAAGGATTTAAACTTTGTACATATGCTTTTATTGTAGAAATCTTCCTGCAAAGTCTTTACTAGCCTTTTTTGTGCAAACTCCTCTATACAACTCCGTTTTTTAATGAACAAGGAGTCAAAACTATAGTATTCAGGAACACCTACACACCCACGCTATCAGATTCTGAGTTCGAGTCTCGAGCCAGAATCGACGGATTTCCCTCTTTCACATATTTCACAGTCTAAAACTCGTACTAACTATTGCTTAAAACACTTTCTGTCAAAACTAGAAGCATGAGGTCGCTCTCCTCGTCGTGCTTTACATCCTGGTGTCTTTCGACTCCCTTAGGGGTGATACTCCAACCCAAGCTAGGGGGCAGCTTGTCAAGCATGGCCCCAGCTTAGCTCCTGCCTAGCTTGTTAAGCTGCAGGGCAACTTCCTTTACACAACAAAGAAAAGATCTCTTTGCAACTAGTTTTCATTGTACAGACCCATGTACATCACGACATTCACCCCCTCCAAACCTGCACATCCTCTGGTATGTGCCAATCCGTCACCGATCCTCGTGGTCCTCCAAATCGTCTTCGCTCTCTTCGACCGGCTCAGAAAGGTCTTCATTTGCTCCTGTCTGCTCTAAACCTAAGAACTCAGCTAACTCTACAGCCTCCCCTCTTTTCTTGAATAACTTCACTCGTTTCCCAGCAACTGGAAGTCTTAAAGGCGTGCCATCTAGCTCTTGCAAGGAATAAGTAGCATTCTGATATACATAAGAGACAAGGTACGGGCCAAACCATCTTCTTGAAAACTTTCGGATTGTAGAGTGTTGGTTCTCCAATGTGCTGTCGTATACCAACATCCAGTCCCCAACTTGTATCAGTTTTGGTCGAAGTCTATGAGTCTTATCAAACCTCTCCTTGTTCCCAATTCGAGCCGCCTTCAGCCGTCGCTGCGCTTCAGCGAGATCCTCTTCTCTACATTCTAGCTGTCTGATTCGTAATGAGAGAAGCTGCACACGGTCCATATTGTCCTCCCATGGCAAGGTAGCCCAGGTAGGAAAGTCTTCTTCTGCTGGCATCATTGGTTTCTGTCCTAACATTAACTCAACAGGCATGTACCCTGTAGTAGAACAATGAGTTGTTCTATCTGCCCATAAAGCAAAAGAGAGTAACCTGGGCCACTCTCTATGCTTACCATCACACGCCTTCACCAAAGCCTGAACTATCGATGGATGTCCTCGCTCGCTCTTGCCAATCCCCTCTGGATTCATCGCAGTGATAAGCTTGAGCTTCACACCATATCGAGCAAAAAACTCTTTCGCTTGCGTACCCCGTAGTTCTCCTCTATCTGCCCGTAGCCTTCCTACAGACCCATACCTACAGATAATATCTTCAAGAACAAACTTACATATCCCCTCTGTGGTCTTCGTCCTCAAAGCTCGCCCTTCTACAAAGTTGAAGAGATCCTCACGAGCCAGAACCAAATATCGCATGCCCCATAACCCCAGAGGCATCACCACTAAGTCGAGAACCCACTGAAAGTGAATGCAAGGCGGATAAGTTGGCACGAGACCATCCCTGTACCGCATCTTTGAATAGAACTGGCAATGCAAGCAGGAGCTGACGTAGTTCACCACATCCTGATTCAGACCTTTCCACCAATACCTCTCCTTCAACTTGGTGTAGGTAGCCCAAATCCCTCGATGTCCGGCCCATAAGGTATCATGGAACTCCTTCATTAGTTGCTGCTTAGTCTCTTGATCGTCCACTACCCGTATGAACATTCCATCTCTCCTCTGTGGTCGTCTCCAAAGATACCCATCATGCAGAAGATAGTTGTAAGCTTGTTTTCTTATCTCCCTGAACTCTACTTTGCTCCACCTCTCCTGCCTCTCCAACAAGCTCAGATAATATCCTATGTCACGAAGTCTACCTGTGTAAAGCTCCTCTCTAAACATCAACGGCTCCAAGTTTGTAGCCCGTCGATTAACCTGACACTGAGCATCATGTCTCTCTTCTTCCTCAGCTTCTGAAATCATGACATCCTCATCCACAAATCGAGCCCTTGACAACATATCTGCAACCATATTCTCCTTTCCTTTTATATGCTTCAGCTCTGGATTCAAGCTTCTAATATAGGCAATCCAACGTAACATTGCTATGTCTGGCGTGGTACAGTTGGATATCATGCCTAGTAGAGGTAGACAATCCGTTTCTAGGACTACATGAGCACCAATCAGAAACTCACGATCTGTCTTCATTGCTGTCACCGCTCCCCACAACTCACGCTTCACCTGAGGATAATCTCGTTGCCTGTCTGTCAAGATCTTAGCTCCAAACCTGGAGGTAAACCGCATACCATCCGCATCATCTTGACCTATCGCCCAACCAATCACCTTTGGACTAGTATCTATTGTGACAATGACAGGTCTCTCACATCCGTAGTCTACTCTTCTCAGAACAGGTGGAGACTGTAGAGCCTCCTTCAACCTATTCATAGCTTCTCGATGGACTGAGGTCCATACAAACCGCTTACCCTTCCTCAATAATGCATACAAAGGCTCAGCAACATGAGCATAATGAGGAATGGATAAACGATAAAATACGCAAGCACCTAGAAAACGTCGAACCTCTGTGATATTCCTACAGTCTGCCATCCTAGCTATGGCTTCAACCTTCTCGGGGTTTGGTCGCCTTCCAAAAGCTCCACACAGATGTCCAACCACTAAAATCTCAGACACACCAAACTTGGACTTAGCTCCCGACAGGGTGAGATGTACCTCCTCCAAGCGAGTCAAGATACGTTCTACATCCCTGATATGATCCACAACAAACCTTCTACACCCACTCGCAAGTACTGCTTCATCCTTGTCTTCAATCGCGCAGCTCTTTATAGGAATATCATCTAGAAATGGAATGGTAACATCAGGCACAAACTCCCTTAGTACCTTGTGCATCGCATTCTGCATATGAGCCACCGAGTTCGTTGCTCCTTGTGGAAGAGTACACATCCGCATCAATCCCAGGGGCGTACGCATAGTAGTTAAATCTCTACTCTCCACAGCCAGCTGGAACTGATCATAACCAGAATATAGATCTCCTATTGAATAGATAGCTCTCCCTGCAAATGCCTCTGCTACCTCTTCAATCACAGGACCCGTCCCAACGTTACGAATGGTTACGTTATTCGCAGGCTGTAGGTCTTGAATAAAACACAAAGCTCCTGACTTCTTGGGTACAGTGAACCATCTGCTAGAATATGGTCCCATGGACGGCTCAAGTATCCCCATCTGTACCTTCTCTTTCAACAACTCGATGAGTTTAGGCAACAAAGCACGAGGAACTGGGATTGGTTTCAGATCCCAAGACACATGAGGGATTGTAAATATAACCATAGGCGTTATAACCTTTGGGTCCACACAACCTATCTCCTCTGGTGAAAAAGAGAATGCTTTACCATGCTTCACTATCATATGTTCAAACACTGTCTTCTCGACCTCAGTCAAGAAATCACCCCCTCCTATCTGGAGCTCCTTCAATGTCTCCTCAGTAAACTGGTGCCCTACTCGTCTATGATCACGCAATATAGGTTCAGTCCCCACTAACTATACTTGCTGCTGGGAGTTAGCAGGTAGTTGAGCTGCTACCGGTCTTACCTTTCTCAGTACAGATTTGTACTTCGCATGGACGTCTGCTTCCTGAGAGAGTGCACACCAACAACTTGCTTCTCTCCCTTCATTATTCTGCATCGGATGAGGAAAGAACTGCAGGTATGTAGCAATCTCCTCATATATGCATCGAGAGTGGATAGGGATCACCACCACACTATTTTTCCCCTCCATCAATCTACTCACACTGTCTAACCAACCAACAGCTGACTGTACAGACATAAACTCTTCAAACAACCCAGAAACCACTTCGTCTTCAAATAGAACTCCTACACGCCACAACCCTGATACCTGTTTCACCATCCATCTTTTTGTATTTTCCTCCATATCTTCAACTCTTGTAAATCGGCTCCACCCATCTGCCTCAAACATCACCAATCCATACTGCCAACTCTGTACACCACACATGTATCCAGACCTTTGTACATGTCTCGCTTCCAACTCTGACGGGACCTCAACAGTAGGTTCTACACCCCTGTCTTCCCGCCCTACAGGAGTGGATTGCGAAAAACCTTACATCTCCTCGTCTGAGAATCTCTAAGGGTTTGTCTGTTCCGCTCATGTCTTGAACGAACCGTCAAAAACTGTACTGAGTACTTGTCATCCGGACTCCGAACTCTAGCATAATGAGACCCATCGTTCATCACCTTTGTCTCCATCCGAACAGCGGTGATGTATGGTTGACCCAGTATGACGGGATAGGAGGCAGATGACTGTACAAAGAAATGCTGATCAACCTCTACATCCCCAATCCTTACACGCATATTGGGACAAGCTCCGTACAACTCACCCTTTTGATTATTTGCTGCACGAAGTACCCAACCATGATTCCTTTCGATTGGCCACTGCCCCTTCCCATACACCTCCTTGGAAATGATGTTGATCTCCGACCCGTGATCCACAAGTGCAGGTACTGGTTCAGAAAGTCCTCCAAGCCGAACCTGCGTCTCTGTTGTCGCTCTTGCCCAGTGCTTCTCTTTGAAATCGCCGTCTGCGCCTAACTTATCCTCTTCAAACTCTTCATCTTCATTCTCAATAACAGCTGGACCAGCAACCCATGCCTCATACTTATCACCTCCGAACTGATCAACACCAATAGCATCTACTGCTCCAACCATCTGACTACTTACTTGTTCAGTCAATACCTGTCTCTTTCTCTTCATGATGTCTATTATCAACTCATGAAACTCTCTCTTTGCGATGCCGAGCACTTCACGAAGAGTAAACTCAACCCTAGCATCCAAAATGCGTTGCTCTAGAACAGCACGCAAGTTTGTTGTTGTTTCGATGTCTGCCGCTAACTTGTAAGCTGGAGCTTTCCCTTTCTCCTGTGTTGTAAACCTCTTTCCTCGTACTCTATCTGTAGCAGTAGTCTCTTGTGGCAAATCCTGCACACCTTCCATAGCATCCACTACAGGTGGTGGAGCTGTAGAGGTGGAAGGTATATCCTCTGCAGCAGGAAATCTTCCAGCTGGTACAGATGGTGACGGTTAAGCTGCTCTCCTCCTTGTAACCCTCCGACGGTCACTGTCCTCTGGTACTCCTGCATCTAAATCAGAAGCGTCCCGTCTTCTTTTGTCTTCGATCATGGCATCTTGTTCACCACTCGTCTCTAAAAACGCTCGAATAGAAGTTGCATCTACTGGGTCTCTCCATCCAGTAGCTCTCCTAATGCTTTCAGCACCTCTCTTCATCATTTCAACCGGAACCTCAACAGCCTGCTCAACCATAGTTGGATTAGAGCGCACCTCAACTCTCCCAGTATATACATCAGCCTCCGCAGAACCCGCAGTCATCGCTGTAGTATTCGCACCAGTAAGTGCTGGAAGAGAACTCCTCATTCCTCCTCTCCCAAAATATGTGTTCAGAGGCTGCCCAGTGGCGGTTAGATACAACCTGTTGTTCTGATAGTTGACTACGCCCTCTCGCAAGGCAACCGCCAAGTCTTGACAGTCTCCTCTGAGATGATCTGGACTATCGCACCAAATACATCTCCTGGTAAAGGTTCCTCCTACAGGTCGGGCACCTGGTGCAACAGGTCGTTGATCTCTCCTCAAGTCTGCCATCTCAACCCTCAAATCTCTCAACTGTTGAGTAAGTTCTTCTATCAAGTTATGTTGATTTCGGTTCTCAACAGGTCGCTGCTGCTGTCTAGGTCCTCTCTGTGCTGGGATAGGTACTGCAAGCGCTTGAGGAACCACTTGGGGAACCACTATAGGTGCTTGAGGAATCACAATAGGTGCTTGAGGTATTGCAAGAGGAGCTACAGGAACATGAGGAGCTACTCTCTGCTCTGGCAAGGTCTCTGGCTGCAGTACCATCCTACCACGGCGTTGTCTAGCAAGGGTGGATACTGCTTCTTCTACTCTCCTCCAATCAGATGTAACTCCCCCTTCAGCCCCTCGATCAGCCAACATGAAACAAAGCCTATCTGCTGTGAACTCATCCAGAGCCCCTAAGAACAACTCTGTCTTCCTAGCATCCAACGTCAACCTCTCTAGACCAGAAAGCTGAGAGTACCTCTTCTCAAATTCACGGATCACTTCATTCAATCCCATGGAACGTCCAGGCTGACGCTCTATCCAATCCATGAGAGTTCTTCTGGTGACTCTTTCAGAGTCCTCTTCTAGAAATTCTTCTCTTAGCGCACGTTCAAACAGGGTCCACCCACCTAAATGTCTTCTCTGTAAATTTCTAACCTTCTCTCTCAATTCAGGGACAACAGTCAACTCAAAGCTTAGAATTACCTCAACTTCAGGTGCCCTGACTAACTCCATCTCGCCCACATACTCCCGCAGGTACCTTGTAACATCTCTTCCATCAAATCGCCCACATCGACCTACAATTGCTTGTAATGCTCTTGTGGACTTCTGCTCAGCTCCCCCAATTGCAGGCTGCTGCTGAATCAGGGCAGCCAACGCCTGAAGAATCTGAGACGTGTCTACAGCAGGCTGTGCTGTTGCTGTTGGAACCACCGTAGGTCCTCCTTGAGAGCCAATTCCATCTTGACCAGGAGTCCCTTGAACAAGAGCACCCTGAGCAGCAGCCGCACCCTGTACAGCAGCACTGTGATCCATTTTCCACCCAATCTAGCCAATTCTCCAAATCGATCACCCCAATTGCTCTCAGTGGAAGCACCAGATGTCGTGGCGAGAGTCTTTCTTGGGGAGGGCGGACCTCCTGACTGTGATAGATCAGAGAGAAATGACCAGGAAGGGGAATAGGTCGCTGCAGACGATGAAATCTCAAAACACACCCTCTTGTGCCCACCAATTGCAAAACAAACACTCAAGCACGCACTCAGGTACACAAATATGTCTCTCCGGAGTAGAAATAGCTTTATTTCAGCGTCAACTGCTTCACTGTTAAGAAATATCTCTCTCCTCCTCTCCTAAGTCCTTCTCAGCTGAAAATTCCAAGGAATCTGATCTTACGACAACCAAAGCCTTGTCAAAAACGATCTCCTTCCAATAAACCACCTCTATCCGTTCAATTCTACTCCTTCCAAACCTCAAAACTGTGTAACATATGAGGTTCTTGTCTCCAAAACACTTTCCTGCCTCTCTCACGATCTCCCCTGTTCACTCTAATCAATTCTGTCAGAAAAATCGAACCCCACTCAGCCTCCAAGCTTCTCAGCGTCTCCTCTCCTCAATCCATTCAATTCTGTCAGAAAAATCAATCCCCACTCAGCCTCCAAGCTTCTCAGCGTCTCCTCTCCTCAATCCACTCAATTCTGTCAGAAAAATCAATCCCCACTCAGCCTCCAAGCTTCTCAGCGTCTCCTCTCCTCAAATCCCTAATTCTCCTCCTTTCTCCTCCTTCCGCCTTAGTTCTCTCAGAAACTCCCTTGAAAAAATGTCCCCCGATCTCCAGCCGCCGCAGGTATTAAACCTAAAAGTTAAGGCCCCTGCTTAAGCTGCCCCCCCTGCTGTCCTTATAAGTGCAGTCACTTATCACAAGCAGGGCCCTAGCTTAAGCTGCCCCCCTGCTGTCCTTATGCGTACAGAGCATTTTTTACAAAGTTGGCCCCTTTTTAATACAAGTTTCACAGTTGTCTCCACAAACTCTACACATACACTAATAAAGGTTCACATAACCTCATTCTCCATCCCAAGCCTACTCGACGATTATTTAACTATTTAACAAAAGTTTCCTGTGCTCTTGATGCCATCTTGATGCCATCCTGAATATACTACAAGCCATCCAATGTAGGCCGAAGCTCCTACACTTATGAGGCTGCCCCACAGGGCTTACAGCCCCCTCATATACGCACCAGGTATCTCCTATAGTATATTCAGGATGGCATGCGAAGGCTTAGGCCAGGAAGCCCACGATTAAGGGAGATACCGGTCTCCCGCCCCTAGGTATACAGGACATGGCTGAATACCCAACATAGACTCCCATCCGGGAGGCCAACATGCCAGAATAGGAACCAGAGGCCAGGAGGGATTGATCCTGAGACCACTTCCCTCCTAGGCAGGCGCCCTATCACTGGGATGGCCTCTAGTTCCGTTCTAAAAGGATTTAAACTTTGTACATATGCTTTTACTGTAGGAATCTTCCTGCAAAGTCTTTACTAGCCTTTTCTGTGCAAACTCCTCTATACAACTCCGTTTTTAATGAACAAGGAGTCAAAACTATAGTATTCAGGAACACCTACACACCCACGCTATCAGATTCTGAGTTCGAGTCTCGAGCCAGAATCGACGGATTTCCCTCTTTCACATATTTCACAGCCTAAAACTCGTACTAACTATTGCTTAAAACACTTTCTGTCAAAACTAGAAGCATGAGGTCGCTCTCCTCGTCGTGCTTTACATCCTGGTGTCTTTCGACTCCCTTAGGGGTGATACTCCAACCCAAGCTAAGGGGCAGCTTGTCAAGCATGGCCCCAGCTTAGCTCCTGCCTAGCTTGTTAAGCTGCAGGGCAGCTTCCTTTACACAACAAAGAAAAGATCTCTTTGCAACTAGTTTTCATTGTACAGACCCATGTACATCACGACAACGGTTTACCGAGGATTTGACCTCCACCCACTTGCTTACCGTCTTGCTCCCTTTTTTTTGTCTTCTTAGCACTTGGGTATATCCATCTCATGTCGTCGAAGTTATACCCTGGACTTCATTTGCCCCCCCTTCCGCTGTTTCCTTTTGAGAGGTAGCCTGTCTTGCTCCTTCCTCTTGATAGACTTTCCCCGCTTTACTACGTTACGGGCAGCTCTTCGCGAAATGACCCTTCTGTTTGCAGATGAAGCACGAGTCTGGTAGAGATTGGTAGATTAGTGGTTGTTCAATGGATCTCCTACGCCAATACGAATGAGAATATGATCTTTTAACTCTTCGTCCGGATCAACCAAGATACATCCTCTGATATGAGGGTAACCATTTGTGGATTTCATTGTCGTCTTGTACAACACTGGTCCTATCGTCCCTAGTAGCTCATCGGCACCTACTTCAAAAGTAGGATCGACGAGAGGTAAATCGACCCATACAGCCACCGCCCTTGAATTTTCTGTATGTCTTAAATCTTGGTATCCAGGGGGCCGCCACGACGATTCTTTTGTTGAAGAACAACGGTGATCTTTGTAGTATCAGTTTTTTTTGTTCTTCCTTCTTCAGGACCACTAGGAAGTGTTTCCTACTTAGCATTCTCAGCTGTAGGACCTTCACCCCTAGATTCGGTTCCATCCACTTCGTGATCCATAGCTCGAAGGCGTCTCTAGACAGACTGCAGTCGACTGTTGATAGCACTACAGCCGTGCGTTTTAGCTGGATCAAGCGACTCGCAATAAGATCTCTGTTGAGGTCAACCACCACTCCATTTTTGTACTTGCCTTGCTGTTGGTTTTTCTTGATTTTGACCAGAGCTTCTAGCAATTCATCATCCGGAAGGCTCTTCCCTGCCATCAAGTCTAACCCTTCAAGGTACGGGTTCTCTCCCCCTTTGCGTAGTATCTTTAGTGGTTTCGACCAGCACTTTGGAAATTGGTTTGAACTTGTGCCGGCCTGCCCTTCTGCCATGTTGACTGTGTTCTTCGCCGTTTTAGGAAGCGCGGATCGGACCGAATCGCTTCCCGCTGCTTTCTGGGGAGGCTGCAAAATCGGATTTTCTTTCCTCTTCATACCTCCCTCGCTTGCTTGTCTCCCAGAGGGCTCTTTGGACGTGTTTGCTCCAGCTCTGATTGACGCTGTATTTTCTGAAACTTGCCTTAGCTCTGCCTTCTCGAGGAGAGGTGTTAGTACAGCGTCCACAATTTTCCTCTCGCTCTCTTTCGCTTGAAAATCTGCTTCCCTCCCCCTTGCTTTGTTCAGTTCTCTTCTCTCTTCAGGTTGCTCGATGATCAAACGTTTTTTCGAGCTTAGCTTCAGCATTTCGCCCTTATTGAGCTAAGCTGTAGCCACCCACATCCCTCTCTACTTGATCGTCATGCACCGGAGACCTGCATCTTTTCCTCTCAGCGTCGGAGTCGATTTCTGTACTATTTTGGATGTCGTCTTTTTCCTCGTCCATATCAACTCCTTCATTTTCTTGATTTTCTTGAATTTCCTTTTCTTCATTTCCTTTTCTTCATTTCCTTTTCTTCCTCGTTCGGCATTTTCCCCGTCTCGCTTATTCTACTCTTCCTCTACTCTAATTCTCGCTTTGTGTATCTCTCTTCTCCGCGTCACTCAGCTCAACCTGCAACCCCGAGTGGATACGATCAGCATTTGCAGCACTTCTGCGCGCCTCCTCCGCGCTTGCGCCACCTCTGCCATCGTCGCTCCCGCAATACTTCTCTGTTGAGACTTGTTATCTGTGGCTCTGTGTTCTTGTTGTTTATTTGTTTCTTGAGGTCCTTGACTTGTTTAGTATCTGTTATGTTATTTGTCAAGATTATCAACTTTATCTTGTTGAATAGACATAAGTCTGATCTCTACCAGGAATGATTTCTACCTGTAAGAATAAAAGATGTAGTGACGAAGGATTTCTCCTTTTGCCCATTTAGTATACAAGATATCGTTCCCACAGAGGATTTGCACAAGTAACGCTGCTCTAAGTTCTAAGATCTGTTCAAACACACAAACACACGGGTTTTGTCTAAAAAGCCCGTCTTCTCACAAAACCACACAAACCAACACGTCTTCCAGACACGCCAAATGGTGCTCTGGACCCAAACAAACAACTACCAATTACAATATCACACAACTATTCACAGAGAAGCTCGGGAAGACGATCTTCCTGCTTCCAGGTTGCTTCTTCCGGTCTTCTCGATACCGTCTTCCCGAAGCGATTCTCGTCTTCTGGGGGTTTAGCTCGTCTTCTCACACCTCCAGAAGGTTGTCCGACTTCGCAGAAGTCGACTAGTAACAGTCGTTACACCTTACTCTCACACTCACATTCCAACGGGTCAGATAAATCACAGGGTGTATGCCCCCTGTAGCCTTCCCAGGCTTCTGCCTACGGAAGTTGTCTTCCTGCAGCACTACAACAACATTCACCTTCACGGAAGCTCAATAGAAGTATCGGAAGCTCACTAGAAGAAGATAAGAAGATGGGAAAGATGAGGGAAGATGGGAAGAAGAAGAAATCCAAACAAGAGGAAACAAGATAAAAAGAGGCAATTAAGATTCCGACAGGCTTCTAGTCCGGATCCTGACTAACAAGCCATCCCTGCTTGTAATAGGTTGGGGAGGAAGACAACAAACATGAGTACTGTAGCACCGTCTTCTACTCGAGGATGTCGTCTTCTGTTGCGAGAAGAAGGCTTCTTTCTTCTTCACTTCGCTGCTCTGACTGCTCTGTCTTCTGGGATCACTTACCCAGAAGACCGTTCGTACGTAGATCCCAAGTGCTCTACTGAACGAGTCAAGCTACACTTCCACAACTGCTGACAGTCATCGCCACTCAAGAAGAACACTTCCCATGCACAATTGGGAGCGAATTCAGTGAACCCACCATCCAGAAGACATGGACAAAGCTGCTGCACTCAAATCCACAATCTATTCCTCGAGAAGAAGTCACAATGGCATTGGGAAGCTCACTCCCTCTACTTCCTACGTCTACTCCTCGACACACCAGTCTAGCTAACAGGACTGCACGAGGATGCCGTTCCCTGTTCCTAGACTGTCCACTACCTCTATCTACATCTTCGAACCACTGCTGGTGCGAGTATGCAGACCCCTCCTATATATTCCAAGACTATTCGTATGTTTCCAACAACGGGTGTAGTGCGCTAAGACTGTCTCTGCTCTAATGTGTCTCGCCTGCCTGCCTGTAGAATCGGTGTGTATGTTCAGTTACTGCCAAATTCTACAGAATTGGCAGAGCTCTCATAGAGCTTTTCTCCTACCCTGCTATCCTACTTAACCATCTGCCTTGAGAGTCAGGGGAGGCGACCACCAGGGAGAGAGAGAGAGGCGCTGACAAGAGGTTGTCACCTCACATGCATGCGGTCCCTCTTCCCAATTAGCCCTCCACTGTGTTACTCCTACGCTACCTATGCTACCACATGGGGTCCTAACTATTTTTACATGGAAAACTGCCACCCTTAACATAGCATGTCTGATCCTACTAAATTTGGAAGTGTCGATTAAGTTTGCTAACTACTCTGATTGCTCGGTGGCAATCTCTACATGATCTGCTCCTATCAGAGCTACTACCTCGACTTCTGATGGGCTGGGAAGCCCTGCACTTACCTCGGGTACCACTGAGGTAGCTTCCCTCTCCTCGCTCTTCGCTGGCCCTGCTGTTTCTGCGGCTGCGTCTTCCTCGGCTTCGACTTCGGAAGACGGAATGGTCTTCTGGGAAGACGAGTCGAATGGTGCGTCTTCGGTCTTCTGAGGCACAGATGCAGTACTAGGGACCATGGCGACCTCATAGGGGTCTGGGGAAGTCGCTTCCTCCACGCAGAATACCTGGGAAGACGGCTCGTCTTCCTGTCTTCCAGAAGACATCATGTCTTCCGGGGCGTCTTCTGGAGTCTTCTCGTCTTCCAATGCTGTCACCACCAAGTGTACAGCGAGATCGAACTCCTCCTTCTCCATTCCGGATCCAGTCGAGGGTGCTGGTGCTTGGGAAGATGCGGTTGGAGGTGTCGGAAGTGAGGGAAGACCATAAAGTGTCTTCACTCCTTCTATCTGTCTATCCAGGTACCTGAACATGCTATCTCTTCATTCCACCAACCTCGTCTTGGACCCGCTGTCCCATTCCCTAGCTAAGGTAAGTAACTTCTTACCCGCGGTGAAGTTGAACTTCTTCCGAAGCGCTTCTACCGACTGAGCTAGCATCTTCTGCGCACGAGCCTCCGCTGCTTCCCTCTGCGTCTTCTCTGTTGCAGCTCGCGCTTCTGCGGCTTCTCGCTGCATCTTCCAAGTGGTCTGCTCTTCGGCGAGGGTAGTGATCTTCTCCCGTACTCGGAGAACTTCCTGATCACGCTGCTGTACTCGCGCCTGCAACTCCTGGTTGCTCTTCCGAAGTTGCATCGACTCCTTGGCAGGAGCGGCTGCTTCCGCCTTGTACCTGGCTGTAAGCTTCTCCGTGGTGCGGAGACTAGCTTCCAGAGACTCCGTCTTCTGCTGGCTGTCTTCCTGTCGCAGCAAGGTGCACAGGCCGAATCCAGGCTGTAAGGGCTTCTCCTGTGCCCTCGCTCTCCTTTCCAGCAACTCCATAGCGGGCCGGATCTCCTTCTGGAAGTAGGCACTGAACTCCTCCAGTCGTCTTCCTGCAGAAGACAAGTTCATCCCCACCACTCGCTCGATGGTGTCGACTTCGTCTTCCAGAGGCAAGGGAGCCTCTTCCACCACTACGGTCTTCATCTTCTGCGCACGAGAAGAAGCTACTCTTCTCATCTTCCGGGGTGGAAGACTCCTCCTGGCTGGAGCGGCTCTCCTCTTTGCGCTTCCTCGCATCGCAGTAGGAGTACCCATCCATCCTTCATCTTCTGGAGTCTTCGGAAGACTCCCAGGTGTTACAGAAGCTGTCTTCTGCTCCGATTGGGTACTCAGCAATCTTCCTCCGAGTCCGACTCCGATCCTGAATGGATGAGGGAGATGGGTGTCCTCGGTACACTTCTGTGACCCATCTTCCTCACTGGCGTGACGTCTTTCGACCCACTAGACTCGTCTTCCCTCACCAGAAGCGTCTTCTGGTGAGAGCCGGGCCTCAGCTGTGGCATCAGAGTGGGAGGGGGCGTTGCTGCTGCCTCTCGGTCATTGTCTTCCGAGGTCTCCTCCTTCACCTCCTGTCGCTCCGTTGGCCCATACACTGCCAGCTGATCTTCCCTAAGATCCCCCATGGCTACATACAAGTAGCAGAAGAAGGGCGTCAGATGTCCTCCCGTCGGGGTACCCAAGTATGCTAGCTCCGTCTGTACATAGTTGTGGATGTACGCGCCCCGGTAGATTGGCACCCTGTCATCCCACACTGATTCCAGGAACTCCACGTCCTGATCTCCTAAGTACCTTGTCTTCTGCGTCTTTCCCTTGGGGAAAAGATGCAGAAACAACTTCGCCAGAAGTCGCTTCTTCGGCTCCCGGTAAGACTCTATCTTCCAACCGTTCCTCCCCTGCCTGTCTTCCACGAAAAGGCAGGTGGTACTCCCAAGTACATGCCATGAACTCACAATCCTAGGCAAGATCTTCTTCTCGTACCAATATCCTCGGTTCTCGGTCTCAGGCTTGTGAAACGCCTTACGCCACCAGTCTTCAGTCCAGGAAGACGGTCTTCCCCGAGCTACTCCTGCCTTCGCAGATACACGGTTACGCGGTGGTAACGCGGCCCACACCCGAGCGTCTCGTCTTCCGAGCTATATCTAAACAATCCTATCTAAGCAAGGCCTCGCATCGATTACCAAGAAGACAACCCACCTTGCATTACATCCTACTTCCTATCAGAAGATACAAGGTATGCGAGAAGTAGAGTATGAGAAAGGTTCAGAAGATGGTTCGGGCTCCTGCGGTGACAGTGGCCTCTGGGAAGACACTTGGGATAGCTTCCGATTCAATATCTTTCTCGGAAGACTTCTCGAAGTCAGACTTCCCTTCACTGGTCTCACCTGTCTTCGTCTTCCTACACGCAATCTATCTTCACAACAGACTCAAGACACTGCACTCTGTTCTTCTGACTTCTCACCTCTCATACACACTCAGAAGAAGCTTGCTGCATGAGGCGAAGACATGACTCTCGACCATTCTCTCCAGATTCTGCCAGCAATACTTCTCACAACTCTCTTCTAAGTTCGGGAAGAAGAAGGAACGGCTGCTATGGGTCGGACAGAAGAGACCCGAATGGACCCTCGCGTCTTCTCGCTCATTTTGCCAGCCTTCCAGTCTTCTAGTCTCTCTAGGAAGATGGGGAGTTGAGAAGCTTGGAAGACCGGGAGGCACAAGCCTAGTTCCCGACTTCCAACTTCTCGAATTAACACAACAACTCACCACTCCACTCAGGATTCGTACCAAGTCTCTCCAAACACCAAAGCAAAGCAAATCCACTCTTGATACGAATTGTGTTTAGTCGACTTCCGAAGACAGTCTTCCGAAGATGTCTTCCGAAGACAGTCAAGTTCAAGAAGCGTCTTCCGAAGATGTTCCCATCTTCCGAATCGTCTTCTGTTCCAAGTTTCGGGGATAGAGAGGTATGGGGGTAGAGAAATTGATAGTTGGGGTCTCCAATTTGAGGGCTAGGAGTAGGGAAGCTCGAATTGAGCTCGGGAAGAAGCAAGGAGATGTCTCGACAGAAATTGGGCAGCGTTTCCGCGCCCAATATCTCAATAGAAAGAATGGGGGTGGGGTAATCGATCAGGCTGCCTGCACACAATCAAGGAAGCGCGGGGAGTACCAAGAAAAGGCGAGAAGAAGTGGGAGGGGAAAAGAACAGGGGGAAGAACCTCTACAGTCTTCTTCGGCTCCCCGAGTTGCCTTCGACCTCCGCGCGCTTCTGGCTCTTGTCCTAGCTTCCAATGCGACTCCACACGACTGCGTCTGCTGTCAATTTCGGTCCACACCTCGATTCCACCTCTGCTTCTACTCGTCACTCTTCACTGTCAGCTTCTCGGAAGCTCCACAGAAACGCCTTCGCTTTCTCTGCTGTTTGTGCTCCCGCAATTCAATCTCACCCTTCGCCTAGCTACCAACTTACTCTCTCCTACCTCGATGTCTCACTTGATTCCTCTCTCAATGCAAGCTCGCGAAGCTCACTCTCGCAATCGATCTTCTTCAGGCGCGCTATGCTGCGGGAAGTTAGAAGGTGTCTAATGTGCTTCCTCACGCATCTTCCCCGCAGATTAGGGGTTCTCGTCCTTGGTGTCTTCCTGACCTACCTCCCTATTCGGTGCGCTCCAGTAGGTACACCTACTGTCTTACCCGAAAACTCATGGTTGATCTTTCGCGGTCGCTGTCTTCTGGAAGATAGGTGTCTTCCGTCATCTTCTCATCTTCCGCCGTCTTCTCGTCTTCTGAAGACGCAACTGAGAAGATGATCTTCCGAAGACGGTCGTCTTCTGAAGAAGTCAACTTCTTATTACCAACAGCTCTTAAGATCATCTTCCTGTTAAGGAAGACGTAACCTTAAGTAACAACGCTTCTTCAGTTATACAAACAAGTCATTATCCTTAAAAATTTCAAAAATTCGTGCATCCTGTAATTTGTGGGCACCACATACGCCCACCCTCACATGTTTGCGTCCCCGCAAACATCAGTGGTTCCTGCACTTCTGTTTACGTCCAGTACTTCTTGACGCGCCACCCATTAACACGAGTGGTCATCAGTGTACCGTCCAACTCTTCCAACTGCAAGGAGCCATTGTCGAAGACCTCTAAGACACGGTAAGGTCCCATCCAGCGAAGATGAAGTTTCCCGGAGAACTTAATATGACGGTTGTCGTAGAGAAGTACCAAGTCCCCGTCCACAACAGTCACCTTCCTCAACTTGCTATCGTAGTTTACCTTACGTTGCGCTTGCACCTCGTATGTCTTCTCCAAAGCTGCATTCCTGTCTTCTTCAAACTCTACGAAGTTCAGAAGACGCTGCTCCTGACTCTATGGGCACAATGGGCGTCATGCCGTAAGTTAGGTAGAAAGGCGTCTTCTGGGTTGTGACTTTAGGTGAAATTCTGAAAGCCCACAACAGAGATGGCAGTTTCGTGTCCCAGTCATACACATGGTTAACAGTTACCTTGTTCAGGATGTTACACAGAAGACCGTTCGACTTCTCCGTCAGCCCATTCGCTTTCGGGTTGTATGGCGTCGTCTTCCGATGCTTAATCCTGAAGTATTGGGTCAGGAGGGAGATAGTCTCATTTAAGAAATAAGTGCCCCTATCTGACACCAATTCCAGCGGACATCCATACCTAGTGATGATGTTATGCCATAGGAACCTTGCTACTACTGCGGCATCGTTCTTTCTCGTGGCCTCGCCTTTCACCATCTTGGTGGCATAGTCGGTAGCTATTAAGATGTACCTTGCTCGTGTTCTTCTCGCCACCGGGGCGATAGGACCTACAAAGTCGATTCCCCACTTTTTGAACGGGGCAAGCGGAAGAACGGGAGTAAGAGGCCACCTTGTTGTAGCGGACGGTCTTCCCACCCTCTGGCATGCATCGCACTTCCTGATCTCTTGGAAAGTGTCTCGGTACATAGTTGGCCACTAGTATCCGGCGTCTAGCATCTTCTTCACTGTGGTCTTCAATCCGTAGTGACCCCCAGCATCTTCGTAGTGAAGACCTGTGATCACTGCTTTTATCTCTGACGGCTCGAGACATCTTCTCAGCTTCTCGTCATGTCTCTTTCGAAACAGGATACCCTGGAAGATAGCATATGGACCTGCCTTGTGTAAGAAGACGGCCTTCTGCTCCGCATCCATTCCCTCGGGATACTGTTGGTCTTCCAAGAACTTCCTCAAGTCCTTGAAGATCAACTCTTCTGTGGAAGTCGCAAAGACTGGATCAGAAGATCTAGTCTCGTCTTCTGGGAAGCAGGCGGTACGCCCCCCCTCAGATGAAAGTGTCTCTGCAAAAACTGAAAACAACTTCTCGTCAGGAAACTCGTCTTCCACTTCATCTTCTCGTCGTTCTGTTTCCAATCTGGATAGGTAGTCAGCATTAACATGCTGTCTTCCGGGCCTGTACTCAACGGTGTAAGTAAATTCCTGGAGTAGGAGGATCCACCTAGCTATCCTACCAGACAAATCTACTTTCTTTACAAGATTTTTCAAAGAGAAGTGATCTACATAGAAGACAAACGGGTTTGCCAGAAGATAGTGTCTAAACTTCCTACAGGAGTAAATCATGCCAAGACACTCCCTTTCGGTTGTCGAGTACTTCTTCTCTGCATCACTGAGTTGTCTTCCCGCGTAGTAGATGGGGTAATCCTTCTTCTTCTCATCTTTCTGACTCAACACCACCCCGATGGCAAAAGCAGAAACATCCACATAAATGTGAAAGACTCTTTCCCAATCAGGCGGCCGTAGGACAGGGGATTCCGACAGAAGCCTCTTCATTTCTTCGAATGCTTCCTGCTGCTCAGAAGACCAAATGTATGGTTCGTCTTTCTTCAGCAACTTAGTGAGTCTTCCTGCTACCTCTGCGTACCTGTCAATAAACCTCCTGTAGTATCCTATGTTGCCAAGGAAGCTTCTCAACTGTGTCAGGTTAGCAGTTGGGTGGAGTTTCATGATGACTTCCACCTTAGCACAGTCGACTTCTATACCTCTTCCGGAAATCCTATGTCCTAGCAAGATCCCCTCTGACATACCAAAGAAGCATTTCTCAGGATGAAGTGCCAAACGATGTTCTCTACACTTCAGAAAACACTTCCTCAGAAATATCAAGTGGTCGTCTCTCGATCCAAACACACAGAAATCATCCAAGAAAATCTCCATAAAGGTGCGAAGATACTCCTTGAAGATTGTAATCATCAACCTCTGGAACGTGGCGGGTGCATTGCATAAACCAAACGTCATTTGATTGTACGCGTACGTGCCCCAATCAGTAGTGAAAGTGGTTTTCGACTTGTCTTCTTCTCTGATTGAAACTTGGTTGTACCCAGAATACCCATCCAGGAAGCTGTAGAACTCATGTCCTGCTACCTGGTCTAACACAGAGTCGGTGAATGGTAAGGGGTGATGATCCTTTTTCGTGGCCAAGTTCAATTTCCGGAAGTCCTGACACACTCGAATCTTCCCTGTCTGCTTCTTCGGCACGATGACAATAGGAGCTACCCACTCACTGCTAAGTACTGGGAAGATGACTCATGCCTTCAAGTATTGGTCAATCTGGTCCTTCATCAGAAGCGAGTACTTGGGGTTGAGCCGGTACTGCCTCTGCCGTGCAGGAACAACGCCCTCTAGCAAGTCGATGCGATGCTCTCCCAACTCTCGAGGTATGCCCTTCATGTCTTCTATGGTCCATGCGAAGACATCTTGGAACTCCGTTAGAAGTTCTCGAAAGTCTTCCAACTGCTGGCCCTCGATCACCTTGGAAAGCTTTAGCTTCTTCCCAGGAGCAACCTCCATCTCTTGGAGATCATCCGGGTTTACCATTCCTTCAGTGTGACTGTACTCACTGGCACCAAAGTATTCCGGTTTGGGAGCTTCTTCTAGTTCAGATTCGTCTTCTGGAAGACCAACTGTCGGATCTTCCGAAGGGAAGACGGTATTCTCGTCTTCTGGAAGACCAACTATCGGATCTCCCGAAGGGAAGACGGTATTCTCGTCTTCTGGAAGCTCTTCTTCCGCAATCTCGTAGCACTCAATGTATCCACAGACCACATCTTCCACTTTCTCTGCTACTTCTGTAGCACACACGTTATTCACCATAAACTCATTATACCGTTCATCACTGTCAGAAGACGCAGCCGAGTCTTCTGAAGTGTATCCCTCTGTTGTAGACGGAGTTTCACCTTGGTGTCCAATCTTGATCCAAGGAAGCGAGACCTTACTCTTCTCACCTGGCTTGGGTGTAGGATTGGGAAATCTCAAACGATGTCTTCTCCAGTCGGTATTCACATTTGCAGCATACAGCCATGGTCTTCCTATCAACACCTGATACCCAACCTTAGCTACAGGTCGCAAAATGATGTAAGTGAGGTAAAAAGATACTCTACCAATTACCGTGAGGACATCTTTCAGTTGCCCCAAAGGTCGTCTTCTGGTCTGGTCCGCCATTCTGAGAATTCTCGGAGTAGGCTGGAACTCAGTGAAGCCTAGGGCATGCGCCGTTTCTTCAGTCATGATGTTCACTCCGGAGACGGAATCAATGGGTACCTTCTTCAGAAGACAGCCATGGATCTCCATATCAAGTTCTGGGGCTCCCAAGTCCTCATGCTCTACCCTTAAGATCGGGGTGCTCTTGGGAAATTTAGCTGCCCTCCTCTTCCTCGATCCTCGAAGCACAGATTGTAACAACTTCCTGTAACCAGCGTTGTCATCCAACAGCTGTTGGAAGGTTATATCCGCCTTCTGATTCCACAAGTCTCGCAAGAAGTCGTAAGGAGATCTTTTTAGAAGAGTGACTGGTGTTTCCAACAGAGAAGATGTAGTGGCTGCTTCCTTGGGTGGAAGACCAGAAGAGTGTCTTCCCTCGACTGGAGGCTGTTCCCGTGAGACAGGTGTCGTCGTAGTCGGTGTAGGGAGCTGCTGTACTATCTTCCGTCTCTTCTTGCATGATCGCTTCAACCTCTTGTCTTATGTCAGGAGCAAAGTACTTCGGATCTTCTCGGTCGTAAGTAGGAGAAGATGGCCGCTCAGGAGAAGATGACCTCTTCTTGACGTCCTTCTGGCGAGATTTTGACTTCCCTTTGCTTCTGGTACTTACCTTGAACACAGCTTCATCCAAAACTTCCTCCGGAGGCCAACTATCTGAATTCGGGTCAGGATTCCAAACAGTACCATCCGTCAAAGTGAGAGATGACGCTCCTTCAGGTGTCTTCATCTTCTGAGCTGCAGTCGTCTTCTGCAGCTGAGGTTCCTTTCCTTCGCGCTTCCCGGGGTCTGGTTCGTCTTCCTCGATATGGAGACAATCCGTACAATCCTCAGGATCTTCTTCTTCTACCGTGATGTGATGTACCACTGCTAACTCGAGCTTAGAAGATGATGCAGCTTCTGCAGGAGGCGTGGTATCTGCAAATCTCACCATTTGTCGGGGTCGTAAGGTCTGAGGACAATTCCCTGTAAAATGACCGGCTTCCTTACAGTTCCCACACAAGGGCACTTGCCCAATCTGTCTTCTCGGGTGAGGACAGGTGGACCATCAGTGTCCTGTCTCTCCACAATTATTGCACGCTCCAGGAAGAGGGTTGAGAGGTCGTTGTGATGAAGAAGGTTGCCAAGGCGTCCTGGTCTGTACATTGCTAGCTCTATCCCTTGGTACATAACGATTATATTGGGCGGGAGGCGTAGGAGTGAAGGGTTGGATTGTTTCGATCCTATAGCAGGTTTCTCCACTGGGATCGTGTAGATATCCCTCATCATCTTCTTCCCATCCTGCCCAGTTGACAGCTTGGTCCTGCGTACACTGATCTCTGGTGTGTCCAGAAGAGTTACAAAGGTTGCACCAAAGGTTTGGCCGGGAAGCTGTAGGTTGCTTCCGCTTGTCCTTCTGGTTCAAAAGATGAACTTTCAGGTCGACAAACTGCTTCAGAACCTCATCGATGCGGGGATCAGGTGCAGACTGAATGATCTGAGTTGGAGGCATCTTCTGCACAACTTCCTCCCTTGCTCGCGTCTTCTCCTTCTTCTTCTTCCGCGTCTTCTTCTCTTGTTCAGATTCGGATTCTGAACTTTCGACAGTCGACTCTTCAGAAGTAGAGGCTGCTTCCGAATCACTGTTATCAGTTTCAGTGGACTTGGACTTCTTCTTGGACTTCCGGAAAGACTTCTTCGACTTCTTGGACTTCTTCGAGATCTTCCCTTTGTCTTTCGTCATATTCCGAGTGATGCTCGAGGTTTCATACTGCTCGGCATGCTTTTGTACCTCCGCTAAATCATCACCTCTTCCTTTTCTGCAGTACAATTCCATGTCCTGGGACAATCCTCCCAAGTACCAGTCCACAGCTTGCTGAGCACAGGAGCCGGGTCTTCCTTGGTTCTGAGGGATGTGATCCAAGAGATCTTCAAACCTCTCGGTGTAATCCCGCAGTGCCTCTTTCTTCTTCCGTTCGAGCCTCTGAAGCTCTATGAGGGTCATACGATCGTAGCCCACTCCTCTGAACCTCTTCAGAAAAGCTGCCTTCAGAGTAGCCCAAGCGGCCATTACTACAACATCATCCAACGTTTTACTCATCCACTTCCTTCCTTCCCTTTGATCAAACTGGGAAATACACGGAGTCTGTCAACATCAGCGTCTTCCTTGTTGGATCTAGAGATGGTCTCGAACATCGTGATGAAGTCATCCGCATCATCATCATCGTCGTACGGATGGTACTTTTGCCGAGTGTGGGAAGCCATGTTGACTGCCGGCTGGTGCGACTGCCAATTTCCTTCTTCCTTAGGTCCAGGTGGTGGAGATGGTCTTCTCGAAGGTCCAGGCCTGTCTGAATCAGGAAGATCGTCTTCTGAGTCAGAGCTACTGTCACTGCTACCTCCCGAGACGTCTGGAACAATCTCCTCCAGTCTTCCCTCACCTTGAGAAGCTTCTCCCGCACTTGGGAAGACGTCTTCCGAGTAACCAGTACCGAAATCTACTTTATACACGTGATCACCCGGTTGGCTTCTGTCTTCACCAAAGATTATGCTCGAGATGGAAGGCTCTTCCAACTCTACCGATCGGATCTTCCTGAGCTCTTCTTCTTTCCTTTGGTGTCTCAGGGATATCCGCTGCTCTCTAGAAGCAGTTCGCTGGGGTGAGTTAACCCACTCGGGATCTTTACCCGTGCGTCTTCTGCTTCTTCCTCCGGTCGGAGGCATCCACCAGAGTACTGAGAACAGATGTCTCTATTCTTCTACCACTAGATCCGAGAGACCAAATGACTGAACAACCGATCGCAAGTTCAGAACGTTTTCTTCTCCTGCTTCTGGTTGCACTCACTGCAATCTTCCAAGATCGAGTCTTCCAAGGAGTTCTTGGAAGCAGGGAAGCGGCTTCTTCCAACTTCCCCTGATGTATCTTATCAACTTCTGGTTGCGGTTTCTGTCTTCTAGCAAGATAGAGTCCAACAACACATTCAACTACAATCGAAGTTAGTTCGAAACGAACCTAACTAATGACACACAGATCCAGGAAGCTTAGAACAGAAGTTACTAAGATGAAATCCCCGGCAGCGGCGCCAAAAATGGTTCCTCACTATATGTAGTGACGAAGGATTTCTCCTTTTGCCCATTTAGTATACAAGATATCGTTCCCACAGAGGATTTGCACAAGTAACGCTGCTCTAAGTTCTAAGATCTGTTCAAACACACAAACACACGGGTTTTGTCTAAAAAGCCCGTCTTCTCACAAAACCACACAAACCAACACGTCTTCCAGACACGCCAAATGGTGCTCTGGACCCAAACAAACAACTACCAATTACAATATCACACAACTATTCACAGCGAAGCTCGAGAAGACGATCTTCCTACTTCCAGATTGCTTCTTCCGGTCTTCTCGATATCGTCTTCCCGAAGCGATTCTCGTCTTCTGGGGGTTTAGCTCGTCTTCTCACACCTCCAGAAGGCTGTCCGGCTTCGCAGAAGTCGACTAGTAACAGTCGTTACACCTTACTCTCACACTCACATTCCAACGGGTCAGATAAATCACAGGGTGTATGCCCCCTGTAGCCTTCCCAGGCTTCTGCCTACGGAAGTTGTCTTCCTGCAGCACTACAACGACATTCACCTTCACGGAAGCTCAATAGAAGTATCGGAAGCTCACTAGAAGAAGATAAGAAGATGGGAAAGATGAGGGAAGATGGGAAGAAGAAGAAATCCAAACAAGAGGAAACAAGATAAAAAGAGGCAATTAAGATTCCGACAGGCTTCTAGTCCGGATCCTGACTAACAAGCCATCCCTGCTTGTAATAGGTTGGGGAGGAAGACAACAAACATGAGTACTGTAGCACCGTCTTCTACTCGAGGATGTCGTCTTCTGTTGCGAGAAGAAGGCTTCTTTCTTCTTCACTTCGCTGCTCTGACTGCTCTGTCTTCTGGGATCACTTACCCAGAAGACCGTTCGTACGTAGATCCCAAGTGCTCTACTGAACGAGTCAAGCTACACTTCCACAACTGCTGACAGTCATCGCCACTCAAGAAGAACACTTCCCATGCACAATTGGGAGCGAATTCAGTGAACCCACCATCCAGAAGACATGGACAAAGCTGCTGCACTCAAATCCACAATCTATTCCTCGAGAAGAAGTCACAATGGCATTGGGAAGCTCACTCCCTCTACTTCCTACGTCTACTCCTCGACACACCAGTCTAGCTAACAGGACTGCACGAGGATGCCGTTCCCTGTTCCTAGACTGTCCACTACCTCTATCTACATCTTCGAACCACTGCTGGTGCGAGTATGCAGACCCCTCCTATATATTCCAAGACTATTCGTATGTTTCCAACAACGGGTGTAGTGCGCTAAGACTGTCTCTGCTCTAATGTGTCTCGCCTACCTGCCTGTAGAATCGGTGTGTATGTTCAGTTACTGCCAAATTCTACAGAATTGGCAGAGCTCTCATAGAGCTTTTCTCCTACCCTGCTATCCTACTTAACCATCTGCCTTGAGAGTCAGGGGAGGCGACCACCAGGGAGAGAGAGAGAGGCGCTGACAAGAGGTTGTCACCTCACATGCATGCGGTCCCTCTTCCCAATTAGCCCTCCACTGTGTTACTCCTACGCTACCTATGCTGCCACATGGGGTCCTAACTATTTTTACATGGAAAACTGCCACCCTTAACATAGCATGTCCGATCCTACTAAATTTGGAAGTGTCGATTAAGTTTGCTAACTACTCTGATTGCTCGGTGGCAATCTCTACATGATCTGCTCCTATCGGAGCTACTACCTCGACTTCTGATGGGCTGGGAAGCCCTGCACTTACCTCGGGTACCACTGAGGTAGCTTCCCTCTCTTCGCTCTTCGCTGGCCCTGCTGTTTCTGCGGCTGCGTCTTCCTCGGCTTCGACTTCGGAAGACGGAATGGTCTTCTGGGAAGACGAGTCGAATGGTGCGTCTTCGGTCTTCTGAGGCACAGATGCAGTACTAGGGACCATGGCGACCTCATAGGGGTCCGGGGAAGTCGCTTCCTCCACGCGGAATACCTGGGAAGACGGCTCGTCTTCCTGTCTTCCAGAAGACATCATGTCTTCCGGGGCGTCTTCTGGAGTCTTCTCGTCTTCCAATGCTGTCACCACCAAGTGTACAGCGAGATCGAACTCCTCCTTCTCCATTCCGGATCCAGTCGAGGGTGCTGGGGCTTGGGAAGATGCGGTTGCAGGTGTCGGAAGTGAGGGAAGACCATAAAGTGTCTTCACTCCTTCTATCTGTCTATCCAGGTACCTGAACATGCTATCTCTGCATTCCATCAACCTCGTCTTGGACCCGCTGTCCCATTCCCTAGCTAAGGTAAGTAACTTCTTACCCGCGGTGAAGTTGAACTTCTTCCGAAGCGCTTCTACCGACTGAGCTAGCATCTTCTGCGCACGAGCCTCCGCTGCTTTCCTTTGCGTCTTCTCTGTTGCAGCTCGCGCTTCTGCGGCTTCTCGCTGCATCTTCCAAGTGGTCTGCTCTTCGGCGAGGGTAGTGATCTTCTCCCATACTCGGAGAACTTCCTGATCACGCTGCTGTACTCGCGCCTGCAACTCCTGGTTGCTCTTCCGAAGTTGCATCGACTCCTTGGCAGAAGCGGCTGCTTCCGCCTTGTACCTGGCTGCAAGCTTCTCCGTGGTGCGGAGACTAGCTTCCAGAGACTCCGTCTTCTGCTGGCTGTCTTCCTGTCGCAGCAAGGTGCGCAGGTCGAATCCAGGCTGTAAGGGCTTCTCCTATGCCCTCGCTCTCCTTTCCAGCAACTCCATAGCGGGCTGGATCTCCTTCTGGAAGTAGGCACTGAACTCCTCCAGTCGTCTTCCTGCAGAAGACAAGTTCATCCCCACCACTCGCTCGATGGTGTCGACTTCGTCTTCCAGAGACAAGGGAGCCTCTTCCACCACTACGGCCTTCATCTTCTGCGCACGAGAAGAAGCTACTCTTCTCATCTTCCGGGGTGGAAGACTCCTCGTGGTAGGAGCAGCTCTCCTCTTTGCGTTTCCTCGCATCGCAGTAGGAGTACCCATCCATCCTTCGTCTTCTGGAGTCTTCGGAAGACTCCCAGGTGTTACAGAAGTTGTCTTCTGCTCCGATCGGGTACTCAGCAAGTCTTCCTCCGAGTCCGAGTCCGATCCTGAATGGATGAGGGAGATGGGTGTCCTCGGTACACTTCTGTGACCCATCTTCCTCACTGGTGTGGCGTCTTCCGACCCACTAGACTCGTCTTCCCTCACCAGAAGCGTCTTCTGGTGAGATCTTGATGAAATGCAGGTGATAGGCAATCAGTCTGAGCCGGGCCTCAGCTGTGGCATCAGAGTGGGAGGGGGCGTTGCTGCTGCCTCTCGGTCATCGTCTTCCGAGGTCTCCTTCTTCACCTCCTGTCGCTCTGTTGGCCCATACACTGCCAGCTGATCTTCCCTAAGATCCCCCATGGCTACATACAAGTAGCAGAAGAAGGGCGTCAGATGTCCTCCCGCCGGGGTACCCAAGTATGCTAGCTCCGTCTGTACATAGTTGTGGATGTACGCGCCCCGGTAGATTGGCACCTTGTCATCCCACACTGATTCCAGGAACTCCACGTCTTGATCTCCTAAGTACCTTGTCTTCTGCGCCTTTCCCTTGGGGAAAAGATGCAGAAACAACTTCGCCAGAAGTCGCTTCTTCGGCTCCCAGTAAGACTCTATCTTCCAACCGTTCCTCCCCTGCACAAGGCCGAAAAGGCACGTGGTACTCCCAGGTACATGCCATGAACTCACAATCCTAGGCAAGATCTTCTTCTCGTACCAATATCCTCGGTTCTCGGTCTCAGGCCTGTGAAACGCCTTACGCCATCAGTCTTCAGTCCAGGAAGACGATCTTCCCCGAGCTACTCCTGCCTTCGCAGATACACGGTTACGCGGTGGTAACGCGGCCCACACCTATTCCAGAAGCCCTTGATCTGCGAGGTTCCAATCCCACAGGAAGAAGTCGAGACCCAACTCCTTGAGGAAAGGAGTGGCCTCGGCCAATTCTGCCGCTGGTAACACCAAGCCTCGCGGATGCATCGACATACCTGGAAGATCTGTTGCACTAAACCACAAGCACCTACTATGAGCTGAAGGCTCAGTTCTTCCCGAGTGCCCACAGTCTAGCTTCTACTTCTCAGAAGACGAAACTAGTCTTCCAGAAGACAGCTACTCCGTCTTCCGGGATTCTAACAGTACTTCCTAGATAGCTCTCGTCTTCCGAGCTATATCTAAACAATCCTATCTAAGCAAGGCCTCGCATGGATTACCAAGAAGACAACCCACCTTGCATTACATCCTACTTCCTATCAGAAGATACAAGGTATGCGAGAAGTAGAGTATGAGAAAGGTTCAGAAGATGGTTGCGGGCTCCTGCGGTGACAGTGGTCTCTGGGAAGACACTTGGGACAGCTTCCGATTCAATGTCTTTCTCGGAAGACTTCTCGAAGTCAGACTTCCCTTCACTGGTCTCACCTGTCTTCGTCTTCCTACACGCAATCTATCCTCACAACAGACTCAAGACACTGCACTCTGTTCTTCTGACTTCTCACCTCTCATACACACTCAGAAGAAGCTTGCTGCATGAGGGGAAGACATGACCCTCGACCATTCTCTCCAGATTCTGCCAGCAATACTTCTCACAACTCTCTTCTAAGTTCGGGAAGAAAAAGGAACGGCTGCTATGGGTCGGACAGAAGAGACTCGAATGGACCCTCGCGTCTTCTCGCTCATTTTGCCAGCCTTCCAGTCTTCTAGTCTCTCTAGGAAGATGAGGAGTTGAGAAGCTTGGAAGACCGGGAGGCACAGGCCTAGTTCCCGACTTCCAACTTCTCGAATTAACACAACAACTCACCACTCCACTCAGGATTTGTACCAAGTCTCTCCAAACACCAAAGCAAAGCAAATCCACTCTTGATACGAATTGTGTTTAGTCGACTTCCGAAAGACAGTCTTCCGAAGATATCTTCCGAAGACAGTCAAGTTCAAGAAGCGTCTTCCGAAGATGTTCCCATCTTCCGGATCGTCTTCTGTTCCAAGTTTCGGGGATAGAGAGATATGGGGGTAGAGAAATTGATAGTTGGGGTCTCCAATTTGAGGGCTAGGAGTAGGGAAGCTCGAATTGAGCTCGGGAAGAAGCAAGGAGATGTCTCGACAGAAATTGGGCAGCGCTTCCGCGCCCAATGTCTCAATAGAAAGAATGAGGGTGGGGTAATCGATCAGGCTGCGTGCACACAATCAAAGAAGCGCGGGGAGTACCAAGAAAAGACGAGAAGAAGTGGGAGGGGAAAAGAACAGGGGGAAGAACCTCTACAGTCTTCTTCGGCTCCCCGAGTTGCCTTCGACCTCCGCGCGCTTCTGGCTCTTGTCCTAGCTTCCAATGCGACTCCACACGACTGCGCTTGCTGTCAATTTCGGTCCACACCTCGATTCCACCTCTGCTTCTACTCGCCACTCTTCACTGTCAGCTTCTCGGAAGCTCCATAGAAACGCCTTCGCTTTCTCTGCTGTTTGTGCTCCCGGAATTCAATCTCACCCTTCGCCTAGCTGCCAACTTACTCTCTCCTACCTCGATGTCTCACTTGATTCCTCTCTCAATGCAAGCTCGCGAAGCTCACTCTCGCAATCGATCTTCTTCAGGCGCGCTATGCTGCGGGAAGTTGGAAGGTGTCTAATGTGCTTCCTCACGCATCTTCCCCGCAGATTAGGGGTTCTCGTCCTTGGTGTCTTCCTGACCTACCTCTCTATTCGGTGCGCTCCAGTAGGTACACCTACTGTCTTACCCGAAAACTCGTGGTTGATCCTTCGCGGTCGCTGTCTTCTGGAAGATAGGTGTCTTCCGTCGTCTTCCCATCTTCCGCCGTCTTCTCGTCTTCTGAAGACGCAACTAAGAAGATGATCTTTCGAAGACGGTCGTCTTCTGAAGAAGTCAACTTTTTATTACCAACAGCTCTTAAGATCATCTTCCTGTTAAGGAAGACGTAACCTTAAGTAACAACGCTTCTTCAGTTATACAAACAAGTCATTATCCTTAAAAATTTCAAAAATTCGTGCATCCTGTAATTTGTGGGCACCACAAAAGATAACTATAAAGAATCACCTTTGTCACTTGTTAACTGCATTTGGATGATATTTACTTGCATCTTTGTGGGTTCGATCTTAATATTACTACTTTCGAGCATCTTTTGGTTTTCTTGTGTGTTACAAGAATCCAATAGCTGACATGCTATCACGAGCACGATACGACGAGGAAGAAGAGATGATAGATGACATAGACGATGTGGGTGTAAAGTTCTATACTGTTGCACACATAAGGAGGGTGAATGAACTTTTCATCGAAGGATTGTACGAAAGATATTTGCTAGACATTGAGAGGTATCTTAGTACGCTAACCAAACAAGTTCGTTGGACTGATGAGGAGTTTCAAAGAATTTGAAGAAAGGTCTATGGGTCTAGACTACAAGCAGAAGAAAACGATGTCGTTATGAGTAATTTGCAACAAGGAGGATCAACAAAAGCTATTAAGGAAGTTTCACGATAGTCTATAGGTCGAGCACAAACTCGACCCATAATCCTTATGGGTCGAGAAAGGCTCTTTGACTTCCCGCGTCGGAATCGTTGAACAAAGTTGGCAATACTTCATCTTAGTGCTGTAGCTGATATAGAGTTTCTTCAACGTTGAGGTGAAGTTACCGGTTATCGTCCTCTAACTGTACCTCAAGATTAACTTGAGTCGATCTGATCTTAGTGTCAACCGTCACTCATTTCTTGGACTTCCTCGTGGAACTTTGTCTTGCGTTGATCATTGCTCCAAGCGTTCACCTAGAAAAGTTGATCCACTTCGTATCTTGCATCCCTCCTCAAGCATCCAGCCTTCAACCGTCTCGAGTTCTCGTGATTTGGGACGAATTTCTCATAAAGTCAAAGATCCTAAAAGATACTTCTAGCACACCTAGCAGCTCAACCGTCCGTGATGTCTGTCTGGGTCCAAGCTCTCAAACGGTGGTATCAGGTAATCCAAGTAGAATAATAACAACACAATACCTTGAGAAATAATCAAAACATAAAACTCTAGATCACCTCTAGTAGACGAGAAGTCTTGTTACTTCAAGAAGGTATCGATTCTTATGTACCAAGCTCTTGGAGCTTGTTTGAGGTCATACAGTGACTTATGTAGCTTGCACACTAATTGTTCACCTCATGTAAGAATAAATCCAGGTGGTTGCTGCAAGTAGATGTCTTCTTGAAGAACCCCATTAAGAAATGCATTCTTGACATCCATTTGTAGGCATATCCAGTCATGCAGCTTTGCAAAGGCAAAAAGAACTCGAATGGTGTTGAGTTTTACCACAGGTGTGAAGGTCTCATGAGAATCCTCTCAAGTAGTCTTTTGCAACAAGATGAGCCTTGTATCTCTCTGTCTATCCATCCGCTTGTCTCTTGATCTGTGGTGCCCACAATTTACAGGATTCATGAATTTTTGAAATTTTAACTTGTTTGTTTAACTGAAGAAGGGTTGTTACGTAAGATTACGGCTTCCTTAGAAGGAAGATGATCTTACGATCTTTTTGTAATAAGAAGCTGACTTCTTCGGAAGACGACCGTCTTCCGGGAAGCGTCTTCTCGGTTGTGTCTTCTGAAGATAGAAGACGGCGAAAGACGGAAGACACGTATCTTCCGGAAGACGGCAACCGCAGAAACCTAACCACGTATTTCCAAGTAAAGAAGTAGGTGTACCCACCAGGTAACACCGAGTAGGTTAGGTAGGTCAGGTAGGTCATCTAGGTTGAGAACCCCTAACCTGCACGAGAAGATGTGAAGGAAGCGCATTAACGCAAAATACTACCACTTCCCGCATCGGGGTTGCTTTGGCTTAGAAGATCGAATTGGAAGGTAATCGAGTTGAGAGAAGGCAGCAGAGTGAAATTGAGTGGAGCTTGGATCGATTCACAGCTAGGAAGAAGGCGAGGGCAAATCACTGAGAGTAGGAATCGCATCGAGCTGAAGAGGTCTTCTGGAGACTCTCGAAAGCAGACATTGAAGGGCAGCTGCAAGAAATCAGAGGAGGAACCTTTCGATTGAGGAATGACGAGGCATTGGCAGCGGCAGCAGCTTAGTGGGGTCTCATTGGAGCTGAGGTCGAAGTCGTAAGTGCGCAGAAGACTGAAGGAAGGTCGGGAAGAAGACAGAAGACTGTAGAGGTTCTTCTCATGTTTTCTTTCCTTCCCACTGCTTCTCGTCTTTTGCTTGGTATCTCCCGCGCTTCCCCAGTTGTTTGCAAGCAACCCGGTCGATTTATTCCCTCCCCACATTTTTCCTTCTGAGACATTGGGCGCGGAAGCGCTGCCCAATTTCTGACAGCCATCTTCTTGCTTCTTCCCGAGTGCAATTCGAGCTTCCCTACCCATCGCCCTCAAATTGGAGATCCCATCTATCAATTTCCCTACCCTACCATCCCTCTACTCCAGAAACCTTGAACAGAAGACGCTTCGGAAGATTTGAACATCTTTGGAAGACGCTTCTGAAACCTGAACCTCTTCGGAAGACGCTTCGGAAGCCTGACTGTCTTCGGAAGACGACTGTATACAATTCGTATCAAGAGTGGATTTCCTTTGCTTTGGTGTTAAGAGAGGCTTGGTACGAATCCCGAGTGGCTTGGTGAGTTGTTTTGTTATTTCGAGAAGTCGGAAGTCGGGAACTAGGACTGTGCCTCCCGGTCTTCCAAGCTTCTCAAATCCACATCTTCTTAGAGCGACTAGAAGATTGGAAAGACTGGCAGAATGTGCTAGAAGACGTGAGGGTCTGTTATGAGTCTCTTCTGTCCGACCCCTAGTAGCCTATTCCTTCTTCTTTCCGAACTTAGAAGAGAGTTGTGAGAGGTCTTGCTGGTAGAATCTGGAGAGAATGGTCGAGGGTCATGTCTTCTCATCACGCAGCAAGCTTCTTCTGAGTGTGTATGAGAGGTGAGAAGTCAAAAGAACAGAGTGCGAACGTCGTGATTCTGTTGTGAGGATAGATTGCGTGTAGGAAGCAGAAGACAGGTGAGACCAGTGAAGGGAAGCCTGGCTTCGGGAAGTCTTCCGAGAACGTTATTGAATCGGAAGCTGTACCGGGAGAGGTCACTGTCACCACAGGAGCCCGCAACCATCTTCTGAGTCTGTTACAGACTCTACTTCTCGCAAATCTTGTATCTTCTGTTAGGAAGTAGGATGTAAGGTGGGTTGTCTTCTTAGGAATCCATGCGAGGCCTTGCTTAGTTAGGATCGTTTAGATATAGCTCGGAAGACGAGAGCTATTTAGGAAGCACTGTTAGAATCCCGGAAGACGGAATAGCTGTCTTCTGGAAGACTAGATTCGTCTTCTGAGAGTGGGAGCTAGACTGTGAGAGCTTGAGAAGGACTGAGCCTTCGACTCATAGTAAATAAGTGTGGCTTAGTGCAACAGAGTTTCAAGTATGTCGATGCATCTTCGAGGGTTGGTGTTACCGGCAGCAGAGTTGGCTGAGGCCAAACATCTTGCCTCTTCCTGGAGGACAAGCAGGGAAGAAACGGCTGGAAGGTCGAATCTTACTGGGAGCCGCAGAAGCGTCTTCTAGCGAAGCTGTTCCTTCACCTCTTTCCTAAGGGGAAGACGCAGAAGACGAGGTACCTTGGAGATCAAGACGTGGAGTTCCTGGAAGCAGTGTGTATGGGAGAGACTGTCAACTGAGGTGCGTTCTTCCATGCGTATGTACAGACAGAGTTGGTGTACTTAGGTACCCCGGCAGGAGGACATCTTACTCTATTCTTCTGTTACCTGTACGTGGTCAAGGGGGATCTCACGGAAGATCAGTTGGCGAGATATGGACCAACAAGGCAGCATGAGGAGAAGGAGGAGACCTCGAAAGAAGACGACCGAGCAGCAGCGAGACTCCTCCTCCCACTCTGATGCCGCAGATGAGGTCCGGTACTCATCAGAAGACGCTTCTGGTGAGGAAAGACGATTCCAGTGGATCAGAAGACGCGACACCACCAAGGAAGATGGATCCTAGGAACGTGCCTAGGAATACCACCTCCTTCCCGATCATTCACTCTGGATCGGAGTCCGACTCACCGGAGGAGTTCTTGAGTACTCGAGTTGCGCAGAAGACCGCTTCTGCAACACCAGGGAGTCTTCCGAAGACTCCAGAAGATGAAGGATGGATGGATACTCCTACTGCGATGCGAGGAAGCGTAGTAAAGGGGACCGCTTCTGCCCAGAGGAGAGATCTTTCACCTCGGAAGATGAGAAGAGTAACTTCTTCTCGCACGCAGAAGCAAAAGACCATAATGGTGGAAGAGGCACCCTTGCCTTGGAAAGACAAGGTCAACACCTCCGATCGGATTGTGGAGATGAGTCTGTCTTTCGCAAGAAGAAGACTGGAGGAGTTCAGTGCCTTCTTCCGCTCAGAGATCCAGCCAGCTATGGAGTTGATCGAGAAGAGAGCGAAGATACAAGAGAAGCCCTTACAGCCTGGATTCGATCTGCGCACCCTGATGCGACAGGAAGAAGGTCAAAAGAAGGAAGAAGTGCTGGAAGCCAACCTCCGCACCACGGAGAAGCTCGCAGCGAAATACAAGGCGGAAGCAGCCGCTTCTGCCAAGGAGTTAACGCAGCTGAAGAAGAGCAACCAGGAGTTGCAGGCGCGTTTACAGCAGCATCACCAGGAGGTTCTGCGAGTGCGAGATAAGATCACAGCCCTTGCAGAGAAGAGGACGACATGGAAGACACTGCGGGAAGCCGCAGAAGCGCAGACTGCAGCCGAGAAGACGCAGCGAGAAGCAGCGGAGGCTCGTGCGCAGGGGATGTTAGCTCAGTTGGTGGAAGCGTTTCGGAAGAAGTTCAACTTCACCGCTGGTAGGAAACTTCTTACCTTAGCTAGAGAATGGGACGACAAGTCCAAGACGATGTTGATAGAGTGCAAGGAGAGCATGTTCAGGTGTTTGGATCGACAGATAGAAGGAGTGAAGATCTATGGTCTTCCTTTGATTCCGCCACCTGCAACTGCATCTTCCCAAGCCTCAGCACCATCGACTCTGAATTGGAGAAGGAGGAGTTCGACCTCGCTGTCCACTTGGTAGTGACAGCGTTGGAAGCCGAGAAGACTCCGGAAGAAGCCCCGGAAGACAGGAAGAAGAACTGTCTTCCCAGGTATTCCGAGTGGAGGAAGCGACTTCTCCGGACCCCTATGAGGTCACCATGGCTCCCAGTGTCGGACTAGTGCCTCAGAAGAGCGAGGAAGCACAAGTCGACCCAGCTTCCCAGAAGACGTTTCTGTCTTTCGAAGCAGAAGCAGAAGCCGAAACAGCAGCAGCAGAGCCAGCGACGAATAGGAGCCAGGAGGAAGCCACCTCAGTGACACCCGAGGTAATTGCAGGGCTTTCTAGCTTATCAGAAGCCGAGTTAGTAGTTCTGATAGGAGCAGATCAGGTAGAGATTGCCTCCGAGCAATCAGAGTAGGTAGCAAACGTAAGAGACAAGTTGACATTTCCAAACTTAGCAAAGAACCGAACATGCTATCTTAGAGGTGGCAGTTCTAGTGTAAATTTAGTTAGGCAGCCATGTGGCAGTGTAGGAAGCACAAGAATATGAAGGGGAAATCGCTTGCATGTGGAGGGACAGCTTTTCTCTCCTTGGTGGTGGTTCCCTTTGTTTTCTCGTGGCAGATGCATAAGTAGGATCGAAGAGTAGGATTTTGGACACACATAACACATTACACATTCTACACAGGAGAGGCGCACGAAGTACACTAGTAGTTGTTGGTATACACTACTATGCGCACGCACACTACACCCGATGTTAGAGACATACGAATATATTGGGATTATACCGGAGGGGTCTGCATGCTCGTTACCAGCAGTAGTTTGAAGATGTAGATAGAGGTTGTGGACAGTTTAGGAGCAGGGAACGGCATCCTCGTGCAGTCCTGTTGGCTAGACTGGTGTGTCGAGGCGTAGGAGCAGGAAGTAGAAAGAGTGAGCTTCCCAATGCCAATGTGACTTCTTCTCGGGGAATGGATTGTTGATTTCAGTGTAGAAGCTTTGTCCATGTCTTCTGAGTGGTGGATTTTCTTGGATTCACTCCCGATTGTGCATGGGAAGCGTTCTTCTTGAGTGGCGGTGACTGTCAGCAGTTGTGGAGATCCGCAGCTTGGCTCGTTCAGTGAAGCACTTCGGATCCACGTACGGACGGTCTTATGGGTAAAGGATCCCAGAAGACAGAGTAGTCGGAGCAGTGAGAGAAGAAGAAAGAAACCTTCTTCCCACAGTAGAAGACGACATCCTCAAGTAGAAGACGGTGCAACTGTACGCATGTTTGTTGTCTTTCTCCCCAAAACTATTACAAGCAGGGATGGCTTGTTAGTCATGATCCGGACTAGAAGCCTGTCAGAATCTTAATTTCTCCTTTTCATCTTGTTTTTTTCTTGTTTGGATTTTCTCTTCTTCCCTTTCATCTCCCATCTTCTCCATCTTCTTACCTTCTTCTAGTGAGCTTCCGAGACTTCTATTGAGCTTCCGTGAAGGTGAATGTCGTTGTAGTGCTGCAGGAAGACAGTTTCCGTAGGCAGAAGCTTGGGAAGGCTACAGGGGGCATACACCCTGTGATTAATCTAACCCGTTGGAATGTGGGAGAGAGTAAGGTGTAACAGCCGTTGCTAGTCGACTTCTACGAAGTAGGAGCAGTCTTCTGAAGATGTGAGAAGCCGAATTGAACCCCCAGAAGCCGAGAATTGCTTCGGGAAGACGGTACTGAGAAGACCGAAAGAAGTGATCTGGAAGCTGGAAGCGTCTTCCCGAGCTTCTCTGTGAATAGTTGTGTGATATTTTAGTTAGTAGTTTTTTGTTTAGGTCCAGAGCACCTTTTGGCGAGTCTGGAAGACGCGTCGTTTTGTGAGAAGACTGGATTTCTAGGCAAAACCTGTGTGTTTGTGTGTTTGAACAGATCTTAGAACTTAGAGCAGCGTTACTTGTGCAAATCCTCTGTGGGAACGATATCTTGTTTACTAAATGGGTAAAAGGAGTAATCCTGCGACACTACATATAGTGAGCACCATTTTTTGCACCGCTGCCGGAGATTTCATCTTAGTAACTTCTGTTCTAAGCTTCCTGGATCTGTGTGTCAGTAGTTAGTTTCATTTCGAACTAACTTCGATTGTAGTGAATGTGTTGTGGGACTCTATCTTGCTAGAAGACAGGAACCGCAACCTGAAGCTGATCAACGTTGACAAACAGCTTATGCTCCCGCAGCTTGGTCAACACCACCCTTAGCTGCTCCGCATGCGACTCCAAGGTTTTGGAGTAGATTAAGATGTCGTCGATGTAACGATGATAAACTCATCCATCTCCTTGCGAAAAATTGTGTTCATCAATGTAGTGAATGTCGAAAGGACGTTGCAGAGTCCAAATGACATCACCACGAATTCAAACGATCCGTATCTGGTTCGACAAGCGGTCTTCTCAACATCTGGGTCAGCTATCCGGATCTGGTAATATCCTGACTTCAAGTCTATCCTGTTGAAGTACTTTGCGCCGCTAGTCTATCAAATAGATCATCTATCCTTAGCAAGGGATAATTATTCTTCATCGTCATCTTATTGAGTGCACGATAATCTACGCAGAGTTTTAACTTCCCATCCTTCTTCTTTGCAAAAAGAACTAGGACTCCATAAGATGACTTACTGGTTCAAATATATCCCCGCGCTAATAGCTCACCGAGTTACCTTTTCAACTCAAGGAGTTCCACCTGATTGAGTCTGTAAGGGGCTTTGGAAGGTGGTTCTGATCCTGATCCTGATCTCCCTCATTCATTCAAGATCGGAGTCCGACTCGGAAGACGAACTGCTGAGTACCCCATCGGAGCAGAAGACCGCTTCTGCAACACCTGGGAGTCTTCCAAAGACTCCAGAAGACAAGAGAAGAAGGGATACTCCTACTGCGATGCGGGGAAGCGCAGTGAAGAGACTCGCTCCTGCCATGAGGGATCTTCCACCCCGGAAGATGAGAAGGGTAGCTTCTTCTCGTGCGCAAAAGATGAAGGCCATCGTGGTGGAAGAGGCATCCTTGCCTCTGGAAGACAAGGTCGACACCTCCGAGCGAGTGGTGGAGATGAATCTGTCTTCCGCAGGAAGAAGACTGGAAGAGTTCAGCGCCTTCTTCCACAAAGAGATCCAGCCAGCTATGGAGTTGCTGGAGAAGAGAGCGAAGGCTCAGGAAAGGCCCTTGCAACCTGGATTCGGTCTGTGCACCTTGCTGCGACAGGAAGAAGACCAGAAGAAGACGGAGTCGCTGGAAGCTAGTCTCCGCATCACGGAGAAGCTCGCAGCAAGATACAAGACGAAAGCAGCCGCTTCTGCCAAGGAGCTGGTACAGCTTCGGAAGAGCAACCAGGAGTTGCAGCCGCGTGTACAGCGCCAATCAGGAGGTCTTCCGAGTGCAGGAGAAGATCACCGCCCTCGCAGAGGAGAAGACCACATGGAAGACGCAGCGAGAAGCCGCAGAAGTGCGAGTTGCAGTTGAGAAGACGCAGCGGGAAGCAGCGGAGGCTCGTGCACAGGAGATGCTAGCACAGTCGGTGGAAGCGCTTCTGAAGAAGTTCAACTTCACCGCGGGTAGGAAGTTACTTACCTTGGCTAGAGGATGGGACAGCGAGTCCAAGACAATGTTGGTGGAATGCAGGAGAGCATGTTCAGATACTTGGATTGGCAGATCGAAGGAATGAAGACACTTTATGATCTTCCCTCGCTTCCGATACCTGCCACTGCATCTTCTCAAGCTCCAGCACCATCTACTGGATCCGGAATGGAGAAGGAGGAGTTCGACCTCGCTGTGCACTTGGTAGTGACAGCGTTGGAAGCCGAGAAGACACCGGAAGATGCCCCGGAAGACAAGATGTCTTCTGGAAGACAGGAAGACGAGCCGTCTTCCCAAGTATTCCGCGTGGAGGAAGCAACTTCCACGGACCCCTATGAGGTCGCCATGGTCCCTAGTACCACACCCGTGCCTCAGAAGACCGAAGACGCACCACTCGACTCTGCTTCCTAGAAGACGCTTCTGTCTTCCGAAGCAGAAGCCGAAGCCGAGGAAGACGCAGCCGCAGCGACAACAGGACCAGCGAAGAGCGATGAGAGGGAAGCTACCTCAGTGACACCCGAGGTAAACGCAGGGCTTCTCAACCCATCAGAAGCCGAACTAGTAGCTCCGATAGAAGCAGATCAGGTAGAGGTTGCCTCCGTGCAATCAGAATAGATAGTAACCGAAGTGACACACTCCCAGTTTAGTAAGACCGAACATGCTATCTTAAGGGTGGCAGTTTTCCATGTAAAATTAGTTAGAACACCATGTGGCAGCATAGGTAGCGTAGGAGAAACAAGGTGGATGGCTAATTAGGAGAGGGAACCGCTTGCATGTGAGCTTGCAGCCTCCTGTCAGCGCCTCTCTCTCCTTGATGGTCGTCTCCCCTGGTTCTCATGGCAGCGACATAAGTAGGATCGAAGAGTAGGAGATAGAGTTCTGTAGCTACTGCACCCACATATCGATTCAATGGTGCAGGCAGACGAGACACATTAGAGAGGAGACACAGGATAGACAGTTCTCCGCACACTACACCCGTTGTTGGAAACATACGAATAGTCTTGGAATACACAGGAGGGGTCTGCATGCTCGTATCAGCAGTGGTTCAAAGATGTAGATAGAGGTAGTGGACAGTTTAGGAGCAGGGAACGGCATCCTCGTGCAGTCCTGTTGACTAGACTGATGTGTCGAGGAGTAGACGCAGGAAGTAGAGCGAGTGAGCTTCTCAATGTGATTGTGACTTCTTCTCGGGGAATGGATTGTGGATTTGAGTGCAGAAGCTTTGTTCATGTCTTCTGGATGGTGGGTTCCTTGAATTCGCTCCCAATTGTGCATGGGAAGTGTTCTTCTTGAGTGGCGGTGACTGTCAGCAGTTGTGGAAGTGTAGCTTGGCTCGTTCAGTAGAGCACTTGGGATCTACGTACGGACGGTCTTATGGGTAAGGGATCCCAAAAGACAGAGTAGTCAGAGCAGCGAAGTGAAGAAGAAAGAAGCCTTCTTCTCACAACAGAAGACGACATCCTCGAGTAGAAGACGGTGCAACTGTACACATGTTTGTTGTCTTCCTCCCCAAACTATTACAAGCAGGGATGGCTTGTTAGTCAGGATCCGGACTAGAAGCCTGTCGGAATCTTAATTTCCTCTTTTCATCTTGTTTTCTCTTGTTTGGATTTTCTCTTCTTCCCCATCTTCTCTCTTCTTCCCCATCTTCCTACCTTCTTCTAGTGAGTTTCCGAATCTTCTATTGAGCTTCCGTGAAGGTGAATGTTGTTGTAGTGCTGCAGGAAGACCATTTCCGTAGACAGAAGCCTGGGAAGGCTACAGGGGGCATACACCCTGTGATTAATCTAACCCGTTGGAACGTGAGTGCGAGAGTAAGGTGTAACGGCCGTGCAAGTCGACTTCTGCGAAGCAGTACCATCTTCTGGAGGTGTGAGAAGACGAGCTGAACCCCCCGAAGACGAGAATCGCTTCGGGAAGACGGTACTGAGAAGACCGGAAGAAGCAACCTGGAAGTAGGAAGATCGTCTTCCCGAGCTTCTCTATGAATAGTTGTGTGATATTTTAGTTAGTAGTTGTTTATTTAGATCCAGAGTATATTTTGGCGTACCTGGTTTTGTGGTTTTGTGAGAAGAAGGGATTCCTAGGCAAAAGCCGTGTGTTTGTGTGTTTGAACAGGTCTTAGAACTTAGAGCAGCGTTCCTTATGTAAATCCTCTGTGGGAACGATGTCTTGTATACTAAATGGACAAAAGGAGTGATCCTGCGTCACTACATATAGTGAGCACCATTTTTGACGCCGCTGCCGGGGATTTCATCTTAGTAACTTTTGTTCTAAGCTTCCTGGATCTGTGTGCCAGTAGTTAGTTTCCTTTCAAACTAACTTCGATTGTAGTTGAATGTGTTGTGGGACTCTATCTTGCTAGAAGACAGGAACCGCAACCAGAAGTTGATAAGATACATCAGGGAGAGTTGGAAGAAGCCACTTCCCTGCTTCCAAGAGCTCCTTGGAAGACTCGATCTTGGAAGATTGCAGTGAGTGCAACAAGAAGCAGGAGAAGAAGACGTTCTGAACCTGTGATCGGTTGTTCAGTCATTTGGTCTCCCGGATCTAGTGGTAGAAGAAGAGGGACATTTGGTCTCAGTACTCTGGTGGATGCCTCCGACCAGAGGAAGAAGCAGAAGACGCACGGGTAAAGATCTTGAGTGGGTAAATTCACCCCAGCGAACCGCTTCTAGAGAGCAACGGATATCCCTGAGACACCAAAGGAAAGAAGAAGAGCTCAGGAAGATCCGATTGGTAGAGTTGGAAGAGCCTTCCATCTCGAGCATAATCTTTGGCGAAGACAGAAGCCAACCGGGTGATCACGTGTACAAAGTAGATTTTGGTACTGGTTACTCGGAAGACGTCTTCCCAAGTACGGAAGAAGCTTCCCAAGGAGAAGGAAGACTGGAGGAGATTGTTCCAGACCTCTCGGAAGATAGCAGTGACAGTAGTTCTGACTCAGAAGACGACCTTCGTGATTCAGATAGGCCTGGACCTTCGAGAAGATCATCTCCACCACCTGGACCTGAGGGAGGAAGAAGTTGGCAGTCGCACCAGCCGGCAGTCGACATGACTTCCCACACTCGTCAGAAGTACCATCCGTACGACGATGATGCTGACGCGGACGACTTCATCACGATGTTCGAGACCATCTCTCGATCCAACAAGGAAGTCGCGGATGTCGACAGACTCCGGGTATTTCCTAGTTTGATCGTAGGGAAGGGAAGGAAATGGATGAGTAAGATGTTGGATGATGGTGTAGTAATGGCCGCTTGGGCTACTCTGAAGGCAGCTTTTTTGAAGAGGTTTAGAGGAGTGGGCTATGATCGGATGATCCTCATAGAACTTCAGAGACTCGAACGGAAGAAGAAAGAGACATTGCGGGATTACACCGAGAGGTTTGAAGACCTCCTGGATCACATCCCTCAGAACCAAGGAAGACTCGGCTACTGTGCTCAGCAAGCTGTGGACTGGTACTTGGGAGGATTGTCTCAGGATATGGAATTGTACTGCAGAAGAGGAGGAGGTGATGATTTAGTAGAAGTACAGAAGTATGCCGAGCAGTATAAAACCTCGAGCATCACTCGGAATATGACGAAAGACAGAGGGAAGTCCTCGAAGAAGTCTTCTAGGAAGTCCAAGAGGAAATCCAAGTCCACTGAAACTGATAACAGTGATTCGGAAGCATCCTCTACTTCTGAAGAGTCTACTGTCGAAAGTTCAGAATCTGAATCTGAACAAGAGAAGAAGACGCGGAAGAAGAAGAAGGAGAAGACGCGAGCAAGGGAGGAAGTTGTGCAGAAGATGCCTCAAACTCAGATCATTCAGTCTGCACCTGATCCCCGTATCGATGAGGTTCTGAAGCAGTTTGCCGACCTGAAAGTTCATCCTCTGAACCAGAAGGACAAGCGGAAGCAACCTACAGCTTCCCGACCAAACCTTTGGTGCAACCTTTGTAACTCTTCCGGGCACACCAGAGATCAGTGTACGCAAGACCAAGCTGTCAACTGGGCAAGATGGGAAGAAGACGATGAGGGATACCTACACGATCCGAGTGGAGAAACCTGCTATAGGATCGAGACGATACAACCTTTCACTCCTACGCCTCCCGCCCAATATAATCGTTATGTACCTAGGGATAGAGCTAGCAATGTACAGACCAGGACACCCTGGCAACCTTCTTCATCACAACGACCTCTCAACCCTCTTCCTGGAGCGTGCAATAATTGTGGAGAGACAGGACACTTGTGGTCCACCTGTCCTCATCCGAGAAGACAGATTGGGCAAGTGCCCTTGTGTGGGAACTGTAAGGAAGCCGGTCATTTCACAGGGAATTGTCCTCAGACCGTACGGCCACGACAAATGGTTAGATTTGCAGATACCACGCCTCTTGCAGAAGTTGCATCATCTTCTAAACTCGAGTTAGCAGTGGTACAGCACATCACGATAGAAGAAGAAGATCCTGAGGATTGTACGGATTGTCTCCACATCGAGGAAGACGAACCGGACCCCGGGAAACGCGAAGGAAAGGAACCTCAGCTGCAGAAGACGACTGCAGCTCAGAAGACAAAGTTACTTGAGGCAGCTTCTTCTTTCACTTTGGCGGATGGCACTGTTTGGAGCCCTAGTCCGGATTCAGACAGTTGGTCTCCCGAAGAAGTCTTGGATGAAGCTGTGTTCAAGGTAAGTACCAAAAGCAAAGGGAAGTTAGAATCTCGTCAGAAGGAGATCAAGAAGAAGAAGTAGCGAAAGGAGAGGTCATCTTCTCCTGAGCAGCCGTCTTCTCCTACTTACGATCGAGAAGATCCGAAGTACTTTGCTCTTGACATTAGACAAGAAGTTGAAGCGATCATGCAAGAAGAGCTGGAGAAGAGACGGAAGATAGTACAGCAGCTTCCTACATCGACTACGGCAGCCCCTGTCTCACGAGAACAGCCCCCAGTCGAGAGAAGACACTCTTCTGATCTTCCACCCAAGGAAGCAGCTACTACATCTTCTCTGTTGGAAACACCAGTCACTCTTCTAAAGTGATCCCTTTACGACTTCTTGCGAGACTTGTGGAATCAGAAGGCAGATGTAACCTTCCAACAACTGTTGGATGACAACGCTGGTTACAGCAAGTTGTTACAATCCGTGCTTCGAGGATCGAGGAAGAGGAGGACAGCTAAACTTCCCAAGAGCACCCCGATCCTAAGGATAGAGCATGAGGACTTGGGAGCCCCAGAACTTGATATGGAGATCCATGGCTGTCTTCTGAAGAAGGTACCCATTGATTCCGACTCCGGAGTTAACATCATGACGGAAGAAACGGCACACGCCTTAGGCTTCATTGAGTTCCAGCCTACTCCGAGAATCCTCAGAATGGCGGACCAGACCAGAAGACGACCTTTGGGGCAACTGAAAGATGTCTTAACGGTAATTGGGGGAGTATCTTTTTACCTCACCTACATCATTTTACGACCTGTAGCTAAGGTTGGATATCAAGTATTGGTAGGAAGACCCTGGTTGTATGCTGCAAATGTAAATACCGACTGGAGAAGGCATCGTTTGAGATTTCCCAATCCTACACCCAAGCCAGGTGAGAAGACTAAGGTCTCGCTTCCTTGGATCAAGATTGGACACCAAGGTGAAACTCCTTCTACAACAGAGGGGTACACTTCAGAAGACTCAGCTGCGTCTTTTGACAATGATGAACGGTATAATGAGTTTGTGGTGAATAACTTGTGTACTACAGAAGTAGTAGAGAGAGCAGAAGATGTGATCTGTGGATACATTGAGTGCTACGAGATTGCGGAAGAAGAGCTTCCAAAAGACGAGAATACCGTCTTCCCTTCGGAAGATCCGACAGTTGGTCTTCCGGAAGACGAATCTATACCAGAAGAAGCTCCCAAACCGGAATACTTCGGTGCCAGTGTGTACAGTCACACTGAAGGAATGGTGAATCCGGATGATCTTCAAGATATGGAGGTTGCTCCTAGGAAGAAGCTGAAGCTTTCCAAGGTGATCGAGGGTCAGCAGTTAGAAGACTTTCGAGAACTTCTAACGGAGTTCCAGGATGTCTTCGCATGGACCATAGAAGACATGAAGGGCATACCTCGAGAGTTGGGAGAGCATCGCATTGACTTGTTGGAGGGCGTTGTTCCTACACGGCAGAGGCATTATCGGCTCAACCCCAAGTACTCGCTTCTAGTGAAGACCCAGATCGACCAATACATGAAGGCAGGAGTCATCTTCCCAATACTTAGTAGTGAGTGGGTAGCTCCTATCGTCATCGTGCCGAAGAAGCAGACAGGGAAGATCCGAGTGTGTGAGGACTTCCGGAAGCTGAACTTGACCACGAAGAAGGATCATCATCCTTTACCATTCACCGACTCTGTGTTAGACCAGGTAGCAGGACATGAGTTCTACAGCTTCCTGGATGGGTATTCTGGGTACAACCAAGTTTCAATCAGAGAAGAAGACAAGTCGAAAATCACTTTCACTACTGATTGGGGCACGTACGCGTACAATCAAATGCCGTTTGGTTTATGCAACGCACCCGCCACATTCCAGAGACTGATGATTACAATCTTCAAGGAGTATCTTCGCACTTTCATGGAGATCTTCTTGGATGACTTTTGTGTGTTTAGATCGAGAGAAGATCACCTGATATTTCTAAGGAAGTGTTTTCTGAAGTGTAGAGAACATCGTTTGGCTCTTCACCCTGAGAAGTGCTTCTTTGGTATGTCAGAGGGAATCTTGCTAAGACATAGAATTTCCGGAAGAGGTATAGAAGTAGACTGTGCTAAGGTTGAGGTTATCATGAAACTTCACCCACCTGCTAACCTGACTCAGTTGAGAAGCTTCCTGGGCAACGTAGGATACTACAGGAGGTTTATTGACAGGTACGCAGAGGTAGCAGGAAGACTCACTAAGTTGTTGAAGAAGGACGAACCATACATTTGGTCTTCTGAGCAACAGGAAGCATTCAAAGAAATGAAGAGGCTTCTGTCGGAATCCCCTGTCCTAAGGCCACCTGATTGGGAAAGAGCCTTCCATATCTATGTGGATGTTTCTGCATTCGCCATAGGGGTGGTGTTGAGTCAGAAAGATGAGAAGAAGAGGGATTATCCCATCTACTACGCGGGAAGACAACTCAGTGATGCGGAGAAGAAGTACTCGACAACTGAAAGGGAGTGCCTTGGCATGATTTACTCCTGTAGAAAGTTTAGGCACTATCTTCTAGCCAACCCGTTTGTCTTCTATGTGGATCATTTCTCTTTGAAACATCTTGTAAAGAAAGCAGATTTGTCTCGTAGAATAGCTAGGTGGATTCTTCTACTCCAGGAATTTACTTACACAGTTGAGTACAGGTCTGGAAGACAGCATGTTAATGCTGTCTACCTATCCAGATTAGAAGCGGAACAACGAGAAGATGAAGTGGAAGACGAGTTCTCTGACGAGAAGCTGTTTTCAGTCTTCGCAGAGACACTTTCATCTGAGGGGGGACGTACCGCCTGCTTCTCAGAACACGAGACTAGATCTTCTGATCCAGTCTTTGCGACTTCCACAGAAGAGTCGATCTTCAAGGACTTGAGGAAGTTCTTGGAAGACCAACAGTATCCCGAGGGATTGGATGCGGAGCAGAAGGCTATCTTCTTACACAAGGCATGTCCTTACGCCATCTTCCAAGGTATCCTGTTTCGAAAAGGACATGACAAGAAGCTAAGGAGATGCCTTGAGCCCTCAGAGATTACACCAGTGATCACAGGTCTTCACTACGAAGATGCTGGGGGTCACTACGGGCTGAAAACCATAGTGAAGAAGATGTTAGACGCCGGATACTGGTGGCCGACCATGTACCGCGACACTTTTCATGAGATAAGGAAATGCGATGCGTGCCAGAGGATGGGAAGACCAACAGCTACTACTAGGTGGCCTCTTACTCCCATTCTTCCGCTTGCTCCTTTTGAAAAGTGGGGGATCGACTTTGTTGGGCCTATCGCCCCAGTGGCTAGAAGAACACGAGCAAGGTATATTCTGATAGCTACCGACTATGCTACCAAGATGGTGGAGGGCGAAGCAACAAGGAAGAACGACGCCGCCGTAGTAGCCAGGTTCCTCTGACATAACATTATCACTCGGTACGGATGTCCGTTGGAATTGGTATCAGATCGGGGTACTCATTTCTTAAAGGAGACTATCTCCCTCCTGACCCAATACTTCAGGATTAAGCATCGGAAGACGACGCCATACAACTCGAAAGCGGACGGACTGACGGAGAAGTCAAACGATCTTCTGTGTAACATCCTGAATAAGGTAACTGTTAACCATGCATATGATTGGGACACGAAATTGCCATCTGTGTTATGGGCTTTCAGGATTTCACCTAAGGTCACAACCCAGAAGACACCTTTCTACCTAACTTATGGCATGACACCTATTGTGCCCATCGAGTTAGAGGTCCCTACTTACAGGTTAGTCGTAACCGAACGCATGGAAGAGGAAGAAAGCCAGGAGCAGCATCTTCTGAACTTTGTAGAGTTTGAAGAAGACAGGAATGCAGCTTTGGAGAAGACATACGAGGTACAAGCGCAACGTAAGGTGAACTACGATAGCAAGTTGAGGAAGGTGACCGTTGTGGATGGGGACTTGGTTCTTCTCTATGACAACCGACATCTCAAGTTCCCCGGGAAACTTCATCTTCGCTGGATGGGTCTTTACCGCGTCTTGGAGGTCTTCGACAATGGCTCCTTGCAGTTGAAAGAGTTGGACGGAACACTGATGACCACTCATGTAAATGGGTGGCGTGTCAAGAAGTACTGGACGTAAACAGAAGTGCAGAAAACACTGATGTTTGCGGGGACGCAAACATGTTAGGGTGAGCGTATGTGGTGCTCACAAATTACAGGATTCATGAATTTTTAAAATTTTTAAGATTAATAACTTGTTTGTATAACTGAAGAAGCGTTGTTACTTAAGATTACTGCTTCCTTAGAGGGAAGATGATCTTATGAGCTTTTTAATAAGAAGTTGACTTCTTCGGAAGACGACCGTCTTCCAGGAAGCGTCTTCTCAGTTGCATCTTCGGAAGACGAGAAGACGGCGGAAGACACCTATCTTCCGAAAGACAGCGACCGCGAAGACCTAACCATGAGTTTCCAGATAAAAGAGTAGGTGTACCTACTAGGTAACACACAGGTGGTAGGTAGGTCGAGAAAGACACCTAGGGTCGAAACCTCTAATCTGCGGGGAAGATGCGTAGGAAGCACACTTAGCGCATTCCAACTTCCCGCAGCATAGCGCGCTTGAGAAGATCGATTTCCGAGAGTGAGCTTCGTGAGAGGAAATCGAGAGAGGAAATCGAGAGAGGAAAGCGAGCGAGGTGAGGACCAGTTGGCAGCTAGGCGAAGGGCAAGACCGAATTGCTGAATCACGGAAGGCAGGGAGCAAAGGCGTTTTTGTGAGCTCCTGGGAAGCTGACATTGGAGAGTAGCTGAGTAGAATCGAAGGTGGAATTGAGGCGTGGCCAGAAACTGACAGCGGACGCAGCCGTGTGGAGTCCCATTGGAGCTAGGACCAGAGCCAGAAGCGCGCGGAAGGTCGAAGGCAACTCGGGAAGCAGAAGAAGACTGTAGAGGTTCTTCCCACGTTCTTTCCCCTTCCCACTTCTTCTCGCCCTTGTTTGGTATCCCTCGCACTTCCCCGGTTGGTTGCAGGCAGCCTGATCGATTACCCCCATCCCCATTTTTCCTATTGTGACATTGGGTGCAGAAACGCTGTCCAATTTCTGTCAGACATCTTCCTACTTCTTCCTAAGTTCAATTCGAGCTTCCCTACACCTCGTCCCCAAATTGACGATCCCAGTTATCAATTTCTCTATCCTACTACCTCTCTACCCCCGAAACCTGGAACAGAAGACACTTCGGAAGATTGGAACATCTTCGAAAGACGTTTCTGAACTTAACTGTTTTCGGAAGACTGTCTTCGGAAGTCGACTATCACCAATTCGTATCCAGAGTGGATTTGTGTTGCTTTTGCTTTAAGAGAGGCTTGGTACGAATCCTGAGTGGTGTGGTGAGTTCTTTTGTTATTTCGAGAAGTTGGAAGTCGGGAACTAGGCCTGTGCCTCCCGGTCTTCCAAGCTTCTCAACTCCACATCTTCCTAGAGAGACTAGAAGACTGAAAGGCTGGCAAAATGAGCGAGAAGACGTGAGGGTCCATTTCGGATCTCTTCTTTCCGACCCATAGCAGCCATTCCTTCTTCTTCCCAAACTTAGAAAAGAGTCGTGAGAATACTTGCTGGCAGAATCTGGAGAGAATGGTCGAGGGTTATGTCTTCTCACCGAGCAGCAAGCTTCTTCTGAGTGTGTATGAGAGGTGAGAAGTCAGAAGAACAGAGTGCAACTGTCTTGAGTCTGTTGTGAGGATAGATTGCGCGTAAGAAGAAGAAGACAGGTGAGACCAGTGAAGAGAAGCCCGACTTCAGGAGGTCTTCCGCTGAGGCGCAGTAGCTACAGAACTCTATCTCCTACCCACGTCCTTCTTCCGAAGACGGAAGAAGGACATTTTCTGAGAAGACGTCTTCTCGATCAGGTCTTCGGAAGACGGAAGACAGAAGACGGTGATTAGACTTTCGGAGTACCAACCACGTGTCACATCACGCGGGAGAGTAGGTACTATCTAGTAGTGGATGAATCAGGATTACCACGACATTACTCTAAAACACGGGGAAGAAACAAGCGAGACGCATTAGCGTAAGATCGATCGCCTGCTTCTCATAGTGAAAGACATATGCGTTTTGAGAAGTCGGTTGTCATCGAGGTGTCGAATTGAACCTGGAAGCAAGGAGAGTGTAATTGGGAACTCAAAGAACTGAATTGAGCCCAGAGAGAGAGCGAGGACGATTCTGTGAGAGCTGGAAGCATAGTCGAGCGGAAGGAATCTCTTTGGATTCCAGAAAGTAGACATTGAGGGTCGATTAGAAAAGTTTCCAAGGAAGAAAAGGATTGATTGTAGCAGCAGAGGGGTGCAGCTCAAGATTGACGACAGGAGTAGGTTCGTGGGATCGCATTGGAGCTGGGAGTGAGACTGGAAGCGCGCAGAAGACTTAAGGCGCACTAGAAGCAGTCAGAAGATGTACTGAGGTTCTTTCCGTGTTCTTTTCTCTTCCCACCGCTTCCTGCCTCTGATTTGATGTTCCTCGCGCTTCCTCGCTCGTTTGCAAGAAGCCCATCGATCGATTCCCCTACCCTGAAATTTCCGTTGTGAGAATTGGGCACGGAAGCGCTGTCCAATTTTCGACAGCCATCTTCCCACTTTTTCCTAAGTAGGAATCGAGCTTCCTCATCTCTCATTCTTAAATTCGATCGCCTGACTATCAATTTTCTTACCCTACCACACCTTTGTTCCTGAACCCATGGACAGAAGACGCTTCTGAAGATCTGAACATCTTCGGAAGAAGCTTCTAAATGTCTAAACGTCTTCGGAAGACGACTGTGTTCAATTCGTATCGAGATTGGATTGGATTGGTTTTGTGTTGAGAGAGGCTTGATCCGAATCCTGAGTGACTTGGTGAGTTGATTGTTGTTTCGAGAAACTAGAAGTTGGGAACCAGGCCTGTGCCTCCCGATCTTTCGAGCTTCTCAAATTCACATCTTCCTAGAGAGACTAGAAGGTTGGAAAGACTGGCAGAATGCGCGAGAAGACGTGAGTGTCTTTTACGGATCTCTTCTATCCGACCCATAGCAGCCTATTTCTTCTTCTTCCCGAACTTAGAAGAGAGTTGTGAGAAGTCTTGCTGGCAGAATCTGGAGAGAATGGTCGAGGGTCATGTCTTCTCGTCGTGCAGCAAGCTTCTTCTGAGTGTGTATGAGAGATGAGAAGTCAGAAGAACAGAGTATGGATGTTTCGTGTCTGTTGTGAGGTTAGATTGCGTGTCGGAAGCTCAACAGACCTGTGTAAGTGCTTATAGTGCCAAGTTATGACCTGAAGCCTACCTCTTGAGTAAACAATCACAGTCAGAAGCCCAACGCTTTCTTAAGTAGATGTATCACACTTCGACACCGGGATGTTAATCCAAGTACATGTCAAAACTGTTCCCAGAGAGTCAGCGCTCTACGAGTAAAGTTCACAAAACGAGTTGACGATACTGGTCTCGGGACTTGTCGAGATCACCGGTAGAAAGATCTACCTGATCAATGAAAGAAAAAGTTACCGGAGAGTGGACCGGAAGCTAACCGTGTTAAATCATCACATCTTGTGTCACAAAATTAATTGTTCTTTGCAGAAATATCCTTCATTGGTTTTGCAACCCATGCATTTGTTCTCTAACTTTCAACTTACGTGTTTTAACTTCATTTTGTTCAGAATATCAAACTTTCCATGAATTGTATGCTATGGTAAATGGATAGTCAGTATAATGAGTTGTTGACAACTGGAGTATTGGATTACGTGGTGCTTGTGGAAACTATGGGGAAATGCTTCTTATACTAGGCCTTGTAAACTTATGTGTTGAAACAAAATTTTGATTGTTGTTATGTGAGTTTTTTTGTCATTTCCATACAAATAGACTTCCGATATAAAGCCCAACCGCATGTTATATTTCTTATAAAATGCCTTAGTCATGTATACTACCAGCTTCCTCGTCACAGTATCGTTCCTTAGTTTTACTATCTACCTATTTTTCTATATTATTGGGCATTTTAAGCTTATGTGGTAAAGCATCACATCTTATGTCCAAGAATTGGTTGTTGGTCTCTATATAAGTATCGGTCCTCAGTTTTACATTCCATGTGCTTTCCATATTGGGTCTTTTAAGTGTTAACCATCACTTAAACTTAAAAGACCCAATACTTTTACGATTCATGGATTTAAGTGTTAACCATCACTTAAACTTAAAAGACCCAATACTTCTACGATTCATGGATTTGTTCTCTAATTTTCAAGCTTCTGTGTTTTAATGTCATTTGTTAAGAATATCTTATTTCCATGAGTTGTCTGTTATGGTACATCGATGTCATTATACATATTTAGCGTTAGAAATATCGAATTTTCTCTGCTGTGATACATCCATGTCTAGTAAGTAGATATCAAATATTATGCAACCTACCACCTCTATGAATCGCCTCCTATGTCAAATGTTCCATGACTTGTCTGCCATAATGACAAGGCCGAAATATAATGAGTCTTGAGTTTAGATTAAACCCCGAGGAGCACAATCAGTAAAGGTGTCACGTCAGGCATTTCTTGTCCGGTTTAACGAGGGTAATCTGCCAGACACCTTATTTCGTCACCGCCGTGTATCTGACAGGAGTCAAACCCGGGTCTATTACTTGGAATGCAATTACCCTAACCGCTGGACTACAAACGCTTTTCGTGTCGAAGTTAGCATTTCCCCTTCTGAACTGTCCAAGTTCCTGCTGTTGAATCAGTGCTGATGATAAGTTCATCCTGGTGAGCCCAGTCGAGACCTAAGGACATACCTCTCCGTTCGGCGGTTCTGTGCGCTCTATCCTACTGACGCGTTTCGTGTGCCTTTCTCAGCCTTTGTGGTATCCACATCAAGTGTTTCGGATGGTTTCCGGAGGAAACTCGAGCCCAAGGGTTAGCATGAATGCCCTGCATCCGCGTTGCCTCCTTTTGTACGTTCATATAGGCAAGCTTCAGCTCGAACTAATGGTCTCTTCATTTCAAGTTTCTGCATCTGTTGTCAGCACACATTCTATGGGTAAATCGCTGAAGTTCTGAACCACACAGAGACCCGCATAAATCCATTCTGTTAGAGGTAAGCCGAGATCGATTTATCGTGTATCAGTGATTGCCAGTGTAGGATTCGCCCATCCTGTGTTCACACTTCAATTTCGAAGTGTTTCTTGTCTAGATTTGTAACTGCATTGTATAAGACGCCAGCTTTTGAGGGCTTCCAGTAGACGAGAAGATGCGTCTCTTCCTGTGCTGTCCTTTCGTCGATAGTTTCGGACGGTGTGCGATGCCCATGAATTTTCATGTTTGTCCAGGTCCCTCATTTACTTGTAAACAATTCGTCGTATCAGGACAAGTTTTACTAAGTGAGCCCCAAAGAAGAAGGTTTGTGCAGTGAACAGCAGATAAGTGACAGGTCCGGTATACTTGTGAAGAAAATGGGAGGCGGAGGTAACAGATGGATCAGACCAGAGGCGAGTAATTCTCATAGTATGTAAGGAATGGTTTTCCAAGATTCACGTTCGAATCGCCACTTGTCACAGCCTTCAAACTTCGCCAACCGATTACAATTTCTTAGGAGCATTTCAGCGTCTACTTATCCTCTGCGTGTGATTGAATTACCATTTGCAATCTAATCGTATTTTGGTTTCCTTCTGGTGAATCCATTCTGTCGATTTCTCGTTAGAGATGAAAAAAGACCACAAAGTCGTGCGTTCCAGTGGTAATGGCGTAGAGGTGAAAAGAACAGAGCAGACAGTTATCTACCGGACTCTTTAACTTGGTCATGACATTATTCTCCGTACCAGACATGTTAAAGCACTGATAACTCCATGAGTGTCAGAATCTCCGCTAGCAAAAAAGTTACGCCTCTCGTTATCAGTTAGTACTGTCGGCTTTTAGGTTTAATTGCTCTAGGGGACTAGAAGAGTCCAAAGCTGTTCCGGGTCAAATGGGATTCATCTCTGGAGATTACACTCTGGAGGAATATTTCAAGTTTTGAAGTAACATTCATTCTTTCAAATATTGACCGAAGTTAACTCGGTTTGTTGAGGACTTCATGTCCCAGAGCAATCAGGCTGAGTCAGCTTGAACTGTTCGAATTCTTCAAAGCATACCATCTGTCTCGTGATTGCAGGTTTATCCCGTTGTTGCTGTCATGGTTGTAGCTCTTGGTATGAACTTCTTTTGCATTACTCGCAACATTATGGGCCATCCTGACATGAGGTGTGTATCTCCCACAGATAATGACATCTTATCCGCTTCGCAGTTCTTTCCCATACTCCTTTTTGCGGAGCAGTTCGTCTTAGATCCTTCCTCCTTCGACATCTGTTCGAGCTTATAAAGTGATGAGCCAACAGGAGTCAACATTGCCATGAACAGGTCAGATCCAACTGACCTAAGATCCGTGTTGTCAGAATTTCTAAAGATGATCGAGCATCGGGTTACCTGGAAAACTATGACGAGGGCAAGAAATACAAGTACCACCGTTTCAGAGCATTTTTTAGTAAACAAGAGCATGAAGTGATGCCCGGCTTAAACGCTGCCCTCGGTCACTACAAAAGGTATGGGATATATTCTCCATCTCATGCTGTTGTAAGGGCTATGGCCCATGGGACGAACGGGATAACTTCTCAGCCTAAACGGATGGGTCCTCAGCGTATCACCTTGCTAGAAACCAATGTTTCACTATCACTATGCTGATCTTGTAGTTAACTGGATACTCTACAATTATGTATAGCGTGCTTAAAAACCGCGAAAATTGGAGGAGCTCCAGATCTCGGTCAACGAATCGCAAGCAAGCCTCATGATGGAGGTCTTGCGAACGAGGCTGGCTTTTCTAATTCTTGTGTCGTATGCACTCTGCAGAGACAAGAAGTGATTCTCGAAATTGTACGACCTGTAAAGTACTATACAGTTGCCAACTGAGGATTTGAACTGGATGATCATGTACCTCTTTCATGCTTTCGTCCTTTTATAGAGATTTGACCTGATCTAGTACGTAAAAAGGATATTATGTAAGGTAAGTCACACGTCTGATAAGTGCAGTTTCAGTTCTTTTACTGGAAATCCTCCTTGATCGTATTGTGGTTGCAAAGAATCTTGTGCATCGTAGGATAATCCTTGGGTTATACTTCGACTGTGGATTCATACAGCAGGGAGTATAAGTATGGCATGACATTCGACAAAGAGTGTAATTCTTTTAACAATAGTTCCTCTACAATAGTCAACAATAGTTGACACAGTTACTCTCGAGGTGATTCACGCTGGTAGGAGCAAGAAGATCTAGCTTGCCTTGGTTGAGTGAGGCTTCGCTTTTCTCTCCGTTGCTTCTCTTTTCCTTTCCTTGCCTCGGGCAATACTGGCCGCAACTGAGACGCTCCATTCATGTACATGGCTTAAATTGTAAACCTCATGTACACTTAGAACATGAGGCCTTGTACATCTAACATAAAGAATGTCGACATGAAAATATACATTCAAGGACAAAATGATGACTCTCGCTAATCGGAAAGTAAAAGCACAGTGGTGCTGAATTGAAACTGCCGAACTGAAGATAGTGTAACAACATGTAGATCCATATGAAATGAATTGAAACTAAACACGATGGAGAAGACAAGCTCCATATAGCAGGTGTATTACCTATTGTACTTAGCTGGTACGGGAAAAGAAAAGAGCAAGAGCATCTTAGACCGTAACGAACAAATACAAGTTCTAAATGATTATTTACAAGGCCCAGTCGCAGACAGTACTTTATCGATTAGTTTTTTCTCAAGGCTAGGTTCGGCAATAAGATTTATCAGCTTTACATGTCACTTTATCGGTTCTCATTAAATTGGAATAGAGATTTAGTCGATTTGAAGAATATCCTCTTGGGTACCATTTTCAACCCCAGGTGAGAGTATAGATTATATAGAAGAAAAGAAAGAAATATTACTTTTTTCCTTCCCATGTACGTTAGGTTCGGGAGAAGATAATGTTTTGTTCCAAGAACCCACCGTTTCAGTATTTGTGAATGGGTTCTCAACCGTTTGTTGTGAAGTGAATCATATCGTGTAAAGTTATGGGAGAACTTTTAGTTTAAGTCCTTATTAACCGATTCTGCTTTCGGGATCAGTTAAATAAGGCCTATTCGCATTCTATCCGCAAAAGTAATTTAGGCATAATGGTTAGCTTTCTTTGTCCGCTAACAGCTCACTTGCGTCAACAGGTAGCATAATAATAGCATCGCATAAAAAGAAAGAAAAGGGTATAAACCCATGAATTACGAAAGGGGTCTTAATCAAGAACCAATGTATGTCAGATTATAATACTTTGGGTCTAAGGCTGAATTAAACCTCCAAGAACAAATTAAGATGGTCATATTCATGAAAAATCAAAAAAGGATCAACCATATAGTAATATTGATTCACAAAGAACACAAGTTTGATACTATAGAGACTCAGTCTTAAATAAAGAGAATACCAAAGATGAAGTTGAGAATTAATTAAACTGTTTGAGCGAACAGTACCATCGCATAATGAAAACCCTAGGGTTTTCTGAAAATGAGTTGTAGACTTACAAAGATGGTGAATAATTCCAAGTTAGGAGTTCCAAGGGTTCATCATCACCATTTATAATAATATTGAATATGCAACAAGTGTTTGTTTTTCTCACAATTTAATCCTAAACACACTGAAAGCCCTAGGGTTCGCCCTCTAAGTTAAAAAGGCCTAAACCTTGAACCTCTTCTCCATGATATGAAAAGGAATGTAATACCAAAGCCTATCATGACACCTGAATTTTCAAATTCGAGTGTAAAAAACAATGAACACCCTAAGGTTACCAAGATCGTATTTAAAGACGGTTGTTTAAAGTGCCAAGTTTATAACAAGAGTTTTTCATCACCATTCGTAAATAACAATAATAATAATTCTCCTGTGCAACAAAAATGATTTAACTATGTTGTAATCTATTTTACAAAATATCACAAAAGCTACTCTCTTCTTTTTAACTGCAACAACTTATATACGCTATTGGAGCTGGAATTATCGTGGCTGTTGGCACCAGACTTGCTCTCCAATGGATCCTCGTTAAAGGATTTAGATTGTTACTCATTCTAATTACCAGACTTGTTAAAGCCCAGTATTGTTATTTATTGTCACTACCTCCCCGCGTCAGGATTGGGTAATTTGCGCGCCTGCTGCCTTCCTTGGATATGGTAGCCGTCTCTCAGACTCCCTCTCCGGAATCGAACCCTAATTCTCCGTCACCAGTTACCACCACGGTAGGCCTCTATCCTACCGTCGAAACTTGATAGGGCAGAAATTTGAATGAAACATCGCCAGCACAAAGGCCCTGCGATTCGTCGAGTTATCATGAATCACTGAATCACCGGAGCAAGCCCCGTATCGGTCTTTTATCGAATAAATACAGCCTTTCCAGAAGTCAGGCGTTGGGTGCACGTATTAGCTCTAGAATTACTACGGTTATCCGAGTAGCAAAGTACCATCAAAGAAACTATAAAGGATTTAATGAGCCATTCGCAGTTTCACAGTACAAAAGTGTTTATACTTACACATGCATGGCTATTTATTGTATAAATCAATAAATGAGATTACCCATTTTTACTATGAATTGTATTTTTTAACTTCTTCAGAAGTGATTTTCAGTGTTCATAAAACTTTTTATGGTTCTTTTATACCCCATCATCGGTCTTTCATCTAATAATAATAGACTGTTCATTTTTCCTGAGTTGAATTTATTGTAGAGTAGAAGGGAATAGCAAAAAAAAGAAGTCGATGCAATAATAAAAGGAAAGCAAAGCAAACGATTTAATGAAGAATTGTGTTCGTAACCCTAAGTTGATATATTGAAAAGTAGAAACAATAGGTTGAATTTGTTCCTCTTAATGTATAAGGAAATATTAGAAAGAGATGGTATAACAAGAACAAGTTATAGCAACCCAAAAAGTGAAGAAGAGACGGTACAATTTATTATTCTGAGAAAGCGTAGAAGGAAACACTGAAAAGAAATTTGCAATAATAAGAGTAGAATAAATAGTTGAATTTATTATAGAGTAGAAGGAAATATATAGAAATAATTAAACCAAAGCGCACGATTTAAAAAAGAATAGGGGTTCTAAATGCGGAAATATTGTACAGTAGATACAATAGTGTGAATTTATCCGTAAATCAAACTCGGGTTATGAGACCCAAAATATGGAGGCTTAAAGGCCTCTGAAATAAAAGATTTAGTCAAAGGAATGGGAAATAAGGAAATATTGAAAAGTAGAAGCAATAATGGAGAGAGGAATAATGTTTATCGATGATGGAGAATTTCAACAAAAAGAAATCAGGGTCCGCGAGACAATAAACCATCGGGGGCAATTTACGAAGCCATCGCTACATTATCGTCATCGCTAAATAGTATAAAAGTGAAAAAGGAATATTTTTTCTTTTGTCCCCGTGTATTTCAGAATTAACAAAAGATTTTGTTTTGCCCCAAGAAATCTTTAATTTTTTCTCTAATATCTAATAATTATTATTCAGTGTATACTTAGCAGTTCACTTTGAAGTAAAGTACATACTGTAAACTGATGAAAGAACTTTGATTAAAGTCATTATTTGATAAATTCTACCACAGCTTGTAAAAATAATAAATACAAATAATTTCAATTACGGTAATAATTCTGATAAAAGACAGAGCACCCTGAACCTAGCTTCTGCAATGAAGGAAGTGGGATATCCCATCCTTCAAATACCCGAAACTGTCGTTTAAGGGTTTTTAAGAGATGTTGGTTTCCATGGTGATATGTACACGTGTCAAGTCACGCTGTGGCTGCAACGCAACCTTTTGAGAAGATACACGACACCATTTATGTAACTGAACGCTTGTGACGTCTCTGTGTCTAGGATCCTAACGTGTTAAGCCACAAGTCGCACTACATTAGTGGTGGGATACTCGACCATTAAGTAGCTTAGTTAGGAACTAAACGAAAATAGCAGCGGCGGGTTAGTCCACCGATTCTGCGTCAACTAGGTGGCAAAATGAAAATAAAAAGGAGATCTTCAAAATGACGTATGACCTAAAACTGAGATCGGACGGATGTAAAAGGAAGCTAGAAGTGTGAACACATGAGAGCAACGAAAAGAATTTGAAATCTGAAAAGTTCTTATTCGGATATCTTGTGCATTAGAGAAGCCAATTCTGCATTTACAAGAACGTGCTGCCGGAACGCAAGGAGGCACGCACAAGCTGGGAGGCAGGAAAGGAAGCTGGTAGGTCCAGGTAGGCGGATTGCATGCCTGGCGGACTCATTTCCAGGGTCAAGAAATCCAAGCGCGGCCGGAAATTGAACCTCCGGCACACCTTACTGGAAGCAGCTTGACAGGCTGTGAAGGGCCAAGTAAGGCCCGACAGCCCCTTCATCCTTAACAGGAAGAAGGGGAAGGCGTGAGGGTATACCCCTTCTCTCTTTCTCATTCTTGGGGATTGTTTCTTTTTTACACTAACTTGAATTGGCTCTAAATTGATATGGTTGTCGGGGATCCCACATGAAATTCAGTGACGGTACAGATGATCATTCATTGCTCAGGATGGGCTGCAGGCGTGACGGCAGCAGCGAAGATGACCAAGTATAAGAGTATGCAAGTGAGACATCGCTTTATCCTCTTAGCCTTAGAGATATACTGATCGATAGCTTTGGAGTTCGACATTTTTCTGCGAAATTGTACCAGAGCTTACCATGAGAGACGTCTCTCGAAAAATACCGAATGTTATTTTGGTAAAAGAGATTGATGAAAATATCATAGCCAGTTTAAGATAATAGGTGCTGATTTTCCATGGGATTCGAGAGTGATGCACGGAAAAAGTGCTGATGTGGAAGATGTTGATGTTTAAAGGACAACATGGTGAATGATTGTGGGTTTAAGTTGTTAACAAAAATGCTCATGATGACGTGGTGGATCTCTTCACATGGCTACATCCCTGGTTGCAACTTGGTAGTTCACTAGCTGACACGTGTCCAAAACAATTTCTTCGCAAGAATATAAATGTCAAAATAGTACTTATTAAGAGAACTTTTTGAACCGTGCACTGAGGAGGTTCATTTCGGACTATTTGTCCAAACCACTTGCAAGTAATAATCAAACTCATTTCTCATTTTTCAACTGAGTATAAAAATCAATTAATTAATAAAACATTCTTTTAAATTTAGAACTTCAAAGAATACAAGATATTCGTTTTCTACAAAAATGAGGTTTTACAAAAATGTAACTTCATTTGAAAGTCTTTTGGAGCTCTTATGAGAGATCAAAACTGAGAGCCTTTGGTTATACATACATCTTGATGATTAACTTTGGAGGTCTTTATAATTTCAACTTTGGAGGTCAACAATTGTTTATAAAGAGATCCATTTGATATATATTGGTTACAATGAGAACAGATTTGTTGAAGGCTATGTAGTATGTAGTGAAGCATTGGATTTGAATTTCCGGTACCACAAACCACATACTTCTAAAAACTGTTCGTACATTCTGTACATATGGTAAGAAATAGAAGTCAAAATATATTGATTTTTTGGACCGGGAGTGTTTGTTTTGGTGCGTTGTCGCAATTTTTCTCAGATATATCGTTCACATAAAATGATATAACAACGCTTCAACAGTTTATTTGTTCAGAGCTCAATTCTGGTCACCCTTTGGCTCAGTAAATAGGTCTCGAGGATGAATTACATTTCAGAAAAAAACCTTAAACTGAAGACGATATCTCGATTATGATAACCCGAGAAAATTGCAACGGAAGTGTACGTAAGTTAACGGGTAATGATAAAATTTTGTATTGGTGTATTAGAGTGTGTAAAGCTGGAACTTTTGAACAGTATTCATCGCCCTTTGAACAATATTCCTCTCCCGTGTACGAGTATTACTGCTGCGACCAAGAGGCCGTGACGGTTTCCTATGGGTGTTTCCAGGAGGCGGCTGCGGTTTCTTGCAGCCACCTCTGGTGACGACGGTCTCCGTCGTGACCGTCTCTAATTTACCTTTTGTTTACTTTGGACGTACGTTTCAGTCGTAACTAAATTTAATATTTTAAAAAAATATTATAATTTAATAATCAATAATCAATAATTACAGCGATAGAAGGACACTACCCTAAGCGATACTCTGCTCTAGACAAAGCTTCCTTGGACAAATATGCATGCTCTTTGAAGTTTTGTCCAGAGAGACGCGTCCGGACAAGCGGCAAAGGCGGTAAAAAATTTGGGGTTTTGGTTCGGTGCTGGTGTCTTGTTAAGAGAGCGTGCGTTTAGTTAGGGCCTGTTGTTTTAGTTTTTCGGGCAATCTGAACTTCTTAATTTCTGAGAACTTGTGTTCTCTTTTTGTTATCAGATAATTATATAAATGTTAAATAATATATATATATATTAAGTAGATGTAAATAATTAAATACTCTATAGACGTTATTTGTTAGCTCATACCTGGAAACACAGAGAGAGCAGGCAAAAACTCATAAGTGTAGTCTTGATCCTCGCGCTTCAGAAGATACAAGTCCGAGGTATTATACTCATGAATATCTACTTTTAATCATGCGTTTAATTTAATACCTAACCCTTCCGGCAGGAAGGCTTAGGTATTAAATTAAACGGGTACGCATTTCCCGCTCTTCCGAACTCGGAAGAGGGTGACTATACATGCTTTCAAACTACTGCCTTTTCTCTTCTGGTCGTGAGAGATTTTATTGTTTTAGGTTTTACACACTATTACGTTGCCTCTCTGCACGATGGCTTTCCTTACGCAAATAAGTCAATCCCTTGGGCAGCAGGCTTACGCTGCGAGCACGGCCTTCCGCTATACATAAAACAGTGGCAAAAACTTGGTCCGGCTGCGTAAGGTCACGAGCAGGAAGCATAAAGTAACAAGCAAAGTACACAAATTTATGCACGACTATGCTCGGATAGAGCTTTATGCTACATAAAGCTCTGTCCGATTGCTTGCCTCACGAGCATAACCACTCCCTGGGGTAGGGGGTTTATATGCGTAAACCATCCTCGGGCAGCAACTTAGACTCGTAACTTGGGCAGGGCCTTCCGCTTTACGTTAAATACGCTCACTACAGAAACGACAGCTGCTTTATCCTGGCTACCTTAATAATATTCGATAGTTGCTTTGTATGCTAAAGGACTTCAGTATGTTATGTCCTCACCTAAGTCATCGCAAGCCCTACTTGCTGTACAGAGGACGTGAATAAGAAAATACTACGGTAGACCCAGATAGAACAATATAGTACGAAAGGTTGGAGCTATCGTAATCTCCTGAAAACTACTATGGTAGTACCATTTGCTTTAGCAATTACTCCATCCGGTCCAAGACTAGCTTCCATAAAACCTTCTCAGTTGTAGACATTAAACGGTTTCTCACAGTTACCTCAAAGACCCAGTTGTTCTGCAGGATTGATCTCCGTTTTGTCGTAAAACATCTCGTGTGCTTTCTTTGAAAGCCATTGTGCACGAGCGATGTGTCGCATTTGAGTCACCACTCGAGACCTCTCGAAGAGCATATTTTGTCTCTGAAATCAGCAAACAGAAACAATGACCTCTTGATTATTCCAAGACTTATTATCAGATTTTAACTGTACACAAGACAAAATGTTGACCCATGCATCCCAACATCTGTCATTTACTGTCAACCCTATTAAAGTTTGCAGTCAAGAACGGAACATTCTTTCTAAGAGTCTGAATGACACGAGATAAAAACATGAACATTCGAAAGAATATTACATTGTCGTTCACTTGACAATGTTATTATGGAACACATAAGTTACGATTTTTAGTAAGTTGACGTCCAGTCTTTAACGTGCGTTGTCAACACCGAGGACAGATGAAGTCAAACAGCGGAACACAACCTCGATTTTGACAGCGTGGATTTTTCGACGCTTGATATCTTCCTCGTGTTGAAGCCACCTCTTTACGAGAACGAGCTCTGTCCGAAGTTGTGCTATAGACATTTCTTGCAGTAGTCCTTTTCCGCTAGTACTATATATGTCAAACTTCTTCTCCAAATGACAAGACTCTTTCTCTAAGGCCTGTGACATATGCAATCAGACATGTTAACACGTGCAGTTTTCCAGAGCTATGCAGTCTTGTCTTCTTGACGTCCACTACACGTTGATGCTGATGGAAGAGTACTTACTACAAGATGGATGCAGCTTATCGACTGACTAAAAATGTCCTAAGAGCAATCAACTCAATCTCCTTAAGTCGAGGTCTCCTTTTATGGATCTAACCAATAACAATGAGTAACGCGAGATAGCGACATCGATCAGCCTTTTCACAATGTGCCTACTACCAAGTTTATGAAATGCATCACAACTTGTTACTGCTAGTTCCGAAGGACGATGAGGATGAGGAGTTCACCCGTAACTGGCGCACAAGCTCTTGCTTCATTGCCATCTCTTGAGCTTTCTGTAAAGTACTCTTGGCGCAAAGCTCCTCGGACTCTGCTTGCACTTCTAGAGCATTTGCTTTTCTTGCTTTCGCAACCTTTTCCCTCGCTATCTGTACTCCTCTGCCCGTACTCAGTTATTTCATGTCCATTTGTTTCTACTACGATATGTTTAAACATGTGTCAGTTAAACTATCACGGACGTCAGTGTTATAACATTTGTTTATCTCCATACTGGAAATTGCACTTTACTTTTCATAACATATGTGTTGTTGGTGAACTAACAGATTGTACACCTGCAACTGTTAGGGTGTAACAGAGTCTTGCATGTCAGGAACTATAAGTACCTGTAGTCTGGACACTAAATAAAAAATGTTGGGCGATCGAACTAACTGTGGTCTGCACACTAATACAAATGTTGAGCGATCGAAAGTATACTCAAGTTGCAGCTAGTCATGTGAGGACCTTTTACATTGGAACATAAACAGAAAGTAAACATAAAGCCTATGTGAATGACTCCAGTGTGCGAGCGAGAATAATATACTAGCGGGATTAGTTCTAAATGGTTAGGGAGATGGAAGTGCTTGATGACCTTTATCCCTCTCTTATCTTGCACAACCAAGAAATGTTTAAGTTTTTTGCGGAACTTGTCGTTCTTCTCTTCTTGCTGAATTGCCTGGTGGCTAACTTTTGCCTCTTCTCTTGCTCCTCTTCCTATCTCCATCTTTTCTGCTAACTGCAGTTACAAGAAGTTGGACTTTCAAGCCTTTTTAGGCATTACAGTTAATTTCTTATGTCTTCACTTTCAGGTTCAAAAGCTCCAAGGGCCTGAGTGAATGCAGAAGGAAAACATATTTCTCTTGGAACAAAGCACTCTTGCAATCTTAGCATATACGCTCATCATTAGTAACTGGTTAATATCTAGAAGGGTAAGGAAAAGCTACATCCTACAAACAACTCTGAAGTTTAGATTAGAGGGCAGGAGGAGATGAGCCTGTACTTGTTTCGGGATGCTTCAAACCTCACTACCAAGCAATTTCTCTGTTGAAAATTGACTTTCATAATCGAATAGAAGTAAAGTATTGTATCTAAGAGGAGCTTACTGAGGGTGGTAAGAACTCAGCAGCTACCGGTGTGTTTACAAGAAATAATCAAATTCAAATCAGAAGAGGTGATGATCATGATTAAATGTAAGGAACTTACATACTTTTCCTTTGCTTCTATGGCAGCTTGGTCTGTTGCCATGACTGTCTTTCTCTTAAATTCGATGTTAATAGCCTCCGCAACATCGTCTTGCATTCGTTGTTCTTCCTGCTCACCACATTCATTTGTATGTTATCCTTCAGTTCTTCGTTTGGGCCTCTGACAGCCGTTGCTTCTAAAAGTCAAAGAGTGTACCAGACTTAGTTCGGACGTTGTGACTGTAAGAGCAAGAACGTCCATCAATGCTTTTCTGACTCACTGGAAAGCCAAGTTATGCGAATTTTACCTGCCACAGCTTAAAATCTGAGTCATCTCGAAGCTCCAGTTCAAATGCCTCAATCTTTTTCTTGTCTTGGTTCATTTGCTTTTGGAATAATGCATGTTCTCTAAGAAGTGTTGCAACGTTCAACTTGACCTGGAAGGGCAAGGCTTCATCTTAGAATTTGTTGCCAGTTACATTCAAATGCTGAAGAACACAACAACAAGATTGTTGTGTTACACCATCAAATCAATCTTCACTATCAGCATTCTATCATATCTCTGATGCACATTTTGTGCTATTTGATCGTCCTGATTGTGATGGATCTTATCAAATCAATAAAAACTCATCAAGTTTTTATGGTTATCAAGAACACATGAAAAATTTCAAATGCTACAATAACATTCATTTCTTCAGAAACCTAAATAACATGAGCTGATTGTTGTTCACTCGAGTTTATCTTTATAACCCTTCAAAATATTTTGATCCCTTCAGTGAAGGCAGAAAAGCACGCACTTCAACAGTTGGCATCTCAGGAGCTGGATTGATCTCTGCTGGAATATAATGATGATCTTGCTGAAACTTCTCTTCCACCTGTGGGCAGCAGTGCCACACAGCCAGCCACACATTAAGTCAGTAAACCCATCAGAGTACACAAAGTCCAGAGGACGCAAGTCCCTAGCATTTCGTCCTTAACTCCACAAGTCGTCCGGTAAGTTGTGAGTCAGTTAGTGCGAACTCAAAATTTCTAGTTTCTTTTCGTTACCCGATTCACTCATACAACCGATTCACACGAGTTCACATAACTGAACAAGTCACCCTTGCAAGGTTCGCAACAACGTATTTCTTCCATCTCAAATAAGCACAACAACTGAAAACTTGAGAATGTCATAAAACTGGAGGACTTGATAGTTGACGAGTACGATATTGTGATATTTTGTGGTCGCAGGAGACGTGTACCCTGGAGCAAGGCCATACAGCAATCTCTCACATGTATGAGACTATAGATGTAGATATGTACCATACCTCAGACTTAAGCTGCTCAACCTTGGTTGATCTCTCATGACAGCTGAGGAGGAATGGTTGATGTTTTGGATCTGAATATTTCTTCTTCAGAATCTCCCGATTCTTGCTAAAAACAGCTGAGAGTCGCTTCACTTCAAGCGTCCTTCCCTTTTCAAACATTGGAGCTGGTCTCGCTTCGAATGGTACTGGCTGATGATTCACTTTCACCATTATTAGTCCACAATCACAGGTTATTACACTTAAATGTTAAATATTGTCATCCCTTTCTGAACCTATAGTCAAGAATGTTGCTTGAACTTTGAACTGGCTTTACGACGCACACGATATGCCTATATGAACGGAGTAGTGTAACTACAGGTTCCTTTGCTGCAAACTATCACTTAGCCGTGCAGAGAACTAAACGACACTTACCGGCTTGAATTCTTCAAAGTTAGGGCAAACGGTCTTGCTCACAGACATCTTGAATGGTTGAGGAACTGTAGGAGGTTGTACATATCTTCCAAGTGGATCTGGAGCATGCACCCTTTGTGCTAGCCTGTTGACATCCGATTAATAGCATGATCAAGAATATGAAGTGTACAAGGTGTGCGTCAATGTGTCTACCTAATATTACTTATATATGCATCCTTCTGAAATGAGAATCATGTCATTATATACAACAAAATGAAATTTTCTTGCATGTATCACAACTTGTTACAAAGGCTGGAGTGTCTTACTCGTGAATAAGATGTTCTGCGTCGCGTGTGAAGAAACGTATGCTCTCGAGCATATCTCGGACGAACTGATCAATAACAGATAGACGAATCCAACTGACCTCTTAAGACACATCTAGGCATGGTATGAAGTAATATTTCCACACATTATAGCTAACGACTCTGGAGGAGATCAGCAACACACTGGAGCGAACGATAGCCAGTAAAAAAAACGGTACATATAAATAGGTATACATAACCAGCTTAGGCGCATGCCTTATCTCAGAGCTTTGACATTCAGATAGATAGTACCTCAACATCATAGGCTTCGCACCAACTTGACTGAACACAAGTTATCAGCTCTTCCTCATTGAAAAGAAACTTTATGAAAGGTAACATTCTTCCTGGCGGTTGGCTCATCACCAATCGCCTAGCAACACAAAGTTGACAGCCACAACAAGACAAATAGCTTGTTAGTGAGGCGGATATGTAAGCACGAGGAATGTAAGACATGACTATGGAGTTTGATGTGGCCAGCTTGAATATCACACAATCAACGAATAGTCAAATCTCAACAACCAGACCACAATCAGATGCCTAATGCACATGACAAAAGACAGTTAATATATGAGAAATTTTAATTGTCTCACATATTAATTGAGACAATCAATATTTGCTTTGAGTAGTATTGATCACTCAATTGCTTCAATGAACCATCCTAAATCCATGAGTTTGAATACAATCCGGCTCAAGGAGTTTTGGATGGAGTCAATGTCAAGAAGGTAAACCAGTTCTCTAAGCATCACTTGTGTGTAAAGAGTCCCGCCTACTCCTCAAACAAAACTGAAAAGCAGAGAAGACGTAGCGAAATGGTGTAGACCGGTTCCACCAATGTGCTAAAGTGACGATTGCAAGACCAATCCAATTGTCAGCTGAAGTATGCATGGTTACACAGATCAGGTTTTCTGACCTATATTGGTGCCAAGAGAGTTCATGGAGACGTAGAAGTGCAAGGTATCCCAAGACGGTGTATTTCAGCTCATCGTCGAAAGTGAGAGCAGGAATATTCTCGTACATCCTGTCCAGAAATATTCTGAGAAGCTTTTCATACCTGACGCATCCAAACAATATCTGATTTCGTCTACAGAAAAACAAACCGTATTAGTGTATGAGCTCCAACATAAACCTTTACATCCTTTACTACTTGTGCATCCAAAATGAAAAACAAGACTTTAAAATTTTTGCATTGATCGTTCTTCCTAAATACAATTAAATGACAATCATCACCTGCCTGCTTCATTGTTTGGATGTCGTAAGGGTGTACAACGTTGTAAAGAGGCAACCAAATGTCGGCGTAGACGTCCGGAGTCTGTCCTGGATCCCTCTTTTTCCTGTAGCTTTCAATCAACTTTATACTACAAATCATCAGTTCTATCGGTGCTAAGCATTTGGCTTTGGCTCTGTATCTCTTGGCGCGCTCATGAGCTTCTTGAGACGCGCAATGGACACAAGGAGAGACCTTGATCGTACTTCGTCGCCATTGCAAGTCGAGTGATTTCTTTTTCTCTCTCGGCTCTTCTCGAGGATGGCAACTTGTAACTTTTGGTACAGGGATATAATCTTGAGGACCCGTACAATGACTATGATGACGTCCACCGTGATGACTGTGTCCATGACCACCTTCAAGGCGGTGGTGGTCATGTTCCACTTTGGCACCATGTTCGTGTTCAACTTCATTAGCCATCTTCGCCCGAGTACAATCAAATTCCCTGAGCACTACAATTATCCTGCAGATTATAATGATTACATTATTAAATTAGTAAATATCTCTCCGCTGATGTTTACACTGCTCCTGTTTCTTGTGTGATATCCTACCACTCTGAGAGATCTGGCAACCCCCGTTTAGAAATATGGAGTAACAATATAGAGGGTACAATGAAAGGTATAAAAATGAAGACACATAGTGAGACAACCAATACGAGTGCTTACTCTACACACGGTATAGTCTGTACAAGGCATCGCCGTCGAGAACAATGCATGAACATTTTTTCTATTCAAATCATTAAGGATGAACCCAATACAGTTGCTTACTTAAGGAACTTAAAGCAACCCCGAATTGTCTAAACTAAGAAAAAAGTTACTAGAGAATGATTATTAAAAGCGAGCTTCAGTTTAGGGTTATTATTGCCGGCAAGAACTCCAGATCTCAGAGTTGTAGTTAGAGCTACTTAGAACACAACATGCTCCAACTTCACAACCCTCATCTTGGGTAAACTTGACGGTTATAAAGTCGAGCCCTCTGGTAGTGTGAGCTGTATTCAACTAGTCCCTCTTCCGAAGGGAGCAGAAATCTATTTGAGAACTAAAGTAATGTGTTGCAGGTGCTACGCATTTGGGTTATTGTCAAAAGAGAAAGTGACGGGCATGAAACAGAAAAACAATAAAAGGCAATACAAGGCAACTACTTCAATTTAGTTGTTCTTTGGATGAACGAATGCTCCCTAGTCTATGAGAAAACACAACGTTGCATGCTCTATGAAAACAAAATTCTCCCACTCTCTGCAAAAAGTCCAGCGTTTTCTGCGCACCACGAGGTGAACACTGAACTCTTGCCGGGAATGTTGAAGGAAAGACTGGTCCCAAGTTAGCTAGGCGAAAGGATTCAAGCTTGTGACTAACACTAAGTTTTTCATATGTAGTTGCGAGTGTTAAATTTGAAACGTAATGTGCTTTGAGCTTAAATAGACTTTGCATGTTGAAAGTAGAGACAGAAATGTTTTGATTCTTCAAAGGAATAATTCGGATTAAAACGCATGCTAGGATGTGAAGAGTACCGTGGTGATTGATGTTGGGAGAAGGTTGATATTGGGAACAAGAAGCGATTTCAGGGAAGTGATGGGATGTGATCAAGTGATAAGAGAGGTGAAGAATAGTCAATCGCGAATTGGATGTGGTCTCGATGGTAGCTTGATAGCAGTTCAATATCGGCACCAGCTCCTGCTTTGATAAGTGCGATAGTTGAAATCAAGAATCCATAGTCATACTATAGTCATACTATAGTCTAGTAACAGTCAAGAAGTCAAAGCCAAGAATTGCAACAGTCTTAGTAAGAGTAATAGTCATAGTCGACCATGTAGTCTAATGTTCTAGGCTACTTTGATTCCAGAATTTGATCGTGCCATTTGTTCGGCAATGTTCTACCTGAACAGGGTTTAGGAGTCGGTGTCGGTTCGGAAAGCCTGCTCTTATTGTTCTGTGAGCCTGCTGGTAGTAGTGGCGTACTGACTGTGCTGTGAATTTCTTGAGTTATGTGACTAGTTAAGTGTATTGCATTTGGACAGCTTAATTGGCGAGTTCCAATTGCACGGAGGTGCAGGCCCTCGATAATCGCTTTGAATGTCTTACGGACAAAAGCAAGTTGGAATGGCAACAGGAACTGTTCATACACATCGTTCCCGACAAAGTGAATAACACATTTACCATCATTGACTCTTGAATTGGAGTGACTAAGACCGGTACCTCCCTATCAGATTATTGCATGATACGGTTTCCCCAGCAGAGGGTTAGTGCGCCGAAATGCCCCTTGCGTGTCCAGATCCTTAAGATTTACTATTTCTATTCTAAGTACTTCCAGTTTCATTAACAGCAAGACATCGTAGCTTGTTGAGGTTCAATCGGCCAGGACGACGAAGACTTCGGAAGCACTTGAGTTTTACCTAGCCAAAAAGCCAGCTCATGAAAGTAACTCTGTGGTGGCGCAGGCGATAGAAAGAAAGCACTCCAACGCTGATCTTGTGATGGTCGTCGATTGAAGTTCCTCGACTGTAATTCTTGGGCTCAAGTTTACCAGACCGTACTCGTGGATCCGTTCCTTCGGATACCACCTGACTATCAAGAATATGCGCTTACTTCTGTACAACCGACGTCACAGACACACGAGAGACTGAAATTGCTCTCGCCGCTGGTTGAGAGCAAAGAAGTACCTAATTTCAAGTTATTTATGGCTCCTGAGAAAAGAAGAATGCTCTGCTGCGCTGCGCACGCTACTATCATGCGCTTGAAATTTTAGGTCGCGTGCATGCTCTGGAATATAGACAAGTGTCTCGCTTCGTCTCTACTTCCCTCTCTCCTTCTAACCGTCTCCTAATACGAAAGAAACCTCCCCTCTTTCCTGGTATTCACACTCAATTACCATAGAGTGTGACTCGAGATTCTACCCTTCCTTCAACAAACGATGCATAGCAAAAACCAGTGTTGCGCGGACCGGCCTGGGGTCCAAGTACGTAACTTTTCAACATCGGGGTCTGAGTCTAATGTTCTTCGCAGGGGTCCTAGTAAGTACTTTCCCCAGAATAAAGCAAAGAGCTTTGTGATACACATTTGTTTCGTTGGTCTACCAAGTTCCAGAGACCAACGAAACCCCTTGCCGGGCCATTTGGCCACTTGTTAAGATAGTTTGGAAACTTGATAGTTCTTTCATTTCGATGGTCGAAATGAAAGAACCCAGGCTGGATACAGTGTGTGTGCTTCATCTTACGTGCAAGAATGCCGTTCGGGTTTATACTCGATGCGATGCCGTCGACACCTAAGATAGTCAGCGAATCTCTCTTTAGTTTCCCGGACAACAAGCTGTTATTACACGAGTACGAGTTATTATTATCGACATGTTTAAGTAATCGCTAACGCTTTATAAATGTCCAAACTTACAACGTTGGAAACATAACTGTGGCACATGATTGCTTTTCCCGACTACTTTCTTGAAGATGGCCAACTAAACCGGCATGCAGCCTCACTTGGGTTTCCGGTGTACTCTTTCCATCTGCTGTCCATCTGAGGAGGGCTTGCCTTCTTTCCTCCGCTCATAGTATCTTAAACTGCCTTGTACTTCACGGTACGGTTATCCCCGACTATTCCTTTCTATGCGTCGGTTCTACCGGTTCTACTACTGGGCCTTCTCTGGTCTGTATCTCTACCTTACCGGCTCTCTAGGTAGTTTAGGTTTATCGCACCGTGGAATGTTTACTCTTAAGGGTCAAACTCTCGTTTGCAAGCTGCACAAGGAGCGAGTCAGTGAAGGTTACAGTAGCTTCAGTCAAGTAGCCCTCCGATTGAAAATTTACAACCACTCAACCTCGTGAAAACTGAATCTTAATTTCACCAGTTTGAAGCCTTTCAAGACACTCTTCAGGCATCCAAGGTCCCAAACGCCGATCAAGATACAAGTACTGTAAACCTGGACATGCGCTTGCCATTGCGTCGACATCATCACTATGGAAATTGCTGCAGGAGTGGAGGATAAGGACCCGCAGTTTCTTATGTCCAGAGAATGATCGAATACCTGTTCCTGTCACTAGCTCACAACCACTCAAATTCAACTCCTCCAAATCTGTACAGTGATGAGCAATTGCCATGATCGTCACATCACCAACATTGATGAGCCAGCTCAAGTTCAACCTTTGAAGCGTGGCACCGGCGAGTCCTGTGCCACCTGTGTCAGTAATATTTTTACCACACCTGGCCAAATTTAGATTCTGTAGAGCGCTCAGTTGCTGTAACAGCAGAGCTCCAGAATCCGTCAGCCGATCACAGTTAAACAGATCCAGGCGTTTGAGGCATTTGTTCGTCGGGCCGCTAGCCAGACAGGAGATACCCCAATCGGTAACCAAGCTACAGTTTTTCAAAATTAGAACCTCTAGACATTCCAGGTGACTAATAGCATGGAGGGACTGATCAGTAATCCTCTTACAGTGCCCCAGGTTTAGATTTACCAACAAGCGACATGATTGAGCTAAAGTCGAAACAGCTATGTCTCCAATACCTTGTCTCCACCTCAAAGAAATATTTTCCAAAAGCTTGCAGCCACTGGCAATTGCCTCCACTCCCCTGTCACCAAATGGCTTGAAGGTCTGATAGCTCGACAAGCATTTCAAATCCTTCCCTCTCCACCGACTGGTCAAATGCAAGTTCAAAACCCGCAAAGAATGACAGTTTTCGGCCATGCATTCCAAGTCAGGGTCGAAGAGCTCCATTTGCGCCTCAATAACAAGAAGATTCCGAAAACGAGGAAGAAAATGGTGCATAAGCTGAGGATCATGAACTCGCAAAGAAGTCCTCGTGAGGCCCTCTACACGCTGCCACTGCCTGCCAACTTGGGCGCAAGCCCTGCGGTCTGATCTGCTACTCACTCGTCTCATTATCTGTCCTACCTCATCGTCACTCAACTTCTCCATCTCCGAAAAGAGTAACAATAGCAGCGAGACAAATGCCGACTCTCAAGCAGAAGGCAAAACAGGTTAACAGGTTAAGCGAATCGAGTTCTCTGAGTTTTCAGCACTCAGACTAGATAAGAGCCCAACGAAAACAGCAAAGCCTAACTGAGAGAAGTGCAAAGCACAGAGCTACCAAGCGCAACCTCTCGGGACCGCGTAGAAGACAAATAACGATGATACCCGTTCCCAAGCAAATTCCCAAAAGCCTAACTACAGAGTCCGTAGCAACTGATAACCTTGAAGAAAAATGTGCAATCCCTCCCAGGATGTGCTGAGGTTCGCGTTGCAACTTGCAACCAAACAAAGCCCTATCAATCAAGAAAATCATGCAGAGCTTCCATCTCGAGAAGAACTACTCCAATCTGAGCAGGCGCTAACTGGAGTGGCTTTGTCAAAGACGCGACCGATAAGTTCAATCGGTACCACCTCCGTACTCGAAGGATCCACGACCGGGGCCCACCATTTGCAGACCACTGTGCGTCATACTGACTACAGCGTTCATGTCCTGTACGCAAGCATCGCATCTTTAACGCGCCAGCCTAGATCCGGCATCCCGCGTAATGTGCCCCGGAAACGTTTCTAAAAATGCAGGAGAAGTAGAAAATGCGTCGGATAATTTCTGTCTCAAAGCAACCAAAAAAGTGATAAAACATTCGAAATTTGCTAAATATCGCAGGTGAATTAACACAATAGTCCGTAAATTATCAGAAACCGCCGGCAAATTACAGGTAAGCAGGAAAAACCTGGGCTGGGCCTGATCTCAACATCGTTCCCATCTTGTTTTAGTCTTTGTGGATCGTCGCAAGAGAACATACCGCAAAACAATCGCTCCCGTCTTCTGTCTTGCTCTCTTGCCCTCGTTTACTACGGTCAAGAAGCGAGATCGTCTGATTCGTCTCCGGCAGATGACGACAAAAGGTTTAGAACCTTAGACCGTCTGACAGACTCTGACAATTGGAAACTGACAGTACGGATCTCATATCCCCCGAAACCTCTGGTCTTCAGGCGGAACCGTGGAAGTAGTATAGGGTTAGGTGAATCTTTTCAATCGAGAATTAGATCCAGGGGCAGCTTACATTAGGCCTGTACTCCACGTCCAGTTATCTTTCAGTTCACTTTCAATCTCTGACAAGACTCACTTGACTCTACCCAACAACTCACGTGACTCAAGACGAGTGACTACGTACCAGCGCTCGGGGTAAAAAATTTCGGTAACCGGTAATTATCCGACGGTAATAAATAAAACCGGTTTTTTTCAGTCATTTATTAATTTTCCCGGTTTTCTTAACGACTAACTTGTCGTTTTGTAAAATTTTAACCTACAAATTATCCGGCTTAGCCTCATTTCAACCCGACTTTTCAGAATTCCAACCGGTTGAAAATACAAAGAATGCCGGTTAGCCCCGAGCCCTGCTACGTACCCTCTAGTGAGTTCACGTTTAGACAAAATAATGCAGTGTTCTCACGCTCGACTTAATATCAGAAGTTTAAAGAACTGTGCAGTGACTGCAGTGTCGATGAGTACTGCAGTAAGATGAATGAGTACCGCAGTAAGATGAACTATAGTGGTAACTACGGGTCTTCTTTTTCCATCCGTTCTGATTTCAATTTTCTGTCCGTTCTCATTTCAAATTTGCGCACTGTTGCACCCATCCTGGAGGAAGGCTGGGGGAGTGTCGTGGAGGGTGAGAGGGGGGAGCAGAGTTCTAAACCTAAACCCTTCTTTCTTTTTCACTTCGCGCGTGGACGTTCTTTTCTCACCCCGACGAGAGGCTATGGAAAACGAAGGAGCGAGGAGCGAGGGACGAGGTGCGATTGACGATGGTGCAAGTGCAGTCGATGCAAAATGTCCAGCTTGCGAGGACGATAACGATCCGCCGTGTAAAAAATATCATTGACAAAGACATGAAGGTGATTCTGTCTATTTCGCTATGACCGAAATACAAGATGTCGTGCGCATACACATCGCTACACAACATACATCGATGTCAGAGATACACCACACATACACATAACACATGGACAATGTCATACACATACACAAGTGTACCACAATCGCCTCCCTAACTGGCGGTTAGGTCCCTCTAACTCCAGATAGCTCCATATCCCAACTACGTGATATACACCTTCATGGTGCAAGGATCAAGAGACCGGATGCTACATCATCCCATCGTTAGTCGCATGTCTGCAATCCATACCATGCAAAGATCTAATCAGCTATCCCTGCTATATACATCGAGGACAAACCCACTGTCCAGTAAGAACGACACTGAGAGGTGGAGTCAAACATGACATGTGCCAACCTCTCGAACAACCATCACACACCAACATACGGGTTGCTCCACCAGCAGACCCACACAACATACACCTCAAGCCCGCGCGTACAACTGCTAAGCTTGGGTCAACGATACCATCAATGTTGAGAAGATGACATGGCGCGCAATTACGCACATGGTCCTTCCACACAACACTATCAGGACCCTCTAACATGAGTACTCCAGAAGATAACACCTCTCGCACTCGTAAAATAGTGCTTCTTGCGGTCACATCCAACGTCGTCGGTGCGGTCTGCTGTAGATAAATATAATCGCCAGGATGAAACTTGCGAATCGACGGTCGATAACCTCCTCCTCGAATAGTCGCATATCGCAACGTGTCTCTATGCTGAGCAATCGTTAGGTTCTCAAAAGTCATAGGCATAACTCTATGAAATGTCTCTGCTCGTTGAGAACATGCTCTCACTCACATATCCGGGTCATCAAGGTCCAGCACCTCAGCAGAATCACGACAAATGGCCAAAGGTAGATCTGGATCTCGGTCATACAGTAGAAAATACAGTGAGAAAGAAGCCAAAGACGCTTGTCGGCTGAAACGGTAGCTCATAGCCAACCATGGTAACTGCACATCCCAGTCTCCCAAGTGACCCTTCTGCAAGCCATACTTGCGCAATCTTCTCTTCACCGTCTGAACTACCCTCTCCGCCAAACCATCCGCCTCAAGATGATCTCGAGATGTAGTCCGATGATCAATCAGCGCCTGATCACACAAGGCCTGAAACTCACCAAGGAACTCTGTACCTTGGTCTGTCAGCATTTCAGCTGGTGCTCCAAAACGACTCAACACTCGATCTAAAAATGCGTACGCCGTCCCTTCACTCGCCTTGTCTGGTAATGCCACCAACTCAATTCACTTGGAGAAGTGCTCCACCATCACCAACACATACCGATGATGACGTACGGTCAACGGTAAGGGTCTTGCAAAATCCAAACTCCAACGATAACCCAACCTCATAATCGGTAAGGGGTGTAACTTAGGAGTAGGAGCATTAAACAATGCTCGTACTCGATCACAAACCACACATCGTGCGACAAATTGTTGCACATCGACGTGCATACCACGCCACCAATACTGTCCTTGGAGTAAGCTATGCGTACGCTTCACTCCAAAATGTCTCAATTCTTCATGGGCATGTCGTACTAACTGTGTCCTCTGGGATGGATGTGGCACTATTCGTATCTTCTCATCACCCCACACTCGAAGTACATGTCGTCCTCCTTCTCGTCGAAATCTCTTCGCTCGTTGAAGGACACGATCTCGCTCCTTGACACTTACTGTGCCTACTACCACATCAGTACGTAGATACTCCATCATGGTCACATCATCATGGATATCTCGCTTGTCTAGAACACCATCTCCACCCTCAGGATCTGGAGACTCATCATCTACTCTCTGACCTACGACTTGACCCTCCATACTAGAGTTCATGGCCAACACACAAAGAAAGGCAGATGCATGCCATCTTAGCACTATCTCCTCATCAACCTCGTCATGCCATCGAGTCCCAGTCTGATCCTGCTGACTCGTGCACGAGTTGCGACTCAACTCATCGGCATCTAGGTTTGCAACTCCAGGTCTATGTACTACATGGAAGTCATACTCCTGTAAGATCAGAGCCCATCGTGCAAGCTTCCCTGTAAGCTTGTCGGACTCCATCAACCACTTGAGCGGCTGGTGATCAGTGATGAGAGTAAAGGGGTTCTCAGACAGATAACATCAAAAGTGTGCAACAGCCCACATTGTCGCCAAACACTCTCTCTCATACGAACTATACCTCACCTCCGCTGAATTGTTGAAGCGACTGGCATACGCCACCACGAACTCCTTTTTCTCATCATCATGTTGAGTCAGCACTGCTCCAAGTCCCAACATACTCCAATCGGTGTGCAGTTGGAAAGGACGCCCCCTAACGGGTCTCCTCAAGATGGGAGCAGATGTCAAACTATCCTTGAGCTCTACAAAAGCTCGCTCTTGCTCATCTCCCCACTGCCACTCCTGGTCCACCTTCATCAGCTTGGTCAACGGCTTCACAATTGCACTAAATCCTTTCACGTACCGACGATAGAAGTTCACCAAACCAACAAATGTTCGAACTCGACTCACATCTGTGGGACGTGAGATACGTGTAATAGCCTCAATCTTTGTCTGTTGAACACCCAACCCACCTGGATAGATGGTGTGGCCCAGATGCTCTACCAACTCCTGGAAGAATTTACACTTCTCAGGGTGTAACTTTAAACCATGAGCTCTCAATCGCTCGAACACATCTCGTAAGTGTCTCTCGTGCTCCTCCACAGTAGCACTATAGACTAAGATGTCGTCAATATAACATTTGACAAAATCCAATCCTGCTAGGATCTTATCCATCACCCTCTGAAACTCAACAGGGGCGTTCTTCAACCCAAATGGTAAGAACCGCCACTGATACAAACAATCCTTGCCGTGAGAGTCAATTCCCCAGAATGCTGTCTTGGACTTATCTTCTTCTCTCACTGACAACTGATGATATCTTGCTTGAAGATCCAAAGTATTGAAGACCTTCACATGCCCCACTGCATCAAAGATCTCCTCAGGTGTCGACATGGCATACTTATCAAACTTCGTCTGTCGATTGATAGGACGGTAGTCCCCACACATCCGTCTATCCGTGTAGTTGCCATACATATCCTTCTTGGCTGGCATAACTGTGACAGATGCATTCTCTCCATGCAACATCTCCACCAACCCAACCTCCAACAAGTCTTGAGTCCTACTCTAGATCAAGGCTCTCTCCATGTCACTGTATCTGTAAGGACGTCGAAAGATTGGCGTGTCATTAGCCAAGTCGATCCGTATACCAGGTCCCTTCAAGGTACCTAAATCCTTCATACTGAAGGCAAAACAATTCTTGTAGCTCTTCAGGAATCTTTGGACTCTTCGTCTCTCCTCTCTTATAAGCTTGGGTCCAATCTCCGACTCCCAAGTATCCTCTGTCACCATGCTAGAGGTAGAAGACGAAATAGTTGACTGCTATCTTGTAGCTTCTGGAGCAGTTTCCTTCTGCTCACCACCAACAACCTCCACCGCTACTGTGCAAAAAACTTCTGCAGTTCTAGCTGCAAGCTCCACACTCTCTCTTACGATATCTCATGATGTCCAAGGATGACGAACTTCACGTGCCTCGCCCCCAGCCTTTGCCTCCACCGACCCGATAGACAAAGAGCTCAAGAGTGCTCGTAACACTCGTCGATCGCATTCGACGCTGCTCAGTCAATCCAAGGCTAACAATCCATGTCAAGCAATTCAAGTCCATTGCTTGATCCAATACTTGACGACGTGAAGCCTCCGACACCGAAGCTACTGCCGTCGTACCCGTAGCGAAACCCATCGCTCGCTCTCTCTCATCGACATTGGACTCCACCAACTGCCGTAATTGAGCATCCCACACAAGCCCAGGTCCTCCATCTCTGTAAGCATGTGACGCTGGAAAGCTTACCAAAGTGGGTAACGCTATCATCGGCCGTCCCACTAGGTTCACCACTGCCATGGGTGACCTATCGACGACTCTCACTACTTGAGATCGTCGTCCTGCATCCAAGATGCTATCAACCGTGAGATGCGCTGATCGTCTCATTCCATCGTGTGCGCACTTAAGCACCTCTCTCGGTAACAAGTTCGTCCACCACAACCGTGGACGATGTGCACGAAATCCTACTCTCGCTGCATCCAACAACACTGCTGGTCCAACCCAAGACCGCACTTGGTGCACACTCGTCATCATCTGTGTACGAGCATCACCCAACAAAGGAACGTTCTCCAAGATGTACGTTGGAGAATCCACTTGATGCATCTGGAGATGTCGTAAGATCCGTAACATCTCCCAAAACATCCTAGATCGCGGGTCATGTAAACCCTGACCTCTCCCAGCACGCGTGTGACCTTGACATGACCATCCGGCTATCACCAAGTGAATGGTGTCAACAAATGTCAGATCCTGCGCCCCCAATAGCGAAATATCTGACGGTAATGCTTGCTGATATCCTCTAACAGCTGATATTGACAACAACTCAAGATATCTCTGCACCAAACGTGCCACATGTCGCAATGAGACGCGTCTCGCAATCTCATCTCTCTCCACATACAAGTATCGATGTACTTGTATGCCTGCTTGCAATACTGCTGTCGTGATGTGAATCATTTCATAATGTAAATGATTCACTTCTCTGTCAGGCGTTAGTCTCTCTGAGTGAAGTTAAGACCTCAGAGAAGTTCATTTTTGGAAGATGTTATATATTTTGAGTCTTAGTAGGTTGATTACCATGTTCATAGGGTTTAAGCTCATGGGTTGTATTTGCGTGTCGTCCATGCACGTTTTCTAGCTGATTTAAGTTATTTTTCGGGCTGCGTGTCGTTTTAGGTAGTTTAAGTTTTACGCTGGCACTCTAGGGGGCTTGACGTGGTAGCCTATGAGTGTAGATAAGTTACCAGGTAGTTTAAGGCACAAAAAGACAATCAAGTGGAGCTATGAACTCCCATTGGTCCATTTTTGTCTTTTGTAAAACTCTAAATTTAGAAACAGAGCTCTAGAGTGGATTTCGAGCAATTGGTAAGGAGACTGTGAAATCTGAGAGCACAGGGAGATAGAGCTCATCGTGCCAAGCACTGTCAGCGAAAAGTTTGATCGATTTGGAGCAATAAAGAAGGAGTTATGGCTGATTGAAGTTCGATTTGTGTCAGAATTGCAGCACTTCTGTTAATTTTGGGGTTTTGAGTGTCAATTGCAGCAAAATTGAGGAAATCGCTTCAAACCTTCGTGGTTGCGTTCATTGTCAGCCGGGCTACGACTATCAAAAAAGTTTCAAGTGATTTGAGTTACTGAGTAATTCAGGGCGGCCGCTGAAGCAGAGGGGGTCTGTAAAGCTCGCAATCTAGAGCAGCAACTTCAGAGAACGAAATCTGGAGTTCTGTGTACAATCAGGAGGTCCAACTTCACAGGAGTGTTCAGCAAGCTGTGTACTGCAAATCCTGTAAGAAACTTTGAAATTGATCGAGCCAATCTCCTGTTATAGGTCGAAATAGTTGGCTGGGTACCAGAAATTGTCATAATTTCTCTGTTCAAAAAATTTCTACTCATATCTTGGTGCTCTGAATTGATCTCAAGCTGAAATTTCGTATGTGTATCCAGTAGGACCTCATTGACATGTAGGAGAAGTTCTGAAGTCTAAACCTTCACATATTTCTCAATCCTGAGTGCCAAAGTTCACCGTCAGATCTTATCGTTGCTAGTTAAGCTTGAACTTTGCTTCCTGAACATATCAGAAGAGCCAAGAGACTTGTATGAGCGTTTTTCAGTATCACCTTGTAACCTGAAGCCTATCCTTTGAGCAAACCAGCCACAGCTAGGAGTCTAGTGCTTCCTTAAGTAGACTGAACACAGCCTTCAAGCTCATATCACAGCCAGAAGGTTCCGCCCTTCCCGAGGAAAACTCTCAACTCTACATCTGGTGCTTCCACCGAGAGATCTTGGGGTGATTGATTGAGAAGGTTGAGTTGCTACAAAGAGAAGAGATGGATCGCAAGAGCGCTACTGCTGCTACTTCTACGGCTGCTGCATCTACGTCTATTGCAGCACCTTCTGTAGCACCTGTGATTGCGGCGACCTCTGTACCTGGTCTGGATACGGCTGAGATTCTGAAGACGCTTGCGGCCTTGGTCCAACAGCATCTGATCGTTGGAGAGGGTGAGTTAAAATCCACCAAGGCTTTGCAAGCTATTGTGAACAGATGTGGAAGGTTTGAAGGTAGAGATATTTCTAGATATCTGCGTGAGTATAGAGGAGAGATGGAGCTGGTTAGGGTTACTGATGCTGAGATGATAGCAAGTTTTGAGTTAGCTGTCATTCTTGAGTTGCGGGACCAAGTTAAGGATGTACAGAGAAGAAATCTTGGAATCTAGATGAGTTTTGAGCGATCTCTTCGAGAGGAGTTTCTTGAGGAGGATTCAGAGAGAATTACTAGAAGGACATTTCTAGACTGGGTTGAGCAGCAACCTGGTCGTATGATGAGTCTGAGTGAGTTGCTGAGAGAGTTTGATCATAGATACCGGCAACTTTCAACTCTAGAGCGAATAACCCTAGATGCTAGGAGAACAGAGCTTTTCTTGCAAGTTATCGATGACGCTACGGCAGATCGGTTATGTTTTATGTTGGCCGATCGATCTGCTGAGGGAGGTGTTACTATGGATTGGGGGAGAGTTGAGGATGTTGTGGCTGTACTGACAAGGCAGAGGAGGAGAAGAGTGGCTGTGGGAGGACGTCCGCTTGTAGAAGTGATCACTCCGTCTTATGCTGCTCCTCAAGTACAACAGCCTTTGGCCCCTGCTCCCAGACCTGTTGTCCCAGCTGCAATTCCTTTGATGCCAGTTGTGCCAGCTCCAGCACAAAAGGCACCTGTTCAGAGACCTGCGGAGAATCATGGTCAACAAAACCAGATCGAAGACCAGATTCGGTAGATGCGAGAGCTGAAGGTAGAGATAGCTGGATTGCAGAGAGAGTAGCCACCGGCGCCTGCTATTGCACGTCCAGGAGGAGCTCTGTTTCGTAGATGTATTTGGTGTGACAGTCTTGATCATTTCCGAGGAGACTGTCAAGAGCTCACAGCTGCTTTGCGAGATGGTGTGGTTCGCTATCAGAACGGTAGGCTGCACCTTTCTTCTACTGGAGAGCCGTTGAGCACGCAGTTTGGACGAGGAGGCATGAGGAGTCTATCTCAGATTGCTGCGGCTGCAACAACAACTGCGTTAATGGCAGCGCTGGTAAATTCTGATGTATATGCTGGGCATATTGAGGTCTCTTCTAGTCCTACATTGCTAGATAGGACTGCGGAGAAGAGTGTGGCTCCAATTCCTTCTGAGATACTGAAGAGAGGAGCCGAGTCTATTCATAGTGTCACAGGATGGGGAGATCCTGTAGATGCTGCTTCTATCAGAGCATATCAGAGCATATCATCATTCTTGGATGTAGACAGACACGTTCACTGGCAGGATGCTTCTGTGGAGGAAAAGAGACGACGAGAGGCCTCTGAACTTGATACTGGAGTTCCTGAGGAGACTGGGGATAGACGAAGAGTCACAAGGAGACGAGCGGCTCGTCTTGAGGACATCCCGTCTACTTCTGCAGCTCCTCCACCTACACCAGGTCCTATGGAGGACGTGCAGAGATCCCAGCAGGAGCCAATGACTGTTGGCAGGCGGTTTACTGCCCAAGAGAAGGGGAAGTGATCGACTTATAAGTTGACAGCTGATATTGAAACTTCTACTGATTTGAAGAGCATCTTGGAGCAGAGGATACTAGACGCGCGAATCGAGTTTTCTCTTCGAGAAGTTCTTGGTATTGCAAAGAGGGAGTTTCGCGAGCTGATCATCGACATCATCAAGCGCAAGAGACAGGTGATGTCTGAACAAGTAGAAAGTCAAATGATAGATGTGGTGGGAGCTTCTGTGAATGATGCAGAGTTTGGAAAGGTGCATTTTCAGGAAGCTGATGACCAGGTCTACGAGCAAGAAGCGTTGGTTGCTGGTACCAACACTATTGAGTTCGATGATGAGGAAGCTGGCGAGGAGAGTCCTGCTACTGATAGTGATTTCAGAAGGAGACATTGGGCTCGTGCTACAACTGCTACACGAGTTCGTCTTGGAAGTTTGGCTGAACCTGTTGCTGCCTTGGTTGATCACGGATATGAGATCAACATCATGTCACGGGAGGTGTATGAGAGAGGTCAGTGGTCTATCGAGCTGAACCATGGTTGGGTGTTACGTGCTGCAAACAACCAGAAAGGTGAGCTATACGGCGCTTGTCCAAATAAGAAGGTGAAGATAGGTGATGTGGATGTAGATCAGCACTTCTTCGTGCAATCTTCTGCTTCATATCCTGTGATTTTTGGTCAGCCTTATATCACTGCGGTTCGAATGGAGACCAAAGTGATGGATGATGGATCTCATTATGCTAGGATCCGTAGTCTAGATGATAGACGTTCTGTGCAGTTTCTGACCGTTCGCACGAACCACGAACGAAACCGGCAGACTTTGAGGGATTTTCCTATCTGTAGGAGTAAGGGTTTTCAGAAACCACTCTCGTAGGACGAGATAGCGAGAGTGATGGATCTACTGCTACTATGATCCCGCTTGAGCAGCCTGAGGGATCACAAGAGGCTGATGGAGTAGTTGTACTGTACATAGTTGGAAATCTGGTTTGATGACTTTTAGTTCTGATGATTGGAGTGAGTTTACGCGGGTAGAGGATTTGACTGAGAAGAGTAGAAGGCAGATGGAGAAGTATGCAACAAATCTGCGCTGTACAGGAGTTCTGAAGGAAGAAGAAACGATTTTTGGTGTTTATGAGGAGTTTGTAGGTGTACAGTCTTTTGTTCGTTGGTTGGATGATGTAGATAAGTTGATGGAACAGATGGGAGGTAGGGTGGTGATCCTCATCCATTCTCGTGAAGTCTATGAGGAGATTATCTCGTACTTGCGATATCGTCTTCATCCGAGACTGGAGAATGGATGGAAGGATGCAGTCTGTTGGTGTGACTCTCATCAGGAAGCGGAAGTACACGCCAAGTATAAAGCTGTAGCGAGGAAGGTGAGACCTGTGGCGACCCAATTACCTGTTGATTCTCAGCAGCAGATGGAGTTAGCGGCTGCTGAGCCTATGCTTAGAGATCCTACACAGATAGGACACAAGTTTACTCAAGAGACACTCGAGTAGCTCCAGATAGGAGGGGGTGGCTTGGGAGAAACGAGCTTTTGAGCAGATGATAGTTAGCTATGGTAAGGCATTTTCTTTCTCGGCTGAGGAGATTGGTTGTGTGGATCCTAGTTTGATAGCTCCGATGGTTATCATCACTGTTCCTCACGTACCTTGGGACTTGAAGTCGATTCTAGTCCCTCGTGCCTTGTTACCGAAGGTGATTGAGTTACTGAAGGAGAGGATGCGGATGGGTATTCTTGAACCATCTATGGCTCCGTACTCTAGCCGATGGTTCACAGTACCTAAGAAGACAAGAGCTCTGTGCTTCATCCAAGACTTGCAGCCTGCCAACAACATCACGATTTGAAACGTTGGAACAGGACCTGTGGTTGATGAAGTAGCTGAGGCGTTTGCTGGAAGGTCAATCTATTCTATTGGAGATCTATTTTCAGGTTATGATCAGTTCCAGCTTGCTTTGGAGAGTAGAGACTTGACTACCATGCGTACATCTTTGGGTTTGATGTGGATGTGTACTCTTCCTCAGGGTGCGACAAACGCAGTAGCCCATATGCAAAATGCGATGCATAAGATGTTACGAGAGTTTGTACCTGAGGTCACTATTCTGTTTCTGGACGATATTCCCATGAAAGGTTGTCCGGTGGAGGACAAGGACGAAGCAGTGACTTCTGATGGTTGCAGAAAGTTCGTTGTAGACCACATTCGAGATGTGGAGAAGATTTTGATGCGTTTAGAGGAGGTACACCTCACTCTGTCAGGTACCAAATCTCGTTTTGGTATGTCAGAGATTGTGGTGGTGGATCATCTGTGTGGTACTTTTGGAAGGCGTCCAAACCCAGAGAAGGTAGATGCTATAGCGAGGATAGTTGACTGCACCAACATCACTGAGGTTCGACGGTTCTTAGGAGCTTATGTATTCTTTCGTGTGAGTATTCCTCATGCACACATTGCCGAGCCTCTATATGTACTTCAGAGAAAAGGAAAGAGGTTTACTTGGCGGCAAGAACATCACGAGATGATGGAGCAGCTGAAGGGGATTCTGATGTCTCCATCTATACTAAGGAGGCTTAGCTACGAGAGCGGGAGACCTGTGGTACTGACTGTTGATATGAGTCAAAGGCGATTGGATGGGCAGTTGGTCAAGAAGATGCAGAAGGTGTGCGGTTTGTTTCAAGGTTTGGAGCTCGGATCTTAACTGATAGACAACGTAACTATCCTCAAGTGAAGCGTGAGTTGTGGGGAGCTGTTACTGCTATGAAGGTAGATCGAGAGTTTTTGATAGGAGCCCGTTGTCGGAGTGTGATCCGTCTACCTAGGAAAGCGCCGGGCTTCTGGCTGTGGTTGTTTACTCAAGAGGTTGGCTTTCAGGTCACAACAGGAGCTATAAACACTCACACAGGAGTGTAGGATCCTCTGATATGCTCAAAAAGCAAAATTTAGGTCTCACTGGTAGTAATAGGCTTAAGCGGTGAACTTTGACACTCAAAGAGAGGAAAACTATGAAGGTTTAGACTTCTAAACTTCCCCTACATGTAAATGAGACACTACTGAACACACACACGAAGTTTCAGCCTGAGATTGAATTCTAGCACCGAGATGTTGACAGAAAAGTTCTGAATAAGAGAATTATGGCAATTTCTGGTACCTAGACAGCTATTCAGACATAGAACAGAGAATTGGCTCGATGAATTTCAAATCTATTCACAGTATTTGAAGTCTACAGGATGATGAACATCCCTGTGAAGTTGGGACTCCTGATTGTTTGTAGAACTCCAGATCTCCTTCTCTAAAGTCGCTGCTCTAGATTAAGAGCTTTTCAGACACCCTCTGCTTCAGCGGCCGCCCTGAATTACTCAATCACTCAAATGATTCGAAACTTTTTAGACAGTCGTAGCCCTCCTGACAGTGAATGCAACCACGAAGTTTTGAAGTGATTTCCTCAATTCTGCTGCAATTGGCACCGAAAACCCCAAAATCAACAAAAGTGACGCAGTTTTGGCACAATCCGAACTTCAATTGGGCATAACTCCTTGTTTATTGATCCAAATCGAGCAAAACTTTCACTGACAGTGCTTGGCACGACGAGCTCTCCCTTCCTGTGTTCTCAGATTTCGAAGATACCTCACCAATTGCTCGAACTCTCCTCTAGAGCTCTGTTTCTAAACTTAGAGTTTCACAAAAGACAAAAATGGACCAATGGGAGTTCATAGCTCCACTTGACTGTCCTTTTGTGCCTTAAACTACCTGGTAACTTTTCTACACTCATAGGCTACCACGTCAAGCCCCCTAGAGTGCCAGCGTAAAACTTAAACTACCTAAAATGACACATAGCCCTGAAAAATAACTTAAATTAGCTAGAAAGCGTGCATGGGCGACAAGTAAGTACAACCCATGAGCTCAAACCCCTATCAGCATGGAAACCCTAAGTTATGTACATTGAACGTCATAGACAAATAAGAAGTCACTTGCACAAGCGCACAAATGCTTGAACAAGATAACTAACATACTATCAGCCTACTAGGACTCAAAATAGTGTTAACACCGTATGCAAAGGTGTCAAACATATACATAAAGGACTAGAAGTAATATGAGCTAACTTCTAGAACTACCAAACCTAAGCGTCGGAGTAGAAGTCAAGCATGTAGCCGCCAAGTAGCGCGACACCGTGTGATATTAGAAACAGGTTGTTTGTCTTTGTTGGGTATGATAGCAAACTGCAATACACCAGACATAGCAATGTTGCGATGGATTGCTTATGTCCGGAGTCTGAACCCTGAGCTAAAGCATATAGCAGCGAAGGACAATCCAGTTGCAGATATGTTGTCTAGGGCTCGTTATACAGATGAGGATGAGATGATTGCAGAGGTGGAGAATGAAGAGAGGAGAGACGTTTGGTGCCAAGTTGGTCAGCAGACTTCAGACTTGGAACCACTGCCGTTCAACGAGGAGTTCTACACGGTAAGTTCCGTGATATTGGATTTTATCTGAGTTCGTTATCCAGGAGAGAAAGATGGAGTGATACAGAGTTCAAGGAGATCAAACGGAAGGCGTACAGTTATCTTCTACGCGAAGGTTATTTGTGGAAGCGTCCGAAGATGGACTTGTACCTACTTATCCACCTCCATTTTCAGTGGGTTCTTGATCTTGTGATGATGCCACCGGGGTTAGGAAGATGCGTTATTTGGTGTTGGCTCGAGAGGATCTTTCCAACTATGTGGAGGGACGAGCACTACGGACGAAGACTACAGAGAACATATGCAGGTTTGTGCTTGAAGATATCATCTGTCGTTATGGATCGATTGGGAGATTACGGACAGATAGAGGCGAGTTGAGAGGCGCTGAAGTGAAGGAGTTCTTTGCTCGTTATCAAAAGACATTGGTAAGAGTGAACGAGGACACCCTTCTATCGTTCATGCTTCAGTGCAAGCATGTGATGGTAGGCCTAGAGAATGACCGAGACTACTTCCATTTGCTTTGTAGGCTGATAGAACTACACACTATACTACGACTGGCTATATGCCAGTTGAGCTTATGCTGGGGCAGAAACCGATCATGCCTGCTGAGGAGTATGGAGAGGGCTTCTCGAGCCAACACCAAGTATCTCATACCCCATAACCCAGGAGGCATTGCTACCAAATCAAGAACCCATCGAAAATAGATACTAGGCGGATAGGTTGGTACCAGACCATCCCTGTAACGGACCTTTGAATAAAATTGACAGTGCAAGCATGAACTCACAAAGTTCATCACATCTTGATAAAGTACTCTCCACCAATATCTCTCCTTCAACTTTGTGTAGGTAGTCCAAGCTCCTCGATGTCCGACCCACAAGGTGTCATGAAACTCCTTCACCAACCGTTGCTTGGTCTACAGATCATCTATAACTCGTAGAAGTACTCCATCTCTTCTCTTTGGACATTTTCAAAGATACCCATCTCGCAAGAAGTAGTCATATGCCTTCCTCCTTACCTCTCTAAACTCTACATCATTCAACCCCTCTTGTCCGTTTAAAGAACTCAGATAGAGTCCAATGTCACATAACCTTCCCGTGTAAAACATTGGTACAGTCTGCTATTCTTGCTATAGCATCTACCTTCTCTGGGTTCGGTCTTCTTCCAAATGTACCACACAAATGACAAATCACCATAACCTCTGACATCCCAAAACGAGACTTAGTATCTGATAGAGTGAGGTGTACCTCCTCCAGACGTGTTAGAATCCTGCCCACGTCTTGAATATGATTAGCAATAAACTTCCTGTAATCATTGGAAGTCACAGTCTCATCCTTGTCTTCCACCGGACATCCTTTCATGGGAATGTCATCCAGAAATGTGATAGTGATCTCAGGTACAAATTCTCGCAACACCTTATGCATCGCGTTCTTTATATGTGCTACTGAGTTTGTTGCTCCCTGAGGAAGAGTGCACATCCGCATTAATCCCAAAGGCGTACGCATGTTAGTCAAGTCTCTACTCTCCAAGACAAGTTGAAACTGATCATGACCTGAAAACAGAATATACAGACCTCCCAGCAAACGTCTCAGCTACCTCATCAACCACAGGTCCTGTTCCCACGTTCCGAATCGTGATATTGTTGGGAGGCTGTAAGTCTTGGATAAAGCGCAAAGCCCCAGACTTCTTAGACACCGTGAACCATCAGCTAGAGTACAGAGTCATGGATGGCTCAATGATACCCATCTGCATCTTCTCCTTCAATAGCTCAATGAGCTTTGGCAGCAAGGCACGAGGGACTGGAATAGGCTTAAAGTCCCAAGGCACATGAGGCACAGTGAAGATAACCATCGGAGCTATCACACTCGGATCCACACAACCAATCTCTTCAGCTGAAAAAAAATGCTCTACCATGACTGACAATCATTTGTTCAAAAGTCTTCTTCTCTACTTCAGTCAAGAAACCACCCCTCCAATCTAGAGTTGTTCGAGTGTTTCTTGAGTAAACTGATGTCCTATTCGTGCAAGATTTCTGAGTACAGGCTCAGTGGCGGCTGACTCCATCTGCTGTTGTGAATCAACAGGTAATTGGGTCGCCACAGGCTTCACCTTCCTCGTCACAACTTTATATTTGGCGTATACTTCTGCTTCCTGACGAGAGCCGCACCAGCAGACTGCATCCTTCCATTCATTCTCCAGTCTCAGATGAGATCGATATCGCAAGTACGAGACAATCTCCTCATAGACTTCAGGAGAATGGATGGGGATCACCATCCTACCTCCCAACTGTTCTTCCATCCTATCTACTTCATCTAGCCAACGAACAAAAGACTGTACATCGATAAACTTTTGATATACACCAGAAATCACTTCCTTTTCCTCCAAAGCTCCTATACAGCGCAGATCAGCTATATGTTTCTCTATCAGTCTCCTACTTTTTACAGTCATATCTTCTACTCGTGTTTACTCACTCCAATCCTCACGACTCAAACCCAACAAACCAGATCTCCAACTTGATACTCTATATACATTCTCAGAACCTCGAGCAGCCTCTTCATCAGTCTCCTGTGACCCCTTGGGCTGCTCAAACGAGATCATAGTAGTCCTTGACCCTTCAGTCCTGTCCTTTCGCTCTACAAGAGTGGGTTCTAAAAACCCTTACTTCTACAAATAAGAGAGTCCCTCAAGGTCTGCTTGTTTCGCTCGTGGTTTGTCCGAACAGTCAGAAATTGAACAGAACGTCTATCATCATGACTATGGATCCTAGCAAAGTGTGATCCATCGTCCATCACTTTGGTCTCCATGCACACTGTAGTGACATAAGGTTGACCAAGAATGACTGGATACGAAGCAGAAGACTGCACAAAAAAGTGCTGATCTACTTCTACATCACTTATCCTCACTCTCACGTTAGGGCAAGCTCCGTACAACTCGCCCTTCTGGTTGTTAGCAGCACGTAGCACCCATCCATGATTCAGCTCAATAGGCCACAGTCCTCTCTCATATATCTCTCGCGACATGATATTGATTTCGAATCTGTGGTCAACTAAAGCAACAATAGGTTCGGACAAACTCTCAAGACGTACCCGTGTGGCAGTTGTAGCACGAGCCTAATGTCTCTTCTTGAAGTCACTGTCAACAGTTGGATTCTCTCCATCAGCTTCATCATCATCAGCTTCAATAGTGCTAGTTCTAGCAACTAACGCCTCTTGCTGGTATCTCTTGTCACCAGTCTCTTGAACATGCACCTTCTCAAACTCCACATCATTTACAGAAGCTCCTATCACACCCATCATTTGGCTCTCTACCTGCTCAGATATGACTTACCTCTTTCGTTTGATGACATCGATAATCAGCTCATGAAACTCTCTCTTTGCGATGCCAAGAACTTCCCGAAGTGAAAACTCAACCCGTGCATCTAATATCCTCTGCTCCAGAATGCTTTTGAGATCAGTGGAGATCTCAATATCTGCAGCCAGCTTGTAAGCCGACCCTTTTTTCCTTTTCTTGAGCAGTCGTCTGCCAGCAATCGTTGTTTCCTGCTGATGTCTCTGTACGTCCTCCATTGGACATGGTGCAAGTGGCGGAGCCTAGGAGGTAGACGAGACATCCTCTGGAGGAGCTGCTCGTCTTCTAGTGACTCTCCGTCTCTATCTCTCTCTAGTCTCCTCTGGAGTTCTAGTTTCAAGCTCAGAGGCATCTCGTCGTCTCTTTTCCTCCACAGAAGCATCTGCCAGTGGACATGCTTATCTACGTCCAAGAAAGCTTTAATGGACGCTGTATCTACGAGATCTTTCCACCCTGTGACTCTACGAATAGTTTCTGCTCCTCTTTTCAACATCTCAGAAGGAACTTCAGTACTGCTCTTCTCAAGAGACCTATCCAGCAAAGTAGGGCTAGAAGAGACTTCAATATGCCCAGCATACACATCATGATTCATCGGTGGTACAGTTATCATAGTTACTGTTGCAGCTTTAGCGACCTGAGGTAAACTCCTCATACCCCCTCGCCCAAACTGCGTGTTCAATGACTCTCCAGTAGAAATGAGGTGCAGTCTACCATTCTGGTAGCGAACCACACCATCTCGTAGAGCGGCTGTAAGCTCTTGGCAATCTCCTCGAAGATGATCTGGACTATCACACAAGATACACCTACGCACAAGAGCACCGCCTGGACGAGCAGCACCAGGCGTCGGTGGTAGAGCTCTATGTAAACCAGCCAGCTCTACCTTCAATTCACGCATCTGTCGGATCACTCCTCAATTTGATTGTGCTGACCCTGGTTCTCAACCACCCTCTGAACAGATGCCCTCTATGCAGGAACTGACACAACTGGCACTGGAGGCGCTTCTACAGGAATAACAGGTCTAGGAGCAAGAGCCGGAGGCTGCTGTACTTGAGGAGCATAAGGTTGATGGATCACCTCTGCAAGAGGCCGTCCTCCTACAGCCACTCTCCCTCGCCTCTGTCTTGTTAGAACGGCCACAACATCTTCCACTCTCCTCCAATCCATAGTAACACCTCCTTCAGCTGATCGATCTGCTAACCTGAAGCATAATCGATCTGCTGTACCCTCATCGGTGGCTTGCAAAAAGAGCTCTGTCCTTCTAACATCCAAGGTTATCCGTTCGAACGTCGAAAGTTGTCGGTATCTTCAATCGAACTCTCTTAGCAACTCATTCAGCCCCATCCTATGACCAGATTGTTGCTCAATCCAATCCAAAAAAGTTCTCCTAGTAACTCTCTCAGAATCCTCCTCAAGGAATTCCTGTCGGAGAGCTCTCTCAAAACTTGCCCAAACACCAAGATTTCTCCTCTGTATGTCTCTGACTTGATCTCTCAACTCAAGAATCACAGCCAACTCAAAACTACCAATCATCTCCGCATCGGTCACCCTTACAAGCTCCATCTCTCCTCTGTACTCATGAAGATATCTGGAAATATCTCTGCCCTCAAATCTTCCACATCTATTCACAATCGTCTGCAAAGCTTTTGTGGATTTCAACTCACCCCCTCCGACGATCGGATGTTGCTGAACCAAAGCCGCAAGCGTCTTCAGTATCTCAGCAGTATCCAGGCCTGATGCTGCAGTTGCTGCTGAAGACGTTGGTGTAGCTGAAGGTGCAGCAGTAGATGTCGATGCTCCAGCCGTAGAGAGTAGCACCACTCCCGCTCTTGCGATCCATCTCTTCCTTGTATGCAAATCTCAACCTCAGCAACCTCAGCAATTAATCACCCCAAGATGACTCTCAGTGGAAGCACCAGATTTATGTCGAAGAGAGTCCTTCTCAAGAACGGCGAGCCTTCTGGCTGTAATAAATCTTGAGGTAGGAGTAGAAATCGAATACCAAGACAAGAGCCAAGGCTGGTAGTACACAACGGCTGAAGTAACTCACATAGACTACTCTCTGACTATAGGTCACTTGCTATTTTTCTGATCAAGTCTCAGGAGACAGATCCACCTTCAGACATAACAGATAAGAGAAACCTGAACTCATGATGCTTTATTTCTCTTCCAAACACACTCAATAGTCCTCCACATATCAATTTACAACCTATTTCTACTCAACTCCTTACGTTGATCACCGCAGATGCCAAACAGTCAATTCGCACTCAATTAATCTTCTCTCCAGCAGATTAGTCTCCAAACCCTACAATCGATGAAGTTCTGAAACCCAAACGCTTGTATCCCTTCCTGCAACAGCTTCAACACCGAAATTTCTCAGAAAACCCGATCTTCTCAGTCCTTGTCTTCTCCTCCGCTCAGATAGATGCTCCTAGCTCACCAGATTCACCTCAAACAGCCTAGTAGGTAAATTCAAGCTCTTCCAACTCTTAATCCTCCCTCTGCGTCAATCTCCCAACTGAAACTATCAGGAATTTAACCCAGCATCAATCAAAAGTCCTCTGCAGATTATCAAACGATCTCCCTCAATAAAACAGCCTACTGTCTGTTCAGAAGGTAGTTCTGCCTCCAAATTGTATAATAGATAAAATTCCCGCTCCCAAACACTTGTCCGCCTCATTTCTGTCAGAAAAATTGATCTCTCCCAGCCTCCAAGCTTCTCCTACACGTCCTTGATCCTAAATCCCTAATCCTCTTCCTTCCGCTTCAGTTCTCTGTTAAAAAATCCCTTGAAAAGTGTCCCCGATCCCAAGCCGCCGCAGGTATTTAACCTAAAAGTTAAGGCCTCAGCTTAAGCTGCCCCTCTACTGTCCTTATAAGCGCAGTCACTTATCAGAAGCAGGGGCCTAGCTAAGCTGCCCCTTGCTGTCCTTACGTACAGAACCTTAATTACTAAAGCAAATCCCTTTTTAATAAAAGCTTCACAGTTGTCTTTACAAAGCCGACCTCTTCATTATTAAAGGTCTCACATTTTTCTTTGTCATTGCTAAGCTGACTCGATGATTAATTAACTGATCAGCAAAAGTTTCCCGTGCTCTTGATGTCATCTTGATGCCACCTGAATATACTACAAGCCATCCAATGTAGGCCGAAGTCCCAACACTTATGAGGCTACCCCATAGGGCTTACGGCCCCCCATATGCGCACCAGGTATCTCCCATAGTATATTCAGGATGGCATGCGGAGGCTTAGGCCAGGAAGTCCACGATTAAAGGAGATACCGGTCTCCCGTCTCTAGATGTGCAGGACGTGGCTGCATATCTAACATAGACTCCTTTCCAGGATGCCAACATGCTAGAATAGGAACCAGAGGTCAGGAGGGATTGATCCTGAGACCACTTTACTCCTAGGCAGGCGCCTTATCACTGGGATGGCCTTTGGTTCCGTTCAAGAAGGTAAAAATTTCTGTACATATGTTTTCGTGAGGAAATTTTTCTGTAAAGTCTTTACTAGCCTTTCCTACGCTAACTTCTCTATACAACTTCATTTTTAATGAATAAGGAGCCAAAACTATAGTACTTGTGAACCCTTACACACTCACGCTATCAGATTTTGAGTTCGAGTCACGAGCTAGAATAGACGGATTTCCCTCTTTCGCATATTTCTCAGTCTAAAACCCGTACTAACTATTGCTTAAAACACTTTCTGTCAAAACTGGAAGCATGAGGTCGCTCTCCTCGTCAAGCTATGCATTCTGGAAACTTTCGCCCTCATACAGGGTGATATTTCAACCCAAGCTAGGAGGCAGCTTGCCAAGCATAACCCTACCTTAGCTCCTGCCCAGCTTGATAAGCTAGGCCGCAACTTCCTGAACCAATGCTGATTGAGTGTTTTCTGAAGCTCCGTTTCATCACCTTGAACGTTGTCGTGTCGGATTTTGCGTGAAGGATGTCCAAGAAAACGCGAGGTTCTTGGCTGTAGAGATGCTGTGTGCTGAAACAGAGAGAAGACAGAGAAAAACAACCACGAAAATGAATGCTGCGATATATACCACTCCAAATGTATGTACACTGCTGGATCTTTCTCCTAAGAGCACAAAACTGAAAAACAGACCAGAGCGGTCTGTAACCTGCTTCAAAGCCCTTAAAAACAACCTCTGAATCACAACTTTGACCCAAAACCACCGACGTGCAGCTCAAAGCAAGAGAAACTTCTCTTTGCTAACAAACAGAGCCACAATAGTATCACGCGATCCAAACCCAAGTCCAAACCACATCCATGTACAAGTTCTTAGCTAAAGCTAGCTACCACAAGCTGTATATAGCCAATCAGAACACTAACAAACTCTAAAGAGCAAAACCCGTAGCGAAGAAACCGAAAAAGCCTATTTGAGAACTTCCTCCTTTCACCAAACGGACTTCAGATTTTGATAGGGTCTCCTCCGCTGACTCCGTTAACCCAAGAAACCTTCAGATCCGACTCCCAACAGCTGAGATATCGCCGATTTTCGATCGCAGATGATCGAACTTTCAAAAACTCCTCCTTGCGGCTTAAAACCGCACACACCGCACAAACGGATCGTCTAAACTGATATCCGTCTTCCATGGCAGATAGATCTAGCTCTCATGAACCCAACGAGACGCCAAACAAGTCGTTTGGAGTTCTCCTTGCAAAACCACGCAAGAAATTTGGTCGCAGGTAGCAAAAAACTGACGTAAATGGACTCCCTAGTCTTCTGGGTGGTGGGTTCCTTGAATTCGCTCCCGATTGTGCATGGGAAGTGTTCTTCTTGAGTGGCGGTGTAACACACAAGAAAACCAAAAGATGCTCGAAAGTAGTAATTTAAGGATCGAACCCACAGATATGCAAGTAAAGATCATCCAAAAGTAGTAAACATGTGACAAAGGTGATTCTTTATAGTTGTCTTTTATTCTCACGGGCAGAAATCAGTCCCGGTAGAGATCAAACTGAGGTCTATCCAACAAGACAAAGTTGATAATCCTGACAAATAAACATAACAGATACTGAACGGGTCATGGACCTCAAGAAACAGATGAACAACAGAGAAACAGAGCCACGGACGGAAATGTCACACGAGGAAGTACTGCTGAAGTGCTACTAGGTAGCCTCTAACACCATAAACGCTAAGTATCTTCACACTAAGTCACTTTCACTACTACTGCTCTCGGAAAACTCTGGCGAAGAAGACTCTTCTTCTGCCGAAGTACCAGATTGAACTTCTTCCTAAGTGTTCCACCAAAGAACAACTTCCTCCGAAGTCAACTTCGCCCAAAAACGTCTTCGTAGGAAACTAACCCCGCAGATGCTGGTCTATTCTCAGTCCTCGCCGTAAACGTTCTACTCTGATTTCAAATGTCGACAGCAAATCCTTCGGCACCTAGACTAATTCCTACCACAGCAAACTACGATACTTCGTAGGTAAATCTCTGAAGAAGACAAAACACTCAATGGCTCCGCAAACTCAAAAAATAGAAAACTCAAAAATGATAAAACACATAGAGGTCCTGAATACGAACAACACAATGCTTATATACAGATTTTCCCGAAGATGACGGATCTTCTTCCTAAAAAGTCGGGAGTACTTCTGGACCGTCGGATGAAGGTCCTGTGCTTGAAACGACACTAGGAACAACACCGCTTCCTATCGCTAACTCTCTACCTATCTCGCAAACTGACAACTCTACGGTTGCTCTAACCTCCCTAAGCTCCCTAATTACCTGCTGGCCTAGTCTAGCTACCCGGTTCTTAGCTGAAGTACCCTCCGCATCTGCAGCTATAAACTCCTCTCTAACCTGACGAAGAAATCCCAGCTCTTCGACATCCATCTCGACGGCGAAGTAGTTCTTTAGTATCGGCTCGATCCTACTCCGAAGTTGAGCACTTAGCTCCTCGGCCGAAGTTAGTCGACGCTTCAAGTCATCGATCTCCTTAGTCATTTCCGCGATCACATCTTGAGCTCGATCTCTCTAAGTGCGCATCTCGTCCAGTTGCTTCTTCATCAGAGAAAGTACTTTCTCATGATCTTTCTCCTGATCCAACTTCTGCCGAAGAAGAACCTCTTTCTCCGATGTCTCGTTCTTCAACTCCTCGACCTTCGCTTGGGTCTCTTTCTGTGCCATGAGAAGAGCTGTGCGTAAATTCTCTTTCTCCTCTCTCCAGTTACCTCGGCCGAAGTGCATCGTCTGCACTAACTCCGCTAGGTTCAGCTTCCGACCGACAACCTCCTCGTATGTCCCGTGGTTTCCTTCCAATGAATGCAGCAGCAGGACGACTACCTCTTGAATGTACTTCGCCGAAGAAGTAAGTTGTTCTATCTCTCCTATTGTCGATAGAGAAAGAGTAATCTTCTGTGTAGTGTAAGCACTCTTCTCCGTCCGAAGAGTATCTCCTTCTTCGGCTTCCTCTTCCTCAGCTACTTCACCATCTGCACATACCGTCTTAGTCATCTTCATCTTCTTTCTCGACTTCTGTACAGACCTCGGCGTCTCTTCCAACGGTTTCTTCCTTCCACTTCTGCGGACCGGAGGAGATACCTCGACTACATCTTCGTCTTCGGCCGGATTTACTTCTTTGGTTGCTTTCTCTGGAGCTGGTGCTGAAGTCGATGCCTCTTGTCTTTGCACTGTCTCCACTGCTACTTCGGTCGCTGCTCCTTTGGCCTCGATTTCGTCGAAGAACTTCTCGAGTTGTGCGTCTCGTGCTGGTGTCTGTACCACCTGGAATTCGTATTCTTCGGCTGCTGCGATGAAGTCCAATTTCTTCTGCGCTTCGGTCGATAACAGTCCCATCCTCATGTAGAACACCGAGACAAATGATCCTATGTACACTATGTCGTCCTCGTTCCAGAGCTTCAGCACATGACGATGAAAGATCCTCGCCCAATGCGCTCTTCTCCCGGTGAAGAGCTGCTCAATGAAATTAATCTGCCAATTCGACATGTAAGTCGTTCTTCGTGGCCGGAAGATCTCCATGATTGCATCAGCAACTTCCCTCTTCTTCGGATCGCAGTAATCACTCGTTCTGTAACCGTTCCTCCCCTGGGCAATTCCTTGAAGAGATTTGGGAAGTTCTCCACTGCTTTGGACGAAGCAGCGGCAGAAACGCTATCAAAAAGAAGGTCAACTTCCCGACCTGCATCGTCAGTTTCCAAGACACCGGACCAGTGATCTTCGGTCCAGTTACAAGGTCGCCCATAGTGATCATCAGCCGGATGCTGCTTACAGACCTTCAACTCGTGTACTAACTTCGAGGAGACCATCCCTCACCAAGGAAGTAAGAGGAATGCTAATCCCATCTCCTCGAGCTCCTTCTCATAGCGGCGAAGAGCCGCTCGATTAACTTCCAGTGCTCGGAGCTTCGGTGCCTTAGCTGTCTGCATTCCTCGCATCCCTAGGATCACTGCAACAAGCTTCGCCGTAAACGGATTCTTCGTCGCAATCCCTTCCTCGCGTGTAATCGAGTTCTTCCTCTCAAATTGGCTTCCTTGCCAGTCACTGACTTCGGCGAAGTAGATGTACTTCGGCGATCGGAAAATGCGGCGCGCTGCGCTCCTGCTATCCCTCTGGGAATAGTAAAACAATAAGGTAAATGACTTTGTTACCTGACTTATACCCCGCGATAGGCTTTTCCGCACGTGTCGAAGTTAGGGTTTTCCTCTTGACTACTGACATTCTTCGGTCTGCTGTAACTTCGTCATTCGGTCTCCGATTACCTCGCACAACATATCGTTAGAAAGCTCTTCGCCCGAGGAATTCATCTATGAGGAAATCATCTTTCAGTGTCTCCATAGATTCGATAAATTCCTCCAGAACTGAGATTCTTCACTAAACTTCTAATTAACACGATTCTGTTCATATCGTTTATCTTCTATCATCTATTCTTCTTATTTACTTTACAACTAATCAATTAATTAACAAAACGAAAAACCAAGGCTTCACATACTCCCCCTCTCAATTGTGAAGCGACCCCGCGAACACTTAAGAGTAGTATCTCTTGATTCTCCACCCATTGATTCAAGTGGCTAACAATGTTCCATCGAGTTCTTCCAACTGAACCGAACCATTACTATAATGACGCATTACTTTATAAGGTCCCATCCAACGTAAGTGTAACATCCTCTGGAAATTTGGTGTACCTACTGTCGTACAGCAGTACTAAATCATCATCCTTGATGTCCACCTTGCGGATCTTCTTATCGTGCTTCTCTTTCCACTTCATTTGAATGATTTCCGTTAGTCGTTTAGACTCTTCACGGTCTTCCTCAAGTGTCATCAGACTCTTGAGTCGTGACAGTTGGCTCTCCTCCACTGACAGTCTATCTTCAGACAGGATTCTGTAAGTAGGCACATCAAACTCAACTCGCATAATTGGTGTCATGTCATATGCTAGGAAAAAAGGTGTTTGTCGAGTCGTGATCTTCTCTGCATTCCGAAATGCCCATAAGACAGCCGGTAACTTTGTATCCCAATCATATGCATGATTCATTGTCACCTTGTTTAGAATCTTGCACAACACTCCATTAGACTTCTCCGTCAATCCATTAGCTTTTGGATTGTACGGTGTTGTCTTCCGGTGTTTTATACCAAAATAATCTGTCAGTTCCTCTATCATCTTGTTCAAAAAATGTGTACCCCGGTCACTCACCAACTCTAGTGGGCATCCATATCGAGTAATGATCTGTGTGTACAGAAACTCAGCCACAGTGGCTGCGTCGTCTCTCTTGGTAGCTGCTGCTTCAACCATCTTCGTTGCATAATCAGTAGCTATCAGTATGTACCTTCTTCTAGTGCGGCGTGTTGCAAGTTGTATAGGTCCTACAAAATCAATCCTCCACTTCTCGAACGGTGCTAATGGAAGTATCGGATGTAACAGCCACTGAGTGGTTGGCGTAGGCTTACCCACTCGTTGACAGTTATCACACTTCTTGATGATCTCATGAACATCTTATACATCGTTGACCACTAGTATCCAGCTGAGAGGATCTTCTTCACAATGTTCCTCAATGCATAGTGTCCGCCTTCAGATTCTGAGTGTAGTGCTCCCACCACTTGTTGTATCTCATGCACTACCAGACATCTTCGAAGTTCTTCATCAGGTCCTCTTTTGAACAATATCCCGTTCTTCATCTCGTAGGGTCCCGCCTGATGTATGAAGACTGTTCGCTATTCAGCATCTATTTCTTCTGGGCACTGCAGAGTCTGTAAATATCTGTACAGATCATAGTACTTCGTAGTAGGTGCTACTGTCAGCTGAAACAATTCCTCATCTGGGAAGTCATCTGTCAGTGTATCCACTCGTTCTCCCGTTCTCAATCGAGACAAGTAATCAGCATTCTCATGATGAGTCCCTTGTCTGGTCTGAATTGTGAAAGTAAACTCTTGAAGTAACAACATCCATCTTGCTATCCTTCCTGACAAGTCTGACTTCTGTACTAGATGCTTCAACGCATAATGATCCACATGAAAAACAAACTCATAGCCAAGCAGGTAATGTCTGAACTTCTTTATTGAGTACACCATTCCCAACGCTTCACGTTCAGTAGTGGTGTAGTTCTTTTCTGCTGCTGAAAGTTGTCTACTCGCATAGTAGATAGGATGGTCTCTCTTCTCATCATCTTTCTGACTGAGCACCACTCCTATAGCAAACACAGAAGTGTACATACACTTGAAAAGGTCTCTCCCAGTCTGGGGGTCGCATGACAGGTGCTTCTGCCAACTTCTTCTACAGCGTTTCAAATGCCTCATGCTGTTTCTCGTGCCAATGGTACTCTGTCGTCTTCTTCAGCAATTCTGTCAGTGGCGCAGCAAGTACGGCGTAGTCTTTGATGGACCTCTTGTAATATCCAACATGTCCTAGGAAGGCTCTCAACTCGCTGATATCAGTAGGGGGTTGCAGGGAGAGTATTACTCGAACTTTCTCTACATCTACTTCTATGCCTCGACCTGATACTCTATGTCCAAGAAGTATTCCTTCAGTCATCACGAAGAAGCACTTCTCATGATGTAATGCAAGTCTGGCCTCCCTACACTTCTGAAAGGTTTTGGCTAAACACGCTGCATGTTCTTCACGTGTGCCAAAAACACAAAAATCATCTATAAAGATCTCTAAAAATTTTCGCAAATAATCTTGAAAAATTGAGGTCATCATCCTCTGAAAGGTAGCTGGTGCATTGCATAGTCCAAAAGGCATCTTGTGATAAGCATAAGTGCCCCAATCTGTAGTGAAGGTAGTCTTGTCCTTATCTTGCTCTCTAATGGATACCTGGTTGTATCCTGAAAATCCATCCAGAAAACTGTAGCACTCCTTTCCAAATACATGATCCAAAATGATATCAGTAAAAGATAAAGGGTGATGATCTTTCTTTGTTGCTGCATTAAGCTTTCTGAAATCTTGACAGACTCTTATCTTTCCTGTTTGCTTCTTAGGTACCACTACTATGGGTGCTACCCATTCGCTGCTTAATACAGGGAAAATAATACCTGCCTTCAAGTACTTATCAATTTCATCTTTAACCATCAAAGAGTATTTTGGATTGAGTCGGTACTGTCTCTGTCGTACAGGTACTGATCCTTCAATGAGATCGATACGATGTTCTCCCCACTGTGCAGGTATTCCCTTCATGTCCTCCACAGTCCATGCAAAGACATCTTGGTAATGGATCAGCATCTGACGATACACTTCCAACTCTTCTCCTTGTATGACAACAGAAATCTTTAGGCTCTTACCTTCGCTTATCACTAGGTCTTGGGATGCCCCTGGAAGGACTATACCATCTGTATGACTAGTCTCTGCACTCCCGTGACCTAGCTGTGATTGCTATTCGGTCTCGTTCATATCTTCTTCTTCATCAATTTCATAGCACTGTAGATAGTTGACCATCGAATACGGGTCTCCTTTCCTTTCTCCTGCGCTACTTGTTGATGAATCAGATCTTGAAGTGTAACCCTCATCAGTCGACTCTGTTTCGCCCTGATGTGTTATCTTCTTCCAAGAAACCATCACAGCCTTATCGGTTGATTTCTGTGGATCTTTGAACTGTAAACGGTGCCGATACCAGTCTGTTAGTACCTTGGCACCATACAACCATGGCCTCCCAATCAAAATTTGATAACCAGACTTAACCAAAGGGCGCAGCACAACATAAGTAAGTTTAAAAGAAATTCCGCCTATTAAGGTGGGGATGTTGCGCAGTAGCCCAAGTGGTCGTCTTCTCTTTTGATCTGCCAATCGTAACACCCGTTGAGTTTCTTCAAACTTGCTGAAACCCAACGCGTGTGTCATATCTTTTGTCATTATGTTGACTCCTGATCCGGAATCAATTGGCACTTTCCTAATTACACAACCTGCAACCTCCACTTCCACTTCTGGAGATCCTAGGTCTTCTGCCTCGATGTGAAACAGAGAAGGTAACTTTGATCTTCTCACTTTAGTGGGTTTCTTCAGTGCTTGAAGTAACAATTTTCTGTAAATTTTGTTATCTTCAATCAGCTGCTTGAAACTTATGTTAGCCTTCTGTGTTTCTAGATCAGCTACCACATCATAGTGTGGTATTGCCACAGGTTCTTTCTTCACAGGTTCCGGTCGATTGTGCTTCCTCGGAACCTCCTCGTTCTTGGTCGCAGTCTTGTCTTCAGTGGCCGAAGTACAGAAAATCTTGGGTACGGACGAAGTTGATTGTTCTGGTACTTCGGCCGAAGTTGTATCAGCTTCCCTTGCCGAAGTTCCTGCTCGTAGTAACTCCTTCTTCAGGAGTTCGCGGACTTCGTCCGTAATGTCAACTGGTAGTCTCGGAGGATTTACGCTCTTCAGTATTTCTTCTTCCTTTTCCTCAGTTTCCTCCTCAACTATCTTCTTCTTGGCTTTATCCTTTGCCTTCTTCTGCTTCTTCAACTCTTTCTTCGATTGAGTTTTTAGAGGTGCTTCTTCCGTCTTCCTCTTAGTCTTGAAAGAGCTTCTGGTGTCCACTTTGCAAACCCAAGTTTCTTCTGGTGGCCATCCTTCATCTCCAACGGCTTTCCATTCTTCCAAGTCCACCTTGTGCAATTGTGCTTCCGCAGGACGGTCTGTCTTGGGATCAAAGCGAACCCCTCTTTTCTCTGCGGGTGGGTTAGTACAATCTGCTGTGGCATGTCCTGGTTGATGACATTTTCCACAAAGTGCTACGTATCCCAACGATTTCTTTGGGTGAGGGCAGTTTGGTGACCAATGTTCCAAACTGCCACAATTAAAACAAGACCCATGGGGTGGTGGTTTATTTGCTCCTGGCAGACTCATCAAACGTTTCTGAGATACATTCAGGGCCCTCTCTTTTGGTGCAAACCTTTGAATTGGTATGGGTTGAATTGGGGTGATTGCTGGCTGTGGTGGGGGTGGATTCGTTTGTACTCTATATACCTCGTCCGGAGTTTCCACAAAGAATGAGCTATAATATGATTCGAATGCTGGTACCCATTCAAGTGATTGTGCCTGAAATGTTCTGTTGTTCTTACATTCCGTATTAGCATGTCCTGATTTGCCGCATGTCGTACACCATAAGCTTGAACGGGATGTAGCAGGTGATTTTCTCCCTTCAGGAGATCGTACCATCTGCACTTTCAGGTCTGCAAACCCTTTAATCATCTCCTCCATAAGTTGATTACTATCCCCTCTTGCCTTGCCCTTCTTTTCCTTCGAGCTTTTCTTTTCTTTGGATGAAGAACTACGTTTCATTCTTCATTCTTCTTCGCTCGCCGATGAAGACTCTTCGGCTTCGGCCGAAGAGGACTCATCGTTAGAAGATTCGTCGGAGGAAGAGGGTTCTCTGCGACTCTTCTTGTGCTTCTTCCTTCGAGTCGATTTCTCTTCCTTCTTCTCCTTCTTTTCTTTCTTCCCTTTCTTCTTCCTTTTTATCCATCCTCCTTTACTTCCGAGGGTGGATGCTTCAAATGCTTCTACTGAGGCAACAACCTCTTCAATGGCGTCCATCTTTCCTCGACGACACCAGATCTCCATCTCAATCGGTAAGCCTGTAACTAGCCATTCTGTGGCTTGATCCATAGAGTATGGGTTGGCTGTACCCATCCTGGAATTCTGTCCAGTAGATTATAAAGTCTTTGGACATAATCTTTTAGGCTCTCTTTCTTCCCTCTGACCAGTCTGGTCAGCTTTCCCAAAACTTGACGATTGTACCTAATTTCTCGGAGCCGCTCTAAGAACTTTGTCTTCAGCTTGTCCCAAGTATCGATGTCTCCTGGTATTCTATTTGCATGATTGTACCAGCTGCGTGCTCTCTTCCTGAGAAGACTTGGAAAGATTCGCAAACGATCTGGTTCAGCATCTTCATTATTAGTGACAGATACAGATTCAAACAGTTTAATGTAAGCATCTTCATCTTCATCGTCATCTGAAGAGCCTCCTCTGAACTTCGGGTAACCATGTTTCGTGATGGGTTGGTCTGCCATGCTTCGAACGAATGGAGTTCTTGGAACTTGAGTTGCTATCTTGGCAGGAGCTGGAATCGGCGCTGGTACTGCAGCTTGAACAAGGACAGCAGAGGCAATATCCGCAGCAGTAGCTGCTTGGGCTTGTCTCTTCTTGAATATGGACGGTCCTGTGGTTGGCTGTAAGTAAGGAGCAACGCTGTCCTTCTGAGCTACTGGAGTTAACGGAAGAAGTTCCCACACCAGTGCTTGAGGAATAAGTTCCTGCGCCTGTAAAAGTTCCACTAAGGTAGTAACAACTTCTACTGCCTTAGTTGCAGCTTCTTCATTTGAAGAAGTAAACTGATCTTGATCTGCAGAAGTACTTCCTACGTCTGGTTCAGGAGTAAACAACTGCGGATATAAAACAGTATTGACTTCGGGGAAAGGTTTCCACTCTACTTCACTTTCTGGATGTTCGGTCTCAGCACTTAGCCGAGTGGTAACTTCTTCGAAGTCAAGTTCTCTCTGAGCAGATTCGAGAAGAGTTGGAGGTAATGACTTTGGTGTCCGGTGTCGTGCTACTTGGCGGCTACATGTTATATTTCTACTCCGACGCTTGAGTTTAGTAGTTCTAGAAGTTAGCTTATATTACTTCTAGTCGTTTATGTATATGTTTGACACCTTTGCATACGGTGTTAACACTATTTTGAGTCTTAGTAGGTTGATTACCATGTTGATAGGGCTTAAGCTCATGGGTTGTATTTGCGTGTCGCCCATGCACGCTTTCTAGCTGATTTAAGTTATTTTTTGAGGCTGCGTGTCGTTTAAACTAATTTAAGTTTTACGCTGGCACTCTATGGGGCTTGACGTGGTAGCCTATGAGTAAAACTAAGTTGCCACGTGGTTTAGGGTACTAAAGGACAACCAAGTGGAGCTATGAACTCCCATTGGTCCATTTTTGTCTTTTGTTAAACTCTAAATTTAGAAACAGAGCTCTAGAGTGGAGTTCGAGCATTTGGTGAGGGATCTTCGAAATCTGAGAGCACAGGGAGAGAAGTCTCGTCATGCCAAGCACTTCCAGTGAAAATTTCGATCGATTTGAGTCAATAAAGACGGAGTTATGAGCAATTGAAGTTCGGATTGTGCTAGAATTGAATCATTTTGGTTGGATTTAGGGTTTTCAGTGTCACTCGCAGCAGATTTGAGGAAATTGCTTCAAAACTTCGAGGTTGTGTTCTCCGCCAGCAGGGCTACGATTTCACAAAAAGTTTCATATCGATTGAGCAACTGAGTAATTCAGGGCGGCCGCTGAAGCTGAGGGGGTCTGAAAAGCTCTTAATCTAGAGCAGCGACTTCAGAGGAGGAGATCTACAATTCTGTGTACATTCAGGAGTCCCAACTTCACAGGGTTGTTCAGCACCCTGTAGACTGCAAATCCTGTAAGAAACTTCGAAATTGATCGAGCCAAACTCCTGTTATAGGTTGAAATAGCCAGCTAGGTACCAGAAATTGCCGTAGTTTTCTTGCTCAAAACTTTTCTGTTCATATCTCCGTGTCAGAATTTGATCTCAGGCTGAAATTTCGTCTGTGAGTTCAGTAGTACCTCATTTGCATGTAGGGGAAGTTTAGAGGTCTAAACCTTCATAGTTTTCCTCTCCGTGAGTGTCAAAGTTCACCGCCGAATCCTATTACTGCCAGCTAGACCTGAATTTCGCCTTCTGGGTATATTACTATATCTTACACATCTGCGTGAGTGTTTATAGCCCTATTGTGACCTGAAAGCCAACCTCTTGAGTGAACAACCACAGCCAGAAACCCGGCGCTTTCCTAGGTAGACGGATTACACTCCGACATACTCTCTTTTTGGTGAACTCGACGTGAAACACCTAGGGTGGGAGTTTTCTTAAGAGTGTTACAGGATCAGATATCATGGCCAACCAAGGATCATCAAGTGGAGGTGCTGCTGCTGCTCAGCAACCTATTCAGCTTGATGCTGCTACGATGAAGATGTTCCAGGCTTTTTCCATGTTCATGCAGCAGCAGCAGAGCACAGAGAGGAAGGAGGTGTTAGCAACCAAGGCGTTGCAATCTGTGGTGCACCAGATGGACCAGTTCAAGGGTACAGATATTTCCAAGTATGTGCGATACTATGCTAGGGAGATGGAGGTGAACAAGGTGTCTGAGAAGGAGATGGTGGAGAACTTTGAGCTTGCTGTTGTCCCTGAGATTCGTGGGCGTGTGAAGGAGCTCTAGCAGCAGCAAGGACAGAGTTGGGAGAGCTTTATGCGAGCTTTGAAGGAGGAGTACTACACTGAAGACTCAGAGAGGGTGACCAAGAGAACATTCTTGGAGTGGGTGGTGAAGCCTAACAAATGTTTGTCTGTAAATGAGTTGTTAAGGGAATTTGATCGTCAGTATTCTCAGCTTTCTAGGACAGAAAAGCTTACATTAGAGGTGGAGAAGACCGAGCTTTTCCTACAAGCAGCGGACGTGACTATTCAGGAGAAGCTTGAGCTGTTGCTGGAAGACAAGAGTGAGGAGAGAGGATTGAAGACTGACTGGAAGGAGGTTGAAGAGGCTGTCTCTTTGCTGACCAAGAGACAGAGAAGAAGGGACAAGGTGGTGGTAAGTGAAGCAGCACCTCTGATAATTCCTATCAAGCAGTTGCCTGCTAAGCCCGCTTTGGTAATTGCTAGAGAGGAAGACTCACCGCTTGATGAGTTGATTAAGGGTATGAAGGAGCTTAAGCTTAAGCTCACTAGGTTAGAAGAGAAGGAGCAGAATGTACAGCCTGCTATGCAGAGACCTCAGATGAGGGAAGGCTTTGTTCATCGTTGTATATGGTGTGATAGCCTAGACCATGTAAGAAGAGATTGTGGGGAGTTTTCAGATGCATTGAGGAAGGATCTCATCTTCTTCAAAGATGGTAAGATCCATCTGAGAGAGACTTGGATGATGTTGGGAACCAACTTTGGCAAGGGTGGTATGAAGAGGCTTGTGAATGAGATATCAGCATCACATGCTGTTTCTCTTGTGAATGCTGCTACGTGTGGAGTGAAAGTGGAAATGGAGAGAGAGAAAGGGACTACTGGGTTGTGGTCAGATGTAGTGCGGTCCGTAGCTAGAACAGAGCTAGACAAGGATGTGCTACGAAGGATTGGCAACTCAATCAGAGAAACTACAGGATGGAATGACCCTGTGGATACTATGTCAGTGCATGCTTATGTTGCAAGAAGTCAGCATGAAGCTCTACTAGAAGAAAAACGCAAGAGGGAGGATGCAGGTGAGGCTTCTACCGCCAAACGACCTGCTACAAGGAGTGAAAGGGCTAGACCAGATGCAAGGCAGGAGACAACACCTACTCGGGAGGAGACTATGGAGGATCTACCATCTACAACACCAAAGGAGAAGGAGAGAAGCAAGGAGAAGGGTAAGATGCCTGCATACAAACTTCAGTCTGACATTGAGATTGCTACAGACTTGAAGCAGGTGTTAGAGAACAGTATCTTGAATGGGAAAGTTGAGTTTACTTTGGGTGAGATTCTTGGGATTGCAAAGCGTGAGTTCCATGAGGTTATTATAGATATCATCAAGAGGAAACGTCAGATTTTGGGTGAAGCAGCTACGCTTAACGCTCTAGGGGTCAAACTGTCGGAGGATGAGAAAGATGAGATTGCTGGTTACTGCTCTCAAGTATCAGAGGGAAGATCAGATCAGCACGTGAGGTTTGAAGATGAGGTGGAAGCATCACAGAAGAGCCATTATTCTCACAACCATTGGGCGAGAGCAACCACAGAGACCTTAGTGAAGCTGGGAGATCTAGAGGAACCTGTGGTGGCATTGATTGATCATGGCTCAGAGATTAATCTGATGTCTAAGGAGCTGTACAAGCGTGGGAGGTGGTCTATAGACACCGACCATGGATGGCTTATCCGTGCTGCCAACAACCAGCGAGGAGAACTCTATGGTGCTTGCCCTAACATCAAGGTAACTGTGGGTGACATTAGTGATGTTCAGAATTTTTTTGTGCAAGACATGTCAACCTATCCTATCATTCTAGGACAGCCTTACATTACTGCTGTTAGAATGGAGACACGAGTTATGGATGATGGTTCAGACTATGCTATGATACGTAGTAGAGACGGCAAAAGAGCTGTTCAGTTTTTGACCGTTGCTGCAGAACATGAGAGGAATCGTGATAGCTTGAGAGACCGTCCACTGCCTAAGATTACTCAGGAGTTTAGAGAGTCTAGGGGTTTTGGCAGAGTACCATTGAAGAGCGAGACTTCAACGGTACAGTAGAGCTAGGATTCTCGCCTGATCCAGTAGAGCAGGAAGCTTTATCCACTAGCTTCTTAGGATTGACGTCATATGGATCAGTGTGTTATAGGAAGGTTGAGAATCTGAAGAGGTTTGAGAGGCAACATGTGAAGTATGTACAACAGTCTTTGAGAAATAGTGGAGAGTTAGCCGGAGATGAAAACATATCTGGAGTGTTTGAAGAGCAGTATTTGGTAGATACTATAGGGGAGTTGAAATCGATAGTAGAAAGTTCTATAGATGATGTAGATAGAGTGGTGAGAGTGAGCTCCAAGGAGCTTTATGATGTAATTGATAAGTTTATAGATCGGCAAGAGGTGTATGTGGAGACCAAGTACAAGTCAGTGGCAAAGAAAGTCAAACCAGTGGCTTTGCCTTTACCACTCGATTACAATCAGAAGATGGAGCAAGCTGCACGAGAACCGACGCTTAGAGGACCGAGAAGAATTGGGCACCAGTTTACAGAAACAACACTGAAGGACCTGAGGATTGGAGGTGATGGATTTCTTACTGAGCAAAAGAAGAAGAGCTTCAGGGAGATGCTATCTAGGCATGGTAAGGCGTTTGCGTTAGAGTCACATGAAGTAGGATGTGTAGATCCAAGTGTAGTTGCACCTATGGTAATCTTTATTATACCGCATGTGCCTTGGAATCTACGTCCTATCCCTGTACCTAGAGCTCATCTACCAAAGTTGATAGACTTGCTCAATGAGAGGATTATGATGGGTATCTTGGAACCATCTATAGCTCCCTACTCTAGCAGATGGTTTACTGTTCCGAAGAAGAGTGGAGCTTTGAGATTCATTCAAGATATGCAGCCAGTTAACAAGGTGACTATCAGGAATATGGGTATAGGACCTATTGTAGACGAGTTTGCAGAGGCTTTTGCTGGTCGTGCTATCTATTCAATGGGAGACTTATATTCAGGTTACGATCAGTTTCAGTTATCCTCTGAGAGTAGAGACTTGACTACAATGAGGACACCTTTGGGGTTACTAAGGATGTGCACCTTGCCACAAGGTGCTACCAATTCTGTAGCACATATGATGAATGGCATGAATAAAGTTTTGAGGGATTTCATTCCTGAAAAAACTATGCCATTCTTTGATGATGTGCCGATCAAAGGGTGTGCTGAGGAGGAGAAGAATGAGGTAATGGATCAGAGGGGGTGCCGTAAGTTTGTTGCAGATCACATAGCCGATTGTGATAAGATATTGAGTCGACTGGAGGAGGTTCATTTGACTTTATCAGGAGCAAAGTCTGTATTTGGAGAACAGGAGGTGTTAATAGTGGGACATCTGTGTGGATCTTATGGTCGGAAACCTTGTCCAAACAAGGTTGATGCCATCCGAAGGATGAAGGAGACATGTGGATCAGTTACTGAGGTGAGAAGGTTTCTAGGTGCATGTGTGTTTTATCATATATGGATTCCACACTTTGCACATGTAGCAGATCCGTTGTACAAGTTGCTGAGGAAGAGGCAGAGATTTCAGTGGCAAGAGGAGCAAAGCGAGTCTATGAAGAAGTTGAAGGATCTGTTGTCTTCACCACCAACTCTACGGAAAGTAACATATGAGTTGGGCAGATCTGTTATCCTTACTGTTGATACTAGTCCTATTGGCATTGGGTGGGCTATAGGACAAGATGATAAGGATGGAAATAGATATGTGGTGCGTTTTGGTGCTAAGGTCTTAAGTTCACGGTAGAGAGACTACCCTCAGGTCAAGAGAGAGCTATGGGGAGTAGTTACTGCGATGAAGAGTGATAAGGAATACTTGATAGGAGCACCTGTGGTTGTGGAGACAGATTGCTTACCTCTCTTGGGAGTGATCACTAGCTGTACAACTCCAGATATTGCTATGTTGAGGTGGATAGCATATATCAAGTCCTTGAACCCAGAGTTTAGACATATCGCAGGAAAGGACAATCCTGTGGCAGATATGTTATCAAGGGCTAGGTATTACGATGAGAAAGAAATGATAGATGATCAGGAGGATGTGGGAACAGAGTTCTATTCTAGTGCTCTTGCTAGAAGGGATAGAAGCTGTTTTGCAGCTCCATTGGAGTTATTTGAGGAAACTATGTACGATGGCGAGTGGTTGGATCTTGGGTGCTATTTGAGTTCGTTGGAAAGGCAAGAAGGCTGGTCTGATGCAGATTTCAAGAGGATCCGTAGAACAGCTTATGGGTACTTTTTATATGGAGGACATTTATGGAAGCGCCCTAAGCTACAAGGAGGTGTACCACAGCGGGTGGTATGTGACCTAGAATTGCAGCAGAAGCTGATCAAGGAGTTCCATGAGAGTCTATGGGCCGGTCATAGAGGAGTTTGGGCTACATTTGCCAAGATAAAGGAGAAGTATTGGTGGAAGGGTATGTATAAGGATGTAGTGCAGTTTGTTTCATCCTGTATACCTTGCCAGATGTATTCCAACGTACGTCATCGTGATGGATTGCATCCTACTTACCCTTTAGCCATTCATTACAAATCGGTAGTTGATATGGTAACTATGCCATTTGGACTTGGACAAATGAGGTATCTAGTCTTCGCTAGAGAAGATCTATCTAACCAAGTCGAAGGCCGTGCCCTGAGGACAAAGACCACTGCTAGTGTCTGCCGCTTTCTACTTGAAGATGTTATTTGTAGATATGGGTGTGTGGGAAAGATCACTGCAGATAGGGGTGAGCTGGATTCACAAGAAGCAGTTGAGTTCTTCAAGCGATTGGGAATCAAGCTGGCATTAACCACTGCTTACAATCCTGAAGGGAATGACAAGAGCGAACGAGGTCATCCGCCAATCATCAAAGCTTTGGTAAAAGCTTGCAAGGGTAAGATCCGTGAATGGCCTAGACTGCTACCATTTGCTTTATGGACAGATCGTACAACTCATAGTACCGTTACAAGTTACATGCCAGCAGAGTTGATACTAGGACAGAAACCTGTGATGCCAATTGAGGAGGTTGTGCCTACTTGGAATGTTTTGTCATGGGAAGATGGTAGAAGTACGGAGGATCTTCTTGCATTAAGGATCCAGCAGTTAGAACGAAGACCTGAGGATGTTGCCAAAGCTGTCGAAAGATTAAAGATTGCTAGGGAGAGAAACAAAGACAGATTTGATAGAACGCATAGATTACGACCCAAACCAGTTAAAGAAGGTGATTGGGTGTTAGTCTATGATAGTAGTCTTGATAATCAGCATAGCACTATCAGGAAGTTCTCCAAGAGATGGTTTGGACCTTATGTGGTGTTAGAAGTTTATGATAATGCCACATACTCCTTGAGAGAGTTAGATGATGCAGTGCTCAAGATACCAGTCGCAGGAAAGAGAATCAAGCTCTTTAGGAGGAGAGGGGAGGACCAGAACGTTGCAGAGTTTACAGAGGATGAAGCTGAAGACTCAATGCAGATTGAAGATGAGTTTGAAGCCGAAGCTGAAGAGTCTTGATCTGGATGGCACATACCGGAGGATGTGCAGGTTCAGAGGGGGGGGATGTCGTGCTACTTAGCGGCTACATGTTATATTTCTACTCCGACGCTTGAGTTTAGTAGTTCTAGAAGTTAGCTTATATTACTTCTAGTCGTTTATGTATATGTTTGACACCTTTGCATACGATGTTAACACTATTTTGAGTCTTAGTAGGTTGATTACCATGTTGATAGGGCTTAAGCTCATGGGTTGTATTTGCGTGTCGCCCATGCACGCTTTCTAGCTGATTTAAGTTATTTTTCGAGGCTGCGTGTCGTTTTAAGTAATTTAAGTTTTACGCTGACACTCTATGGGGCTTGACGTGGTAGCCTATGAGTAAAACTAAGTTGCCACGTGGTTTAGGGTACTAAAGGACAACCAAGTGGAGCTATGAACTCCCATTGGTCCATTTTTGTCTTTTGTTAAACTCTAAATTTAGAAACAGAGCTCTAGAGTGGAGTTCGAGCATTTGGTGAGGGATCTTCGAAATCTGAGAGCACAGGGAGAGAGGTCTCGTCATGCCAAGCACTTCCAGTGAAAATTTCGATCGATTTGAGTCAATAAAGACGGAGTTATGAGCAATTGAAGTTCGGATTGTGCTAGAATTGAATCATTTTGGTTGGATTTAGGGTTTTCAGTGTCACTCGCAGCAGATTTGAGGAAATTGCTTCAAAACTTCGAGGTTGTGTTCTCCGCCAGCAGGGCTACGATTTCACAAAAAGTTTCATATCGATTGAGCAACTGAGTAATTCAGGGCGGCCGCTGAAGCTGAGGGGGTCTGAAAAGCTCTTAATCTAGAGCAGCGACTTCAGAGGAGGAGATCTACAGTTCTGTGTACATTCAGGAGTCCCAACTTCACAGGGCTGTTCAGCACCCTGTAGACTGCAAATCCTGTAAGAAACTTCGAAATTGATCGAGCCAAACTCCTGTTATAGGTTGAAATAGCCAGCTAGGTACCAGAAATTGCCGTAGTTTTCTTGCTCAAAACTTTTCTGTTCATATCTCCGTGTCAGAATTTGATCTCAGGCTGAAATTTCGTCTGTGAGTTCAGTAGTACCTCATTTGCATGTAGGGGAAGTTTAGAGGTCTAAACCTTCATAGTTTTCCTCTCTGTGAGTGTCAAAGTTCACCGCCGAATCCTATTACTGCCAGCTAGACCTGAATTTCGCCTTCTGGGTATATTACTATATCTTACACATATGTGTGAGTGTTTATAGCCCTATTGTGACCTGAAAGCCAACCTCTTGAGTGAACAACCACAGCCAGAAGCCCGGCGCTTTCCTAGGTAGACGGATTACACTCCGACACCGGGGTGAACTTGATTCACGAAGGCTTGGTTCCTTCCTCTTCCATTCTTTTGAGTTAGGTGTTCTCCAACCTCGTTCTCTCTTCTTATGCTCTTCTTTTACTGACGAGCTTCTTCCAGAATCTGTTCTCGATATTCTGCTCATCTTTCTCGCCTCCTGTCTCTCTCAGATTGCACGTATCCCGGAGGATCAGGCTTGCCCGTCGACATACATGTCTCTAGACTTCTGTTCACTGATCTTGGATAATTTCAGCATTCGCATCTCCGGCAGCGGCGCCAAAATTTATTCAGTCTTCTATATGTAACACACAAGAAAACCAAAAGATGCTCGAAAGTAGTAATTTAAGGATCGAACCCACAGAGATACAAGTAAAGATCATCCAAAAGTAGTAAACATGTGACAAAGGTGATTCTTTATAGTTGTCTTTTATTCTCACGGGCAGAAATCAGTCCCGGTAGAGATCAAACTCAGGTCTATCCAACAAGACAGAGTTGATAATCCTGACAAATAAACATAACAGATACTGAACAGGTCAAGGACCTCAAGAAACAGATGAACAACAGAGAAACAGAGCCACGGACGGAAATGTCACATGAGGAAGTACTGCTGAAGTGCTACTAGGTAGCCTCTAACACCATAAACGCTAAGTATCTTCACACTAAGTCACTTTCACTACTACTGCTCTCGGAAAACTCTGGCGAGAGATAAGTAGAGAGTTAGCGATAGGAAGCGGTGTTGTTCCTAGTGTCGTTTCAGGCACAGGACCTTCATCCGACGGTCCAGAAGTACTCCCGACTTCTTAGGAAGAAGATCCGTCATCTTCGGGAAAATCTGTATATAAGCGTTGTGTTGTTCGTATTCAGGACCTCTATGTGTTTTATCATGTTTGAGTTTTCTATTTCCTGAGTTTGCGGAGCCATTGAGTGTTTTGTCTTCTTCGAGGATTTACCTACGAAGTATCGTAGTTTGCTGTGGTAGGAATTAGTCTGGGTGCCGAAGGATTTGCTGTCGACATTTGAAATCAGAGTAGAACGTTTACGGCGAGGACTGAGAATAGATCAGCATGTGCGGGGTTAGTTTCCTACGAAGACGTTTTTGGGCGAAGTTGACTTCGGAGGAAGTTGTTCTTTGGTGGAACACTTAGGAAGAAGTTCAATCTGGTACTTCGGCAGAAGAAGAGTCTTCCAAACTGAGAACTCTACGGTTGCTCTAACCTCCCTAAGCTCCATAATTACCCGCTGGCCTAGTCTAGCTACCCGGTTCTTAGCTGAAGTACCCTCCGCATCTGCAGCTATAAACTCCTCTCTAACCTGGCGAAGAAATCCCAGCTCTTTGGCATCCATCTCGACGGCGAAGTAGTTCTTTAGTATCGGCTCGATCCTACTCCGAAGTTGAGCGCTTAGCTCCCCGGCCGAAGTTAGTCGACGCTTCGAGTCATCGATCTCCTTAGTCATTTCCGCGATCACATCTTGAGCTCGATCTCTCTGAGTGCGCATCTCGTCCAGTTGCTTCTTCATCAGAGAAAGTACTTTCTCATGATCTTTCTCCTGATCCAACTTCTGCCGAAGAAGAACCTCTTTCTCTGATGTCTCCTTCTTCAACTCCTCGACCTTCGCTTGGGTCTCTTTCTGTGCCATGAGAAGAGCTGTGCGTAAATTCTCTTTCTCCTCTCTCCAATTACCTCGGCCGAAGTGCATCGTCTGCACTAACTCCGCTAGGTTCAGCTTCCGACCGACAACCTCCTCGTATGTCCCGCGGTTTCCTTCCAATGAATGCAGCACCGACACGACTACCTCTTGAATGTACTTCGCCGAAGAAGTAAGCTGTTCTATCTCTCCTATCGTCGATAGAGAAAGAGTAGTCTTCTGTGTAGTGTCAGCGCTGTTCTCCGCCCGAAGAGTATCTCCTTCTTCGACTTCCTCTTCCTCAGCTACTTCACCATCTGCACATACTGTCTTAGTCATCTTCATCTTCTTTCTCGACTTCTGTACAGACCTCGGCGTCTCTTCCAACGGTTTCTTCCTTCCACTTCTGTGGACCGGAGGAGATACCTCGACTACATCTTCGTCTTCGGCCGGATTTACTTCTTCGGTTGCTTTCTCTGGAGCTGGTGCTGAAGTCGATGCCTCTTGCCTTTGCACTGTCTCCACTGCTACTTCGATCGCTGCTCCTTCGGCCTCGATTTCGTCAAAGAACTTCTCGAGTTGTGCGTCTCCTGCTGGTGTCTGTACCACCTGGAATTCGTCTTCTTCGGCTGCTGCGGTGAAGCCCAATTTCTTCTGCGCTTCGGTCGATAACAGTCCCATCCTCATGTAGAACACCGAAACAAATGGTCCTATGTACACTATGTCGTCCTCGTTCCAGAGCTTCAGCACATGACGATGAAAGATCCTCGCCCAATGCGCTCTTCTCCCGACGAAGAGCTGCTCAATGAAATTGATCTGCCAATTCGACATGTAAGTCGTTCTTCGTGGCCGGAAGATCGCCATGATTGCATCAGCAACTTCCCTCTTCTTCGGATCGCAGTAATCGCTCGTTCTGTAACCGTTCCTCCCCTGGGCCAATTCCTTGAAGAGATTTGGGAAGTTCTCCACTGCTTTGGACGAAGCAGCGGCAGAAACGCTATCAAAAAGAAGGTCACCTTCCCGACTTGCATCGTCAGTTGTAACAACCCAGAGAAACACAAAGTATCAGAAATAGTAAATAAAGGATCGTTCCCACGAAGATACAGTTAACAATTACACAAAACACAGTACTACAACGTCACAATGATAATTCAGATAGTTTTCTGTTATTCTCACGGAATGGAATAATATCCGGATGAGAGTTTAAGTCTGATAAGAAACCAAACCCAAGCACAAACCTGATAAATCGAATACAAACAACAATGAAATAGTTCTTTGATCAGGGACCCTTCCGACAAACATATAAAAGATTGAGAAGACAGATGTGAATGAATGAATAAGGTAAAATACTACTGAAATGTTACTAGTCTTCTTCTGAAAAGACAGAAGAATACAGATTTCACATCAAGATTCCAAGAATAAGTCCCTACTCTTCGTAAGGAATGTTCTTCCAACTAAATCCTCATGCTTAAGAATCCCACTTATTTGAAGAAGCCAAACTTAAGATGAAGCCACCATCATCCAAACTCTCCTTACAATTTAACTTATGCTCTTCCACTTCACAGTAACTGATTTGTTCTCAGATCTTCGTTTAGAAACTCTTCACGAAGATTACAGTTCAACTTCGGCCGAAGGCTCTTCAAAGTTCCTACACCGAAGTCTCTTCTTTCAAGTCTAATGGCGAAGGTCTTCGTCAATCAGAAAATTACACCTGCGACAGTAAACACCGAATATTCGGAGGAAAATATCTTCGTCCAAAGCATTCACAACATCGCTCCGCACTTTTGGGAAATAGAAATAAATTAATAAAGAACTGAAAACATGGAAAAGGCACGAGGGCTGTGGATCGCGCTGCTTATATACTACTTCGTCCTAACCTAACTGTTCTTCTAACTGCACTAACTGTCTAAACTTCCTAAGAAGGCGGAAGACCTTCACTACCCTACGATCATCTTCATCTTCACTGTAACTAAATTCCTAAGCCTAACTGTGCCATGAATTCCTCTAACTGAACCTCCACGTTCGCTCGCATCTCGCCTATCTCCCTATCTACTTTCTGTCTAAGTCTAGAAAGGCGCGCTTTCACACCGTCGGGGTTTGTCTCCGCTTGTACTACCTCCGCCTTCAACGCTCGAAGAAGACCAAGCTCGTCTACATCCAGCTCCGAAGTCACATACGCAGACAACACATGCATCAACTTCTTCCGAAGGTCTTCGGAGTCTGCTATCTTCGTCTTCAAATCTTCGTTCTCCTTCGTGAGCTCTGCAACTGTAGCCTAGAACTCACCTCTACTTCGCTGCAACTCAGCTACCTGGGAAGACAACTCCTTGACACGGTCGGCGAAGCTCTTCGTCGACACCTTCAATTCTTCGTCCTTACTTTCCAAGGCAGTCCTTGCTTCTTCACATTGGCGCCGAAGATCTTCAAGCTCCTTCTCCGACTCCAACCTCATCTTCGTCGCGTTCTGGGCCTCTTCACGAAGATTGTTTTTCTCCTGCTGCCAAGTCCCTCGACTTAAGTGCAACTCCGCCAGCATCTCTGGGAATGTCACCTTCCGCTGTACTTCCTTCTCGTAATCCTCCTTGTTGTCTTCAAGAAGTCGGAGGATCGGGACGACTACCTCTTCGCCATAGTTCATCGCCTTCCTGAAGAGATCGACGTTGCTCAAGGTTGTTCCGGCCGAAGTACCTTCGCCGCAGATAGCTTCGCCTTCAATCTTTGCTCCTGAGCTGCTCAGGTCCACTGTCTCTCTCTTCGTGCTCTTTACCTTCTTTCGAGCCTTCGGTTTCTCCATGGGCGAAGTCGGAAGAGGCTTCTTCCTCTTGCTACGCCTCTTCTCTTCGTCTTCGACCGTTGCTTGAACAGTCGCTGCCTGCTGTTCCTCCTGAGTGTCTTCGGCTGTTGTCTTCGGTGAAGATCTCAGTTGCTGAACATCTTCGGCTTGTCCCTCTTCGACCTCACGAACGGGTGATGAAAAATCATGTTCTTCATCTTCGCCGAAGCCCAACTGCTTAGCTTCGGACTCCTTCAGCCATCCCATACCAAAGTAGAAGATACTGACAAAGCCTCTCAGGTACACATAGTCCTGCTTCTTAAACAGGCGCTGGACTTCGTCGTGGAATATCTTCGCCCAGTAAGCTCGTCTTCCGGCGAAGAGGTGTTCGAAGAAGCATACCTTCCAAGTCGACAAGTAAGTTGTTCTTCGGGGGCTCAAAATCAGCATGATGGCCTCCGCAATCTTCCTCTTCACGGGATCTCTGTACTCGGACAACTTGTACCCATTCGTTGGGTGCATCGGATGCTCGAAGAGCTCTCCGTAGTTCTGGTCCTCCTTGACCAGGTTCTTCATTGACGCGTTGTCGAAGAGCATGTCACCTTTCGTCCCAGCTTCATCCAGCAGAACCTTCTCCCAGTTCTCGACAGTCCAGTTGCCAGGTCGCGCATATAGTTCCGTGCCTGCGTGGTCTTCACACATCCGAATCTGGCTAATGTACTTGCCAGACACCTTCGTCCAGCCTCCCAAGGTTAGGAAGCTAAGACCTATCTCCTTCAGCTTCGGCCGAAGACGCACTAACTCCTCTTGGTCTAACTCAAAGGCTCTAATCCTCGGTAACTTCGTCGCGATAGACATCGTGATCAAACGAAGGTTACTAGCTGGCTGAGATGAACTTCGTCTAAAACTACTAGTCTTCGCTCAAGTTGGCCTTCGTCCAAACTGATTGTCTTCGCCTAAATTGATAATCTTCGCTCAAATCGATCGTCCGCAATTGGAGATTAGGCTGAGCGCTAAGAGGGAATGTGAGAAATGAGCTAATTTTCCTTGTATATAGTTCGGTTCAAACTCTCACACGTGCCGAAGTCGCCTCTGATTGCTTGTCCTCTGACCTGACAAGGGCATGCGCACTGTTGTCTTCGCCCACGCCGCTTATCGTTCATGTCCCTTTCTGGTTAGGTAATTCATCTTCACTCGGACTATTCGTGAAGAGAGTGTACTGACGATATACTTTCTGGTCTTTCCTGGAAAGGTCTTCTTCCGAAGATCTTCGTCGAAGGTTATTCTCTTCTTCCGAAGACTCTTCTTCACTAAAACTAAGCTTATTCTTCTTCTAACTTCATTATTTCTTCTACAAACTTCTATATTTCAAGCTTCTTCTATAAAAAATTGAAAAAGTGGGCTCTACATCAGTTCCCAAGACACCGGACCAGTGATCTTCGGTCTAGTTACAAGGTCGCTCATAGTGATCATCGGCCGGATGCTGCTTACAGACCTTCAACTCGTGTACTAACTTCGAGGAGACCATCCCCCACCAAGGAAGTAAGAGGAATGCTAATCCCATCTCCTCGAGCTCCTTCTCATAGCGGCGAAGAGCCGCTCGATTAACTTTCAGTGCTCGGAGCCTCGGTGCCTTAGCTGTCTACATTCCTCGCATCCCTAGGATCACTGCAACAAGCTTCGCCGTAAACGGATTCTTCGTCGCAATCCCTTCCTCGCCCGTAATCGAGTTCTTCCTCTCAAATTGACTTCCTTGCCAGTCACTGACTTCGACGAAGTAGATGTACTTCGGCGATCGGAAAATGCGACGCGCTGCGCTCCTGCTATCGCTCTGGGAATAGTAAAACAATAAGGTAAATGACTTTGTTACCTGACTTATACCCCGCGATAGGTTTTTCCACACGTGCCGAAGTTAGGGTTTTCCTCTTGACTACTGATATTCTTTGGTCTGCTGTAACTTCGTCATTCGGTCTCCGATTGTCTCGCACAACATATCGTTAGAAAGCTCTTCGCCCGAGGAATTCATCTATGAAGAAATCATCTTTCAGTGTCTCCATAGATTCGATAAATTCCTCCAGAACTGAGATTCTTCACTAAACTTCTAATTAACATGATTTTACTCATATCGTTTATCTTCTATCATCTATTCTTCTTACTTACTTTACAACTAATCAATTAATTAACAAAACGAAAAACCAAGGCTTCACATGCGGTGACTGTCAGCAGTTGTGGAATTGCAGCTTGGCTCGTCCAGTAGAGCACTTAGGATCTACGTACGGACGGTCTTATGGGTAAAGGATCTCAGAAGACAGAGTAGTCGGGGCAGCGAAGAGAAGAAGAAAGAAGCCTTCTTCCCACAGCAGAATACGACATCCTCAAGTGGAGACGGTGCAACTGTACACACGTTTGTTGTCTTCCTCCCCAAACTATTACAAGCAGGGATGGCTTGTTAGTCAGGATCCGGACTAGAAGCCTGTCGGAATCTTAATTTCTCCATTTTATCTTGTTTTCTCTTGTTTGGATTTTCTCTTCTTCCCCATCTTCTCCCATCTTTCCCATCTTCTTACCTTCTTCTAATGAACTTCCGAGACTTCTATTGAGCTTTCGTGAAGGTGAATGTCATTGTAGTGCTGCAGGAAGACCAATTGCGTAGGCAGAAGCCTAAGAAGGCTACAAGGGGCATACACCCTGTGATTAATCTAACCCGTTGGAATGTGTGAGAGATAGTAAGGTGTAACAGCCGTTGCTAGTCGACTTCTGCGAAGTAGGAGTAGTCTTTTGGAGGTGCGAGAAGCCGAGGTGAACCCCCAGAAGCCGAGAATTGCTTCGGGAAGACGGTATCGAGAAGACCGGAAGAAGTGACCTGGAAGCAGGAAGCGTCTTCCCGAGCTTCTTTGTGAATAGTTGTGTGATATTTTAGTTAGTAGTTGTTTGTTTAGGTCCAGAGCATATTTTGGCGAGTCTGGAAGACGCGTGGTTTTGTGAGAAGACGGGATTTCTAAGTAAAACCAGTGTGTTTGTGTGTTTGAACAGATCTTAGAACTTAGAGCAGCGTTACTTGTGCAAATCCTCTGTGGGAACGATATCTTGTATACTAAATGCGCAAAAGGAGTAATCCTGCGACACTACAGACCCTTGTAATCAATCCTTCCCAGAACTGGAGAAGATGATAGTAAAGACTTCAGCTTCCTTACCGCATCAGTATGCTCTCCCTCCCATCTGAACTTATGACCCTTACGCAACAATCCATACAACGGATCCGCCACATGCGCATAATGAGGAATCCAAATGTGGTAGAATACACAAGCACCCAAAAATCTTCTTACTTCTGTCAGCGAGTTGCAAACCTCCTTCATCCTTCCAATCGCATCCACCTTGTTCGGATCTGGCTTCCGACCAAACGATCCACACAAATGACCAACGATCAAAACTTCTCTAATCCCAAATGTAGACTTCGCACCTGACAGCGTAAGATGAACTTCCTCAAGTCGAGATAAGATCTTCTCCCAGTCTGCGATGTGATCAGTGACGTATCGCCGACACCCCCTTTGATCTAATGCTTCATCCTTCTCATCTTCCACACATCCTTTGATGGGAATGTCATCCAAGAACGGCATCGTCTTTTCAGGGATGAAGTCTCTTAGAACTCGATTCATCTCGTTCATCATGTGTGCTACCGAGTTGGTAGCTCCCTGTGGTAAGGTACACATCCTTACCAACCCCAAAGATGTCCTCATTGTCGTGAAGCTTCTGCTCTCCTCCGCTAGTTGAAACTGATCATACCCTGAGTAAAGATCTCACATTGAGTAAATTGCTCTTCCTGCAAACGCTTCAGTAAACTCATCCACAATCGGTCTCCACCCAGCATTTCTGATTGTTACTGCGTTCACCGGTTGTATGTCTTGGATGAACTGCAGCGACTCATTCTTCTTAGGCACTGTAAATCATCTGCTCGAATACGGTGCAAACGACGGCTCCAAGATCTTCATCCGCATCTTCTCCTTCAGCAACTCCACTAGTTTAGGCAAGTGAGCCCGCGGTACTGGAATTGGTCTCAGGTTCCATGGCACATGCGTTACCGTGAAGATAACCATTGGAGTAACAACGTACGGGTCTACACACCCAATCTCATGTGGCTCAAAAACAAATGCATCTCCTTGAAGCACATCCTCTCTTCTGGTAGAAGAGACCCATCAGATCCAATCTTCAGCTCTTCAAGGGTCTTCTCCGTGAACTTGGTCCTATCATTGTAGGATCTCTCAAACTCTTCTTCCTTGAAGCTCGATCCATCTATTGGTTAGTGTCTTCCGGCAAAAGACCAGCAACTGGCTTTATCTTCCTATCCATTGTCTTGTACCTTGTCTCAACTCGAACCTCAGGTGCCAAAATGATTCGATCACAGAATAGACCTCCCTTGAATGAATCTGCACAACCTTATCCATATCCTCTCATCGAATAGACATGATCTCTCGCAAAAGATCCTCCAACCCATCCTCTTCATAAACATCAGAAATCCATTCATCCTCTTCTAGCTCATCCAGCTCTTTCAACATCAACTCAACATCACGCAAATGTTTTTGTTCTTTTCTTCTCAGCTCTTCCGGAATTTTAGTTAGTGGCAATCTCCCTTCTTCTCACCTTCTTGTAGATAGCAATCCCACACTCTGAAAACTCAACAAACCTTGTACAAAAGGCACTATCTCCATCAAGCGAGAGTACCTTCTCCTGCGCACCACCACAATCCCGCTCTATAGTGATACTCAACGAAAATCCTTGAACTCTTCACTCACCCTTGGAAGTGGTTTCTCCCTCGAACGATCTCGGTTGCGCTCGTGATTGGACGGTATAGTCAAGAACTGTACCGCTCTCTTCCCATCTTGACTTCGGATCCTAGCATAAGCAGATCCGTTGTCCAGTACCTTTGTTTCCATCTGAGTCGCTATGATGAAAAGTTGATAAAAAATGAGCGGGTATGATGTTGCTTCCTGAACAAAGAAGTTTTGGTCAATAGCAACATCACCTACGCGCACTCTGATGTCTAGACAAGCTCCGTACAAGTCTCCTCTTGTGTTGTTGGCTGCTCTGATTACCCACCCATGCTCTATGTCGATCGATCACTTCTTTCTCTTGTACAGCTCCTTCGACATGATGTTGATTTCTGATCCATGATCGATCGGAGCAACCACCGGCTCATCCAAGTCTCCGATTCTCACCAACATCTCTGTTGTAGCTCGAGCCCAGTGACTGTGACTGTAATGACTTGAGCTCTGCTTCCCATCCTCCTCTTCATCTTCAAAATGTACCCTGCGTCTTCGATCTTTTTCTTTCTGTGGAGAATAAACACTGCACTTTGCAAGCTCTCTCTCCTCATCCACAGACATCCTAGTATCCAAGACATGCGATAAACCAATCTCACCCGTAATCTGCCGCTTCCGTTTGATGACATCGATGATAACATCATGAAACTCACGCTTAGCAATACCCAACACTTCCCTCAAGGTAAACTCCACCTTCGCATTTAGAATGCGATCTTCCAAGACTCCCTTCAAGTCTGTTGAAGCTTCGATATCCGATTGTAGTTTGTATGCAGCCGGCTTACCCTTCTCCTTCTGAGAATCCTTCACTCTTTCCTTCGATGGAGAAGGAGCATCATCCATCGGTAGATCTTGAGCTCCTGCATCTCGAAGCTCTTGACGAACCCTCTCTCCTCGAGTTTGTCTCTTGGAATAAGTTCTTTTCCTTGCATCCTCTGAATCTCGCCTTCTCTTCTCTTCCAACAACGCTTCGTGTTGGCTCTTGGCGATGTAAGCATGCATCGATAGAGCTTCTATCGGATCCTCCCATCCAGTATCCTTCCGGATCGTAGCAGCTGTCCTCAGCAACGTCTCACGTGCCATCTTCCCTTTCTGTTTCATGGAGATGACAGATGACCACAATCCACTTGGCTCAACTTACCCGTTAAAACCTCTCTCAGCTTGATCCTCAACCCTTGTACCATAAGTTTCAGCTTCCACCATTGCAACTGCTTGCGCTGATAAGTGGTCCTCAACCAACTTCTTCATCCCTCCTCTACCAAAGTTGGTCTGAAGAAGTGCACCAGTATCCCTCAGCGCTACCTTCTCATCCTTCCAGAAGATCACTCTTTGCTGCAGAATATCTGTGAACTCCTTGCAATCTCTGCGCGGAAGATCAGTACCATCGCACCAGATACACCGCTGGATCCAGCCTTGCTTCTCAACCGGTCTTGCTCCGCTTGTAGATCCTTTCTCTTCCAATCTGGTGAGATTGATCTGCAGATCTCGCATTCCACGCAAAATCTCCTCAAGGTTTGAATCATCCTTCTTCAGAGATACCATAGGTGCCTGAACAATCGGAACAACTGGAACAATTGGAGCAATTGGTACTACTTGTCTAGCAACAAGAACCACTGGTTGGACTACAGGAACAGGTGTTACATCAGTCGATGTTGGTGTCAGTCTCCTAGCAGGAACCTTCTCTCGTCTCCGCTCCCTCTTGGTAAGCAGACCAACAGCTTCCTCAACCTTCTTCCAGCTGCTGGTCAATCCATCGTCCTCCTCCCGGTCTTCCAGAAGTACCTCTAGCTTCTCTTGCAACTTCTAATCTGCAGTCCGAAGAAATAGCTCTGTCTTGTTGGACTGCAATGTCAACTTCTCCATCTTGGTCAGCCGTGAAAACTGCTTCTCAAACTCTCTGAGCAACTCAGTAGCTTGTAAACTCTTCCTTGGTTGCTCAACCCACTCCAAGAATGACTTCTTGGTGATTCGATCAGAGTCCTCCAAGAAGTACTCATCCATCAAGGCACGAGCAAAAGTCTCTCAATCCTTGTTAAAATGCTTCGTTAGCATTTTAACATGATCTCAAATCTCTGGAGCTGCTACTAACTCAAACGTCTCAATCATCTCATCTTCTGAGACCCGGTTCAGCTCCATCTCCTTCACATAATGCCTCAGATATCTTGAGACATCTCTCTCATCAAACTGGTCAATCCTGCTGACCACTGCTTGTAAGTCTTTGTTGCCAAAGCTTCCTTCCGCTCATCAGACTGTTGCTGCCGTAAGAACATAGTGAAAGCTTGGAACATCGATGCAGTCGCTGGATTCACCACTGTTGTCATGTCGGATTTTGCGTGAAGGATGTCCAGGAAAATGCGAGGTTCCTGGCTATGGAGATGCTGTGTGCTGAAACAGAGAGAAGATAGAGAAAAACAACCACGAAAATGAATGCTACGATATATACCACTCCAAATGTATGTATACTACTGGATCTTTCTCCTAAGAGCACAAAACTGAAAAACAGACCAGAGTGGTCTGTAACCTGCTTCAAAGCCCTTAAAAACAACCTCTGAATCACAATCCTGACCCAAAACCACCGAAGTGCAGCTCAAAGCAAGAGAAACTTCTCTTTGCTAATAAACATAGCCACAGTAGTATCACGCGATCCAAACCCAAGTCCAAATCACATCCATGTACAAGTTCTTAGCTAAAGCTAGCTACCACAAGCTGTATATAGCCAATCAGAACACTAACAAACTCAAAAGAGCAAAACCCGTAGCGAAGAAACCGAAAAAAGCCTATCTGAGAACTTCCTCTTTTCGCCAAACGGACTTCAGATTTCGATAGGGTCTCCTCCGCTGACTCCGTTAACCCAAGAAACTTTCAGATCCGACTCCCAACAGCTGAGATATCGTTGATTTTCGGTCGCAGGTGACCGAACTTCCAAAAACTCCTCCCTGCGGCTTAAATCCGCACACACCGCACAAACGGATCGTCTAAACTGATATCCGTCTTCCCTGGCAGATAGATCTAGTTATCACGAACCCAACGAGACTCCAAACAAGTCGTTTGGAGTTCCCCTTGCAAAACCACGCAAGAAATTTGGTCGCGGATAGCAAAAAACTGACGTAAATGGACTCTTTGCGGCTCAAACTCGCTCACCTCACCCAAACCAACAATCCAATTAACGTACAGGCTTCTTTTTTGCGTAGATGAAGACTCCTTGATCGCATAGGCACCAAGAACGAAGAGCTTGACACACCGATCGCGAAAAACAACCCAATTTTAGATCGCAGGCGATGAAAAACATGACGCAAGCGCTTCCTTGTGAGCCAATTTCACTCAGAACTATTAAACCGCCCGATGAAACTTGGTATCGTCTTCAATTACCTGTAGAACTCGGTGTTCTGATCCCGATGGATCCAAGGACAGCAAGTTTGGACTCCGGAACGGCCCGAACGGTCCAACTCTCCTTCACATGTGATTGAAATCTCCAAATCTCCTTCCTGCGTCTCAATTTCTCTCAGTACACATCTCTTGATCCGTCTCTTCTCAAACCGTCTTAACCTGTGCGTAGCCTGCACAGATCTGAACCCGATGACACCTTGCACGCGTGTATTGGACTTCCCAATTCTCCAAAACGTTCATCGACAGATCACAGGAACAAGCAAACCCCTTAAGCAACCCCTTGTAACAGTCCCTGTACGTATGAAGTTCTCTCAATAATAATGAAGCAGACCCCTTGCGTCTTTGATATAGCGCCTAAAGTTTCAAATACCTAGTCAGCAAGTAAACTAAGGCCTAGCTTGATTTTGCCTTCTTTCGAGTCGCATAACTTCTTCACTAGATGTCCAAACGAAGTAAATAAGATGCCCATGGAAAGCTGACAACAAGCTCTTCCCATCTATTTGATGAAAGTGAAGATCTGAAGTTGCGCCAAAAGTCCGTAAGCTGGGGCCTAGCTTGTTTTCTCCATCTTTCGAGTCTTGTAACTTTTTCACTAGGTGTCCAAACGAAGTAGATGAAGCGCATATGGAAAGCTGACAAGGAGCTCTATCCACTGATGCGATAAAAGTGAAGATCCGAAGTTGTGCCAAAAACCCATAAGCTGAGGCCTAGCTTGTTTTCTCCATCTTTCGAGTCTTGTAACTTCTCCACTAGACGTCCAAACGAAGTAGATGAAGTGCCTATGGAAAGCTGACAAGGAGCTCTACCCCATCTATGCGATGAAAATGGAGATCCGAAATGATGCCAAAAGTCCGTAAGCTAGGGCCTAGCTTGTCTTTCTCATGAGTGTCTTTGGAGCGACAAGCATCGAAGTCTGAATTTTAGATAGGAGCCAGTCCATGACATGACAACGTCACGCACTACGACAACGTTCTCGGAAGACTTCTCGCAGCCAGGCTTTCCTTCACTAGTCTCACATGTCACAACAGACACAAGACATTCGCACTCTGTTCTTCCGACTTCTCATCTCTCATACACACTTAGAAGAAGCTTGTTGCACGATGGGAAGACATGATCCTCGACCATTCTCTCCAGATTCTGCCAGCAAGACTTCTCACATCTCTCTTCTAAGTTCGGGAAGAAGAAGGAATAGGCTGCTATGGGTTGGACAGAAGAGCTCCGTAAAGGACCCTCACGTCTTCTCTCGCATTTTGCTAGCCTTTCCAGACTTCTAGTCTCTCTAGGAAGATGTGGATTTGAGAAGCTTGGAAGATCGGGAGGCACAGGCTTGGTTCCCAACTTTCAGCTTCTCAAAATAATAAATAACTCACCAAGTCACTCAAGATTCGTACCAAGCCTCTCTTAACACAAAAGCAAATCCAATCCAATCCTGATACGAATTACACACTGTCGTCTTCCGAAGATGTCAGAGATCAGAAGCATCTTATGAAGATGTTCAGGTTTCAGAAGCGTCTTCCGAAAGAAGACATGGTCGGGAAGACGTCTTCTCGGAAGATGTCCTTCTTCCGTCTTCCGAAGAAGTTGACTTCTCTTACAAAAAATTCTTAAGGTCATCTTCCTTCTAAGCAAGATGTAGTCTTAAGCAACAAGGTTATTTCAATTACACAGACATGTGATTAACTTCAAAACTTTCAAAAATTCGTATATCCTGTAAATTGTGGGCACCACATTGGTACCCCTACGGTTGCAGTCACTGTCTACTGGAAGACGTCTGTTTTTCATCTTCGGAAGACACCTTCCAGAAGACATCCGTCTTTTGACTTCGGAAAAAGTCGACTTCTTCTCATAAATTCCCTTAAGATCATCTTCCCGTTAAGCAAGGTGTAATCTTAAGTAATAAGGTTACTTCAATTATATAGACACGTCATTAACTTAAAATTTTTGAAAAAATCTCCAACCCTGCAAATTGTGAGCATCACCCTCACATGTTTACGTCCCATAAATATCGAAGCTACTCTCTAAGCCCAATATTTCTTGACACGCCACCCGTTAACACGAGTAGTCATCAAGGTATCATCTAGCTCTTCCAGTTGTAAAAAACCATTGTCGAAGACCTCCAAGACTTTGTAAGAACCCATCCAGCGGAGATGAAGCTTCCCTGAGAATTTCAGATACTTGTTGTCATATAGAAGAACCAAGTCTCCATCCTTGACAGTCACCTTCTTCAGCTTGTCATCAGAGTTAACCTTTCGTTGTACTTGTACTTCGTAAGTCTTCTCGAGAGCTGCATTCCTGTCTTCCTCGAACTCCACAAAGTTCAGAAGACGATGCTCCTGGTTTTCTTTTTCTTCCATGCGTTCAGTAACAGCCAACCTATAAGTAGAGATCTCTAACTCGATGGGAACAACGAATGTCATCTCACAAGTTAGGTAGAAGGGTGTCTTCTGAGTGATGATCTTAGGTGAAATTCTAAAAGCCCACAACACAAATGACAGCTTCGTGTCTCAATCATAACCGTGGTTTACAGTTATCTTATTCAAAATATTGCAGAGAAGATCATTCAACTTCTCTGTCAATCCATTAGCTTTCGAGTTGTACGGTGTCGTCTTCTGATGCTTGATCCTGAAGTACTGTGTAAAGAGGGTGATGGTCTCATTCAGAAAATGAGTTCCTTTGTCCGACATCAGTTCTAGCGGGCATCTGTATCGAGTGGTAATGTTGTGCCATAGAAACTTGGCAACCACTGCAGCATCGTTCTTCCTTGTGGCTTCATCCTCTACCATCTTCGTGGCGTAGTCTATAGCTATCAGTATGTACCGTGCTCCTATTCTTCTAGCTGCAGGAACGATGGGTCCAACAAAGTCGATTCCTCATTTTTCAAAAGATGCTAGGGACAAAATGGGAGTAAGAGGTCACCTAGTGGTAGCTGTAGGTCTTCCCATTCTCTAGCATGCATCACATCTTCTGATCTCCTGAAAAGTGTCTCTGTACATGGTTGGTCATCAGTAACCAGCATCCAACATCTTCTTCACCGTCGTCTTCAATCCATAGTGACTGCCAGCGTCTTCATAGTGAAGACATGTGATCACTGTCTTAATCTCTGAGACTCGAGGCATCTCCTCAGCTTCTCGTCATGTCCCTTCCTAAACAGAATACCCTAGAAGATGGCATAAGAACATACCTTGTGTAAGAAGACGGCCAATTCTTCTAGGTACTGTTGATCTTCCAAGAACTTCCTCAGGTCCTTGAAGATAGATTCTTCTGTAGAAGTCGCATAGACAGGGTCAGAAGATCTCATCTCGGCTTCGGAAGAGTGAGCGATGCGCCTCCTTGGAACAACTTCTCATCAGGGAACTCATCTTCCACTTCGTCTTCTATACTCTCTGTCTCCAATCTAGATAGGTAGTCAGCATTGACATGCTGTCTTCCAGGTCTATACTCAACTGTGTAAGTGAATTCTTGAAAGAGTAGAATCCACTTAGCAATCCTACCAGATAAATCTACTTTCTTCACTTGATGCTTCAAAGAAAAATGATCCACATAGAAGACAAATGGATTAGCTAGAAGATAGTGCTTAAATTTCCTACAGGATAAATCATGGCAAGACACTCCCTTTCAATTGTCGAGTACTTCTTCTCGGCATCATTGAGTTGTCTTCTCGCATAGTAAATGGGATAATCCTTCTTCTTCTCGTCTTTCTAGCTCAGTATCACCGCTATGGCGAAAGTAGAGACATCAACATAAATGTGGAAGACCTTTTCCCAATCAAGTGATCTCAGGACAGGAGCGCAGAATCATTACCTGCTTCCTGCATCGAAGGCATTAGCACAGAAGATCGAGTTAAGAGATGCCGCATTGAATTAGGAGGTGTCGAATTGAGTGAGGAGGGTCAGCAGAGTGAAATCGAGGTCAGCTAGGATCGAATTGCAGCTAGAGAGAAAGCAAGGACAAATTTTTGAGAGTAGGAAGCACCATCGAGCTGAAAGAGTCTCCTGTAGATTCCCGAAAGCAAACATTGAAGGACGATTGAAAAAGAATCTGAGGTGGAGCCCTGATCGACTGAGAAACAGCAGGACATTGACGGTAGAAGCAGCTCTGTGGAGTCGCATTGGGGCTGAGGCAGAGCCAGAAGCGCGCAGAATATTGAAGGCACTACGGGAAGCAGACAGAAGACTGTTTGAGGTTCTTCCATGTTCTCTTCCCTTCTCACTGCTTCTCGCCTCTTGTTTAGTATCTCCCGCGCTTCCCCGGTTGTTTGCAGAAAACCCATCGATCATTTTTCCCATCCCACATTTTCCTTTTGTGAAATTGAGCGTGGAAGGATTCTAACAGAAGCTTCTTCATCTCTTCGAAGGATTTCTGCTGCTCAAAAGACCAGACGTAAGGTTCGTCCTTCTTCAGTAGCTTGGTAAGTCTTCCTGCCACTTCTGCATATCTGTGAATAAACCTCCTGTAGTATCTTACGTTGCTCAGGAAGCTCCTGAACTGAGTCAGATTAGCAAGTGGGTGAAGTTTCATGATAACTTCCATCTTAGCACAGTTCACACCTTTCCATAAATCCTTTGTCTTAACAAAATCCTTTTTGACATTGCGAAGAAGCACTTCTCAGGATCTAGAGCCAAATGATGCTCTCTATACTTCAAAAAACACTTCTTCAAAAATATCAGGTGATCTATCTTTTGATCCAAGCACACAAAAATCATCTAAGAAGATCTTCATAAAAGTGCGAAGATACTCCTTAAAGATCGTAATCATCAGCCTCTAGAATGTGACAGGAGCATTGCATAAATCAAACGGCATTTGGTTGTATACGTAAGTTCCTCAATCAGTAGTAAAGTGATCTTCGAGTTGTCTTCTTCTCTGATTGAAACTTGGTTGTACCAAAATATCAATCCAGGAATTTGTAGAACTCATGTCATGCTATCTGATCTAACACAAGATCGATGAATGACAAAAGATGATGATCTTTCTTCGTGGCTAAGTTCAGCTTCTGGAAGTCGTGACACACTCTGATCTTATCTGTCTGTTTCTTCGGCACGATGACAATTGGAGAGCAAGCCGATGCTATCCTAGGGGTATAAGTGCGAGACTGGGATTCTCAGTACACGTAATTTAATGAAAACATATATTAAACCTCATGTACACTTCGAAGTGTACATGAAGTGAATATATATACAGTCACAGCCTGAGAGAACAAAACTTGTACGACGAAATCCGAGCGCATCGCTGTACCAACAATCCAAAAATTTCCACTAGCGGAAACCACAAGTCTTGTATATCATAATATACTAGCATCTTCTGCAGTATTTATCTTGAATCACTTTGTTGAAGTTTTCCTAGAATTGCAGCATGACAGAACTAAATATATATACCTCACTACCTCTCTCCTTGAAGGAAAATACAAGATTAAGGTGAGAAGACATATGCAGAATTCTTGAATTTCAGACTATGCAGAACGTATATAGAATAGACTTTCTGCATTGTTTCAAATTCAACAAAATATACATTCAACATGAACTTCTACGGAACTTTTGCTCTCTTGTTGTTATACAAAAGGACATAAGTGTTAAATGGAACAGAAAAATACGGGATCCACGTAACTATTCTTAGTATAGAAAAATCAAAATTATCTTAGTATAAATTACCAGAAAAATCAAAATTATCTTTAGTTATTAAAGGTAAGCATGAAGATGCGAGAAGATCCGGCATGACTTATAAGAAGAGGGAAGACAGACACGCTTCCCAAGTGTATAAGTGCAAGAGACTACTAGCAAAGAAATGTAAATTAATTAACATTAAATTAATTTCCTGGTTATTTGTGTCCTCGATCATAATATGGAGAGGTGAATATATATATGCACTTTGTGCTAACTTTCAAAAGTTTCAAAGAAATATGCAAGGAAGTTAGAGTTTAAACGGTGTACAATAACGAACGTCCATTGACGTAAATATTTACGTACCACCTCCAGAGGTGGTACGCAAAGTTTACAGGAGAAATCGAGAAAAAGTTTTACGGAAAGTACGGAATCTTTTACGGCCCAGGATTGAGTGGCCCATCGATATTGCTGCAAGCAGTTCGGAGATATTACTGAAAGATACTCAATTTCTCCTTCAAAACATCGGTTCAGTACTGACGAGTTCGAACGAGTCCCCGGATCACCACAGAGTATAGAAGAGTCAAGACATATGTGGTCCGCACGGGTAAACGCAAAAGATCCTTCCAACTCACTTACGGAACAGTTTTGTAGAAATCCCTGAGAGGCGGAACCTGTCCGATTTCACACTTAGGAAATATTTCTCTGCCAAACTTCGATCTTTGGACTTTTAAGGATGTAACTTGCGGCACTGCATGTACAGCACTGTCTGCAGTCGGCAGATCTGCATCCAGAGTCTGCCACAAGCTAGCAAGCTGATTTTTATGATCATGAATCTTGCGGATCCACTACCTCGATCCTTGAGATCAGTGCCTAACGCAAGGAAGATCTAGAGAGGATCATCTAGGTATGGAACATTCGCCAGGTGCCATCGGGAAAACACCCGCGTCAATCACGCGTGGAGCACAAAAAATCCGATTCCTCGATATTTGCCTATCGAGCTCAGGGTCACACCTACATGGTCCATCGGAGCCATAACCTAACTAACTAAGCTCCTCATCTGTACCTTTCACAGGATCGTTTGGGCCTTTGTTTGAGAAAAACTTTCAGTGACTATCTTACTCGCGTCTATCTCGAAAGCACATTCATCGACAGTTGTGGCACACTCTGAAGCGCAGTCTTCCTCCTCACCATCAAAGTCGCCCTCGTCATGAGGTTCGCGTCGGCAGAAAACGGCGAGTCGATTTCTGTCGATACCACGCCATGCATAATAATTGTTCTCCCAAATTTCACTCCAGGCTTGGTACCATGGCTTCCCCAGAGGCCAAGACATCTCCAGTTTCGCATGCAGAGCACTGTTTTCACGGTAAGCACTGACTAAAGCTTGTGCACCTTTATCTCCAAAACTGCAAAGAAGCCCCTGGACCTCCAGAGTGTCCAAATTCGGAAGATAGTTCCCGGCTAGTGCTTTAGCTATAGCCGTCACTTCTCCGTCGGTCCTAAGAAGAAGATGTAAAATATATATATTCGAAGCCTTTCCGGATTGAAATCCGGCTACTAGCGCCTCCAATCCTTTGACCCCAAGAACACCGTCCTTCAGATCGAGGATCGTGATGGAAGGAAGATGGCCTTTCTGAAACGCGTGCCCTATGCCCGATCCTTCCTCTGCTCCAAGGTTCATGTCCACGAGACGGAGAGTCTTGAGAGCGGGAAAGGGATCTGATTCTAATGCGCTGGTGATGGCTGTTCCTGATTCGAAGCCTCCCAAGAGGATCTCTTCCAGTTGAGCCTCGTGCACTGCTGTCAGAGCTTTTGCTATTGCGACTGCACCTTCCTTTGAGATCGATGTTGACGGTTCGGTGTGTACCAACTGAAGAGTATTAAGTGCAGTCAAGTGACCTTCTTCGATGACGTCACACAGGGCGCTCACTCCTCGGGCTGTGATGGTATCACTCAGGATGCAAAGATCCAACGCTTGTAGCGAATTCATTTTGCCTGCCTTGAGTCCCTTGGCGAGTGCCTGGGCTCCTTCATCTCCTACATCTCTCTTAAGCTGCTCGATACTCGGCAGGACCGAATCCTCCTCACAACCTGGCAACCTTGCTGTTTCATCGGTTTCCTGATCAGGAGCTTCAGTCCCATCTTCCGGATCCACCTCTTTCTTTCCTTTGTCCACGACGACGACTTCGTCAGCCTTCTCTGGCTCGGCTTGGGGAGACGCTACCTCTTCTGTTTCGTACTCATCACCGTACTCTCCAGTAAGCCACGACCAGGATCTCCAACCTTGCGTCAATCTCAAGACCTCCAAATGCTGGAAATCACCTCTCTCTGCGGCACTCCCTAGAGCACAGAATATGTCATCACCAAAACCATTGTCGTCTATCACAAAAGTCTTCAACTTGGAACAGCGACCCAAGTCTATTGCCTTGACCAGGAGGTGTATTTCCTCCGCTCCCATGCACAAGTTTAAGAGACTGAGGGATGCCAAGTTGGGAAAGTGCCCGGCTGCCAGACTGAGCAACACGCTTCGACATTGCTTCTCTTCTCGGAGCATCAGTCTCTCGAGCTTGGGAAATGGTTTTCTGCAGAGCACCCGTCCAATGAGTTCACAGATCTCCTCCTCGTGGTATTCTATGTCCAACTCCGCAGAATCTTCAAGCAGCTTCTGAAGCTCATCCAGATCGAGATCCTCGATGTTTGAAGGAATCTCATCGGGATTGTACAGAGGTTCGGGCTTCAGCTTGAGCATCAAAGATAACAAGACTCTGGCCAGCGGTGGCCATCTCTGCAGGTCGTATCCCGCGTCTGGCTGCGTCACAATGAAGTAATGACTGCTCAAGAGAGACAGTTTCCCGTCCCAAACAGAGCTCGGGTTAACTTCGTACTTGAGATCGTCATAACCGTCACCCTGTTCATCCGGAACATCTCTGGACTCGGATTCCATAGTAAGATAATTCGCAGTTCTCAAGATCTCGATTGCAGGCCCAACCAGATTGATGACAATGAGAATACGTGTATGCTGATTATCTAAAATCGAGAAAGATGACCTCTGTACTCAACATAGAAGTCGGCAACCACAAGCTCAAAACTGAGTATACTATTGCACAATGTTTCCAAATACGGAACTGAAACTGGAATTCTCAGAAGATGAAGTGACCCACAGAGGGCAATCTCAGGTTTGGAGATGGCATTTCGCAGCAATCTCGCCACGGGGGACATTTTCCTAACTGTTCTCAAAGAAAACTGAAGGTTTTAAGCTCGTCTAAGATGAACAAATCATACACAGATCTAGTTTCCTGGCCTTCCTCACGTTAAATAGGCCCAAGTATAATGCAGGATCCATAGATACTGCCGGTTGTTCATGATCATACCCTAGGGTTGCATTCAGATAAGATGTCTGCGTCGTTTAGACTGCGGCAGCGGCATTGTGCCTTGTATATCCATTGAACCAATCCAGGTTTCTCTTGCAATTGAGCTGGCGAGATAATTAACTATTAGCGTTATTCACCTATTGCTTCCGATCAGTCGAATCCTAGAACTGCATCAATCAGATGAGACACCATGGCTCCGAAGTTGGTGGCATAAGTGAAGGCAAATATTGATCCACGATGTTGACTGCCACATGTTTCTCAGATTCGCTGAGTCACGAGTTCTTGGTTACTACGAACTATCCAGCTCCTAAAGGTCTTCATTACTGAAACTGTTCTCGGTCCCTCCACACTCCGGTTGTTTGGCTACTCTCGAGGCCAGGAAGATGCGGAGCCACTAGATTCAGGTTCTAACCCTAGCACTGAGACTTCTAAGTTGAAGGTTGCCAGGTCTTTCACCATGACGCGCTACTTTGAAAGTGAGGATGGAACAGGGGATCTGAGCTGAACCATATACAGTACCCTGTTTTCTTTTTCCATAGAAGCCCTCGTTTATTTTCAGTGGGATGACGAGCAAAACAGGGAAAGACCTCCATGAAGAAAGGGAAAAAGAAAGCATTAAAATGTGACAGGCTAGAGATCTAGAACATGTCAAACCAAGAACTCGAATAATCTGGATGGGTACCTGCGGGAGGGTGCGTCTGCCAGCATGAGGAGAACAGAATGCATCGGCAGGCGCATATGCGATACGTCTCTACTCATGCAAGGTGTGTTCACATGTAAGACCCTGCTGGGCCAGGTCCTGCAACAGGAGAATCCCCAGTCACACTGCAGTTATTGTTCGCTTTCCGCCTCCTCGGGGTTTTCTAATCGTCATAATACCCCGAAAATTCTCTGTGCGGATCCAGTGCATATGTGCTACTTGGTATATGAACTAACTCGAACTGCAAAATGCTCGGGGAATGCAGTGGTAGAGAATCTATATGTGTTTGCTTTTGGAGTGAAGGACATGATTACGAATCAGAGCCAACGCGCCTTGGTTATCACCGTAAATCAAAGCTGGCTTGTGTACCATGATCTCATAGTCGAATGAGTTGAATAGTCTCCGCAGCCACACTGCTTCCTGAGATGCTAGGGAGATGGATTGGTATTCTGTTCGGTTGACGAGAGAAGCTATGGTGCATTGCTTTTTGCTTGTCCACGATATAGCTCCTCCTTCAAAAGAAAAAACGTAGCCGTTGATTGATTTTCTATCAGACACGTTAGCAGCCAAATCGGCGTCGGAGTGACCGATCAGCAAAGTATCTCCTTTGTGATACCGTAACCTTATGCCCTTGGTCCCAACAAGATAATGGAAGATTTGCTGGACGGTTTGCCAATGAATTTCTAGTGGACACGAGCAAAATTGACTCACACGCTCACTACGTAATCAATGTCAGATCTAGGGAAAAGCATTAGGAACATGAGCATGCCGACTGCTTGTTGGTAAGTGGAAGTGTCCACCGGATCTCTGCGTTCAGAACAATTGGCAAGATCGTCCGATCTTAGCTTCAGACGGGGGTCAATCGGGGTTGCTCGAGGACGACAATCAGTTAGACCGCATCTCTTCAATATTGTCTCGATGTACTGTTGCTGATCTAACATCACGACAGTCCTCTCAGGATTTATGGAGATCCTCACTCCCAACCACCAGTTGACTTCCTTGAGGTCCATCATTTTGAATTCTTTGCAAAGAACACCCTTGAATGTGTCTAAGAGTTCTCTGTCGTTATACGTTATCAATAGATCGTCTACGTAGACTATGAGATAGAGTTTTTGTCATTACTCCGATGAGTGTAGAGACAGTCGTCAGCTGCAGATCTCTCTAGTCCTGAGCTCACAAGGTGCAAGTCGAGTCGATGATACCAAGATCGACCCGCTTGCTTTAATCCATACAGACCATTATTGAGCTTCCATACAAGCTTGTGAACGGCATCCATATCGTTGCTCGAGAGTTCATAGCCCTCTGGGATCCTCAGGTACACTCCTTCCGAAATGGTTCCATTCCATCTGCTCCACAAAAAGTGCTTCTGTAACAGCAACTGCCAGAAAAGTGCGGACGGTTGAGAACTTGATTACTAGGGAAAAAGTTTCGAAGTAATCCACACCGTGCGGTTGGAAATCTCCTCGGGCCACAAGCCGCGCCTTGTGACTAGTGACATTACCTTCTGCGTCACGCTTGAAGCGAAACGTCCATTTGCTCCCGATAGCACGTTTTCCGATTGGAAGTGGAATTATCTCCCAAGTATTCTTCTCTTCCAAAGATCTGAGTTCTGCTGCTATGGCTTGCTTCCAGTGCCTGCTTGGCAGTTTTGTAGCAAGAAGGTTCAGTGAGCTCCTCTTGCTCTAGTGCCAACCACACATATTCGTTTAGATGTTGCGGCGGCACCACCCTCCTCCCTGATCGTGTGACACGTTGGGTTTGCTCCATTGTTCTGACAATTGAGACTCTGGGTTATCGTCCGTCGTCTTGTGGCGTAGTTTTGCTGCTGGGTGAAGCTTGAAGGTTGGACTTGTGAGCAATAGGTGGGGTGGTCGTGGTAGAGCTTTTTGGCACGCTAGCCGATGATGTTGTACTTGTTAGAGAACCAAATGTAGTGAATACTCTCTCTTTTCTCAAGAGAGAGTATTCAAAAGAGATATCAATAAAGGATCAATAGACTCATCATTTCTCAAGAAGGGATTGTTATATACTCTAACTTATGGACAAGAGGTAAGTCATTAGTCATAGAGAGATGTGACTGAGATTAATATACTAGAGGTGACTGTAGAGGTGACTGAAGTCTGAACCTAGACATTATTTTTTACACCCCCTCTTAAGTCAATGATACTGAATATGCACCAAGTTCAAGTCTCAATTTTTGAAACATGTCCAAAGACAAAGGCTTGGGTGAATATTTCAGAAGTTGGTCATATCAGTTGTTACCCATTGAGTAACAATTTTCCCTGAAATTATTTTTCCCTTAATGAAGTGGACTTGCACTTCAATGTGCTTTGTTCTAGCATGGTGCACTAGATTTTTCGTCAATGCTATTGCACTCATGTTATAAGTCCAGATTACTGTTGGAGTGTCTTGGTTCACACTTACATCCTCCAACATCCATTTCAGTCAAATGATCTCTCGTGTTGCGTTACACAGACCACGATATTATGTTTCAGAGGAGGATAAAACAATAGTTGACTGCTTTTTACACTGCCAAGTGATGACACCTCATCCAAGCATAAATGCAAATCCGGACATAGATTTAAGATCTGAAGAATCGTCTGTCCGATCAGCATCTGTAAATCCGACAAGTCTAAGTGACTTATTTGAGTTATATCTGAGCCGATAACTGATAGTTCCTTTGACATAGTGCAAAACTCTCTTTGTTGTCCTCATATTCATTATCATGAGAGACTCCATATTTTGACTGAGTTTACTGACTGCATACAAATATCTGGTCTAGGAGTGACAGCCAAGTAAATTAACTTCTCAATCAGCTTCTTGAATTCTGTTGCATCTGCACGCTCGCTATCAACAGAAGAACCGTTGCCACTCCTTCGAGATAACCATAAGAATAGTCGCAGGCTTGCACTTCTCCATCTGAAAATCCTGAAGTATACTTTCTGTGCATCTTGCTTGAGTGAAGTACAATATGTCGTTGTTTTCCAAAAATAGAACTCCAAGGCAAAAGCTGAGAAGTCTTAGAAGCCTTTCTAAGACCAAAAGAACCTTCAGAATTGCCAAATTTGATCTCCTCCTCCAAAAATACAGTCAAAGGTGTTTTAGCCAGAAAATTTTACCTTTTTTTCTCTTTTCTATTCAAGATGATGTGCTCACTCTCTGTCTTTTTCATTCTCTGGTTCCTCAATCGCCTTGCTAATGCTCTGACCTGAGCTCTGATACCATGTTAGAGAACCAAATGTAATGAATACTCTCTTTTAGAAGAGATATCAGTAAAGAGATCAGTCGACTCATCATCTCTCAAGAGGGATTGTTATATATTCTAACCTATGGACAAGAGATCAGTCATTAGTCATCGAGAGATGTGACTGAGGTTAATATACTAGAGGTTACTGTAAAGATGATTGAAGTCTGAACCTAGACATTATCTTTAACAGGACTGACCCAGGATAGGTCTGGAATCATGTTGGAGTTCGTGGTGTTTCTAGACTGGATTACATTGGCGTATGTTTGACCTTCCTCAAAGATCACGTGACGGCTTTTGAGGAACTTGCCTGTTGGAAGACAAAAGAGTCGGTAGGCCTTGGAGCTTTCGTAGTAGCTTACAAAAATACATGGTCTACTCTTTTGGTCTCTTTTATGTGTGTTTTGTCAGACACGTGGGCAAAACATAGGTAGCCAAATACACGAGTGTGACACAGATTTAGCTTGGTGCTCGATCATATCTCTTCGGAGGTCGCAATCACTTGATGACTTAAATCTTGCGGGGATAATCAGTTTCTAAGATAAACCATGGTGCGTACGGCTTTGTCCCAAAAAGAAGGAATGAGTTTCTTTGCAAAGAGCATGGATCTCGCTCCCTCAAACATTGTCCGGTTCGTCTCACAGAAATGTCATTCTCCTGTAGACTATGCGGTGTTGTGGTCTGATATGTGATGTCTCTCCTCTTGAAGAATGCTCCCACAATGTTGTTTATGTATTCTCCTCCGTCATCAGTGCGTTGACATACCAACCTTCTCCCAGACTGATTCTCTGCAGAAAATTGCTTGATCACACCCCCAGTACGTTTCCTGCGCTTGATCACACTTCTCTTACGGTTTAGTCGCTTGATCACACCCCTGACTGACGTAAGGCTGTGAAACCGGTAACTTGTCCATGTCACCTGACATGTCAGCTCCAGCTACACAATGAAGGTGACGGGTCAGTATGGCGTGTCAACGAGAACGAGGGCGAGAAGTGAAGTGCATGAAGCACTTTTCACGTTGAATGTTTGTAATGCGATTTTAGAAACGCCGCGGTTGAAGTGAAAGGACAGAGAAGCTTGAAGCATTCCGCACTATGGCTACTCAGTTTTCGACACTGCTTGATTTTTATGACGTTGTTGATTCGGGTGCCATTGGTAAAGTGGAAAAGAGATGGATGAAATGTGCCGTGGTAAAGATCGTCCGCAACTTGGCAGGCTCTTTGACGTACGAAGCATGCTCCATTTGCATGAAAGCTGTGGGAAGAGTCACGAGGCACATCGATTTCAGTTCTCCAGTCGCATTGTCCCAATCTTCTCCTGGAAGTTGTTGCTCAGTAGCTTCACGCGCACGCGCATGGCGTTTTCAAGTAATCTTAATAGATTCTGCATCAAAAGATTGGGCAATCGATGATTGTCGTTCTTTCACCGTTTGGCAAGCTGGAGACTTGTTCTTGGGTACGAGCGCTGCGGAGTTTAATTCAAAAAGTGATGTGGAGTAGATAGACCTACTGAATTTCACAATATTCCATGGATTCTGGGAGCTAAATGTTGGTCTGAGTCATAGAGGTCACGAAAGAATCATTATTCAAGCGAGACGACCAGGCGTAGCTAGCCGAAGCATAGATGTGATAGAACGGTCCGATCTTGAGACGATTCGACTAGGGTTCATGAATATGCAGACAGAGGATGTACGAGTCGATGTTCTTCTCATGCAGGGTACTATCGAGATGCTCTCGCAGAGATGCGTAGCATTAGAGACCAAGTGAATGAAGTGAAATGCAAAACCGAAGCGTTGAAGATCGAATTGGACGAGTGTTTAGATGATTTGGCTAGTGTTGACAATGCATTGGACATGACCGTGGACAAGCTAGCTCGGTTCTGCTCGATACTGGAATGAGGATTATGTATACATTTTGATGGTACTAGGCTCGATAGTCATTGACATTAATAAAAGAGGTGTAGGAGACTAAGGCAACTTACTCTAAGACTCTTAGCTAGAAGGCATACACAACTAATGTGTGAGAGAAGAAGCGAGAGAGAGAAAAATTGAGTACTCCAAGCCAAAGGCAAAGTCTGTATAAAGATAATGATAAGGGGACCAGGTGGGTCCTCCTAATATACAAGGGAAAGGGAAAAGGGTCGAGGGGTGTTAGCCCCTTGTGCCCCTTCATAATAACCACTTAAGGACAGGAACTGTTCACACAGTATTCCGTCACTCCCACTCAGTGACTAGTCCTTAACAATCCGAGTTTTGGTAACAAGTATTCTACTTTAGGAGTTGGTAAACTCTTAGTAAGAATATCAGCTACCATATCAGCCGTTGGGCAATACTGAACTAACACTCTTTTGAGAGTGACTTGATCCTTTATGAAGTGATACCGGATATCAATGTGCTTTGTTCTATCATGAAATTTAGTTGTGTCTACTAGAGCAATAGCACTTTGATTATCGCAAAATAAGACCGTTGGCAGTTCATCCTTCAGTCCAATATCTGTGAGTAGTTGTCGTAGCCAGATCGCTTCTGAAGAACACGTGCTTAATGCTACGTACTCAGCTTCTGTACTTGACAACGCCACAGATTGTTGTCGCTTGGATGACCAACTGATCGCTCCTTGGGCAAAAATGAAACAGTTTCCAGAAGTAGAACGTCGTGATTCAACATCACCTCCCCAATCAGCATCACAATATCCGAAAAGGGAGCGTGGATTAGGAGAGTATCTATACTCAAGATAACAGTCCAAAGTGCCTTTGATGTATCTGAAAGCTCTCTTCATTGCAGTGATGTGAGTTGGGCCGGGACTTGCCATATGCTGAGATAATGAGCTTATGGTGTAGGACAAGTCAGGCCTTGTACATACAGCTGCCCAATTGATGGATCCGGCTGCGCTTTGATATGGATAGCTGGCGCATAAAGCCGTCTCCTCCTCATTGGTGGGAGGATCATGGGCAGGAAGTTTCTCACTTGGAGTCATGGGAGTACTGACAGGTTTACAGTTCTCCAGATCGAATTGAAATAGCTTTTGAGTGAGGTATAGAGATTGACTGAGTCTAATCCATCCTATTGATCTGTCTCTGTTTATTTCTATGCTCAAGCAATGATGTACTCTCCAGTGTCGCTCATCTGGAATCTAGAACTGAGTTGTCTTTTTATTTTGGTCATTAACTCCATGCTACTGCTTGCTATGATGGTATCATCAACATACAAGGCCAAAATCATGAACTGGTTGCCTTGATGTAGATAGTAAACATTCTCATCGGCGTCAGACTTGGTGAACCCGAGGGATATGAGAAAACCATCGATTATTAGATACCATTCCCGTGAGGACTGTTTCAATCCGTATAGTGTGCGTAGTAATCTGCACACTTGTCTTTTTATCGGGGCAGTGACTCCTTCCGGAACATTCATGTATATCTCCTCATTGAGTGTTCCGTTCAGGAAAGCTGTCTTAACATCCATCTGGTGCACATGTAAATTATGTTGTGCAGATATAGCCAGAATCAGACGTACCGATTGAACTCTTACCACTGGAGAGAAAGTGTCGGTGTAGTCGAGGCCGTAGATTTGAGTGAATCCACGAGCCACCAGACGTGCTTTGTATCGAGAGATGGAACCATCGGAGTTCAACTTTAGCTTAAACGTCCACTTGTTGGTGATGGGACGTCTGCCATGTGGTAAGTCAGTGAACATCCATGTTCCGTTAGCTTGATGTGATTCCAGTTCCTCGTGTATGGCTTTCTCCCACTGTTCTGCGTTGGGAGAAGAAAGTGCATCTCTGTAGGACACAGGCTCCATGGGGACTGGTGAGAGTGTCACCATCAATGCGCCCTTCTGTTTCCTCGGCTTTCTGGGTTTTGGAGGAGCAAGGGGATCTTCGTAACCTTCAACATGGTCACGCCTTGGAGGCACTGATTGTCTTGTTGATCGTCTCAACACTGGAGGAACATGAATACTTGTGGGTGAAGGAATCTCCTCTTGTGGAGATTCAGTTGGTGAAGTCTCAAGGACTCGGATCTCTTGCGGTGGCCAACGTTGCTGGATACTTGATGATGTCCTCCTGAGGTAGGGATGGTACTGACTCATGTTTTCAGCTACCGGAGATTGATCACGATGGTAACTTGTTGGTGACATTGGAGATCGAGGGATTGTCAGTGCAGTAGGTAGAGTGTTCTGGGTCGACTGTGAGCTGGATGAACTCACAGTCGGAGTTGGTGCGCCTCCTCACTACCACCTCTTCCTCCTCCAGAACTGGACGGTGTGACGAGAGGTACAAGTGGACCAGTGATAGGAGGAATGAGAGGCGGCACGAAAGGAGGAGTGAACACTGAGGGAGGGAGCTGAGCTCCCACTGAAACTAGAGTGGGAGCTTGTGCGGGAGGTACTGGGTGGTTGTTATACAACTCAATGCTATTCTGGGAAAATTCTTCTGTGAGGATAGAATTATCGGGGAGAATAGGTGAGGGTACATGAAGGAAAGGAGATTCGTCAAAGATGACGTCTCGTGAGGTGAAAGCATGGCCATCAGATTTACGTTGTAGACGGTATGCTTTGTTGCGTGCACTATAGCCTAGCAAGATGCAGACATGAGAGTGATCATCTAACTTAGAGCGGAGATCAGCTGGGACCTGGGAATATGCAGTGCATCCAAAAACACGTAGGTGTGAAATATCAGGCTTACGGTTGTGCCACAACTCAAATGGTGTCAACTTAGGAGGGAGTGCCTTTGTTGGACACCTATTCTGGATGTAGTTGGCACAGTTGATAGCTTCACCCCAGTAAGGTTTTGGTAAGCTTGACTCATGCAGCATGGTGCGGACAGAATTAAGAAGAGTGCGATTTTTCCGTTCAGCAACGCCGTTTTGTTGAGGCGTGTGTGGAACAGTGAGCTGACGCTGGATGTCAAACTCAGTGCAATATGCTTCAAATTCTGTGGATAGGTACTCACCGCCGTTGTCTGAGCGTAGTGTTTTCAGCTTGTGACCAGTTTGCCGCTCAGCAAAAGCATGGAATTCTTTGAAAGCTTGAAAACAGTCGCTCTTGTAATGGAGTAGCCGAACAACGGTGTGGAATAATCGTCAATGAAAGTTAACAAATATTCGTAGCCAGAATATGTGCAAGGGGAAATGCGGCCACTTATGTCTGAATGTATCAGCTCAAGGGGTTCTATGGCCCGGGTGGTTGCTACGCGTGGGATTTTAGTGCGTGGTTGCTTGCCGTGCTGACATGCTGGACAGATATGTTCTCTTACTTCCCGCAGGTTAAGACCAGTGACAGAGTTCTCGCGTCTAAGCTGGTCTAAGCGTTGTGAGCTAATGTGGCCGAGACGACGGTGCCATAGTGTAGTATTGTTGCTAGCGACTGTTGTGTTTGCTGCGAGGTAACGAGTGAAGAAACGAGAGCAGGCAAAGGTGTTGGCTCTTGACACGTGTCGCGGCGTGGAGTGAGCATCCGGATGGTGCTAACGGACGCATCGTCGATGGAAAGATAAGGAACATCTGCGTGAAGGCGACCTTGGTCGCTGTTAGTGGAGGTGCGGTCCGTCCATGTGGAGGTGCGGTCTGCCCATATGGCGGGCTGGGAAGGGTCCCTCGGAAGGGACCCCTGCCCACCATGTGTGGAGCCGCGCCCCTGCATAGGGACACGGTCCGCCCAGGTGGCGGGTGGCTTCTTGCCCCTTGGGGGCCGCGACCCGTCGTAGGGGTCCGTGCCCTCCTGGGGAGTCTGCGAACCCTCTCGGCGGCGTGGGGGAGTTATCCCCACGCCCCGAGGCCGGGCGAGTGCACGTGGGGGGCCGTGTCCCCGCATGGGGGGACGAGCCCTCCTGGGGTCCTGGCCAAGCGTGGGGAGTAATATCCCCACGTCCCGAAGCCAGGCGAGGGCTTGTCGGGGGCCGTGTCCCCGCGTGGGGATTTATATCCCCACGTCCCGAGGGCTGGAGAGTGCCCACTGGGGGCCGTGTCCCCGCGTGTGGGGACGTGCCCCCCGTGGGGACGTGCGTCTCGTGCCAGGCGTGGGGTTGAGTGCCCCCACGCTCCGAGTTGTGGGGGGTTCCCATGGGGGACGCGACCCCGCGTAAGGATCCGTGCCCCTTGGGGATCCACGGTCCTGGGAGGGCCTCGATCCGCGATCCGCGATCCGCGATCCGCGATCGAGGGCCTTCTCGCACCGTGGAGCCCTTGGCACTTGGGTGCCTGTGCCCTCCCGCGAGATGGGAGGGCACACGCGTCAGCTCGCAGGTGACGGTTGGGAATCTGACTCCGGGATTGCAGGGTCCAGAGAGGGGGAGACTGCGCGAATTGAGATTTTGGCTGGCATTGTACATTTCCGCGCTTTGGAGACTGCGGGCTGAGTGCATAGGGAGCGTAGGTATGAGTGTTTTGCTGGGGAATGTGAAATTGCGTGATTGGATGAGAAGATGCCATTTTTTCTGGGTCTTATACGCATTCTTGGACGAGGACTGTGGCAAGGGGGCAATGTGTCTCTATCCCGCGTGGCTACATGTAAGGATGTTGTATGCTCGGTTACAAACACTGAATTTCCCAGCAAGTATAGATCATTCGATAAGGGACATGAGCATAGACTGCGGGAATATTTATCCTCAAGGTAACACATGCCATTGCCGATTAAACGCCACCCTCCTTTAGAGTCAAATTGCCTTGCAGAAAAGAGATTTTTGTGTAGTGCAGGCACATGCAATACATCACGGATCAGTACCTTTTCTCCATTCAGCAGTTTGATCTCGACAGTTCCAGTGCCTTCGATGTACACAGTAGTGTTGTCTCCCAACAGAATTTTGTCGTTTTGTCAGCGCTCTTCTGAGTATGGAGTGTATGTGATGAATTGGCGTCGATCGTGGACCATGTGGTGTGTTGCTCCGGTGTCCACGTACCACATGCTGTCCACCTGCGATACTGCACTCAGTCCAGTAGATTTGATTGTCATGAGGACTCTACGTGCGTGTTGTGCGGTTTGGGACGGTTTCTTTGATTTTGTCCTCGGCCTTGCTGTCTGTGACCGCTTTGCTGCTGTTGATTATTGCTGCTTGTGCGATTGGGACACTCATTAAAGAGATGTCCGGTTGAGCCGCAGCCAAAACATTTGGCGTTACCGATTTGGAGTCGACGGCGGGGTTGACTCCAACCGCCTTGGTTGCTGCTGCGTCCTCGTCCTTGCTGTCGGCGTCCAGCGAACAAGGCAGTAGAAGGTTCAACTGACATCTTTCTAGACATGATCTCCTCCTCAATTAAGAAGGAGATCAGATCTTATAGAGACAAGTTCGGGTTCATGCGCATTGCGTGCAAGAAGGTTTGGTAGTTAGGTGGCATGCTGCCCATTAGCGTGAGGATCTGTTCTTGTGCGTCTACTATAACGCCGGCAGATGCGAGTTGCTGCACGAGGGCCTTAAAGTTGTTAATGTGGGTCATGACTGAGTCGTTCAGCTTCATTCTGAGAAGCCTGAACTTTTCTCTGAGGTGCATGCGGGTGACATGATCTTGACCAGCAAAGTTTGCGGTCAGAGTCGTCCATGCGTCATTTGCTGTTGTGCAAGCTAGTATGTGACCAGCAACTGAGTTTGCACAGCACTCGTTGATTGTAGTTAAGGCGTTCTTGTTCTTCTTGTCCCATTCTGCAATGCTGCCCGGTCCGGTAGCTGGTGTCGCTGTTCTGCCGAGAGTTATTGCTCCAGGTCGTGGGATTGTGCCATCCACCACGCCGAGTACTTCTTCCAAATCGAGTCGGAGAGTGATCTTATGCTTCCAAAAGGTGAAGAAAGTGCCATCGAATACCGCCCATCCTTTGGTGTTGAATGGTGAAGTCATTCTGCGCAGTCTTGATCGCGAGAACCGAACTGGTCCTTTTTCATGCTGCGCTGACCTGTGCGGGGAGCGTCCTCCACGCAACGATCAAGGCGTCCCTTGATCGCTCTGGTGTCTAATGTCTAAGACTTAGAGTGAACCTATGTTATCTTAATAAATCATCTAACAACACGGGCTCTGATACCATGTAGGAGACTAAGGCAACTTACTCTAAGACTCTTAGCTAGAAGGCATACACAACTAATGTGTGAGAGAGGAAGCGAGAGAGAGAAAAATTGAGTACTCCAAGCCAAAGGCAAAGTCTGTATAAAGATAATGATAAGGGGACCAGGTGGGTCCTCCTAATATACAAGGGAAAGGGAAAAGGGTCGAGAAGTGTTAGTCCCTTGTGCCCCTTCATAATAACAACTTAAGGACAAGAACTGTTCACACAGTATTCCGTCAAGAGGATGTTGAGTTCAATAATTTTTCCTGTTGTTGCACATTTTGTGAGTGAGGTTTTTGGGTGAGTTCTATCGTCTGTTTGTGTGTGTCTGTTTCTATTGCAACAGGGTATCTTCGCGCTCCCAGTAAGTTTCATGCGAGGGAGCAGTTCTCATGATCCGTAGATCCAACTGTTCAAGACCAAGATATCATAAACTAGAACCATCCATTTAAGCGGCAGGTGTGTACATTCGAATTTGCACATACAAGCAGGTTGACGTTGCGACCGGACCCATCATCTTCCTTCGTGAAAGTGCCGCATGCTGATGAACCAGTGATTACTTCAAGGGTTGAGTGTAAATTTATTTGGAACTAACAAATCTTATTCGTCCATCAGGGATCTATACCTTGGACACTTAGCAACAAACCTAGTCCCACACCAGCGAGCCTGAGAAGTCCAGATTCTGGAGCCTCACCAGTGGACAGTATCAGTCTCTCAAGTACGTTCAAGAGCGCTATGTCACCTATTGCAACGACGACTTTTCAGAATCCCAACCGGTTGAGTATACAAAGAATGCCGGTTAGCCTCGAGCGCTGATGCGGAGTCTACTGACGAGCTAAATCATAATGAATCAGAGACCTATCGTGTTTAAACTAGCATTACGTTAGGATGATGATTAGCCTAAGCAAGGAGCTGCACTTCACGTGATCTGTCTGTAGAAACTTTCATAGCCGAGGCTCCGGAGGACCAGAGTCCAGAGTCCAGCCTAACTGTATTTCGAATTATGAGTCCTTTGGTGCCAGTGTTAGGCTCGTATCATATACTCGTTTGGAATTTGAAATAAAAAGAGAATGTTGGATTCTGTCGACAGCCTTGTGTTAACTTGCATCTCAACGTTCTGATAAGCTGGTGAAAAAATAAATACCAACGTCACTTCTTTGCCTTCATCCGATCTTAGTATTTTGGAATACTGAAATGAATGAAAATATATTCACGCCAGGGTATAAGTCCACGAGTCCAATGGATCTTCACTTCAACGCTTCAGGCTTTTTCGGTTTTCCTTGCACTATATAGACTACCTAAACCGTGGACTGGACTGAAGTACGTAGTGTATCTACTAGACGAGTTCAGGTGAATCAGCCTCAGGCTCGCTGGTGCGTGAGACGGTTTGTTGTTACGTGTCTAAGGTAGAGATCCCTGATGGACGAATAAGAGTTGTCAGTTCCAAATCAATTTACACTGAGCCTTGAAGTAGTCAGTTCAGTTAGTACAGGAAGTTGAAATTCAGAGAGTGATGGCTGCATGATCATACCTTATGCAACTTGCAAAGACCACCTTCCGAAAGTATTACTCCACAGGTTGTCCTATCCAGCTATCCACTCTTTTCCATTTTGTGGATTTGAAGTCCTCCATCTCGTGGTGTGATGGAATGTCTCACTCTCATGTACAGTATGAACATGAAGGCAAGTCAGTCTTTCATTCAGGATCAGAATTAACGTTCACTTCAATTTTAGTATTTTTCGTACCGTATAACAGAAGGAAACGATGTTCGGAGCTATAACACTATTCATAAGCGGAGGGGATCCCTAAAACGAAGAGCGTAGCTAAATTACTAGAAATCTTTGGAGCAGACTTAGCATTTCAGCTGATAACCAAAGCTCTTAGGGATGAACTGGTCAAGAATTCCAAACCTTACAGTAAATGCATCTACTACTGTCAGTAAGATCTCTTCAGTAAGATTCGTTAAAGCTTCTTACGACTACCATCATCCTCGATCTACTTTCATCATGGACTTCAACTTCAGCTGAGAGCTCAAGCTACCTAGAACTGAGAAACAATGAACATATCCCATGCGTGACAGTAAGTACAGTAACGAAGAGACTGTAACGGAAAGTCAAGAACAACGCAAGTATATCTTCAAGATTATGTAATAGCAGCCACAACTGGTGACTCAGCTTTAGCTGCTCGGAAAGTACAGACAGCATCTTCAGAAGTCGGCAAGATTGATGACAGTAGCGCTTTCCGTAGACATCGGCCAAGGCAGAAATAAAATCAATCCCAGCGCTAGTTCAAATTAAAGATCTAGAAAATAAGTTCAGCCTGGGAGTTACTACCACAAACGGACCTCTTAACATTGTTCCTTTCAGCTGAGAGCTTAAGCTAGCTACAAACACGAACATGCACGCTGGTGCTGGGTAATTGACTGACACTTGTACAAAGAAAATATAAAATGACTAGCTAGATAATTTCTGCTCATCCACCTGATCAAGCAACAATAACGTGAAGTATTCCAGACCTTCGACCTGTAGGTCTTAACAGCCTTCAGCCCAAATTTTTAGGAATCGCTAGGAAGCACTCAAGCAAGTTATCTCTTCACTGGACGGAGCGAGAAGTGATCGCTGCTCATGAACCCGCCTCACGCTGTTCCCTCTACAATATCTCACCGAACACTTCTCACCTCCGTGGAAGAGCCCAAAGAAGACTCTACGCTTCAGGAACCAACGTGAAACAGCCAGATTCTAAATGCTCCTGCCTGCTCAGAGGTTCTCTGGATCTCCAAGCTACACAGGCACCAAGCAGAGATGCTCCTAACAACACATGAGCATTTGATACTCCTATCATGGAGGATAACTCTACTGCGAATGTCAGAGCTCGAGGGGTAGTGGAAATGGAATTTGTTGTGCATGATGAGCAGGTGAGTCATTTTCCCCTGAGCATGGTATGGTCAGGAGGAGAAGAAGAGTTGCGAGACCTATTCACAACATGGAAAATGGTGAGTCCATCCATGTGGCAGGTCGATGCAGTCGATGTAGACAACCAGGCCATAATGTGCTAACTTGCCCCGGCTCGCATGTTACAATCGACACTGAGTCAGTCAACTCTATGTCTACCCCGTCTTCTAAGAACTGGAGGAGGCCCACACGTCCATACTGGCTCAAGGTCATCAGTCCCAATAGTAGGTAATGATTGATTAGCATAAATGTTGAAAAGAGACGAGTTGTATCATATGCTATCAACTCGAGTGACCGGATTCTCACTAACCTCTCTATCAAAGACAATTACGTGAGCACAATCTCTTGGTACTCTAAGGATGTACACTGCCCTCTACCACTTGCACTGTGCTTCACCACATGATTATTTCCACTACCATGACAACGAACGGTAGCTTCACTGACGTTCGAGATCTGACAAAGAAACCCCTCGGCCGGTTGCTCGTTCTCAAGCTGTCGTCTACGAGCAAAATGAGTCAGGAAATTGATTTCTTGCTGAAGCTGCAGTCGACGCTTTGTAAATTGTTGCATAATGTAGTACCAAATATCCAGCAGTATTCTCATAGGGGCATTCCAACAAATTTGCTTTAACGCATTATTCATACTTTCAGTCACATTTGAAGTAATCTTTCCATTACGCGGCAAGGGAAATGCACACCGGCTGTACCGTTCAGGTTGTATTCCACGCAGGTATTCACCCAACCCACGCCCTCTTTCTCCTGACGCCTCTACCTTCTGAAACACATCATACTTGATGATGTCCAAAACGGACTCAGAAACAATGTGAACGTGTAGCTACAACCCTCAAACCAATGCGTGCTTCAGCCCTGAACTAGCCAAACAGCAAAACAGCGAAATTGAATGAAACAATTAACTCTCGAAAGAATTGGGGTGTGATAAAATGCTTACTGTTCTCGGTTTCGAGCATACAGACATGATAAAAATGGTTGTTCTGCCTCCTTCTCAAATCGTGTGCGCACATTCATGTGAATGTGTTGCGCACAATGATCATATACAACATCTCGGAATATCTCTGCCACAGCTTTCTCAAGACCTTTTTTGAGGAGAGACAATATCATGTATAGATTCTCGAAGGAGACCACAAAACCATATCCAATTTAATGTGTCTTCCTGTGGAGCCATTGCATATGCTAAAATGATGGCCTCATTCGAATCATCAAGCACAGAGGCGAGAAAAATTTGACATGGGAATTTTCTACTCTTGCTATGACATGCATCTAGACATATCACCTTTTGACAGAAATTAAACGTAGAACGAGTTGCAACCGGACACACAAAAACTCGACTGAATTCTTCTGGACTACACTCTCATGTGCCCCAGTCGACAACAGCCTGAGGATCCACGTCTTTTATTCGTCTACAAACTGATGGAATGTAATGAAATGAAGATGCTTGGTTATCTTCTAACCAGTCACGAGAAAGCTCACGGCTTCTCCATACTTGATAGTAAGGTGCTCGCTTGTTGTAACTGGTTCGAATTTCCTCCATCAAGTTACGAACAGAGATATTGAGATCGATAGCAACTCGATTGCACATAATAGCTGTTAGAAACTTTGAATTTGATGTCGGACCACGTCAGTAAGTCATATGATCAGGGCATGTGTGTTCTAACTCACAAACAATTATCGTTATGCATCCAGAGAACTTCCCCCTTGGGGCTCAAACTCTCCATTTGCATGGTTCGTGAATTTCTCCTTCTCTAGAAGGAGCTCCATAAAATACAGTTCGACCAGCTGAGAGATATCGATTTCTTTCCCCACATCGTCTGTTTGTTGATGCTTTCCGAGGTCGAACTTGGGTAGAATCTTCTCGAGCAGCTTCACTCTACCTCTCGCTCTGTCTCTGTCGCTGTGTGTACTCATGAAAGCTCCGAGGTTGCAGACCCTGTCGATAGTTTGGTTCTGTGTTTGTGCTACTCTCCGTACGCTGCTCTATGAATTTACGACAACGGGTCTTTCCACCATACTTGCAAACTCTAACTTTGAGAATAAGCTTTTAACTTTTGAGATGCTCGGCTGTGCAAGAAACACCAGCAATCCACAGCGAAGTCAACATCCTTAAAACTTTGAAATTCTGTGCCCAACGTCACTCTAGCAACCGCTGCACGCAATGACTCCAAACTCTTCCCTTATGACACGCGTCCAACAGCACGAGCATTTATCATTTCTTGTCTCCAACGCTCTAAAATGGTCTCTTCCTCATCATCCTCTGTACGTGCATCCATTTCAAACTCCCTCTCCTCATCGCCGAAGTGCATCCAATCAAAACATTCATCTTCGCTGTCATCGCTTCGGTCTTCATCTTACGGTTAGAAATTTTCCATCACTTACAGTCGATTTTTTTTGTAAATGAGACCAGAAGACAAGATGTGTGAAGTCTGTGAGGCTCGATGTTTCACTTCTAGAGCTATCAGATCTGCGTTTCAAAGTTCAAAGTTTGAATGTGCCCGGTGCCCAAACAGCACGTTCGCGAGAACAAGAACTTGTTCCCAGACTCTCGTCATCCTGACTGCGTAGCTGGAGCTGACATGTACATGTGACATGGACAAGTTACCGGTTTCACAGCCTTACGCCAGTCAGGGGTGTGATCAAGCGACTAAACCATAAGAGAGGGGTGATCAAGCGCAGGAAACGTATTGGGGGTGTGATCAAGCAATTTCCTGAACTGCGAGAGCAAGAAACTCAAGAAGTTTCTCAAACACAACATCTTTTGTTTTTTGCTCTAATCCATATGTCCATATCCTGCGAGACATATCGTCGATGAAAGTGAGGATATAGAGAGAATTACCCAGAGATGGTACACAAAGAGGTCCGCATATGTCACTATGTACGTGCTGTAACAAGTGAGTAGATTTGGTGTGGGACTGGGAAAAGAAAATCTCTGATGTTTTTCAAGGAAACATCTTATGCACACTTTAGAAGGACTTCCTCTAACAATGACTCCCCCATAAACACCACGAGATGCTTGAATTAGTGCCTCGTGGTGAACGTGGTAAATCCTCGTGCCAAAGTTGGAAATTTTCAGAGTCACGTTGACTGCTTGCTAGTCTCGCATGCGCAAAGGGGCTAGCTTGAGCCGAAACAAGTTGTCTTTGTGGATCACCTTCCCTATGATTTGACCTGATGCACACACAATTTGACACTCGAGATCACCAAAGAGCAAATGCTTGCCATTTGCTGTCAGTTTTCTGACCAATAGCAGACTGACTGTAGCATCTGGAGTGTATAATGCATCTCGAACAACAATGGATGTTGTCCTCTCGTCGACTCTGAGATTAAATCGTACGTCTCCAACGCCCACTGCTGTGATGCACTTTCCTCCTGATGTGTAGATGTTAAGATAAGATATAAGCTTGAAGTTGAGGAAATCATCTTAAAACTTACAAATGTGAGAAGAGGCACCGGAGTCCAAAAACCATGCATTTGGGAAGGACATCAATTCGGCAGACATAAAGGTGTGCTCATCACAATTGATTGGATGGTCCTCGGATGTTTGAAGCTATCCCCTGACGGCATTCACATGAAGGTGCTTTCGACAATCTTTGCTCATGTGACCCGCCTTTTTGCAGTAGTGACAAATTCCCGTGAATTTTGTTTGTGTCTCTTTTCCCAACATTGCAGTTTTGTCAGAGCTTCGGGCTCCCTCGGTTGCCGATTGCTTGGCTTCCTCTGCAAGTAGGCGAGACTTGAGTGCAGCTACCAGAAAGATTTTCTCGAACCCCAAGACTCAACGCAATAGGTTGTCGGTCATTAGAGCTTCTCGGACTTCTCAAGATTCCGACCACGAGTTTAGCTTCTGACTTCATGACCTTCAGCTGGTGGAGTTGATTGACGTACATGATAAGGAGATTAATGTGATCGATCATCGATCTACAAACGAAATAGTTGTCGTGGAAAACTTCTTCTAATATTTTTTGACGTTCCACGTTCGTAGAAGCATGAATAGCTTTGACTGCTTCTCACACTTACGCAGCTGTGTTGCAAGAGACTCCATAATTAATTCTATCTTCTTTAGAAAAGGAGGCCGCTGGTAGCAACTCACCGTAATAAGAGATAAAAAAATTGAGTTTGAGTATGTGTCACACTTGATCGTCTTCCACGTTCAGCATTATGAGACCGTACGCAGCTCTATCACCCTTCTTCCGTTCTGTCATCTCTTTTTCTGTACAAGAGGTGAGATATTTCTTTGATCCGTCAAGGTGATCCCACATATCTTTCATTGCTAAGACTATTTATGTTCTCTTACTCCACAGGTAGTAATTCTCACGATATAGCTTTTTAAAACTCACTACTGATCAGGAGGTTTGCTCCATAGTGCAAAAGGTGACTGATTCAGACTGACAGAGACTGAGATAAGATAGGAGTGTGCAGACGATGACCAACGATTCCGTGGGTCTATAATCTAGAATATCGCTTGTGACTGTGACTAGAGAACTTAACTTCTCTCCCCGATTCATCATCAGGCTAATGCATTTGTACTGAGACATAGAGACTAAGCCTATGGTGCGCGTATTGGCGGTGTTTAGGGTTTAGGGAATTGGCGTGTTCTGACTAGAGGCAGGAGGACGGATAATTGATTGACTGGGAGAACATGATGTTTACGCTGACTATATTCTTCAGTATACTCGGCGTTATTACATGAACGAGGATAGAATAGAATCTATTTCATGCATTGTTTCTAACAGGAATGTCTTACCGCCAAGGAAGAGAATCATTTTGTCCTTGTCACGGAGAAACTTACTGCTCGGATTCATCCCTCTGTACATATTTGGATCATACATACCTCACCTCGCCAATGACGGTTCTGATTTTGTACTCACGACTCTAAAATGGTCACTCGCTAGGGCAAACAGGGCCGTCTACAGTCTAATCTAACTAACACTTGTTCTTACCGAGACCGCCAAGTTCGAGCTTCTCTCGTTGTTCTTCGTGCGACCATGACTGAATTGTCCGATCCGAACACAGTCATTTCACCGGGGTGATAAGAAGCAAAGAACCTTGAGTGTATGTTTGAGTGAAATCTTGGATGGAGAAGGAAGAAGCGCTTTGTACAGCAACAAAGCGACAAACATTTACATAAACACATCAGCGTCTGGAAACCCCCGTGGTGTCAGCACTCTTCGATTTAAAAGGACTCGAAAACCAGCCGAATGAACTGCATTTCGCTTTTATTCTCTGGTACCGCCGTGAAATAAGAGGAGGAATCATCGGATCTGGTAGTTCAACTCCTGATGCGGAAACGAAACCAGAGATACAGACGAAGTGTACATGTAGTGGGGCGAGATGCAGCAGATCTCGATCAACGATGATGATCAACGGGGCTCACATTTCGATATCGATGCTTATCTTTAACCGCCAAGCGCTCCCACGAATCTCGATTCCTTAATTCCGAGTCGCAACCTGAAGCCTGTCTCTTCAGGAATAGTCGGTACGTGTCGTGTTTATTTCTTCCTCGGAGGAAGCATGGAGAAGGTAGTGTACACAGATTGGATCCATCCCAAGTGAAGGTGAGATACTGTGCTTTGCCAAGCAGCTACGTTTTGTCAGATTCTAATTCGAAGCTTCTGAAGTCTACGAGCACAGAAATACTTGGCTCAGGACTAGGTATATGTGAGAACTGTAGTATTAGCACTGAAACAGTTGTCGTGGTGTTGCTGCGGTAGGAGCCGAGCATGAACTGGAACCTGCCTACGAGGGTTGTGGGTATGGAGCTTGATAAGGAGCTTTGGGGCCGGGCGGAACTGAAGGGGTAGGCCACGAGGGTGCAGGTGCCGGGTGCGTTACTGGGTACCCGTGGTCGACAATTCCTGTCACAGGGTAACCGAGCTGTACATTGACTCCAAGGGGTGCGCCTGCTGGATACGCGAGCTGCACACCAATTGCTGGATCTGAGCGGGTAGCGCCTAAATTCTGAGTTTGCTTGCGTCTACAGCAACCATAGACGCAGCAGAACGTGGCCCAGAGTATAGCTAGCATGATGAGGTCTGTGACCAGCCATCCCATCCATTCAACGCCTGAGAACAGGACCATCAACGCGAATACGCACGCCAGAACACTGAAGATAGCAAAGAAGACGCAATAAGTTGTCGTGCATTGACCGTAAGTGCAGCAGCTGTCATCGTCCGGAACTCCTAAGAAAACATCATGACGACCAGCCTGCGGCCCCATTCCCATCGCCATGCTGAGACGAAATCCCAGAGATCTACGATCTCAATTGTCGTCTCCCACGACCGTGAGGATTCGGGCTTCGCAAGCTTTAGGCCCAGAAAACCAGCTACGAGGAACAGGGATCACCCAACGCAGGCAGGACATGTCAGAATCACTGGAAACTTGTTTGTCTACGAAAGCCCCAAGTTGTCTCTAGATTGCCTCTCGACAATCCTGTGAGAAATGTCTAGATCTACTATCCGATCCCGGTTTGTAGAGGTGGGGACCCTCTAGCTAGCAGTCGAGTCGAGGTACTAAGCTCCTGGTGCTGTTCTCTCAGTCTATTTGCTCTCCTAGCTATAGGATACTCGAATACTGAGCCGATCAGCTTCTACTCTTGTACAGTCTGAAGGCCTCCACCTTCCTCATGATCAGTTTCCGTGGCGGAAGGATGCATCCAGCGAAGCAATATTCACAGCCTGGATGTATGATTCATCTTGCTGGCTATCAAGATCGCAATGGTGTTGATACTATTTTATCCTGTATAAATTCAGCGTTATGGATATACATTTCTCTTTCAGTCTTGCTAGAGTTACTTGTAAGCAGAATGGCCTTCGTGAGCTGTCAATGATGGGTCGGGAGCCTCCGTCCTTGAAGCTAGCCAGGGACGAATGCTGCTGCTCTGCACACGCAAGAGCGCATTCCATTAAACAGCTGACGCAACATGCCAACTTCAGCCGACGTTCCTGTTGGTTCCTTCTGTTGCTGTGTAGTGGAAGTTGATTCTGGAAATATATGTGGCTTAGTACGTAGGAAACAAATAATATCCGGTATGCCGGAAAGATGCTGCTGCAGGTCTGGATGCTCCCTCGCAACCAGACTTTGACTTGTATGTCTTAGGAAACTTTGACTTGTATGTCATAGGAGACTTTGTTGTGTATGTATACTCTACTTGAAATGACTACCACGGCACTTGTGCATTTATTGATCCGTCTCACGGTCACGTCATCGAGATGGTGAAATTGACTCGATTCACGACAGAATAAAATGCATGGTTGATCGAGGATGCGGTATTTGAGATCGAGATCCAACGATTGATAGCTAGAGTTATTGTTCCTGACGAGATTGTCCATGATGACAAGACATCGGTGGATGTTATATTGCATCGACACTGGATCGTGAGTCAGAAAGATCTATGACACAAGTGCAAGAACGTGATCAAGAAGTTCTTAACGGAGACGCAAAAGAAAAAGCGACCTCCTAGTACCACGTTGATGAAGCTAAGGTGATTGCAGACCTTGAGCTCCTCAGAAAGAAACAATTGGAAGGATGGCTTCGATCTCAAGGAGTTTTGACTATGAGAAATAAACTCGTGTTGGTTCAGCGAGTGGCTGGGATACGGATAGTGAGATCATCGATTTTCGACGATATATGTATCCAGAGCTGATGACTCATGGTATTGAAGCCAAGCTGAAGGGGGTGGATTTACACTTGTTGTCAGCTGAATGCGAGGAGGACAGTCATGGTTGGTGGTCGTTATCTTTCAGAGGAAGACGACACGAGCATCTTAGTTTTAGACATTTAGAACGCAGCCGATCATTGAACATGAGATCACAGAACGTGCATGACTCTACTCAGAGATAGACCTTTCTGCAATATCTCGGACCTAAATAGACCCGCATCAGACACATATTATCTACGAGATATATTCTCTATATTTTTATGTCAATAATTGCTTAGATTAAGACTTGTACATATTCTTATGTCAATACTTACTTCGATAGATTGTATCTTATTTTTTATGTAAATTAAATGATGTGTGCGTTGTAGATTCTCCCACTCATCGAGCTAGGGTAGAATTCATGAAGAAGATCATTACACCAGCCAAGATGATATTTTATACTAGAGCTCGAGAGAACTATATGTCAAAGATTTTCAACTCTATCGTAAATATGTTTGTCACGATAAAAACTCATTTTGCGAAGTCACATGAAGTTCGATTGACGGCATGTTGAATGGAATGGAACGAGAACATAGGTTGGGAGCCCATTAAGATTTATCAACGATATTTTCAACATACGACGGTGCGCAATCGGACTCAGACACGACGGGAGCTACCTGAGAGAACAATTGCATGGAAGACTGAGTTAAGAGATACGATATTCGACGAGCATACAGTTTTGTCTATGTAAGTACTTAACTTGTTTGTTCACTGAGTGTACTTCATACCTAGCTTTCTGAAGAATATTTTTGAGTCGTGAATGTTGATGAAGCTACAACTGATAATTTGATTATTTCTGCATAGATGACGAGCAACAAATACCAGTTAGCAACATTTACCGTTGTTGAAAATTCAACATACTACATACTATTTTCCATCTTATATAACTTTGTTATTTTTTCATATGATATAAATATTAGCTCCAAACTCTCTCTCAAGAAGAACTCTTTTTCTCTTTTCTGTATTTCATTGTATACTTCAAGTTCATGGACCTGATTTTGACTAAGAATTTTCTTGGAGCTGAAACAAGTTTTAGTGGAAACAAGTACTTGGAAGTAGGGTCAAAAATAATCTATAATCCACCTCACCTAAACTCTTCTTCTTTCTTGGCTGATCCGGAAGGGGTTCATGACCAAGTTTTTTTCCGTAGCTCCTCCTGTGATGGTTTGAGTTGTGTAATATGTTCGCATCTGGAACTTGAAGATCTGATTATGGTGTGTTGAAAAGTCTCCAAGCTGTCCATGTAAATTTTGAGATGAGACTAGATCCTTGGTACATTCTTGACATTGGAAGATTTGTTCGTTTCATTCAATCCATAGTGTTTTTTCCGGTAGAAGAGTTCTACATGGTTCAATTTTTATCTAAGCATAAATTCTCCTCTCGAAAGGTTTTATATGGAAAGAAGCTGAAGGTGTATGCACTTCTCGCAAACATCTCAAGGAATCTCATGACACAAGAAATCTCATGACATACTACAAGGGGGTTGAACCCATAAAAGTCCCCATCTGGACATAGCATTTCGTAGGAGCTGATTAAGCAACTCCTAGACTCGCTATGCATCATGCGTGCAGCTAAGAAAAAGAAAAGAGAGATTTGGAAAACGAAATGTACATCAGACAAACATTAATTTTAAAAATCGACAAAAACTTCACTGTCATCATGAAACTCGCATTTTACTGCAGCTTCAAAGAGTTCAAGCAACTGCTTCCGTTCCACCTAGCCAAGAAGAAAAGAGAGCTCCATGTAAATGACGAAACATTATCTTTTTTAGATTTCTTCCGTGTAGGAGACAGAAATGTAAACTATCAATTCACTCTCAAAGTCCCATAGATGTGCACCTCCATCAAAGATAATGAAAGCCATCACAGCTACACTATAACCAAGAAAAGCTTCTCGTAGTTCTTATGTGATGAAAGTTAGAGGATTGTCACCAAGACAACCGCCCGAGACTATCCAAGCATCTTTGAACTCTTCGTCAATCATCACTCCCTGTCTCTTGCCGTATGTGACATGGAGCATATCTAAACCCAGAAATAAGATAGCACTCATAGTGCACCCCTAAAATCTCCAAGTGATCCCGAAGAGCGAATTCTCATGATCCGACCAGCCGTCTGAACTCCTGAATGAACAGACAGATTCAAGAACACAAGAAAAAAGAATCTCCAAGTTGAAACATTGGAAGCCGTGCAAAAATGAGAAACAAGAGTGCTAGGAGACTGAAAACTAAAGCCAGAACCAAGAATAGTGAAGACAAACATCGACTCAATGAAAAGTTGAAAGAACCGTGCATTGTGTCTCCATGAATCTGGATTCAGTAAAAAATGTTAGTCGCAACAATGGCTCTAAGAAGAGCGCTACGATGAACCAAAACCTGCAATGAAACGAACAAAACCTGCAAAGAAAACTCGTAACACACCCGCTTGCACACAGAGTCTGAATGTACATCCATCTGCACACATAACGTCAGACGCAACGATGGCTCAAAGGTGAGAAGCGAGGGTTCAGCGATTGCTCAGAGAAGAGCGACTACGATGACCGAAACCTGTAATGAAACGAACGAAACCTGCAACGAAAATCCACAACACACCCGTTTGCACACAGAACTTGAAGAATGTGCACCCGTCTGAACACAAAACATGAACCGCAGCGATGGCTCAAAAGTGGCAAAGCAATGACTCAGAGAAGAGTGACAACGATGGACAAAAACCATAAAAAAATGAAATCACGAGCGAGAACTCACAACGCACCCCCATGCACACAAAACTTGATTGTACACCCGCATGCACACAGAACGTGAACCGCAGCGATGGCTCAAAGATAGCAAAGCGATGACGAAGTGAAGAGCGGCAACGATTGATAAAAATCATCAACGAAATCAAGAACGAAAACTCACAACGCACTCGCTTGCACACTAAACTTGACTGTACACCCACTAGCACACAGAACGTGCACTTGAGCGATGGCTCAAAGGTTACGAAGCAGCAGCGATGGCTCAAGAAAAGTCTTTGAACCCTAGCAGTACTCTAAAGGTTTTGGGATCTCTTCTGTCCCCGCTACTCGCTCTTCTTTGAGTTTGAATTCCGATAGGAGGCCATGGTCACTGTTCGGTGCAGCCAAGCTGTATGCGGCAGAATGCCAAGTAAGCTCCGTGCAAGTACGCACCTTTTATAGGGGCACTGGTGGTTTAATCATTCCACGCTATTCCTCGTTAACAAAAGTGGCTGAGAGCACCTGTGTCACTGGAAGAACCAAGAGTGGAGAGATGGGACAGCTTTGGCGCACTGAGCGTTTGATGTCAAAAGTACGAGTCCTCTTTCCGTTGACTATTATTGCAGAGGTGGCGGAGGAAAACAGGGTAGCGGTTGACATCATCCAACAGTCAAAGCGTGATGGAGGTCTCGGTCTACTACTCAGTGCTGAAACGCAATGTGCAGCTATGGTGTCGAAAATTGTCAAGTGGACGATGACAAATAACGACCACCCACTGAAGATAACCTTGAAGGGTCATATCTCACAACTGGCGTTACAGAAATGGGGTCTCCCTCACGCTTCTGCATTCCTCCTATGCAAAGGAAATTACTGCTTACACTTTCTTTCTCCAGTCTTACAGAATCTAATCGTGAACTGGAATACATGCAGTCTGGACCTTGCTCCAGACTCATAGGGTTTCATATCTTGATTGGGGATTTGTTCATCTCTGGGCAGATCCTAGATCAGTGATCACTGGAACCCCGCGGAAGTGCTTTTCGCATGCGGACCGGTCTTTGTACAATGCAGGGATCATCCAGGTGCAGGTCTGTTACGATAGTAGGATGGGACAACCGATTCCCTGGGAGAGATGCAAATACAATGGCACACCCACGCTCCCGGTGCAACGAGCCTACGAACGAATTCTGACCTCGCTCCCTGTCCCACCTGCTCCCAGCAAGCACGACCGGACCAGAAGTGTAGCATTCTCTTCGGAAACAATCGGGAAAGCCCGATGGATCTTCTTTCTCAAGAAATCTCCTCTCTACACTGTCAACTCCTCTGCGGTGTCAGAAATGGCTTCTTACCATCCAACGATCTGCACCATAGACGAAAACGGGAACCTCTCAACACAAAATGGAGACCGACCAAGGGAGAACACGCCTCTCTCACGATGTTGGGTGTACAATTCCAAAGCGCGAAAATCACTCAACCAGGAAGAACAAAGGACAATCATCCAGCTTTACGACAGCGACTGCGTCCAGATGTTCATCTCCTGTTGGAAAACAGGAGACAACTTCTACAACATCTCAACTGCTGCCGTCAGGAAGGCTCTCACGTTCAAACCGGGCATCGTCCAAGCTCGAGCTCACCCCTTGGGAGTTTCACTACTAGATAGCAGAACGAGAAGAATAGACTGGACGACGGTCTGGAACTCCAACAAATCACGAAAGGAGTAAACCTTACAATGGCTTATTCTCTACAAGGCTGTAGCTCTAAACTCTTGGAGACACCCACACATCAGCAGAACTCACGAGGATAGATGGTGCACGCAATGCAACTTACATCGAAACGAAGACTTGGTCTATGCTTTCTGGGATTGTCATGTGGTACAAATGACACTCACATGGACCTGGACAAAACAGATCTTATCGTGTGCTCTTCCACCATCTGAAAGGTGGAGACTGACCTACCAGCAAGCAGTGCTAGGACAGAAACCACCCAATTCGATCAAATCAGTTCAGCATCTCTGGGGAGTGCTCAGAAGCATCACCTTGTGGTATATTGGTGCTCACGCAATGATAACATATTTAGAGGCAAGAAGCCTTCGGTCGCTAGGACTTCGGCCTTAATCTGGGCTCGACTCTCCATCAAGATCAAAGACGACATCGAAGCACTCGAAGCACTCGAACGACTTCTCACTGGAGGAACAACCCAGGAAATCGATCTTACTACACCAAAAAGCAATTCGACAAATTCCGGAACAAGTGGGCAATGGAAAGACTTGGGATCGAATGCACAACGACGTTCCACTTGTCATTCTCTCCTCCTCCTTAGTCAACACCGTACTCAGTGTGACTTTCCGAGAGGACGTCAGAAGTCTCTTTGAAATTCGAACTCGTTTGTGTTGTCCTCCTCCGCAGCCTCTCACTCTTGGTCAGCCAGTTCCCTGCGGGTGGATTGGCTCTCTGGCTGGTGACCTGTATGTTGGGGTGAGGCCCCTCACTGTCTTCCTTCGGCGGTTCCGCCTGGCCACTAAATTTCCTCGTAGTTTTTCGCGTCCAAAAAACGAGAGAAATCGGTAGGTATTTTTGTAATATATACTCTAATGAAGCTCAGCCGTAAATCTATTAGGGAGTCTCAAACCATGCCCCTTCAGATTGAAAACAAAAATAAGGTAGTAGAGGTAAGATGCTTATGTCATAGTTGTAAGAGAAAACGAAGGAAGGTTTGAATGGAGTCTGTAAACAGATTTACGTTTTTAAGAGACTTTTGTGTCCCTTCTCGAAACTTAAACTGAACTTATCATAAACGGTTTAATTATGGGACTTATGTCAAATGACATAAGTTTATTACAAGGTACCTCAAGAAGTACTCTGTAAGAAGATTGACGTGCAGAGATACGACTAAAGTTTGAGACCCCCTATTGCAATCACAAACGCTACGGCTACAAAAAGAGACTCAAAAATGACAGTCTCTGACTACTTATGCCTAATGCAAACTCTGTTAGCTTTGTTATTTTGCTCAAGCGCACTGCGTGCAACAAGAATGAACAGGAGACTATGCACTAAAATCTAGAATGTGTTGCTAGTGCACGAACACCTCGACATAATGTTGGAATTCCTATACCTGCACGAATATCCCAACATGGTGCAGAAAAGAGTGTAGAGAGAGTTTATCGACACTTTCAGGAAACAAAACCTGGACCAAAATCTGATTTACATAAGATAATTAAGAAATATTAATTCTTATGATATAATAATTATTATAGAATTGGACCCATATACATAATTCTGATTCAAGTTTATGTAGTAAAAATCAACCAAACTGGACCCATATACATAATTCTGATTCAAGTTTATGTAGTAAAAATCAACCAAACTTAATAAATGCACTTCATTTCTCTTCATATTCAATGCAAGGACTTGGTTAGAACTTAATAGCTCCTATCTTCATAAACAAGAATATTTACTCTAGTAAGACTTCTAACTTTATGAAGAAGATGTTACTGCTGCTTTGTAAGCGAAAAGCTCTTTTGGTTATGTTTTTCCTTAGCTTTCGCGTCTGATATTCAACTGTTATCCCTCTCTTTTGTCATCCTTTCTGTTAAAGTTCATTGAAAGCTGGATTATAACATAATAGAAATATCATCAGCTCGAACTCAGCTTCTGGAAGAACACCAAGGACAGTAGATTTGTGCAAAGTGTCATTTTGTCCAGCAGAATACATGTGGAGTTCTGTGCTCGAAAGCTCTATTTATAGGGTTGTTGTTCTCTTTACGGTAAACGGTCAGTGAGTTACCAAATGAAATGATCATTCAATGATTAATAACAGAACGATGTTACAACTATTTGGAATGAACATTTTGGAAATTATTACCGGCACGGCTGAAATATGTGGACAATGTTTGAACAACATCTCAAAATTTATTTAGACCCTCAAATTCTCCAGTTCTTAGCATACTAATTAGCTGACGTGAAAAGTTGACCTTCAGTCCTACATAGTAGTGATTTGAGTTATATAACATTATCTGGCATACCGCATTACCTGTTCAATTACTAAGTACATGAGACGCTCTAGTGAGTTGCACTTCAAGAAGGCTATATAGTACGCTTTATACTTATTCCCTGTAATTTCGTTGATGATTGCGACGGAATGGGTTTATTAAGTTCGGATTGGAATTAATGCGAAAAGTTCATCGTTCACATTCGACATTGTAGAACAATAGCACCTTACAGTGATGACATTAGTCTCATGTGGTGAAGTTACAAACACAAAACAGAAACTGGAGAGCGCAGACTTAATAGCTAAGTTAGTATATGTATCCTTCGTGATACATGTGGTGACTAGAATTGAGTGATATGCAAACTGGACCCTCCAAGCTGTGTTCATTGTCTCTTTTTGTTATTGTTGTATAAATTTCACCTGGATATGAAAAAATTATTCGTCGTATATGAAAGCTTCTGATCATTGTCCGCATATGAGATTGTATGTTGTTCAGATTACAGATCCACTTGGCTATATCTTCATACTCTGAACATGCTTAGATGGAATGTGCCGGTTAGCTTTGTTCTCTGTGAGAGGTTCTCATTCATACGTTCTAACTGCGAATATCAGTTAGTTTATGTTGGACATGTATCATTTAGGTTTGTCATTCCAGAAATTGTCATCTTGTTTAGCATGTCTGTCGAGATCTGTAAATTATTAGTTTAGTTTTGGGTGATCCAGAATTTGTATTGTACATTCTTGTGTTTATCTGGTTCTCGTTGAGGTAAAAGATATCAATGTAGTATAGTGAATAGGCTATCACTAATCAAACCAAAGATGTTCACATTCACTGAAAAGTCATTCAACTTTGAAAATTCTAAATACAAATTCTATTCCGAACCAAAAAGATTATTGCAATTGACACCGTTTAAGAGAATCTGACTTGTACAAAAGAAAATGATTCAACTGCATGGATGATAATGACTCTCAAGGTCAAATGCTCATAACCTTGTGAGTGATGAAAAGCATCTCAAGAAACTAATTAATTATGATATAGTGTGATATGGATTCCACTGTACATTTTGATATTGAGATGATGACAATCAAAGACTTGCTTGAGTGACTTGCTTAAGTGACTGGTCATCTAAACAAGCTTGAGTATCTAAAGCAGAGGACAAAATGTAACTATTGCAAAAAGAGGTAGGACACGAGAAATCAGAGTGTGAAAATTTGAAGCTAAGGAAACGAAGTCAAGCATCAAGTCAAACAAATACATAGACTGTCGATACATGGAATTGAAGATATCAATATCATAAGCCTGATTGACAAATGTGAGCAGTCAGAGCTTGAGCCTGTCTTGTATGCCTTCCAACTTTAAACAAATCCATCTTTTTGTCAAACAAGTACCGATAAAAGATTACACTAAATCATGTACCATCATGAATACAAAGACATAACCAAATCAAATTTATCGACTTTATCTGTTGCTATGTGCTATGAGAAAATCTGAAGCGGCTCTATGTAGTAGACTCGTCGTCTCTATATCCACGCTCATACATAGATTTGTGACATAGTCGACTGTGTAATGCAACTTTGAAACATATTGTTGTCAAATGTAACATGCGAGCACCAGATGAGATGTGTGAGGGCTGCATTTAAGAGAAGCATGTCATTAATCACACATATGCATTTAAAGAAAGCAATGTCGTAAACCATTTGATGTACACAATCCACTCAATCATGTAGACAAGCACTGACATTTGTTGAGAGATGAATGTGTTTGCTGTTGTACACAATAAATACTTTCTTCTGTTTAGAGATGATGATAGTGATTACGAATTTATATATTTCATATAAAATCTAAATCTAAAATATTCTCATATTTTCAAGTTTTGTTTCAAGAATACCTCACAGAAACAGAAAACTCAGTCAAGAGCTGAAGCTTACATCATATGGAGATGATGAATACACTGATAAAACACTTAATCAGATTTATGAGAGAAAAAAAATCAACATGAAACAAGTCCTCCATACACGCTCAAACAAAATGGCATTGCTGAACAAAGAATCGCATCATTTGCAAAGCAACACAAAGTCTTCTTCATGTTCAGAGTTTAGAACTCAAATTTGGACAAAAACATGCAAGATTGAAGTCTAGACGTTTAATCAAACTCTTTCTCATACACACAATAAAGTTCAGTTTGAAGCATGAGTTTGATACAACCTCCTATTAACCATATGCATGTGTTTGGATCACATGCATGCATATGCTTTCATTCCAAAGGAATTACATATCAAAGTTGAGTCCAAGAGTCAGATATGTTTACTAATGATTACAATGATCAAGCAAAGACATATAGATTTTGGGATCCAATCATCTAGACGATTATCACTGGATGTAATATTTGATGTCCATATTGTACTATGGATAATGAGACGTTCAATCTACCAGTCTTGTTATTGAGTCTCATGTGCCTCTTCTTCTTCCTAGCATCAAATAGTCAAGCTTGAGTGGAATCTTAGAATCCAAAGAAACATGTGCATCAAATTCAGATTCAAGAAAGAAGTTAAAGATGTGAGATAGGTGAGTGAGGAGTAGTACTAGAGAAGCCATGATCGATGTGGAAGATATCATAGTGAGATGTGATCCAAAAAGCTCTTACTTTGTAACATAACGTATGATTGCTGGACGATTATCTCAACGAAGCAAAAATCCATCCAAACACTATGAAGAATAGGTGTCCGATAAGTCGGAGCAGTACTCACATAGTATATCCGACGAATGATACACAAGTTGTGATTAATGAATCAAGAACTCCTCATGATCAACAAGCTCTACAATCACTCATGCAAATCAATGACAAAATGTCATGGATGTTAATCTCTGATTGCTACTAACATGTGGAGGTTGGAGAAGCTACCTCTAGGAAGAAAAGAAATCCAGAATGCATAGAGGTCCTCAAGCTTAAGCAGAAGTATGATGGTTCTGTTCAAAGATTCAGGCTCATGTACATATTTTTCCACCAGTATCACCAGTATCGGCAAAAATAACACAAATCTCTCTTTGTCTTGTCCACAAGCTCTTTCAATAGCTTTTGTTGATCCTCCTTGTCGGACATTACTCGCAACGACATCTCTTTTTTTGCTTTGATCGTTTCCAAAGAAACCTATCTTGTAGCAGAAACCCATAAGGCTTCTTACGAACCCTTCGAAACTGCTCATCACTCCAACCAGGTTGTCTGCTCAGCATATGGAGATACCTCTCAATGTCTAGCAAACTTCTCTATATAAATTTTTGGCCAAAATTTCATTCATCCTCCTGTGTGCACAACAATATAAAACTTTTCAACCCATGTCATCCGTTTCATCTATCATCTCTTCCTCCCCATCATACCTTACACGTGAAATCATGTCAACCATCAGATGATCCTTTTCCGCAATATGCTTGAACTCTAGATTAAGCGATTTTGATGTGCGCGTTCACCTCAACATCGCTATGTCCGCAGTTGTGCAATTGGTGACCATCCTCAACAATAGCAAATGGTCGGTTTCAACAACCACATATGCATCAATGAGATACTCTTTTTTTGTCTTCATGACTAAAACGACTTCTCACAATTCTCTCTTGACTTGCGAGTAAGCACATTGATGAGCGCTTAAGACCTTGGCTCCAAACCATACGGCAAATATGTTATCGTCTACATCGTCTTGTCTCACGGTCCATCTGATCGCAGTAGGACTGATATTCACCATAAGGACTACTGGTCTATCACACTTGTAATCCATCAACTTTTACTCATGCACCACCCCGGTGTGCTCCTCCTCTCATCAAAACTTGTGACCTTTTCTCGGTAAATCATATAACAAATCTTCCATACGAACGTAATGAGATATCCATGTATGTTAAAACACACATGCTCCCAAAAGCCTTCGCATTAAGGAGTTACAAACCTTCTTTATTCTTTCTATCACATCAACTTTGCTCGGATCTTATTTTCATCCAAAAGATCCACAAAGATGTCTTACTTAACAACCTCCTTAACCCCGAAGGTTGACTTTGCATCCGATTGTGTCAGATGAACTTCCTCCAACTGAGATAAGATCTTCTTACACTGTCTTACATGATCGACAATGTTCTGTCAGCACCCTCTCTGATTTGATGCTTTGTCTTTCATCCTCTCGACACCCCTTGATCAAAATGTCGTCTAAGAATGACATCGTCTTCTCAAGGATTAAGTACCTTAAGACTCTGTTCATCTTGACATCATATGCGTCATCAAGTTTGTTGCATCTTGTGACAACATACACATCATAACCAAACCCAACGGTGTTCTAATTGTTGTTACATCTTTACTCTCCTCAGCCAACTAAAACTTGTCGTATTCTGAGTTCTCATTGAGTAAATTATTCGTCTCGCAAATATCTCAGCAAACTCGTCCACGATCGATCCTACCCCTACATTTCTTATTGTCACTGCATTCACTGGTTGCATATTTTGTATGAAGCGCCATAATCCATTCTTCTTCGGGATCTTAAACCATCGACTAGAATACAATGCGAATGACAGCTCCAAAATCTTCATCCACAAATTCTCCTTCAGCAAATCCACCAATTTAAGCAAGTGAGCATTTGATACTAGAATCGGTCTCAGGTTCCACGACACATGCAGTACTATGAAGTTAACCATTGAGGTAACAACATACGGATCCACATCCTATCTCGTGCGATTTGAATGTAAAGACTTTCTTATGTCGTCAAAGCATCTCCTTGAAGCATACCGTCTCTTCTGGTCGAAGAGACCCATCGGATCCAAGCTTGAATTCCTCGAGAGTTGTCTTTGTGAATTTGTGTCTAGTCCTCGGAAGATCACACAAGCTCTTCTCTCTTGAAGCCCGTTTCATCTGCTGATTAGTGTCGTCTAGTAGAGGTCCTGCAACTGGCTTCACCTTCTTGTCCACCGTTGTGTACTTCGTCTCTACTCGAACTTCTGGTGCACGGAAGGACTCAATCAGAGAGAAAAGTTCTCTGAATCTGCACAATCTGTCCTCTTCTCCCAATCCAAATGACATGATCTCTCCTAGAGGATCTTCTAGTCCATCCTCCTCATAGGCTCTCAAAACTTTTCATTTTCACTTAATTCTCCACACTCTCGGAAACCTCAACTTCACACAAATGATTTTTATCTTTCTTCTCAACTCTTCGAAACCTTCTATATATAACAATCATATTCTTCAAAAACTCTACAAACTTGGTACAAAAGTAATTTCCTCTTCAGATGAGAGCACCATCTCTTTCACAACACTACAATCATGCTCTATAGTGATTTTTTCCAAAACTCCCTGAACTCCTCACTCACTTTCGGAAGTGGATTCTTCCTCAACCGATCTTTGTTGCGCTCTTGATTTGGAGGTACAGTTAAGAACTACATCACTCTCTTCTCATCTTGACTCTGGATCCTCGCGTATGTAGATACGTCGTCTAGTATCTTCATCTCCATCCTCATCGAAGTGATGTATGGTTGCCCGAGGATAAACGAATAGAATGTCGCTTCTTGCACAAAGAAATTTTACTCCGTGGCAACATCACCAATCTGTACCTTAACGTCAAGACAAACACGATATAGATCTCTGCGGATGTTGTTCGCTACCTTGATAACCCACTCATGTTTTTTTATCGATAGACCATCTCATTATGTTGATCTCTGATCCATGGTCAATCATTACAACAATATACTTCTCCAGATCTCCAACCTTGACAAAAGTTTCTGTTGTCACACGAGTTTAATGACTACCCTCTGCTTTGCAACATCATCATCGTCTTCATAATGCATCCTTCGACTCCAGTCCTTATCCTCCTCCGTCGATTATGCATTGCATTTCACAAGCTCCTTCTCCTCGTCAGAAGATACTCTTGTGTCAAGAGCATGTGATTCATTGCCTCTCCGGTTATTTGTCTCTTGCGCCTTATGATGTCTATGATGACATCATGAAATTCTTGCTTCGTAATCTCGAGAACCTCCCTCAAGGTAAATTCTACCTTGGCATTCAAGATTCTCTCCTCGAGAACTCCTTTTACATTCGCAGCAACCTCAATGTCCGACTGCAAATTGTAAGCAGTCAGTTTATCCTTCTCCTTGTCCTTCTCCTTCGATGATGAAGGAGCATCTTACATCGTCAATTCTTGGCTATTAGCCTTTTGAGACTTCTCTCCTGGAGTCTATCTCTTGGAGGAAATATCTTCCCCTGCGTCTTTCGTCTTTCGTCTTTGTTTCTCTTCTACCAATGTCTCGTGTTGAATTTTTGTAATATACACATGCATCGACGATATTGTCATCTCATAGCTCCTTGAATAGTCGTCACTGTCCTCATCAATGCCTCGCTTGGCATCTTTTTCTTCTATTGTGTAGAGATAGCAGACGATCAAAGTCTGCTAGTCTCTATGTGCTCCTCCCTTTTATCCTCAACCCTCACGCCATAAGTCGAAGCATCAATCATTGCAACAACGTGCGTAGTTAAGTACTCATCAATCAACTTCTTCATATCTCTGTTCTAAAAGTTTGTTTGAAGAAGATCTCACGTATCCTTCAGTGCAACCTTTGAAAATGATACTCCGTCGTAACGTCTCCGCGAAGTCACCACAATCTTTATGGGGATGGTCAGTACTGTAAACCCTCCGCGGTCCTAACGATCAACTACCCCCCGATCTCTTAACCTCCACGATCGTCATCCACGAATCTGCAACTGTCGGGCCTGTCTCTCACTCAGGGGTCACCTCTGATGGCTTTGATGGAAGCACACCATGAATCTTGAAGGGAAAAATGCTAAGTTCACTCTCATTCATACACCCACAAACTTATCAACTAAAATCTCCATAATCTCATCCACTAAAATCCTCCATCCTAACGACGTCTCTCAAGTTCTCACATGCTAAAAATGTCCCACACTCTCTATATTACTCAAATTGTCATTACGACAATGTGAAAACAAGGATGAGGAGCTCTTCTCTACTCCTCTATTTATACATTCTAGGTTTTTACTTTGGTACCCTCGGTAACTCAGCCGTAACTACTTTTACCGGGTTTTACTAAGATATTACTTAAGGTAAAAGCATTGATCACATGGGCTTTTTACCTTTTCACATGGGCTTATTCCTTCAAAGTCAACAACTTCTAGAAGGATTCTGGAATATTCTCAAGGAATCTCGAATTTCCACCCCCTCTACACTAGGACCCACTAAAAAGGAAACATGTGGAATCTCTTCTTGTTTTTAATGCCCACAAAGTCCACAACTTTAATCCAACCACTAATATCAAGTCAAAAAGGAGATAAGAGATACTTTCCACCTCCTTTCTACCTTTTAGACAAGATGACAAGATAGTAGTGCTCACTCTTTAGCAAATATCTGAATTCTGCCAAAAGTACAGCTAAGTTTAACCATAACTAACTTTTAGCTAGTCATGACTAACTTGATACCTCCTAAAAGTACTTTGGCAGCAAATAAACATTCTCAACCCTTAGTTATAACTAAACACCTTACTAATTGACAAACTTCCTATGTGTAACATAGGTCGTTACATTTTACCCCCGGACTAAATTTTCGCTCCGTCCTCGGAGTGAAGAGAGAACTTTCGTTGATGAAACAACTTCAACTTGTCATGATTTACCCGATCGAATCTCCTTCCTCCCAGCTCCTGAAGGTCATATGTGAAGTTGCTCCACACCTTATCTACAACAAAAGGACCAAAATATCTCGGAAGAAACTTCTTCCTAGCCCTCTTGAATCTGATAGCATCATACAACATAACCCAATCTCCGACTTGAAAAGGTTTTACCTCCCTCTTGCCCAACCTTTTGTCGTAACTCTTCTTTTGATACGCTTGAGCTCGTTCCATCCGGATCATCGCTATCGCTCGGGTCTCTTCCAACTCCATGAGTTGCTCCCTTCTTGATCTGACCACGTCTTCTCCTCTCGACCTCTTCAACTTTCGTTGAATAGTTTGAAAAGTATCCAATTCGAATTGGATGGGCAACTTGGACTCCACTCCATAAACCAGTCGAAATGGAGAGTACCCAGTAGAAGTCTTTGTTGTCGTTCGGTACTCCCATAAGATGGCATGTAGCCTCTTATCCCAAGTATGTTTCGCAGTCTCAACACCAGCATCTTTGGCGAGCATCATACAAAGTGTAAGATTGGTCTTCTCCGCAAGACCATTAGCATTTGGCTTGTATGAGGTCGTTACTCGTGCCTTGATAGAAAAGTGTTGTAGCATAGCAGTAGTCATGCTCCCTACAAACTCTCCTCCTCTATCCGAGACCAACTCTAACGGACATCCAAATCTGGTGATGATCCTCTCCCATAAGAATCTACCGACTTCTGTTTCATTGGTCTCTCTCAAAGGTCTAGCCTCTACCCACTTGGTACAATAGTCAGTGGCGACTACAATGTATCTATTTCCTCGAGGTGTCTTATTGAGAGGACCTACAAAGTCAATACCCCACTTCTCAAATGGTCCTAATATTGGAATTGATCTTAACGGAGGTGTTCTAGTAGACTTCAGAGCAAATGCTTGACATACATCGCAAGTTTTGCAATAGTCTAAACACTCCTTGAAAATCCCTCTCCAGTGATAACCCGCATCCAAAATCTTGAAAGCTGTTATCTTACCAGCAAAGTGACCTCCGCAAACAGTGCCATCGTGAAACTCGTGCATCAGCTTGAACGCCTCCTTCTGACCAACTGCTCTCCTTAGTAAGCCATCTGCTCCTTGATGAAATAGAATTCCCTCCACCATGGTGTAAGGTTTGCATCTCTTGATCAACGCGTTACGTTCTCGGGTATGCATACCTTCCGGAAAAGAGCCATCTGCAAGGAAACTCCAGATTTCCTTATACTCGTCCGGTATCTCCTCAATGCTTGTGATGGTCATCAGATGCTCGTCTGGAAACGAATCGTCAAATGGTTCTTCTCCCTCATCATCATAAGCCCTCGACAAAAGATCAGCATTCGCATGCTTTTTCCCTGGTCTATCTTCGATCACATAATCGTATTCTGTTAGAAGGATCTTCCAACGAGCAATACGACCTTCGGCATTAGGCTTATTAAAGATATACTTTAAAGCCTTGTGATCTGTGACTATGGAAAATTTCCCTCCTAGCAAGTAATGTCGGAATTTCTTCAATCCAAAGATCACCGCTAATCCTTCTCGTTCAGTCACGGAGTAATTCTTCTCCGCTGGAACCATCTGCCTACTAGCATAAGCTATAGGATGATCATGCCCATCTCCATCTAGCTGACTTAATGTACATCCGATTGCTACATTGGAGGCATCCGTATACAGAATAAATGCTTTACTCCACTCAGGTTTAGCAAGTATAGGAGCTGTCACCAATGCCTTTTTCAGCTCCTCAAATGCTTCCTTTGCCTTCTGATCATGCACTATCAAGTCAAAATCAACTCCCTTCTTCATGTACATAGTCAAAGCTATTGCTTTGTTTGAGAAGGAAAAGACAAACCTACGATAATATCCAACCATGCCAAGAAACTGCCTCAACTTTGTCAAGTTGATCGGAAATGGAAGATCCACAATCTTCTTCACCTTTTCAGGATCTACCGCAATCCCATTCTTGGAAATGATGTGCCCTAACAGCAGACCTTCTTCGCAGCCAAAGATGCACTTCTCTGGATTCAGAGAAGCGTTAGCTTGCTCCAACCGCTGCAGAACTTTGATCACATGATCAAAGTGGTCCTCCTTTCTTCCGTACACACAGAAATCATCAATGAAATCACGAACAAACTTTCCTATGAATGGTTCGAACACCTTGTTCATGAACCTCTGAAACGTGGCCGGAGCATTACACAGTCCGAATGGCATCACTCGAAATGCAAATGTTCCCCAAGGAGTAGTGAAAGTAGTCAACTGCTGGTACTCCTGTGCTATCTTGATCTGGTTGTATCCACTATAACCATCACCAAAGCTGTACCACTCATGACCGGCAACTTCCTCCAAAATCTCATCTATAAATGGTAGAGGATAATAGTCCTTCTTGGTAACTGCATTCAGCTTCTTATAGTCTATGCACACTCGCAGCTTACCATTCTTCTTCTTGACAATCACAATGGGTGAAACCCATTCTGAGTTCTCCACCTCATAGATGAAACTCGCCTCCTTCAACTTGTCTATCTCCTCCTTGACCATCATTGCCGTTGTGGGATTGACCCTTCTCTGCTTCTGTCGAACTGGTCTTGCGTGCTCCTCCAATTCGATTCGATGAGTCTCGAGAGTCACCTCCTTCAAATCCTTGTAGCTGAAAGCAAACACATGGATATATTTTCGAAATATATCTAGGAATCTACTTTTCTCCTCTTGAGTGACATTGATACCAAACTTCAAGGTAGAGAGTCTTCTCACAATCTCTGCCTCACTCAACTCTTCTTTGTCAGGATCTTTCTCCACTGCTGGTCGAGGCAACAAGTCAATAGCACTAAGCTGATGTAATGATTCATCTCGACCAAATCCTTCGTCCTCAGACGAGGATTCTTGATCGTAAGAATCGCCGGTATCTACTTCTGAGACACTCTGATCGTCCTCCGTATCAGATTCCCAGTAGTCACTAGTGGGTCTATCAGAGTCAGAAGTCACAACTCCAACACCCGAGAGAGGAACTATCACTCTATGATCTCTAGGCCCAATCCGTAAGTATCCCTTGTGCCACCTATCCGTGGTGCGCACAGCTCTCAACCAAGGCCTACCTAGGAGCAAATCATAACTAGAGTCCTTTAACACTTGAAAGGACATCAATGTTTGAACTCCCATCACAGACACGACCACCTTCTCTAACACGCCAAGAGGTCTTACCCGTTGCTTGTTAGCCATCCCCACGACAATGCTAGCCGGGCGAGTTGGTTCCATCCCCAACTTCTTCATCAATCTCTCCGATATGGCGTTTACAGCCGACCCTCCATCCACCAATACGTCAGAGACGTAGTGACCATTCAACCGGACTTCAATCTTTGAAGCCCTAGTGCATACCTCTGAAGCATGCACATCCACCACACCAACTCCCACAGACTTTGACGTCTTGCTCTTGGGTTTCTTCTTCTTGCTTCTCTTAGAACTCAGTCCTCCTCTGAGTTCCCTTCGTAAGCTGGGATTAAGTGCGATCAGTTGTCCAACAGTGATGTTGGCTTTCTGAGCACCCACATCTTCAACCACATCATATCCCGCTTGGGAAGATGAAATGGTGAAATCCGCCATCCCCAGCTTCCTTCTTGGCTCCCTTGGTGTACTCGAAACATTACTCGAACGAGTGCTTCTACTAGCTGGTTCCTCCATGAAAACCGGTTCATCAGAAAATCGAGTTCTTTTCCTTTCTTGAGCTAAAAGCTCCACCGGTGCATGAGAAGAGTTTGAACTCTCTCCTTTCTCGTAGATGGGATCTCGCACGACATCGATAGTAGCCACCCCCTTGTCTCGTCCTTGTGATGGATTTCCTCCACCCACATTCATTCTGACAGCTTCGGCACTTCTTGCTCCGTTGTTAGGACAATTTCGCTGGAAATGAGAACCTCCACACGTCCAACAAGTGATTCCTCCAAAGTTACCTTGGTTGCCTCCAAAGTTACCTTGATTTCCTCGGTTGGGATTGTTGTCGTAACCTCTTTGACCTCCTCCTCCACCTTTGTTCCTCCATTCTCGTAACTGTACCACGTTTATCTTGAGATCCGCAAGAGTGTCAGTGATGCTCTTCAGCTCGGCATGAAAATCAGAGGTGGCAGTAGACATCGTTGTTGGGACAAACGGTCTTGGCACCACCGTTGGAGTAGGAGCTGACGTTGAAGCAATCACCAATTGTGATGGTGCAGGTGCGATCGTTGTGGCTACACCAGGAGTCGGAGTTGACACCAGAGCAGCATGATGAGGTTGGATGATATCTCCTTCATCCAAACTCTCTTCCATATTTGTCGCTATCTTGATGGCCTCCGCTTTGGTTGCTGGCTTCTCGTACCTCACTTGGGTTCGAATTGAAGGTCTCAACCCTCCCACCAAGTTCTTGGTCAGCACTGCTCCAATCCCCGCCATCGTTAGTTCCACATTGTCTCCACTCTTCCGTAGGACCGTCCGAAACCGTTGCTCCAACTTATCCACCCTTTCGGCATATTGCCGAACTTTCTCGTCGTCACGTTGCTTCAAATGAGTAAGCTCCACCATGAGCTTCTCATAACTCTCTTCTGGAAGAAATTCTTCGATGAGTGCATTACTCAACGTCTCCCATGTGTCCTCAACTGCACCAGGTGTCTGGCTCTTCACTCGGTCTTCATACCACGTAAGAGCAAAATCTTCTAAAAACTCTGGCAGTAACAACACCCATTCTTCCTTCCTTCTCACGTTGTTTCCGATGCAACCCCTTTTGAAGTCTCGAACAAACGGTTCTACATCTTCATTGTCCTTCCCATGAAACACGGGTAGCTTTCCCATCTTGTAACTACTCTTTCTACTCTTCTAATCGTCGTGCAATAACTACTCGCTAAAAGAGTACGAACATCACCAATTCCATTCGCGAATAATCTACCATAGGTAAAATGAAAGGAAATGGTTGTAACAACACCTCTTGTGCCATCTCTTCCCCCAAGGTAATCATGAGTCTGAGTCGCATCACCGCCTTCTCCACCATCCGAATGACGATCTCCATCACAACTCAGCCGAGTCCTCCTTTGAAGTCGACAACTTCTCCGTCTCAGCTCTTTGAGTCTCGTCCAACTTCTCGACTACGGACGTAAGTAGGGCGGCCACATCGACGCACTTGTGTCCTCTTGATAGATCACCCACTCCACAACTTGGACAAGGATCTTCGCCTAGAAGATGAATTGGCGCTGGTGACGATGGACCCACTCGAAGACTCAAATCAGTAAACTCCCGCTTCCCTTTAGCTCTCTCGGTTCTGATTCTAGTTGGACAATTCACTACTTTGTGTCCCAACCCTCTACAGAAATAACACCACAAGTCGGTTTCTACTCTTCTCCTCGGCGATTCTACTTGAGGTTTAGTACTAGGGTTTTCAAACTCGACGATAATCTCTCTCGAACTTTCTCCGACACTTACTATGACATCTAAACCTTGAGGAAGGTTTCTAAGTCTAACTTTCCAATCTTTTGAATTTCCACTCATGTTGCACCTTCTCAACCATTAAGTGGACAAAATATCATAGAGGAAAATAATTCTACATTACTTTCTTAACTCTTCCGAGCTTTATATTAGAAATCGTGCATTATACATGCGATACACGAAATAAAATCTAATCTAATATTAACTATCAAAGATATGATCCTCCTCACCCTCGTTTGTACTCATCACAACAGACATCTTGAACTCACTCTTGTAAGGATCCAACTCTATTTCACCAGGAGCATTCGTGGCCTTCATAGTGAATGATGCTTTAAACTCGACTTTCTTCAAATCTGTGCCAATTGTCGCGGAAGCTTCTTCGTATAGAGTAAAGAGGGCACCCCAAGTGCTATAGATGCGTGTTCGTAACTCATCTATACTTAACTTGGACTTCTCCGTCTCTGTTCGAACTCCTAAACGTCTCTTCTTCCACCTCGTCATTCGAACTGGATTCCCCATGACGTATCTTCAAGACCTCCTTGTATGCCGAAACGTATCTCTCTTAGTTGGTAAGAGATCTCTCCAAGATTTTTGTGGTCTCCAGTAGCTCAACCTCCAAGCTACTAAATCATGAAGTTTCAACAGAAACTTCTCTAATCAGAAGAGATGGTGATGACTGTACAAATTTTCAGAGAACTGAAATTTGTATATTTTCACTTCCCTCATGGTTGTCAACCCCCTCCACTTTGAAAAATCCTTTCTCCCTCTTCAGACCTCATCTTCTCATGATTTCTTTTGTCCTGGATAGCTTATCAGCCACTCTAAAACACTGGAAAGTTTCTCAGGAAAATAAAATTCACAGAAAATCTGACACTGACTGTAAACTTTTTCCAGAGAACAGAATTCCTCAACTCTCACGAATAGACCCCCTCAATTTTGAAAAATCATTGCTCCCTCTCTAGACCACCTTTTCCTATGATTTCTTTTGTCTTAGATAGGTTATCAGCCAATCTAAAACACTGGAAAGTTTCACAGGAAAATAAAATTCACAGAAAAGTTGACAGCGACTGTACAAATTTTCCAGAGAGCAGAATTTCTAAACTCACAAATTTCTCTCCTCTAATAACTTTTCTCTCCTCCTTTCTCTACAACTCTTGTTGCACCTTCTTTCAACTCTCCTCAAACCCTTTCTAAGTGAACAAGATGTAAAGAATGACTTCGAACGCGTCATATATCACTACGGGATACACGAAAGGTTCTAACGTTGCTAACATCGCGTTAGCTCTCTCTCCTCCCAACGTTCTCTCCATGTGCTCTCTCATAATCTCCTTTTGTCGAATATAGAACTGAACTCTAAACATCGTTCAACGATCCCTTCAAGTGAGGTCCCGGCAACGGAACCAAAAATGTAAACCCTCCGCGGTCCTAACGATCAACTACCCCCCGATCTCTTAACCTCCACGATCGTCATCCACGAATCTGCAACTGTCGGGCCTGTCTCTCACTCAGGGGTCACCTCTGATGGCTTTGATGGAAGCACACCATGAATCTTGAAGGGAAAAATGCTAAGTTCACTCTCATTCATACACCCACAAACTTATCAACTAAAATCTCCATAATCTCATCCACTAAAATCCTCCATTCTAACGACGTCTCTCAAGTTCTCACATGCTAAAAATGTCCCACACTCTCTATATTACTCAAATTGTCATTACGACAATGTGAAAACAAGGATGAGGAGCTCTTCTCTACTCCTCTATTTATACATTCTAGGTTTTTACTTTGGTACCCTCGGTAACTCAGCCGTAACTACTTTTACCGGGTTTTACTAAGATATTACTTAAGGTAAAAGCATTGATCACATGGGCTTTTTACCTTTTCACATGGGCTTATTCCTTCAAAGTCAACAACTTCTAGAAGGATTCTGGAATATTCTCAAGGAATCTCGAATTTCCACCCCCTCTACACTAGGACCCACTAAAAAGGAAACATGTGGAATCTCTTCTTGTTTTTAATGCCCACAAAGTCCACAACTTTAATCCAACCACTAATATCAAGTCAAAAAGGAGATAAGAGATACTTTCCACCTCCTTTCTACCTTTTAGACAAGATGACAAGATAGTAGTGCTCACTCTTTAGCAAATATCTGAATTCTGCCAAAAGTACAGCTAAGTTTAACCATAACTAACTTTTAGCTAGTCATGACTAACTTGATACCTCCTAAAAGTACTTTGGCAGCAAATAAACATTCTCAACCCTTAGTTATAACTAAACACCTTACTAATTGACAAACTTCCTATGTGTAACATAGGTCGTTACAGTACCATCGCACCAATATGCATCGCTGCACCCATGCTTGCTTAGTCGTAGGTCTCATCTCGTCCATCGTTTCTCTCTCTTCAAGCTTCGTGAGCTTGATTTAGAGATCCCTCATCCCTCGCATGATATCATCGAGCCTCAAGTCTTCCTTCTTGGGAGCTATAGTAGAAGCTGGAGCCACGACGAAGTATAATGTGTTTTTCTGTCTGGGAATACACTAGGTATATGGTTGTGAGGAGGATGATGACTTGAATAGGTTGGCTCTGAATCTCGATCTTTCAACCCAAATGTTTCTCTATCTACTAGCTTCACGTCAACCCGACTATCACAACTCTATCTATTACAACCGAAAGATGTTCCAGTGTAGCATTCTCACATGCGCGACTTTCAGAACTCAATCAAACTTAGTATTCATATCTATAAACTAATCAAGTTCTAATATAACTTGCTACACACCCTAGTCTCCTAAGCATCCTAGCAAGGTATGGTATGCACGCCTTAAGACAATACTCAATTCACATCATAGCACCAACGATGACGGTACTTGACAGCTCCAAAAATTAAAACAATGACTTGATTCATCATGATTCTTTGCTCCTTTCTCACTTAGAGATGAAATCAGCCCCACACCTTCACAATGTCATCTTCTATGCAAGCATGGCAGTTTCAGCAGCAAACTTCTCTCCAATTGCTCGAAAAGAACAAAAGGTGACAAGAGATATGACAAAAAATCCAAATCTATTAATAATAGAAACTTCTCCAAACTTTGAGATCTCAGTTCTCCCAACTCGGTCCGCCAATGGTGATCAAACTGCACAAGAAACTTTATTGGACCCTTCACTCTTGCCATGAATAATTTTCAAGTTGAAAACTCAATCCAACTCTATGATATGGATCAATTCCTAATATGTGCTAACGTAAGAGTTTTACAAATCGGTGTAGGTTTGATCCAAGACCCTGAACAATCTATTAGACCATTCAAGAGGAAAATTTCTAGATATCTTACTGATAAGACATCGCTCAATCTTGGAAAGTTTTACTTAGAAATTTGATCCAAAACCGGAGAAATAAAATAACCAATATCTCATCATTGTTACAATTTGGAGTACCTGCATATCACGTCTACACCCTTCAACTTCAATCGATCCGTTGACGATCTAAAAAGATCAAGAATCAGATGCAATTGGTATTAAAATGACCAGCTTGTCGTCAGCTCTCCAACCCAACTCACAACTCTTCAAAAATCCTCACGAATATCTAGAAACAACCAAAAAATTAGCAGTGGGTACAAATTTTACTCCCCTCCATTCAATCGATCATACCACCTTCAATCCTCCATAAAATCACTCTGTTCTCTCAATCATTGCCGAAGTATTTTCTCAACGTTTTCATGTGATCAAGAATCTTGGACACCACAACCAGCTCAAACATTTCGATCATTTCGTCCTCTAGCACATGATTCAGCTCTATTTCTTTGACATAATGCCTCAAGTAGTTGGAGACATTTCTCTCATAAGATTGGTTGACCTTGTCGACAACAACTTGAAGGGTCTTAGTCGCAAAGGTCTCCTTTTGTTTGTTTGCTTGCTGCAATTTCATGAACAACAAAAATACCTGAAACATTGGAGCAATAGCAAGATCTAGTTGTAGTCCCGATATTCCTCTTGAGTTGCTAGGCCCATCTCTCTTTTCATTTCCACTCATGGTTGCGTTCTCATTTTCTAAACCTTAGCTATTTTTCATCCTAGAACTTTCACTGCGAGTTCACCACTTGTTGTATCATAGAGTGCGAAAGATTTGACCGAGAATACATGGAGTATATGGCTGGAGAAAGTAGTGTGTACGGTCCAAAAAGAGGAACAACAATGCATGAATGTCAAGTATTCAATCCAACCCTTGAGTACTTTTGTCTTTATATAGAGAATTTACAACCAGAATTCAGATTTCTGGAGATTTAGCACACAAGTGATCCTAATCAGAATGTGTCAACTTTTTTGCATAGGCCTCGAAGATATCTTTCTACTATCTTCGAGGGCTATGCAAAAAGATAGCTCTCGAAGATAGTATTCTACTAAACATGCACACACTAAAAAAGTTAGTTTTGCTTGTAATGGACTTGTGAGACTATGTGCTAATGATTTATTCCTCCTCTCTTATTCTCGGGTTTCAAAGTGACTCCATCTGTCTCTCTCTTTTTAAGCGCCTAATAGGGGTGTCAAAGGTAAGAGGAAAGATTCATCAACAACTGAGAGAAAAAAACTGTAACTTTTTAGCATGTAACATTATACAGAACTGCAGTTTGTTTTGAGGTCGCCTTTGTGAGTGGACACTACGGTCTCTTCATTAAATATTTTTTATTTCTGACACCTGGAATAATTACTGAGAGGAATAGATTTCGAATTAACAAAAGAAAATTAATGAAACGAATCAAAATCGAATAAAAAAATACTCGTGATATTTTCTTACGATTATCTCCAAAAATTCTCACAGAAAACACCTTCACAGTCATGGCAAAAATCAGAAGTCTCTCCCTCGGGTCAAGAAACTTATGAAAAGGTTCCAAGATTGACACCCTAATAATCCGACAAAATTCACTACACCACCAAATATCCCCCTTCCTTTCCGGTTTTCACAATCGACTATGGTAACCATAGCAACAACTGTTGCTATGCAGCGGTGTGTATGGATAGCGCGAAGTCAAGGAAGAGGGCACGGAGGAGTTGTGTAAAGCCTGTATTGTACATTAAACGTTAAAAGTCAGTTGAAACCCTTTGTAAAGGTGATTTACGTAAAAGGTTCTATTTGGTGTGCTGCGTTGGACTGCTCTAAGCTCTCTTTTGGGATAAATAAAGCTCTTTGGGAGTGCCGCCGCCTTTATATAAAAAAATAAAATAGAAAACTCCTAAGTCTCTCCTGACTGTGGACTTTACTTATGTGAAAGAAGTGAAATGAATTTAGCTTTCTAGTGAAAAAGCACGAAAAGATTCTAAAACAGAACAGTTTTCTCCGAGTCTTTGAAAGCTATCCAGATGGATAACAGTAAGATGATCCATAAGGGGTTAGTGCATGTGATCTATGTCCGTCTACAATCTTATGTGGGTGGTCGTGTGAAGACAAGAAATATTTCAAGAACAAAAGGTAACTGTTCAGATTTATGTCAGTCTTTCTTCACTGGTGAACCTTTCTTTAGAGGTGCAACGAGTATGTATACTAGCTTCCCTGATTTGTCTTCACTATCAGACAGTCTAGGTAGCTGCCTTAACGTGGGAAAGTTCATACATCCGAATCGACCTGAAGATGGAAACAATAGACTCGGAGAACGCCCTCCCTCCAACCAATCAACTGAGAGTTTTCCTGATCGTGAGCAAGATCCTATCTCGAGTGTCTCACATCAAGCCAACCGCAATTTCTCCATCTGCTAGGGACACGCAACAGAAACATCAGAACATAATAGCAAGAGGTACGCTTTCCGCAGAGACTAATATTGGTTTGGTAACAACCAATAGTTTGTATATCTATGGATATACAAACTACTCCAGTCTGAGTCGTTGTTACCGCATTTCCAGTTATTAACCATCCTCGATCAACTCTAGTTCCTCTTTATATATTATCGAAAATGTTATAAGTGTTATATAGTTAAATTAAATTAATTTTTAAAATATTAAATACTAAATACTAAATATTTATCATTTTGAGAAAAGCCCGTAAGTGAAATACAGAGCAAAAAGTGAAACTAAAATACAAAGACCGAACCGAGGAGTCTACTTATTATAAGATTCTCACCAGACGTAACAAAAACCGTCCATGATTGGTTTCGAACTGAAAATAATCGGTCACTCAAAAAAAGTGAAACTAAAATACAAAGATTGAAGCGAGTGCAGGTGAATTCACGCGTATGCAAGGAAGTATACATAGCCACGATATACTATCGTGGCTATGTATACTTTCTTAATATGTACATCAAATGACCCCTTTTCATAAACAAGGTTTTGGATTTATACCCCAGCAGTGTGTCAGGCCGTGTCTCACTCCGGATGTGTTGGCAACTATGAGACTGATTAACACATATCAATTATAGTTTTATTTTTATTTTTGATAATAACTTATTATAATATTTTTATATAACACTTACATGTTTCTCAATAAGAAAAAATGAAATTTGATGTACAAGGTTGTGAGGAATAATATTTGTCAAAGATGGAGGAGTTACCTAATCCTTCTTGTCAAAAGGGTTAGGGAATAAATTAAATATACATGATATTAATGTATATTTACTTATGGGATCCCGAACTTGTACCTTTTGTAACTTTTGCCAGCTTGCATATGCCTTACGGGTTATTTTCTTCTTTCTCGCATCATTCTCCTCAGTTAACACTTTATATTTATCAAAATTTTTATTTTTATTTTTTAATTTACTTTAAACTGTTTGATAATATTTACTTATTTATTGTTAACACAGATAGAACAAACCATCAATTGAGGTTAATCCATTCAAGAGAATTTATGTGTATTACGTGAATCCAAAATCTCCTACAGCCACTATCAAAACCAATCTAAGAGTTTGTCTCCGCTTTCAAACTCAAGAAGCATGCATATTACTCCATCAAAAGATGCAGGAGGTAAATATGCAAGGGTTTAATTATTAACTAATCCTGTGGTCAAGAAGGGTTAAAGTAATAAACTAATCTGTTGATTATATATATTCTTTTTGATAGATTGTCATACTTGTAGAAATTTCAAGGTTTCGAATAGAAGCCGTTATGCGACACATCAACATCAGCTTGCGAGAAGAATTGGAGCTCTACACCTTTGTGCAATCCGAAACTTGAAATTGTTTTGACTCCTGATATGTTTAAAATATATAATGACTTATGATTCTTATATTTAATCTATGTAGAAATCAAATGTATTTGTATTATCAGATGGAGAGGATGTCTTTTTGAAACACTTTGGGTACCGTTAGAAAGGTATCTTCGAGGGCTATGCCAAAAAGCTGACACATTTTGATTAGGATCACTTGTGTGCAAAATTTCCAGACATCTGAATTCTGGTTGTAAATTCTCTATATAAAGACAAAAGTACCCAAGGGTTGGATGAATACTTGGCGCTCGTGCATTGTTGCTCCTCTTTTTGGACCGTACACACTACTTTCTCCAGTCATATACCCCGCATATTCCCGGTCAAATCTTTCACACCTTACGATACAACAGGTGGTGAACTCGACGTGAAAGTTCCAAGATGGAAAATAGCTAAGGTTTAGAAAATGAGAACACAACCATGAGTGGAGATGAAAAAGGAGATGGGCCTAACAACTCAGGAGGAGTATCGGGGCTACAACTAGATCTTGCTATTGCTCTAGTGTTTCATGTATTTTTGTTGTTCATGAAGTAGCAGTAAGCAAACGGACAGAAGGAGACATTTGCGACGAAGGCACCTCAAGCTGTTGTCGACAAGGTCAACCAATATGACGAGAGAAATGTCTCCAACTACTTGAAGCATTATGTCAAAGAAATAGAGCTGAATCAGGTGCTAGAGGACGAAATGATTGAAATATTTGAGCTAGTTGTGGTGCCCGAGATTCTTGATCACATGAAAATGGTGAGAAAATACTTCGGCAATGATTGAGAGAATCGAGTGATTTCATGGAGGATTGAATGTAGTATGATCGATTGAATGGAGGGGAGTAAAATTTGTACCCACTGCTACTTTTTTTGATTGTTCCCAGAGATTCGTGAGGATTTTTGAAGAGCTGTGAGTTGGATTGGAGAGCTGACGACAAGCTGGTCATTTTAATACCAACGGTGTCTGATTATTGATTGTTTTGGATTGTCAACCGATCGATTGAAGTTGAAGGTTGTAGACGTGATATGGCAAGTACTACAAATTGTAACAAATGATGAGATATTGGCTATTTCTCCGGTTTTAGGTCGAATTTCTAAGTAAAATTTTCCAAGATTGAGGGATGCCTTATCAATAAGATATCTAGAAATTTTCCTCTTGAATGGTTGAATAGATTACTCATGATCTTGGATCAAACCTACATGGGTTTGTAAAGCTCTTAAGTGAGCACATATTAGGAATTGATCCATATCATAGAGTTGGATTAAATTTTCAACTTGAAAATTATTCATGATAGGAGTGAAGAGTCCAATAAAGTTTCTTTTGCAGTTTGATCATCATTGGCGGACCGAGTTGGGACGAATTGAGATATCAAAGTTTGGAGAAGTTTCTATTATTAGTAGATTTGGATTTTTGGTCATATCTGTTGTCATCTTTTGTTCTTTTCGAGCAATTGGAGAGAAGTTGGCTGCTGAAACTGCCATGCCTGCATAGAAGATGACATTGTGAAGGTGTTGGACTGATTTTAGCTCTAAGTGAGAAAGGAACAAAGAGTAATGATGAATCAAAGTCATTGTTTGGATTTTTGGAGTTGCCAAATATCATCATCGTTGGTGCTATGATGTGAATTGAGTATTGCCTTAAGGCGTGCATACTATACCTTGCTGGGATGCTTAAGAGACAGGGTGTGTAGCAAGCTATATTAGAACTTGATTCGTGTACAGATATGAATACGAAGTTTGATTGAGTTCTGAAAGTCGCACATGTGAGAATGCTACACTAGAACATCTTTCGGTTGTAATAGATAAAGTTGTGGTAGTCGGATTGACGTGAAGCTAGTAGATAGAGAAACATTTGGGTTGAAAGATCGAGATTCAGAGCCAACTTGTTCAAGCTATAAATCTATGCACAACCATATACCTAGTGTATTCTCAGACAAAAAAACATATTATACTTCATCATGGCTCCAACTTCTACTATAGCTCACAAGAAGGAAGACTTGGGGCTCGATGATATCATGCGGAGAATGAAAGATCTCCAAATCAAGCTCATGAAACTTGAGGAGAGAGAAATGATGGACAAGGCGAGATCTAGACTAAGTAAGCATGGGTGCATCGATGCATATTGGTGCAATGGTACTGATCATTCTCATAAAGATTGTGGTGACTTCGTTGAGACGTTACTACGAGGTATCATTTTCTGGAGGGATGGGAAGGTTGCGCTGAAAGATACGTGAGATCTTCTTCAAACGAACTTCGAGAACAGAGATATGAAGAAGTACTTAACTATGCACGTTGTTGCAATGATTGATGCTTCGACTTATGGCGTGAGGGACTACGCAAAGACTACAGACGTTGGTCGTCTGCTATCTCTACACAATAGAAGAAAAAGATGCCAAGCGAGGCATTGCTGAGAACGACGATGACTATTTAAGGAGTTATGGGATGACAAGACCTTGTCAAAATATTGTCAATACATACGTATATCACAAAAAGTCAACACGAGATTTGATAGAAGAGAAACGAAGATGAAAGACGCATGGGAAGATATTTCCTCCAAGAGATAGACTCGAGGAGAGAAGTCCCGAGAGACTAGTAGTCAAGAATTGACGATGTAAGATGCTCTTTCATCATCGAAGGAGAAGAGCAAGGAGAAGGAAACCGGCTGCATACAATTTGCAGTCAGACATTGAGGTTGTTACGGATGTAAAGAGAGTTCTCGAGGAGAGAATCTTAAATGTCAAGGTAAAATTTACCTTGAGGGAGGTTCTCGGGATTACGCAGCAAGAATTTCATGATGTCATCATAGACATCATAAAGCGCAAGAGGTATATAACTGGGGAGGTAATGCTTTCACATGCTCTTGACACAAGAGTATCTTTTGACGAGGAGAGAGAGCTTGTGAAGTGCAATGCACATGCACAATCGACAAAGGAGGATAAGGACTGAAATTGAAGGATGCATTTTGAAGACGACGTGAAAGTAGAGGGTAGTCATTGAGCTCGTGCGACAACAGAAACTCTCGTCAAGGTTGGAGATCTGGAGGAGTCTATTGTTGCAATGATCGACCATGGATCAGAGATCAATATAATGTCGAAGGACCTCTATAAGAGAGGGAGATGGCTTATTGACAAAGAACATGAGTGGGTTATCAAGGTAGCGAATAACACCTACGAAGATCTATATCGTGCTTGTTCTGACGTTAAATACGGATCATGATGTTGTCACAAAGTAAAATTTCTTTGTGCAAGAAATGACATTCTATCCACTTATCCTCGGGTAACCATACATCACTTCGATGAGGATGGAGACGAGGATACTAGACGACGGATATGCATATGCGAGGATCTGCATCCAAAGTCAAGACGAGAAGAGGGCGATGTAATTCTTAACTGTACTTCCAAATCAAAAGCGCAACAAAGATCTGTTGAGGGAGAATCCACTTCCGAAGGTGAGTGAGGAGTTTAGGATTTTTAGAGAGAATCACTATAGAGCGTGATTGTAGTGTTGTGGAAGAGATTGTACTCTCCTCTGAAGAGAAAAGTATCTTTCGTACAAAGTTTGTAGGGTTTTTGAAGAGTATGATTGTTATACATAGAAGGTTTCGAAAGGTTGAGAAGAAAAGATAAAAATCGTTTGTGTGAAGTTGAGGTTTGCGAGAATGTGGAGAATTAGGTGAAAAATAAAAGATTTTGAGAGTGTATGAGGAGGATGGATTAGAAGTTTCTCTAGGAGAAATCATGTCAACTGGATTGAGAGAAGAGGATAGATTGTGCAGATTCAGAGAACTTTACTCTCTGATTGAGTCCTTCCGTGCACCAGAAGTTCGAGTAGAGACGGAGTACACAACAGTGGACAAGAAGATGAAGTCAGTTGCAGGACCTCTACTAGATGACACTACTCAGCAGATGAAACATGCTTCAAGAGAGAATAGCTTGTGAGATCTTCCGAGGAATAGACACAAGTTCACAAAGACAACTCTCGAGGAATTGAAGATTGGATCCGATGGATCTCTTCGACCAGAAGAGATGGTATGCTTCAAGGAGATGCTTTGACGACACGAGAAAGCATTTACATTCGAATCGCACGAGATAGGACGTGTGGATCTGTATGTTGTTACCCCAATGGTTAACTTCATAGTATTGCATGTGCCGTGGAACTTGAGATCGATTCTAGTACCAAATGCTACTTGCTTAAATCGGTGGATTTGCTGAAGGAGAATTTGTGGATGAAGATTTTGGTGTTGTCGTTCGCATCGTATTCTAGTTGATGGTTTACGATCTCGAAGAAGAGTGTATCATTGCGCTCCATACAAGATATGCAACCAGTGAATGCAGTAACGGTAAGAAATACAGGGGTAGGATTGATTGTGGACGAATTTACTGAGGTATTTATGAGATGAACAATTTACTCAATGAGAACTCAAAATACTACAAGTTCTAGTTGGCTGAGGAGAGTAAGGACGTAATGACAATTAGAACATCGTTGTGGTTGATTCGGATGTGTATGTTGTCTTTGTTCGGATATGTACAAGGTGCAACAAACTCGGTGGCGATGATGAAGATGAATAGAGTCTTTAGGGACTTAATCCTCGAGAAGACGATGTCATTCTTAGACAACATTATGATCAAGGTGTGTCGAGAGGATCAAAAGGACAAAACATCCAATCAGAGAAGGTGCCAAAAATACATTGTCGATCACAGTAAGAGAGTGTGAGACGATCTTATCTCAGTTGGAAGAAGTTCATCTTACACAATCGGACGTGAAGTCAACATTCGGGGTTAAGGAGGTTGTTATCGTAAGACATCTTTGTGGATCATTTGGATGAAAATGAGATCCGAACAAAGTTGATGTGATAGGAAGAATAAAGGAGATTTGCAACTCCTTAACGGATGTACGAAGACTTTTGGGAGCATGTGTGTTTTATCATATATGGATATCTCATTACGCTCGTGTGATGGATTCGTTATATGATTTATCGAGGAAAGCTCACAAGTTTTGATGAGAGAAAGAGCACACCAAGGTGGTGCAGGAGTTGAAGTCGTTGTTTTCATCTCCTCCGGTACTAGAGAGGATAGATTACAAGTGTGGTAGACCGTTTGTGAAACTCTTTCATCAGCTGCTACTTGATCTAGATCGTCCACCACCCGTACAAGCATCCCATCTCTCTTCTATGATCGTCTCCAAAAGTACCCGTCGCGTAACAAATAATCTTTCTTATCTCCTTGAATGCATCTTCACTCCAATCCTCATGCGTTTCTAACAAACTCAAGTAGACACATATAGACTTCACTCTATGTTGCGAAGTCTATATGTGTAAAGCTCATTTCTGGATGACAACGGCTTCAGTATGAAGCTTGCTGACCAACTTGACACCAAACATCATTTCTCTCCTCCTCCTCAGCATATGCAAACATGTCATCTTCATCAACGTAACGCGCCATTCACGATATGTCTACAACCAAAGTCTCCTTATCAACTATATGCCTCAGCTCAGGATTTAAACTTCGGATATACGCAATCTAACGTAACATTGCTATGTCCGACATGTTACAGTTGACTATCATGTCAAGTGAAGATACTCTTGTGTTGAAGAGAGTAGACTATGGGTGAAACTACGTGCGCACCAATAGAAACTCACGATCTATGAAGACCAATCAGAAACTCACGATCTATGAAAATATATCATGAGTTTCTGATTGGTGCACACGTAGTTTCACCCATAGTCTACTCTCTTCAACACAAGAGGAGACTTTAGAGTCTCCTTCAGCATCTTCATAGCATCATGATGTTAGGAAGTCCATATAAACTTCTCACCTTTTCTCAATAGCGCATATAGAGACTCTGCAACGTGCACATAGTGAGGAATGGACAAAGGATAAAATACACAAGCCTCTAAGAAGCGTCATACATCTATAATGCTCGTGCAGTCTGTTATCTTGATCATAACGTCCACTTTTCTCTAAATTTGAACATCTTCCAAAAACATCACACAAATGATCAACTACTAATATCTCAAAAACACCAAACTTTTAATGTCTGATAAGATGAGGTGCACGTATCAAAATGTGCTCTATGTCTCTAAAATGATATTTGACAAACCTTATGCAAGCGTTTGCACACACACCATTGTCTCTGTCTTGCATTGCACAACTTTTTACAGGGATATCGTCAAAAAAAGGAATGATAATCTTAAGTACAAACTTGCGCAATACCTCATGCATCACATTTTGCATGTGAGCCACAGAGTTCGTCGCACCTTGAGGAAGAATAGACATCAGCATCAACCTCAAAGGCGTACGTATTGTAGTTAGATCTCTGCTCTCAACAACCAGCTGGAATTGATCACAGCTTGAGTACAGATCTCTGATCGAATAAATGACTCTCTCGACGAATGTCTCTACGACTTCATCAACAACTAGACATGTCTTTATGATACGAATAGTCACATTATTTGCAGGTTGTAAGTCTTGAATAAAGCGCAAGGCTCCCAACTTCTTAGGTACAGTGAACCATAGAGTATAAGCCCGTAGATGGTTCTAGTATTCTCATCCGTATTTACTCCTTTAGTAAGTTGATGAACTTAGGCAGCAAGGCACGAGGAACTGGGATAGGTTTGAGATGCCAAGGCATGTGACGAATTATAAAAATAACCATATGTGTCGGTACTCACAACTAATCTCTTGTGCCGTAAAAGAAAATACATTGTCATGATTTGCTATCATCTGCTCGAAGACTTACTTCCAGTCAAAAAATTATTCCCTCCTATCTAGAGTTCTCGCAACGTATCTTCTTAAATTGATGACCTACCAATTTATGGATCTCACAGAATGGGCTCAGTACTTACTAACTCCACTTTTCGTTGTGTTCAACAAGAAGCTAAGTAGCCACAAGCTTCACCTTCTTCGTTTTATACTTTGTGAGGACCTCCGCCTCTTGAGGAAGTGCACACGAGCAACTTAGAATCTCCTCCCTCACTTTTACTCTTCAGCCTCGGATGGGAAAGGAACTACATGTACTCATTGATCTCCTCATACACTCTTCTGGAGTGAATGCGGATCACTATCATATCATCTCTTTTCTCCTCATATCATTTAATCAATTGACAAGCGACTATACATACACAAACTCTTCAAATATACTAGAAACTTTGTCACCATCATCCATAACTCCAATACTCAGTAGTTCTGCCATCTATCTCACCACCATTTTTTGTATTTTTTTCTAGATCCCCAACTTGCACAAACTAACACCACCCATCTGGATCAAAGGCAACAAACTAGATTGCTATTTTTGTACGCTGTACATATCTTTTGAACGTTGAGCAATTGAGACATCAGACTTCAGTGTTCTCTCTAGTCACTCGAACGAGATAACAAAAGTAGGTTCCACACCTCTATTGTGTGACTTACAAGAGTGGAATCTGAAAATCCTTACCTCGTCATGTTGGATAATCTCTCAAACTCTATCGGCTCCTCTCATGGTTCTTGCGCACAGTCAAAAACTGAACAGAATGTATATCATCAGGACTCTGTATTCTAGCATATTGTGACATGTCGTTCATCACATTCGTCTCCATCTGAACTACCGTGATGTAAAGTTGACCTATAATAACATGGTATGTAGCATATGACTGTACAAAGAAGTGTTGGTCTATCTCTAATCCTCAATCTTTTGTCACATCATTTTCGTCAGTTGCTAGTTATCGAGTGCAAAGTGGCGTGCACCATTAGTGTTGTTAGTGCCGGTAGTTCCGATGATGCCATTAGGGCCGTTAGTGGAGTTTCTTGGGTGGGTCAATCAAATCCTCTCCACATGATGTGAAACTTTGATTTTTTGTTTTTGTTAATTAATTGACTAGTTCTAAGTAAATAAGTAGTAAAAGATAGAAGATAGAAGTAGAATAGTGTTTTAATAATTTGAGTATTCCATTAGAGCGTTAGGTGCCTTAAAAACAAGTTCTATACGGGCATTTTAATAATTGGAATATTCCATTAGAGCATCAGGTTTGCTTCGCTATTATCAAGAGGGTTGTAAGATGGAATACTCTTAAGAAACGATCCTAGATCAAAAGGCAACATTTATTGGGGAAGAGAACAGAAGTTCCTTATGAGAACTGGCTCTTATTCAACATCCTCAGAGCATATTCTATCGAGCCAAGGAACTCGTTTACCGAGCTGTTCAAACTGCACTGCTGCTAAGGTCTCTCTCTACATGTAATTGCATCTCGCTAGTAGAAGTACTCTACAAATATCAGTTCACTCTGATCACCAACAAGCACTCAAACCTGTCTATATCAGAGTATGTCGAGTCTTCTCGACTACAGACCTGTACCAGCCTTTTTAGTTATACTTCAGCTGTATTATAGTTCTTCCTTCCGTATCGTAAGAAAATGATACAATCTCTTGGGTTTCTCTACTTAAAAACCAACTTTGTCTCAGCGTGTACAAATGGATTCACTTCTCGATCTTAGGAACCTTCATCACCGCAAGGTGCATACATTGACTTTCGGATCCGTGAAGAAGACATCAACCTTCGTAACTTCGTTTGTAATCCATTGAACTTGGCACCTGTACACGATAATGATCGTAATTGTTTCTAAGAATACCGGCTAGAAGTAACGGGGAAAGATGTTACATACGTAAGCCCTTATACAAATGCCCTACTTCTGTTTATAGTTTCTTGAGATTTCTCTCCTGGAAGAACATATTGAAGTGCGAAAGGCATACAGCGAACATGATGCACAAAAGTACGTGTCAAAGACTAACATTCCTAAATATTGCACTCCCAAACATGTGCAGTATTTACAGTTCGGAAGGTTTCTCAGAATACGTGCATCCAAAAAAGCTGCGTACGTCGAACACGAACATACTACTGGTCGCCTGAAATTCTAGAATATGAGACAGGTTTGATAGCGAAACCTTAGAGAATATTCTTAAACGCATGAAAAGCGAACGAAAGAGGTTAGTGGTGACGGTAAAAACGAGTGAAGGAGCTTGCGCAGTGCTTGTGCACAGTGGTGATGGATTCAAAGACAAATCACGAGAGAGAATCTCGTACCTTATTCTTGACACTTACCTCTTTGTTTTCTTCGAGGGCCGATGACAAAGCCTGAGGAGAGAGAGGTGGAAAGTGTGTGCGCTTCGCCGCAACCACACAATGTCCACTGTGGTCATGTCTCTTCCCCCCAGATGTAAACTCCCCTAATTGTGTTGTGAATCCTCCGGCACAGTCCCCAGACTAGCGCTCGATTGCAAGGAAGGAAGAACAAGGTAGACGTGCGGATGCAAACGAGCCCTTCCTTATGACAGACGCCTCTTCCTCGTTCCAAGCGATCAGGAACCTTCGAAACGAACAGAGCAGCTGCCCTCCGGCTCTTTTGAGCGTCTTCAGACCCACACGATTCATTTGCGCGCCGGCCGGTACACCACAAGAGCATTACCGGTACGGGCAGGTCATGGTTCTACGGTGCCTACGAGGCTTGCGCTGTAGGTCATCTTTTCACTTGTTGACCACACTGATGGACAATATTGTCAGTCCATGAATAAATCCATAAATTCCTAAGATGCCTGGGCCTGGAGATTTCTGCGACCGTCGATCTGGGTATCAAGCGGTATGGAGAAGGAGATGTGGGGAATGTCAAAAATCAAAGCGTGATGTAAAACCACCAATGGACCGGGACGGGAGGGAAGCCCGGGACGCCAAAACTTAGCGGCGGTCGGGGTCCTGAGGACTTGGGACGAACCCATTCTTAACTCTGCTCTCTGGCCTATCTCCAGTGCCCTCCTTCTCTTTCTCTCAGTGTCTTACCATTTTGCTCTGCCGCTTTTGCTACTACCAAATCAGAGTCCGGGAGTCCAGAGACAGCTTTTGGTGTTGCTCGAATTCTCTTGGAGGAGCTCGAGCTCGGGGGAGCTGAGCTCGAGAGAAGGAGGTGCCATGGCCGTAGCCACTTCTGTTGCAGCCCCCACGGCGGTACATTTCGGGGGAGCAACTCCGGCATCATCATCGCCATCGAAGAGGTCGTCTGCACGGTTGGTCTCTGCTTCAACATCGAGCAAGGGATGGCAGGGCCTTTCAAGTTCTTCATCGTCTCTGCAGCAGGGGAGCATAGGTGGTTCATTTCCTATTCAGGGATTTAGCACTTTGAGGTCCAGGGCCAAGAAGAATGCGGATGGATTGATTGTGAATGCATCTGCTGCTGGCGCAGCCGTGCCCGCCCCTGCCACTCCTCCTGCACCCAAGCCTGCCGAGCCATGGCAGGGTGCAGCAATGAAACCCCTCATTGCCTCCATTGCAACTGGAGTTGTAATTTGGTTTATTCCCACACCTACTGGAGTCACGAAGAACGCATGGCAACTACTAGCGATTTTCTTGGCAACTATTGTGGGTATCATCACGCAGCCTTTGCCCCTAGGAGCCGTCGCTCTCATGGGTCTCGGTGCTGCTGTGCTCACCAAGACTCTTACTTTTGCTGCAGCGTTCAGCGCTTTTGGTGATCCTATTCCTTGGCTCATTGCCCTCGCCTTTTTCTTTGCTAAGGGATTTATCAAGACTGGATTGGGCAACCGCGTGGCTTATCAGTTTGTAGCTTTATTCGGTAAGACAACTCTCGGTCTGGGTTACAGTCTGGTGTTTAGTGAGGCGTTATTGGCACCTGCGATTCCGTCCGTGTCCGCCCGCGCAGGTGGTATCTTTCTCCCTCTCGTTAAGGCGTTATGCATCGCGTGCGGAAGCAAGGTGGGCGATGGGACCGAAGGAAAGCTCGGCTCGTGGCTCATGTTGACGTGCTTTCAGACATCGGTTGTTTCCTCTGCAATGTTTCTGACGGCTATGGCTGCCAACCCTTTGAGTGTGAATCTTGCTGCTGGAACCATTGGACAAACAATCGGATGGACCGACTGGGCCGTGGCCGCTTTTGTTCCTGGATTCATTTCCCTGCTGGTCGTTCCTCTGTTGCTTTACATCATTTACCCCCCTGAAGTCAAGAGCAGCCCGGACGCGCCTAGGTTGGCACGCGAAAATCTTGAGAAGATGGGTCCCATGTCCAAGAACGAGAAAATCATGTCAGCCACTCTCTTTGTGACGGTACGTGTAGATGTCTGATAATTACCTGACTAGTTAAGTAACATAATTGTTGCATTGCATTGCATTACTGTCTCCAGTTTAGATCTTAGCTAAAGCAGGGAGCCTCTGTCAATGACTAACGGACTCCTACGTTCGGTCTCCTGCAGGTGGGTTTGTGGATCTTTGGTGGCTACCTGAAGATCGATGCTGTAACTGCCGCAATTTTGGGACTTTCGGTATTGTTGAGCACAGGTGTCGTGACGTGGAAGGAGTGTTTGGGGGAATCTGTTGCCTGGGATACCCTTACCTGGTTCGCCGCCCTTATTGCTATGGCCAACTACTTGAACAAATACGGACTGATTGCCTGGTTTAGCCAGACCGTCGTGAAGGTAATGTCCTAAAATTTGATTTTATATCCTTTGGTCATACACAAAGTTAGCAGTTGTCCTTTCTCGTGGTTTGGAACTTTGGGATTGCTAGGTATAAACCGCAGAATGCCGATGTATTGCGGCTTGCTGCAATGGTTCTGAAGTGCTACATAAGGACGAAGTCGTTTTGAGCATACCATATCCTTTTCTTCAAGTGCTTCAGGGCTGTGGAACGTGTTTGAAATTTTCGTGTTTGTTCGCCTCACCTTTCGAGCTGAGAACTTGGTGACATGTTCACAAGTATAACTTTTACTACAGTCCTGGAAGATTGCTGTGCCTCCAACCACCATTTTTCTTACCGCCAGCTGATCATTGTAAAATATGTTGCAGGTTGTGGGTGGTCTTGGACTGCAATGGCAGGCCTCTTTCGGAATCTTGGTGCTGCTTTACTTCTACTCGCACTACCTATTCGCCAGCGGAGCCGCTCACATTGGAGCGATGTTCACTGCGTTCCTTTCTGTCTCAACTGCTCTGGGAACTCCTCCCCTTTTCGGTGCATTGGTTCTGTCCTTTCTCTCCAATCTTATGGGCGGCCTCACGCACTACGGTATTGGTTCAGCACCTGTGTTTTACGGAGCCGGGTACGTTCCCCTCAGCAAGTGGTGGGGGTATGGATTCCTGATAAGTGTGGTGAACATAGCCATCTGGCTGGGAGTGGGAGGTGTGTGGTGGAAGTTTTTGGGCTTGTGGTAGATGCTCGCCTTCATTGATCGTTCGGCTTCGAAGGAACTCGGTGGAGGGCAATTTCAATTACGTGACTTCTCATGGTTTCAAATGAAAATTGACATCGGGGCTTGCAAATATGGAAATGGTTAGAGGAGATTTGATCCTGGAGTGTAGATACACAGGCAGAGTGAGCTTTTTAATCACGTTGAGATAGAATATACGGTGCTCTGCTCACAGCGCCGGCCTGAAAGCTTGTAAGACCTGATCGATCGGCTCCTCCTTCTAGGTGTCTAGAAATTCTCGGCCCTTTTCTTGTAGTTTATGTCGAAAGGAAGAGCAGTTTTGTTTGCCGGAGCTAGTCCAGCTAAGGTTGTGGCTATGTATTCTTGTGAGCAGCAGAGAAATTCTCTGCCCTCACACCAATTTTCTATGAATAAAATGCTCTCCTGCTATTCTCCCATTTCCCACTTGTGTAAATTCAACCCTCTTGTATGTTTGCTTAGATTTGCTTTGATTTTGATTCTGGTCAGACAACCATTACTTTGTATGTGAACAGAGGATTTCGGGTTCAAGGAGAAGCTCATTCTTAAGTCATCGATGTTTATTCTCCTACATGCTGTCCTCTCGGAACTACCAAATCGGATTTGTAAGAACCGGAACTCAGGTCCGTGAGCGATGAACGACCATACGGACATCGGAAAGTCGAGTTTTGACCAATTTACTGTGTGCTTTCCATGTTGTTAGGAGCGTAGCCTTCGTATTAGTAAAGCACGGTCTCATCTCCAAGGAATCTCGTGGACTCACGGAGAGAAACTTCAGAGCGAAGTTCGAAAAGTGCAGCAGCATCAAGGCACATGGCCCCCATGTCGTTCATGTCGTCGGTACTTCGAAGCCATCGGATGCTGTGAATGAAGAGCCTACATAATAAGTCTCGGTTGGGATTGGCTTCTCAGTAAACACCAACGACTTCATCGTGGACCACAGAGTGAATCTAACGACGAAAAGCGCGAATCTTCCAGTGGTTTGGGAGTGTAACAACGAATCCGGTGTTCAGGCTAGGCCTACGATATATACAGTACCACCAGGGCGAATATAGGTTGCCAGATGGCATACTTGAGGTCCACAACCCGTTGCAGCGCGCACTCATGTATGCGGGGAGCAAAGATTCAAATATCGTAGAGCAAGTATAGAAGAGTTCACCAACCCGCGGTCCTATCCAGCGGCTCCGAAATCTTTTGAGGGTGCAAAGTGCTTCCTCACGGCTACTAGGGCTTCCGTAGAACTACCGTTCACACGAACCGAGTTCTACGACCGGGAGAGGGATTGTTGGATATGTTGGACGTTGCCAGGTTTCACGGCCTCTCGCCCATATGTATTACTCTTCAACAGAATGACCAGGGTGAGGACCAAACCGCCGAACAAGGGAGTTAGCCGGGCGTTTCACTTGTAACTCACATGATAACGCATAAAGCAGACATGTGAAAGGCCTGGGCCATTGGAGTACCAGGTGAGAGAAAGGACACCGCGACGGGTGGAAAGACGACGGCATTACGCAAAGGATTACGAAACTTTAGGGAGTTCGTGTTCACTTCCTTCCGGTGAACTATGGATTCAGGCCCGGCACCGTCTCGTGTTTGAAAGCCCTTCTACGTCTGGGATCTCGGACTCAGATTCTGGAGTACATCACTTGGAGATACCAATCCCTGGTGACTCCTGAGCCCTGACGATACCCCTGAGACTTAGTCAAGTGAATGACAGTGATGGGTTTCGAGAGAGGATACCATCAATGAAGACAAAATTTTACAACGGTTCCAAGAGTGATGATGGTAGCTGGTTACTCTTGATCAACCGCTACTGACAGATAATATTGACGAGACATACCAGCCGACGGTTTCATGAAGCCAGCCATCTCACGCTTGGTTAATAGCCGAGTAGATTCATGAAATTAGTAGCAACTTCATAGATGATATCGGGCGGTGTTTGTCCAAATTCTTGTCTTTTCTCTTTGAATGGTTAACGGACTGGAAACAGCTCCATCTCTTCCATTGAATTACTCACACCAACAGTGACCGCCGTTTGTATCTGTTACACGAACTGTATCATGGTTTGGCCGTGGATGCAGTCAGAAACAACTAATGCGCGCACGAGGGCAAGTCTAGTTTCCGCTGGATTTATCTCGATATAGTGCGAGCTTCTTAAAGGGATTCTTTCAGTAAAGGCTTTAGAGAGTACTTCAAGTGAGCAATACTCAAGGAGACCTCGCAATGTTCCACCACAGACCTTTTCCTTCCCTCATACTTCAGTACTAACGACATTCAAGGAACATCAGTATCCCAGTACTTCGGGCACTAGCAGGTTCCGCCTATACACATGGTGAACATTTTTCCATTGAAGCGAGGCACCAGTGTAGCGTTGATCATAGGGGAAAAAGAAAATGTGGTCAATGGAAACATGTTCCCTGTTCATACGAACTTCTCTAGCATTGCTGATTAATGAGATACTGTAAATACATAATGTGCACGCAAAGTCGCCCTTGTTGATTTCATAAAGTTGACGGATTACTCGTCCCCCTTAAATCGGTGGATGATAAATCCAGTCGAAATGCATCCGCACCGATTTCCCGAAACAACTTTTGTACAGGTTGTGGAACGTTAAGATCGCCTAGTACCTGCAACAAGACGCATCATTAGCACTTTTATACTTCACCATCTGCCTTCCTTCACTTTACACAGCTGCGTACATCGTATACAACTGGTGGTCCTAAAACCTTGTAAAGACATGTTTCAAAGGGAACATTTCGAACACCATAAGAGTTATGCAGTGGAAAAGAGTACATCGACCATTACTTGGAACTTCTCGCCGACTTTGCGACCAGCAACCAAGAAATCGCAACCCAGTTTCTGAATACCAAGCAGTACGTCCAGCATTGTCTCGTAACTTCCACCGTAATATTTTGGCTGCACAGATGAGTGTTAAGGAGACTGAGACGCCTGGTGCCTAAGCAACAAAACTTGCTCTAGAACACAGGGTGCAACAAGAAGCATCATGCGCATATGTGTGTGTGTAACATGGATGGTGTGGACATTACATTTATCAGACGGACTGCAGTGTCGACACCCACGACGAAGGTGCTATCTGGTAATAATTCCGCCTTCTTGTAGAAGTAGGGTTGATTGGTCAGAATCAGTGTCTTTCCTGCTAGGTGTCAAGTACAAACCAAAATTTTCAACTGTAAAACCAACGCGCGCATAGAGATACAAGTCAAGCACAAGGTAGTAAGGTTTTTCAAGCATATGCACAGAAAATCCGCACTCCACTTGATTTACCATACCTATATCCTGGAACTGCTTCACACGCTTCCTGATCTCATCGAGGGAGAGCGGGGGTTTGTCAGCGTTGACTGCAGAGATTTCAAAGCACGGAATGCTCCCTTCGCACATACTAGCCATCAGTTCACTTTATGATATAAGCAACTAGAGTGTTCATCAAGTTACCATGTCAGTAGAACTAAAACCATATTCTACCGTAGTTGGACTGGGGTTGGTCCAGACAAAGTACCTCCTAAGAAAAATTCTCTTCCTAGCTAGTCAAGCCTCAGATGGGTTTCGCATGTCCTGGGCAGTTTAACATGGACTAGAACGTACGAGCATTACCAATGGACACTTATATACGATTATCTGACAATGGACAGGCTAATTTCAAGTTATAGTTACCTGCAAGCAACTGCTAGGAGCTTGATATGGCCCTCATGAAGGGGGTTGAATGAGCCCGGAAGTACCACCTTCCTTCCTCCAGATACGAGACCTGAACAGGTAAGATAATCAAGTAGCAATCATTCGTTCCTCAAGCACGATTACTACAAAGCTAGGCGGTCAATTTGCAGGAAAGTCGAGGAAAGAGTGGTAGGTAGTGATTCGGAAAACACTGTGACGTAGATGATCACCTTGAGATTTAGCGAAGGTTACCATGGAAGTTTTCCCTTCGATCAGTTGCTCGAACTGCTCATCTTCGTTGTAGCTCTTGCTTGACACATTCAACTTCTCAAGGGTCTCATCCAGTCCGAGAGGCAGTTGGAGAGGTACTCCAGAAACTTCAGCAAGAGTCTGTAAATCAACAGGGAGGTGGTCTTGGTGACCAAGGAAGAAAGGGCAAACACTGACCTTACATCCTTCTAATCAAAGGTGTGCAGAGTAGAGGCTCACATGTTTCACGGCCAACTCGACGAACTTACCGCACTACGTTTAACTCATGGCACATCACCCTCAAACTCAAAAAGTCACCTGCCTTGATCAACATTCGGCTTGTCACCTCATCCTCTCCACGACGGTCTCTTTTTCCCTGCATTTTAAGCACGGATAAGATTATATTCATCTGCAGGTCTTCATTCAGATGTACTGCATCACAACAGCTGCGAGAACGTAAACTGCGACACCACATCGCAGGGTTTCGCCAGCTTAACCAGGATGATAATGTACCTTCGAGAGAGTGAGGTTGCACTCCCAGAGTCCTGTCTGAGTGCGCGCCGCAACGTAACATCTACAGGACGCCAAGACGATGACTACCAGTTTCAGCCATATTTTCTCGTTTGCAAGACGCTTCCCTCAAGGGATAGAGCTGAAAAGATGCTCTCGGCGCACCTTACCTGTGATCTCCGCGTTTCGGACTAGCAGACACCAATGCGCCCGTGAACCCTATCCCCGCTACTGGTACACCTGTGTCAGTAGATACCTTAGACTAGAGCGACATAAGAGTCTAAAAAGCAACAAGTTATGTTTGTAACCATACGTAGCTCAGAGCTGCCCCCATTTTCCTTTCACACGCACTCTTGAGATCAAAATACATCGAAACAACATGATTCAAGTCACAAAGGCTATGGTCGAACCCGGTAGAGACAAGCGAAGTGCCCGGTTATATGCAGCAAGCGCAATGTCTTCAGCCGTTTCTCTGCTGGTATACTGTGATGGGACCTGATGAAACCGATTCAATTGCGCCAAATGTGCTGCGCGTGTCATTAACTTTCGAATGATCCAACAACTGTGAAAAGCAGACGACAGAATCTCCAATTATATATTAGAAACCGTAAGATTGCAGGTATTAGGGTTCATACCTTGCCCAGAAATTGGAGCATCGAGATCCGTGAATATGGGACAGTAACCTCCAAAACCGTGCTTGAAGCTCGGGGAACGGATAGGAGCCAACCGAGAGCCTGCAAGAAACTACCAGTGAGTGACGTCCCATCGAATGGGCACTTTGGGCGCCCTTTCTCACACAACTGGGTCATGTGAACCTGGTTAAGGTGCCACGAGTCAAACACAAAGACAGAAGTAGGAACGGAAATCAAAGGCCTGATCTGACACTTGCACAACAGGTGCTTTCGCTTTGATTATGTGTTGCAACGGCAGCTCTGATCTTTACGCTCTCAATAAAGCGAATAACGAGCAATCCGCCTTCGTACGTGACAAATCACACTTTGCTATGGTCTCGAGCCAGATTGTCTCTTCTCCCCAAGCAGTATGTTTGTCCTTTTCCGGCAAATCGCTGGTATTACGTCCACTACTTTCATAAAGATCCTTGTGATAGTACGGTGGTGGGGGAATTGCCGGCCCACTTCCCATTGAAGAGCTTCCAAACTCGAAATGAACCGACGGAAACTCCTTCCCTTCCAAAAACGATACAGAAAGGAATTGCCGGAGTTTCGGACTGCTGACCAGGACACCGAAATTCAAATTAGAGTGACACAGGACGAGGTAAAATACCTGAGACGCTCCACCTGATAGGCAGAGCACTGCTTGTGTAGGCGATGCATGAATTGCCTCCACAACTGCCCTGACGGCAGTATCCATCTTGTGCGGTTTGGCCTAGATCATGTACGGAAGCTTTGCTGATTATCTCCTCAGACCTTCATGCACCGGGGACAGCTCTACAACTGTAAGACGCTTCTTGCAGCGTGCGTTGGGTTAATCGTCAGCAGGACATGATTCTCCAAGTTGGAAGTTGGAACCAGCATATACCAATATTTAGGACAGCTTTCTCTTACGATCGGTGGATCGGAAGATAGATACGAAGCTACTGCAGCTCGACATTAGTAGACCGACTAATGTATGCAATTTCTCCATGAATCTCCGAACCAGACGTTTCCCAACACTCTAGCAGGAGGGGCCTGCAGCGATGCCAACTCTAGGCCCGCGTGGCACTCAGCAGTACCCCCAACTTCAAATTAAGGCTTCATTTTGGCTATAGACATTTACTGATTGGGTGCACGTGAAGTTTGAGGACGAGCCTGATCCTAAAGATTAGTGTTATTGTTGATGTTTGTGGCGAGAAGGATCTACCGATCCAGCGGAGTCCGCAAGTTGTATGGGGTGCTGTATCTTCGTTGTACTGTAGTCGAAGTTAACTCGTCAAATATCAATAGGGGTAACGATAGCTGCAAATGACGTCCTTGAGACCATATAAATTTGTTCTCAGGATCATCTGCAGTGGATATCATCGATTATAGGTCGTTTGGTTGATGGAGTAAAGAAGGTGTTGTCTTTGGACCCTATAAACCCAAATGAAGTCTCCTCCGGACCAAAGCGAGTGCATTATGTAGTACACACCTAACACTCGCACCTTTTCCTCTGAAGCTTTCTTTGGAGTCTAGGTACAACTTTCTTTTCTTTCCATATTTACAATATACATACAGTTAGTCAGGAAGTTATGGAGTTGCATTCATCCCGACGTTATTGAACCTCAAATGACCCCTTGCAAACTCGGTGTATGCCTTCACTAACCGACACAAAGCTGCGTGATGAAGAGTCCAGAAGACCTGTAGTCCATCCGGAAACTTCAGCTTGTACTCAGCTTAAGAAACCTATAAAGACAGATTGATCAAGAGTCGCCAGCGGCGTTTCCAAATTCAACGGCGCTTCCAAATTCAACCCGTCTGGAAAATATGTCAAATCTGATGGGACTCGGTTGAGATTGTACTTTCTTCCAGGCATAAGGGCAGACGGCCTGCCAAATAAGTTCTCGTCTCCACAGGTTTTGGTTGTCCTCCGGGTATAAGGCTATGGCCGTCAGACTGGAGGAACTCATCGGTTGTGGAAGCTCTGCATCCCGTAGTTGCGCAGCACACTGTTGCGATAATGGGAAGACATTGAATTCTTCGAGCATACTTTAGTACGCTCTCAGATTCTACCGTCAGTAGGCCCGCGAATCGGTCTTCTCCTTGACAAGATTTCTCGACCGTTGAATTATGGTCTGGACATCGGACTAAAAGAAATTCATGGTCCAAGGTTCTGCTTCCCCTGGTTGATGACATAAATTCGGTTTGTTATTGCCAAGAATTTGCAAAGCTTTCGAGTATATATCCTTTTCGTGAGTTGCATTCGTCCTCTCCTGCAGCTTGATCAACGCAGCGGGTGTCTCCTGCTCAGAATCGCATGACCACTATCAACTGTAACATATCTTAATACTTTCGAAGACCTACAGTAGTATAAGAGATAGTGTTTTGTTTCTGGTTAGTTTGCGGCATCAAGGTAAAATCAAAGTTCACAATTATCGTGCGCCTATCCGGCGTATAGATTACGAGACCTCAAGATATGGAGTCCCATCTAGGATCGGTGGTAGCGAAGATCCAGGTAACTTCACAGGCAACAGAGGAAATGTAGCTTCGACTACGAAAAGTTCGGTAATGAACACCAACCTGTCTCCACATTAACCCTTGAGTACTTGTAAGTCAACTTCTTTTGATCCCTGTGTTTAAGCTCATTATACAACCCAGTCCGCGAACATCATCAGAAACCTACGTTTCCTGGCAGCTACGTGAATTTCTGTTCAAACATCAGTGTACTGACCTCGAGCTTGTACTCGAATGGAGCTTTTCTTCCACCGCAATTGTAACGCTTGAGTATCTGTAAACTGCACAACCTGTATGGAGAATGTGTTCGGGGGCTTAGAAAGAGCAAGTGGCGTTTGAGATAGGCTAGGCCGTATCTAAGGGAGAGTGTGTTCACATGCACTGTGCGCTATCTCAGCAGCGAAGTCTTGTTACCTACAGAGGATATTTGTTTCGCATCGAAGGGGCTTCGAAGCCTGATTTGCCTTTCCTGGGGTGACAAAGTAGTCTTCTACTGTTCAAGGTTTTACCTTCTGAGGGCCTTGCTTGTATCCGGGCTATCGCCTAGAAGTCCCCGGATTACGCGCTCTTGGAGTAATTTTGCTTCGATTGCAAACAACTGAATTATATCTTTCTGGACTTGTCGCAACCGTGATACCTCGCCGAAATGCGCACGAGACTTCGTGCATTTTGTTGGCTTCATGCTTGTCTTTCTCGGACTAGAGTTGCTATGAGTGTTCGGAATCAAGTTACTGATAGGCGGGTCTAGTCCCGAGCTGTAATGCGGCCGTTTGAACTTGTGTCTTTGACTGCCAGCGAGTCTGCATTTATACTTTCTGCTTAACTTTGGAGTAACCTGCGTTCGCTAACCAATACGGATTTAGGCTTCTGAAGTTGGAATGCAGTGGAAAATGTGCTTAGAGGTAAAACATCGAAGGTTCTAACATCTAGAGTACCTGACGTAGGTCCTGTACGTGGTGACCAGTTGACTCCGCTCGTTCGACTTCCGCTGCAGTTGATGCAAGGATGAAAAGGTTTTCCCACTCGGCATCATTCTGAGAAGAGACTTTTGGAGACAGTAAGCTTTGGGGCTGGCGGAACAAAACTACTGCTTTAGCTGATTCTGGTAGAGAATCGATTTCCGACAGAAAAGCTTGACAAGCATTTACAGCTTTGCCTTGAAGTGCTGGACCATGCATCTTGGACTAAAGTGCCTTTTCCCTGCACGCCCAGCGAGAAGATCAATCATAAAGTATCTGGTGGAGTGTATGACTCGCTACACGCTTGGACCTTAGGGACCCTATCTTTCAGACTTTGTCAACCAATTTGTTTGACCACATCTCGTGACAGGTCCAGACTTTGAATAAAAATTTGTAGATTTATGTTATGGTCTAGGAGAAAACAGGGGTAATAGGAGAAAACCTGACAGCTGGACATGAGAACCTGAACCTAGCACCAACTCAGAGCATAGCACAAAAAGTGAAACATTCCTCATGTCAAAGTGTGGAGGAGATTTCCTACCAGCTTACTCATGGATCTCTTACAACATGGAGCAGGAAAGCATTTAAAATCGTTCGATGTCGGAAGACCGGTCGAAATGTATAAAGAGTTAAACATCATGCATAACAGGAGATGGTATGCGAGCTTCAGCAGTGTTGCATGCCCATAAACTAATTAGACTACCCGTTGAAGAAGGACTATCTGATGGATACAAGAAAGACTATACTATCAAGCCTTTCTTTATTGTATACTCAGCGTGTACCTGTAAGCAAGAGAATATACCTCTTGTATATAATCGTGCGCTGATAGGATACACTCAGCGTGGAGCTGTAAGGAAGAGAATATACCTGTTTTATATAATCGTGCGCTGATAGGAATCAGCGGAGAAAGGAGAACATTTAGTCAAATAATGAGCGCGGGTGATTTTGTCGTGCACCGTTACAGAAAAACCATTTGACGAAACTGGTAAACGAAATTTCATGTGTAAATTTGATAATGATGATAGACGGGCTATTTAAGAATTGATGGTCGATGAAAATAGCAAGGGGCTTGCAGCGGTACCAAAGTACGATACAGGTCTCTGTACGTGTGAGTGGGCACTGCATATCTCAGGAATCTCACGGGCACGGAGCTTGCCAAGACATATGGATCAAAGCGAAGTGCTTAGCACCTGAACGCTCATTCTGCATTCCGCATTAACACTAGAACCGATAGAGAGTAGAGGGAGCAAGGACTGCCACCCGACGAGCACTTCGTAACATAAGTTTGTTGTCCATAGTCGTCCTTTGTGCAGAGTATGCAATAAATAGTATAAGTGTTGGCATTTTGCAAAGCGACTACGTAGCAAAATGCAGTGAACAAAACTGAATGAAAAAGCTGACGAATCGAAATGTTGTCTTACGTACCTCCTCGTAAGTGCAAGAGTGAAAGTTCGCCGGAACAAATCGCCTAACGAGGTTCGTTGTTTGATATAGTAATTGCTTGTCATAGATGAAGAAACTCATGGTAACCTGGATATAAGGCAAATCAAGACTACCCTGTCTCGGAGAAAGATCTATTGTCTTCTCTGCCCTATACTTGCAGGCCTCGGGCACCTTATAGGTTCTTCCTCTGCTTGCTTACTAGAATGGAAGATATAGCGTTCGCCCTTTGGTCGTCACTTAAGGATTCGCTATGTTCTTCGAATTGGAAGGACCGTCATGTTTTTGTGTCAGTGAAGGGTTAGCTTCAACTCATCTTACTGTGCAGATTCCTGTGAAATTGCATATTCTTTCAGCAACCGTAAAGTTTCACATTAGCTCAGTCCGAATTTCTGTGATCCAGTTAGTACGAGATAGGAACGAAGGTACAGTATTAAGACATAAACAGTTACTCAATATCTCAAAAGCAGTAACGTACTTTCGTCTCGTGCGAGGTTCGTTCCTCTCTTCGACTTGACTGATGAATCGTGCAACTCACTAACACCTTCAGGCACAAAGTTCCACTACCATTCAGTCGTCAGTCAGATAGATCAGTAGCAATAGATCATCCCTATTCTTACGACATCTTAACCTCTTTGTAAATGACCACATGGGACTTTTATACAGAACCAACTGAACCTGGATTTGAATTCAACCTATTTTCGTCCTCTTGGGCAGAACCGCGGCCTCCACTGGCATCCCCAACCGCGTCCGACCCGGATCTGGCGGGGCGGGTCTGCGTTTGTTGCCTTTGGCGCGTGTGACTGTCGGACAGTATAGTACTAAACTACATTGAGAACTGCAGTTACGGGATGATAAGTGATAACCATGATGCAATCTAGTATTCGTACTCAAGCATGAGAAAATGTTCGAAGCAGCAAATATCCTCCCCCACGGCCTTATACATCGAATTTCGTTTTCTCCTATCGTAAAACGTGTAAGATTTATACATCAAATTAAAATATATTATTATTAAAAGCTAAATCTTTTATAATTAATATATGTTAACCAGTATTAGAGTTGCAAGTACATCTTGATATATAAGTGAAGCAAGGACTGACGCGTTGGTACTGGGAGTATAAGCGGAGCACTGTTGAGCAAAAGGTATCATCTCGTGGCACATTAATTTATGTCGTAATCTTTCCCACCGGGAAAAAATAGATTAGAGCATAAATTAATGTACACTCATAAAGCTCGCCCTCTTCTAAATTTACATGAGGTGAATATACAGTCTTGACAAATATCATCGAATACCCTAGTGTCTTAGCGAATTAATGTCTTAGCAATTCGCTAAGTAATTGAAGGAAAAAATTATTATTATTCACTTTGAATCATAATTCGATTTAGATTGCATTAGTTGCTTATTCTCACTTCAGATTTTATTCTCTGTTTTTTTCGCATTCACTACATATTTCTTTTTGTGCCTTCGCTCAGCGTGAAAACATAGTGGGCAATAGTAGTGAATAGTCCACTACAAGAGAACGTTAGAGTATGTGCGTAGTGGAAAATACACTTTGACATTACTACTTGATTCACAGACTGTTTTCAGACGTCATAGTCATCGAAGATTTATCCAACATGGGTTTTCTTTTTAATGATCACATTCCTCGTGGTGAGTTGATATGACGTCATAGAAGCTGAACGACTTAGCATTCACTCCAATTTCTGAAGAGAAAAAGTTTGAGCAAATTGCCTGAGATTTAGAAATGTTCACTCCTCTTCCAAGACGAGCGTAGATTCAGAGAAGGCCACAAGGTAGACCCCCAAGCAATACACTGGTTTTGATGTTCTTCACGAATTGGTACAGTTGGAACACCAAGGTAGCCCGGACAAGCTCGAGGATGTACCAAAATTGCAGACAGTAAGAGACCAGCCAAATACATCAATTGGTTTTCATCGCAGACGAGTTTTTCGTCCAAGAGCTCAAACTGCTATCGATTTTGCAGAGGCTGGTTATTCAAGCAAAGACACGCAACAAAATCAACACATTAGTCACGTTGATGCTGTGTGAAGAGGTGGTGAGACATTAGAGCATGACTTTATTTGTGTGATAAATGAGATGCATGATGCTAATGTTAAATTCAATAGCGTTCTTATTCAGTTTCAGTTGAAGGTATTCTTGCAAGTTCACTATAAGCATATCCTACGAGAGGAAGTCTGAGGAACGTGATGCTTTTGACATCTCTCGTAGTTCTATGAAGACTTGGATAAAAAGATGATTGGGATGGAGTTCCGTAAAGCGACAACAGCATCTCATTTGTCACACAAATGAGATGCTGGTGTTGAAGAAGCACTGAGGACTATGATGACGTCCGGATATCTTTTTGATATCCGCTTACTGTATTCTGAGGTAGGAGTATAACTTTTTCCTGCATGGAATGTAGAACTCATATAGAAGCTATTGTTTATGAGGTCTGAAAGAGTTTTCCATTCAAGGTCATGGTGATAAACTTCAGTTCATCGCTATGGTATCTTTGTTAAGGACTCAAACACTTGAATAAGTGATGCGTTAGCAATTGTTTTACTTTCTAGTAGATTAACTGTTGGAAGACGTAGTCTTGAAAACCTAATTGCCAAGGTTCCGTATTACCTGTAGGCTGTAGCTCCTCTCAACTTTCAGTCTGGAACTTCTGCACATGAATATTTACTTCTTGATCTTCAAGATATTATACAAAATACACAGAGACGTGTATGAAGCTCTCTTCTATACTTGTCGTGTGTTGTGTGTAAATACCAGTCTGTAGCAATCTTCACTTGCAAACTCTTCACATTGCCGTGTCGAGTGTTTGATGGTAAATCAAATCGATGTAATCTTTAAGGTCTTAAAGCTCGTAAGTTACTTGAACATCGTTGAGACTTCATGTTATCGTGTCGGATATTTTACGTGAAGGATGTCCAGGAAAACGCGAGGTTCTTGGTTGTGGAGATGCAGTGTGCTGAACAAAGACAAGACAGAGAAAAACAACCACGAAAACGAATGTTGCAATATATATCAACTCCAAACGTATGTCCACTGCGGTTCTTTCTTCCTAAGAATACAAAACTGAGAAACAGACCAGAGCGGTCTGTAATCTGCTTCAAGCCCTTAAAACAAACCCCTGATCTCAATCCTGATCCAAAACCACCGAAGCGTAGCTCAAAGCAAGAAAAACTTCTCTTTGCTAACAAACATAGCTGTACCAGTATCACACGATTGAAACCCAAGTCTAAACCACATCCATGTACAAGCTCTTAGCTAAAGCTAGCTACCACAAGTCGTACATAACCAACTAGGTCCCTAACGAACTCAAAAGGACGAAACCCGTAGCGAAGAAACCAGAAAGACTTATCTGAGAACTCTCTCCTTTCGGCAAGCGGTCTTCAAATGTCGATAAGGTCTCCTTCCCTGACTCCATTGACCCAAGAAACCTTCAGATCCGACTCACGACAGTCGAGATATCGTCGATTTTCGGTCACAAGTGATCGAATTTTCAAAAACTCCTTCTTGCGGCTTAAAACCGCACACACCGCACAAACGGATTGTCTAAACAGATATCTGTCTTCTCTTGTAGGTAGATCTAGTTACCTTGAACCTAACGAGACTCCAAACAAGCCGTATGGAGTTCTCTTTGCAAAACCACGCAAGAAATTTGATCGCAGGTTACAAAAAACTGACGTAAATAGACTCCATGCGGCTCAAACTCGCTCACCTCATCCAAACTGTGGTGCCCACAAATTACAGGATTCACGAATTTTTGAAATTTTTGAGACTAATAACTTGTTTGTATAACTGAAGAAGCGTTGTTACTTAAGATTGCGGCTTCCTTAGCAGGAAGATGATCTTACGAGCTTTTTGTAATAAGAAGTTGACTTCTTCGGAAGACGACCGTCTTCCGAGAAGCATCTTCCCGAAGATTGTCTTCGGAAGACGGAAGACGGCGGAAGACACGCATCTTCCAGAAGACGGAAGATGACAGAAGACGGAAGACATCTTCGGAAGACGCTTCGGAAGCCTAACTGTCTTTGGAAGACGAATGTGTACAATTCGTATCAAGAGTGGATTTGCTTTGCTTTTGTGTTAAGAGAGGCTTGGTACGAATTCCGAGTGGCTTGGTGAGTTGTTTGTTATTTCGAGAAGTTGGAAGTCGGGAACTGGGTCTGTGCCTCCCGGTCTTCCAAGCTTCTCAACTCCACATCTTCCTAGAGAGACTAGAAGACTGGAAGAGCTGGCAAAATGAGCGAGAAGACGTGAGGATCCATTTCGGATCTCTTCTGTCCGACCCATAGCAGCCATTCCTTCTTCTTCCCAAACTTAGGAGAGAGTCGTGAGAAGACTTGTTGGCAGAATCTGGAGAGAAGGGTCGAGGGTCCTGTCTTCCCACCGAGCAGCAAGCTTCTTCTGAGTGTGTATGAGAGGTGAGAAGTCAAAAGAACAGAGTGCAAATGTCTTGAGTCTGTTGTGAGGATAGATTGCGCGTAGGAAGAAGAAGACAGGTGAGACCAGTGAAGGGAAGCCTGGCTTCGGGAGGTCTTCCGAGAACGTTATTGAATCGGAAGTTGTCCCGGGAGTCTTCCCAGAGACCACTGTCACTGTAGGAGCCCGCAACCATCTTCCGAATTTTTCATATACTCTACTTCTTGCATATCTTGATCTTCTGTTAGGAAGTAGGATGTAACGCAAAGTGGGTTGTCTTCTTAGGAATCCATGAGAGGCCTTGCTTAGTTAGGATTGGTTAGATATAGCTCAGAAGACGAGAGCTATTTAGGAAGCACGGTTAGAATCTCGGAAGACGGAGTAGCTGTCTTCTGGAAGACTAGATTCGTCTTCTGAGAGTGGAAGCTAGACTGTGAGAACTTGGGAAGGACTGAGCCTTCAACTCACAGCAAGTACGTCACTTCTGTCAAGGAGTTAACGCAGCTGAAGAAGAGCAACCAGGAGTTGCAGGCGCGTTTACAGCAGCGTGACCAGGAGGTTCTGCGAGTACGAGATGAGATCACCGCCCTTGCAGAAGAGAAGACGATATGGAAGACACTGCGGGAAGCCGCAAAAGCGCAGACTGCAGCCGAGAAGACGCAGCGGGAAGCAGCAAAAGCTCGTGCGCAGGGATTGCTAGCTCAGTCGGTAGAAGCGCTTCGGAAGAAGTTTAACTTCACCGCGGGCAGGAAGCTCCTTACCTTAGCTCAAGAGTGGGACGAGGAGTCCAAAGCGATGTTGGTGGAGTGCAAGGAGAGTATGTTCCGATACTTGGATCGACAGATAGAGGAAGTGAAGACACTCTATGGTCTTCTCTTGATCCCGCCACTAGTAAACGCATCTTCCCACACACCAGCATCATCGACAAGATCAGATTTGGAGAAGGAGGAGTTCGACCTCGCTGTCCACTTGGTAGTGACAGCGTTGGAAGCCGAGAAGACCCTAAAAGAAGCCCCGGAAGACAAGATGTCTTCTGGAAGACAGGAAAAAGAGCTATCTTCTCAAGTATTCCGAGTGGAGGAAGCGACTTCCTCGGACCCCTATGAGGTCACCATGGCTCCCAGTGTCGAACTAGTATCTCAGAAGACCGAGGAAGCACAAGTCGACCCAGCTTCCCAGAAGACGCTTCCGTCTTCCGAAGCAGAAGCAGAAGCAGCAGCAGCAGAGCCAGCGATGAACGTGGAGGAGGAGGCCACCTCAGCGACACCCGAGGTAATTGCAGGGCTTCCCAGTCTATCAGAAGACTAGTTAGTAGTTCAGGTAGGAGTAGATCAGGTGGAAATGACATCCGAGCCATTAGAGTAGATAGCAAAGCGCAGAAGATCAGGAGCTTGTCCAAACTAAGTAAGTGCCCAATATGCTATATTAAGAAAAGACAGGTCCAATTTAATTTTAGATCAGTGACCATGTGGCAGAGTAGGCAGCGCAGGGTAAACAACCAGATGGCTAATTAGGAAAGAGGAACCGTTTTTGCATGTGAGGTGGCAACCTTCTGCCGGTGCCCATCCCTCCCTGATTGCAGTCGAAGATTGGAGGAGATTCCCTTTGTGTCTCAAGGCAGATGGTTAAGTAGGATCACAGAGTAGGAATTGGGAGTTCTGCACAAACACCAACATTTTACGGTGCAGACTCATAGCACATTAGACACACTACAGAGATCTGCACACACATGCAGATTCTACGGTGCAGACAGATTAGCTACGCTCGATGTTAGACTAAGAGAATTACGCAGGAAGAAGTCTGCATTCTCTGGTTATCAGCAGCGGCTTGGAGATGTAGATGAATAATGGGCAGTCTAGGAGCAGGGAACGGCATCCTCGTGCAGTCCTGCTGATTAGACTGATGTGTCGAGGAGTAGGAGCAGACAGTAGAGGGAGTGAGCTTCCCAACACCTATGTACCTTCTTCTCGGAGAATGGATTGCTGATTTGAGTGCAGAAGCTTTGCTCGTGGCTACTGGGTAGTGGGTTCCTTGAATTTACTCCCAATTGTGCATGGGAAGTGTTCTTCTTGAGTGGCGGTGACTGTCAGCAGTTGTGGAAGTGCAGCTTGGCTCGTCTAGTAGAGCACTTAGGATCTACGTACGGACGATCTTATGGGTAAGGGATCCCAAAAGACAGAGTAGTCGGAGCAGCGAAGAGAAGAAGAAAGAAGTCTTCTTCCCACAGCAGAATACAACATCCTCAAGAAGAAGACGGTGCAACTGTACCCATGTTTATTGTCTTCCTCCCCAAACTATTACAAGCAGGGATGGCTTGTTAGTCAGGATCCGGACTAGAAGCCTGTCGGAATCTTAATTTTCTCTTTTCATCTTGTTTTCTCTTGTTTGAATTTTCTCATCTTCCCCATCTTCTCCCATCTTCCCCATCTTCTTACCTTCTTCTAGTGAGCTTCCGAGACTTCTATTGAGCTTCCGTGAAGGTGAATGTCGTTGTAGTGCTGCAGGAAGACTATTTCTGTAGGCAGAAGCCTGGGAAGGCTACAGGGGATATACATCCTGTGATTGATCTAACCCGTTGAATCTTCTTACTTCTGTCAACGAGTTGCAAACCTCCTTCATCCTCCCAATTGCATCCACTTTGTTTGGGTCTGGCTTCCGATCAAACGATCCACACAGATGACCAACGATCAAGACTTCTCTAACTCCAAATATAGACTTCGCACTTGACAGCGTGAGATGAACTTCCTCAAGTCGAGATAGGATCTTCTCACAGTCTGCTATGTGATCTATGACATAGTGCCGACACCCCCTCTGATCTAATGCTTCATACTTCTCATCCTCTACACATCCTTTGATGGGGATGTCATCCAAGAACGGCATCGTCTTTTCAGGGATGAAATCCCTTAGAACTCGATTCATCCCATTCATCATGTGTGCTACCGAGTTGGTAGCTCCCTG